>LR990280.1:15807238-17286079 GCA_905147355.2 Apotomis turbidana
ATAACCATTTTGGCGATGAAGGTAAATAAATGCTGCCACTATTTGATAACGATATAACTATATCTTTTATCCAAGTATAAACTCATAATTATTTTTGTTATAGGTTGTTATCATGGGAGTTAATGGTGCCTGCGACGACGAATATCACAATGTGTAATAATAAAAATGGGATATAACAAAAATATTCATAGGAAAATGGCCGAATATGAATGTCACCCACAAAATATAATTTTAATCTAATTTTCTTGTTTAATTTTTGAGAAAAGCACTATACTTGCTTCGACCGTAAGAGCCATCCTGGCCTCGTATTATATCCGGACCTCGCCTGCGGCTCGGTCCGTCTAATTCCTACTCGGCCAGTATGGCTTACTTACTGGTCTCTGCCGTAATGTACTATTATGCAACCGTTGTATCTATAAGAGGGGGTAAAAAACGCGATCGTAAGAAGATGCCACGAGCGTTTTTTGACCTACTCATACAACGTTGATACAATACTTTTTCTACGACTCGACATTTCATATATAAAATTCAAATAAACAACAAAGAAAATAATTACATGTTCCCGCTCGGAATCAACAAAATTAAAAAAGAAAATAGTCTGATAAACTTTTTTTTATTGACGTCCATCTGTCAAAAAATATGAACTTTATACATAAAGGTATACGTTCACTATACTAAACATCTGTCAAAAAAATATGAACTTATACATAAAGGTATACGTTCACTACACTAAACATCCATGCACTGATGATGAAACTTTTTTTTTAAGTTGGCAACAATGCCTTAGTACAATAACCTTTTTTTTTAAATTGCATATTGTGTGAATGCAGCTGTTTATATTGTAATCTGTGGTACTAAGTGGCTTTTTTGGCGACATTATAACATCGTTTAGCAGTTTGTTTGGGCAATAGAGTATGGACTTTTACAGACTTTCATAATTTATGTCTTTATATTAGAGTTAGTAACTATATAAATGACAGAAAAAGTACTGGAGTAGAAAAAGCTATTTACAAACCAACGAGTCATCCATATCTGGCAGCGGGAATAGGGACAGGAGTGGAATTTCGTCCAACCAGCTACTCAATAAGGATTAATATCTGCCCTGAGTGCCCGACACACCTGCCCGACGACAATTCATCGTCTAAAGCAAAGTTTTATGGCTACTTTTATTACATACTAGGTTCCCGCCGCAACTTCGATCAAGGAGAAGATTAAACTATTTTGTCTGTATCGTAGTCGGTTAAAAAGTATCTTATAATAACAATACCATAATATACATACAGACATTTAGAATAGTCTATTCCACTTATATTTATAAAATATCTACCTACCTACAGACAAAAAAAGTATTTTTGAAATATAGGTAATGTTAAAGATAGTTGGACATATTAAGGTCATATTTACGTAGGTACGTGACATGCCATACGTTGCCAATATTATCGGTCAAATCAACTACATACTTTGATTACTTTAATCCTATCCGTATGTATAGGATTAAAGTAACGAATGCAATTCTACCCAATTAAGGCGAGGTAGTATATCTACTCTTAGGTACTCAAGTGCGTTGTCTATTAAAATACCAAGTCACCGTCAATGATACCATACGGCAACTTAATGGCCAATTAAATTGTTTTGCTTGGATTGGCTAGCTCCTGAGATCTTTCACGACACTTACTCATCCTTATACCTATAGAACATTAATCCTATCCTTAAATCGGTTACCCGTCTCAGTCAAACTTCAGATGTTCACGTTAACGTACAGTTATTTATTGATAGAAATTAATGAATTAAGAATATATGAATAATACAGTCATGTTCTTATTCACAAAGTGACCGGCGATTGACCTCAGTGTCACCCGAATGTGGGTGACTACAGGGTCAAAAATGTATGTACGCTTGTTCAGCAATAGCTTATTAACTCTTGTCTTGAAGAGATTCTAATTTTCTGGAAATACACACGATATGAACGAGTTCCATTCCTTAGCGGTTCGCATTAGAATAGTTATTTGTGCAACAAGAGAGCAAAGTTGTTTTTTGTTATGAGTGCTGATTTTGAGTCCCGAGCAAGCGAAGGATTCTACGTTTGAATCACGAGCGTAGCGAGTGATTCTATGTTAGAATCCTGAGTGTAGCGAGGGACTCAACAGCACGAGATGCAAAAAACATTGCTCTCGTGTAGCACACACAACTTTTCACCTCATCAGCGAGAACATATTCGACATTTTGTGTTTTTTCTTCCAACGTATGTTTTTAGTCTTTGTTGCTGATTTCAATAATATTATTAATCAGAAAATAGATAAGTGCTGTTTAAAAAGGAATAACAATATAATTTAATTGAAATTATAATCAACCAACCAACACGGTTATTGTCATTATTTGATCAAATTGGAAGATTTAGCAGATACATGACGTGTTTATTTATAAATAGATTATTATATTACGAGATTTTGTTTATACATTGATTAATATTTTTACTCCTAAAACACCAAACAAAATATATGCAAAAGAAAATAACAATTACAATATGAACTCGATATTTTTTAAGGTACGTTTCGAATATGCATCTATGATAAATGGCGAAATTATAAATTATATTTTACAATAAGTAAATATAATTTACAATAAGTAATAAGGTGAAAAATCTTATTATATTTGAGCAATGATCAAATTTTTTATATAAAAGGCACTATCGTTTTAATATTCGGTCGTTAAATAAAAATATAATAAAGAAAAAAAAAATACGTTGCAATTAAAACTTTTTCGGGTGTTTTTAATGAATTTTTTGGCATAACGCGTATCCGAACTGTTCTCAATCGAGAACGGATTCGAAAATCGAATTTCAAATTGATAAGTTTCTATCCCTCTCTTTTATATACATATGAAAGAAACAGAGTGCATCGAGATTCAAATGATTAGAATTTTATAATTAACCTTTGGCTGAAGAATGACAATTCGTGGTCAGATATTGAAAAAATTAAAAAGCTACTTTCTACTCACGCTCGAAACAAAATCGCATTTTGTTCACTGTTATCTGACAGCAAAATCGCCATGTTTGAGCTGGTGAGGTGAAAATGATATTTAAAGCAAATCGCTTTGTGCGAATAAGTGGTAAACCGACAACATAAGGATTAGGTCGCTCCCCTCGCGTGGTTGTCCGATGGTGAAACGGGGATGGCAGAATTAAATCATGCGGTTTCTGCATTTTGCTCCGGCACCAAAATATATGAAGCCATTAACAGACAAGCGGAACACTTCGTGTAAGAGTACGAGTTACAAACTGCTACTTACTCAACTTAGCACATATACTTATTAATTTAAATAAAAAACAAACTACAAAAAATCATGAAGCTAAATATATGAGGCATTAAAAGTATTGATCTCCCAGACGGTTAAAAATTATAGAAGCTACAAACAAAAGTTTAGTCTAATTAAACACATGTTTTTCAGGATGTTCATTAGGGCGGATCGCTCAATGAATGAAAACATTTTTTTAAGGTTTTTGAAAACGATGGGTTAGATTTTGATGCCTCTTGTGGAGGCTATACATAGAAAAATAATGAAAAAAAAATACAAAATTGGTCATGTATAAATATAAATATCGGACAACCTCACACAAATCGATCTAGTCCCAAATTAAGCTCAAGAAGGCTTGTGTTATGGGTATACTAGACGACGATATACGTACTTATATAGATAAATATATACTTAAACTAGCTTGTGCCCGCGGCTTCGCTCGCGTTAAGAAGTATTATTATTAATTATGTATAGTTTTTGCGGCTTTACTTTTGTTTAGCGTGTGTAAAAAAATAGGGCCTACAAAACTTCTTTGTACACAATATTCTTGAGTCTTGACTAATCTGTCATTAGGCGCTAAAACTATCAAGCTACTGGGTGAACTTACTCGAGAGCAAGCAACATAAAACTGTCCATGAGAGAAGCAATGTTCTCTCAAGTCAATAACCGCAAATTTGAGAGTTTGCCCCTGAGACTTGTTATTCGAGATTGGTTTAATGATTCTAAGCCATGTTATAAGTTACGTCATGTTCTATTGTAAGATATTGAGGTTCTCTTCGTTGATGAATAAAAAATGTATTATTCTGAGCCAGATAAACGTAATTCAGAATTCTGAAATGACTTATTATTGAAAAGCTTGAATGTATTTATTACGGATGCAGGAAGTTTCCCGATCATTACTCATCCCGTCCCAACGCGCCGCCCGCCTATAGGTACCGATTGACGACGATCGAGATGCCACCAAATACTACTTTTTTAATCTATTAGGATAACACGGGTCTCTATCCATACCTCAAAAGCAAAAAAAGAACCCCCTTATATGATCACGTGTAGCTGTCTTTCAGACCGTCTGTTATAATCGATTTGCTGCAAAACTACTGGACCTATTAAATTGCAATTTGGCGCAAATGCTTTCAAGAATTTTCATGACCACAAATAAAATTTCAAAATCGGTGGCATTTTCGTAATTAACGTCCAAACAAACCATAAAAATTACACCCGTACTCATTTCAACCCCATCGCACCTCAAAAGGCGACCCGACCCGATAAACCATTAAAGCATTACCAATGGATTTTCAGACTTTGTCACCACATTTCTCCCTTTTAGGGGTTGAATTAAAAAAAAACCTGAAACACGTGTTAACTCATTTATTGTTAGAAATACTGCTGTAAAGTTTCGAATTAAATAGTCTAACTAATCTTCTTTCGCCATACAAACTTTGGACCCCCATTTCACCCCTTAGGGGGTAAATTTTTGAAAAATCCTTTCTTAGTGCACCCCTTCACCTTATAAGGAACCTACGTGCCAAATTTGAACTCTCTAGAACCAGCGGTTTAGTATTTAGACATTTCAACCCCATTTCACTCCAACAGGGGAGATGGTAACTCACGTCCGCCACGTTGGATTTTAAAATCGTTGCGGTTTTTGTAATCAGCGACCCGATAAACCATAAAAACAATACCCATGCTGATTTTCAGACTTTGTCACCACATTTCTCCCTTTTAGGGGTTGAATTTTCAAAAAACCTGAAACACGTGTTTATTTATTTATTGTTAGGAATACTCCTGTGAAGTTTCGAATAAAATGGTCTAACTAATCTTGTTTCCCCATACAAACTTTGGACCCCCATTTCACCCCTTTAGGGGGTGAATTTTGAAAAATCCTTTCTTAGCGGATGCCTACGTCATAACATCTACCTGCATGCCAAATTTCAGCCCGATCCGTCCAGTGGTTTGGGCTGTGCGTTGATAGATCACTATGTCAGTCAGTCAGTCACCTTTGAGTTTTATATATATAGATTATCAGAAATAGAGTCCCGTTAAAGTCAGTTAGAAAATTGGCATGTTAAATCCTAAGCGGAAAAAAACGGTTATCATGTGTCATTATCAATCTATTTTTTTTTGTATTGTAATGGCTGATGCTTCTAAAACTAGCGCATATATAATTTATTATAGGTATATAATTACTTATTAGCGTAGTTTTCTAATTTCTGCTCCCATTTGAAAAGTACCTATTTATGACAATAATTGTTTCAGATTTAATTTTAATTGAGGAGCAAAAAATGGAAGAATTTTACATTGACCGGGTTCTGTCGCTGGCGTGAATTCGGTAATTAAGAAGGCAGAGGAGGGAGGGGGTACGTACTTTTAAAGGAGGAATGATGGAGGTTGGAAGGGGGTCGATTTTCAATTTGCATTTGAATCGACATCGGGGCGCGTGGGGCCTAGGTTGCCAACAAAAGCTGATTAATCTACATGCAATATAAAAGACAATATGCAACGAGTCCGTCCAATACGGCGTACAGAATTACCGTTAGGTGTGCGCGAATTGTTCAATTGCATGTGTAAGGGATGTGTAAGGGTATATATCGTATGTTAACAGTTTGACCAGCCTATTCGGACAGCCTATTGCGAAATGTTGGTCTAAATGCTCCAAATTATGCTCAGGCCATATTAACGTACCATAATTAGGCCCGTATTTACACAAAAAGTCATCGCGTCGGCATTTTCCGGCTGTAGAACTTTATTTATTTGATTTAACGGCAAGATACTGAATTTGATTACGAGTATTAAAACATCTGTTGACGATGACAATGTATGTAGTTACTTATTTATTAAGTCATATAGATAATGTGTATAGTCGGCAAATTGAAAACAATAGCGTTGTGTGACAATGTAGGTACTTTAACATTGTCACACAACGCTTTTCTCCGAAATAGACTGTTGAAATATTTAAACCGCGTTGCAAAATTATGATCAAAGTCATATTTGCAGAAGGCTCGCATAAGTTATCGGCAGCCCGGAAGAATTTCGACAGATACCTACTTTATAATTTCTTTTCTTTTAAATTTGGTACTAAGAGTACATACAACGCGGCTTCTTCTTGTGAGGAATTTGACATTGACACTGAAAAATACGATAGTTAGAAATGCTTTATTCTGTTCGTAATAGTTTTCAATTTTCTTAACATTTGTTCAATTAGCTCTAAACAGTCCCATTAAAGGAGAAAATATTTTTATAAAAAATGCAGCACTGAATACTGAAATTGCCCAGGCTTCTATGTCTGCTTTCTTTTGGTTCCTTCTTTAAATCACTCGACAAGATTTTATAAGCATTATCTTTTGAGAGGGACGGAAAGCTATTACCAACCTTGAGCCTTCGTCGTCATCTGAATGAGACATTCTTAAAATGTAAACTTCAGCTTTTTTTACAAATAAACTAAAACGCATGTAGTTGATGTAGTTGTTTATTTGTTATAATAACTAGGTAATTAAACCGGCCAAGAGCATGTCTGGCCACGCTCAGTGTAGGGTTCCGTAGTTGCCCATCCTTCACAATAGACGGGCTTAAAACAGCGGTTTTAAGCCCGAGGTTTAAATTAGTTACAAGAAAGATTTCAAGCTCCATAAAAAGGTCGTAAACGCTAAAGTAACTGTAACTTCTAGAGGTTATCGATTATACGCGCCAGATTGAGCGGAATGTTTTAATGCAATATGGCGCTTAACTAATATGTGTAACGTTCGAAGTATAAGAAAACCACGCGGTACTTACGTCATTTTAAAGGGGGGGAGGGACGCAATTTTTTGGATTTCCGGAGCGAATATTTACAAAACTGCCGACATAATCAAAAAACAACGTTTGGAGACCCCTATTATTTTTAAGACCTATTCAACGAGACACCACACACTAGTGAAAGAACGAAAAAAAATTCACCCCCACTTTAGGTGTAGGCGAGGTGCCCGAAAAAAAGTTTTTTTTTTTGTTTTTATTTTACAGTTTTGTCGGCGTGATATGTACATACACATACTCATACCAAATTTCAGCTTTCTAGTACTAATGATCACGGAGCTAAGCCGCGGACGGACAGCCAGACGGACAAGGAGAAACTATAAGGGTTCCTAGTTGACTACAGTACCTTAAAAAACAAAACGAAAATTAACTACAGAAGAAATTTGTTTCGATAACTTTTCCACACTGTGGTACGTAACCCTTCGCGAGTCGGACTCGCAGTTTTCCGGTTTTTAAATTTTTGTAACTGAAGCGTCTAGTATGCGTAGTCAAGTACCTTATTACTATATCGGGAAGATAGATACGAGTATATATGTAGATGTGCGTATAATCTCTGCTTGCCTCAAATTGGATTTAATCAGATTTCCATAATAACGTTTACTTAATGCCTGTGTGTTATTATGCTAATAAGACAGGAATTGCGTTAGTCTACTTGTTAAGGATATAATAAAAACCTTGTATTTGAACTGAATAATTGGGTGGATGGGTTATTTATTATAAAAACGATATGGTTCAGGTCTCCTATCAATTCGAATGATTACTCAAAGTATCTAGAAATAAAGATTATGTACGTATATGGAAACAAAATACATAGGTAAGTATATACTATTGCATACTAAAATTGACAGCATTTTTGATGGTGACTGTACGAAAAGGTGATCCCTTTTCTAGTATGTAAGTACCTAAAAGAAAACGGGGTGATTAGGACGCTGTTTCGGTATTGAATAGCGCTCTGAATGTCCTTTAGGGCTTCATTCAATTTGGCGCTCATTGACTTCCAACTTGATCAATGTCTTCTAATCTAAACCATTTTTCAAGTAACCCGATTATTCAAATAACGTTTTTTTCAATTTTTCACCTCACTACAGCGAGGAAAATGCAACATTCAAGAAAAACAATTTAACACGTTCGCTGCAGGACCGAAACTGACGTTTTTTCGTATGGTGCGTTAAAAGGTCGATTGGCCTGTTACTTAAACTATCCAGCAGTGCGTTGTAGGGCTCATAGGTCTAGTAAGGTATTGACGGATATTAAAGACTGTAACTATGCGAAAACTTAAAATGTTCGATAACTACCTATCAATATCATTAGTAGACGAGTTGGTTATCTTAGTGTTTGCCTCGCCCCGGGTTCCTGCTATTTACTTAAGAGGAATAAATATGTAAAGGTGTAAGGTCTTACAACCCGAAACCGCACTGAATAACAGGAAAAAATAGAGAGTTATTAGTGATGGGCAACAACTTATCGACATATTATTTATAATATCGTTTAATAAGAAATAGATATGGGCCTTATAGAAATATAACAAGCATTAATCGTTTCTTACATTCCACACAGAAAGGTTATTTTTTACATTTTTATTTGTTTTTCGGCTGGTGAGTGCCCCACGCAGCTTTAACATCGCTTACATCATTTATTTGGTCGATACATTATTAACGGCTTTAAGCAACATCAAAACGTACACAGACACTAGGAGATATTGAATTATGTACTATCGTAATATACGCCCATTCGCGATAATTACGTCACAGTCACAACACTAACCGGAAGTAAACAATGCAATCATCTACAACAGTGCGGGAGGGGGCGGACAGACCTTGTAATCTATGATGGGCCTTTCGACCCGGTACCCGCAAGGAATAGAAAAATATATCAGCCAGTGCGTTATCGGGCCGAAAAACCTTAGCACAATCTTAATGCTTTATTGAATTGTCCTTAAAGTCCTAAACTCAAACCTATACTTGTCTCTTTTGTACATGCAGAAATACTCATAGTACAGCCGCCGCACCAGAGGAAATTCACCGTTTCTCACCTCCGCCAAAGAATATATATACTAACCTCCACACAGAGTGGGAGCACATGCATCGGGTCTTTTAACCTTATATCGCAGCGAACGTGTTAAAACATAAAAATAATTATATTTAATTTTGCCTTCTATTTAACACATCTAATTTAAAACATAACACACTCAAATCAAATAAATACGAGAGAAGCACACGTATTAAAAATTAAAAGTAATATGGCCGAAATTTGTATTTCGGCTTTATCTTCTTTAATAACGCCAATAGTTTCGGTAAATTACTTATCGTCTCCAAATATTTATAACAAATCCTTTTTCGTTTTAATGCAGGCTTTTAGCATTGAATAAATACTCCAAATTGGGCTTAACTTTCTTCTTTTCCATATTTCTATAAAGTAAGACAACAGTACGTATGTATTCTCCACAGAACAAATTTACGTTGTTTACGTGAATTGTGAAAACTTCCAACTTTTTAATTTTAATCATTTTTCTCGGGTGCGTTCAGAAATTACACTCTTACGTTCCAACTTTTATAACAAATAAATATTAAAATTTGTGTTGTATTTAATATATTTACTAGTCAAAATATGTTAATGAAACTGAAATACTTACTAATAATATATATAAACATATTCAACATAAAATAAAGTGTAGAAAAAATAAAAACTTAAAAATCTGTAACCACAAACCAGGTTTCTGGACGTGATGTGTAGGTGTTTTTTTTTTTAAAGAAGTATTCAAACGTACATAATATGATTTTAGCCGGCCTGACCAGATCGCCCTTTATTAGTGTGCGTTGATTGGTTATTCGAAGATTTATATACTGATAAAATCAGTCACGCGTTGAAGGAGTCTTCAATATACAAAAGTTACATGTACCATAGAAAATCAAAATTGTCGTGTTCGTAATTCAAATGACTTTTGCACGCTAGCGGATAAAATAGACTTTTGCACGCAGATTTCGCCCCATAAACGGAGGTTTTCCGAGCGAGTGAGGTGAAAACAAAATTAAGTCTCCAAGATAGATCTTGTAACTTTACGAATATACAAAATAAAGGAGGCAAGTGTCTATCTATCTATCTACCTAGCGTTGGTAGGTACTAAAATGTTAATTAAATAGTAAGGAAGGAGTATTTGTTTGTATACAGAAACAGAATACTTAGAGGTAGAAATGTTAATTTACGCGGCAAGACGAAACACAAGGGACGGAACTTAAAGCTTAGTATTACAACAAATGAATTACTTACATATAAACTCACAAACTAAAATATAATTATATTCAACTATGAAAATGTAGTAATCTTTCTTTGAGGTAACCAGGTAAACATCGTGTTACGTACACTTCTATTTTGTATATTTACGTTCGTAAGGAATTCATCCATGGATTTGACCCAGAAACGAATGGCGCAGCGCTAAGGGCAATGATATAAATAGATGTTTGCCGCAAAGCAAATCTCCCCACAGGCTGTACTAACCAGGGGCTGGTGCGCGGGATGACATCTGCAAGTCGAGATCGCGTGATAGGCGGTGCGGTTGCGTGTATTATAATGCTTTGACTGTTTGGCGACGAGCAGTCTGGCAATGTTTTCCAAAACCTTATTTTTTTTTTGAATATACTACGTATTTTCTTCTTGTAACCTTGATTTACTACACGCATTAATTGTCACTAGAAACGATGCTTTCTTTTGAATCTTACCTCAGTAAAAAGCTCGTAATCACGTTTTCCAATTTAGTTCGATAGCTGTTAAATAAATGAACCCGGTTTCTCCCGAGGCGATTAATTATTAGATGGCTATGCTCAGAAATTGCAAAAAACTTTCTTACATTTCAAATTTATAGGTTAGGGAATAAGTTTCAGGAAAGGGTGAGGAGAAGTGATATATGGATCTGTAATTGTTATGCGGAAGTAGTTTTAAATTATTAGTTTTTTCTATTTAGTGACATTAAGTGGATTGAACCTTTTCTCATTTTTCGATCTGACAAGTCTGCAAAAACAACAATATCCAGATTACAAAGTTATAGAGTTTCAATTTATCTGGCAGTAGTTGCGTGAAGAGATAAGCATTCTCCTCTTAATTTTACACATACCAAATTAAGGAAACGTAAACAGCATATTAAAAAAAGGTAGAGCAGGTAGGTATATCAAGATTTGGAAATTGATGAATGATCGATATGTGCGTGATTTTGTCGCCACGGCACGGCAGGAAGGTTTTCAACGATTTTCGGATAGCCGGATATGAAACTTTTGTTACAACCAAAATTTGGCGCATAAATCATAAATATCGACTTTTTCCTATTACGGCAAAGAAAAGGAGCGCTTTTATACCTTGTAGACGAAATTGAAACTGAGTGTTATTGTATATGCCAGGACTTTTTGAATCATGAAATGAAAAAAAAGTGATATTATGATATTTTATCCACGCGTTTGTTTTTATGTTCCATTCTCCTGCGGGTCTATAAGTGACAAAGCTTTCGTCATGTTTTGACAAGATGCAAGTGTGAGTGACAGATGCTTTGTCACTTATTTATCACGTGATAAACGCAACCATCATAGGCCCGCTGGTCGATTAAAGGAATACAGTGGCAAAAAAGGTTCACATTTTTTCACCAAACCGTTTCTTTTGTCATGTCGCGTGGAAGGTACCTACAGGACATCGCTTTCGCCTATTCATGTGTTGTGAGTATTTACATACTCATTACTTATGCACGCAGTGGTGTGTAGGGCTTGTGGTGTCTATCGAGTATGCGGTGCGGATGCCATCGCATGCTTCCGCTCACTACCGCTAGATGCTTTATTAGTTCTGACGTTGACAATGCAAATAGTTTTATTATAATATTCAATAGCGACACGTGCAAGCCGAGCCATAAAAATAGGAAATAAGACATTACTTAGGTAAAGTTTCCGCTTTTATTTAAGTCTCACAATGGACTTTTGAAGTTGAAGTATCTAAATATATTGCGCAATGCAGACAGGGAGATTAATGGGCCGTACTTTTTGCCGGCAATAGACTTACCTATCAATATTTATTTTCCACACACGAGGATTTTTTCCACGTTACAAGTGACTTTCTTATTGTATTTAGGAGTTTTATTGATACAAATTACAGTATAATACGGAATCGCAAAAAAAACCCATCGCCCTTTCTGGTGACCTCTGCCGGCTCTGCCACTTACATTCTTAGTTTAAATAATTACTTACCGTAAGTCAGATTCTTAATTAAGATATGGATACTTAATTTCAGACAAGACAACGGCAAGAGCCACCTGTAACTTTAAATTATGTAGAAACCTGTGATAGACGAATAATTCACGAGAACTGACAATGCGTGTACAAAATGGCGCTCCACCAAAATTAAATGCCTGATGTACCTAGATGGCGCTACTTTTGCGAGAGGTCTGTCCTTTACATTTCGTGGTATCACTTATTCATATAAATAGAAGCTTTTTAAGATGTTACTTGTGTATTAAAACTTTCGGAACCAAAGATTTCGTAGCACTACGCTTGTATCGTTACTGAAACTGTTAAGTAGTGTCCGACCGAAGTTTCGGTTTCGGTTTCGGTTTCGGTTTCGGTTTCGGTTTCGGCCAGTTTCGGCCTAAAAATCATGTTTCGGCCAAAGGTTCGGTTTCGGCCAAAAAACAGCCGAACCTTTCGGCAGCACCGAAACTTATTAAGTGCATCATACTTTCGAGTCGCAGGCTAACGGCGGGTGTGCTCGGCACGGTTGGCAATATGGCGTCCATCTATAATTTACAGCTCGCTGTCTCCATATTACAGTTAACTTAACATTTTTACTATTTAGAGTAGTTTAGTTTAGGCCCAGTGGGCCCCACTATTAGGGTTAATAATGTCACTATTTGGGAAAAATTCCCTTATAGATAAAAATATTAACATGTAAAAAAATATCTATTTTGCGCTTATACGTGGTCCACATATCATTATATTTGGATTGCCGGTCCAACGTCTTCAGAAGATCGAAGATCTTTGAATCCATATATAGCAACTTTTAAAAATGTCGTGTTATATTACTCAAATTAAAAACGGTACGTTTACTTTTTGTTTCAACTTAAGTCAATGCTCGCCAAGCGCCTATTAACTTATTATTTCTATAACTAATATATACTTAGCTTTTAGACTTCTCATGTAAGTGAGACTGTGTTTCTTATGAGAAATAAATGTCTTTACGCCGCGAAATAAATATTAAATTGTGAATTTTCCAATACGCTTGCAGATCGAGTCACTATAATAAAATAAGTTTTTGTTCCAAATTTAAAGAGAATTTGAGGATGTTTAGAGGTTGCGCAATGAACAACTTTTACGAAAAATTATAAAATTCGCAATAATTCTCAAGTACTGATTTTATATTTTTAAAGCTGCTAATCATAAAAATCTCCTCCTGGGCATAAAGAGTGTTAGCCGTAGAGAAGTTTAGCTATAAGTAATTAATCTATCGTAAGTTGCATATCTTCCTTACTTCAAGCTCTTAGCAGATGTTGACATAATATATAATTGCAAGTGTTTTTGTTATAGTTTGTGTATACAAGTTTCTAGAAATTCATTAGTAGAAGCTTTACTTAAAGCTCGTAAGTTATTTCTTTTTACGTCTAACACGTTTTTGGTTTAAATTTAACATCCCACAAAAGGTGAAATCAGTATTTGAATAATGTTTAGGAATTAATATATTTCTTTTAAATTTGTCAATTTTGTAATGATCAATTAAGCTGAAATTTGGCACAGCGGCCTTTTGGGTAGGTGCGTTCAAGTTGCGTGCGGTCACATTAAAATAAACTGTTGATCTTTGTATCAATGGCATAGATCTTTGAACATTGTTATTTATAGTGTAAAAAGTCACAATATAACAATGTTCAAAATTCAATTCGATAAAATGAAACCTAGAACCCTGGAATATTAGGCCAGCGAGATTTTTCATTATGCATATATATCTGGAAAAAACGGTCCACTGATATTTAATCCAACGTTTTAATCGCGTTTATAAAAGGTTCGGTTTCGGTTTCGGTTTCTAAATTAAACTTAAATCATGTTTCGGTCGGTCACTACTGTTAAGTAACGTACGGATCACAGTTCTGGATAAAGGTATGCCTTCTACAAAAGGGCTTCTGTTTCAGTGGAATGCGACATATTCGTATATCCGTCCATGGTATAGTGAACACAATATAAGCTAAGCTAATCCACTTACCTGCATTCACAATTGCATTGTGTCTAATACAATCCTATCTGCTTTTGTTCTCGTCAGCGCCAACCAGTTACTTACAAAAAAAGGTTAGAACTACATTGCGTGGATATTGAATTTTCAACCTTATTCCTTGTTGAATAGGTTTAAAATGGTTGATGATGAGAGTTCATAGTCCTTTTTCAAGAGAATACGTTCTTGTGAAGAGTCGGACGGTTGTAAAAATCCAAAAAAGTATGATTACCATTATTCTGTTAGTGTATTTTGTAGTTTCATGCCTAAGGAAATATAGTCGATAATCTATATTAACCTTCCAAGGTGGTTACAATCTGGTTTTACTACGAGCTCGTTATCTTAATTTGTGGTTTACCAGTTGTGGTTTGTTCAATGGTATTCAGTTCTTAAGTGGATTAGCTTAGCTTATATTGTGTTCACTATAACTGTATTTTTTCTCTATAATGGTATAACGTATCCAGATTTTAATAATATTCCTACCCCACTCCACATTCCTAGTAATTTTATTACAATATTTTATAGATGCGTTTATGAAGCTTGATACTTAAAATATTTGCTTTGATTTGACTTAGCCAACCCAATCTAGCCCAGGTTCAGTCATTTATCTTTACCAAGCAAGTTTGACGTAACCTCCAACAGTCCAACATTGTTCGGAATTTAAACTTTGATTGCATTAAGCAAGGTCGTGTTTGTGCGAAAGTTATCCCCCCATAATTTATCGAATTAATTTATTGAACTGTTAATTTAATTTATTGCTGCCATTTGTAGCTAAAGGTACGTAGTATGTTTAGTATATTTTTTAAGAGCACTGTAACATTTGAGGTTGTTATTTGAATTACATATTTGAAAAGTAGCAATAAGTGATGGGTACACGAAAAGAAAATGTCTAGTTACTATTTAAAAAAAAAACGAAAACTCAATCTCAAAATATAGAGCACTCAATAGACTATAAAAATCACCACTCAATTACAGATATCTACCTAATTACTACGATTAAATTAAATACATAATTACGACGTTCCAAACTTGCATATCGCGATATTGCATAAGGTGACTAGATATGTTCTTTCCGTGTAGGTACATAACTTTCACTAGTCTCTGTGAAAAAATGGTTGATAAGCAGGTTCAATATTCAATTCCTCATAAAAAAAGGACTCACAAATTTCTACAAAAACATAAATTTACATTTTATACATTTCTACATTAAAAGGAGTCGCCCTTTCTCAGATAGACACATCCGACTATTCTGACTTCAATATTCATAGGTTTTCTATGCTTCTTAATACACGAATTTAAGCGACAGCATTAAATAGAACAGGGACCTAATTCGAGAATGCCGTTTGAGTGATCGCCAAACGTCAAATCTCTATTAGATAACAGTTATATCGCCATTGAACTGTCATTAAAATGTGATGAGCTTAAAATAAACAATGACATCTCATCTCAATTTTGGAAATACGAAGGCGATAATGATTGTCAAAAATGTTATTCATGCATATGAATTTCTGTTTTGATCGAAACGTAACGGACTAATTTCACGCACTAAGCGGTCAATTTAAAGTATGCGCCTGTTATTTATGCCGTCACATACAAAGGAAAAGAAAATTTAGCGCGTCCGAATTGACGAAGTTGCGATGTTCTAGGGATATCGCCACTAGTCAAGTAGGAATAGAAAATTGGCTGGGATTCGAATAAAATAATCAGTAATATATACTAATGAAATATATATTTATAGATTTAGTATTAGATACTTGGAAGGCAATACGTCTGACTCCTAGCACAGTCGGAACAGAAATAGAAAGGAATTAAGGGGGGTGCAGTTTATTTATAGGTACCGACAATTTAGTCAGTTGACTATCTTTTAATTTTTGCCCTGATAAAATTAAATAATTCAACATGCCCCCTCAAAAATTAATAACCTTTTACATATTCAAAATCAATCCTAAACAGAACATATATAACTTCCAAGTATTTCCTGGGAAAGTACAATCATATTGGTTCAACATTTGTTGCATGGATTAGGAAAACCCAGGAAAACCTTATCAAACCAATTCAATTTAACTATTATGATTTTTATATTATATGAATTTAACATGTACATAATCACTTCAGATATAATTGGTATTATATAACACAATAATCTTTTGTTTCATTTCAAACCCATTTTTCCTCTCAAATCATGAAAGGTAATCCGTGGCAACGGCTTAGTCAAAGCGTCTGCTATCTGCTGACCTGTGGGAATGTAATTTAATTTGATTACTTTGTTTTCAATTTGTTCCCTTGAAAAATGGTATTTTATATCTATATGTTTAGACCGTTTATGGTTTACTGGGTTATTGGCAATACTAATACACCCCCTATTGTCTTCATAGATGACAATAGGTTGATCTATTTTTAAATAAATGCTTATTGCCAATGACCGGAGCCATAACGCCTCCCTCACAGCCTCGAACAGCGCCATGTACTCTGCCTCAGTCGAAGAGGCTGCCACTGATAACTGTTTCCTAGTATTCCAGGTTATTGTACAGTGATCAAATAATTTGAATAAATACCCAGTTGTGCTTTTCCTATCATGTACATCATTTCCACCCCAATCAGAGTCTACATAACCTGACAGAATATTATTATAATCACTCCGTTTATAATGTAATTTTAATGAGATGGTACCTTTCAAATACCTTAATACCCTTTTAAGGCACTGCCACAACTCCTTATTATTCTTGTTTGTATACCTGCTCAGTATATTAATGCTTGTACATAAGTCTGGCCGAGTGCACAACATAATGTACATTAAACAACCTATAACATTCCTACATGGGGCATTATATTGTTCGTCAGAGTTCAGTGCTTCGTAGTTCAATTTATGTTCTAAGGGGGTACTTACTGGGTTACATTCGTGCATATTAAATTTATTTAAAACTGTGTTTATGTATGCACTTTGGTCCAAAGTTATTTCACCACTGGATCTAGTAACTTTAATGCCAAGGAAAAATTTAATGTCTTTTATATCCGACATTTCAAATTTACTCATTAGATACATTTTAAATTTATTCATTGTTTCGATTTCGGCACATATCACAACCAAATCATCGACATATAACACTACATAAATATTTTTACGAATGTCACCCTTATCTAAGACATATATGCACCTGTCAACTGCTGAGTTTACGAAGCCCTTTTCTTTTAGCGACCGTTCGAATACTTCAAACCAACACCTTGCTGCCTGTTTAAGTCCGTATAATGATTTATTCAATTTGCAAACATGATTGTCTTTTCCAATCACGCCTTGAGGAATTGTCATAAATATGTCCTCTTTTAACTCGCCATTTAAAAAGGCGGTTTTAACATCCATGTGATGGATCAGTAAATCAAATTGATTGGCAAAGGCAATCATTAATCGGAAGCTAGCTATTCTGGCTACAGGCGCAAATGTTTCGTCGTAATCTGCGAGATATTTTTGGCTAAATCCTCTAGCCACAAGACGCGCTTTGTATTTTATTGGCCTACCATTTTCATAATTTTTGATAGTGAAAATCCATTTACAATCCACAATATTTAGATTTTTAGGTCTTGGTACTAGTGTCCATGTTTCGTTTGTGGCAAGAGAATTTAATTCATCCCTAATTGCAGTTTCCCACAGTACTCTGTCGGGTCGGGCTTTGATTTCATTAAAAGAATTTGGTACATCACATAAAAAAGAAGCACCTAATAAGTAGTCATCATCAAGATCTTTGTAAGATATAGGGGAACGACCTTTGAGCCTATCACTCCGTCTAAGTCCAGTATCTACTTCTGTGCTTTCTATGTCATTTAACCGCGATGGCGCCGATGACGTATTATCCGTTAAGTCAGTCATTGATGAATCATGGTTCTTCTTACGAATTTTATTTGGACAACTATGGTCATCAGATTCGGGTGCATCTGATTTATTGTCGTCAGATATTCGGGACTTTATAGCTACTGATTTCGGCCTATCAGTTTCAGAACGAGAATTTTGTATATTCTCTTTTGGGGCCAAAGGCCTGGACTGAAGAAAATCAGTCTCGTCCACGATTACGTCTCTGACTACAACATACTTTTCACATATTGGGTTCCAAACTTTATAGCCGTTTGGTACATAACCCACAAGAATGCCCTTCCATGATTTATCATCGAACTTAGCTTTAACTGTTTTGTTATGAACATAAACAGTCGAACCAAACACTTTTAAATACTTTAATTGGGGTTTTTTATCATGCCACATTTCAAATGGTGTTTTTGAAGGTTGGAGAGCTTTAGTTGGTGTTATATTTATCAAGTAGACTGCAGTTAAGACTGCTTCGCCCCAGAAATATTTTTCCAGTTTGGCGCCGTTTAACATAGAACGAGCTTTCTCAGTAATAGACCTAACCATTCTCTCAGAAACACCATTTAATTGTGGTGTTCGGGGAACTGTCAGATGATAAGTGATCCCTTTTTCGACACAGTAGGCTTTCATTTCAGTGGATAAGTACTCACCACCGTTGTCGCAATATAAATTTACTAATTTGGTATTGAAGTGTGCTTCACTCTTGGCTACGAAGTCTTTAAAAGCCCCAAAAACATCCGACTTGTATGTTAATAGATACGTACAACAGTAATGAGTAAACTGATCGACAAAAAGCACGAAATAGTTCTTGTTGTCAACGGTTGGAGGAGTGATGGCCCACAGACATCGGAATGTACTATAAACAATGGTCGTTTAATATGGCTATTATCTTTTGCTACATTAAATGGCAATCTGCTCTGTTTCCCATTTATGCACGCCTCACACAAATCATTTTTAGGCGTTATGTTATCAACTTTATTGATGTCGTCAAACATGTTAATATTTTTTAATTCTAAAAATTTACTTTTACTAATGTGGCCTAAACGTTGATGCCACAATTTATAATCACTTTTATTATTTTCACATACTTGAGAAACAGAGTTATACACAGTTACATCAAAATCTAAAGCAATCAGGTTATTAGTTGACCTACCTCGCATGATGACTTTACCGTCCTTGCATATCTGGGCACCTTGTTGATCAAAAATAACTGTCAAGCCGGCGCGTTGCATTTTGGAGACAGACAGTAGATTATATGGGACATCTGGACAGAAGAGTACATCCTCCAAAACGCCTTGAATGCCCATGTTGCTGGTTACATGCAGCGTTCCCCTTTTCGTGGCTGAAATAAATTGATTATTTTTAGCGACCGAAATTTTCAAAGGAATATTTAAGTTTGTAACCTTTGAGAAAAGATCTTCCTTGTTCACGATGTGATCCGAAGCTCCCGAGTCCAACAGAAAGGTAATTTTGTCTTCTTGTTCGTCAACTTGGTATTCGCCGGTCATAAAAGCAAATCCTGAGTAGTCTGCTTCCTTTTGTTGACTTATTTCCACTGCTTGTACCGTTCTTGTTCTTTCAGTATTCTTCTGTTGGTTTATCGATCTTTTGTAGTAGTAACAGTCCTTTTTGAAATGACCTTTTCGCCCGCAATGATGACACTTCGTGAAACTTGTCTTCTTTCCTCGATTGTCTTTTTTGAATTTATTAAAATCTTGAGGCGGTTGTTCAAATTTCCTTTTTCGTGAAGTTGTAGGGGTTCTTTGAACATGCAAAATCTTCGCACTTGTATCAGCTGATTCATTTTTGAGTTTGACTTCATGATCTAAGAGTCTTGTTTTAACAAAAGCCAGTGTCAAATTATCTTCCGTTAACGTTTCGATCGCAGTTACGACACCGTCATAACTGGAGGGTAGGGTGAGAAACAAGTGAGCCACTTTATCGGTTTCTTCTAATTTAGCTCCTGCTGCGAGTAATTCCGTAATCAAATCATCGAAAATCGAGAAATGTTTAATCAGAGGTACATCACCTTGTAGTTTGAGGGCCAACAATTTTTTTCGTAACGCCAACTGTGTAGCAACACTTTTTCGCTCGTACAGCGCATCCAAGCTAAGCAATATATCTTGGGCTGTACTGTCTTCTTTTGCAAAACCGAGATATGAATCTGATAAATATTCGACGATTAAGCTTTTTGCGATTCGATTTTTCTTCTGCCAGTCACCGGTTCGTAATATTGGATCTTGATCTATGACTGAAATCACGTCCAATTCGCATAATAACGCACGAATTCGGAACTTCCATACACTGTATTTCTCTCCGTCGAACGGTTTTATATTACGTTTTATTTTAAAATTGTCCATTATTATTGAAGGTAGATTTAAATAATCGCGTTTTTTATTTCATCTATAACTATTACTTTAACGAATAACTGGGCCCATAACCAATAGAAAATTGGCTGGGATTCGAATAAAATAATCAGTAATATATACTAATGAAATATATTTTTATAGATTTAGTATTAGATACTTGGAAGGCAATACGTCTGACTCCTAGCACAGTCGGAACAGAAATAGAAAGGAATTAAGGGGGGTGCAGTTTATTTATAGGTACCGACAATTTAGTCAGTTGACTATCTTTTAATTTTTGCCCTGATAAAATTAAATAATTCAACAGTAGGCACACGTCAAAAGTGACGGATGGCGTTGAAATGGAGAGATCTCCATCATCTCTCTAAAATTGGTCGAATGCCCCCCCCTAATCTTCGAAATTCACTGGATAACATTATTGAAAGTCACTAACAGCTAAGTTTTTAAATTTAAATGTTCTAACGGTAAGTACGTAATTAAATAGTCGTTTAAAAACTACGCGTAAAATCTTAATTTGTTTCTAAAAAAGTAATATATTATTTTCTGGAAAGTTGTAAATTCGCCGCTGTAAGACACAAGTTGACGGTATTTGAGTCGTATAATATTTTTAGCTCAATATGTTCTATTTGTTGCAGGTACACTTTATTAATTGAGCTGTCAACGGTTGTGCGTGCGCGGCCTAACCACCGTTTTGACTGGCATCAGAAATATGGAAACATTAAGCAAAATCGAATTTGTCTCAATTTATTTCTCGTTGTGGGGAATTGGACACTGAACTGCCTTAGTAAAACAACTGGATTAGAGCACTCGTCCAATTTTGTTGATTCAATAATAATATGTACAACGAAACGTCTCACGCCTGTCATATTTTATTATTCCGTTTGAGCTTTACTCATAGCCTCGGTGGACTGGTGTCTAAGGTATGATTCCATTAACATTCAGCGAAGGCAGAGAACGTCACCAAATGGCGTTGACAAATGATATTCTACTTTGGCAATTTTCCACTGTGCCGCTTAAAAAGATATCTCACCTGATTCGCTTGTATAAAAAATAACACGCAATTTCACCGGGACAAAAAAAAACATGAAATAAGGACGTCAATCTGAATCACGAATTCTTCTATCCGATTGAATACAGACCCAATCTCGTCTCTTGCTTGCTTGCAGCACCTAAATATTTGTAGGTACCTACGGATAATATTCGATAGAGGTTAGACTTGTTAACAAGTAGATATGCCTACTACATAAAAATATTATTAATTTTAATCGGGTCACATTATACAGACCTGAACATGAATGCTGTCGCTGCCGCTAAAGCCTCCTGTTGTATCGACTATTTTGTGCGGCATTCATTTATTGCGGGTTCACACGGAATGGGTGTGCTAAAATAGCTAGCTATCTGATATACGCACGTCATGTTATGCTTTTTATTATAGCCCCAAAGCTAACTTAACTCTTGTAACCTGCTCCCTGAATAAATAACCTCTGCTAAATATTAAGGAAGTGATAAATATTACATACTGAGTTACGGTATTTTATAAGTATGTAAGTGGGTTGTTTCAGTACATGCACGCTACATTGTACTTACGTGAAATGAGGTACTTGAGTATTATAGCGCACGAACTACGTAATGAGAGAATGCTGACAAAGTAATAAAACTATGTCAAAGAGACAAAGTTTCCTCCTTTGCGACTTTATAATTATCCTAAATGCTAATCCTAAAGCAACGCTGTCTAAAAGCGGGTTCTTAGCGAATAATAATAACCTTATTATCAATAGACTTGTTTCAAAGGGATGGAGGCCTAGCTCAGTTTCGCCTACCCGGTGTTTTGATGGTTTTACATTACTTTTTCTACAAGTGTATTCTTGTGTCGTATTCAAGTCGTTTTTAGTAGAACTAAAAAACGAAAACGTAAAACATCCGTTTTGAGTGTTAATGGCAACCAATGGACAAGGACATAGAAATCCGCGTAAGTACCTATTTAACTTACGCAATGATGAATTTAAATAAGTGTAATGGCGAAGGAAGAGAAAATGGTCTTGGATAGTAATAAAAACAAAACAAAATTGACAATATTAAAGTTGACCACGTACCAGTTATCGGCAAGAAAGAAATCGGAGAATCATTGTAATAGTATTCTTAATAGTCTCATTGTAACACCATGTACGAATGATTGTCTGTTTTTTAGGGTTCCGTAGTCAACTAGGAACCCTTATAGTTTCGCCATGTCCGTCTGTCCGTCCGTCCGTCCGTCCGTCCGTCCGCGTCTTAGCTCCGTGATCATTAGTACTAGAAAGCTGAAATTTGGTGTGAGTATGTGTATGTATAACGCCGACAGAACGGTAAAATAAAAATTAAAAAAAAAAAATTTTTTTCGGGTACCTCTCGAACACCTACAGTGGGGGTGAATTTTTTTTTTCTTTTCAACACTGGTGTGTGGGGTGTCGTTGAATAGGTCTTGTAAAAATAATAGGGTCTTCTAACATTATTTTTTGATAAAGTCAGCAGTTTTGTAAATATTCGCTCCAAAAACAAAAAAAAATGTGTCCCCCCCCTCTAACTTTTCAACCACGGGTCAAAAAAAATCGGAAAAATTCATGTTAATGTAAAATAAGTACTTTCAATGAAAACTATATTGAACAAAATCGGTCGAGCCGTTTTTGAGTTATCGCCAGATTTCATATTTTTTCTTTAAAAGGTCGTAAGTTGACTCCCGGAAGGTAATAAGTGATTACAGTTTCTAGGGCGTTTACGACCTTTTTATAGAGCTTAAAATCTTTCTTAACGTAAACCTCGGGCTTTAAAAAGCAGTTTATTGAAAAGGATGAGCAACTACGGAACCCTACACTGAGCGTGGCCCGACATGCTATTGGCCGGTTTTTTTTACTAAATTCAAAGTTCTTTATCGATAAAACGTACATGGCGCGTATACAAAGGGATGGTGCCGTTCGGTAAGCAAAATTACTGTAATTATTACCCGTACATACCTGTATCTATCACTTACTTCCATAAAATTTAATAAATTGGCCTATCAAGTGGCTAGTACATCTAATTGTAAACAATGTACCTAATAGCGTTAATTTGTGTGTGTGATGCCGAAGGGTGAGTATTTAAAGATCGGATCGGTCGATAGGCGGGATACACGGTGTATATGTTGGTATTCTATTAGCACGAACCGTATATCTGCGGCCGTGTGAGATGACATAGTAAAGGATAAGTGGCTCTAAACGTCGGTTATTAATTACTTGTTAAGGTAACTTTGAATACATTTTAAAGTAATGCTGATGAGTGATGAAGAAGCGCTAAATGCAATTTGAACACCTAAACATCGATTACCTAATTGACTCGTAAGTCGTCAAAAATATGTCTACAAAATATAACTACACAGTCAGATTTTATTCGCAGATTCTACTTCTTGTATATTTTCGTTTCAGAAGTAGTGTAGCTGCGAAATAAAAAGACCCGGGTACACGTAGAAAAAGCTGAATGTCATTTGGTCGTACTTAATTTATCGCTCTTGTTCCAACTAGGTACATAGCCACATTTCAAAGAAGAACTAAATTCGAGCATTTCTTTAGGACTTACGACATCTCGGGTTGATACAAGCCATAGTCATTTACCATGGAAAAATAACCATTCGCCATTTTGAAAATTAAAAAATGCGTTTATGTACATTATTTTTTTTATTGAATATGATGATTCTATAACTAAAATTTCAGTTGCTCCGAAGTCACATATTTCGTTGCACTTTTTTTATGCTATTTATAAATGAAATATGTATATATAAACCATAGATACCAAGATCAAAGCTTAAAGAAAAATTGAAAAAGGAGTTACCTGGTGGAATAAACCGGGAATCGAACCCGGTACCTCTGGATTGCCAGTCCAGCGCGTTAACCACTTCGCTACCCTAACTCCAAGTTACCTGTCGAATTTTACCTTCTATTTGTCTGTCGATCTTTCCATTGTTTATTTGAAAGGTTTTACACCTCAACTCGTTTTTCAATTTTTCTTTAAGCTTTAGTCTTTGTATCAATGGTTTAAATAAAAATTGTGGCGTGTACCCACATTCAAAAATGAGACATTACATGTTTTATAAATTTATAAATAAATATATAGTATAGCGTGCCTCTTTTTTTGGTACGATCCATTTGCAAATTTCGCATTCACTCATAGTATAAATAAATTATTTACTTAAATGATTCATGAATTGAAATCAATCAGAGCTATTAAGTAATTTATGGACATCAGGTGCATTTAAAAATAACACCGGCAATGCAAATTGTTGACAGTCTTATATTTATTTATTATTTCTACCTATTTTTAGATTTTTTAGAAAGTATTTCATATAACGTTCGTTTAGAACTCACTGAATATATAGACTGCGATACTGAAGTTTTGTAATCGGTGCCACCATGGAATACTTTTTTTGGCGATATTATAGCAGTGATTTTTTGGGGCATTATACTAATAGTTTTACAAGTCATAAGTAATGTATGTCTTTATATTAGAATTGGTAACTATACATATGACAGATGCAGCTTTGCGAAACGTTGGTATGAGGTAATTTTATATCCCTAAGGGTTTAATGGAAATCATATCATAATTTCTGTGAAGTTTAAATAGTAGATTGTTTGACCAATAGCTAAAATAAATCATTGTAAAACAAAGTGATTATTTTAACGAACACACGAAGCTATATTTAAATTATCATATTATTATACCGCATGATGAATGTGATGAGAAGTTAAAAAGTAGGCAGGTAGCTACTATTCATGGACATAAACATTCACAACTAGTCGTTTCACGGTTTATCCATCGGCTTTCGTCGACATACAAGTACTTATAAGAAATGTAAGAGCTACTTTCGTCTAAGTTATGCTTAAGTACGGACTGTGAGGCAACTTTCCAGAAACTATTTTAGCCGGGGCTTTCATGTGTGACAACACATTTAGACGCAACTTGCCCAATGTCCACGAAGTTGGTTTAGAATGCAAAATAAGTAGCTTACTAACGATTAAAGATGGATTTCTTGGTTTCTTTTTTCAGGGTTCCGTAGGCATTTCCTCCTATCCCAAAGGTCTGAACCAAATTTTACCGTATTACTATACCTACATACTTAAAATAATTTGTATACTGGGTATGTCCTGTAACAAGCGCAATAAATTAAAACATAGATTCTAAACAGAACATAATTTGTTTAGCAACCTATAAAACGACAAGTATTAAATATTGACTTGTAAATAATATTGTAAATATTTAGTTGGGTGATACTCGTAGCTATGTCAGGGCTAAAGCTAAGGGGACGTTAATGCCGGGCGGTGAACATTGATAATACTACATACCGTATTTAATTTATTCGAAATAATAAACATCTAAGAACCTTCTTTTCTAAAGATTGAACTTGAAATTTTGTTCAGTTTTAAGAGTAGTATCTATGTTATAATTTATTTCATCTATAGCGACACGCACCCGGTATAGTGATTGTGGCGCTAAGTTTTTTTTTTTGAAATATTAAATAAAAATAATATTTTAGTAAAATATTGCAACACGAAAACTCTATAACTAAGAAAAGTTCATATAAGAGTTTACGTTTTCTATGTTTATTACGCAAACATTGGCCTTATTATTATTACGTCGTCATTGAAAACTTTGTAACGTAATGTACTGTTTCATCACAGCTGCTCGTAAAAGATGGTATTACATGCAGGTGTACTGAAGGACTAAGGCCTATATAGTTCCCGCGGTAGTTATAAATTGTTATAACTCCCGAGGGAGTTATGGTTTTAGTTTTAAAAATATAGTACGCACTCGCAGATTACTTCAGACTAAGGAGGTTTCAATCCAGCCAAGGTTTTTTGTTGTACCAACAAAACTTGCCTACCAGCAAATTTTATTGTGTGTTGAATTAATACGGTACATGTTACTGCATTAATATTTATGTTTTACAATTATTTAAGTGTATTTTGCAATAATTTTATTAAATTTAATTTTGAATTATCTTTACAATCTGGCAGTATAGCCTGTCATGTTTCTAAATTAAACGCAGCAACTAGACACAAAAAAAAAGAAAAAAATTATAAATTTATAAAAAAACGTGATGAAAAAGTTATAAAATTATTGGTTAGGTACCTACTATTTCGTTTTGTAACAAAATTACTGTTCGTATTTAAGTTTTATAATTTATAATATTACGGTGTTAATAATTGCTGCATAATATTGTTAATTGTTATTTGTTTAATGAAAGATGGTAAGATTCTGTGTATATTTGTTTTCTGTTTTAATCTGATGGCCGTTTTGCCAGTGCTTATAGTAAATTAAAAAATATATACAGAAAAAAGTTGGATGTCAATCGTTATCGTTTCATTAGTTTAACGATTGACATCCAACTGTTTTCTGTATATATTTGTTTATTTTTGTCTTACGTATTTGTTATTTACTCCCAAATGTGATGAAAAATATTGTGTGTATGGCGGGTAGTAAGGGGATTACAAACTCAGGACATTAAAAGCCCTCCGCCTTCGGCGTCGGGCTTCTAATAGACCTTCGTTCGTAATCCCCTACTTACTACCCTTATGACACAATATACTATAGTGAACTTGAGTACCTCCGAACTCCATATTTTATAATCTTTGATTGTGTCACTATCTCATAACATAACAAACCCGGTTCTTAATTCTATCGCCCTACATCCTAACTTTTTCTACCAATATATCTGAATAAAATACAATATAAAGGTTCTCCCTTTTAATCTACGGAAAAGTCTACCAGAAAACTTAATTGCCAGATCGACAAAAATCTTATTAAGAGGCCTTATTCCTTTTAAATTTTATTTCTTTCATATTATGACAAAGAGGTACTTATATTAATAATTTCAACCAACTTTTAAAGTGAATAATAATTTTCCCTGAGTTCTAGAAAGTAACAAAGCTATTTCATGCTTTCATTGCGTGTAGTTGAAAAACCAGTATTCTATGTGAATTTTGTCTATTTCAAGTAGTTTTTGAAACAAAAATTATCAATTAAAAATGCAATCAGTAGGTTTCAAATATAAACCAATAAATCTCAATAACCCTGTGAATGTGAGAATATGTTAATAATCATGTTTGAACATAGAGAAAAATGTCTAAAACAATCAGCATTTTTTAGCAGCTGAACCTTAGATAGTAGACATTGACATTGATCAATAAGTATACAGATTATATATATGAGGCGAAGATTGAAATACTACACCTACCATTTATTTTAGAATATAGCGTGGTTCTTTAAAGATGTGTATAATAGGTATGCCTCAAGCACGGACGGAAAAGTCGCTATCTCAAGGTATGCGTAATAATTTCTTATCATTTTAAGCGACACTTTGGTCTCGATCAATAAGCACTTATCTCGCACATTACTTCGTCAAGTAAGTTACAATATTTCCAGCGCTATCGGGATAGCTTGCATAGGTAAATTTACAAGAGGCATGGATGCTCTGAATGAAGAGTACCATCAGTCGAGTTAATTTGGAACAAATTATTTATAATATCAACACAATACACAATAAAATATTAGAAAATGTTTTAGTGCTAAGCCTACAAAAATATATAAAACTAGCGGCCGCCCGCGACTTCGTCCGCGTAGATTTTTGATGATGACAAAGATATTAAAATAGGTAGGTAAGGAATTTTATTCTTAGTTAATTCACCCCCTTAGGGGCAGAATTTTTCAAAACGCTGAAATTACTTTTTTATATTTGATTAAGTAAGCTTTCTACAAAGTTTCAAGTCTCTAGTTCAAAAAATAAAGTTTCTCCCATATAAACATTGCACCCCTATTTCACCCATTAGGGGCAGAATTTTTTAAAACGCTGAAAGTACTTTTTTTGTATTTGATTAAGTAATCTTTCTACAAAGTTTCAAGTCTCTAGCTAAAAAAAAAAGTTTCCCCCATACAATCTTAGCACCCGTATTAAACCCTCTTAGGGAAGGTATTTCCAGAAATCCCTTCTTATCCCTAGTCCACGTTGTAAAAGTAACCTACTGTGCAAAAATCAACTCTCTAACATTGGTAGTTTCGGCTGTGCGTTGATGAGTCAGTCAGGAGTTCAGGACTTCTTCTTTTATATATATATATATGTCGGGATAGGGTCGGATGGCCGGGTGCGGTGTGTGGCACATTAGTTGAGCTATCCGACATAGTTGTGGACGAGGAGGTAGTTCGAGCGAGATGAAACACTTCCGATACAATTAACTTGATTTACTCCTTATACAATGAAGCACAAAATAACAGTTCCTCGCACAGAGGTCTGTAAGCTAAGTCTCGAACAGAATAGTCTTCATTAAATTAACATCTAATCAACTTGGTATAGCACAACGAAACGGGACAGTTCCAAGGCAGTAGTGCACTCGACGGTGACCCAAAGTGAAGTGTGGTCGGCGTTGGCTGAGTGAACCACCAAGACTCTGTCTAGCGCGCCAAAACAGGTTCAAGGGGGCGCTACTGTCGCCTTCCAATGACGCGCTGGTTTCGTTGAGCGTCCATACTCATGACCGTATCCGACACGGCCATCCTGCGATGACACACGTCCTCGTGTGTTGCTCTGTAACAATCAACAACCAAAACAGTATCCTCTCGGTCACTCCTGACAAACACGTCAAAATGGTAAGACAAAACAAAAACTTCATCTTTCCTTTCGCATCAAATCGTTACTGACACCAAAACTACAAATATCACAAAAATAATTTTGACAACTAAGTGAAAGTTTTTGCTAAAAGATACAAATCGAATTATGGTATGTAGGATACCAACCAATTACCAATTGTAACAATACTTATTCTTTAAATAGTGCAAAACGTTTTAAATGCGATTGTACTAAAATATTACTTGTTGTGAAACAAACTATTAGCTATTTACCACTTCTACCTTAGAAAACACATTAGAAACCATGTACCACCATTTAACTTCCTTTTAGCTCGCCTTATTGACAATATCAAAACATTTAAATCAACAAAAATACATTCGACAAAACAGGTATCTCATTCGTGCCCTAGGGCCCACGGGATCGCCGAGTCAACCCTATGACTCTACCGTCTCTGCGAGAGAGACCCGACCTCCGTCAGCAGTTACCGAGCACCGCGTATCCACGGACTGCTCAGAGCAGATACCGACTTCTACCGGACTACGGATACGGTGAAGTGACTGGAACGGTCGACCAACCGAACTGAGAACCTCCCTATCAGTGTCACTATCTTGTTCGTCTACTGCAAATGGTACATAGCTCCCGGGCATTTCCCTCAACCTATCGTGCAAGTACGCGCACGTTCGGAATTTAAGTTTCTCGCAAAGGGTCTTTCAATTTACAATACTTCATGTCAATATTTCTAATAGGCTCGCTTCAGTAACTCGATTTACTGCTCAGTACTAACAATTTTAGCTAGACTGATACATGTCATACATAGTCACTGAATTATAAAACCAATTGCCATGGAACTTATTGGAAATCAACTCATCCATAAGCGATCACTCGGCCACTGAATCACAGTAAAATTAGAACTCCTCACCAGATTGTCTCATATGGTTTGGTGACGTCAGGCACGTCAACTTTCTTCTCAGTGGATGAAGGCGCCCTGTCGCTCGCCTTCGCGCAATTCTTTGCGTGATGTCTTGTACCGTGGCAGCTGAAGCAGACGACTCATGGCTTCGCTGTTAGCTGCTGAGGTCGCGTATCTTTTCCTGAAACAAAAATACCAAGCACAGTATCCCAAGCAACAAATAAAATGTTACATCATATGTAAAGAACATGGACATCTGATACAAATCAAAATTTCAAGAAAAAGCACCCATTAATACAAATCACTCCTTTTTTACAATAATTAAAAATATTGGATACAGTGCCTCCTTTGTCCGGCTATCCCTGTAGCCTATACAACCATCCCTGTGGTCACTCACATATAACCATCCCTGTGGTTCTCCCGGAATGAAAACAATTTAAACAGTGCAATCTTCATTCGTTTTCATACGGTTTTGTAGGTCTCCGTGACGGTGTTAACTCTGTGTTTTAATGCTTCTGTTTCCTGATTTAGTAATGTCAAGTTCGTTGTATTTCGAAGAGTAGCCACAAACTTTTTTCTTCCGTTTTACTCGCTTCGTGTTCCATCATTCTTCGTGTTCGCTCATGGGCTCGTAGATAGTATCCCAACTTCTGATGTCGGGATAGGGTCGGATGGCCGGGTGCGGTGTGTGGCACATTAGTTGAGCTATCCGACATAGTTGTGGACGAGGAGGTAGTTCGAGCGAGATGAAACACTTCCGATACAATTAACTTGATTTACTCCTTATACAATGAAGCACAAAATAACAGTTCCTCGCACAGAGGTCTGTAAGCTAAGTCTCGAACAGAATAGTCTTCATTAAATTAACATCTAATCAACTTGGTATAGCACAACGAAACGGGACAGTTCCAAGGCAGTAGTGCACTCGACGGTGACCCAAAGTGAAGTGTGGTCGGCGTTGGCTGAGTGAACCACCAAGACTCTGTCTAGCGCGCCAAAACAGGTTCAAGGGGGCGCTACTGTCGCCTTCCAATGACGCGCTGGTTTCGTTGAGCGTCCATACTCATGACCGTATCCGACATATATATATATATATATATATATATAAATATATAGAGAAAGAATATAGAATAAGAAGTTTCAAGGAATTTCTAATGGATTCAAACTTTCAACCCCTTTTTAACCCTTTTAGGGGACGAATTTTTGAAAACGCTGAAATGACTTTTCTTGTATTCTAATAGTGTACTTTTACACAAAAATTCAAGTCCCGCGCTCAAAAAAATACTTAATCTCCATACAAACTTTTAACCCATTTTTACCACCTTAGGGGGTGAATTTTCAAAAACGCTAAAATTAGTTTTCTCCCATTTCATTTTAATACCTTTTTACAAAGTTTCAAGTTCCTAGCATAAAAAAAACTTGTACCCCATACAAGCTTTGCACCCCTATTTAACTCTCTTAAGGGAGGTATTTCCAAAAATCCCTTCTTACCCCTAGCCCACGTTACAAAAGTAACCTACTGTGCAAAAATCAACTCTCTAACATTGGTAGTTTCGGCTGTGCGTTGATGAGTCAGTCAGGACTTCTTCTTTTATATGTATAGATAGAAGAAGAAGATAAGAAGTTTCAAGGAATTTCTAATGGATTCAAACTTTCAACCCCTTTTTAACCTTTTAACCCATTTTTTACCACCTTAGGGGGTGAATTTTCAAAAACGCTAAAATTAGTTTTTTCCTATTTCATTTTAATACCTTTTTACAAAGTTTCAAGTACCTACCATAAAAAAAAAAACTTGTACCCCATACAAACTTTGCACCCCTTGTTCAACGGTGTGTTGACATTTTGTCTCTATATAATGTAATAACCCAATTGCCTGCTAGATGGCGTTGTTACTTTGGTAAAATCGGCTACTTCACGCTGTTAAGATTTCCCTGAGATAATGACCCCATTTCGATACATTTAGTTTTTTGTACATTGATCGTTTACAAATATATTGTTTATATACCAAGCAGCAGTGTATCATTTACTGGGAGCCAGTTGTTTATTGGTCCTTCGAGTGGGATCGGCCTAGTGGACACGGCGGCCACTTCGGGTACTAAGGCGAACAAGAGCCTATTTTTCCGGAGCATTAAATATTATTAAGGGACAATCGTCACCAGAGAAGTACAGTGGGTGACGTAAGCGAATCGAATGTGTGACGTAGTGAAGTGACGAACTGTGAGTACATTTTATTATTACGTAGTGCAACTATCAAAAACTTAGAAAAAATTTAAGAATTCGGACATAGAAAATTTAGATCGAGTTTGGACATGGTAAAATTTAGTGACTTAGAATAATTTCGAAAACGTTGGAACGACGGGGAATCCATACCAAATTTGCCTAGGATTTTCAGTCTAAAACACTTAGAAAAATTTCATCATGGATGCTCGGATAAAAGTTCAACAAGACTTATATTCTAGAATCGAAAAGGCTACAATTAACTTTAAAAAATCGCCGAAAGAGAGATAGTGCAGTCATTGAAGCATTATTGCTCCGATTTTTTTTACTGTGAACCGAATTACATACAATTTTGGAATTAGGTTCATCTTACCCTTAACTTCAAAAGTGAAAATGATTTGAACTCCGCAACCACTCTACTAGATTGCAAACAGGTAGAAGTATACAGGACGAAGTACCTAGGATCCCCAAGTACCGTACACGACGCCACAAGCAACATTAAAGCTTTGATAAGGTTTGTCGAGGAGTTGGGGTGGTTGGAGTAGCGCTACCCCCTTTTCACGCAAAATAGGCACGTTTGGATGTCGACTTGCGGAAAATGCCCAGCGCAACTAACTAACTAACTAACTCCGCAACCACCCTGGGGGTGGTTGCCACCCCTTCTCAGGGGTTAATTTTTTTTTTTCAAAATAACCTCGGATATCGATAGAAGGCCTAATTTTAAGCAAAAAATCATCCATAAAGTTTTTCAAAAAGTCCAATACTTTTCAAGTTATTGGCAATTGAAAATTCGCAATTTTTTCACGTTTTTCATCGGTTTATTGCAAATATCTCCAAAAATATACGTTTTATCGAAAATTTTATAAAAAACAAAATTGTAGCAGGTAAAACAATGAACAATTTGGTTTTTTATAAAGTATTCTAAGTGCAATATTAAGCTAGATATTAAAGATCAAAGCCGTTTTTTATGATGTCTGAAATTTAATCGATGTGGTCAATGCCATCTAGCGGCGAGCAGATGCATTTTATGCATTCTAATACAAAAGGGTTTTGTAGTGCTTGAAATAAGCTTTAAAATGAGCACTATTAAAAGTCTTTTGCACGTAAAATAAGTGAGCTGTATTGCAAATAAGGGGAGCATCTAATGTTTTTTCTTTTAAATCAATGGGTTTCATAAGTGCCATTTCCACCAAAATTAAAATTAATCGTATTCCGCCTAGAATTAACTTTATTATGAAAAGTTTGATAGATAGTATCAGTTTGGCTGCTTCAGGACACATATTTTTCAAAAAAGTCACGATAAAAAAAAAAACAAAATTTCAAATTTTAAAAGAACCCACTTTTTTTTCATAATATCTCAAAAATGACGACAGATACATATAAAAGTGTACGCATTAAAAATTTAGGTATTTTTTTGACAAACAATTTGGTTTTTTTGTTTTTTCTGTCAAACAAAAATTGACGGAGATATGATTGTTTAAAGAGCGCGTGGCAGCGCAATCACAGCCTCTCTTAAGCCCTTTAACCCTTCACCGTTTTAGAAAAAGGTTTTTTACTATATATTGCAATACAGGATGTTGTAGCTCTCTTAATTACCTTTACAATGGTTTTTTATAAATTGTGATAGCATGAAAATTGAAGGAGTTATGGTCCAAAAACTTATCATATTTTTTTCTACTTAGTAACTGAAAATTTCGGAGTGTGAATATTTGGAGCAATGTGAAAGTACGCAGTATAATAGAGACCCACAACTATTGTAATGTATATATATACATAATATGGCTCATATATTTTGAAAACGTATGCATGAATACATACCGCTAGATGGCATTGACCACATCGATTAAATTTCAGACATAATAAAAAACGGCTTTGATCTTTAATATCTAGCTTAATATGGCACTTAGAATACTTCATAAAAAACCAAATTGTTCGTTGTTTTACCTGCTACAATTTTGTTCTTTATAAAATTTTCGATAAAACGTATATTTTTGGAGATATTTGCAAAAAACCGATGAAAAACGTGAAAAAATTGCGAATTTTCAATTGCCAATAACTTGAAAAGTATTGGATTTTTTGAAAAACTTTATAGATGATTTTTTGCTTAAAATTAGGCCTTCTATCGATATCCGATATCGGTAATTTTGAAAAAAAAAAAAAAAATCACCCCCGAGAAGGGGTGGCAACCACCCCCAGGGTGGTTACGGAGTTCAAATCATTTTCACTTTTGAAGTTAAGGGTAAGATGAGCCTAATTCCAAAATTTCATGCAAATCGGTTCACAGTAAAAAAATTCGGAGGTAAGACCGTATTTTTCGCTTCAATGACTGCACTAAGACTTACTGTAGACTACATTACTACTAGATTGGAAAATTTGGAAGCTTTATGGATTCAGTTTTCCACAACTCATACGCGGATTATACACGAGTGACGCAACACTTTTAGATGCCAGTGTCTACATAATTGAGGATTTATACACGTGTGCAGAAGAGTTGTTTACGCAGTACAAGTCAGAACTTAAGACTGCTTTGAGGAAACTAAATGTAACAAGTTTTCATGGAAACGGTGAGTCTTTAGCTAGCCAGTGCAAGTCTGCCGGTAGCCAGAGCGAGTCAGACCTGATTAGACTGCCAAGGTTATCCATTCCAACGTTTTCAGGAAATTATTCTGAATGGACGAGTTTTCGAGATCTTTTCACGTCACTAATACACAAGAATAAAGAGTTAAACAACGTCCAAAAATTGCACTACCTGAAAGGTTACTTAGTCGGTGAAGCTGAACAGCTTTTACGTCACGTCCAGATCACAAACGACAATTATGCGGCATCTTGGGAGAAACTGGAGAAGCGCTATGACAATAAGAAATTTCTGTCAAGCATACTCAAGCGCTACATGAGCCAAAAGAACATTGCCACAGAGTCTGCAAGTGCGCTCAAGGAACTACTGGACACTACTAACAACTGTTTAAATGGATTACGAAATCTGGGCATAGACACAACCACATGGGATCTCATCGTGATTCACATAATCTGTCTCAAGTTAGACAATGAGATAAGAAAGCAGTGGGAACTGAAAATCAGCGAAGCTTCTGATGATTTGCCTACCCTGAAACAACTGCAGGAGTTCCTCGAAATAAGATTCAGGGCTTTACAGTGTTTAGATCCCAAATCATCGAAAGCAGGTTTTATGCCTAACAAACATAGTCTTCCATTCAACAGCAAACCAATGGTTCATCATGTAGTCGAAGTTTTGTGTGCCTACTGTTCCAAAAATCTCAATTTGTTCAATTGTAAAGATTTTGCAAAGCTTAATGTCAATGCTCGACGTGATTTCATCCAGTCCGATAATTTCTGTTTCAATTGTTTAGGTTCAGGTCACTATGTCTATTCATGTCGTCAAACCACTAGATGCCGAATGTGTAAGCGAAAACATCATTCATTATTGCACCCAAAAAATGACACTGCCTCAACCGATTCTCATGGCAAACCTACTCAATCGGTTGATGGAGGTATAGTTGCACACGCAACTACAGCTGATTCATCATCGCTTAACGTCGATGAGCCCACAAGTGTAACAACGTGTTTTTCGACCAGTCGTGGTCAAATCTTATTGCCAACGGCTTTGGTTAAAGCTCAGTCGAAAACAGGTTCAGGGTGTCACGCTCAGATGCTTACTCGACCAGGGTTCACAGGCCTCGTTCATAACGGAGTCTGCCGTCCAATTACTTGGACTTAAGAAAATACCCCACAAGAGCACTGTATCGGTATTGGGAAGTGAAGGGAGTTCTTCTATAGACTCCAAGTCGGTGGTAAATGTTCAAATTTCATCACTTCGAAATCCTGATTTTAAGTTTGATGTTCGTGCTTTTGTGTTGGGCAAGCTCACATCACCTCTGCCAGCAAGGAGAGTTATTGTTGAGCTGAGGTCAGAGTTATCAAACTTAGAATTAGCTGATCCAACGTTTAATGTACCAGGCAAAATAGATATGCTCCTCGGTGCAAATATTTATAGCCAAATACTCTTAGAGGGTATTATGAAGAAATTACCGAGAGCCCCTATTGCTCAACGCACTTCCTTGGGTTGGATCATGTCAGGGCCGATCACTTCTGGTGATTCGGAATTATACAATCATATTAGCGTCAACCGATACGACACTGATAAGATTGTGCCAGATCCAAAGCAAAGTTGCACCGAGGAAGAAAAGAAATATGAAGAACTCTGGAAAGAAGGTCCGCAGTGGCTGAAACAAAAATATACGTATAAGCTACGCAAAGTTAAAAATAAAAGAAAACCTGAAATAAAATAATGTAATTAGTAAGAAAAGTCAATTTACCTTGTTAAATTCGCTGATAGATGATAACGGAATTTTTAGTAACTACGAAACTGCTAACATTGGAAATATACGAAGATGGCAGCTAAGACAGGAGATGGTTCGAGACTTGTGACACCGTTGGTCGCGAGAATATCTGATGCAGATTTACCATCGTTGTAAGTGGGCTTATCAGACACCTGAGCCAGCTGTAGGATGCATTGTGTTAGTAGATTAGGTTAACTTATTACCTTCAGCGAAATGGTTATACGGCATTATTGACGATAAATATGTATTCAGGTCTGGATGGAATTACTAGAGTAGTTAGCTTACATTTTTCGTATTAATTGGTTTCCTTAACAATATTCTATGATATCCAGACAATTTGTTATCGTATAATTTATTTCAAATGCATGTATGTTTTAGTATACGCCCTATCCATTCTCATATTTGTTATTGTTATGTCATGGTGGGCGGCGTGAAGGACACTTGTTTTATAATTGTCCTTGGTGGGCGGAATGTTCAACGGTGTGTTGACATTTTGTCTCTATATAATGTAATAACCCAACTGCCTGCTAGATGGCGTTGTTACTTTGGTAAAATCGGCTACTTCACGCTGTTAAGATTTTCCCTGAGATAATGACCCCATTTCGATACATTTAGATTTTTGGACATTGATCGTTTACAAATATATTGTTTATATACCAAGCAGCAGTGTATCATTTACTGGGAGCCAGTTGTTTACCCCTATTTAACCCTCTTAGGGGAGGTATTTCCAAAAATCCCTTCTTATCCCTAGCCTACGTTATAAAAGTAACCTACTATGCAAAAATCAACTCTCTAACATTGGTAGTTTTGGCTGTGCGTTGATGAGTCAGTCAGGACTTCTTCTTTTATACAACGTGTTTTTTTTTCAATTGCTTTAACTTAGACTAAGTGCTTGGAACATTAACGTAAACTCATCCCTTAAACCGTTTAATGATATTCGATTTTTTTTTTGGTATCCCATACAAAGTAACTAAATATTTAATTGGTGGCTATTGTAAAAGGTCCTTTTGAGTTAGGCAATAGTTAGAGTCAACTTGTTGTCATTTTAACGTCACTGATAAAACTTCATCGATGACAGAATTGAGAGCTCGTTAAAAACTTAGTTAGTAAAATTTAAAGTGACGTTTAAGGTTATTTGGAAATCGTAAAAGCGGCTTCGTTTGGATTTTCGTATGTTTGTATAAGCGGTATCTTTGCGGCCTTGTTAAGCCAAAGCACTAGAATGGATTTTGACATTTTTTTCTACTTTTTTTGTTTTACTGTAGTCGGGTGCCAAGTCAAGTAAAACGTAGGATAGACTAGGGACAGTTGTAACTGATTATGAATATATGAGACAAAGTAACAATACTGTGAATCTCTCTAATTTCCTATTATTACAACAGTCCTCAATCGCTGTTACAATCGACCCAGGTGAGGGGGTCGTTTGAAACAATTTTCCTTTAATTTTATGCCGCCAAACGCTTTCGAAACGCAGGTACTGCGGATTTAACATCATTAATTTATAAGCGTAGACGAAAACATGTGGTTTCAATGTCACAAATGTCAGAAATGTTTCAGCCGTCCCCGGTCTACCCTATTCTGTAACTAGCATATTATACTTAGCTTGCACTGTACCCATGCCATGTGGGTATAAATAAGCTTATTTTGTACAAGCTAATAAGCTGAGCAGTGTGAGAATATAGTATTTTATGCAACCGTTGTATAAGAGGGGGCAAAAAACGCGAGTGGCATGGGTTACGATGTGAGCGCAGCGAACATCGTAAGAAAGATGCCACGAGCGTTTTTTGACCTACTTATACAACGTTGCATACAATACTTTTTCTACGACTCGACATTTCATAAATAAAATGCAAATAAACAACAAAGAAAATAATTAAATGTTCCCGCTCGGAATCAACAAAATTAAAAAGAAAAATTGTCTCTGATAAACTTTTTTTTTATTGACATCCATCTGTCAAAAAAATATTAACTTATACATAAAGGTATACGATCACCATACTAAACATCTGTCAAAAAAATTTAACTTATGCATAAAGGTATCGTTCACTATACTAAACATCCATGCACTGAAGATAAAACTTCTTTTTTAAGTTGGCACCAATGCCTTAGTACAAAAGTTTTTTTTTTAATTTGCAAGTTGTTTGAATGCAGCTGTTCATCATATAATCTGAGGTACTAAGTGATGGTTTTTTGGCGACATTATAACATCGGTTAGCAGTGTGTTTTTGAGCAGTAGAGTATAGACTTTTACAGACTTTCATAATTTATGTCTTTATATTAGAGTTAGTAACTATATAAATGACAGAAAAAAGTACTGGAGTAGAAAAAGATTTTTTTAGGCGGACGACGTTGTTTATCGTGTAGTTGTGGATAAAAATCTTCGTCTCAGGTAACTCACTAGGTAAATACTCAAAACTTTAGCAGCCATAGTAAAATACTAAAAGAAATATTCTAATAATGTGGATAATCTGGATTCTAACATCACTTAACCCAGGTAATAAAAAACGTAATTGATATTGCTACACTTAAAAGTTTGTTTCGTTTCATAAATATAAAAAGTAAAGCATTCCAGTAATTCCGTATTGGTAACTAAGTTTCAAAAGAAAAACTAGTGAAGAGTTTATTGTCGGCATTGATCCGTTCAATCCATTCACGCCAGCTTTACGAATTGACCAATACTACCCCACCGTAATGGCAAAATTAGGAACCAAAGGAAATTCCATAGACGAGCAAAATACCTTCGTGTTAGAATTTATAGGCCAGGCACCTGCGCCGCTGAGCGATCGGCCAAGAAATTTAGCACCGTATGTGGGCTTAACTCTAAACGAATGGATTAGGAGCCTCTACCTTTTGATGATTGGTTTTCGTTAGCATTACCGTATTATTTTTCTACGTGTTTTGATTTTCGTGTTTGAGGGTGAGTTTCAACGGAACATTTATTTTTAGCCCCGCTGTTACTGACGTGCATTTATTTAAAATTGAGAAGTAATGGAACATTTTGCAATTTACTAGCAAGCATTGGAGTGTTATTTTTCTAATTTTATCGTTAAATTACAGTTTTAAAACGATCCTTTGGACCACTTCATGAATTTGTACAAATATTAGGGAGGTGATGTCACTAAGATAAAATAACTGGAAGGATTATTGTAATTTTTTAATTCTCCTGTTCAAAAAGTACGTTATTTTAGCCTTGAAAAGCGTCCATAAAGTCGTTGTTTTAGCTCCTAAGGGTTTCAATAGAAATCATTACTAAACACCAAGCGGGCATATGCTTGTCATAGTTTTAAGAATCGGTGAGTTTTTGCGTATAAGTATTTTCATTTTTAAATAATTTTATTTTTTATTTACTCGCTATCAAAGTGAATAGCAGAGTGTTTAACACATGGCTAGAACCCATTATGACACGCAGATATATTTGTCCTCGCGTGCTCCTCGCTCATTGCGTGTCCTCGTCCAAATAATCGCTTCGTGCACATTTTAGACCCTTGTCAAACAATCTACTATTTTTTACAGTGAGTGCTGGGTTCTAGCTGGAATAGGAGTGCTTATCCCGTCAAACTCGGCTGTAGTATCCAAGCTATTTGGTTTTGAAAATAGGAAATAAATGGGGCGATTTGGAACCGCTTTATTATGTATTAATTTGTACGCTTCGTATTTGTGTTAAACAAGAGTTAATTGCTAATATCCACTGAGCCGGATCGTGGCGTCAGCAAATCAATTTGAAACCATTCATATTGTATATCAATAATATATATTTTAATGTACCTATTCAAATTTAGTTGAATAGCTATTCATTATAGAACAATTTCATACGGCTATAGCCTGTATTTTCTCTAAAATAGAGCATTTCATATTATATTTTACTACACGATGATACATATAGCATAGAAAAAATCCACGATCATGGAACTCGACGTTACCTAAAAAAAATGGCTTGACAGGATTTGAACCCAGGACCGCAAGTTTTATAATGTAATTATAATAAGTATCTATATCATGATTAATAAGTCCACCCAAGCGAATTCATGGTCCCGTCATAGATACAACATATTCGTTATAATATAATGTTGGTACCGAATCGAATAACAATAGATGTTGCGCAAAAGAAATATGACTAGAATTCAAATTATATTGGAAGCACGTCTGTTCCGTTTTGTCCTCTGTGATTGAATATTTTAGTACGTAGGCCTATCTGTGTGCTAATACTATATTGAACGGTCACAGGCGCTGAATTCAAATATAGGTTAGCGCATATTTGTAACCGATAAGTTTTATAAGAAGTTGTGGTGCGATTGTTTTGATTTTTAATATAAAAGGTCTTTAAAGAACATATCTAATCGAGTTGGAAATAAGCGATGAAAATTGCGAGTTTGAGATGGTAACACCAAACATTATATCCCTTATCTGTATTACGATAATGGGTAGGTACCTAAAGTATTTTACAACTATTTCTGTATCCTAATTGAGAATCTAATTCTAATTCTAATTTTAAAATATGGCTTCCATCAGGTTAATGATGATTTCGCCAATTTCATTTCTCGTAGCTCGTAGAGCATGCCGTTGTTCGGTGAGGTTTTGCGTAAAGTGATAGCGATTTACAAAAAACCACGCGGACTATCGGGCCTTGACCCAGGAAGGGCTATGAACGCTTCAAGTTGAATTCTTCATTAGCTATTCACTCATACGTTAGATCACTGCACAATACGCTATCAATACTACACATTGAACAACAAAAATGAATAAATAATGAACAACGCAACTTAAACGCATGCGGCCATCTTAAGTCACAAACCGGAAGTCCCTAATTGAGAATCAAAAATTGTCGATGTCTATCTGGCGGTTGAGGTGATGAGGCTGCAAAGTCACGCCATCATCACCATCATTATCATCATCATAAACCACAAAGATTTAAATAATATAATTTTCTATATAATTGCCTTTCGTAAATTACCTGCTCTATTTATTCTTTTTAAAATATCATTAATGAGATTTAATTTTTACAACTCAATAACATACAAATAAAACTACAGGTAGTTGTAGGCACGTATGTATATTATTGGTGAAATGTGATCAGCAAACTCATATAAGTTTGTTTGAACAAAAAAATAATAATTGAATTCTAGCCATCCATCGAAACTCAATTATCATGTATACATTATTAAGTAGCGAAAGCCACCCTGGCTTTCAGAAATAACCCAAATTGAATAAGCAGTGGGTTACCGCAAAAAGAAGCACAAATTCTTTAAGAAAATTCATATTAAGGCACCGAATTTTATGAGTCGTCATCAAACACAAAAGGACATTGACGTGCCTATTCTAAATGGACAAGGATATTATAACCATGCGCTGTAGTTTTAATAAAGTAATTCGTACCAATGTCTTGGGTTTTTTTTTACATACCACTTCGTCTGAGAGATTAATAAAACGTATAAATAAACTTTTGTGGCAAACATTAATTTACACATATGTATGTATTATACGGAAATCCACAGGTTATCAACCTATCACGCTTTCATAGTAAATTCCATTCTCTTTTTCACCTTCTCTGTACGAAGAGCTCCATCATCACCCTCCTAGCCTTTGTCCCATTTTTTGAGAATCAATTCTCAATCGGGGTCGGCTACCTAAATCCCAAGATGTGGCGTAGGCACTAGTTTTTACGAAAGCGACTGCCATCTGACCTTCCAACCCAGAGGGAAAACTAGGCCTTATTGGGCTTAGGTGGTTTCCTCACGATGTTTTCCTTCAACGAAAAGCGAGTGGTAAATATCAAATGACATTCCGTACATAAGTTCCGAAAAACTCATTGGTACGGGCCGGGTTCGAACCCGCGACCTCCGGATTGAAAGTCGCATGTCCTAACCACTAGGCTACCACCGCTTGTACGAAGAGCTCCGTACCATCAAATTAAAATAACGGCAAATACGAGGGCGGGGTGATAAGTCTGGTAAAAATGTATATTTTTTTAATTTTTTTGCCAAAATAGTTATTTTTTCTTTCAACGTAGTCCTAGCTTTTAGATTCCTTCCGTATAGTAGGTATGATTTCCCCAACCCTCCAAAATACGCATTGGTCTCTTCGATAAGCCACTTCTTCAAGTTTGGGAAAAGAAAATCGTCGGAGGGGTCCAAATCTGGAGAATAAGGTGGGTGCGAGAGCAATTCGTAATGAAAATCGTGGATTTTGGCCATAGCTAGTGCACATGATGTGGGCAGTGCACCTGCGCGTTATCTTGGTGAAAAATATTTTTTGTATTTCGCCAAAAAATTACCATTAAAACGTCATGGAATCGCTGTAATAAATTGGCATAATATTCGCCGGTGATTGTTCTGCCTTTCTGGAGGTAATGACTAATGAACATATTATATTACACGACCAGCACCCCAAAAGACAGTATTCATATCCTTATTCGCCGACAAAACTGATTTGGTCTTCTTCGGGGCAGGTAACCTGAAGCAATCCATTGTTTTGACTGACTGCTCCTTGGTTTCTGGTGTATAATGATGGATCCAGGTTTCATCTACAGTTATAAAACGATGCAAGAAATCCTTTTTATTACGCCTAAAGTTGTCTAAACATTCCTCTGAAATGATCACTCTAGTGCGTTTTTGATCCACCGTTAGCAAGCGCGGCACCCAACGGGCGGCTAGTTTTTTCATATCAAAATAAGTGTGAAGAATATTACGTACCCATTCGTCTGAAATGGTTACAATATCGGCTATCTCACGAACTTTTACTCTTCGGTCATCCAATATGATGTCATGGATTTTGATTATCATCTCTTTTGGTCACCACACACACGACCTCAACTGGGTGTCCGGGTCGGTCGGCGTCAACAGTGACTGTACGGACACAACGAAAATCTGGTAGCTGGATCATTTGAATCGACGGGGAAGAGTCCCCGTAACATTTTTCTAGTGACTTTTTTGTCTCCGTCATAGTTTTTTTTCTCAAAAAATAGCATGAAATTCAGTTTTCTACTACGTATTTGCAAATGTCGAAACATTTTTTTTTCATATCCGCGAAAAAAAGTGCTAGCCAGCATGAACTGGCTAAAAATATAAATGTATACTTCGAAAAGGTTGAATTACTAAATTGCATTATTTAATTTGTGAAAATATTACACTGAATTTGATTTTTACCAGACTTATCACTCTTGTTGTTATAGCGGCAAAAGAAATAGGTACATCATCTTTGAAGATTTCAACTGTCTAGCTATTACGATTCTTAAGATACAGCCCGGTGATTGACAGACAGACGGACAGTGGAATCCATAGAGTATATTGAATGTTTTATAAGTGGAATCTTAGCAATAGGGTCCCGTCTACACCCTTTGGGTACGGAAGCAAAAAAAAATAACACATAAAAAAATATTTATAGTAAAAAAAAAGTACAAACGTAAACAGTTCTAAAATATGCTCATCAAGGTAAGTCTAAAAGCGGAAACCGCACATGTCTACGTTGAACGTATCCTGAGATCCTAGTAGGTACTTCTAGGGTAGGTACATCATCCGGTCAATTTTATGATTCCGGCTCTAAGTGCACATGTAGGTGAGTCAAAAGGCGATAGCTGCACATGTCTACGTTGAATGAATCCTGCGATCAAATAGGCACTTCCAGGATTTCATCACCAGATCTTGAATAGGATAACCTTTGATGTTACGAATAAAAGCAGAATTTTGAAAATCGGTGAAAATCGGTGAACTAAATGTACAAAAAAAAAATAGGGACAGATTAACAAGTTGGTTTAAAAATAATATACAATAATCGTATATAAGAAATACGGCCCAATAAACGCCAAATAATAAAATACAATTTAAAGTAAATTTTCAAGAAATTATTCATTCCCAATACAATCTTCTACCGCCCTTTCGTCCCCTTTCCTTTCAGGAATGATTTTCAGGATACAAACTATATTCATACCAATTTTCATCAAATCGGTTCAGCGGTTATTAATTTCCAATATAAAACTTCACCCTCTCTTTTGCCCATTAAGGGACGATTTTCGGGATAAAAAATAACCTTTTTCGGGACTTAAACTATCTCTATCCCAAATTTAATCTAAATTGGTTCAGCGCTTATTGATTTTCCTCACAAAGTCATTATCGGAATAAAAGTAGGTTAAATACAGCCGGTTTAATAAAGCTCCTCATATAGAAAGTCGGAAGATAAATTTAGCTAAGTGTCATATTCCGGTTGATGTTATCCGCATTAAACCTTGTGTCCTTTACGATTACTCACATACGCTTATGGCGTATAAACACACGTGTAGAATACGAACATTGAGACGTCTATACCCTATAAATAACGTTTAGATAGCTCTCACTAATCAATGTGTTTCAAAGAAATAGCGACTAATGAGAAATCCTAACAGTTTATTCCAAGCATAGCTTAGTTGGCTAGGGTTGGTAAAGCGGCCTGATTTACTAACTCGCCGTATTTAGAGGATGCGGTTATTTGTGAAAGTGTAGTAGTTTTGTTGAAAGTGTTTCACTATTTGAGCAAGTTTTTCTTCACGGAGGATGTATAATAGAGACTAGCCTCAATTCGATGGTAGGCAGTGCGAGATCTCGGTACTAACTATATTTCTACTTAAACGATAACTTGTATTCAACCATAACTAAACTAGGCGAATGCGATAGGCGTGGAAACAGCGTGGCTAGCATATGGCTAAAGTTCAATTGACAGAAATGAGCAATAAAAATGCTTATTGACATTAGTTCCGCATAGAGGCACATCTATATCATTCTGGTAGGCACATCTACAAAGTAAGTATTTTCGCTAATTTCAGTCATTTAATGGTATTATTATTCCAGGCGTTTTTACGAATGTAATCTATTTTTCCTATATGGTAAGGTTTCATTGACACAAATTGTTGCACCTCATATTTTTTGTATCCAACCTTTTGGAGCCACTTTTTGAAATCCTAGCCTAGTATTTAAACATGTAAATATGATGTAAATGTTGACCAGCTGTGTTAATTTGAAAAACCCCATTAAATCGTGTTTAGTTAGTCTTAGACATGTGAAGTAGTACGTGTTCTACATAGCTGACGTATAACGTCTGCTTGGTCGTACGGTTTTTTAATCGTATCCGATCGACTGATGTAGCTTTTACGTTTACCGCTGTGATCATACAATACAATTGCCCAATCGACTAAGGTGACCGGATACACGTAATTTTGCCAAGACGTGTGTACGAAGCCAGCGTTCAATACGACGGCTTCGATGCAATTCAAAAAGGGTCCGACCTTAAAAACTGAAACTTGACTTTAGAGAAATAAAAAAAAGCATAAGGAATTGGTTTTACTTATGTAACACATATGCAGTATGCACTCACCGTATAAACGGAGTAGGCGCTTCCACTCGGGTTAGGGAAAATGCTAATGCAAACTGAAAATCTTCATATCTAAATTACTATCGTTTCTATAGTGCTTTTTTAGGGGTCCCACTGACTAAATTATACTTAGTTGACCTTTTATAGTTTCAGGATGTCTGACTGTTTGCCTGCTTATATGTATGTCGAATACGTTTTAAATTAATAAGTATAAAGAATACGATATTCTTGGTTACGTGATTTTTGTTCGGTGAGTCACGCTCTTTCCAATTTAAGGATGGTTTAGGAAATATTGAACTCCTATTGTGTAATTTCCGTTAGTGTTGTTTCCATCAGCGTATAAGTAGGTAGACATCGATCGTTCTCGTGTTACAGACCATTTACTTACTTACATTAAAGTTCTTTATCCGGACTAAATTTCTTAAGTTCCAACATGGTTATTTTTACCTGAAGTGTATTTCACGGTAGTAAACGGAAATAGGGACGTACTATGCGCTGTGAGCCTCGCTTACAGTCTACGGACCAGCACACACCAGGATGCTTGACTGAAACTTCCGGCTTTGTTCACACACTTCGCACACATGTCAGAAGATCGCATCAGCATCACTACGCCCCACGGTGGCCAGTGGTTACATTTTACACAAACAACAAATAAAAGACACTTGTGAAAATCAAAAGATTTCTCAAATTCTATGGTAACAGCTACAGAACCCTACGCAAAGCATCGTCTGATATGTTCTTGGTCGATTTTTTCTAGCAGTACTTATTGTTAAAGGAAGCGAGCTCTCTCGAGCACGGATATACGCTTCTTCTACCTCCGACAAAAGTAGGATAATTGAAGTGGTTTTCCATTCTCTCGGGTAGAAATAATCCGTATAGATTTGGCTTAAAATATAAGACAATACTCTAGCTCATCTACCATAAAATTCAATTTCTAGCTTAACTGGAGGTCGTAGTATCTTGGCTCCGTACAACAACTTATTTTGATTCAAACTGTTATTTTTGATTCATAGGGTTAGCTCATCAGAATGTATTTGAAAAAGATGATAATTTAAAGAATACAATTATAGTAACTTAGAAATATGAGAACACAAATGCTTTTGTCAGCTTCAATGTACTACATAATTATGCATATAAGTTGCGTCCACTACAGAACTGATATTCATGACTTTATAAAATACCGAATATTGGCAATTCTTTTCTTATCTCCTTTTTTGCTAGTATGATTGTACGCTGATAAAATGTGTTCTTTTGATGTAGACGGAAAGCCTGCACCCACCTATGTGTCCTTACCAGCAATATTCGTACATTAATACAACGATATTACAGGAAATTGCAAGGAAAATCAAAGGGAAATCCCGGCTCATCACGGGATAGTCTGGGCTTGACTGGTGCCCGTGTGATAGCTAATCAGTGGGCTGCAGAGCGTGTTGCTCGTTTCGTGCGATCTCTTTATCTTTTATTCATTACATAGAGTAGGTACACAACGTACATTTCAGTGGCTATCTATTTGAAACTAGAGAGTACCCGTAACTTTGTCGGCGAAGCAGAAACAAGGAATTTATCGTGGTTCGATCACAGTAGTCACACTCATGGCCAATATAAACATTAAAATTTTTGATACATGCAGATACGTAGATAGCTTGTATCACTTGATTTTTAGTAACTTCAATGTGCAGACATTTCCTTTTATAAATTTCGTCTATTTCGTAGATACAAGCTTTCGGCTCAAAAGCTCTGCATCGAAAGAGGTATACGATCATCAGTGCATTCTGCTGTAGAATTTTGAATAATTTGAATATCAAAGGTTAAAAATGTTAATTCATGCGCATAAATAAATAGATAGATAGATAGTAGGTACATCAGCTCGTCACAAGCGTAGTTTATACCCATGTACTCTTAAAAAACCGGCCTAGAGCATGTCGGGCCACGCTCAGTGTAGGGTTCCGTAGTTGCTCATCCACGCAATAGACGGGCTTAAGCCCGAGGTTAAAGTTACGACTAAGATTGCAAGCTCTATAAAAAGGTCGTAAACGCCAATGTAACTGTAATTACTTATTACCTTCTGGCAGTCAACTTACATCCTTTTAAAGAAAATTATGGAATATTGCAATAACTCAAAAACGGCTCAACCGATTTTGTTCAATATAGTTTTCATTGAAAATACTTATAAGGCCTCATTTTCTTGAATTTTTCCATAATTTTTTGACCCGTGGTTGAAAAGTTAGAGGGGGGACGCTATATTTTTTATTTTCGGAGCGAATATTTACAAAACTGCTGACTTTATCAAAAAATAATGCTTGAAGACCCCTATTATTTTAAAAGACCTATTCAACTACACCCCACACACTAGTATTAGAACGGAAAAAAGAATTCACCCCCACTTTAGGGTGTACGAGAGGTACCCGAAAAAAACATTTTTTATTTTATTTTATTTTACCGATTTGTCGGCGTGATACATCCACATACTCATGCCTAATTTCAGCTTTCTAAGCCGCGGGCGGACAGACGGACATGGCGAAACTATAAGGGTTCCTAGTTGATTACGGAACCCTAAAAAAGGTGCATTTACGTTACCTACCTTAACGTTAGGGTGATAAGGGGTTCAATTTATTGGCTCATTGCAAAAATTTATAATTATTATTATCTTTTGGCACATTGCAAAAATGTATAATAATAATTCCCCTCTGGCACATATTTACACATTTTAGGTCTTATCTTGCATGTATGAACACCTTTAATATACAGTATTTTTTTAAAGCCAATCCGTTGCCAACGCAGCAACGGTAACTGCACAGTTATTAAAACGTCAGTATACGCGATATAATGATTTAAACAGTATTTTTTGTAAACAACAACAATTTATGTACCCTTGTGAACTTACAACGCAAAGTGATCGAATATCGGTTGACTGAGTAGGAATACTTAATCTATGTGCCGAAGTTCATGTTATTCCGGCCGCGACCTTATTTCGACCGCTGGCCGTGGTTGAACATCGACTTCACATACTAACAAGGCGAGTTGTGGAAACTTGCAGATATCATTGTTAGACACTCTTCATATGTCTGCGACATAATTCGGATGCCTTTGTAACACACGCTCATCTTACCCGCTGTAACGTAACTTTGTTACATGTGAACACAAAGTAGGTCAAACTTACACGATTGTCACACATTTTTATTACAAAACGCGACTGAATCGCGTTCAAAAAGTGATGTTACGTTCATGTTCTGGAAGGGTCCCTTCGAGTCCCTTTGAGTCACTGCTAAGGCTTTATTAATAACTAAATACTGAACCAAAGAATTCAGAGAATCCGTCAACGATCGGTTAATATTTTTCTTGAAAAATACTAGTAGGTAGGTACGGCGTTCATGTTTCCTCCGCGTCAAAATATAAGTCCTAAGTAGTTTCTACCTTTTAATGTTTCCAGTAGTTGCGTAAACAGTATCCACAGGCACGTTATAAATAGGCCGATATCAAACAGTTTTGGATTTTCGCTTACTGATACTGACCCATACGGATTACTCACTGTATTATTATGATTTACTGGCTTTTCCACACCTTCTTTGTTTTAAAGCCTAGGGGTATCTTGTAAAACTATCCTTATTTATGCCTTTCATGCTAATCAGAACCTTAAAAAACAGCTGTCTTGATCCAAGGGATTCCGTTGGGCGTTGGTGAATCGTCCATTAACTATCAAGGGTACACCTGATGTAACCGAGACGGCAGCACGGTTACCGAGCGTGAGTTCGTGACATAAGACCGAACAGGGTTACGCTGGTGAATGTGTACCTACTGGGAGAAGGGAACTCTTATATAATTGTGGAACCATAACTATCACAATGTCACAAAATACATACATACATTTCATATGACATCGGTCTACAGAAACACGGAAACAAAACGTCTTAATAAAGTGGAAGCTAGTTAGCAGTGATTAATTACCAAGGGTACGCATCAGATGTGTAATACCGAGACGGAAGCCCTGTGACCGAGTGAGTTCGTGACACAAGTTAGACCAGGGTTACACTGGTCAATGGGGACGGGATCTCATAGGGTAGGGAGTCGCGGACGCGCGGCGCGGGGCGCGACACCCTTCCCTCGAACACAGCCAGTCACCACCGCGAGCGCGCGCCAGCGACACGCCTCGGCGCTGTCTTTCGCTGCGCCTGCCATGTGTACGGTCAAACTTTACGCGTATCAATTAAATTCTTAATGCAAGATGAAAGAAAATCGTGAGCGTCAATCGTGCCGATTTCGAAGGTAGGTCTATTTTTTTAGGGAATTTTGCTAGTTCCCAAACTTTGTTCAACTTTTAATTGTAGTGGCAATCTGCGAATTTACACCTTGTGGCAGTGCGAGATCATATTTTTGGGGTGGCTGTTATTATTATTATTGGTAACTATTCAGTTCATTTACAATGATTTAGTGATGGACGCGTATGTACGTGATGGATGGTAATAAACATGTCATTAAGAGGGATGTTTTCAGATTGATAGTATTTTATCTACTTATGTGTTTTATTTGATATCATCGTGTGAGGTTTGTTCTATATAAAAATTAGGACTGCTTAAAGACGGAAGTTTTTTTTTATATCCCCTTAAAATTGATGTTTAAGTAAAATGGATATACGGGTCAAAATCAGAGAGGTGAGCATTTCAGGTTTTCAAATATCTGAGAAATTAAGTTTTCTTTTGAAGAAAACTAACAAGTGGAGTCTGTTGTGTCATTTGTCATGAACCTTTCCTGTGAAGAGGCACGCACAAAAATATATATTTTAGAAATTCTACCAGTTAATAAGAATAATGCCAGACACAAAAGTCATTTCGGGAGCACTTTTAAATATTTTTTAAATAATAATTTTACCAACGCATTTAAGAATCACCTTCAAGAAATTGTAATTAACCTGTTCCTAAATTGTAAATAAATATTGAAAACATTTATTTTTCAAAGTACGCTTCATAAATTTTCAATTTGTGTAAATTTCGCTGCGAAATTTTAATTTATTGTATACATTTTTGCACTACGTTACATTTTAATAATATAAATACAAAAGTGTAAAGGTCATTACATATTGTACATGCAAGATTTAACTATAGCATTACTTATTAATGATTTATTTGCCGTTTTTGTGATGTTCCCGAAAATGATGGGAGTGTTCCCAAAATGACAATGAAGTTCCCGAAATGACGTTAACGTTCCCTAAATGAACGTAACACCCGGTTTCTGTCATATTATATGCATAGAAATAATTATAAACATTTACAGTATTATACCTTTATTTGTACTTAAGGAATGAGAAACATGAGTATCAAATATTTAACTTAAAATCTAATAATAATAAACATTGTAGTTTCATTCAACAAACATTAGATATCAGGAAAAAATGCTAATTGCACAATATCATTAACATTTTCTTGCATATCAATGCTTAAAATCAAAATATAAACTTTTAAATTATAAAATAACAGATATTATGAATTAGAAACATTATGATATCTATGCATAATCTAATCACATTAATCACATAATATCACAAAGTAACATGAGTATCAAAGTGTGAACTTAGTCTAGCAATAACCTACTTTTCGAATATGTCCATATTTTCATCAAAACAATAATAGCTACGACTACCTTTTTTCTGCAATTTCGGTGTGGGTAAAAATTTAACAACTTGTTCACAGGGGACATATGCAACATCATTTTGATCAATTTTAAATATTTTTGCTGAGTTCCCCCGACAACGAAGAAAGATGACTTTTATTTCTCCATCTTCATCAACTGAGGTTTCAGTGACTGCAACGTATCTGTATAGTATTTTTTAATTTTCAGTTGGTACATTTACTAGCAAAAATGTCTTTGGACGTATCATGTTTGGGTGGAAGTTCTCATTATCATTTCCGTACGATGTACGAGTACCAGCACAAATATCGTCATTTTTTCCATAAAGTCGATCTGAAAACTATTTAAACGATGTTTTTTGATACGGTTGCAACTGACGCATTTTTGAAAAGCCTCTCGTTGTTTAGAATTTTTCGGTAATTCATCAACGGTGTCTTTTAGTTGGGTTGTCAAAACCTCGCCAAATAATAGACGTTTTCGAACTTCCCGAGTAACAGAACCTCCTCTTGTTAATTCATCAACTTTGCGAGTAGGTGTATCAGCACTCTTTTAGGAAGCTCTGTCTTCGCGTCTTCTGCGTCACTGGGCTTTTTTCGCAACTGATCTATAATTCTTTGCATCTTCTGTATTTTATATTTCTGTTTTTTAACAGTTCTGTAAGCCTGCGCTTTATCTTTTTTAACCTGTTTTCTTCCTAATTTCTTTCTCGATCATCTCATTTTCAGAATCTGGGGAGCTGTTAGCTAAAATATTTGCTATCATCTTTTTTTCTGTCTATACTTTTCAGAATTTTTCCTCCATAACTTTCTCTGTTTTCTCTTCTGTCTTTCAGTCATATCAGTAATAGTCTTAACTTTATTTTAAGCCTTCTTTCTTTGGTAATATTCTCTATCTTTCAGTCTCTTCATCTCTCTTTGTTCAGGTGTCATTTTATTTAAAAACTTGCGCTTCCTTGCATTAGCCTTTTCACGATATTTTTTATAAGCTATACTGTCCTCTTTTAATCCTTTTCTCTTTATCGTTTTCTATGTTGCTCGTACTAAATAAATACCTAAAACCAAAATTATGAATAGTTACGCTTTTTAAAAGCATTAGAGCATCATTAACACAAAAAATTGTCATATCGGGAACGCTCGGGTCATTTCGGGAGCGCCCGTTATATACGTGAACGCTCCCGAAATGACCGTTCCCGAAATGACTATTGGATAAATATTTTCATGTCGCGCTTGACGCCGCCATGTTAGCTATTGGTTTTTGAGGTTATGAACAAGTGAGCTGTAATATTTATAAGAATTTAGCAAAAAATATGCAAATTTTCGAAAAACTAATCATCGAACAGCGTTCCCGTAGTGACAGGGAATTAAAGTACGCTTCACACATATCAATTTAAAAGATACTTACCAACAAAATAAATTATTTTTTTCCGAAACACGAAACACGCCTGTTGCTTTGACTAGTGAACTTCACGCTGTTGCTCGCTAACGCCACCTAGCGTGTGTTCTTGTATTTACATAGATCGATATCCACCGCGTTCACGGAATGATTTAATAAACGGGTGTGTAATGTTTTGCATAACAACAATTTGCGAATTTTCATTTTGCATAAAACGAATTGCATAATTTCAACCTGCATAAGTGATCATATAGCATAAAAACAAAATGCATACAAACGAATTGCATAATTTCGAAAATTATAACAGTTTAATTGCATAATAATGTATTTGCATAATAGACAAATATCATAATAGTCACTTTGTATACTATACCATTGTCATATCATACTTTTTTCATAAAAACTTAAAGCATAAATGTTGTCGAAATAAATATATACAAAAATATAATTTTTTTTATTATTCATTCTTCCCCATTGCCGAGCCAAATTAGGAGCAGTTACCTTTTAAGGGTCATAAAAAAAACCCTAACCTACCTATCTCTGGGAGCAGTTTCGTTTTTAGGGTCAAAAAAAAAAATAACCCTAACCTACCTATCTCTTGCAGCAGTTTCGTTTAAGGGTCATAAAAAAAAATAACCCTAACCTACCTATCTCTTGCAGCAGTTTCGTTTTTAGGGTAAAAAAAACCCTAACCTACCTATCTCTGCAGTTTCGTTTTTAGGGTCATAAAAAAACCCTAACCTACCTATCTCTTGGAGCAGTTTCGTTTAAGGGTCATAAAAAAAATAACCCTAACCTACCTATCTCTTGGAGCAGTTTCGTTTTTAAGGTCATAAAAAAATAACCCTAACCTACCTATCTTTTGGAGCAAAAGAAAAACATAATAACAATATTTCAGTAGGTACTCAACAACTTTTTATTCTTATTTTTTAGAACTTATTTGATATGATATTTATGCAACTTGATAATTATTTTAGGTGTTTTTATGAGTTTTAATAAATATTCTGAATGTATGTTATACCAAGTGACATTATGACTTATGAACATTATAACTAATGTTATTATGATTATTAATGGTTATGATGTTTAAATATTATGGTTGACAAAATTATGAATTTTGTTTTTATGCAATGTGTTTAATATTCATTTTGAAAGTACAGTGTAGTTAAATGAAAATATGCTAAAAGTTTTTATGCAACTTGAACCGCACCCTTAATAAACGTCAGACAGCATTTGAATAGTCAAAATATGAAGAAATTAAACTGCTATTAATGTATTTTATACTTATATTCTTAATTTGATGATTTTCAAAGCTAATATTAAGATATGACAATTTTAAGTCTTAATTATAAACATTTTGGACTTGTTTGAACTATGAAACATGGTATAAGGACGCATTCCCGGAATGACTATTCAGACCTTTTTTTTGTTTAAAATCAAACAAACTATTAGTAAAGAAAGACAAATAAGCTAAGTGCCGTGTAATTATAGACAAAAACTTCATTTTGAAATAATAATTTTAGTATTATCATGTTATTTTATTCACAAAAACTTTCTCAGAAGCATAATGCTCAACTCTGATTTTGACCCATACATGTATGTACCTACCTAATGATGTTTCCGCAATGGTCACACATTTAAATAACACAGTTTAAACGGATTATAGTACCTCATGTATCAATTCATTTAAGTCCCTGACGTTTAATAAAAGGTTTTAAAACGTCAGAAATTTAATAAAATAATACCTGTACCTACGCGTTATCCGCATTTAAATTGTTTTGTTCAAATTTATTGAAATTGTTATTCGTGTATTGGTTTTTTTTCTCTGGCGACGTTGATATTCTAAGCCTCTGGACTTTTTAGAATAGAAACGATCGGGATGTTCGGGATAGGCCTTATTCCTGTATTTATAATATTATTAAGGTTCCTGCGATATTCTGAAAGAGTTTCTAGCAACAGGGCAACGCCAGGTAATTGTAAGAGAGTTGTATGTAATAATAAGTATATGTTGGAGTGTGAACCATAACGTCACTTCATTTATAACACTCAACGTAATATAATGGTACATTACTGCAGAGGCTACGAATTTGGGATAGACAATCTGTCCAGCAAATCCCGTTTCGGCCGAGGATTGTACTCGTATTGTTGTTTTCTGAAATACCTAATGCGAGGAAATTGGAGCATTGAATACATCACATGGCTCACAGTGTTGATGGCTTTTTATTTAGCAGCTTCGATAAAATACGTCAGATTGAAATTTTCTGAAACGTTCATCTTGTTTAATTTCTCGCTCTAGGATGAACCGAAAAGCGTTAAGTTCTGGAAGATACTGGGAAACGGCATATTTATTGTCTCAAAAATTTATATAGAATGTACAATACGGTTGGCTGTATGGAAATGTTCTTGGTCAGTTTCATACCTACTTACTTTGTTGTTCTAGGTCGGGAAAGTAATGCAGGTGCCATAAACGAGAAACTTTATGTATTAATTTCATGGCCAAAACGCATACATTTTTGAACATGTTTGAAAAAAGGTGATAGCCACGAAGTTAATTTTCTTGCGTTGAAACTCATGTCAAGCAGTAGGCAGGTAATGTAGTGTTTTATAATGACCTTGTCTATATATTAGGTCCCTAATCTATCTACCTAACCATGAGTTATTTATTACTTTAAAAGATTTTTTTAAATAAAAAAAGAACCGACTACGTAAACTAACTGAAAAGCCGAAAATAACCCGTTCACCTTATGAAATCGGTGCCGAACCTCACGTAAACTTCTTTATCGAACAAAAGTACTCGTATTCCATAACCAAATAGTAATAATTGTGTGGTTTGGCACCGACTTCAAAAGGTGATTCAAATGTAATCTGTAGGTACATTAACGGGTTATCTTTGGCTTTTCAGTTTATTTTGAAGTCGGTTCTCCTAATGTTTTTTTGTTCCACATCTGTAAAGTCATAAGCCTTATTAGCCGAGTTACGAACTAAATTAATTAATTAAAAATGTTTTTAATCGTATAGGTATCGCGGCCTTACAACGTCTTTCTAAATTAATAAACATAATGCAAATTACCATCTTGGAGTATTCTCGGTCCTGTTAATAACGAAAAGTCAAGGGATTGCACGATTGCTTTGTTTATATTTTCCTTGGCTTTAATTAGGGATTATTTAAATATGCTTTTAGAATATTGCGTGAGGGTTCCGCACTTCATTGTAAAAGGTAACTTGGACCGCGCTCTCTTGGTATCTGAGAGGGAGAATCTATGTTAATTTCTCAAGAGCCTTTCTCACGTGAAATTTGAGAAGAAACACAGTCCTCCGGTTTCTTTTCACAGACTTCTACTCTAGGAGCACAACAAGAGTGCTTCCACGGAATCGGTTTACGTGATGCGGTTACTAGACAGGCTACCAATAAAATCATTCCTTCTGGCTCTAATACGGATTCCTGGATAATATAAATAAATTGGTTTGATTGATTAGTGCGGAGATTACATGACGTATGCCTTTGACTATTAAACAATGGCATATATCTCTGGTGTTTAAAAATATTATACTGTAGTAAGGGCGTTGTATCTCTAGTCGACATAAACATAAAAGTAAATTTGATAGAACACGTCTTTTCTTTGTCTGCATTGCAAGGTGCCACATTGAAATTCAGCGCAAGTCAGGTGCTTGCTAGCATAAGTTACTAGTACCTAACTTGTTAATATAATATTGAGCTCCTGACATGCTAGGTGGCATCGTGAACCATTTTATCCCTGAAAACGTATTGGGAAAAATTACGGAAGGTACTTATATAATATAAAAGTACCAATTGGAAAATAAATCAGTTTCCCAAGCGCGGTTGAATCCAATCATACACATGATTGTGTGAGCACCTAAGTAAAATATTTTCCGTCCGTTCGGGAAAATTGGTATAACGAAGATATACCTACGTGTTTGTGCGCGACCAAGCCGACCAATATTAATTCAGTGTGTTATTGGCCGGGTGCATGACGTTAGCGCCACCTAGCGTTCACAACTTTGGCGGGGCTCTGTCAAAAGTGCTAAATAATGGACGCAACAAAATTAAGGTAAAAAATTGAAAATATTGATTGTAGAGCACCTAACAAGTGCAAAATCTGTTTTTTTTAATGTGAAACACATTTTGTTCTTAGCTTTATTGAAGAAAGTAATTATTATATATGTGATTAATATTATTATGTCAATTTACTTCTTTGTTGTTTCCTTACAAATTAAAGGAAAAAAATTATGTTTTATTATGTTGGTAAAATTACTACTATTTTCAAAACTGGCTTCTAATGCATCGGTCAGAACATAAGGTTTCAGCCTCAAACCGAGAGTAAAGGGAAGCTGTTAGTTTTGGCACATTAATAAACAAACAATAAGTAACATTTACAAATTATAAGTAATTCTACATTTCATATTTTTGAAACATGGTAATCATTCTATCATAATATTATTATTGCACTAAATAGATAAAAATATGTTCAGTTTAATACACTTACTTTATTCTTCTAGCAACAGCGATCCAATTCATTTTCTGATCTTGTTTCCAACTCGGTGTAGGAAAGCATAACATTTGCAATTGCTATTTCGTCCTGTATTATTGCAGTTTACCACACAACACCTATCGTGACCCATTTTACTTATTTCAGTTTATTATTTAAGTAAAACGTAAGCATTATAACTGAAAAGTATGACGTTTGACAGAAACAGAGAGGCCAAAGTTACCACTTTTGGCCACATCAAGCGCTGCGATCATTTTCGCTTTCCCTACGCGACCGCTGCACCCGGCCAATATGTATACTAAGTTGATATCGATTATAAAAATAGTGATACGAAAATACGGTTTCAACGTTTAGTGGTTTAGCGCCGTTAAAATAATCCACTGTCGCTTTACTTCAAAGACGAATGAAGATTCAATTTTAACTTAGGTGTAATTTGTCACATCGGCGCCTACGCCTTATTTTAAGCGAGTTATCCCGCCGAAGTTAGGTGTGTACCAGTTTACAGTTGATGTCTAAAGTACTGTTTACGTTATTATCTTTCAGTTTAGAGACGACAGTTTTATTTTGAATTTACTCGTAATACCAGTAGGTAATCTTATTGTAGGATACTCTGTAAGAATACATTTTAAGTATAAATTAGGAGCTATAATGAAATAAAGGTAACTATCATGCAATCCACAGCTAAGAAAAGATTGTCCTTAAGCCCAAAGGTGGCCTGGCAGTGATCGCTCTCCTGTTCTTTATCGTTTTTCAACATATTTTAACATATCTGCTTTCTTGTGTAAAATTTTGAAGTAGATAAATATGTATTGTAAACAATTGCATTTCTCCAATTTGCCTTGAATTGCACATTAGTTACCGATGTTCGGATATATTCAAAGAAGATTTTTTTGACGCTCTAACAAACTATTAAAAATTGATGCAAAACTAGCAAGTGAACGCAAAACAACCCTCGCATCATGCTCCCCTATTCTCGGACCCTAAATGCCTGTTACGGCGGAGGGTCACCGTCACCGCTCGGTTCCCTCGTAGGGTGGGACCAACTGCGTAGTTCTTTGTGCTACTCTCGCATCATTATCAGTTTTGCTTTCTCTTTTTATTGCCTCGCCAAAAAAACATTTGTCGTCTAAAGTAAAAAGACCGTTACTCTGAAGCTGACGTTACCGATTATGGTTTAGTATTTATATTTTATTCGAATGGTATAACGGATGTGATAATGCCATTTTATACCTACTATCAACGTAAATTACGTCGCGTTCAAGCAATTTTCGGGCTGTTTAAGTAATTTGGCCGCCAGTCTTGTACTCTTGTTCTTTCAGATGTCTGCATGTTATTATAGTCTACATTTACATAATCCATTTTCCGGGCTCTAATTCGACCAAGTATTGCTATATCTTCAATTTAGCAATATCTCGGTAATATCTCGGTCTTATCTCAGTCAAATAACTGACAAGAGTTGTTGCTATGCGGGATGCATAACATAAGTTCATAATCACCTAAAGCGTTTAACTGACCTAACTTCCGCTCTTTCAGCCTATTATGCATATGCTTACTCTGGGTATGGGTAATAGCACAGACATAGGAAAAATATTTATCTTACAAAAAAAGTGCGTTAGGATATTGGCAAACATAGATCAAATGGAATCGTGTAGACCTGATTTCATTAAATACAAAATATTGACTGTCACGTCCATGTACATTTTGGAGTCGAGTAAATTTGTTAGAAAACATATAGATTTATATTCACAGATAACACAAAACAAAAGAAATGACCGAAATTTAAATAAACTACGATTACCTTTTTCAAAATTAAAGTTCGTTACATCTAGCCCGCACTATATGACAATAAAAATTTATAACCACTTACCTAATTTTATAAAAAATGAGACCGAACTAAAATCGTTCTGTACAAAATTAAAAGTTTATTTAGTCGATAAATGCTACTATAATATAGACCATTTCTTTAATGATAAAGTGTAGAATCTGAAGTCCTAAAAATTTGTATGTATAACTTACTTAAAAATAATAGCTATTAAGCTGTAGATGCCCTCTCATATTGCTGCGCCCTATGCAGGGTATCACATGTAAAACTGCCCTATATTGTACCTACCTTTATAGCTATGTGATATGCAATAAACGATATTATTATTATTATTCCTGTATGTCGCACCCGCTCACGGGACAATAGTGTCCCGGACCTTTGGGAGGCGTGCACGGAGCCGAAGCCAACGCGTAGAGGCCCTTTCGACAATTTAATGAAATGCAAGGTACATCGAGCGGATGCTGTCCCTATCCGTGTCATGGGACGCACACAGAGACAGCGCCCGCTAGGTGCAAGAACTATTGATGGAGACATGAAATCTAAATACAAATTGGGCTATGGGGATGAAATGGAGGACTGGCTAATTGGGCTATGGGTTGAGACTATCGGGCGTCTACCAGCAAAAGTGTCTCATAGCAAAAATGGGACTGGTAGACGATGACTCGCCTCCCGCTAGATGGGCCCCCACAAAATAGCGACACATAAAGTGGCCTAAGGGCAACACCGGTGCGGAAGGCTAAGGGCGGAGAGGTGTAATACTGGGCTTTAAACCGAAGCCAACTAACCCCTTACGTTTCCACATCCACCCCCGAGCCGAAACTCTCACGACTCCACTCTGCCCGGCCGGTTAAGGCAAGACAGAGGCGGAGGCCCCGACCCATCACCCCCCGTCAGGATCCCCCAGGAGCGCTCAGGTACGTGGGGTCGCTACCCCCCAACAGCTCGCCATAAGCTGCCCTGCGTGACTGATTGCGCTGGTAAAACCAGCGGGCGATGGGGTCGTCACATCCCTACGCCATAATTATTATTATTATTAAGTGACACTAATTTGTAAAAATTGACATTTTAAAGGAGATATGGGGTGTAATGGGAGGGGGGGGCTCAAAAAGCAGCCGAAAAAACGTCACGTGATTTGTGCACAAGCCCTTACTCGTTACCCGTTATATTACCCGGGCCTAAAGTGTCGTTGAATTATGGCTAAGGAAAGTAAGGAAATCCTATTATGCAGACGTCAATTACTTATGGTTCTATCATGATCTGTTGCACTGTACAATTAATCGGTCGGTCATAAGTCACGTCACAGTGAGCTTAGATCACACTTGTATGGTCATCATAAATCACGATTTGGCATATCGCATTTAGCTTGTGTATCCCAATTCCCAAGAACTGTTTCGCATTGTGGTCTTGTAAAACTTCTACAAGACCACAATTTCAGTATGACAAGCACTGTCGTGTCAAAACCAGTCCAAACTTGTCAACATCGTGTCTCATGCTAATGAAATGAAAGGAATATTCCTCCACGGTAATGACCCTTTGTACAATTTGACTAAACAGTTTTGAGCAACCATGCAACATACTGACTTTCGCTAAATTCAGAGGCTTAATATTATTTCATTCCAAAAGTTAAAGTTAAAATTATATGAACGATCTTAAGAAGGTTGAGACGAAGATGAGAAACAATGCTTATAACGATGCCAAGTTCTTTACAACTTTTTGACTTACTTACAGTACCTACATGTCTTGAACGAATATTAAACGATATGGGACTTTGGTCGTCTAAATCATATGTACAGTCAGCGAAAATAAATAATGCATATGAGTGCTTATCTTTATGGCCGAAAGTCCTTTATTTCTGTAACTGCTAAGAGGATTTGCGTGATCTATTTTTTAATATTATGTTGTAAATGGTGAGTTTTACTGGACAGCTACTGCCATTTTCACGCAACCAATGACGAAATTTCCTGACTGGCCATAAGTTATAGACATGTTTTTAACGAAGAAATTTGTCGTCTAAGTACAGTCAGGAACAAAAGTAGCTGATAATTTTAATATGCAATTTGACATCTCATAATTATAAGCCAGTAGTAAAATTGTCAGCTTTGATGCTGACCGTACTAGTGTTTTCGATACGAGAATTTCTTCCCGAAGTATCGATATATTTACTTCATCTCCATTCAAAACGTTTCTAGTTGTGAATGTAGGCTGGTAATAATAATAGGCTGGCAAAAATATTTCCGTGCAGAGCTCAAAGATGACTACGGTTACATAGAAAAAAGAATATTTCTGAACAAATTCAGCTTCAAATTCAACGATACGTATTGTCGGATCTCTAGGGTCCAGAAAAATAAAACCAATACTTCGCAATAAAGATTCAATAAAACAATTTTATGGGAATAACAGACCTTTAAACTTATTTTTTTATTATAGCAGTGAATGAAGTTAAGGAAGTTAGTTTACTATTCCAAGTTATTATTATGTAGGTAGTTAGGCGCGTAAACAAGTTGAACGAAAACAATTCATAAAACAGTGACGCTTAAAATCACATAACGTTTGTATTTAAAATGTACAATTCCTATTATTAGATACGAATTAGAAGCGACTTGCAGAAGGTCTGAAGGACTGTTTAACGGACGACAATAATTAATTTAAATACAAGTTAGTTAGTTAAAAAAATAACAGGAATGGGATGCGTCAAGAAATCGTGGCGAATTTATTTAAAATGTAACAATGTTTTTTGTTTAAGTGTGCACTCAAGAGAATTACAATACCAACCGGAAGCCTATGAAAATGCATTTATGAAACAAATATGATAAAATCACTATGTAGTACCGATATAATACCTGAAGGGCTAGCACATCTTACCGCGACTTCGGTTGTCGTGCGACTCGGCATCACATCATGCTCGCACGGTATTGAAAGGAAAGTGACAGACAGTATTTGTGGCGCGACTAACGCCCTCCGCACACTACGGCTTGTTGTGGCGCCCACAGTACACTTGTTTCTTTTCCACGCTCGAATTGAGAAAAAGAGGGATGTACTGTCGCGGCCACTAGAAGCACATTACTTAACTTAGGTAAACTATTCTGCCGTGTTACGGTAAAAGGTCGTATCTTTATACGGATGTCATAGCTCATAGTAAGATACGTCCTTTTAACGTATCATGGCAGAACACACAGCAGACCAAAAAGAAACATAATTTTGCGTTAGCATGCCATAAGCGTACATAATATATCAACAATTAAATAAATATGCATATCAGAAGTAATCTTATACTTAGGTAAACTATTTTGCATTACCAGGCCAGACTCGTACATATATCAACAGTTAATTTGGGTCAATCAACTATTCTCTGCCACTCGTTGCCATGGTAATGCCCCTGGGTCACTTTTTAAAACTACGGTTTTCCGTGGTTATATTTAGCAAAAGCTTTGTAATTTAAGCAGTTATAAGCCCATTCTTATGTAGACTATATTCTGACAATACCAGTAATATCAAATATCAACACTTTTCTAAGAAATTTATTCACTATTCTACTATTCTTACAGTTCTAACCTAACCTAACCCAACCAGGTCGGTTTTGGCGGTTTATCGGCTGCTGCTTCAGCACGGTAGCTTCGCTCGCTCGGCTCGCGCGCTGTTGTGGTCATAGTTCTAACCTAACCTAACCCAACCAGGTCGGTTTTGGCGGTTTGTCGGCTGCTGCCGCAGGACGGTAGCTTCGCTCGTTCGGCTCGCAGGCCGTTTTTGTGGTCGCAGTTCTTATGTAATGCCGAAAATATCATTGGGTAAATGAAAAAATGGGTATTAAACAAAAGATGTCTCAATTCAGATGGCAAGTGAATGGGGCGGGAAAAGTTAAAAGGTGAACTGAAAATTTGGCTAAATGAAAAAATGGGTATTAAACAAAAGACGTCGCAATTCAGATGGCAAGTGAATGGGGCGGGAATAGCTAAAAGGTGAACTGAAAATTTGTTCAAATGTATGCAGTGCCAAAAGTATCATAGGGTAAATGAAAAATGGGCTACGAAAAAAAATACGTAACAACTCATAGGGCAAGTGAATGTGACGGGAAAAGTTTTTCGGACAAACGATACTTTTACTAAATGTAAAATGGTGAAAAGAAAAATGTACGAATCCTGTCATCGGAGAAACGATAATAATTCGAATAGTTTTCGGGCAAATGAAATTCGGTCAATGGTTTTTAGTGTTTGAGATAGGTTACCCTATTATCCTCCTGGGTCACGGACAGAATAACAACAAGAAAAAGTTAATCCACCCATTTAATTCACATAACAAAAATAATCATATACTTATTAATACAATTACAGAGGAAGATTATTTATGTATTTATTTATTATTTATTAGGAGAACCAACAGCTACAAACAATAGAATTATTTAAACAGTAATTTATATTTTGATCAACTTGCTCGAACAAATACCATATAGTATATATACCATACCATATGTAGTTTTAAGTATATATCGTCAGATTTAGCAATATTGTACTTATTAACATTTATTTATTTATTTATTATGAATTTATTTAAATGTTTAGCTTATAGGACCTATAAGCTAAACATTAATATAGGTCTTGTTACTGTTGGTGTCGGTGATGAAATAAAGTTTTTATGTATCTATCTATTATTAACCAACTTACACTAAAAGCAAATTGCCAAACACGAAAGCAGCTCACATAAAAGTATCATTTCAAATATTTATTTTATTGTTCGTTATCAGTGTCCAGACACTAGTTTCACGTAACATTTGGTTCGGGTGAATTTATGGTACCTAATGGAAACGGATTTTAAACGACTGTGCACTCTACACCACTTAACTCCAGTTCCCTAAAGTTTAGAATTTATTTACTTAGCTGAAATATTCGACGGCGGTTGTTCTATCAGAATTCTTGGTAATTCAATAAGTAATATATATTTTATATTAAATGGCAGGAATGCTTGAATCTAGAGTACAATCCAGGGTACGATGCTGAACAATACTAAATATCATCGACACACGTTGTTTTAGTGATGTGCTAATTTTCACTTTTAAATGACAAAGTGTGAATACGGTTCGAATTGCAGTAATCGAAATATCTCGACCGAATCAGAAACGGCAGTGCTTCGCTTGAATGGCAGATCACGGTAGATCTTCGGTACTAAATATTGATGGATGATGTTTAAGATGTAGCGAGGACATTCAGGAGAAACATTATGTACATACAATTAAATGTAATAAATGATTTTGGCTAGTAATTATATATTTTGATTGTTCCCATGAATAGTCGGTAACCATATTAAATTGCGGGACGAATATGCGATTTCAATTTAGATATCCATTCCCCATGTAACCCCATTATTGTGTAATATTTGTATTCTTTTAAATTAAATACTTTACTCCGTATTATGTCTGTAATTTAAGTAATAATTGATGTGTCCTAAATATTTAGGGCTGCTGGTGATAGCAAATTAATTTGCATGATGAAACCATCAAGGTACACAGATATTCAATAATATATATAATGTTCGCTAATTAGTATTATCATTAGTTGGCTCTCAGGTTTTCGTATGAATTTCGTATGAGCGTTGTTTAAACGTTGTTCTGACATAAGCTTCCTAACAATCGTGTTGGCGGGTAATTTAAACGGCCACAGATTATAAGTTTATCTGAGAGACAGAAACCGTGGTCTTAAAACGTAGATAAATTAGAAATCAATATGATCTAACAATAGTAGCTAACATTTGAGACACCCGTATGTATTTTTGGACAGGCTGGGGCAGACCTAACATCCTCAAGCACCGTAAATATAAAGGTGCTCAAAAGGTTTGTACATCATCTAATCTACATTAATTATACTTAAAACCGGGGTGCGTCTCACGAGATATAACTACACTATACACGATGATTCTTAATCGGTGATCAGGAGTAGAAAAATATTAATATTTAGCTAAAATTAAACTTAATACGCGAGAAATTACCTCATTGTTAAATTAATTAAAAGTTATAACATAATTAAAACTAATAACCACTACATACATCGTCATCCTACATAAATGATTGAAGTACGATACCTCCGTCAAGTGTCATCGCTTTGGCGGGAAATTTTACGAAATTATTATTATCATTAATCCGTTTATGGCGGCTCGAAGCTTGTGCCAGTATCAGTTTTTTTGGTTTATAACCAATGCATGACTTCCGTGTTGAATGTAAATAAAACTTATCAAAAAATAAAAAATAAAACATGAGATGAAATGAACATGAACAAAGATGGCCGATGAATCTTTACGAAATTTTCTGCGACTTTGTTTATGTACCTAATGACAATGACAATGACAAGTTATTACTCATAAATTGTCTTTCCCATTAAATTATTAAAGAGGTTGTAAGCTCACCGATAAAGATTAGTACGGTGAAAAGGAATTTAAGACAAAATTGGTTACAGAATAAACATTATCATAGAAAAATAAAAGTTTGTATTCATGTAATTACGACTTTAACGTGACCGCCATCAATTACTGAGTTAGAAAAGTTGGTACCTGATCACCGGTTAAAAATCATCGTGTATATAATTTCATATTAATGACGTTCACAAGATATAATGAACGTTACATCAAAATCAATACTTTTATAAGGAATAACGGTCAATTTACATAATATTTACTTTATATGTAATGTTTTTTTATGTAATACTCAAATTAACTAACTTCAATTCGTGTAACATACATAACGTATAACGGTCATAATACATATAAAGCCTGACCAGAAATATATGAGGATGCGCCATATTGCGGAATTTCACTGGAACTAATTTCTTACACTGGCAATGATTTTATGATGGTTTGTCAACAATGTCAATGTCATTCGTGGTGATTTCTTTAAAAGACAAATATTTAAAATTATCCAAAGAAAATGCCGAAAACCATTCACAGTCGTGAACGAAATATTATAAATAAAGTGTACATGTGTTTACTACGCGAAAAACAGTCAGGAAAAGAGTGCATTCCATTAAATAATATCGTCTGGCTAATGAAATATTACGTGAAGTTTTGGCGGGAAATTAAAAAAATCTGTAGCTGGTCACACTTTGTGTAGTAGGAATTATAGTTTTGATACTAGAAATGTGGCGTTATCTGGGTAAAGGGACCTTACTGTCGGTATTGAGTTATGTATATCCCCATAATCTACATACATTGAGCTATCGAACCATGTAAAAAACATGCATGTAGGTTCAATAGATATTTTTTTAAAAATAATTGAAACTCAAAAGTCAGAAAAGGTGATTATGAGAAAATTGAATTCAAACTTCTACACCCCAGCAGAGCTAGCATAACTTCAACATGCGACATAGGGAGCGACTCGACATGGCATTGTCGCGGTTGTCAGATATCTCTCCTTCTGTAGCATAACTAATCAAAGCGACTAGACTCGAGAGGTATCTCGCGGTTCAATCCGAAGTCGCAAACGCGTCATTTTCGATGATACCCTTTAAAATCAAAGTATTCAGAATGGCATATTCACATATGGCAACAACGAATCGGTACTAGGGTTGAGTTGTTCCATTCGTTCTTAAAAGCTAAAAAATCACAAATATTGTCTATGTGACTCCTTTTCATCTGTCAAAGTGAAATTTAAAATTGTTGACATCATGCCGCCAAGAGGCAAAATGTAAGTATTTTTTATTAATTTAATTTGATATCTAATTCAGTTACATTCGGACTTATCTAACGGTTGGCTTAAACCAAACGAGATGGTTATTTTATCCCCGTTCTACCAAATTATCTTTGTGTAATAGATGCTTTATATTCAGTTCTAGCTGTTTGTTTGGTCTAAGCCCACCGTAAGTCTAACAAAATGTAGTAACTTGTAAATAGATTGATGTACGTAGAAATAAGTACCCGTTGCAAACAATCTTCAAGTTCTAACAGACACATTGAAGATATTATAAAAAAAAGGGAAATAGGCCGTTTAAATGTCACAAAATATCACATCACAAAATCCAATGCCCAAGGCAACACATACAACAAATGGTTATGGAATACTTTTACCCGGCTACCGAGAAAAGCTAATAAAAACAGGAGCTTGACTTTTCACTCTTGCAAGAGAAGTTGCGGGCAGATTCTGCTGTATTAATAAAATAAAACTAAACTTTTTGCAGGATATCAGCAATACACTCTTGCGGAAGGAGAAGCTGGTCGAGCGGCACCAACTAATGGAGTTGCGGCGACCTCGAAGAGCGGGAGGAGTTTACATTATAATTTACTTGCATGTAATTTTATTATTTATTAAACGTTTTCAACGGCTAAAACTTTATTTTTACAAACGCAATATTTTAACACACATATCAGTGACACGGACCGGCAGTGGGTCGTAACATTTCTAGTCCGACTATATACTACGTTTATGTATGTACTACTTCAATTTGATAAATTTCAGTGTACATTTGGACGCATCCATAGTAGTTCAATAAAAGAGTAAAAGTAATATTGATATACTTTATTTATTTGCAATTGTCGTCTTAGTTAAAATCTTCTTGTATAATATTGCGACTTTTCTGTAGCGCTGCCTGAAAGAGTGCCACGTTGTCTTGTTCTTCATCGTTTTCGGGATCTTCTAAGACTTCGTCGATCTCCTCAATTTCCACCATGATAGCATTAAAAAATAAAAGTAGTGCCGTAGCGAGTTACTCATAAGTAATTTTCTTATTAGAGAAAATGAAAAAGGGCGAAAGCTGATGGATAATGTAGGCCCAGTAAAAACTCCCGTTCTTAAGTCTTCGAGAAGTCGGTATCTTTTTCGTAATGATTTTGTTTAACATGTTTCTAATTTACGAATATGAAGTGTTTCATCATTTTATAAACAGTACAGCTGGCATTATACTACACGCCTTCTTGAGTAAGCAGTGCAGGGATCTATCACGACTTAGCCGTTGGTTGGTGTTGCGGACCTAGCAGTGCCATTGTGTATATTGATTCTCGGGTGAGTTTGGCACTGCACATAACAAAGCCATCTTGGAAATTAAAAACAACGACGAAGGAGCAGTAATAGCGACAATTTCAACTTGTAATAACTGATAGTTAGGTTGTTCGGTGCAATATGCACCTAACACGTAACGCGCCCATGCGTATACGTATGCGTTTTAGCTACATTGAGGTCAACACTAATTTCAATCTATAAATTTAATGCAATTACGGATACCGTCGCGACCGGGTGCATTCGAACACAGTTTTATAACATTTTAACATTTAGAAACATTTTAAACTAACTTAGCTTTTAGTAACAGTGATGAGTTTAGCAGTAGTTTTTTTAGATATTTAACATTTTCAACTCTTCTCCGGACCATAAAAACATACAACCCTCGCCCACCGCATAGGTAATTTTGAAATTACGTATTTATTTTCTTTAAATTTATCTAAAATTGCAAATTAAAATATGGCGCGACAAAGTTTCGCGTGCTTGATAGCTCGAAGACTATATCTCGCCGTTTGACATAGAAAAGCTAGAAGGATTTGTCGCGAAATAGGTAGTTATGCTACCAATTCAGTTCGAAGTCTCCTTTCAATGTCATTTTGATCGAGTGACATCTACGAGCGAGTCTTTCTCGCATCTCGCGCTAAGTTATGCTACCGCCTTACGAGATGACGTTTAGTCGCGCCGATATGTCGCGTCACGCGCGACATGTGCAAGATATGCTAGCCCTGCAGTAAAGTATGTTATTGTTGGAAGTTACATAGATAACATGCTATTTGAGGAGTAGATTGTATGGGCTTTCAGGTTTCAAGTACAATTTTGTAATTGTATATCTGTTTTCGTATAGATTACCTTGCCAAAGTGCATAAAGTAAAAAAATATATATTGATGGACTTTTTACTTAAATTCCTATTTATAGTGTATTTCCGTTAGATATTATAGAAGGAATAAATATTATATGTAATTAGACACTCAACAAGAGCTATTTCGATTTGAATCAACGTTGTTTATTATAAAAATATTTATAAAAAATAGCTTTGTGTTTATAAATCTAATTAAACAGTCAAAATCAACAAACATATACATCTACTACGCTAAAACATAGCCAAATGAGATCAAATTAACAGAACAAATATTAAAAAAGTAGTGTTTTAAGTCTCAAAATTCAAGATAAAGTTTAGTAAAAAGTTGGTACAACCACTTTATAATTTCTAAAAGGGACCTTATCGTCGGTGGTAAAATATTTAGTGATATCATCTGATATCGACTATAAATTTATGTTTAATTTTGATAGTCTTATTTTTTAGAGCACTTTAGTATTAAACTCTTACCAAAAACCTATAATTTTGGTTCGGCAAACACTAAATGATTAACGTATTTGAAAAGGGACCTTAGTGTCGGACGTAAAATGTTTAGTGACATAGTTAAGAATAAGTCTTGAAAAATACTTTTAATTTGTATTTTGCTGCGTCGCCAGCCAAATTGACGCCAGATTTACACATGAGGCATTGCCGGACCTGCCATCCGATCACCGGACAATCCTCATGTGTATCGAAATGGATCCATTAATGGGAATTAGGAGACCCAAACACCGAGTCAGCTGGGATACATTCACACAACAACTAGAAGAGACCACCACGTGCCACACTACTCCGGTCTCCACAGCTGACGAAGTGGAAGAAGCGGCAGACCTGGTCACAGCTGGACTACAGGCGGCGCTATCAACAGCCTCCCACACCATCCCCGCCACAGAGGCACACGCGCCTCCCGGCGAGGATTAGGAGCATGATCGAGGAGCAGCGCCGCCTGCGCAGAAAGTGGCAGGCTACAAGATGCCCGATGATCAAGGCAGAGCTCAACGCCATGATCATAAAAACTAAGAAGGCGCTCGCAGAACTCAGGGCCGAGAGTTGGGAGAGCCACCTGGCATCTGAAGAGGGTGATGTCCCCTTCATTCACCGTCTCTGCAGACAGCTAGCGACAAAACCTGAGGCAATAAGACCATTCTACGACCCTGTAGACAACACTCCACGCTACAAGGCTGAGGATCGCGCAGAGATCTTCGCCGAGTACCTGGAGGGACAATTTAGGCCCAACCCGATGCACAATGCAGAACACCAGCAGAGCATCACAGAACGCCTGGAGAGGTACTTCGGAGGCACCAGCAAGAGCAGAGGAAGACGCGGTCTTCTTCTCCTCCAGCCAGATGCAGCGAGCCCTCCAACGTTGCGACCCCAAGAAAGCCCCGGGCGCCGATTCGATCCCCATTGTGGCAGTGACGCGCCTGTTCAACGGGATCATGCGCTCGGATCACTTTCCCCAAACTTGGAAGACTGGGAGGGTAGTTAAGCTGCCCAAACCTGGCAAAGACTGCCGAAGACCGGAGAGCTGTAGGCCAATTACTCTGTTCAGCACCCTCTCCAAGGTGTTCGAGAGGCTCCTGTTGGAGAAACTTCTCCCCCACGTCGAGCCCCGTTCGGAACAGTTCGGATTCAGGCAACGCTACTCACTCGCATGCTTCACTTTATAGCCAATGCAAGCAACAAGAAGGAGCATGTTGTGGCTGTCATGCTCGACATGGAAAAAGCGTTCGACTAGGTTTTGGCACGAGAGGCTGCTGTACAAACTGTTGAACACCACGGCCCCACGCAGCATCATAACGGTGATAAAGTCCTTCCTGAGCGGATGCAAGTTCCAAGTGGCAGAGGAACAGGCACTGTCCTCGGAGCGCCCAATCCTAGCAGGAGTCCCTCAGGGAAGCTGCCTTTCACCAGCATGCTACGCAACCTTCACCGATGACATCCCAGTGGTAGGAGGCGACGTCAAGCTGGGGCTGTTCGCGGATGACGCGGCCTTTTACACCGCATCCGTCAGCCCCACCCATGCCGCCAGGAAGATGCAGACCCAGTTAGACGCCCTACCAAGATGGCTTGAGGACTGGAGGCTTACTGTCAACGTCACCAAGACTCAGGCCTTCATGACCGGAAGAAAACAGACTTCACCTCCACTCCGCATGTTTGGTCAAGACGTGGAATGGAAGCACACGGTGAGGTACCTGGGTGTCACCATAGACCAGAGCCTCACCATGAAGCAGCACGTGGCGGAAGTGGTTTCAAGAACCAGACCAGCGTGAACTACGCTGAGACCGGTCCTAAGGAGCAACCTGCCGATCCGCACGAAGCTGGGGATCTACAAAACGTATGTGAGGTCCAGGCTCACATACGCGGCGCCGGCGTGGTACGCCCTAGTGGCTACCACAAACCGAAACAAAATGAGAGCCCAAGAAAACCTGGCACTGAGACACATTACAGATTGCCCACGCTTCGTGAGGAATGACCATATACAGAGGGCACTGAAATGGAAACCCTAGACGCCTAGATCAGCAGACTGGCCAGCACAATGTTCCGGAAAGCTGATGAATCCCGCCACGAGCTGCAGATGCAGCGACACCACCACCACCACCAACAGTGGGAAATAAGAAGAGGAGATAAAGCTCCACCCGGGCCTCGAGGAGTCAAGGAACATCACGGAGGCCCAACCAACTAAGAAACCGCCGTCGCAACCACGCGTCACCAGAAAGACCGGCCCGTAGTAACGGGCCGCGACAGAAGTAGCCTAAGTGTACATAGTACAGATAAGGCCCTCCCCCCACACTCCCAAGAAGTGGGTGTGAGAGATGAGCAAGGATACTCCTAATGATCAATAATCATCCTTTGACGCGCCGACAAGTACCGACACGTCTCTCAAACCGATACCGAGCTCACAGAAAGCATACAAGAGGGGCACCGACAATAAGGTCCCTTTTTCACTAAACTTTAAGGGCTGTTCTAAGTATTAAGAAATCGATTTAAAAACTTCTGTCTTTGTCAGATTAAATTTTAGACCCTTCTTATTAATATAGAGTAAAAAAAAGAAAAATTGTTTTTTTTTCGATATTTTACTTTAAACGCGATTATCTCGGCAACTAGAACCGACAATAAGGTCCCTTTCCCCAGATAACGCCACAAATTATTTTTGAGTTTCTATGCACACGTAAGGCATCTAAGGAAATAAGTTAAATACATATATGTTGACATGTACCTACTCATAGTCAGCGCACATAATTTCTACCACTATGTACGGTACAGTCAACGACAATCACACATATGTTTACACTTTCTAACCATATAAGTACAAGGCTAAAAATTAAATGTTGTGTAAATAAAACCTAGCTCGATAATACCATAGTATTAATCCATCACCAAAAAAATACATATTTAAGTACCATGCCAAATTACAACTCAATCGGAACGTTAGAACTAGTACATAAAGTATCAAAATTATTTATAGAGGACCCACCTACTAAATTGTTTAAATCAAAGACAATTGGTGATACCACAAGGAGATATCTTTCAACATTATTTGGCTAGCCAGTCTATATTACGAGGTTAACATAGTGGAACTGACATGTATTTAAAACTAATAACATTGGTTTGCGATTGGTTGCAAAATTATTGCCATATAAATCTTATAAATAGCGCCCTCTTGACAATCCTCATATATTTCTGGTCAGGCTTTAATATCTTTTAGTATAAGGATTACAAGATATACTTAATAGAGTTCCCTCTATTCGGCATAATTTTGATGGTCCGAAACGTTTGAACTGCGACCCCGACAAACCCGAACCGCTAACAGAATCGTAGGTTAGGTTAGGTTTGAACTGGACCATAACAAAACCGAACGGCTACCAGTATCGTAGGTTAGGTTAGGTTTGAACTGCGTCCCCCAATAAAAATGAACTGCTGCCAGGAAAGTAAGTAAGGTAAATGCGAGTTTTATGCTTATTGATGTTAGATTAATTGAATAATATATGCTTTGAGTCTTAGGTGTTATGAATACTCTTTAATCGTTATTTTAATTGTTATTAGAACTAAATTCTTTACAAATTGATATTTTGAAATTATATCTTTCGTTCTTTACATACAGTGAACGTTATACTAAACAACAAGTGTATATAAAGTGAGCGTATATATTATGGTGTTATATATTAAGTTCTTATATCTCGTATTACTTACCCTTAAAACTGCGTAGGGGGAGATGGGGTACCTTGATACGATTTTTTTGCATAGACGATAAAAACGGCAGGGAAAGAGTAATTTCAACAAACAATATTTTGATAGCTCGAGTGTTTAACTAAGTTTAAACGTAAGTGTACATTTATCCGTAAAACAACATATTGATTTTCTATGTATTTTTTTCTGAAAAATGGGATTTGTATCAAACTACCCCGTATACGGGGCGGTTTGATACACACCTGGGGTACTTTGATACTCCCACATATATTCCTATGTAATATATATAATCTTATTTAAAAATGAAAGAAAATGCATTATATTGATTTATATTATCATTTATTTATGGCATAATCAGTCTCATGAATGTTTATGGCAAATCAACTTGGTTTTATCAGTAACTTTAATTTGTACTTATATTTATCTTTGATATATATAGGTAAATAGTCAATATATATATCCTACACCTCTTTGTCTTATAAACTTAAGATCACATGCTAACAATCAGTTGTTTTGAAACACTAACAGTAACATATAAATATTATTTATGTATTGACCTACATTGATACAGTATCAATCTACCCCACAGACGTTTGTATCTATGTGCCCCGAGGTATTTTTTTAAATACAAATTAAGATAGAAAAAAATCTAGAAGTATCTAGGATAAAATGGCTATTGTATAGAATAATTCAACGTATTTAATTACTGCATGTCGTAGATTCCTCTCCGATAACGTTATAATACTGCCTAATAAGTCACTTCCTAAAATGATCGATTTTTTACTCGCGGTCTTAAAAAACGTGTCCGTACTTGTCAAATGCGTTTGAGCGACTGAGCCGCGGTGAAACTCCGGCGCCTCATTCGCCTTGTAAGTGACGTCTATGTGTGCGTGAATGAATTGTACACAACCATTCGTTTAGGTTTTATGACTACCGTATCTATGTGCCCCGCGTATCAATGTACCCCCACTCCCCCTATGGTTGTACATTTGAAAACTGTCTATCTATGAGTCTAAAAAACGCGACAACAATGTTTCGCGAAAACGTCGTATCTTTACGTGGATTTCATAGTAAGATACTGTAATGCTTATAAAGATTATCTGCTAAATAAATACATCCTGGGAACGCGCGCCAACTGAAATGTATCTACGCCTTAGACTAAAGGAACGGGTCCTTCGCCTGCTTCACCCTCCTCACCAAACTCTACTCCTACAACGAAGCCCTAAGGAAACCCTACAACAATTACCTAAGAATATCTTAACAGCAGCTCCCAGTCTTCTATATCCTACAACTAAACAAATCTAAATATGAAAGGATCTTTATAACAATTGAGTTTGAACTTTTCTTAATAATTAATGGCCAAAAAATGTGATCGGTGTAACCGTTGTGAACGTCTAGATGTGCAGGACCCAACGTTGCAGTAGTAACTCAGTTTCTTTTAAGAGAAATTTAACCGTGATGTGTCGCTAAGTGCCTCCGTACCTATATACTGTGCTATGCTACTATGTATTTCCAAATAAATGTGTATTCTCTTAATTATTTAATGCAAGCTCCTCCTATCCTACTGCTACCTTGGTTCTTCGTACTAATTAAATTTCTAACTTAGCTTAATGTTATCTATCCTCAAAATATAAACTTATTACTTCCTACGTAGTCTAGCTAACAAAACTATCTATAGTTCCTATAGCAAGATTCAATATGGAATATTATGGATACTCTTATAAAAGTTATTTAATTCTATATGAAATATCAAATTCATTTAGTCCATAGTCAGATATAGTTGATCTAGATTACCTTATGTAACAATAAGAATCAATACGTGATTCTATCCAAATTTTATTAGAATTCTGGGATGAAAGTTAATTTAGTTCTTAAAATTGCATGTTCTTACTCCAGAATGATTAGAAGCCAAATGTCTATGTACAATATGAAACTCCACTTCCTTACCAATCTATAAATAGATGAAAGTTACAGGATCTATGAGATTTTATTATGAATTTAATTGTTCTTAAGTTTTCATATTTGACAATATTGAATAAATTTGGTCATTCCACCCTAATCTGAGAAGGTGGTATACCTCCCTTAAATAAACTATGGTAGACCAATCTGAAGTGGATTCTAGACCTATACAATAAGTAGGAAGTTGTTTTAGTCTTCACAATTAAGAACTAGTAAGGACTAGATTATAGTATAATGGAGAAGGTATCTTTTTGGGTAAAAAAAAAAAATAATAATTTTTTGTTAATAATCCCCTACCACCCTAAGTGCGCGGAGAGTGTTACTGAACGCTTTACCTATCTATTCCTGAGAAGCAAATCGAATTAAAGCGTTCATCTAGAGGATGGGGAACTCCGCACCTATTCTAAACTGGACAAACCACGGTGGGATCTCTTTGTATCTAAGCATGACGTCCTACCCTAAGGCAAAGTGACAAAGGATCCATCTTTTGGGGAAGTCTTTTGGCGCAGGCTTCTTTAAGTTAACTACACAGGCCTACGATAAAACTTTTACCTACCTATTTATCTAGTCAAATATATGTAATGATTGTAATAATATGATAATTCAAAAAATGAAGTTATAATTGTATTTGTAAGAAGTCTAATACACTACTCTCTCCTAGTAGGTATGAACCCTTCTCATGAGTTCTAGAATTTGGTTTTCGTTTGACCATATTCATAAATGTAGTATGCCCTTGGAATCATGAAGATTATTGTGCCCATTCGGAGTATCTTTCAACTCTCGACTGACTCATTCTGATAAAGGAAATTACTCTCAACCCTTGTGATATAAATTACTTTAGTTCTGAGATCTGTGATGTAAATACGAGAACGAATAACTTTCATTATTGCTATCCATGAGTCCTCGGCTTTTCTTAGCAATTTACACTTCAGATACTCCACATCCAGTCTTAGGAATGCTTTGTATTTCCATACTATACAACGATCCACAATTTCCTTATCAAAATTATAATAGAGTTTAAATTATTTTTGTTCATTGAAAAGCGCATATCTACTACCACCTGACTCAACTTTACCTCAGTGATGCCATTCTATCACTTAAGCTATACCAAAGGTTCATTACTTTAAATTATGATCGGTAAATTTTAACTAATTATTCCTTTAATTAAGGTGTTAAATATCTGGTCGGCCTAAATAACAGGTTCCCTATTCCCAATCTTTACAAACCGCTACAAGATTCTGTTTTTCCCCTACTAACTTCCCGGGTCATAACCACTTAAGAAAACAATAGTTCAACCTCTTAACCACTATACCTAACAAGATTGTAATAATTTGAATAGATGTTATGTTGGTTAATGATGAATGGCCGATTGCTCGGAAGATAAAGAACCCCGTTTTTTTTTATTCCTACTGGAGTGTACCTATTCCCATACCCCCCGTTCCCTAGCTAGTTCAAAGAACACTAGAGACCTAGGTCTCATATTTATATTTAAACGTGTATGGGGCCTAGCTAAATTAAACTGTAAGTTCGGGTGATTAGCCCGAAGAGGTGGCTAGCATCGGTGTATTTGAGCCCCCCCCATGCGGCTGATGAGACGCCGGAAGCATGGAGTACCTCGCCCTAATACGTGAAGCAGATATATAAATATATAAGTTTATGAGACCGAGCCTGGAGGTCCATTTGGCTTCAGCAAGCGCGGATAGGCCCGCATGTCCATCACGTGTGGTCCTTGCTTTCACCAGACAGAACTTTCCAAACCCGTAGGCTGTTCACTGCACTTATATATGGCTAGTGTCCGAGCTGCCTAACTCGGATAAAAACTAGAAGAGTCTGAAAGATATTCGTTTAACAGCCGCAAGGTTAAATATCTTTCATCTGGCAACCATGTACCAAAACACTATTTCTGGCATGTAATTAAGCTATAGCCATAAAACAACAAAATCCCACAACATTTCAATAAATAATTATGGGTCAGAAAAATAATGTAATCCCAACAGAAATTCCCCTTAGAATTAAATTTAATACCTTATTGCCAAACAACAGTGTTACCCAGTCGAAGTCGCAAGTAAAAATGAATCCCCTTCTACTAAGCCGTTGCCTATTTATAACCAATATCTCCCGACATTCCAGATATTCTAGACATGCTAGACTTTTCAGATTATCCAGACTTTCCAGACTTCAACGATTTTCGCGTCTTTCGCGACATTCCCGACACGTCACGTGGCCTAGCCCCCGCCCTCTAAGCGTTGTATATGGGATTTTGATTCTTATTTAGTCTAAATAAAGCTCAATTCTTTTGTTGGCAAATTTTGTGAATATTAATTTGCTATTCAAAAATGGCAGGTTGCTTACATTTGTATTCGCTCATTTTTAATACTTCTATAAAATGATGATGTTAATATTATATGGTGTAATATGATCTTATTGCTAATGTGATGAGAATTTGATGATGATAATGATGATGTGAGTCTTACGATGGTGATATATGTTTATATGATGGCGAGCACATGACGTGAACATGTGAATCGCTACAATACGAGTTTTTAGATTATATTGCAGAATCATATAATATTAACTGTTAAAACGACACTTGTACGAATTAAAACTAATCGTCTGCTGCATGTCAAATTAAATTGATCGATGAGAATGCGCCACTTATGAGGTAGGTATATATTTTATAGAAACATAATATCGGAACACGTTTTTTGTTGTATAAATAAACGTCTCAGCATTGCACTTTTCTGGTCTCCCGCTCGATGCGAAGCCAGGCTGTATTGAGTACGTGGGCGTCCATATTTCTTCATATATTCGACTAGCTGCTCCAGCTTTAATTGTTTCATATCTATTATTATTAGTGGTCTTTAAGCCACTAAGAATAGGCTCATATAAGAAGATAAATCAAAATATAAACTGGCGAGAGACACGTAAATACCCATTAAATCTGTTCTTCGCATTATTCGTGATAGGCACCATGTTTAGTCTCCACCGAGAGCGCAATGCAGGAACTCGTATTATCGAGAGCCTGCCCTTCTCTTCGTACACATACAGCAAAGGAAACCGAAACGCGTATCTTTATGACCCTTATTTTTGTGACAAAAGCGAAAAATGTACGAGTTTCAGTTTCCTTGACTGTATCTCGCACATGCCCCTGTGACCGGCTGCACTGTCATTAGTACATTAAATTTGATCTTCGTTTGATCTGCATAAATATTAAAAATAATTCCTTTCTGTTTGACGCTTGCGATACGACACGATTGTCGAATAATTTACCTCTCCAGTTTATTTACTTTATTATACCACAGAATAGATACCTTACTACTACTTCACTTATTTTCAAAGTCGCGCGAAACCAACAATCTTATAATGACGTAAACAATGCTATATCTAAAGTAATGAATTGTTTTTAACCGACTTCAAAAAAAGGAGGGGGTTCTCAGTTCAGCTGTATGTTTTTTTTTTAATGTTTGTTACCTCATAAGGAAGCGGTGGTAGCCTAGTGGTTAGGGCATGCGACTTTCAATCCGGAGGTCGCGGGTTCGAACCCGGCCCGTACCAATGAGTTTTTCGGAACTTATGTACGGAATGTCATTTGATATTTACCATTCGCTTTTCGGTGAAGGAAAACATCGTGAGGAAACCACCTAAGCCCAAATAAGGCCTAGTTTCCCCTCTGGGTTGGAAGGTCAGATGGCAGTCGCTTGCGTAAAAACTAGTCCCTACGCCACATCTTGGGATTTAGGTAGCCGACCCCGATTGAGAATTCATTCTCAAAAAAAATGGGACAAAGGCTAGGAGGATGTACGTTTGTTACCTCATAACTCCGTCATTTATGAGTCGATTTGGAAAATTCTTTTTAGGTTCATGAATAGACATCTCAAGGTTGGTCCCATTAAATTTTGGTGAAGATCAGATGACGAGATCCATTAGGAATCGAAGGAATTCCTGAAATTTTATAGGCACTTATAATATTTTTCATATATTTTCTAAAACTATTTAAGTATTTGCATATCGTCGCTGGAAAGCAATAATGCTGTAACCCGCACTACCATCGAAAATAGTTTTTTTACAAATTCTTACAGCATTTTTTTTTCAGCGTCGATTGGTCTAGGTCTCGTGCTTCTAAGGCAAAAAATAAAATATTTACAGCACAAGTGATTTTAACTATTTGAACTGTGACAGACAAAAGAAATGCTGTAATTGACAAAAAATCCAGCGTTTTTATCAGAATAGGAGTTACAACAATATAAACTTACTTTTGTTTGCCTTGACATCACATACAGCGTTTTTGCTTTCCATTTTTTGCAAGATAGGATAGTTATGCCATTTTTTGAAGCTTCTTTATTGCAATTTCTAGTGAAATACGACAGTTCAAAGGACATGTTATTAGTATTTTATAGCACTTAACGCATTTCAAAAAGAAAGTTGGCAATAGAGCTCAATATTGATACGCCAAGCTTCCCCCGCCACCTACTCAAGGGCACGCGTCTTACCGCAGTCTTTAGTGATTGCGTGCGCGCCGATGAGTGTGGATCGCCGTGTAGTTCGCGTTGGGAGTGTTTGTTATCGTAAGTTATTTTTATTTATTACACCATGTAAACCTATCAAATGTTATATTATACTCACAATTGATTAAGACCTTCCAGTTGTATATCCTTCATCATCATCTTCAACCTATTCTTGTCCACTGCTGGACATAGGCCTCTCCAACTGCACGCCATTGTAAGCGATTCTCGGCTACTCTCATCCAGCTTTTGCCAGCCACCCCGCACAGATCATCGCTCCACCTAGTTTGAGGGCGTCCCACACTACGCTTGCCAATCCACGGTCTCCACTCAAGAACACGTTTACCCCACCGGTTATCGGTTCTTCGGCTAATATGGCCAGCCCACTGCCACTTCAAATTGCTAATACGTTGAGCTATGTCGGTAACTTTGGTTCTCTGACGGATCACTTCGTTCCGAATTCGATCCTTCAAAGAAACTCCGAGCATTGCCCTTTCCATAGCTCTCTGAGCGACTTTAAATTTGTGGACCAGCCCAACTGTGAGTGTCCACGTCTCGGCACCGTATGTCATTATGGGTAGGACGCACTGGTTGAAAACTTTCGTCTTCAGACATTGTGGAATTGGCGATGTGAAGATCCGACAAAGTTTGCCATATGCTGCCCAGCCCAGCTGTATTCTTCTATTAGCCTCTCTCTAGAAGTTGTTTTTACCCAACTGTAATATATGTCCAAGGTAGACGTACTCTTTAACTACCTCGAGAAAGCTGCCCTGTACCGCAATTGGTTCCGGACTAACATGTTCATTGAACATAACCTTGGTTTTGTCCAAGTTCATCCGGAGGCCAATGCGTTTTGAAGACTCAGCTAGGCTGTTCAGCATACATTGCAAGTCTTGCAGCGTTTCCGACAGAATGACAATGTCGTCTGCAAATCGCAAGTGTGAAAGGTACTCACCGTTTATGTTAATGCCTTGTCCTTTCCACTCCAACGTCTTGAACATATCCTCCAATGCATTTGTGAACAATTTGGGGGATATAACATCCCCTTGATGCAAGGGGATAGGTTCAGACTGCCGGTGTTGTATTTGGACGGCCATGCTAACGGCATTGTAAAGACCTTTTAACACTTGGATGTATCGCCAATGGACTTGGCATCGCTGCAGAGAAAAGCCTTTTCGTAGTCCACGAATGCTAAGCACAGGGGCCGATTATACTCTTCCGTCTTCTGTATAATCTGCCTCACTGTATGAATGTGGTCTACGGTGCTGTATCGAAACCCCGCCTGTTCCGGGTGCTGAAACTCGTCGAGTCTTCGTGCAAGATGGTTCGTGATAACTATCGAAAACAGCTTGTAGACGTGACTTAGGAGCGAAATGGGTCGGTAGTTTTTCAAAAGAGTTTTATCACCCATTTTGAAAAACAGCCCGATAATACTCCTACTCCACGCCTCCGGAGTTCTCCCATCAAAGAGGACAGTATTAAAGATGTTTTGGAGCTCCTTCATTACCGGTTTACCACCAGATTTCAGGAGCTCAGTCGTAATACCGTCCTCTCCAGGGGCTTTTCCATTTTTAAGCTGTTTTAGAGCTATCTCGATTTCGCCTAGGCTGATTTCTGGCAAGTGGCGCGTAAGTGTGGCTCTGGAATCCTCATTTCCGGGATCAGGTTGAGTTGCGTGTGAAGCGTATAACAGGCTGTAGAAGTTTTCAACTTCCGCGAGAATCCCTGGCCTTGAAGCAACTCTTCTTACTCCATCCGTGGTAGTCAGCTTTGTCAGATGGCTTCTCCCAAGAGATTGGACAAACACTTTGGACCTCCGATTCGGCGTAGTAGCTCTTTCAACAGACCGTGCGTTGGAGCATCGGAGGTCTCGTCGCACTAGTTTACCAATTTTCTTGTTTAGAGCATGCCTTTCTGACAAAGTGACTGGTGGGTGTTCACGTCATTCCGTCATAAGCCCTAGTGTTTCTCCCGAAAACTTCGACTTCCTGCCTTTACGCTGTAATTCGCAAAATCTCACACCTTCCTCCCTGAGGATTTCGACCACACCTTCGAGGGTTTGGTCAATGTCAACGCTGTTTGTGGTTTCCAGGGCAGCGAATCGGTTCTCCAGATTTGACTGGAACGTGTCAGATCCCATTATAGTTTGGAGCGGGTTAGGTCGGAGCCTGGACTTCATCAAACGAACACGTTCTAGCTTGGAATTGATATTCAGAGAGCCTCGTACAAGTCGGTGATCACTACCGGTATTAAACCTATTGATCAATGAGACGTCTCTGAATATGCGCTTCTTGTCCGTTATGATGAAGTCGATCTCATTTTTGTCATGTTGTCGGGGCTCTGCCATGTCCACTTCCTTTGAGGCTGTTTCTTGAAAAACGAATTCACCAAGAAAAGCCCCTCCTTTTTGAGGGAGTTGACCAGCATTTGCCCCCTATGATTCCTGCTACCATAACCATGGGACCCTACTACCGATTCTCTGCAATTTTGTAATCCCACTTTGGCGTTGAAATCTCCCATGACAACGTTGTAGTGGGCCTTAGTGGTGAAGTGTAAGGCTTTTGATATGTCCCCGAACATATCCTCCATTTCATCGTCCGAGTATGTCGAGGTCGGTGCGTAAACCTGCACAACCTTGAGGCTATACCTCTCGGTTAGCTTAATTACTAGGTACGCGACCCTGTTCGACACACTCGAAACTTCTACAACGTTGTCACAATGATTCCTGTTGACCAAGAACCCTACGCCACCTTGGGATAGCTGGTGTCCCTCTTGGTAGTACAGAAGGTGGCCAGATTCAAGCGTCACCGTGTCCTCACCCTCTCTTCGGACTTCGCTCAACCCAAGAATGTGCCACCTAATCTTTCCGAGTTCATGCTCGAGTTGCGCCAGGTGTCGTCCAGTCGTAACGTGCGTCCATTATACGTCGCCAAGGTCAGTTTGTTTTGGCGGCCTTCCGTAACCCGGGTAGGTATATCCTTCAGGACTTGATTAAAAAAGCAACTACGGTATACAGTAAGAATTGTAACAAATAAAGTACTTTTAATAATTTTATACCTAATCCGTATACCGTTTTTCGACTTTTCCTTTAATTCTACGATTGTTAGAAGATAATTATTTTATGAAAAGAAGTACATTTTTTGTTATTTTTTTGTTTTATTTCAAGAGTATACATAATTTCTGTTAAGAATCGCCTTGGTTTGAAACCTAAATAAATATTTTTTTTCCTTACTATGTTGTTTTTTTTAGTGCTAACATTTTACAAAAGCCTGTGAAGCTGCATAATCTTTTCTTACATCACTTTATTTTAACTGAGTATTCTTCCTAAACCTGCTTACAACATAAATGACATCTATGAATCTTGATACGATAAGTTTATTTTTGAGGTAAAATGTTTTAAGAGGCCATAATTTATTTACAGCATTTAAAAACGTCTGTGGAATTTGATCCTTAATTATACCTCCATACATATTATAATGTGAGTTACAGCATTCTTAAGGGTGAAAAATAAAAAATCCAAATGCTGTAACCCGCAAAAGTATCATTAAAATAACTTTTGTCTCAAAGTAGTGTTAATGGTTAGAAAAGTATTTTTTTTTATATTGAGTCAAAAGGGTGTCTAAATCGCAGTAGCCGTTCGGAAGTTATGATTTTTTATATTTTTTTCGTTTAGTTTTTTGGCTCTAGTGAAAACTTTTATTTTTGTCAGTTACAGCATTATTGCTTTCTAGCGACGATATGGTAGTCATCATCTTCCAATGCTGAACTGATGATGGAAGGTACAACTCCTTAGTGGTTAGGAGTTAGGCGATAATTCAAACAAGATGCATGCCTTCAAGTCCTCTCTGATCACCCCGCCATAAGTATTTTATATGAATCACTACAAAGCGAAAAAAAAAATTTAACAAAAAAAAGAACCGACTTCAGTGAAACTAAAAAGCCAAAAATAACGCGTTCAAGTACAGATTACATTTGACTCACCCTTTGAAGTCGGTGCTAAACCTCACGTAAACTTTAATATATAAATCTCTCATTTACAGCGCATTACAACCATATTGTAGGAAAAACAAATAAATTATCAGGATTTATCTATAGAACAATGAAACCATTTAAAGACCCGAATAGTATGTTAATAATATATTGTGCATTAATTAGAAGCTGTCTAGAATATTGCTCCACCAACTGGTCACCTTATTATAGTGTACACATAGACCATATAGAAGCTGTTCAAAAGAAGTTTTTCCGGTTTTTAGTCTACAAATTGGGACTTAAACGAAAGCTACCCACATACGAGGAAAGACTGAGCTACTTCAAAATTGATACTTTAGAAAGCAGGAGAAATGTGTATGAACTAATAACACTACATAAAATTATTAATAACGAAATAGACTCTGAGCTCATTAGTAACATTAACTTCCGAATATATTCAAAGCCTTGCCGTAAGCCAGCTCAGTTTCTAGTCCCGATAGCCAATAATAATGTGTCACAAAATAGTCCTATAACACGTATGTGTAATTCTTATAACAAGATTTGTAGTGAACTTGATATATTTCATTTAAGTCTCAATCAGTTGAAATTTTCTATTAATAAACTATCTCATTAGTTCAGTCAAAACGAAGATCTCAATTACAATTTAATTGGTATTATGTATTCCTCTTAGATAAGTTTAACATTTCAATTTAGTATGTACCCGTTAAATGAAAGTTGTGCATGGTAGTCATAGAAATGTAAATTTAGTACAGTGTAACTATAACTACATCCTATTATGTTAATGACAATTTACATTTTGTAACCTTGCCGAATAAATAAATAAATAAATATAACAACTGAGTGGTTTGGGATCGATTTCAAAGGGTGAGTCAAATGTAATCTGTACTTGAACGGGTTATTTTTGGCTTTTTAGTTTCACTGAAGTCTGTACTTTTTTTTGTTAAAAATTTTAATGTAGGTAAATAATTTATTGTTAAATGAGAAAAAGACCAAGGGCCGATTGTTCAATCACCAGATAAAACATAATTATCTGTCAGATAAATTTTGGCTGTCACTTTTCTTTTATATAACGGGAGAAAAGGATAGCAATAATTTTAACTGGCAGATAAATTTATCTGGTGATTGAACAATCGGCCCTTAATGTGCTAAGTTTGTCACGAGTAACGTTAAACACGAGCAAGCAAGTGTTATTGTTAAAGATGAGGAACTGGAACTAGTTGATAGCACAGTTTTTCTCGGTACTACATTAGATTCTAAGCTCCAATGGGTTCCCCATATTGCTAATCTCTCGAATAGACTGAGTTCTGCAGCTTTTGTAGTTATTAGTAAGATCCGTCAATTAACAGACGTGAAAACAGCTCGTTTAGTATATTTTAGTTATTTCCATAGCATTATATCGTATTGCATATTGCTTTGGGACAGTGCGTCAGATATTAATATAATTTTTGTTCTCCAGAAACGGGCTATTCGTGCGATATATAAAATGCACGATAGAGACTCGCTTAGAGATAAGTTTAAGGACATTAATATAATGACAGTGCATTTTCAATACATTTATCAGAATCTTATGTACTTATGTACTTAAGAACATTGCCAATTTTAAAAAGAACTGTTTTATACATAATATTAATACTAGAAATAAGCATAAGCTCGCAGTGCCTCCCACTAGGTTCCATAAAATAAGAAAATCATTCATGGGTAACTGTGTAAGATTTTATAATAAACTTCCTAGAAGCGTAACTGACTTGTCTGTTGGTAAATTCAAGAACTATATAAAACGTAAACTTATTTCTAAAGCTTATTATAGCACACAAGACTACATGAATGGGATTAGTGAAAATCAAGCAATCTTATAAGTAATATTGTAAAGAGTACCTATCAGGGTACTGATATTTTTATTTTAACAATTTTTATTATAATTTTTGACATTTAGAATTTTATTCTAGAAATATTCCGGTCTCTAGTTTTTTTATTTATATAATTTTTTTATGTGTTGACGAGCCTTTTTAGGTTTTTCTTTTATTTCTATAATGTTGTTTTTTAAGTTTTTTATTTTTTGAAGTGAAAACTTCTTTAGCGGCGCTTGGCACTTTTTTATATGGGTAAAAAATGTTAAACTCGCGACAGACAAATCGATGATTATCAAGAACGGCACAATTTGACCTGTGACGTTATTCGATTATAAACCTTAAATTGTTGAAAAATTGTTTTTAATTGAATAACGGCACATTTCGGATTGTGCCGTTGTTCTTGATAAGCAACGAAATGTCAATCGTCAGATCCGGGGCTAGTACAACATGGCGCGACTTTGCTTGACGCGCGACTTAGCGTCGCCTGTCTTTTTTACACAGTATTGACAGGAAAGTGACAGGTATAGTATATGTCCGGCGAAAAAGAGTCGCGTGTCAAAGTTGTGATACACGTGCTGATCGAAAAGCTTAGCTCGTAGGACGGATTTGACGGATAGAGATGGGGTAATATACTTAGCGCCTGCGCGTGTGTGTTGACTGCTCATGTGTCAATCGTTTGTATACTTGAGAAATTCGTGTATATAAATAAAGTGCTTCAAAGATGAAAATGGAAGAAAGTGTATTTATTATGGAAAAAAGGGACGAAGAATTCAAAGATGGAAATGGAAGAAAGTCCATTTATTAACGAAGAAGTAGCGGAAGAAAATAAGTGAGTAATTTATAAAAATATACATATGTACCTACACATAATAGATGTAATACAAATATATTACAATACGTGAATGTTTGTATGTAAAGTCGCTACATTTGCAATTTCAATTGACGGTGACTTTACGTTCCACTATTGCGCAAAAACTACACAAAAGATTTGCCTAAAATTCTGCAGTAATGTAGCTTAGATATCTGAATAGGACATAGGCTACAAATTTTGAGGGCATTCATCCATAAAAGGGTTTATTTAACAATAAATGGAAAACCATACAAAACGCCACTTTTTATTCATTGTGACATTTTAATTTCTAAATAATGTATAAACAATTGGTAACCTAGCAACCGTGTCTGTTTCAAAGAAAGGGGGCCTTCGAACAACAAAATGTTGTAAGTGACAGATGGTGAAGCGTAATTATAAACTTACATTAGTAAGAAATACAGATTAAAATAGAAATCAAGTGTCAGTGAGATAGAATAAAATCGGATAGTTCAAACGCACACAAGGCGGACTTAATGCCATTGGGCATCAATACCAGTCAACCTTTGAGCAAAGCAGATAAGTTGTAGGCGGTGAAAAAACAGGTTTTAATTATCTCACTAATATTATATAGACGAAAGTTTGTGAGTGTGTGTGGGTGTGTGTGAGTGTATGTTTGTTATTACTTCGCTCTCAAACGGCTGGACCAATTTTCATGAAATGCGGTATGGAGGTAGCTGACACCCTGGATTAACACATAGGCTACTTTTTAACAGCGGGTAGCACCGCGGGGCCCAGCTAGCACTTGTAATATGTTTCATACTTTATGGCGTTAATCTATATATACGCGCGACAAATTTTAGCGAAATACAATACAACAATACTTTATTGCACACCAATAAAAGTTTACAAAAGGAAACAAGACAAATACAATTTATAAATAACGGTAGACAACAGGCGGTCTTATCGCTGAAAAGCGATCTCTTCCAGACAACCTTTGGGTAGTGAAATTGATGAAAATTTTAACTTAATACAGAGTAGGTGCAGCAGAAGTGCGACATATTCGAGGGAAATCGTTTATTTTTCAATAATACATTAAAGAAATGCGCGCGTGACTCATTGGTTCTTGATATTATAGGAGTATCAATTGTGATACATCCACATTATAACATGTATTAATATTTTATATATGTAATTATTAGTAGTCTTTTTATTTTTTTAATACCTTTTTGTACACGGTGTTAGTTTGTCTATCTTCTTCTCGTACTCACTCTGCTCAAAGGTTAACTGGAAGAGATCCCTTATAGGGATAAGTTCGCCTTTGTACAATACAATACAACAATACTTTATTGCACACCAACAAGAAAAATATTACATGAGAAATCTTAAATTAAACAATGGTAGACAATAGGCGGTCTTATCGCTAAAGAGCGATCTCTTCCAGACAACCTTTGGGTAGCGGAGAAAACAAATTTAAACAGAAAATAGTAGGTGGTGAGAGTTTGTACCATGTTATTTGTAATAGATATATTTTTTAACTGTTTTTGTGTACAATAAAGTGTTTACTTACTTACTTACTTACAAGTTCGCCTTTGTACCTATATGTTATTTGTTATAGATGTATTTTTAACTGTTTTTGTGTAATAAAGTGTTTACTTACTTACTTACTTACAATTTGTGCGAGATTATTCCCTAAACATTCCAAAATATTGAAAAATGCACAACGTTGATGTTTAGGTTTTCACTTCTGTCAGCACTCCCGGAGTGCAACCCGTCCTTTTTATTTAGTTATAAGTCTATCAATAAATTGCTCTGTTCTCTGTAACTGACGATTCGAAAGTGCTTGTAGCTAGGCCTACTTGAATAAAGAATATTTTGACTTTGACTTTGACTTTAGATAATAGTTATACTCGAATCCGCGAATGACTACGAGTTATACAATGGGATTTTTGAAATGTTACTTCAGATACCAGGGCTACATAGGAGATCAGATTATAAGAAACTACAAGAGGTATTAACGAAATGGGTTACTTGTATTTCACGATTTAAAAGATGCGATTTTTCTGAGCGATAACAGTTCTCTTTAACTGGCTGAGTAAGCGATGTGCAGGATGCAACTGTCGTTTGTTACCGTTGGCAATATTATTGCTTGAGCAAGAATCGATATATCGCTACTACTGTCTTTATCTGATATAACAACACTCTTCTAAATGAAGGTCAAATAAAAAAATATAAATCGAATATAAAATATATAGGTAAATATCGAATAAGTATAATGCCGTGATATTGCTGAATGTGTGATGTCACAACGCCTCGTCGAATTAGTTAGCCCTGGTTTTTATCGTTTCCGAGCATTGGTTGTTCTAAAAGATTAAATTTTGCCGCCTATTTTATTCTTCTATTCATACTTCGACGTGGATTTATAAGGGAACTCTCCTTAATGGTGCGGTGGCAAGTTAAGCCGTGTGACAGGGCGCCCGGATTAATGTATTGGACGTACAAAATAATAACAACCTTTATGTACAATTCAGTTAAGATGTTGAGTTTTTACATTAAAATATTGTCTGATATGTTATTCACCTGTGTTCAGCGTGTGTCATAGAGTGATTGAAATCTCGGATTAATCTATTAGATTTCGAAAATAATGACATCAAAATTTACGCAAAATAGTTCAGATGGTGATTTTTAAAATATGTTCTAAATTGATATACTGCTAAGTCGTTTAACAGCGTGCTCGGATTAATATACCTACTTTATTTATTTGGACAAATGAGTACGTAACAGAAGTTCTAATTTTACTTTTATACTATGTTTTCTGGCCTGTTAGTTCGCTGCTATCGCTAACCTTTTATATATCCGTACGGGGCTTGTACGGAAATATAAAAGGTTAGCGATAGCTTCTGCCAATTCGCTAAACATTCAATACCAATGTAAAAAAGTAAAGTCTCGTAACAATGTACGTAGTTAGTGGCGCAGCAGAGGTAAGATCGTTCAACGCGAAAGAACACGCTTATGAAGGTTGGTGGTAGAAAAACGGGTTTGGAAATATTTTCCAGTAGTACAAGCACCGCTTCAGTTTCCGGAAAAGTAAAAGCACGTAGGTACTTACCTGTTAAACCGCACGCCACGGACGCTTGGGTCGGGTAACTAAATAGAGGAAAAAGGAATGAATTTGTACAACCTTAATTATGAAATGGATGGATGGCGCCCCTTTACCTACGCATCGTTGAGGAAGCTCGTCGCTCGCGTGGCGGAATATTTATTAAGTGATAATTTACTAAAACTGATTTCGCCTTTCTTTGTTCTTCCGTTTCGCTAATTAGGTAATTAATATTAGCCGCCGAAAGCTTTTTGCCGTTTTATAATTATATATCCCCACACAAAATACTTCCTGACCACCGCTCCATCATGTTAATCACACAAAGCCCACTAAGGAGCTTAATTTGAAAATTTATAGTAGACAGGGGCGACCTGCGGGAATAGGCTTCTGACAAACTGGGAAAAACGGGCCTCGCGGGAACCAGTTGACCACGGACTTGTAAATTTTGTTAATTATATTAATTGCGAATTAGATATTGATGATTAATAAAACTGGAGCTTCTCGTGTATACGGAATCTGCCCATCTTATTGCCCCAGTATCTATTGTGCGATGTGAGTAATATCTATCTCTATAGTGAGTTTCGTAAAATCTTTGTAAGACTAAGGATATATTTTTCATGAAAGCAGTGCTATTTATTATCTACCTTTGAAAATAGTGTCGCTGGGCTGTATAAGAACAAAAATAGACACAGGAAAACCACCCTCAATCATAGTCGTGGTTTTTACGAGTAGGAACTTTTCGGACGTCGGAATACAGGTGAGGAGGGGACGGAAACGTAACAAAAATATAGCATCCTTTACAGGTTTAAGTGGCATTACTCGTATTAACACGTATATTGTTTACGTATAAAACAATGTAACCTTTTTGTACGTCATTAAGTAGGTAACTAATTATTCTATATTCATAATAGGTACAATATAGATAATATTAAATGGAGTTCAAAACGTACTGACGAGATTGATATATTAATTGTCCAACCGGCTTGCTTTATTGACGGAATTTTAAAAGCCTTGTGGTTTACTGCTCTCGAAGAAAAAATAAACCGAACTATGTTCAGCTACTATATAACCACGTGGAATTTTGAAGCCAGGCCGCTGTCGCCAAATGTCTTGTAAATGTTTGTTAAATTAATTCGGTTTGTTTTTTAACATAACGTCGGGACTATGAACTTCCATTTGACTAATGGTATAATAAATTAAATAAATGTAAGGTATCTCGAACTGCGGACTACCTACGGAGCCATATAAACTGAGAAGCTATCTCTCTTAGATTATTGGCGCCTCATCCGGAAGGACAAGGCGCGCCAGCGCAAAGACAAGCAAAGGGCCCCCATGGACACGCAGTCAATATATGAACAAAAAAAAAATACTTAGATTATCGTGTCTTCTTCTATACGGCATTTGAATCAAAATAATCTGAGCAATAAAAAAAAATTGTTTAAAGTCTTGTTAAAAATAAATGTGTACCTCTTATTGCAACTCGTATACCTACGTGATGTGAAACGGTACACCTGCCTAATTGATATGGAGCATAACATTAACTCAGTTTTCGATCGAACGTAATAGCCTGACGACCGTAGCAATTAGAACGAATACTTAGTAGCATATGAAGGCTAAAAATTAAGCCTTCAAGTTTTCATGAAAATAATAATATGGTGGCTACCAATACCGGAAACTATCGATTACCGGTTACCGGTAATTATTTGCACAGGGAAGCCTCGTGTGCCAGCTGCCGCGTCGTCGGCACTTTCTGTTGGACTACCGCGCGGTAGCTATGAATGACTTCTGTCAGCTAATTCAAATCATTACTAACCGTAGGTTATATACTTAGTAAACTATAAAAGAACACTAGATAGTAAAAATATATTTATAATCCATTATAAACCATAATCGGCGGATCTCAATCCGTCACGTTACTGTACATAACGCGGTCTTCTAATCATATCGGTGGGAAGTGTCGTAGACATTAAAGCACAATTTTTTTGCGAGATTTCTAATTTTTTTCAGAGGGACTTTTTTAGGTACTAAGGCCCCTGGAGTGGACCGGAGCGGAGCTGTGTGAGATGGACTAATCACATTCAGCTTTAAATGCACTTCTTTTGGGCTTCAAAAACACGCAGCCTTATTAAGTAAATAAATATTGTGGGACAATCGCATTGGTTTCTTGACGTCAAGAAAACGTCACGAAATTGTGTGAGGAAATTTTGTGTAGCAATCTTTTTTACATGTTTGTTCGGGTGAAATCTTGCAACTAAATTTTGAAGCAGATATCGTCAACCGATCGAGCTGAAATTTTGCATACTTACTTAACTTTGATGACCATACAATAATATGGTACCATGGGGCTGATCTGATGATGGAGCCGTAAGGTGGCCATAGGAACTCTATAATAAAAAAAGAAATCCTACGAGCTTGGGCTCTTTAGAATCATCTCATTGAGCATTTGATGGATATCCAAAGAAAAGTACAGTCGGCTGTATTGCATGCATTGAGCTGTATTTTGCGTAAGTACCCTGTAAGAAATAATTCAACATTTTAATGTGTGTTTTTACATACATCCGATTCGAAGCAACAAGAACCTTTCATTACCTCGCCGTATGGAGGGGGGTTCGCCGCGGCAGGCAGTACCTACTCATCAGTAACCATGCGCCGCCGCCCTGACAAACGCACGCGTCGACTAATTACTGCGACTGGTAACCCAGATCGATAGTGCCACAAATACATACATCTGATTCGAGGCAATGAGAGGAATAAATCAATGCTTAATACGAACCTTTCATTGCCTCCCCATATGGAGCGGGGGTTCGCCGCAAAAGGCAGTATTCATCAGTAACCGTGCTATGCGCTGCCATGACAAACGCACGCGTCGCACGTCGACTAATTACTGCGACTGGTAACCCAGATCGATAGTGCCACAAATACATACATCTGATTCGAGGCAATGAGAGGAATAAATCAATGCTTAATACGAACCTTTCATTGCCTCCCCATATGGAGCGGGGGTTCGCCGCAAAAGGCAGTATTAATCAGTAACCGTGCTATGCGCTGCCATGACAAACGCACGCGTCGCACGTCGACTAATTACTGCGACTGGTAACCCAGATCGATAGTGCCACAAATACACAGGTACATTAGATTCGAGGCAATGAGAGAAATAAATCAATGCTTGATACGAACCTTTCATTGCCTCCCCATATGGAGCGGGGGTTCGCCGCAGAAGGCAGTATTCATCAGTAACCGTGCTACGCGCTGCCCTGACAAACGCACGCGGCGCACGTCGACTAATTACTGCGACTGGTAACCCAGATCGATAGTGCCTCAAATACATACATCTGATTCGAGGCAATGAGAGGAATAAATCAATGCTTAATACGAACCTTTCATTGACTCGCCGTATGGAGCGGGGGTTCACCGCAAACGGCAGTATATTTTTTTCTGTAACCGTGTAAGGTGCTGCCCTGACAAATACTCGCGACGCACGTCGACTAATTACGGCGACTGGTAACCTAGATCGATAGTGCCACAGATACATACATTTTATTCGAGGCAATGAGAAAAAGAAATGACTCTTTAATACAAACCTTTCATTGTTTTGCCATATAGAGATATAGAGTCGGGTTTCGCCGCACCAGGTAGTAGGTACACATCAGTAACCGTGCTACCGTCGCCCCGACAAATGCTCGCGTCACACCTGGAATAATTACTGCTGTTAGTTACCCATATCGACAGTACCGGAGAAATGGAAATGTTTAGCTGTCTAAATGATCTTTGTTCATCTTCCTCACACTGCATATATGTTCGGACATCCTCGCAAAAACATTACACACACACACACACACACACACACACACACACACACACACGCGCGCGCGCGCACGCACGCACGCACGCACGAAAGCACGAACACACGCACAAACGCACGCACGCACGCACGCACAAACGCACGCACGCACGCACGCACACACGCACGCACGCACGCACGCACGCACGCACGCACGCACGCACGCATGCATGCACGCACGCACGCACGCACTAATTCACTCACGGAGACACCATTAGCCATTGTACTCGCCGTCCAAGTACTTTACGTATATACGTTCAGCTCTCAAGTTCCAGAACAGTGATTTGTTAACCGCGAGGTTGTACGGTGAGCTGTTCCTAAAGAAGAGCTCTAAACTAGTTCGAAACATTTCCATTTCCAGACTATGTTTACGTGAGTTTCAAACCATTTTTACCACACACACACACACACACACACACACACACACACACACACACACACACACACACACACACACACACACACACACACACACACACACACACACACACACACACACACACACACACACACACACACACACACACACACACACACACGCGCGCGCGCGCACGCACGCACGCACGAAAGCACGAACACACGCACGAACGCACACACGCACGCACGTCAGCTCTCAAGTTCCAGAACAGTGATTTGTTAACCGCGAGGTTGTACGGTGAGCTGTTCCTAAAGAAGAGCTCTAAACTAGTTCGAAACATTTCCATTTCCAGACTATGTTTACGTGAGTTTCAAACCATTTTTAATATTTTTTAGAGACGTTTCACAAAAAAAATGTCTCGTATATTCGTATTCTAGACGAAGTGCGATATGGATTTAAGACCCCGAACCATTGAGTTATTATTTACATAATTATTGAGTCATAAAAAATAACAAAAAAATCAAGAAAGTGGCACCATTGTCATGTTTAAGTATATGCCAATAACGATGTAAGAAATCTTTCATGTTGCATGTATTTCTTACGTTAATGCGAAGGATCGGTAGAGTACTATTTTCATAAACATTAATAGGTCAGTTAACAAATAACTTAGTAAAAATATGTGTATAAAATAGTGAGTTGTTTACCAGTAAATGATTTAGATTTTATTTATTTCATCATAATTACAAATTACATAATAAATTATCCTAAGTAAATTTACATGAGTCTTGAGATTTTATTTATTTCATCATAATTACAAATTACATAATAAATTATCCTAAGTTAATTTACATGAGTCTTGATATTATGATATTTATGATCGTCAATAGGAACATAAAATTAGATAATAATCATTAAATTTTGACAAATACACTATCATAATATAACTACAGCAATAGTAATAGAATCATAAAATGCAATGTCATAGAAAACAGAAATATATTTCACTATAAATAGGAAAACTAGCATGCACAACTTATAATAGATATACATAGATCTCCCATGGGATCGTCAGAAAAACATGAAATAACTAAATAAACAATATGTCATTTTATAATTTCATGTCCATGTACTCACTAACAGAATACCTACAATGCAAGCCTTACTTAATATTCTCATACGAGGAGCAAGTGAAATGTTCGATACATTTACGAGTAGATGAAAAACAAAAAAAATAGAGAAATTAAAATACCAACTTTAAACTAAGAACTTAACTAACTAAAATAAACGGCTAAAATGGATTAAATTTAATATTAAAAAAGATTTAAAAAATTGGACTCCGTTGGCATGGTCATGAAGACGCTGGCAGCATTTCCTGGCTGGATGGGAACGCAAATACGTTGAGCGAAGAAGCTGCCAGCTCTTAGGTCCCCCGTGATGTCGACCAGTCTTTTCAAAATCTGCCTAAATAGGTGTCGAGCACTGGGCCCCCACGGACCAAGGGTCTCAACCCCGAAAGGAACAAAATCGTATTCAGAGCTGAGACCACTAAAACAAAAACGCTTACGTAAAACCAGAATATCATTGAATACATAATATTACTTATATTATGCATGTAGAACATATTCTAAAGAGTACTTCATTCGAATATACAAATATATTATTACGAAATTCAGCATATATTGTGGATTTAAGAATATGCTGAATTCGGGATGTCAAATGTTTATACGCAATAAATTTGTTCTTCATATTTGAATTAGGCAGATGTTTCACTGTCGACGAGGACGGGATAAGCTCTACAATTTCCTCAAGAAACGTAGGAATACGTATAATAGGTATATGTGGTATACCTTCACTTGCTAGAATTTCATATGCCCGAATTTCGTCTGCCATAATATTCAATAGTCTGAATCTTGTTTCTTATAATTATGTTTCCCATAATCATTGCCAGAATCTTTGTTTCCAAATTTTAATCCATAATTATCACATGCTATAATGTCATATGCCATTCAAATGGAACATAGGTCGAAAAACGAAATCATCGGTTAGGTTAGGTTCGTTTTATGACCTCGTATCGCGGAGCGAGCGAAGCGAGCGGAGTGTCAAAGTAGAAACATAATCTAACCTATAGTTATAGATGAACTGCGACCAAATAGAACAAGGATCCAAAACCGAAAACTATAGGTTAGGTTAGGCTTGTGTTCTGACCCCGTATAGCGGAGCGTCAATGTAGAAACATAATCTAACCTATAGTTTTAGATGAACAGCGACCAAAATAGAACAAGGATCCAAAACCGAAAACTATAGGTTAGGTTAGGTTTGTCTTGTGACCCGTATAGCGGAGCGAGCGAAGCGAGCGGAGCGTCAAAATGCTTGCTTCAAAATACGAACCCTAACCTAATTTACACTTTTAGAAGAACTGCGATAAAAGGGAACATTGGACCAAAACCGAAAACTTTAGTTTAGGTTTGTATTGTGTCAGGATGGATTCGCAAAGAAACAATATTTAGTATGGCGTTTAAATATTCTATCAAACAATATTATGGAACTTAATACTATGGAAAACAATACTTATGGCATTCGTATCATTATGGCTTATAATATTCGGGAATAAACGAAACATTCGGGAAAATACAATTCGGGTAAGAGAAATTCGAGCAAATCAATATTATTGCATATAAGTTTCGGTCAAACAATAGACAACCAATATACGTAGATCCCGTGTCAATGATGTATACGTATCTATTTTAATAGTTGATCTATTTATATTTTTATTGACACTGGCACGGGACCTACCTTATTTGCTGTATATGTTACGTGAACGACATTATATTCGGATCGCATCGCTGCTTCATCGGCAGTGGGGCAAATGCCTTATTCTTTTTGTTACCAAGTGATCATTCAATTGACATTCAATTTACTTCTGTAACTCCTTTGTAAGGAAGAAAACGTACCTACATACGTTTCTTTTCACTCATGTTTATTCATGGCGTACTCAAATTTGATTTCGCATGACTGTATCGTACGACGGCCGCGTATGTACACATTATGTTCACGTTATTGACGTTTGTTATACGCCATTGTTTTCGGTATTTCGCATTCTATTATAGACTTTTCGCCTGTCAGGAAATCTCGAATCGTTCATGTATTTTATCCAGGAGGCTTATGAGTAACAACACACAATTTTGATATGTGTTTAATTACTATCTGCAAGACTGATAGGAATAAGAAGAAAGAAATAACAAAGAGTTTATTGTGTAGGTACTAATTTTGCCCGTCAATTCGGAGAAGTAGCTAGATCGTATCATCTATATTATTATAAAATTGTATTGAAAATCCGTTTTTTATGGAGGAGACATCTTAACAGCGCGATGCAGCAGCGTGGCGCTTGCCGTACAGCGTCCTCTGTTGATAAAGTTTGCTTTGCCCTCTCATCACGACGAGACTTTTAACATTCTTAATCAAGTTTAGTACAGGGATAGCTGTACATCCAAAGATACTTCTTACTCGACTATTATAGCCCCTTAGTTGGAAGTAAACTAATAATTGTAATACGAAATTTAATTTACACCCAAATAGAAATCCACATCGCTCCCGTCTCATTAAATGTTTCTGGTTCTCGCTTGCAAGTGCGTTTATGTGAAAACAAATAACAAAGTACCATGATAATTATGGGCATTTCTCAGGAGTGGCATTTTTAACTGTCCGGGCTTGAAAATGGTTAAATTTACCATCGAATATTTCTGAATAAAATCAAGCTAGTACCTAACGGTTTGTTTCGTCTGGCGAGCTATGTAAACATATCATGATAATTCATTATCATGACAATAAAAAAAAGTTATTACAAAAATTGACGTTCACTGGGAGCGTCCGCTTACCAGATTTGTTGAAACAAAAAATCATAACTGGATATTGGGTCTGGATACTATGATTTCAAATGTGTTCCCGTATTCAGCATTAGTTTATTGATCATTTTGTTCCTATAGATATAATTTATCTGCTAAACATTTTAAATAAAAACAATTTTTCGGAGCGTCCGAGGGTAACTAGTGATTTCGGTGGAAACTTTCAAACAAGTCAGCACTGCCTTAAAGAAGTATACTAGGAAACCCGTAGCTCGCAAGCAACTAGCTTCAGTTGCGTTCTCATCGCCGCTGAGAGTAGACGTCGGCTCAATGGCTTGTAGGTTGAGTTCGTGTGGGTTCGTTCGTCATTCAGTGGATTTGGTTACGTGTTTTGTTGAATTCGGTGGAACAATTTGTGTTGTTCAGTGATTGTGTGTCTGCAATTTTATAAGTGAATAAACTATCTCCGGGAGAATGTAAGTCCATAATAATTTGTTCGTGTCTATATTACTTTTAGTATTCCTTAAATCGATAAAAAACATTAAATTTTGAAATCGGTGGAATTGATTTCCATGGATTCGCTGTAATTTTTGACCACTGAAGTCAATAAAAATTGCCACCGCTATCAATTTTTACGATAAAACCAACTGGTTTTACATTATTTCTATATTGCCATGCCCCTTAATCGGTTCCTCAATGCTTATAATCGTGATTTTGTTAATGCAGCATAGTTCTGACTATGATTCTCTTGTTTACTAATTTCGGTGGGTTGCTGTTCGTTAGGCTGCTTTCACCGGCATCTCATTGGCATTTTAGCACATGGTTTACCCATCTCGTTGAACTGGTGCATCAGGGTATTATGCCTCAACAGCCTGACACTACAAATATTCCTAAGGGTCGTCATTTCAGCGAGCTACACATCGAAAACTATGAAGTATTGAGCCTTTGATTTCGGTGATTGTAAAATCTTAAATATCTTATGAACCACTAAGTTCAGAAGAGGGCCTTTGCTACCAATATTTTTTTTAAATTAGGCCGGTTTCATATATTAAAGTCTCGAATCAAAAATATGAACAATAAAATTGACCACCGAAGTCAAGCAAAATAGCTCTGCCCGGAGAATCGCCCTTATTATTTGTTGATGTGTGATGACTGAAGTTTTCAGTTAACCTACATATTTTTATTATAGACTATTCTCTCGTCTCGACATTGAGTAAATTGTGAATTCGCTAGGGATTAAAATAAGGGTCAGTATTCAGTAATATTTGAAATTACTTGCTAATATTCTACTTCGGTACTAAACCTGAAAAAACCCTGATTTAGCGTTATTAAAGAATCAACGTTAAAGAGGGTTAAATAGGGGATGGAGTTTACGTATATAACAAACCCTCCCGGACCAAGTTAAAGATTTGGAATTATATATTTAGAAACCCAGCTACCTTATAACTAATATTAATGCAAGGAATTAGTCTTATGGGAAACATAACATAGATTCAGTAATTTAGTCTATATTTACAGTGATAAAAAAATTATTAATACGATATTTGACATTAGAAAAAAATAATTATAGGTATCTCTCTATCTAAACACACATTTGAAAATACATGGAAATAAGATAAACTATTAGTTTTTTTGTTTGAAGAAAATGCGTGGGTGTTTCATTACTTCAACGACAATGTGAATACATATTGTGTGGTTGTATACAAAGTCGGGACCTAAACCGGAAACTGTTTTATTTTATGTAGTTGTTACTGTATCATGTTCGTAATAGTAAGTACCTACTCGTAGTTTATGCAATTGTTTATTTAACGAGATGTCTTAGAACACGAGGGCGATCTTAAAGCCTTATAGATATATATGTATATTTATAATAGGATCACACGAGTGTTTTATGGTCTACGAGTAAGTATGTACAGTTGCTGCATAAGGAATATAAAGGTTCGGCAGCCTTATATCGTACTATCACGGTTTTTAACCGGTGTTCCTTACTTCGTATGCTACTCTCAGTTTACGTTACGAGTATAATTAACATATTCCTTAAACGTGAAAACATCGTTATTGTAAGTTCACCGTAGATTAGAGGTTGAACCGTTGTGAGAACATTCTCATTCGACTGTTTAATAGACAAGGAATGCCTGAATCTACTCGCCGTCGCCCCCATAGACATCTAATAATGTGGGAACGATTTCCCATTTGTAAAGAAAAAGGGGAAATAAAAGAGCCGGGCCGTAACCCACTGCTAATGTCGGTCGCGAAAGCCCGCACAAATAATACCTGCTTACTTATACGTACTAGATGTTTAAGTGGTTTGATTTACGTAGAAAATGGCGGGGTAATCGAGTAGACATGGTAAATTGCTTTTAAACCACCTGATGATAGCTCTCGGGTCATTTCATTCTGGCGTCGTTAGATCCGACGTTCGGGAAGGGCCCCGGGCAGGCCTGCGGCTTGCCTCCGGATGGAGTTAATAACTGTCCTGCCAAGTTTACGGTACATGAAATTCAGGTTTTTTTTTATTACTTTAACGGTGACAATCAAGCATGCGGCCCGCCTAGGTTTAAGCAGTTGCCGCCGCTTATGGATGCTTGCGATGCCCGGAGCATTACGTGTGTTGCTGACCCTTTAAAGCCTAAAGGGTAGGCAACAGGCTTTTAAAATCCAGGGAAATGTAAAGGTTTCAATTCAATTCCAATTCGAACGCAGGCGACAATCGCTGCTAGTCCATAATTATATATGTACGCGGGGATATTCAGCAATCGGAATATGATTTATAGGAAACTAGCGACCCGCCCCGGCTTCGCACGGGTGCATTGCTGATAAATTATGCATGTATTATACATATAAACCTTCCTCTTGAATCCCTATATCTAATAAAAAAACCGCATCAAATCCGTTGCGTAGTTTTAAAGATTTAAGCATACAAAGGGACATAAGGACAGAGAAAGCGACTTTGTTTTATACTATGTAGTGATAGTGATAATACCAGCCAGTAGTGACCACGACGACAATGCCTGCTGTAATTGGAAATGTATCTTAAAGTGCCACGTCGCGTGGCCCACCGTCGAGTGGGTCGTTAGGGTTGCCCTGCACCGAATTAAGGTAAGAGCTCAGATTATTACATCGCCGACGACGATCCATTCATTTAGCCCATGACTGAGTGGATTTAGACCTTTTTGTTGGTTATCAGGCTGCTCATCAGCCTCCCTGACAAATCGCTTAGCGCTTCAACGGCTTAAAAATTAACTTTGAACTAAAAAAAATATATTTATAATTTTTCGCATTAAGATAATTATCAGTAGACTAATAATATAAACTGAGCGCTCCTGTCATACGTTACTGAAAATGAAAAAAGAATGATGTTGCTATGATCACTGTAGAACATAACGAATCTTTAGTGCCTAATCAAAGTAACTTTAAATTTTGTGTAAATGTACGTCGTACATGTTTAGAATCTTTCAAGATGATCTTTGAGCAGAGGAGAAATGCTTGCTACATTGACGGCGTGATAAAGGAATAGGCCTAAACAAGATGTGAATTTAATAAATTGCAAGAATTGATGCAGCTTGTCAGATTTACAAATAAGGAGGCATAAATTAAGGACCGGCAACCCTCGGTGTAATTATTCCAATGGTGGTGCTTATTTACAGAGAGGATTGGAGTCTCGTGCCTACATAAGCCGCATGAATGGACGGCGGAAACATCAGTAAATTCGTAATCGATAGCTGTCGCCACATCCAATGTTGATGGGTTTCTGAATTAATGTAACTGTAAACCATTTCGAATAGAATTTTATATTTAAGTATATCGATATAAGTTCTTCTATAAATGCAATCTCCTTTTAATTTTTTAAATGTTTTACGAATAGTATTGCTGTTGATGACCGTAAAAAAAGATTTCTTAATCTATAATAAAGTCGTCAGACTCGTATGAAGTATGAATGTGAAAAAATCGGCAGCATTGTCTTTTAAATATGCTTGTTCCTGTCACATGGTAGTAACAAAAGCTTAGTAGCTTCATTCATTCATTCATTCGGCGGCAAGCGGCAGCGGCAAACGGTGGAGCGAAAGGTCGAATTCAAGTGAGCGAGACACTTGTTTGGCCGCCGCTCGCCGCTGAAGTCGAGGCTGGGCCGTTTGGAGAAAACCTACCAACGGGTATGCTTGCTGGGCCCTATTCAATAAAACTTACAATTTACAATTTGTAATTACAATTTTCATTTTTTTGTATATCCTGTTCAATAAAAAATACAAGTTACAATTTTGTAATGGTGAAAAATTTACATACCTAATTGTCGGATTGTAACGACAATTTTACATATCTCTGTTCAATAAAGATTTTCATTTGACAGGCAGTAATTTACAATTTTGTCAGAAAAACCAGTTTATTAAACGCATACTTGTAGATACAAGTTTACATATTTGTAGAATTGTAACAAAATTCTGACAGGCGCACTCACCCGGTGTAAAAATTGTTGAATACAGTTTAGACATACTCGTAGCTTTTCGTAACTTAATATGATGCTCACGTGATTATAAAGTAGTGATTTTGCAATTAAACATTCACTAACCATCCTAGACAACATATCAAAAATTCAAAACTACCGGACCGTTTCTAAGGTCAAAATCCTTTATTCACTGAATTATAACGGCGATTTAATCGTGAACGTACTCTGAAATGCAATTTGTCGAACAAATTAGCAATTGAATTTTATTTTACCGTAATTTTTAGTAATTAAAAAACATAATATGTCACTTAATTGTTAAGTGTAACTTACCATGACATAATTTGTACAATATAATTACAATTGTCATCGAAAGCGACAGGCGTTTTTTGTAATTGTAAAGTTTTATTGAACGGGGTTTACAAGTGTGACATTTTAACATTTTTTAGCAGTGGTACAATTACAAATTTGTACTTTTATTGAACGAGTTTTTACCTTACAATTCTACAATTATGTCACTTTTTTACATTTACAAATTTGTCGGATTGTAATGTTTATTGAATAGGGCCCTGGAGTTTTGGAGGATTTTGCGTGCGAATCTCATCCACAACTATTAAAAAGTTGGCATAATATGTAGTCGTAAGGCTATGTTGTACATATGGTTGTTTGTCAAAAAATGTATTTCTTTGATTGTATCAACGGCTATACCTAATGTTTAGCTCATGCAAACATTTGTATAGTCTATCCGGAATTCTAAGATCAAATTATGTCAAACTGGCACAACACATAGACGTTCGTTTGTACCTTGTGCCAAAGTGAATTCATTTTGATCTTAAATATCGGACAGACTATAGCTAGGATATTTTATGAGTTCTTAGCAGATAAAATAATAAATTAATGAATATTCAATCATAAATCACTTATAATATAATTTAAAATTTACTCTAAGTTATGGCGCGTTGATAAGTCTCAATTCATGTTCACATTGCGCAGTTTGACAATGGATACAATAAGCCAAAATAAACCGCGCCCGAATTAATGAATAGCGGCTATTTTACATGACCCCTATTTGATCACCAAGGTCGCACAGGTCTAGACTAGATGTATTGTTTCATTGAGGAAGACGCTTGGATGTGGTAACCACGCGTAATAATGTAAAGCTGTTTTAAAATGGGTTGATGTACCTAATTGTCATAAAAGAGTACCTTTAATGTGGTTTCAGAACCCGAATCGAACCTCTGTACGAAACAGTATGTTTTAATGTGTTCCTGTTATTTAAAAATTGTTTATATTTACAAACTTGTCTTGTATTTCTTATGAGTCTAGAATTTATTACGACTACGGTAAAAGTAACGGATTACTTGCTCAGGCTTTGTAAGGTTCGGCTTTTATATAAAGCCTTTGTTCGCTGCCATGAAATGATCATCCTCAGTTCTCATTGTCAAAATGGCGCTATGTAAATAAAAATGGCAGTGGCGTCAGAATTTGTAAGGTCAGGTCGTTTCACTGACAAAGCGTTACGGATAGAACAAACTCATCAACCTTTTTAATAGTGTCACCCAACTTACTCGTAATTTTATTTCTGGGAAGTTTACTTAGGTTCTCTTTACCATTTATAAACTGTCAAATAATGCGTGTCGTGTACCCTATCCCTTAAAACCCGTGATATTTTTGTTCGAAGGATGTTCGTAATCGGCTTACATACATTCATAATAGGTAAACATTTTGTCCCTAGAAAGTTAAAACAAGGTTTGGGCTTCTAAGCATCAAAATGTTCCTTTGTTTGAAAGCAGCTTTTATGTTGTTTTACATTTACATATTAATTCGTTTGTAGGCTTGATGTGCTTGTGAATTTGTTGCAGCAATCAATAATGATTATTGATTAGGCAGTGAGTTCTAAATTAGCTGAGGTGTAAGTAGTAAAAAATTGTTTTTACTTGTTAGATCATTAAAATTCGCATAACTCAATCCAGTGTGAGATGAGAGATGAGTGTAACCTCATCAGTTGGTATAGGTAGTACCTAACCATTACCCAAGCAATTTAAATGTGTAAAATAGATAGTACCTAGTACAGCCAACAGCAATCTAAACACATTCGGCGTCTGAACGTCAATCTCGCCAATTTATAAGTCAATCTGAGACATTTTAGACTGATTAAAATATCACTTTGTCCATTTTTATTTATATGCTCGTAGACATAAAAATCTGAATGGTGAAAATATGCCCACAACAATTTTTCAAAGGTAAATCTCCCCTGTCAAACTAAGTTTCCAAGTGTCAAAGCGCGCTAAATCTACTTGAATTTCTGCGACATTTTGTCACTGATTAAGGATTTTACGTGAAAATATAATTTCACCTTTTATCTTTGATTTGTCGAATTACGTTTAACCCTCGCAAAATTGTCCGACAGTTTGTCTGATTAGACACCGGGTGTTTACGACATCTGCCTGTTATGTTATTTACTATTATTTTCATTACGAGTTTCTTTCGTGGAATGGCGTACGTATATTAATCTTGCCAACATTACATTAATATATTTCATTGAATGTTTAATTTCGCCGAAAAATCATTTCGCAGAATGATAATTGCTCTGTGGTCATATATTTTTCATAATTCTTGCAAATATCATCCTACTGATTAGGTTAGGTAAGGTTTGTTTTGTAACAACCTCAAATAGTTTACGGTTGTAATGAAAGCTTTCTACGAAATGATTTTTCAGCCAAATTAAACATTCGACGAAAAATTATTCTAGGAGTCAATATAAAATAAAGCCACTTATTTTATTACTGTCTGCGTCATATTTCATGTTTTACTTAAAAATCCGTTCAAAAATGGTGAATGTTTTAGATTTTTTTCTCTGTGATGAAACATGTTTCTAAATATAGTATCAATGTTACTACTTAGAACAGGTCCGTTGCGATTTATTGGTATCTATTTGAAACATACAGTTTGAAATTTTTCATTGATAACTTTTGTTTCAAAAACTACTCCAATTTAACAAAATTCACGCAGAAAACTGGTTTTATAAACTTATTTTCGACTGCACGCAATGCAAGCATGAAATATAGCTATGTTCTAGAACTCAGGGAAAACTATTATTCACATCAAAAAGTTGGTGGAAATTATCAATATATTTTTCATAATATGATAAAAACTTGTCGATAAAATATATGGTAAAGCATCTGTCACTGCACATTATGTAGATCAGAATCTTCGAACGGCTGAAAAAGTAAGGAGCTGTAAGGAGCTTATCGATCAAATCACATTTGAAATTAAAATTTTACCAAATCAAAACCGTTTCATCAGTTAGGATCTAATTCAACTGCAGACGTAGATGATCTAGCTACAGATACATACGTTAAAACTTTCAACACCCTTTTTTTAGTCGAGGCTAGTGGTTTGGTCGGGGTTAAATGGACACAGAAGCAATGCGATCGTGACACACACTCCAAGGCAGAGTTGGAACAGAAATAGAAAAATCACGCCCACTTGTATCAAGTTGCTCAACTCGATTGCGGTCGAGTTTGTGGCGAGGAAATTTGATTCTATGTTTTCCTTATCATAAAATGTTGCGATTTAGTTGTCGATGACAACCAACCACTCAGTCTCAGTACACTACTCGTATTGTTAAATTCTATGGAAAGTTGCATAAATATCAGTTTACTTTGGAGATGGGTCATTATTTCAGAAAAATCTTAACAGTACCTGCGCCATACATATTGTAAAGTTTTCTTTGTCATCAATTTTGATACATCATCAGCTGGACATCCAAAGGGAAGGATACTTTTTATCCGTCCATAACTATACACTTGCTTTCTATTTTGAGTTCAAGTCTATATATGCAATGAAATAAAAACCGGCCAAGAGCATATCGGGCCACGCTCAGTGTAGGATTCCGTTGTTGCTCATCCTTCAAAATAGTTGTTACAAGAAAGATTTCAAGCTCTATGAAAAGGTCGTAAACGCCAAAGTAACTGTAATTACTTATTACCTTCTGGAAGTCAACTTACGTCTTTTTAAGAAAATTATGAAATTTTGCGATAACTCAAAAACGGCTCGACCGATTTTGTTCAATATAGTTTTCATTGAAAGTACTTATAAGGTCTCTCTCAGGTTTATTCATAATTTTTTGACCCGTTCGGAGCGAATATTTACAAAACTGCTGACTTTATCAAAAAATAATGTTTGGAGACCCCTATTAATTTTAAAAGACCTATTCAACGACACCACTCACACTAGTGTTGAAACGAAAAAAAAAAATCACCTCCACTTTAGGTGTTCAAGAGATACCAAAAATATTTTTTTTTTAGTTTTTAGTTAACCGTTTTGTCGGCGTGATACATACACATACTCATACCAAATTTCAGTTTTCTAGTACTATTGATCACGGAGCTAAGACGCGGACGGAGAGACGGACATGGCGAAACTATAAGGGTTCCTAGTTGACTATGGAACCCTAAAAAATACAACACTAAAAAAAACAGCTGTTTAGCCTATTCATGAACACAAACGCCACGTTTATAAATATTTACTTCCCGGCCTAGGCCTTCAATTTTGTATGAAATTCTTTTACAGTTCTCTCGTGTTGTTTCGCCCGAAACGTGCTATTTTGAAGCCTATTATAACGCACGTTACGACGACATAGCATTGCATGTTTGAAAAAAATATATTACAACTAGCTTTGCTTACAAGCCATGGTTACTTTGCGTAAACTTTAACTTCGATATCCAGACATTTCGGGATAAAAAACCATCGTGACTTTGCTTTGTCGAATCCCTGCTAAATTGCAGCGTAAAAAACTAACAAACCAATGAAAGCGGTTTCCCATTTATCAAATTTCTATATGAGCAAAGATTTGCCTATGAGGCGTGACGTATACTTACAACTATAGCTCATTGATCAGATGTTTTACAAAACACACATACTCCATAATAACAAATGACCGCCAATTTTATAGCTGTATTACTATTGATAAAACGAAATATATTGCAGTTTAGGAGCTTCAATGTATAGACGAAAGTGGTTCACTGGATGGGATCAATTCCGGGGAATATATTTTTGTGTTATTCCATTCTCAACTATGTCACGTTAGGGGGTAGGTACGCTCGAAACGGATTCGTATAAATTCTATTATTTTTGTTTTGTTTGCCCAAAGGATTTTATTTTCCTTGGGGTATTGTGATATAGTAAAACTTTTGTACTTGCAGCCATTTGGCACGTGTCAGGAACAAAATATCTAGGGTACAGGCAATACCAAATTACTTGGTTTTACCTGCGACTTTACTTGTGTCGCAAACTCATATCTTGATCCGTTTATCGGTTAAAAAAGAATTGCACGACATCACGCTTTTTCGTTTATATCAAAAAATCACGAAATCTTCGAAAAGCAAAAGTGTGTGCTCACTGATGAGTTCTTTAATCGAATTCCAGTTTTGATTTTCAAAGACGCTATATGTATGAGAATGTAACAAGTAGTAGAATTGGCGTTACAATAGATTTTTCTTATTGAATTTGCGTACTTATCGTACTTATTCTGACTGTCAAACTCATCACTGCTGCTGCCAGTCTGCCTGAATAGGGTGGAGCTGTGTAAAATGGACCAATCATATTCCTCGGATGTAGTTTACTTCTTTTGGGCTTCAGAAACACGCAGTATGATTGGTTAATTTCCTCCACTCCGCTTCACTGGACAGGCAGCGTAAAGTTAAAATATTGCTTTACAATAGAAGTACTGTAAGATTAAGAATAAAGGGTCTCTTAAAGCCAATAAACAGTAACAATAGGTAATAGTTACATACCGAGGTGTATCAATATCGCGCGGCTATGAAATGTGAAGTCCCTAAAATCTCTAATACAGTTCATCGACACACAGCTAGTTTTACCCGCCTTTGAAAAGATGTCCCTACTATGAATACATTTAGATTAGATTCATCAAAAGCGGAATCTGCGCGTGATAGACGAGAGTTCCTTTGCGTTGTTTGGTAACTCTAATACTGCAGGATTACCATAGTAAGTATTTCATCGATCGCTGCTTGCTAGGAAATGAAATGAATTGATAATGGAAGGCTGTTTACGGGCTATATTTTATTATATTCACGAAAATGGTAATGCAGATAGTTTAAACAGTAAGAGTAAATATTTTATGTTACGGATTCAGTAAGTAATCGGTTTTACATTCCTATTTGTTTACGCGTATAGGTAAACAGTATTTAAATACACATTTTCTAATCAAGCCAAATGAAAGAGAGATAAAAATATAACTATCAAATAGTTAACCCATTTAGTTCGCATTAATTAAATAATTGCGAAAATCAGACGAATTATGCACCTTTTATTATGAAGTCGATCGATTAGATAAATTGTTATGCGTATGACCACGATCGGGGAGACTGTTTCGATCGAAGCATTGTGAAAAGGTCCGCGTGACCCGCTGCGTAATCTTTTCCATGGACCAAATCCTACCCTATTACCCACAACGGTACGTATTCGCTATAGGGAGCTTACCCCTCGTCTACCCGCGCCACGGTCCCACCGAGCGCTTTATACGCACCAATGCCAATTTTTATTCCATTTAAAGCTCTTTTTGAATATCAATAGACCTTCTTACAAATGCGTCGATCGTAGCGTTCGTACGATGCGTAATTCAAATTATAAAGTCTATAGGCCATAATCTCATTCATAACGCAGTCATATTCAGCCCGCCGCCTATTACCGTGCGGAGATTTGGAACGATTTAACTTTTTACCCCCGTTCTTTTCGATAGAATTCTATCTAAATGTGCGTGACGCGTTTTGCATATTTTTATACCGTTTATAACGAATACAATAAGTGGGATCCACACCTTACATTTAAGGTAAAAACAAATAAATTCGTCTCGATGGATAAAATAATTTCGAAACTAGTCCTTCACAAAATATATAACTATAGAATTATAAATTCTTCATAAATTAGCTGAGCTAGACCGAGAAATGATGTGGTTCCTATGGTCTCAAGTTGTCAGCCTGTGCGGTGTCACGGCGGTATCAAAATAGCTACATTAATTTGTTCCTTTCGTACACTTTGAAATGCTCAAGGAGACCAGTTGGCTCTAGCAAACAAATCCCTAAATCACACGTGTGCCCCTTTTATAAATCTTCTTTATTGTTTGTTATCCTCAATCTCCGAACAAAACATTCCTAACTCCATGAGGTTTGTCGCATTGAAGTGACTTGGTTTTAAAAGAATCAGGTACCACATTCGTAAGAATATATATCACCTTGTTTTGCGTCGTAGTTTATTCAAACCCCACTGTACATTGCACTTTTTAATCAAAAGATCCTACCGAACCGGTTCGGCATTAACGGTTATAGTAGGTAATACTTATAGTAATATTAAGTTCTAACACAAAACATTATTTGTGCTCTTATTCAAAGAAAAGCGCCCTCTATCTTTATACCTATAAATAAGGTGATATGACAGAAATGGTGATATAATCGCTGAGTAGCATTGTATACCGTTTCGGTTGGTATTTGGGAGACAGCAATAATACTTTTCCCATTGTAAGCTCAGACAATAAATAACAATAAGCACGAGCACTTAGGGCGCCATATTCTGGCATTCTTTAACCACCAAAAATCTGGCTTGTTCCAGTAGGACCCGTCGAAAGAAAGACCGCGTACGGATCTAATCAATTTATACTCGCTGCGGCGGCGTTGTCATGTGGGTAAAATAAAAAGATATAAAGAGCACACCCACAAAATGTGTTACAGAGATAAATAATAACGACGAAGCCCCTCAATTTGACCTGCGCCTTATATTCTTTTTCGTATACGTGTAACGTCTCTGAATGTACATATTGTTGAACTCATTGTGCTCGTGTACTCACACAAAAAAGATTTCCTCGAAACTTAATCATCGGACCAGCTTTTGTTATACCGTGCAGGAAAGTACTTGGCGCCCCTTTACAAACTCACCAATAGCTAACATAAATTGCAATTAATTTAAGCTGATCGTGAATACCTACCGTCAATAGTCCCTTTTAAAAATTGATTAGTGATTCTTATTATGTTGTGGTTGCTACAACAATGTGAAGTAAATTGCATACCTGGTAACTATTAGTCAAGCTGCGTTATTATACCCATCATAACAAAGGTGTAGGTAAAATATTATTATTCAGAGCCAAAATGGGCACACACGGAAATAAATAAACGAGTACAGTAGATACTAGATTACCTTATTTTTTTATTAATATTATAGCTATTGTAATGGGCGATGCTTCTCATGCTTCTAAGGATTGATCGACATCTAAAAATAATGATGATTTTAAAATAAATAATTTGTTGTAAACACTTGAAAACTAATACCATATAATTTAATTCACCCCTAAAGGCCGCAGTAATATTAACATCGCCCTCTTTTATTTCGTGTACATAAATATTTATTTTACGGAGTGTTACGTTAATTATAATTATTATAGACGAAAGATTATAGATTTTAGTGACTGCATGAGATGGCTCTATATTAAGACATATGTAGTAGTAAACTAAAACTATAAATTAGTCTTGGTTAGAAGTAATTTTCCTTAATTGTTCATGACAAAAAGAATTTTATTTTTATACTTTAACTGGTCTATGTCGGACTACGTTTACATATTAGTTAAATTTTTTGTTCACGTGACGATTACTTCTGAATCCAGTAGATTTATGTACTTACTCGTGATAGTTAATCTGTTTACACTATGATTATTTTTTTTATTATACTTATTCCAGCTTTTTAGTTATAGTTTTAGCTATAGGGGCGGAGAAAGAGAACTCGGGCGAAATTATACATTATTTGGAATCTCAATATTTCTTAAAACGTCATTAATAATGTAATCATGCCCATATTGATTGAAAAAATAATATATCAAATGACATTATAGTTTTATAAGATCGTATTTTTTTAACTTGAGTTAATAGTGCGCTGCATTTTCTAAATATTAGCTTGATACCGTTGGTATCTTTCATATAAAATAACTGTGATAGACAGACATGACAAAACTACTTATTAACGGTTCCTCGTTTAATTAGAGAACCCTAAACAGGATCGATCTAGCTAGGTGGAGTTGGAAGGTTACGTGCTATGCTGAAAAAAGTTTATAAAGTAGCAAGGAACTAGATTTATATAGACTTTATGTTTGAGCAAATTACATTCTATGTACAGTTTCTAGTCGCTTTCTCAGTTAAAATGCAGTCATTTTAACAATGTGCTATTGAAATGTACGTGCCGTTTTAAACCGACTGCCAAAAAGGAGTAGGTTCTATATTCCATTGGGTGTATGTTTTCTTAAGCTCAATATACAGATATTAAGATATAGGTGTAGATAGAAGATAATAAAACCTTGCGTGTAGAATATTAGCGCAAGCAAGTTAAGCATTTCGGTTGGGGGATAGGAAAATAGTCGTGGCAGGAAGTACGAGTAGTTTATTTGTAGTTTGATTTTCCTTTTTATTGGGTCAGCATTATAATGCAACAAAGCATAAGTAAGATCCGTTTAAAGTAGAGTTAAAAATTCTTCATTACCGTATATATATTTGATTGTATTTAGTGGGTACTCCTGTGTAACATTAAGACTATAAAGATATTACTTAAGAGGCCTTATTCCTTTTAAAATTAAATTTTTCTTTATGCTCAAACATGTTTACTATAGTTATTTGTGCAACAAGAGAGCAATAAAGTTGTTTTTTGTTGCGAGTGCTGATATTGAGTCCCGAGCAAGCGCAGGATTCTGTGTTTGGATTCTAATTTAGAATCCTGTGTGTAGCGAGGGACTCAACAGCACGAGAGAGCACGGGCCGCTCGACGACCACAATGACGCGCGAACTGGTGCGCCGCGTGGTAGACGCCCGCGAGCGGAGGCAGCAGGTAGCAGTGTTGTGCTGCGATCTGTCGAAGGCCTTTGATGTCGCCGATCACAGCGTGCTCTCGATAAAACTACGTCATTATGGCATCGACGGGACAGCACACAAATTAATAACAGATAGTCTGCACGGAAGATCATAGGTAGTGGTGAGTGACGGAGGGAGAGTGAGGTCGGAGCCGCTGTCTACCGTAATGGGAGTTGCGCAAGGATCGTCGGTATCAAATATTTTATTCTCGCTGCTTCTCAATGACCTACCTGAGGCAGTACCAGCGGCAGATATGTTTATGTATGCCGATGACGTTGCCGCAGTGGTGTGCGCACAAGACATCATCGAGCTCGAGCAACGTCTCAACGATGTCTCAGAGCAAGTGTCACACTATTTTCAGGTCAACGGATTAGTACTGAACCTCAAAAAAACACACTTCCTCCATTTTCATCTGGGGGGCAGTGCTCCAAAGAGTCTTGCGGTCTTTGTAGGCGGCACTAAATTAGAGCAACTGCAGAATACCATATTTTTGGGCATCGAGCTAGACAGGGATCTCCAATGGGGATCCCATGTAACTAAATTATGCAATAAGCTTGGGGGCGCCTGCTTCGCGTTGCAACGTCTTGGCAGAGTTATGCCCAGAATGTGGTTCGCTCATGCTATTTTGCCACCGTGCACTCGCTTATTCAGTACGGCGCAGAGCTGTGGGGGCGTGCCGCAGACTGGGAACGCGTTTTCCGCATGCAAAAGAGAGCTGTCCGAGCGATTGCACAGGTGAGCCAAAGTGCCTCTGCAAAACCGCATTTTAAAGCCCTTCGGATACTCACACTACCTGCCGTAGTGATACTCCAGGTGGCAACGTACGTGCGGTGCCACCTGGATGAGTATGTGAGAGGGTCAGAAGTGCACGGACGCAACCTGCGAAATGCCCACAGACTCGTAGGAGTCAGGCACCGACTGGTGAAATCTGGCAAACTCACCCACGTGATGGGGCCGACGGTTTACAACCGACTGCCTGCGCACATCACGGATGCGCCGTCGCTAACCAGCTTTAAGTCGCGCCTTAAAAGCTGGCTTATCGAACACACTTTCTATAGCTATAACGAATTGTATTCACTGAGTACCAAATAGGTAATTAAAGGATTATTATTTTAATTGCACTTATGTATGTAGTATTATTATAATTTACGGAGTACCAAATAGGCACTTTACATTATATAGATATTAATTGTATAGCAACACGATCGTTGTTCATTGGTATATGAATATTGCTAATTTTATTTTTTATTGTTTAATGTAACCCTATTTTTTATTTTAGGTACATTGTAACTGATGAAATGATTGTGATATGACATGTAATATAATGATTATGAATAAATGAATATGAATATAAATATGAGATGCAAAAAACTTTGCTCTCGTGTAGCACACACAACTTTTCACCTCGACAGCGAGAACATAGGTTCGACTCTACTTTTTCTTCCAACCATTCAGGTGTAGGTATGTGTATTGTCTTTGCTGATTTTATTGACATTATTAATTAGAAAATAGATACCCGCTGCTTGAAATGAAATAAAAATCTAAATAAATTAAAATAATACGTTCCAACACTGTACCAGTCCCTCACGACCACCATGGTTGTCTTGGAATTGGAAGATTGAGCAGATACATTACGTAAATATTTGTATAGAATCTTTTTTTTATCGATTCTTATTTTTTATGTGGTAATACCACATTTTATTTTTATAAATAATGACACAAAGGTAAATTAAGAAAGAAAAATTGAATGCGATCTACTACAATCGAAGCGGGGTTTGAACCCCCGACCTCTGCGTTTCCGGCGCATTGCTCTCCCAACTGAGCTATCCGACCGCTACGTCAATCACACCAAATCTTTCATCCCTTAATTCTTTACGCCACTGGAGCGCCCTCTGCGTCATATATGTTTTTGAAATGCTTATGCGCATTAGCCATACCCTAGGATGTGCGTTTTACACACACGATCCCCAATCCCCATTGCTTTACAGCAAGTGTGAAGACTGCGAGAGAGATGGCGCTGTTCTAAATATTTGTATAGAATCTTTTTTTTATCGATTCTTATTTTTTTATGTGGTAATACCACATTTTATTTTTATTGACTGTTAAGGGATGAAAGATTTGGTGTGATTGACGTAGCGGTCGGATAGCTCAGTTGGGAGAGCAATGCGCCGGAAACGCAGAGGTCGCGGGTTCAAACCCCGCTTCGATTGTAGTAGACCGCGTTCAATTTTTGTTTCTTAATTTACCTTTGTGTCATTATTTATTTTACACATTACGTGTTTATTTATTTTATACGAGATTTTGTTTATAGTTTAATTAATATTTTTACTCGTAAAGCACTAAATAAAATTAATACAAAAGAAAATAACAATTTGACCTACCTAGATATTTTTTCAAATATGATTCGATACTGTGTCTATGATAAATTGGTTAAGTTATAAATTATTTGTACAGGATGGTATTTACAGTATAAAGTTGAAAAATCTTAACTAATTATTTAAACAATAACCTAAATAGGTTATGTCTTTTATATAAATCAAATGATTTATATAAAAGACACAATTATTTAAACATTCGGTCGTTCAAAACAGTATTATGTAATAAAAACTTATTATTAAAAACTTATTAGAGTATTTTTTTCATTCTTTTTTGGTACAACACGTCGATCGGAAGCTGTTCTTATTCGAAGTCGGATTCGAAAATCGAATTTCGAATCGATATGTCTTTATCACTCTCTTTCTCATATAGATATGAAAGAGACAGAGTGCATAAAATTAGAATGATTCTAATTTTATAACTAACCTGTGGCTGAGAAATGAGAATTCGTAGTCAAACATTTTAAAAATTAAAAAGCTACTTTCTTCTCACGCTCGAAACACAATCGCATTTTATTCACTGTTATCTCGCAGCAAAGCCGCCATGTTTGAGCTGGTTAGGTAAAAACATATTATTGATGTTACTACCTAGAACAGGGCTATTGGGATTTTTTGGTATATATTTGAAACCTACAGTTTAAATTTTTCATTGATTTTTTTTGTTTCAAAAAGTACTTGAATTTGATAAAGTTCACGCTGAAAAATAGTTTTTTTTTAACTTATTTTCGACTGCACGCAATTAAAGCATGAAATAGCTGAATGTTACTTCTAAGAACTCGGAGAAAAGTATTATTCACTTATAAAAGTTGGTTGAAATTATCAATATATTTGTCAAATAATGATTTTTCTTTAAAACGAATATGGCCTCGTAAACAAAAATGAATAGTTTGTTTAGCACTTTATTACGTTTAGGTACGCTATTAACCTGTTTCATAAATATACTATTTTAATGGTCTGAAAATTTTTCTCGAACTACACAGTATGAAACAGTCAAAATTAAACGACTATTTCCGGCGTTGATTGGAATCGTCGTTGAATAAATAAACGTCACTATATGCCCAGCAATCACCATTAATGGGGTATTTTATTTTTGGCTTTATTGACTGTTAAATTTTTGTTTCTTCTGTTGTTTGTTTTGTTCAAGGTCTTGTAGCGAACTGGTGGCACGGATTTCGTTTAAGAGCCTTAAAGTTGAACTTCTGCACGAACTGTATAGGCTATAAATTGTCACGCCACGACAGAGGAGGGAGCGAACAACTAGGCACGCAGTTAAGGCGCTTGTGTAACCTATTTTTACTAGAACCTGGATTTAAAATCTTTCTGTTTTAGATACACTTTCTGGCTTTCTGTATAACATTGCATTACTGCGCCCACACTGCACCAGGTAGAGACTAAGAGGCTGGTAATGATGAATGAATGAATGAAAATACATTTATTCCCAAAATAATCGAACACAGTTTTTATTTACATCAAAAATGTACATGATAACGTAACGTTGCGTAGAAAAAAAACAGAAACTGTGTAGGATTTCTATCAAAAGGAAATATGAAATACGCGAGGAAATAAAAACGAATAATCAGTCATAAAAGGTTTGTATAAAATTGAAAGATTTCAATAATCACGACTAACACCCACAACAAATTAAAACATCTCAACATCCCACCACCGAGCACAGGCTTTCCGGCTCGGTATCTTCTTAAGAAATATAATTTCTCGTGCGGATCTCTCCATCTGGCAACAAGTTCAGCCAGATCAAGACTGATTACTGGCACTGGCGAAAACATGACCTTAATGTGGCTGCTGGGTGAGGCGCAGATTGGATAATAAACATTTTGATGAGTTCCTGTTGTTTATGTTAGGGAAAAATTGCACCCATTTTCCTACCAACGTATTTATTATGCTGCATTATTTCCCATTGTGGGACGAGTAATCCTCTCACCTTACAGAATGTAATCACTGTAATTAGTATAAGAAACAGAATAATTCATTTCATGACATATAAAAACATATAATTTGTTGGTCGGGATTGATGATTGAAATAAATTAAACTCGGTACAAAAATGTATCAGGTTTACGTTTACGTACAACGGAAATAATAGAACTTAATAAAAAACCACTCGTATTTTAAACAATCCTTGTATAAAGTGGCTCCAAATGTAGACCACGAGGCTTCTCGGGCCTAATTAAGGTATGAGGAAACCATACAATACACATTTTGTAAACATACAATTGGTAGATAAAAATTAATGAGTAATATTTTTTAAGCCAGAGTAAAGCATTACTATAGTTTAATAGGATTATTATGGAATTTTACATTTACATAATGCGACAGTTACGGAAAAGTAATCGCTCGACAAAAAACCCTTTTTGTGAACTGACTACGCTTTAATGGCTTTAAGGCTATTACAGCTAGTACAAAGTTTGATGTAGGTACGTCAGTTTAACAATGTTTGAACCCAACATTAAGGGTTAAGTGGTCTATCAAATACAGGCAAGTATCGCAGAGACGCGGCCGGGCGAGCTGCCGCTAGACGTGTGCTATCCGTTCCGCAGATCGCTTCTCAAGCCAGAAAGCCCCCTAGACAAATTACATTTTCGGTAGCCCGTCCGTGAGTCTGAGCATAAAATGCTCGTAAATCTTGCAATGCATTTTTCATGTTTGGTCAAGCTTGTAAAAAAGGACGCAATCACGTCTCACGCGCATAGACATAATAATAGTTTTAGATGGCGTTCCGGCAGTTTCGCTTAAATATCACACGATTTTTTTCTCGTAAAAACGTATATTGCAAAACTTCAACACTAAATTCAACACTCATTTCAACTCAAATCAACACTAAGTAGTGCTTGCCGCAGATTAATTACAGGCAGTTAATTTCTTCGGAGACTCACACTATTTTATACTATTTTACGAAATAGGTAAGTTAAAATAGATGCTGGCAATTACTTAGTTAGATCCCGGTATGGTGATAAAACAATATAAACGCTTTTATCTATCGTAGTATCAAGATTTTCTGTTAGGGGCATGAATATTGAATGGGATGGTGGGGTGCGGAATAGGTAAAGGTAATTATGTGCTTTATCACGATGGAGTACCACTATTCGTTTCCCCTAAAACTTAAGGAGCCATCAAAACTCTCCGACCGAACGACCTGCGCGTAGATTCTTTTTTATAGTCAACGTAACGGTAGAAACACGGAATATTTATTAGGTAACTGCATGAATAATGCATTGTCCTCGGCTGCATTATGGGATACGAATAGGATGCCTTATTTGTAAACTGCCGCTTAACAGCCACAGCCGAGCGAAACTTTTTAATTAAAGAAAACTCTTTGTTAGCTAAGAAAACTACTGCTGTGATAGCATTTTTAAACATTGTTTTTATTTCAAGAAAAGTTTCGTTTTAAACACTAATGCGACGAGATTAGGTGTATATAGGACTGGAAGCCGGTTTTAACGGACGATATATTCAGAGAATCTCTACAATGTGTAGTAATATTTCGTGCTTAAGTATAACTTGCACAAGTACAATAAAATGACTAATTAAAATGTTCCTAAATCATCATTATAGGGAGTTATGTGTAGGTAAACCCTTAGCGACGGTGAAATGTGTGCACGTTGCCCGTAGGGTACGGCGAGGATATCTGCCGGGAATGGCCGGCAGTTGGGCCCAGCCGTAACTCTTAAGTGTTGGTCAGTAGTAAAACCGTGGGTACGTATATCTATTTACAATTACATTTCCTGTTGACGTCGTCCATAAAATTGAGGGCGAGAGAAGATTTGGGCAGCGATTTGCCGCCTTTACGGTCAGTGGATTCCATGTCAGAACGTGACAGTGGGCCCCGTGTCGCCCGCTGTGTAAAACTACGTGATACGTGACGCTATCACCGGAATACCTCACCTACGTCCGAAGGTAACTAGGCCGGTGGAGCCCTTAAGCGCGCGATATAAAGTTCAAATTAGATTGAGAAAGTTGCTCTTGGCCTATCTACAATCCCCTGCTAATATGCCGTCCAACTTCCTGAGTTCGGGTGACAGCGACAGCTAGGTGCCTATAGACATTCCGATAGTATTAGAGTCCTTTTGTTTTCAGTGGAACGAGTACCATGTGCCTCTTTCCTGAGCTTCTTTTGATTTTTGAGTCACTGGGAAATATATAGAAAATATGAGTCCGATGCACGACTCAGGCTGGATTTAACCAAACTAAGAATAACGCTTAGATTTTAGATGGTAGTAATGTGAAAAACCCATATTTGACATAACTATCCGAGAATTAGCGTTATTCCTGGAATTAAAATAGTCATCAGAATAGTCAGATCTGAAATTCATACCCTACCCTACAAACATGCGATATATTTTAAGGTTTCTGTTTTTGACAAGCCTGCCTTTCAGATTTGTCATGTGTAAGTTCTATATAGGGCTGATTAGTGCATGTGATTATTACCGAAGTTCATTTCACGATGAACACGCGTATTGGCGATAAAAATCATAATAAGATTAAAATATCGTGATAACAATGTTCAGGGCGTTCCTGATGAGAAAAGTTTATGATTTAATAATTTACTCCAAGTTTTTTTAGATAATGGCCGTTCTTTGAAACTAACAATGAATTTTGAAAGTAATTTGAATAACTCAGATCGCCCAATTATATCTTTGCAACTTATGGCACGATCATCATTATCAAGCAGTCGCTCATTCTCGGACATTACTTTAAACTTCCGTAGGTACTTGTTTGAAAATTAGAAGTACTCCTATCTTCTTTATAAACGTGGCGTACTCTCTGCATGCCGCAGGTGAAAAAGAAACGTACGTTCTAAAACCGCCATGTCGATAACTAAAACTGCATTTAAGTATGTTAGGTGTTCTTAACTGGCTGGATACAAGGACCTCCTTTTTTCTTCACTGCTCGTAGAAAAGGAGCCGAAGTCGTAACTACGTAATTGTATTAGTATTGGATACACGTACATCTCGTTAAAGGACTGGTATCGCCCAGTGGCACAGAGGTGAAACGTACTGAGAAAGTGCATATTAGTATGTCTCCAGTCGATAGAGTAATCGTTTATTTTACTTGACCATTGCGCTATGGACTACAGAGAAAGCGTAGAAAATATTGAAAGGGAATGTAAAATAAAATGTTAACACTAAAGATAAAAATTTAAAAGCTTAATAATTATATCTGGGGGTTGAAAATATTTAATCAGGAAGCTAATAACATTTCGTTGTATTTTTTAAGTTTTATGCTTAGAAGAAGATAATGTCAATTCTGGCTTAATAATAATAATAAAGCCATTTATTAACCCAAAATAATTGTACATGCAGATATCGATTTAGTAAGAGACAGTTTCGAATTTTGTTTACGTACTTAAAAACAGAATGTACATAGTTTTGCTTAAAGTATCAAGCCTACATTTGGAATCAATTATTTAACATTATAAACAGGTTACAATAGTACATGCATCTAGGTAAGACTATATAAGATTAACATTCATTAATAAAATTCAATGAGTATTTAACATTCATAGCTTACATTAAATTAAAATAGTATATTATAAATTATATCATATAATTTATAATATATAATTTATATTTACAATTCTGGCTTAATAAGATATATATTTTACAAGAATTACAAGCACACTGAAAATGTTTGCTCATTGTTACATTCTTCATATACATAATATATGTACTCATTCGTGTATTGTGCAGTGCGTGAACTGTCAGAATGCATTTCGTTTTTATTTATACCTGTCTTGCTCGCTCTTACGCGATCCAAATCTGAGAGATCACGGCCTGTATCATTATTTGTCTAGAAGTGTCAGACGTTCCCTTAAAATACGTACATCACGTTCGCTAGTCTTTTGTTTCACTTCTGAGTAACTCACATAAGGTACGTTTATAGCCTACGACCTACGATTGATATTAGACTGGCTGATTTTACTCATTTTTGTATTGTTTAACATCATTTGTCGAAAAGCTTTACGCGTTCCTTTAAAATATATACACTTTTATCTGGAGTGTGGGTGACGGCACAACCGCAATCCATGCGGAGCATTAGGTACGAGCTAGGTAGGCTTGTTCATTGTTCTACTTCAAAGTCCACACTGACATTACCTAAATCTCATATGTAAAGTAAATAATGTGATTCATAAAATAATATAGAAGATGGTGCAGTATTTAAATTAATATAAAAAAAACCATTTCGCACCCTTAAGAGGCCTTATTCCCTTTAAAATTATATTTTTTTCATATCATGACAAATATATTGATAATTTCAACCAAGTGTTTGAAGTGAATAATACTAGTCCCTGAGTTCTAGGTACTAACATAGCTATTTCATGCTTTTATTTTATGCAGCCGAAAATAAGTTGAAAAATTTAATTTTCCGTGTAAATTTTGTTGGAGTAATTTTTGAAAGAAAATTATATCAATGAAAAATTCAAACTGTAGGTAGGTTTCAAGTATACTTATAGTTACTAATCCCAATAGCCCTTTTCTAGGTAGTAACATCAATAATATGTTAAGAAACATGTTTGATCATAGAGAAACATGTCTAAAATAATCAGCATTTTAAAAGGAATAAGGCCTCTTAATTTTTCATACTTAATTTTGTAAGTTGCCTGCTATTACGGGTAGGTATTACGGGTTTAATGTTTATTTATTTATAAAATACCTAGTGCGGTGAATTCGTGAATGTCCCAGACGCAGGTGTTTGTGGAGTTAGACTCTAAACTAAAGTTTTACGTCATGCCGTCGAAGTGTCACACGTTCCTTTAAAACATAAACACCACGTTAAACGTCGACGTTTAAGTATCTGGAGTGCGGGTGACGTGCGCTTGCAGTTCACGCCAAGTGTCCTTTGTTCCACTTCAGAGTCTAAACACATATTATTCAAATAACTTTTATACGCTAAAATTGAATTGAAAAGCAATTGTGTATGGGGAGGGGTATGGAAAAATCTTATAAGCCAGATGAAGTGCGTTGATTATTTCGTATGCATCTATTGGTCGGAATAATACTGTCTGCATGTCACGCGAAAACTGCTGAAGTAAATTAATTATAACCACGGTCACTGGATATCTAAAGAGGGTTATAGGATATTTTTTACCCGAATACGCTAAAGAAACAAAGGTTAAGTATAGTTTATCCGGAATTCTAAGATCAAATTATGTCAAACTGGCACAAGTGAACGACTTTATATTTACAAACATACGGTTTTTTGTACCTTGTGCCAAAGTCACTCATTTCATCTTAGAGATCGGACAGACTATACTCGTACGCGAGCAATGTTCTAGTTTAGGTTATAAGATTGACCTACGGTAATTGAAAAACGTAACCACAAACGAGGAATAGGGTTCTTTTAATAATATGGAACAACTATGGGATTTAAATAACATTTTGCTGTCCGAAAAACAATTAACTTTCCTTTCTTCACTAAAGTTGAATAACGCTAATTAAGAAAATTACCAGTTGAAATGAGTTCACGTTAAGAGTTAAACTTGATGAGCGCAAGAGTATAATACTTCAATTCTACTCGTTTCGTTCTAAGAGAACCTAAGATGTTTAAAATTTTAGCAGACTCTCTTATATAGAAACATTGAATATCACAGACACATACAAGCTGTTCGCATCCTAGACTAATCAGATTATTGATTCAGTTATTCCTGGGAGACTCTCGGGGAGTAATTTATCTGTAGGTTGTTAACTAGTAGCCTCCTGGATAGGTTAAAATGCTTTCTCCTCTATTTAAGCAAGCAGGTTTTCATTTCTCGATTCGATTCATTTTTAGGCTTCCGTAGTCAACTAGAAACCCATATAGATTCGCCATGTCCGTCTGTCCGCCTGTCCGCCCGTCCGCGGCTTAGCTCCGTGATCATTGATGGTATGAGTATTGTGTATGTATCACGCCGACAAAACGGTAAAATAAAAACTAAAAAAAAAAAGTTTTTTCGGGTACCTCTCGTACACCAAAAGTGGGGCGTTTTTTTTTTTCGTTCCAACACTAGTGTTGGGTGTCGTTGAATAGGTATTTAAAAAATAATAGGGGTAAACATTATTTTTCGATAAAGTCAGCAGTTTTGAAAATATTCGCTCCGGAAATCCAAAATATAGCGTCTCCCCCTCTAACTTTTCAGGGTGCCCGACGTTTCATATAACTTCACTTAATCTATTTTGGTTTGATATACCATTGCTTTGTATAATGTAACGAATGGTATAATATTGTTTAAGATAATTTTCAAATGATCTAATGTAACAATTGATATAATGGTTTTTAGGTATAATTACTTTTAGTATAATGTACATTTACTATATTTATTACTTGGTATAAAACGTATTTGGGTGGTTCTACTCACAAGGGAATTTTCCGCGGCTCACCTTATTTTGTATAGTTTTTGTAGGCAAATTATATTGATTTACGATCGAAACTGTACAACTAAATGGTTTCTAGTATGACACTGAAAATTAGCTAAGCCCTAAATATATATCTCTCAAAAATTGTACTTTAAAGTACCAAATTCTCAGTCTCCGGCATGTCTCTCGGACGAAATGAAAGCTTAATGGCTGCATCATAACTGCATTTTGAGTATGTACGTAAAATTTTCGCTAAAATGGAAATCTATAATATATGTAGTTTCAATGTGTTTGTCTAATTTTACCTTAAATGCGAAACTTATTAAATAAAGTGAATTATATTTTGTCCTTCGTTTTTTACCTCAGTCTCCTGCTACATCAAAACACGTTAAAATCAGTTTGAGTTACCACGTCTAGCGCGTTGCTGTTCGGTCTGAGTGAAAGATCGAAGTGAAGTTAGCATATAAATGATCGCGTTTGTCTAGGTTCGCGGTTGGCTTAGTCGCTACGGCGAGTTGTGTAAGTGAAGTTGTGCTACGGCCAGTCAGCTTAACAGTATCCTGGCCCGTATTTATTTAAAATCCATTGTTTTCTATACACTTTTTTTGCATTCATATGTCGTAAATTCGTTGCATTAGAGTACAGAACTGCATGATTTCAATATCAAATGTTGCATTGACGTAGTTATTGGCTAAAAACTTACAATAATCTCAGTATCCTGTCCTCAGTCTCCTGGGCCCATATATTGTTTAAATGGTCATAAATTTGGTATATTTTATTTTTTGACTGGCCCGTTTGAGATCAGTAAAAGAACGACCTCCGCTAGGCGTTAAGCTACTTTTCTGACCTTAGATGCTAAAAAAATGGTGTGCCGCAAATCACTTCATTTTCGTCCCTCCTGAGTAGAACCACCCATTTATCATAATGACTTACTTGATATAATTCGTCAATGCTATAAACTACAGAAGATATAAGTTGATTTTACTATAACCAAAAAAAGTGGTTCCGACTAGATATATTAGGCTGTCACCCCCTATATCAACTTAAGGCAGGTCCGACTTGGCTTAGGTTAGGTACGACGACGAGCGAAGTGAGGAGGAGTGTTAGGTTGAACTGCGACCCTAACGAGCGAGCGAAGCGAGCGAGCCGCGCAGGTCCGACTTGGCTTATGATTCCTAACATTACCTATTACACCATAAGGCAGGTCCGACTTGGCTTAGGTTAGGTACGACGACGAGCGAAGCGAGGAGGAGTGTTAGGTTGAACTGCGATCCTAACGAGCGAGCGAAGCGAGCGAGCCGCGCAGGTCCGACTTGGCTTACGATTCCTAACCTATTACACCATAAGGCAGGTCCGACTTGGCTTAGGTTAGGTACGACGACGAGCGAAGCGAGGAGGAGTGTTAGGTTGAACTGCGACCCTAACGAGCGAGCGAAGCGAGCGAGCCGCGCAGGTCCGACTTGGCTTACGATTCCTAACATTACCTATTTCACCTTAAGGCAGTATTTATATGAAAACGCTATTATTCTAAATAGGAGAAGTGGCATGAAATAGCCAGGTTTTGAAAGAGCCACTTGCATTATTTTGGTAGTTTGAGTATAGATTTGGTTGGCAATATTATTTTTAGGTGGCAACACTGATTTGCCGTCACCCACAAACATTTGACAGTTCACCGAAACCAACAGACGCCGGTACGTCGCACCAAAGTTTTTGGAACTCAAAAGTAAGTTTTTTGCTTCATTTTATTTGTTTTTTGGTATTTTATAGTTAATAACTATAGGCAAATGGATTATAGATTCAGTTTGTGCATATATTTGGCCTTGCAGCTTCATAAAAACTTAGCTGCAAACGCTTTGATATTGTCGTTATTTTGTAGGTTATATTTATTTTTGGAACAAGTCATGAAAGAGCCGGGTGAATGGGCAATGAAAAAGCCGGCTCTTTCATAACTGGCTCTTTCATTACCTTGAAATAGATTTTTGTCAATAAAATAATATAATACTATAAACGCACATTTTTATTTATTTATTGATTTAATTTTTATTGCACAAAAGAAAACGTATCGTACAAAAGGCGGACTTATTGCCATGAGGCATTCTCTACCAGTCAACCTTTGGGCAAAGCAGATAAATTGTGGGCGGTGCAACTAACTCAAACAAGTTTAAATAAACAAATACGTAGATAAATACATATATATTTTTTACATATTATTTAATTATTTGCTTCAGATATTGCATTATGGAGAACGCTGCCGCTGGTCCAAAAAAGCGAAAAAGACCTGAAAAAACGGTAATAGAGGAGGCAATCGCTGAAATTTTAGCAAAAAGTCAGTCTATAAATAAAACTGCACTTGCCTTAAATATATCAAGGGCTTATTTAGCAAAATTAGTTAAAAAAGCAAAGGATTCTGGTGAATTTCCTTATAAACACTGCCCTAATATAGGAAATAAGCGTATTTTTACATCTGACCAGGAGAACATGCTTGCGGATTATTTAAAGACTGCTTCTAAGATGTGCCATGGCTTGACTAGACATCAAACTAAGAAACTGGCATTTGATTATGCCAAGGCCAATGATATTTGCCCAGATAAATGGAAAGAAGCGGAAACTGCTAGTGATGATTGGCTCAGAGGGTTTATGAGCAGACACAAAGATTTAAGTGTGAGAAAACCTGAAAGCACTTCTCTATCCCGTGCAACAAGCTTTAACAAAAGAAATGTAGGAATGTTTTTTGAGAAAGTAAGCACTGTTTTACGCAAATACAATTTTCCTCCCCATATGATTTTTAACGCCGACGAAACAGGCTGCAGCACAGTTACCAATCCTCCTAAAGTCATAGCTGAAAAAGGTTCCAAACAAGTTGGGCAAGTTACTTCAGCTGAACGAGGAACATTGGTGACAACTCTGTTCTTTATTAATGCTGCTGGTGGTTTTTTACCGCCCATTTTTGTGTTTCCTAGAGTAAACTACAAGGATATTATGTTGAATAATGGTCCGCCTGGAGCTCTAGGCTTGGCTCAAGCTTCTGGATGGATGACCGAGGACTGTTTTATTAAAGCACTTGAACACTTTGTGATGCATATAAAGCCATCAAAGGAGAACCCAGCATTGATATTAATGGACAATCACAGCTCTCATGTGAATCTCAGAGTGGTTGAATTTGCCAGACAAAACTCAATCATCATAGTCACATTTCCACCGCATTGCAGCCATAAACTGCAACCACTAGATGTCACAGTATATGGGCCTTTCAAAACTAGATACCGCATTGCCATGAACGAATGGATGTTATCGAACCCTGGTAAAACGGTGACTATTTATCAAGTTGGGCAATTCGTAAGGGAAGCATATCTGTCAGCTTTTAGTCCTCAGAATATAACACAAGGATTTTTAAAAACAGGAATTTATCCCTTGAATTCGAACATATTTAATGAGGAAGAATTTTTATCTTCATATGTCACTGATAGACCGGATCCATCCCAGTCAAATGAAGCTAACGAGTTGAACTTGGAGGAAGAAAATATTGAAGCTAACTTAAGATCAACACCTCCGCCTTCTACAAACGCACTTGAAGCTGGCGAAGAAAATGATAAAACTGACCAGAATATCAGACCATCTCCCCGTGTAACATCTACTCCTATAGTTGATGCGATCCCGTGTTCTTCTGGGCAACAAATAATATCACCGGCAATGATAAGACCATTCTCTAAAGCTGGCCCAAGACAAAACACTACACGAAAGAGTAGAAAAATGGAATCTGCCATAGTAACCGATACTCCTGAAAAAAATAGATTAGAAGAGAAAGAAAGTAATGCAAAGAAAAACAAAAATATTGTTAAGAAAATGACTACCAAACAATCGATAAAAACTCTTAATAGAAATTCAAGAAAAAAACCGGAACATTCCCCTTTTCAAGATGACTCGTCTGATTCATCCGACTCTATCGTATTAGCTGAAGTGAAAAAAAAGGTTCGGGGCAAAAATAACTCCAAAACAAATACAAACAACGATGATTGCACAGTTTGTAGCAAATCATATGAAAACAGTGACCAAGATTGGTTTCAATGCAAAATTTGTTTTGGTTGGGCTCATGAGTCTTGTGGCATTAAGGGGCAACTGATTTTTTTTTGTAAGAAATATTTCTAATTTTGATAAATAATGTGATATATTCCATGTTCCTAACAGTCTGATTTTTATATTTAATGAATAGATAGATATTTAAGCTCAAAGTTAGCAATATTACTTTTGAAGTTCATGAGGATTGATGTTGATTTTGATAGAAGATATTATTTTTGATTTGATTTATTTTAAACTGTTATTAATAAAAATAATATCCGCCTATATGATAGGTTATATACTAGGTATATGATATGACTGATTAATATGATAAGATTAAAGCGCTTGTAAGGATTAGGTAGGTACTCACAATGACTGATAGAAGTAAAAAAAAAACCTGATTTTTTTTGTACTAATTAATTAAAAAGTATGTTATAATTATATTTGAGTTTTTTTCATGTCGCATTTATTGTAGTTCCTAATAATTTTCATAATTACGCGGTGTAATATAAACCGGCTCTTTCAATACTTGTAGCGGCTCTTTCAATACCGAGTTGTGATGAAAGAGCCGAATGACACTTTTTTTTTAAATGCATATTTCGTAGATATATGTATATTGTTTAAGATTTTTATGTACCACATTACATACTCAGATAAATGAAGCATAACTTCAAAAAAAAAAATTATCATTTTTTTCATTGTAGGTAGTATTTTTTCCTCCGTAAAGAAAACTGGCTCTTTCATGCCACTTCTCCCCTATGTATGTTAAACTAATTTTTGTGATAAATTTGTTATACGAAAGTATAATTAAGCATATTGTCAATTATGTCATTTAGCCTATTATATCAATAGATAATTAGAGAAAAGCAAAATATAGGAAAAAACCATTATATGAAACGTTACATTATATGAAACAACTTTATATAATCTTTATAAATCGATTGTATATCAGGTGTATGTTAGTTTATCTGACATTACCTATATGAAACATTACGGACCCAACTTTTCAACCACGAGTTAAAAAATTATGGAAAAATTCATGAAAATGAGGCCTTATAAGTACTTCCAACGAAAACTATATTGAATGAAATCGGTCGAGCCGTTTTTGAATTATCGCAAAATTTCATAATTTTCTTTAAAATGACGTAAGTGCCGCGCGGTGTCCTTATACTTCGAACATACACATATCTGGGACGTATAATCGATAACTTTCAGAAGGTAAAAAGTAATTACAGTTACTTTGGCGTTTACGACCTTTTTATAGAGCTTGAAATCTTTCTAGTAATTTAAATCTATCGTCTATCGTGAAGGATGGGCAACTATGGAACCCTACAGCCCTACACCGAGCGTGGCCCGACATGCTTTTGGCCGGTTTTTTCAAAATGGTAGCTGGAGTTTAAAACGGAAAAAACATAGGTCAGAAACTTCGAAAACTTGTCAATATGCGTCCAATGGCGAGGTTCCCAGGTCACAGGGCCACTAGTATGATTTAAATCGAGCTACAGGATGGGTGTGTGGATAGGTGTATGGTAACAGCGAGAAACCCTTCCGCGATAACAGTTTAAATAGACCGAGTATTCAGATGCGGCGGTCCGTAAATATTCCGCGGAGCGTGTCCAAGTTCAATTTGTCCTGTTTCTCCCGATAACATTGTGCCCAATGATTACAAGCCATGTCTGCCTACAATCCGAGCTGACTTTTGCCATGTAGATACTCCAACATGTCACGTTTTATTCAACGTTATTAAGCAAGCTTCACTTGACGCAAAGAATCCATTGATCCCTTATTAACCCTTTTCAGTGCTGAACAAATCCTTTTATTTTTCTTTCTAGCATACAGGAAGTTTTTTTTTATGACACATCACATGTCTATCTGCACAGCATTTCAGAGTGTTTTAAACTGCATGCAACTATGACTTAGCATGCATTTACTAAATGAACTACTTTAATTACAAAGGATACCCTACTATAAATAATGTGTCTTGCGGGAAGTTCTAAACAGAACACTCTTTCTTGTTGTAAAACTGTCTAAGGTTGAATTTTTCTTTAGCAAATCATCATAAAAGCGTATCGTTCGTGTAATGGGGCTATTGTAGAATACATTATTAGTAGCCCTTGGTAAGAAAAGAGTTGCATAGTGGGACTGGCTCTGTTAGAAATACAATTCAGGTCAGGCGTGCTTCATACATAAACGAAGTAGTTTTTGATAAGTATTTACATATATGTGTCAATAAATTCCAGATGCATTCCAAATATGTACCTATATACTTAAGACCAAAATTATTTCGCGTGCAAAATTCCAGCGAAACACGAATACATTTGGAATAGATGTAATGGCTGATAAGCAGAAATTCTCTGTACAGAATGTCCTTTGGGCATCATTAATTTGTGATAAATAATCAAAAATGCTTTGTGGTGACTGATCAAAATAAATAAGTTTCTGTCAAAAATGGCATTTTAGTGACAAGCTTTTATAGCCGACTGTACTTTTCTTTGGATATCCATCAGATGATCACTGAGACGATTCTAAAGAGCCCAAACTCGGTAGGATTGTTTTTTATATTATAGAGTTCCTATGGCCACCTTCCGGCTCCATCATCAGATCAGCTCCATGGTACCATTTTAGTGTATTGTCATCAAAGTTAAGTAAGTATGCAAAAATTCAGCTCAATCGGATGACGGTATCTACTTCAAAATTGAGTTGCAAGATTCCACCCGAACAAACATACTTAGATACATACATACATACAATGCAAGTTAAATAAAAGCTTGTAAAAAGAAGCACGCTCGCATAAAGATAGTAAGGGCGAAAACACAATTCCAAGATACGACATCGCGTCGTGGTACGACGCGATGCCTGCGACGGCTTGAGATTGTAAAAGGTATTTTAATTTGGAATCTTGTAACATGAAGATAAAGTGGATTATGGATTCATGTATTTCCACGCGACGACGTCGGCGTCGCATCGTGGCACCTTGCATCTTGTATCTAATTTTAGGATTTGGCCCTAAGACGCGCAAGGGTATCCAAATTTAAAAGACGTGACGTTTGTGATTTCTACGTCGGAACATTTGGACTGGACCCTCATTCAATGAGGCATTGCGACATTCCCTATATAATAAAATTAAGGAAATTTTTTGATGGAGTAGTCATACAGTGGCTAGACCTCGGACGCATGTCATTAGGAGAACCGAAATTAACTCCAAAAAACAAATTGTGAAAGAAAGTCTCCACGGCAAAGTACCTACCTGTTTTTTTTACATGTATTGTGAACTAAAACGGTTTAGGCTTTACATGAAACAAAATAGAGCTTGTAAAATTTTAGAAGTTTATAATGGTTCGGCGAGGTTCAAACCCGCGTCCACACCGGCTTTCCGGGCGTCTTACCTATTAGACCACCGATGATGCGTATACGTAGCCATTGAATTTTTCAATCAGGTGCTTCATTTTCTTAAATGCCTTTGTGTGATATCTGAGCTCCATCTAATCAGGATATTGATTTCATGATCGGCAAGATCGTCGTCGTGCCTAAAGCTGGTAGGTATCTCTTGCGATCTCTATCACAAGGTATTCGACGATCGTGAATCATGCGACCAATCTGTTAATGTTTCCTTTTGTTATGTATTTCTATCTTTATCTATCTCCTTTTCACTGAATCTATCTCTAACATACTTTCTTCAAATATTCTTTAACACCATCATTATGGAGACAATAACGATAAATAAAAGTTATACAATTTGGTGCAGTTGTTCTGAAATTATGCGCCTACATACATTTTGGCGATTCATTTTTATATATGTAATGAATAAATAGGTAGCAAATTAGTGGCCTAGACACTTTTGACCTCGGATAAATTACGAAGCTTAAAGTTTAATTAACAAGACATTAAGTATGCTAGCGAAGCCGCAAGAAATAAAATAGGAAAATTACTACCACACGAGGGAGATACTTCTCTTGCATATTTTGGGAGTAACTCCAGCAGCGGTATGATGGTTGCTTCTTTCACGCGATAAATAAGTGACATAGAATCCGTCTCGTTTTGACTAAAAGCCAGTATGAGTGACAGATGCTTTGTCACTTATTTATCACGTGATAAACGCAACCGTCATAGGCCTGCAGGATCCGTTTAAAAATTTGATTACAAACCGCATAAGAGCGGCGTTCGAAACCTTTGCGGTGTGGGGTATGTTTGCCTTTGGCGTCATGTTTCACAGCCGGGTGAAGCAATCTCAAATACGTTTTATTTTGATTGAAAAACTGATCTCTTCGGAATTGGTCCCGTGTGACGTTCTACGCGAATACAACTACAGAGTAATTAATCTTAGCTAGATTATTCATACTTTTCACTACCTACTGATAGAAAAAAAAAATGATAATGCCCGTCGCGTGTTCTAGTACTAAAATGTTGGACTTTAAATTTTGGCCTGTGACATATCAATAACATCCGCGTCACGGCAGTCACGGGTTGATTAATTAATCAAAACTTAAGCAGATTAAGTGACAAAGCTATCGCTCGAGTAGATATAAAATTAACTAGATACGAGTAGCATCTCATATCCTAAAACTTATTGAACGTCGTTTTTATAGGTCTACTGACACCGCTTTGTTGTAGAGGCTGGAAAGTAATCAATAGATAAACAAGTAAATTTCGAATGCTGACTTGCAGGGGAGGCCTTCAATAATACAAGTTTATCTATTGCAGTTTTAGCCGAGACTTAACATGTTACTTTTCATGGCTAATGCGAGGACATATGTGTGTGTGTGTATAATATGAGTGTGGTATATACGTATTGGTCATTAAACAAGGTGCCTTTTTGAAGCCTCATTGTTGTAAAAATGACGGCTATTATATAAAGCTGATCGTGTAATAGTAATTCAAACGACGTAACCCACTTGTGAAGAAATACCTTACAAAAGTATTCAAACTTTATCTCACTTTCGTACGTTCCGTGTACCTCTGGTACGTTTTACTCTGCATGGTCATTGTAACGGTACGTAATATCAACATACATTCCTAATATTATTTATTTTGTGAGTCACTGTTAACATGATATTATTACACATTACAAATTCAACAATAATTATGAGGCGTATTATCTTACTTAAGAAAATAAACTCGTTTAGCGGATATAATACGTAGGGAAAAAAATATACTTACCTCATAAATAACGTATTCTTATTTGGTCAATTTAATTTTACATGCAGCAGTAGAGTGAATTGATTGGTTAAATTGTCGTTTAAGCACGCCGAGAAAATTACTCTGAAATACTTTCTAAAAAGTCGTATCATACTATGTAATCCATGTGAATACACGAATTGTTACCGTAACGTCCTACATTGCTGTCGTGTTGTGAGTTAACATAGACATACAGTTTATGACATAATAAATGTCTTTTTTTTTATGTGGGTACCGACCACAATTTTTATATTAAACCATTGATACAAACATCAAATCTTAAAGAAAAATTGAAATGAGTTACCTGGTGGAACGGGAATCGAACCCGGTACCTCTGGATTGCCGGTCCAGCGCGTTAACCATTTCGCCACCCTAACTCTCAAGCAACTTTTCCTTATGCTTTGTGTGTCGATCTTTGCATTGTTTATTTGAAAAGCTTAACACCTCTATGTGAATACGTATTCCCGGTGTCTTCCACCAGGTAACTCATTAAAATAATTCTTTAAGCTTTGTGGTTTAAGACATTTATTTTCTCAACAGAAAGAATACAATTCACTTGACATTGAGAAAAACATATTCACAAAATTAAACTATAACACAGTAGCGTACAGAAAAAACGGTGACAACAATATCATACACATCGTAAATATCGTGTTAACAGTAATAGGTAGGTAGATTAATTTTTGTATTATTCATTTGCGGTAGATGAACATTGCAATGTGCATGTCGCCCGGTTTTAGTATACGACTAGCGGCACTTATTACGTGACAAATGTAATAGCAATGGCGATGGCCATCGAAATGTAAGTAAGTATAGTTTAAAAAATAAAAGTTTTTAGTTAATTTATCCAGGAAAGCGTTTCGAAACGTGATGTTTTAAAACTTTCTTGTACAGTAACTGGGATTTTATTTCTTTGATGTCGTTAGGTAACTTGTTGTATAGTTGTGCTCCTTCATAAAGTAAATTGCGCTTGCCATAGTTGGTTCTTGGTGACCTAAGACATATATGATTAGCTCGCCTAGTTAAGCGTTTTTGTATTTGTCCCTTTTTGGTAAATGATATCTGAGTATGTATTTGATTGTTTAAGATTTTTCTAATTAGTATGCATGTTTTGTAGTGGTATAATTGTGTAAGTGTCATTAGGCCGGTCTCTTTGTATACTTTTTCTGTAGGGGTTAAAAAGTTGTAGTGAAATAGGATTTTGATTATTTTATTTTGTGTAGTTTGAATATTTTTAAGAATTGTCTTTCCTGCCGTGCCCCAAATCTCTATTAGGTACTCAAGGTGAGGTTTTACCATAGAATTGTATATAATATATCGTACCGATTTAGGAAAACAGCGCACAATGCCTCGAAGTGATCCTATTAGACTCGAAAGTTTTGACCGCAATTTTTCCAAGTGTGGTTTCCAGGTCATTTTGCTGTCTAAAATAAGGCCGAGATATTTTTCAGAGTCCACTTTAGCTAGCGGTTCATTATAAATATGTAATGGTAGATGTGGTCCTATTGTTTTATTCTTTGCGTGAAAGATCATAAAATTTGTTTTAGAGACATTTATTGTTAATAAATTATGTTTGAACCAAGTATTCAAGCTATTTAAATCACTTTGAGCATTTTCAGCAATTGTTTCTATATTGTCACTGAAATAAAATAAGCTGGTATCATCCGCGTAAAGTGATAATTCTCCTCTAAGGCCTATTTCATGTATGTTGTTAATGTAGATTATAAAAAGTAACGGTCCTAGGATGGAGCCTTGGGGAATACCACACTTGACTAACTTAGGGGTACTTATTACTTCAGATATTTTGACCACTTGGTAGCGATTAGAAAGGTATGACTGGAAGATTTGTAGCGCTTTTTCTTTGACACCGATATGGTTCAGTTTTTGTAGAAGTAGGCTGTGACTAATTGTGTCAAATGCCTTTTTTAGGTCAATAAATACCCCTAATGCAATATTTTTACTATCTATGTTTGTTTTATGTTTTGTTACGAGGTCAATATTTGCGGAAAGCGTGTTAGATTTTGGTCGAAACCCATACTGCTTGTCAAAAAGAACTTTGATTGTATCAAGATATATGCAAAGGCGATTATACAGAACCTTTTCAAATATTTTAGAAAATATCGAAAGTACTGAAATCGGACGGTAACTGCCTGGGTCTGTCTTTGATCCGGATTTGAATATTGGGGTTATTTTAGCCAATTTTAGAGAATCCGGGAATATACCGTTTTATAAACAAGCATTTATACTAGAAGTTAAGTTATTTATGATCAGATTTTTTACACATTTGATTACTTTGCAGCTTATTCCGTCCACTCCTGTGCTTGTCTTTGTGCTCAAGGAGTCTATTATTTTACCAATTTCATCGATTGTCGCTGGTTTAAGTGTTTTGAGCTCAACTTGGGTATAATCATGTGTAGTGTTGTATAAGTGTTTATATGCATATTGTTGTGATAGAAAGGATGTATCTGACTGGCCAGGTCAGAGCCAATATTTGCAAAGAATGAGTTGAAGCTCTCACAAATTTCCTTAGTGTCAGTGATAGCGGTCGCGTTTATTATTAGCTTTGACGGACCACAACTTACATGTTTTTTATTAGATGCCAAACTATCTATAAGTTTCCACATTTTGTTCGGCCTTTTTTCACAGTTTTGAAACGTTTTAATGTAATATTGGTTTTTGCTGCTTTGTATTTTGTTTTGTACTTCTTTTCTAGCTGCTTGTAGCTTTGTCTTGACAATATCGTCATTTTCTTGGTGATTATTTTTGACCCTGCTTAGTAATTGATTTCTATCATGTATTGCATTTATTATGTCTTTGTTAATCCAGTCGTTTCTAGGTGGATTTTGAATTTTTGTTTTGAGGACTTTACTCTTGCTCACAGCTTCCATTAGGTTGCACTCTAAGCTGTCGTACTCAGTATCTTCGTTGTTAACTTGTATATTTTGTTCCGTAATTTTATAGAGCTTGCTGTAGTCCATGGCATGATACTTGATTTTTGCTTTTGGTTCTGGTATACATTTTACAACTTCCAGATATGCTTGCTTTTGGTCAGACATAGACGAGTTAATTATTGCTAGATGAAACTTGTTGTTCTTAATGTTTGAGCAGATATGATCGAGGATTGTTTTCGTTGTAGACGTTTCTCTTGTACAATGTTTTTTGTTTATTTTATTCAGTATGAGGTATCCACTTTCGGTTAAAGTCGACTTGTAGTTTTTATTTCTTTATCGGCCTTCAAAAGATTGTAGTTGAAATCTCCAAAAACTATAGCCCTTTTGTGTTTTTCGAGCTGATTTGAATAGGTTTCGAGAAAGTCGGTATCGTTTGTCCTCTCTGGTTTGTACACTGCACCAATATCTATTGAGAATCTGTTTAAGTGTATCCATAAGAAGTGGTTATCATTTTCACATTTATCCTCAATAAAATGATGCTTTAGGTCATTGTGTACGTAAATGGATACGCCACCACCCCTCGATTGAGTTCTGAAGTTATAATGGTGTCTATAGTTAGGTAAAGATAGCCGCTCGGCCTCATCTTGAGACTTAATCCATGTTTCCGTTAAGATGATTACATGTATAGTATCAGGAACAGATTTGATTATGCATCGAAGTTCATCTAATTTCCCAGGCTTCACAAGGCTTCGTACATTAGCGTAAATAAATTTTAAAGCATTTTTGTTTTGTACAAGATTAAAATAGCTTGATGTAATCGAATGAGTTGTATTATTCGACGAAGTTAAATTGTCAAGGTTGTTTGGTAATGATTTTGGTTTTTTGGCTGATTTTTTATGATCTTAGGGATGCCTTTTATGTATTTTATAGTCAGATTTGTTTCTCCCTCGGCGGTTCGACGATTAAGCTCATCGCGAAGATCTTCCATAAATTGTTTCTGATTAGGAGTTTGGTCTCCGTAGATTTTTATGCCGTCAATATTTACCTATGATCTATTTCGAAGGATTGATTTGGCAGGCTGTGACGTAGCAAAGCACACTTTTATGGGACGTGATTTTTCTTCGCTATATTTACCTAACCGAATTGTCTTTATGGGATCTTCACATCGACCCTCAGGATCAATCATTTTTATTATTTGCTCCACAGCTTCATTGTCATGACTTCGCCGGTCCGCAATTTCACTTGAATGATTTTCGGCAATTCCGATTATAACTATATTTCTCTCTCTTTCAAAACGTTCATGGATTTCAGTCATAATTCTTTCTTGATTGACAGGTGTAACAGAAATAATTTCATTTTCGATGGTTTTGATTTTGAGTTCTATGTCAGATTTGAACTTGGTTAGATTAGCCAATTCCAATTTCATCAGATTTTGGTCGCGTGCTAATTGGTCTGTAGTAGTTTTGATTTGATTTATCTGGTCTTTAATTTGTGACACGTCTGAAGCTATTTTATTAAGGTTATCCGCCTGCGTTTTGGCCATTTCTCGAAATAATGACGTCATGTTGTTTTGAAAGCTTTCAAACTTAAAGGATATATCGTCTTCTCGTTGCTTTCTTTTGTTTCTGAAACTTGCATGCGCTTGCATGTCAAGACTACGGAAATCCAGTTGTGATCCACTATTAGATTGTATTGCGTTCGGTTCGTTATCGCTATCGGCATACGTATTAGAAGCCTCCGGCGGTGATCGGCGATCGGTCATGTTCGCGAGCGTTCGCGCTTTGGATCGGCAGGTCGAGTGATGCCAAAAATCACAGCCCGTTTCTTTTACTCGAGGGTCGCGGGGGCGGTTATACGCACCTACGATGCGTGCACGCAGAAGAAGAATGTTCTTTGTTTTATGCGGTTCACTTTGAGATAATATACTTGTCAACACAGAAGTTAAGGTTTACTTTTCAGTACACTATTTTAGATATTGTAATTAGAGTTTTAATACGTAAAGTGTGGGCACGTCCACTCTGCACGACTGATCTTTGTATCAATGGTTTAATAGATCTACAGTTTAGAAACGTTCAAATATAAACAGTTTTGGGTACTAGATTCAGGTAATCTATTTTTCGAGCGGTGTCGTGAATAAAATATTGGACTTATACCGATTTTAAATTACGAGAGAGAGAGAGAGAGAGAGAGATGTTGGAGTTGAGATAACACAACACACATTAACCTTACGGGACATCTCAGAGCTAAGCATTTAGTCCTGGCGAAATCCACGATATCGTTAGGACGTTTCGACGTGCCATTGCTGTACTGTCATGCCGTCAAGTCAAGATGTACGCCACGTATTTTCTATCCCCAACGGCAGTATCATGCCAATGCTGCAACATTATCTCAATTATTTTTGGTTGGCTTGTCGCCACATTTTGTTATTTTCATTGAAATTATGCTATTTGCTTTTATGGTAAAATATTACGGCTAAATGAATGAGCCGTTTAAAACGCTTAAATAATCACCGTGCAGTTAAAGTTTCCTTTTCAATATGCAATGAAAAAACGCGTATGCTCTAATTGCAGGAAAAAACCACGGAAAAAAGACACGATCTTAATTTTGTTTTTATTAAAATGTTTTTTTGAAAATGACGCGTTTAAAATTTGTAATAAAATAAAATTGTATTATCCATTTAAAATTCCTTATCACCCAATTGGCTTTAGTACCTAATGATTGCATATGAATGTTTAATGTAATACTGGCTGTTTGGTTGCGCGGCACGTAGTGAACAGACAGAATGGCTTGTTTAATTATTAGATGAATGCCAAATATATGTTTATGTGTTCGGGCAATTATAGAGAGTATAGGCAGTATATAGGTTGATATCTCGAGAATGAGTAAGGAGATTAGGCCTGAGGTACCATTAAATACTCACAATCATGATATGACACGATAACGAATATTGATAGTTTCAATCATAGGCTTTCACAACCTGCTCTTTTTACAAAAACAAATGTAACAAAATATTGAATGATTTTAAAAATCAGTACAAGGTATCAAATATTTCCAAAGCATGTACACATATTCAAACGCGTAACGTACCTTCCTACTCATGTAAAATATTCGAATTCTTCGTTAACGTTGTTCGAAATCCCGTTAGAACTCACATTTATATGGCATATCTATGTCATATAAATGTGATTCTTATTTCTATTGAACTTTAGGATTACTAATCATCTTGCATAATGCGCTCTACGCTTGTCTTTGACCTTTAATCTCATTACTCCCTGGTAAAGCTGCTTAAATGTAGACATCGTTTATTCCACGTGGATACCTCCTTTAGGGATGGACATTAGTAACAGAATCACTTTTAAATTAACTAATTAAGTTGGCTATTTACAAGATTTTATTTAACTCGCCGTGTTAGAATTTGTTTGTTAGCGTGAGTCGAATCTTGGAAATTGTAAATTAGGATCATTTCCTGGCTTTCGGTTGAGCTCCAATTTGTCATATGTGTGTGTTTTCAATGACAATGTAATAATTATGGTACCATGAAGCAGGGCCCTGTTTAATAAACGTTACAAGTCCACAATTTTGTAAAAAAGTGTCAAATTTGTCAACTTGTGCTACAAGTGTCGTTTAATAAACGTTACAAATATGTAAGAAATTTACAGGTAAAATCCCTACAATTTATGTAAGTGTAGATGTTGTTTGATAAACGCTTAATATGTAAAACACGCCTGTAGAATTCTGTCAAATTTGTAGTTGTAGATTTACATTAAGTTGTAGCGAACATCTCCTCCAAACAATGAACTGACCACAAGTCTAGATACATTGGTTATGCAGTTATGTACCGCACCTTTTGTTACACCATGTGCATCTGCAATCACATTCTAGTATTCGACGGTAGTTTAACTCACCCGAAATTTTTCTTTAAATGTTAAATCAGCTACATTTAATGTGAAGTTTACCCTTATACGAAAAAGTTGTGTTCGTCGTTCAATCATATGACCATCATCACTACTTTCACTAGTATCGCTACGTTAAACTTGTAATGATTTGACAGGCGACGCGGTACCTGTCGAAATCGCTCTACAATTTACAATACCTATATGTAAACTTGTAATAACAATTGTGTGTTTAATAAAGCAGTTTTTCCTACAAATATGTTAATTGTCACTTGTAAAGCGAAAATGTTTATTAAACAGAAATATGTAGAATTCTAGATTTTCCACCGTAGTAAACTTTTAACTTGTAATTTTTATTAAACTGAAAGTCGTAGACTTGTAACTTGTATTTACAAGTTACAATTTACAATTTGTAATGTTTATTAAACAGGGCCGTTTGATGACAGAGTCGGAAGGTGGCCGCATAGGGACTCGGGGCTCTTTGAACTAAACTGGAGAATATACCTAGTATTGTAAAGAACTTGAGTTGGACTTAGTTTATTGTGGAACCTCTAACAATGCACCACAGAACAAGGCTTAGACTCGGAGGAGTTTTTTGGTATGATTTTACCTCTTAAGCTTTCAGTGCCTCAGTAACCACGCACGCACGCACGCACGCACGCACGCACGCACGCACGCACGCACGCACGCACATACGCACGCACACACACACAGACAGACAGACACATATAGATGAGGCTTGAGAAACGTTAAGCTAATATTGTATCATGCGCCTAATAACGTTCAACGCTGCCGACGCGTCGCATCGTGTAATTAATAGTTTGAAATATAGCGGGGTGGCTCGCTAAAGCTTGTCATTAGACACTTTAGGTACTAATTAGATATTTTATCTGGATACAGTCATATACTTGCGTCGCTTATGAGTATATACTCATTTATGACCTTATAGCTTGTCATTGGACAAATCATTTCAGTACATATTCTTAAAACATTAGTTCGCAGAAAAGATTCTTTTCTTTCGGTTAATTTACATAATAATTTACGTTATATACTAACACGCTCTGGTTTTCCACAGAAAGCCTATTTTCCTTAAACGGTTGATTGTAATACTCTTCTTAACTTAAGTCTACAAGAAAGCCTAGTAGTCCCACGCACCTCTATCACGACTGTGATACGCGACTCTTGCTCGCGCGAGATATGTATCTATCTCTTTCTGTGAAGTACTGTGATAGAGTGACAGGTGACGCCATGCGTGATGTGGCCGACAGATTCTGCGACCATAATATGTATGATATTTTTTACAAACGCACACCACTCGTAAGTGTGTTGCCTAAACAAATGTCATTGAATGTGTGGATTATATTCATAAGTCTCTATGACGTATAAGTATAAACATATAATAAATCGTTATATCCACCATAGCCTTACTTTCAATATATATATATATGACCTTTACATTTTTCAGCGATTTTTCTTAAGTTAAAAATAATTCTATTACATGTTTGCTAAGTTACGTATATCTTTCAGCAGCATACGATATATATACATAACCACTGCAATTTTATTATGTTTGCGTAATTGCGTTAGAGATTTCTTACATTTTCTCTGTACATTACTATCAGCAATTTTCTATAAGTTATTACTTCAGATGAATCCTATAGTATGATAATTTCTGTTTGACACATTATTGTCTTACAATGCTTATATATCATCATCAGACAATTGATATACGATAAATATAGATAGATGGAGGGTATGGTATTCCACTACGATATTACTAAAACACTTTCCAATAGTTAAATCACACTACCATTAGTTATTAGAGGGCAAATATTCATTAACAATAATAATACCTTATTGGTTTCTAAAGCGAAGTTTATTTTAATACAAACTTTGGAATACGAATGAACCAACAATGGCAGAACTAGCTGCGGTTTAAACTCCGGTCTTTGACCAGACATACGATTTAGTTTTGACTTCCTTGATTGCTTTGAACACATCTGGAGTTCTAGCAAATTAACAAGCTTATTTTACAGACGAACGCTTAATAGAATTTTTCATTTCGTAGACACAGTCATCGAAGCATTTTTCTCTTAAACCTTGAAATATTTTGGATTATTTAAACAAACCTTACGTAAACCAACCCTATCGATAGGATGCCGTTTTCAAGATTTATAAAAAAATAAACCTATCAAGCGCGAGTCGGACTCGGGCACCGAGGTTTCCGTACAAACTATGAAAGCTCTGCATATTACTCTAACGAAAATGTAAACCGTAGTTAGTGACAAACTTCATTTTTTAACTTTAGTTTTAAATAAAGACCATATTTTTATGATTTAATTACAAATATATAATAAATACACAATTGTTTTCAGATTTTTCCCTACACTTGTAGTATACGATTACTTGCCAAAATTCATAGTTTTAGGTCAACGGGAAATACCATATAAATTTTGATTCCCTTGAGAGTGTCGAAATATACGGTTTTTTGCGGTATAAACGGCCATATCTTTTTTTTACGTTAACTTAAAAACTTCGTTTTTTTATAGCTTCAAGGGAGTGAAAGCTTGAGTATATAGTTCTAATTTCAACACGATATCTCTCCGCCTTCCTGAGATAAAGGGTCTTGACAGACAGACAAATGAACGGTCGGACGGGAGGATAACATAGAGTACTGTTGTTAAGGAGTTTTTATATTAGTTTTTATATTGTCTATGTTTTATTTATCTATTTTTTGAAGTACTATTGTTTTACCAGTTGTCAATATATTTCAGTGTCAAGCTGCTGCGTTTTTGTCCTAGCTCTCTTAGCCCTTAGTTATCGAAGATTCCCGTACAACTGTGTACGTAGTTTTTTCCTTCTGAGGTACGGAACCCTAAAAATTGACTTCAGAGGAAAAAAATATATAATATGCAAACGGATTTAATTCGATGAAACGTTTTCTATATGAGAAGGGGATCCCGGTGAAGCATTTCTATTACTGGTCATAATCATAAGCCTTCCAAAAACAATGTGAAATTGGAAGCTCTACATCTACATTTAGCTGGTTCTGGTTATGTATGTGGAATACCACTGAGAGACCGAATTATGTCTTGCGTTTGTTGTCACGCCCGTCAAGTTGATTTTAGCCCACGCCATATTGAGATTTTTTTTGGTACCAATTTATTTTACTAGATGCGAGTTTTTTAAATTTAGTTTTTATTTAAAGTCGGTGATAGTCACAAAAAGAAAACATAACTAAATAATCCGCGAATTACTAGTTAATTTCGCATTTAAACAAGTCAAAATCCACAGTGACGAAAGTTAATGTCTTTTTCAGGTAAACATTGTTTTGAATTTGGTTGATGACATACCGCTACTGACATTTTATAATGTAATGAAAGCCGTTTGTAGCGCCACTATCCCAGGGCTAAACCGCAACTTGTTACGCTATAATCTGCTACAGAGGAAAACCGGTCAAGAGCAAGCCGGGTTACGTTCAGTCTATTCATATTGCAAATACGCTTAGTTGATTTGTGTTTTAGTCATCTATTATACCAGAACTAATAAAGTTTTGTGATAGTGTTAATTTCAACTTTGTAATATTTTATCAGAACGCTAACGCAGTTCCACATTGCCACACATTACCTTCACACTAAAAAATAATCAAAACCACATGATGCTTGAGCCATTATCTCCAAAAAAGGAAACTAGAAGCACGTAAAAGGAATAAAACATACAAAAAGCTCTGTTCCTAATATTCCCGAAGGGCACAATCAGCCGGCGAAAAAAGTGGCACCCTTGCTACGTATACTACTTACGTATTTGTGTCTATTTACAGAGGAGTTTCTCGGGTCTCTCAGTCAAACTAGAAACCTTTGTAGTTTTGACGTCATATCTATGTTACCTATGCGGCCACAGCTGTCGCTCTCGTATCGGCCTGCCGAGCCGTCTACGTAAGTGCTGCACTAAATTGGACTCTGTTTTAATCATTTAAAACGGTGTGTATGTTTTAATTTAATGACTTCATATTTAGCGTAAATAAAATAAACAAATTTTTTGCTAAAGTTGCGTCTCCCCATTTGTTAAGTAAAACCTATAAATACAAAAAAAAACCGGGAAATATCTTAAAGCAAATAAAACACGTGCTGTAACTGCCGTTAGTATCAGTGTCGGTGCCACAAATCGCTGACTCCATGTTTCACTGTGAACGTTGTAAACAGGGCACAAAGTTCAATCTTAACTTGTTCAATCTGAACCTTGTAATATTGACCCAACGAAGGTGTTGCTGTATAATTAATTTCTAATAGCATTTAGTGAACTCTGAGGGAAGTCGATCAAAGTCCCGGTGCATCCCGCGAAGTGTAAACACGGGTAGTTGAATGAGCCCACTGCCAAACTTGAACTCGATAAGTTTGCCTAGTAACTTCAAGTGCTGAGATAATATTATCGTATCGCTTATCGCCAAATCTATCTAATATATTCCTAATAAAATCTGTGCTATTTAGTCATTTTTATGTTTGTTGATAACATAACGATAACGGGAAGTAAAATGAGATGTTTTTTGCATAAAAAAGAATATCCGTGGGATTGCAATGTATGTTGGCTATCAGAGGAATGGACACTTTGTCGAAACAAAACTCGTTTGTCAAGCGTTAAGGCGCGGAAGTATCATGGGCTAAATTTGAGCATGTATTGGCGATATCATGGACACGCGACAAGACAAGTGTCTAAAGTAGGTATATAGGGGTGATGATTCGTACAATATCCCTACTGATAAAACAGAAATACATAAAATCAGGGAAATATCTTTAAAAAGCCGCCAAGTGCGAGTCGGACTCGCAAACGAAGGGTTCTGTACCATAATAAAAAAATGGCAAATGCGTAGTATGGGAGCCCCACTTGTTAATTTTATTCTGTTTTTAGTTTTTTTTGTTATACCGGCAACAGAACAGAAATTGTAGATGTCTTACTATTACGATTCATGAGATAGACTGGTGACAGACAGACAGACGAACAGTGGAGTCTTAGTACTAGGGTCCCGTTTTCACCCTTTGAGCACGGAAACCTAAAATTGGCTCAGTATACATGGTTCTATGTTTCACTTCTGACTAATTGTAATTTAAATATAACGTTGTGACGCAAAGTTTAATCTTAACATTCTCGTCTCCCCTGAAAATGTAAAATAGAACCTTGTCAGCTTGACCCAGCGAAAAGTGTAGCTGTATAACCCTTCCAGTGGCAGAAACCGGGAGCCGGACCCCACGTCAAGTGGCAGGCATCCGGGAGCCGGACCTGACAAATCAAGCCGTTGAGTGGCAAGGTTTCTGATTGCATGACAGGAGAAGTGGCACAGCCATCTTGGCAAAATATGCCGTTAAGTGGCGGGCCTCCCACGGGTGGTCATCGCGAATTTCCGCGTGTTACGAAATATATCTTTTCTCAAAAAAATGTACAGATGTTGTATATAAACTATATATCGTTGGATTCATCATAAAATGCCATATTTATTGTATAGAAATTAATGCCATTCCATTTATAAAAATTTTGCTAGTCTTGATCAATCGTCGAATGACTAAATTTTAACCACTTTATGTATAAAAATAACTATAATTAGGAAAAAAAACAGTGATCCGCAGAAAAAACTAATTTAATGGCAAATCTATATATTTATTTACACCTATAACCCCTTTTATTACACCTCACTATACAATATTTTCTAACCACAAGGTTTTTAAAATGCTCACGGCTCGGCGATCGACGCGTAATGGTCGGGGGGTCGGGAAGATGACGCAATTTCTAACGAACTTTGCTTTGCGCGTCAATTCGACCGTTAGTGAATGCCGTCCTTGCTTATTGACAAATGCATCTTACAAGTGTGAGCAAGCAAAATATAGTTTTGACGGTTTTATTTCGGGTGCGAAATAAGACATCGCACAGGGTCCGGGAGCCGGATCCTGCCACCCAACGGCTTGTTTTGTCCGATCCGGCACCCGGATCTCTGCCACTTGACGTTGGGTCCGGCTCCCGGTTCCTGCCACTTAACGGTAAATTTTGTAAAACAGACGCACCACTTCTCCTGCCATGCAACTGGTGGCGCTGCCACCTGAAGGGATAATCAATTTGTGAAATTTCTAATTGCATTTAGCGAACTCTGCGGGCAACCGATCAAAGTCCCAGTGCATCCCGCGAAATGTAAACATGGGTAGTTGTTGAGCCCACTGCCAAACTCTACAGATTGCCCGGTGCTATGAGATACTACCTACGGTTATTTTTTTACCGGTAATCACTAATCACTAAATCTATCCTCCTACTAATCTAATATCATAAAATGGGATTGCTAGTCATTTTGATTAAATAGAACATCGGCAGAATAAAACAGAATAAAATAAATTGCAGTGAACATTACCAATACATACATTTAGGTTTTATTTATTAATGGTTTAACCATAACTGGTGTGCAAACATTACTACAGAAGCCGGGAAAATGAGAATTGCCTGCCGAGTAGGTATACCCACTTAGGGATACGAGGCCGGCAATCCTTTTGCGCTTTTCTCATTATTCAATGATGCAAATAAAATTCAGCGAACAATGAAATCAAATCACAATTATTTGACCACCAAATGTCAAAACATTTTTTATATCTTCTAGTCTTCTAGTCTACTTTTTAAAATTCTTCCAGGCGCCCATGTTCAATCTGCTTAGATTATTAAAAAAATGCAATATTTTACAGATTACAAAAAAAGCTGTAAGTTTTTAAACTCCTTAGAAATTAATATTTATGTAAGTACTTTAATAAAGTTGGGTACGAAATGTAAGACAATTATTTTATAAATATTTTTTTATTTTATGTGCTTAATTGAAGATGCAAACACCGCTTATTGTTTTTTTAAACGTAGTTGCCGAATATTATAACGCTTATGTTTCTTTTTTAACGGCTGAACGCTATTGATGTTGGGTCAAAAACTGATATTGAAACAAACAAAGGTCGCTTTTCAGGCGAGGCGCTTGATGGTTGAAATATCATTACATGCTCGCTTCATGTCGACATCCGACCGTATAGGTACTCAATACGTGATACTTCCAAGCCCATTATATGATAATTAATAGCATACCTATTTGAGAAAATTTACTTTATTTTAGATTAGGGTGAAATAAGGTGGTTGTCTTCTATGTATAACCATGCATGTTGTCATATAAAATTTTCATAGGGATCATATTAATACATATTGTATTAGTAAGTCCATAACAAAATATAAAATTGCGATGTAGCGAAAAACATTCCATAATCATTTCCTTTTCTGTATAAAAAAATGAGAATGTCTTCGAGAATTCTTCAGATAAGTTCCGTTGAAGCTATGACCGCATGCAATAAATAAACGGACTAACAGATTAATGATGGAATGAGAGTTGAGCCTGACGCTAAAAATTTATCTAGTTAATTATTGTCCTTCTTTTACGCGTTGTAATAACAAATGGTGGCTCGCAATGACCACAGAACTTGACGGCTTATGTATTTAAACGGGGGCTTTTAATTTATAAACGAAAGCAAAGCTGTTTATTTAGATGAGAACAGTCGGCGTTTAAGAGGTTTACAACGGCTCCGAGATACCCTTGAGTGTGGATTGTTACAAGGTATTCCTACCTACGATAAGGAATTAAAATTGGCCGGGCGAGGGTCCACACTTAGCGCCGTTTATTCATTATAGCTCTAGTTAGAGCCCCGCTGAGACTGGCAACAAATTTTTTCTTTGTTACTTCCTGTACAATCGTACGGTACCACCTTTTTTTCTGGAATATATTATACAAGAAAATAATTGAGTACGAACTATAATATAATATATCTTGCTATAGACCAAGGTCTAAAGTTTCAAAATATATAACCGTTAAAAAATTTATAGATTTAATAAAGTAGTATTAGCTGATGCGATTTTTAAACCTGAATATAGGACGCCACGTGCCCACGCTGATATATTGGCCCACAGGGCCAGCAGGGGGCGTTTATATTACTAAACGTGCAGTTTATTAACCAAAGCATCCATTTTTAAAATGCAATAAGGAGACACCTAGGCAAGACCTTTGGCAATCGCACGTTTGACTCTGAAATACGTGGTCTTTGCGTAACCACATCAACCGAATAACCGCAACACTACGAAACGTGGAAAGGGATCATGCAGGAACAGAATTTATAAAATGGCTAACTAAAAGAAACAAGCACCGAGCAATTACGTGGTTACGTAAATATAGTAAAAGTAAAGAAAAACTAGATGTTTGGTTAAAATCACCAAATTAATAAAATAATATTACCTAGCATTGATTGACAACTTTAGCTATGGGTACGCTTTACTACATATAGACCGGAATATTCACCTTTGATAGAAAAATGCAGTGTGGATAAACTGCCAAAAGTGCATGGCGTTAAAAACTAAAGAACCATTGCACTGCATTCCATAATTAAGACACAGTTCACATGCCGGGTGCGGTAGATTTCCAGAACACATGCCGTGCCATAGGGCCCGCATTCGGGGAAATGAACCTGAGAAATCCAGAATCGACCAAACCGATCACATTCGGCCTATATTATGGGCCGAATCTACAGCCCATATTATGGGCCGAATTTGATTTCTGAACAGAAAAATAATGAACCCATAAGTACCGAGAAGAATTCATAAAATTAACGATTCATTTAGATAAGTAGGTATATTTCTGTTATTACAGTATCATGCACGCCAGTGTGTGCACCAGTGTTAATGTACCTAGTAATTTAAAAACTTCTCTTAAGTTGCAAAAATACAGTAGAACAAGAGCACCGCGGCCCCTTAATAAGTAAATGCGATTTGGGGTTTAAAGTATTTTCTATACATGAAGCTCCTGTCTGGCGATGGCTCCAGTGTAAAGCTATTCGAAGCTCAAACGGTAATTTAAAAAAAGGGTTGAATTGGATTAGGCGGACCGTATTCAATGATATCAAAATCGACGAAGGGAGGTTAAATTCTTTCCAATTTCCACACATTTGAAGGCCTTCTTAAATTATTTTTATTTCATTATAATATAGCCCTGTCGGGGCTGAGCCCTAAAATGTTGCGATTGTATCATTTAATCAAATTGAAATAGTTTAAGATATTTTAATTCAGGGCATGAATGCTGCTGACAAGAGTTCACATACAATAATAATTTTCAATCAGATTTCTGATTTGCACCCACTTCTTGGCCCTATGGTTGACTGGTAGAGAATGCCATTTAGCATTAAGTCCGCCATTTGTACTGACTTTTGTTTTGTGCAATAAAGTTTAAATAAATAAATAAATCATTAATAAAATTCGATACACGAAAAATATTACAATATAGACGAAAAGATATAAACCCATTCAGCGAGAAAATGTTTATAAAAGTTTTGTTTTGTATATGAGAAATATATTTGCAAAAGAAAATTTTTCGCTTAAAATATTTCATAACGCAAATACGACCACAACAATACCATAGACGTGACAAAACTAAACAAGAAGGATTTTCCATTAAGGTGGGAATAAATAATTTTGGAATTTCCCAAAATGGATGACGCTCAGTCGTCGTGTCAGAAGGCTTTTGTTATCTGCGCGTTATTTTTCAGGGGTTTGGATTGCGCGAACAAAGCGGGCCGCATATTTCACTAGGGTCTAATCTCGTTAGTAGCTCACAGAGTTTAAGCAAGTTTTTACACTTTCGCGCGTTTTTCTCCCCTGATTTATTCTGTCCGGTTCAGCAGATCTTTTAGCGGCAATTAGGTGCACGGCTATTGCCGTAGAATAATTCACCTGCATATGGGTTATAAAAAAGCTACCCGGACCATTATTCAATGGCATGACCGCATTGGCGGTTTCATTGCAGCATATTTAATTTAATTTAGCCAAGTCATCTAGTTTGATTAGTCATTAACTAGCAATAACTATGCAATTTGAATTTTCAACTACAATTTTTAAATGACGATGGAGTAAAATAAGAGAAATCTCAAACTGATATATTGGGGGTCCATTTTTAATGTATGATTATTTTGTTGCAGAAGATGGCGACACCTCTGGGTGATGGTGTGGGTGGTGTTAACGTTAACGGGAGGCTGCTGGGGCGCCGAGAGCATTTGCCCGGAGGAGTGCCGGTGCCACACGCACTTCGACGCGGACGAGGGACACGCCCTGCGCGTCACATGCACGCGCGGCAACATGCGCGCCGTGCCCGTCGACCTGCTCGACCGGAACGCGCAGGTCCTCACCATCTCGGCCCCGCAGAGCCGCCCTAACTACCTCACCATCGGCCCCATCTTCACACAACCTACACCGTTTGCAAACCTTCGTGAACTACACATCGTCAATTCAAACGTCCCCTCGATAGGCCAATACTCTTTTTGGGGACTTCAAAATCTACAGCTCATCAACCTGACATACAACAACTTGACAGCGATCCATGCTGATAATTTCCGGGGACTTATCAATCTCACGGAGCTACATCTCGATCATAACCACATAGAAACAATGCCGAGCGAGACGTTTAGACATCTCACGTCTTTGAGAATACTAAATCTAGCGGACAATCAAATTTCTACTCTTGTGCCTAGACTTTTTCGAATGCTAGCTAAACTATCGCAGTTAGATTTGAGCTACAACCCATTAGCAGATTTGAATCCTGAAGTATTCAAAGACATACAACACTTAAGAATATTCAAGTGTAGAAGATGTCTTCTCAGAAGAGTGAACACACAGATCTACCATCTGGTTCCGCATTTAGAAGAACTGGATTTGGGAGAAAATCAGTTTAAATATCTCACATCTGATGAATTTATAAGTCTTAAGAAGTTAAAGAAACTGAGACTGGATGGAAATCAGTTGTCCGTGGTGGTGGACAACATGTTCGGGCGCAACCGCGAGCTGAAGGCGCTGTCGCTGGCGCGCAACCGCCTGGCACTGCTGGCGCCCGCCGCGCTCACCAACCTCACGTCCCTGCTGCACCTCGACATCAGTCACAACAAGATCGACAGATTCCATCTGCAGACCTTCGCGCCGCTCGTAGAATCGTTGAAGACTATCAATTTTAGCGGCAACAACTTGCCGCTGAACGAAATTGCGATAGCTCTTCAAATTTTACCGGAAATTCATGGTGTGGGCCTCGCTAATCTATCCCTAGAAGTCATACCACCCAATTTTTTTACATATAACGAACATCTCATAGCCCTAGATATCTCATGGAATAAAATAACAAAGTTCCCATTTAAATTATTAGCGAAAACCAAATTTTTACAAAGACTGGATATATCGCACAACAAGCTGCAATCCTTAATCGAGCAGGACTTGCAGAGATTAGAAGCCATCGCGCAAGTGCATTTATCTAAAAACTCTTGGCATTGTGATCAGTGTAGTGCCGGCACCATGCTAGTGTATATGTCTACTACAGTTCTTAATTCGACATTGAGACATCTCAAGTGCTATTCTCCGATGCGTTTGCGCGGAACAAGTTTCGCGAGCTTGAGCTTCGATCGGCTGGATCCATGTCCCAGTACGCACGAAGCCCAAATGAGCGTCATAGCGGGGTTGATGCTGCTGTGCGTCGCGGTTCTGGCGGCTGTTGCGGCGGCGCTATGCTACTCGCGGCGCCGCGCTGCGCACTACTACACCAACGAGGAGAAGCGGCGCGAGCACGAGCACGACCACCCCGAGGAGCTGCTAGGGCGCACCGAGCTGGGCAGCGTGGCCACTATTCACGCGCCGTACCATCTCGTGTCCAAAGGCAGCTAACGGCGCGCTCCCATGCCGGCACGGGCGCGTCCGCCCCGAGCACCCTCAGCGCTGCCCGAGATTGCGCGGGGGGCGCGCCCCCCTCATCACCGTGAGGTCCTCGCCTCAGTGTCGACGCCCGCGCTGGATTCTCATCCACTGCACTTCTTCCCTCCGCCGCCAGCGCCGCTCCTAGAATCCCCTCTTTCGAAAGATATGTGATATGAATACCAAGATGATCTTGTGTAAAGCCAAAGATATTGATGAACTTTCTATGACTTTCACGCAAAAAAAGAAACATTTCCGATAGGTTCTAGACGGAAAATTATAAAACTGTTGATATTGACTGTAGTTAGACATCGACATAAAAAAATATCGAAACATATTTTTCTACGACTATATAATATTTTATAAGCGAGTTTATCAAAGGTTTCCTGATACAGGACGATAATTATATTTAAAATATTAGAACTGCGTTTTAGTATTTGATAGAGGTTAAGAAAAATCTGTAATGTAAGTTCTAATTAAATTAGATAAGAAAGTTTAACTTAAGCTTTGGTATTATCGTTGATTGTGTTGTTCGTGTTTCATCTTGATACATTAATACAGTAACAGTAGTAGGTAACTACACTGAAAAGTGAAAGACCAATTCATACAGTTGTACGCGCCCTGACTGAAGAATTGTGTATTGATAAGATAAAAAACAAACTCTGAAAAAAATATTCCAAATAGCCTAAGTAGCACTTCAAAGTTAAATATCCTGACTTCATCATTCGTCTGGTTGCTGCTGCGCAAGTCGTAGTTTGGTATTTGTCTCTTATCTATTATTTAGTAAAAACTACATCAAATGTTAACTTTAAACATGTCGCCAATAGTCACACCAACCAAAAACAGGAGACAGGATTTAACACGCGTAACTTATGACTGCAGACGGTTTGGAACAACGCGCCCACTCGCACCCCGCCGCATATGACACTAACATGACTGCTTGTCATGCTCTGAGCAGCTCAAGTTCGTTATTTGTTTATTTTATTGGCCACGGTCGCGAGAAAAAAATAATGAAAATAACGAATGCGGGAATGCGGAGAAGACGATAACGAATGGTATTAAACAGGGAGTATAACAACAGCTGTACTAACTACCAAAAGAGTCAGGCTCGGAGTAATGCGACAATAATATGTAACTCGGACTGGGCAGTGATCAGAAAAAGTATGGAATTTCGAATATTTTTTAATAAATAATTATTATTGATGTCCTCAATGGTTTATTAAATTTATTGACAGGAACGAAAAAATGAGGATTTGATAATAAGCGTTGTGAAAAGCTAAATCATTTTCTCTACCTTCTTGTGATTTACATTTGTAACGTTTCTGAAGGAGATCATCTTACGTAGATGGCAAACATTTTTTATTAAAACTGTTACATTTTCACACTCTTCTCTCAATAAATAACTTCAAATTACTTTGAGTACAATTAGGTACATACATAATATAATATAAGCTGAAAAGTAATTTTTCAAGGACGAGAACGAACAAGACAAAAGGCGATGATGCCTTATTTTCTATTTATAAACAATCATTTTTCAACAAGCTATTTTAATTTTCGCTTTTTTCATCATGCCTATGAGATGAATGTCTAAAGAGAAATATGAATATTAACCAAAAAGCGTTTATTTATTCTGAAAGCACAACCTATCATAGTTATCAAACAACCTTGGAGGGTTATAAATTTATGAAACATGTAACGTCTCATTTTTTTTTTTGATGTTGGTACACCACAATTAAGGTGTAAAAACCTTTCAAATAAACAATGCAAAGATCGACACACAAAGCATAAGGAAAAATTCGTCAGGTCTACGTGGAGCGAGGGTAGCGAAGTGGCTAACGTGCTGGACCGGTAATCCAGAGGTACCGGGTTCGATTCCCGGTCCCTTCCACCAGGTAGCTCCTTTTTCAATTTTTCTTTAAGATTTGATCTTTGTATTCATGGTTTAACCTTGGAGGGTTGTTGATTTCAATATAATAATTTAAACACAAACGATATGGTATGTGTGTATATATAGCAATAAGTAAATAGCAATCATAAGTGAACTAAGTGACACATTAAAACTAATTTTGAACACTTAAAACTTATTTGATGTTTATATTGTAGATGATTATAAAAAGTTGGCAAATACATGGCTCGAAATAAAAAAAAAACAATTTTATGAATGTATTGTTAAACTCATTAAAAAAGGCACATACAACTTTATAGTATTAATATATGCTCCAATTAGTTAAAATCCTATTTTATTAAGGCGTCCCTAGTTATTGTAAACTTCAAAAAAATTAGTTACAATCAACTTCGTGCATCGGTATTATGGAATACTGAATAATTTATAAAAAAATAGTTTGTATCCAAAATAATTTGCACTAAATGTACACCATTCGTTTAAAGATCGCAGCCCATCGTTTTAGTATTGTGTATGTAAATGAGTCCATATAAATAGCTCTGCCCCACTGACACGCCATGCAGTGTCGCCTGCGAATTCCATACAACATTTGGAAACCAAGCGTCGTCGTTGACGATTTGTTTTGATGCAGTAGTTGAGGACGTCGCTGTGGCGTGCCCGGCGACGCGGGCACTTGCGACCTGGGCCCTGTTTAATAAACGTTACAAGTCCACAATTTTGTAAAAAAGTGACAAATTTGTCAACTTGTGCTACAAGTGTCGTTTAATAAACGTTACAAATTTACAGGTAAAAACCCTACAATTTATGTAATTGTAGAGGTTGTATAATAAACGCTTACGACGCCTGTAGAACTCTGACAAATTTGTAGTTACAAATTTGTAGTTGTAGATTACAATTTACATGAAATTGTAGCGTACCTCTCCTCCAAACAATGTACTGACCACAAGTCTAGATAGGTACATTGTTTATGCAGTTATGTAGGTACCGTGTCTTTAGTTACACCATGTGCATCTGCCACCACATTCTAGTATTCGACGATAGTTTTACTCACCCGATTTTTTTCTTTAAATGTTAAATCAGTTACATTTAATGTGAAGTTTACCCTTATATAAAAGCCGTGGTCGTCGTTCAATCGCATGTCCAATATCACTACATTCACTAAGTACTATCGCCACTTGTCAGTACCATTTTTGTGTAGAAATATTTTTTCCTTGTGTCAGTATTAGGCAGAGGTCAAAACTTGTAATGGTTGGACAGCCGACGCGGTACCTGTTGAAATTGTTCTACAATTTACAATATATGTAAACTTGTAATTACAATTGTGTGTTTAATAAAGCAGTTTTTCCTACAAATATGTAAATTGTCACTTGTAAAGCAAAAATGTTTATTACACAGAAATATGTAGAATTGTAGCTACAATTCTACAATTTTGTAGATTTTCCACCATAGTAAACTTTTAACTTGTAATTTTTATTAAACAGAAAGTTGTAGACTTGTCACTTGTAATTACAAGTTACAATTTACAATTTGTAATGTTTATTAAACAGGGCCCTGGTAGAGTTACGTGGTCTATGCGTTGAACGAAAAAGGTGGCTATGCACGTCAATACTATGCTGATCATAAAATGCCGAAGTTTTTTTTAAATCTACTAAACCTAATATTTAACGCTCATCTCAGAATGTGCCAATTTTATTATGCAAAATTTCCAAATAGTGTACATACTTACACTCTGAAGTTAAACGCGAGGATCTATGACAGGAGTATCACTTATTTAGGTACATGGACTATCGCTCAAAATAAGAAATTAATTTTATACCTAAGTCTTTGTGTGTGACACGAATTTTCCTTGTGTATAATAATCAGTGAGCTTAGTAGAAATAGCGTAGATCATATAGCACTAACAATGAAACAAAATCGTTTTTCCCTATTACCGTCCATCGATCGATTAAAGCAAACATGCAAGATTGTAATTAAATACAGCTCTCGGTAGCTTATACAAAAGGTCGATGCTATTGTGCCATACCTTTGATAATACGCTGACTTGTTTTTGAATGTTCAATGTAATGTTACTATACTAAAGACTATAGCATTCCCTATATAATAATTTTTCAAGCCCAATATAACAGGCAGGTTACATTTAGGAGGTCGGAGGCTATTTTCCTTTAATGTTTTCGTTTGTAATATAATTTTACTGCTTTTTTAAACGTTTCAATAATGATATCATATCATTAATCTATACTTAAGGGAATGTAATATTGCATTTAAAATATTATATAATCTTGATGCGGCGGACGGAGGGCAAACACCGGTACTTATACAATATGGTACCCCGCAATGTGTTTGATAAAAAACTTGGTATTTGTGATGTTTTAATAAAATTTTCATTTTACAGAAAATGGTGTCATTGTGGTGACGATGTTAGAAATGTTGTGTTATTGAAAAATGTTTATGTCATATAGCAAAGGACTATAAAACGTCCCCAATAATAAAAATAAGTTAAATATAAGTATGCTTGATTTCAATCACAGTAAAATATTTTTCAAACCTTAGTCCTCGTATTTCTAAAACAACAAATACCAGTATTTTTTCTATCGAATACGGCGCGGTGTATTTTAATGTACTGGTTCAATTTATACAGTAAATCTCTTAGTTTTTCAAACATAGTACCTAATCAACACTAACCAAGTCTGCAATTAATTTATTTGAATATACTGATTGAATTATCCCTTTTTATAAAGTAAATAATTAGGTAGTTATAAATAAACAAGTAAGAAACGTCATTGTACAGTTAATTATATTATGTATAGGTACATATCGTTCATAAGAAAACTTCTATATATTTATACATCATAACAAAACAAGCTTGTTTGTTTTGACGATGTAAACAACTTGTACATCACCAATGCAAATACAACTTTCATTGAAAAGCTCTTTGCATAAAGCGGCGTATTCACTAAGCGGAAAAATGCCTCTGTATGTGTATCAACTAAGGGTCTATGCACACGACGTATTTGAAACGTACGTTGAACGCTATTAGGACGCTCAGCAAAGGCATAGTAGTCGGCAAGTTGTAACCTTTGCACACGATCCTTGCGTTTATATCCCGACTAATATCCTACAGTGTGATAGTGAGTATTAAAATGACCATCACACAATAAGTAAGCACGCGTTTGCGCCCGTTTTCCACACCACTTTCCCCACTGCTTCAGCTGTTTGAACCACGTTCCATTAGCGTGTGAAGCTCGTTTCATCCACATTACGAGTAGTAGTTACATATTATTCAAACTCATTCACTCTGTTAATTTAAAAAACGCGCATTTGACAGCTCGTATAAAAACGTCGTGCACCAAGGCCCTAAGGTACTTAGGTAGGCCGATATTGACACAATGCACGCACTTGTCGGATAATAGAAAAAGGAAAACAATAAATTCTCTGCGAACTACTAAGCACGCGTGCGTTACTTATTCAGTTTTATTTTTTGTTGGATCTTCAATAAACCATGTCGTGTGTACGACTATAATTTGGTTAAAGTTACCTGAGGCAATTGCAACTTAGTGCAAATGCGTCTTTTGATGATATCTTAGAAACGAAACACTTTATAAGTACTACCGCTCTCATTTTCATATTAATAGTCCCAAACTTTAGGAAGTAAGGGTATGTGGGTGATCTTAAAATGTTCTGCTTCTATTGTACATTTGTCCCATAGTACAATTTGCCTGAGGTGACATTAATTATTTCAAACAATATTTTTTTAAGTTGTTGTGTTTACTTATTATTATTTATGAACTGGTTATTTTAATATATTTGCCTGGTGAAATATACCTTATATATGTATAAGTACTCAAGAATGATGTATATGAGAATGCTTCGCACTTGGTAATACGCAGCTTTTTGTTTCATTATGCTTCATTATGCTAACAAAAATATTGTTAAGTTCTTCTATAATTAATATCAATTAATCGTAATACCTACCTGCTAAATGGATGTTTATAAGATACAAATAGATTATGATCGAACATACATAGTAAAGTAGCATACTTACAGTCCATACTTTTTGGTTCTTTTTAAATTTATTTATACCGTTACGAATTGTAAGGAATGTAACACCAATTAGCATAAATAATAGAACATTTAAGTGTTACGGCATACAATGAAACAGCCGTTAATATATCGAAATAATTATAGGAAAAAAAACAGTGCTTATGTGATGTCAAAATTGACGAAGGGCGGGAAGTATGTTTGCGTTGCTGTTGCAAAAATTATGTTCGACTTTAAAAGCATGAAATAAATTCGCATTGCCTGGTTTTCACAGCTATTTTTCATGTCTGAACCAGATACGTTTTCGCTGTCACAGGTTAAATTTTTTTATTAATATGTTTGTATTATATTACAGTTTTTTATTGATTTTGTATTCCTCCCATTTGATGGAGTAATAAAGTCAACTCAAGCCCCAAATACATTTAAAAGCAAAGTAACTTACCCCGACCTACAAGTTATAACATGGAAATAGCAGTAAAGTAATATAATGCTGATTGCAAAACCTATAGAATACGATAATACGATATTAATATTGTACTGTAAGAGAAAAAAAAAACAAATACCAAATATACATTATGGTTTTGGTGTTTTTTTACATCTTACATACATTAAGTCTACGAGTATATATTCTGTGGAAGTAATCATAAAAACATATCTGTCATATAATAGACGAAGTTTGGGATATAATAACCTCACGTACTGTAATAACAAGTAAGACACATAGATGTGTGTTTATTATTTTGTCCGCTATGTAAATAGAGCTATTATTCTGATTTTATGATCTTTCGTATTCTGTAGCAATCCGATGGATGTAACTTCATTGTCTGGGCGTTTGCTGTTCCATTGTCCATAATTCATGTAATCATTCATTAGATAGCCCAGTAAGTTAAAACAATGTACCTATAACATAGTAGGTATTATATTGAAATGACGAGCTCTCTATTTGTCTGCAGGCAGGTTGCATGTATTTTATGCTAATTGTGTAATTTTTGTTATAATTTCAATAATGTAGATTTCTTAGGAATGGTTCGGAGAGAGATGAACTTTTATTTTTCATTGATCGCTACGGTTTGTAAATGACATTTCTCTACCGACAACGCCTTTAATTTAGTTATTAAATTCTTTCAGTAAGTAAGTTTATAGATTTGTTTTAACACATAAAATAATAAATATTGTTATTTGAAACATATTTTCAAAGTTTACCGCTGCAAACGGCTGCACTATTTGGCTGAAACAACGTTCCATTAAACGTAAAATTTGCATCTGTCTCGGGACCGTTGCTTTGCGATATTTCTATACTAGTATCGGTTTATATTGAATTTCATTTGCTGTCTATTTATTTTATTGTTCTCTCAGTAATTTCCAATACCAAATGTCAAGAATGACATAATTGGCCGGCTGAAACGGGTTTCCAAGCTGGCCAATTTTGTCATTCTTAGAAATTCGAGTGCGCATACAAGCAGTTTTAAATTGATGTTAAATTATTAAATCTCATTCGAATAAGAAAAGAGTACATCTACTTGATTTTATATGTCGACATTTTAGCGCACAAATGCAAGTAGAGTATAAAGTGGCCGATAATTTCGATGACTTACTTGTTACTTTTGCATAAATGCACATTCATTATGTCATTTCCATAAATACCTTCATACCTATAATGTTCTATTAAAAATTATACTTTTTTTTTCAAAATAATTTGGGACTCAATGTATCACAACCTTTTTACAAATGTATTATGTTTTTGTGCGCTGAGATGTTGATTTTAATGTTTTCAGTATAAATACGGATAATGTAGTCACGTGATTAATGTTCCAATCATAAATAATAGTATGCGTACATTATGCATCACTTCAGATGCATTGCACAAGGGCATTAAATACATGAATATGTATATGAATTGATTCGGTGAACGCGGTAACTCATTATTTATTTCAACAAGTTTCTATGCTGGTGTTTTCAAAGCTAAGTTTACTGCATTAACATCTTTCACGGAACTATTAGAGATTTGCGCTAAACTTTCCCCACTAGCGTAAAGAGTAGTTACCGTGTACAGTACAATAATTACATCTAATAACATCATTTTAGAACTCTGGTAGTTTTTATTATATAATTCATTTACTTAGTTCAGCTGTGGCTATATTGATTTTTAAGGGACTACCCTAGCACTCGGTATTCCTATACCTATAGGTATAGGAATAATATATATATATAGATGGTACCGTACCTACTGGCTAAATTATAATTTTAATTGAAAGGAATACAAAAGCCATAATTTTGGAATCATATTGATTTAAAATAACTTGGTGACCAATTATATAATTTAGCATCTATTTCATATAGCTTTAAGTGTATATACTATATATATTTATATATTTCATAGTCTAAGATCCCGATATAAAACGACCTTCACCGAGATGTTTATTTGATGAAATGTATTTTATATTTAATTTAATATGTCAATAAATATATTGCATATGGGTTGCCTAACAAATTTTAGTCCAGGGTATGTTTAATTAATAACAAAAAAAATGTTTTTCAAACATTTCACCGGTTTGATTAATATTAGATAAATTCTATACCAATCGAAAGTATGAAGACTATAGAATATGCAAATTTTAGGTTGCCTATTCTTTTCCCGTCACAACTATCGGGTAGCCAGGTATAAACAGGTAAATCTATACCTACTAGCATTTTGCAACAGTCTGATTATTGAATTGAAATTAAATAAAATTAAAGATTATTTTATTATGAATTTATCTAATAATCAAACCAATGAAATGTTCAAAAACAATTTTTTTATTTTTAACTAAACATACCCTGGACTAAAATTTGTTAGGCAACCCATATGCAATATATTTATTGACATATTAAATTAAATATAAAATACATTTCATGAACTAAACATCTCGGTGAAGGTCGTTTTATATCGGGATCCTATACTATCATTAAATAATACGACGTACGTTCCTACGTTTGACCAGAGTTCATCTCAAAAAATATTAGTTTAGAGTATTAATTTGCCACCTAATAACGACGTCACTCGGTTTGGTGGACTTTTATGCGAAAATTGTTCATTCTAGTCATTATCATTATGTCACATAGCTTTTTGCGTGTGACATTTGTCATCTCAGTACATTTTAATCGAATTTAAGTTATAAAATGTACGGCGATGACATATTATGTCACACAATTTGACTATAATAGTAAATTAAGGTGTACTCATGGACCTAGTATATACTGGTGTACTTAATGCCCAAGTGTAATGCTTCTCACTTGCACCCGTACGCTACAAATTGTTAATAATAATAATAATTATTATTTATTTCAGATAATACAATCCATATTAAATTGTTAGTAAAAAATAAAATAATATTAGAAGAACTTATATCTATGTTAGTAACAATAATAACAAGAAAAGTGTGAAATAAGGAAAAAAAACAAAAAAAGGTGTGTTTATTTAAATAACTGATGTAATAGCATTTAATCTATTTATTATGTGATATATCGACATATCCCCTTTCACTTTGAGTTAAAAGGAAAGTTAACGTTTTGATAAGTCTATTACGTATTACCAACGAGAATGATATTTGCCAGCTAGTAAGAGTAAGAATGGTATAACGCTCTTTCGGTTGTTATTAATTTGCAATTTTTTTATGAACGTAAAATTACATAATATTATAATATATAGGTAGATTACCTTAATTGGACTGACGATAAGTTATTTTAAACATTTCTAGTAAGTTCTAAGTAGTTAAGTCAATACGCCGTGTCAAAACTTGCGTTGAATATCAATTTAGTGGGAAATATTCGTGTACGCTATGAATTTATTGTAAAAAAATCCTTATTTTATCAATACTTGTGTTTTCTAAACTCTATGAGTGAGAACTCTATGAGATACATTTAAGTAATGACTTTATACTCGCTACATAAAAACACCCGGTTGGATGTTGGATCTTATGTCAATTAAATATTTATTTCATGAAGTCTATGAGAAAACTACAAGTTTTAAGTATATTTACTTCAATAATTTAGTCTAATAAAAATCAACTCAAGCGGTCTAAAAATCAATCACCTGCACCGCGTTGAGCAATGAAGTCTTCACACATAAGTTGGGAAGTTAAAAGCGTGCTACTCGTATATCTCATTTACATAAAACTAATGCTGTCAATCTTATGGTGCAGTAGTCATTTATATTGCATAAATAGAAAGAAAAGCCAGCGTCTTTTTTACGTGAATTGAGCTATACACCCCACCACGTGCTACACCAAAGAGGGAAATAATGTAACAACTAAAGTGTAAATCGGAAACTGTATCACAGTATCGCATGACTATGTATTTAGTACTATCTACTCTCTTTGTCTACCTACTATCGCTATAGCTAAAGGTATTAGGCACCTATTATATTTTTTAAGTATTTAGAATTAAAGAAAAATATGCCTATTTTTTTTCTTCGACATTAAATGACATTCATAATAATAAAAAAAAAAAAACGAAAACATTTGAAAATACGCTATATTACTAAAATAACATTGAACTTCTTCAGGTCTGTACATTCGAGTATATACTCGAATCACAAAACAAATCATATAGGTACGTTACATATCACAATCTACAATGTTTTTCAAAATATTATAGGTGCCTGCACTCTTGGATCCTTAGACTTTCAGTAGGTAGTTATTAAAGATTAAATTTTTAACAGCACAGATGTTTGGATTACAGCAGTTGCTTACTCGAAACAGTTAGTCTTCAAAGTTTTACGCTTTAACTTCAAAGAACCTTGGTCTTATTCCATTCTTATGTTTTCTTATTTAGTGCATTAATTTATAACTTTTTTGATGACTAGCAAAACTGATTAAAACATCTGTTTAAGTTTAAAACCGTGTAATGTACTGTATCGTTATAAGTTAAAACATAATGGATTATACTCATACTATTTATACCTATCAGTATCTAGAAGTAAATTTTTATTTGCACTATTAGTTTCCTATAATCTAAGTTACTGTTATGTAAATTATGTGTGCACATACTGTAACATCATATTTGGATTAAATTAATAAAGACAACTTATTGGAAAATATGTGTTTCATATATACCAATTATCCCATTTTTTACCATATTTAAAAAAACAGGGTCTTTAATTTCAGGTATTTATCCCAATTGTTTCACACACAATCATAAAGTCGCACTATGTCGTAAATTGGCATGTACCACTAACATTAGAATACAATAGTTAAGAGAGCGTCTAGAGGTATTGTGCACATGAAAATGTGACATTCCTAACTCCGTACGTAAATCAGCCTGATTAGCATAGAAAATACTTGGTTTCCAGGCAAACTCCAGATGAACAGTGAGCACAGCGACGAACCGCGCTTAAAGTTTCGGTACGACATGTAATATATGAGTTGCCGTGATAGACACTTAACTTCACTATCTACATAGATAGAAAATTAAATCATAACATGGACCAGTCTTATAAATAAAAGGCAGCTATGCAAATAAGCAATATAGAGGGTATAATTTTTGACTTAGGATAATTTTAAGGCCAAATAAAAGTCAATTTCTTACGGCCCCTAGTATCTTAACTGGTACCGTTTTAAGATACGAAGGTCATACCTACGCCTACGCAGTAGAAAAACAAAAATCTCCTATTAAAAGTTAGCAAGGGAACGCAGTTTATGGAGTATGTGTCTTCACAGGAAATTAGACTCAAAATTCTTAGTTTACCCGCACTGCACCAAATAGCAAATATAAATGAAAATTTGAAGAAAATCAAACGGATTTTCGATCATAATCTTTTATTCGAAAAGTGATTCAGAGATAGAGACAGAGAAAGACAGTGCCAGATAGATAAAGAGAGAAAGATAACAGTGTCAGGTAGATAGAGACAGAAAGGTGGAGAAAGAGACATAATATAGAAATAGAAAGATTGATATGGAAACAGATAGAGGGGTCAAGGGGGGACTCGGGGGTTGGACCCCCCCTCCCCCCCCAACCCGCATAAAAAGACACTCACACGTCAATTGCATGATGTGCAATCGTCAGTTACTTTGTGATAGAGATCTAAAGAGATACCTACCAGCTTATGGCAGAACTACGTCTGTCGTGTCAGCTAGTAATACGAGTATACATATAGGTAATAAAATAACACTGCATAAGTAGTACTCAATCAAACATAAAAAATGTAAGTTACGAGTACACATGACGCTTGTTAGTATTTTTAAACATTACATACATTAGGCCCGCGTTATGTTATGATCTAGTAGTATGAGTAAGTACTACTTAAGTAGTATAGTCACAGCCTAAATGCAGCAAGAGCCTTAAGTTCATGTGCTTTGTGTGTTGGATTTTTGTTTTATTTATTTGAAAGACTTTTATTATCAATTTTTTCCGATCACAATAATTAAAGCATATGCACTCGATATGTGTGTACGTGTCAGTAGGTACTACATTGCGGTCAGTGAATGATGGCTTTAATTTATATTTCAAAAAAAAACATCTTGTAATGGCGTCGATGTCACATTAATATTTTTGTTAGCCTGATGAATATACGTAATATATAATCAGAAAAAAAAACATATTTGTTAGACACATTATAGAGATATTACAATACATTATGTCTAATGTATCTTTCAGAAAATGTCAAATTGATAAAATTTAAAAATAAAAGTTAACATAATAGGCATATTACGAAATATAAAGAAATAAGTAAATACATTGACTATGTTCGAGATACGCCTTCACGCTACACACAAAAAACTTCGCATTCAAGCAATATTATTAGAAATGTATCACATTTTGTCAAGTTTCCCAGAGATCATCATTCGCCGAACGGGGTATAAGTATTTTGCAGTTGTATTGGAGCGGGTATTTTAAATCTAAAGTTCCATGCAAAAATTACTATAATCTGTTTAATACGATCTCGGTGCGGTGTAGTTGCGGTACAGATTAAGATATTCGGCCCATGTTAAAAGTCGACATCGGGACTGAATCGCGCCATAAAGTTATGATAGTTGCTAACTAAGTAAAAGTGGTTTTATGTAGGTAGGTACCTATACTTAGGTGATTTTTATGCTTCATGCGGGATATAAACATATCTTTCCGACGGGACGACACCGGGGCCTACCTACCTATAAGTAAGGCTAAATAGCTCAACCCAGAGAGGGTTCGATTTTATCGCACGTGCCCTGTATAGCGGCCAAATCGTCGTCGACTCCAGATCGTAACATATCACTCGAACACCTATACGCGTCACGCGTCGGCGTCGTTAGCCGCTCGTTATGCTAATAACCACCGACAAGACTCGTCGTCCTCCCAGGGGAGCGTGCCGCTGAAATCCTTATGACACCCGGTTGAACCGGAGCTGCAGTTAAATATCAATCAACAGCATTTTCATTTGATGTTGAAGTTTATATCATGTAGATAGAGATCTCTCTGTAGTTATTATATGTGGTTTATTTTTACACAAATGAACATGTCTGTGTGTAACAAAATATAACAATACATTTTGTTGTGCAATCAGATACAAAATGATGAAGAATATATGTTTTACCACAGAATAGATAATAGTACAAGTACAGAAGGCACACTACTTTGATCTTTACAAAAGCCGCTTTTTTTAGCCGAAAAAATATGATTAATGGCCCTTCTCAAGTCGTCGTCCCCAGCGCAAGCCAAACGGAACGTTAAAGCTGCGTGCCAACGGTGAAAATGAATTGGCTCGCTTGCCGCGTCGCCGAGAGCGAGGGCTGTCAACGACTAAAAATAAAAATGTATTTCCCATTTATTTCTTGCATTCAATATAGAGAGCAATATATTTATATTCTTCATACATTATATATTTTTTTAATATCATATGTTATAATTTATATTATAATATAGAGGAGATGTACAAGATTATGTATATAAAAACATTAAAATAGAAACTATAACTAAATAACATTAAAAAAGATCGGGACCCCGTGGTAGGGTACCCAAAACGCAGGCAGCATTCCCGCGCTGGATAGCAATGGCTAACCTTTGCGCGAGAAAGCTGCCCGCGCGTGGATCGCCTGTCGCGTCCCGCAAGCGCTTGCTGACACATTTGACCAGGCGGCGTGCCCCCTGGCGCCATTATATTTATTATTATTATTTCATTATTTAACTATAAAATAATCAATCTCAGAATTTGGACGAAAAAACCACCAGGCCGCAAAACAGTTTTTAAACATTTTAATACGTATAATATAATAAAATAATGCAACGAATGCGTTACCATGCAATTAAATTCTTGAGCTTCATTTTGTTTTTGCTTAGTTGTCCGATATTTATTTATTTATTTATATATATTCATCACTATACACCTAGTATAAAACAAAGTCGTTTCCTGATGTCTGTCTGTCTGTCTGTCCCTATGTATGCTTAGATCTTTAAAAATACGCACGGACGCACCGTGCGAAGCCGGGGCGGGTCGCTAGTAACAAATAAAACATGTACGAAGGCGAACTTATCCCTATTAGGGATCTCTTCCAATACATTTCTTTTAACTCATTATTTATATATTTTATATACTTACCTATCAAACTATTACTCAATCGTTTATTCATTACTAGTAATTTTACAAACTTGATATTAAATATTATTATAAAAACCTCTATGATTGTTGATTTAGTAGTAGACATACTTATTTTACTAGAATTTAAATTGACAAATAGGTATCAGCAAATAATCTACAATTGACAATTAAAATTGTTCTGAGTAACCAGTGTTAAATATGGAAGTAGATACACCTGCAATATGTTTTTTATTATTATTCAGTTACTACTTATTGTATATTATGTTCATTTTCTTACCTTTCGGCATCCTTCGGACATGTTGGGAGAGCGAAAAACGCGTGATTCCAAATCCGATCATTATTCCTACAATCCGCTGCGATACAATATCTTTTCGCTTTCTTTTTACTCATTTAAACACTAAACGCAAACAGATGAATGCGGAACGTTCACTTGACGTAAATAATGAGCGAGACGCGCGCGAAAATCGTGGAGGCACGTGTGTTCCGAGACAGAGCGTGTCAGCCACTGAATAGGACGCATGCATGCGGCCACCGGCATGTACTTGTAGCGGGAAACGTTAATCGCGGAGTGCGCCCCGCCTGGTTTTACTTACTTTTATTTTAGCTGCCTGGACTTGACAAGAGCAAAAAAATGGGCAAGTGCGAGTCCGACTCCACATGAAGGGTTCCGTACCATAATCTATAAGTTTGTTGTATGGGAACCCCCTTAAAAAAATATTTTATTATATTTTTTGTATTTGTTGTTATAGCGGCAATAGAAATACATCATCTGTGAAAATTTCAACTGTCTAGCCATCACCGTTCTTGAGATACAGCCTGGTGACAGACCCCGGTCCCGTTTTTACCCTTTGGGTACGGAACCCTAAATAAGACAGCCGTAATAGCGTGTTACTAAAATTATTTTTACTAACTTTCATTTTAAATTGAGAACGACTCTTCCATAGAAGCGTGTTTTTATTTTCTGACACGCATTTATGTACTTCTTCTCATTTCTTGCAGTCCGATAAAGATTTTTTTTTTTACGGCTACACTCAATAACAGGCTTTTGTTTGTACCTATACAAAATATGTAGTTTCAAGCATTTATATTTCAGGACCGCCGAATTTCAACTTCGGATGACATCAAATAAACTTATATTAGTTTTTAATTGCGAGACAAAATATCTCATGGAAAATAAGACAATTTTATTTTTGATGAAAAGTCTCCTTAGTTCATTTGATTGAAGAGCGAATTTTTTTGAGTGAACTCAGTTTTTTTTTAATGTACAGTATACACAGTGTCAGGGCACATTCATAAGACATAAATTAACCATATCTTTAATACGCACCTCCACGATATACTGTGGGGGTGGAGGTTCAGGGAACGAATAACTTGTTAATTTAGAACATACTAGCGATCCGCCCCGGCTTCGCACGGGTGCATGTATTATACATATAAACCTTCCTCTTGAATCACTCTATCTATTAAAAAACCGCATCAAAATCCGTTGCATAGTTTTAAAGATTTAAGCATACAAAGGGACATAGGGACAGAGAAAGCGACTTTGTTTTATACTATGTAGTGATTCGTATAGTCCGAAATACAATAAATATAGATATAAAATTTGATTGGTGGCAGTTTGCAGAGGAATTGCATAATATTTTATTTCATTTGACGTTTTCAATCAAAAGGGCCCACTTGGTCACTCACTATAAGGACTTATTGACAGGTTATTGATGCAAATTTCGACTCAAGCGACAAAGTGGGTCCTTTTGGTTGAAAACGTCACATAATATTGTTCACTTGACAGTGACAAATCCGAGTATCTTTATTTAAACCAAAATCGCAAATACTTCTTGATAATTATAACCGGCCTACATCCCTACAATACCTTTAACGCCATGGCCGTAATTTTTTTTTACTGTGAGTCTAGTAAATCCGTCCAAAACCCGGCAGGATAAAAACTCTGGAAAAATTGCACTTAACTCATCCCTGCGCTGTCATACACCAGTCGCTTCATCGTTTTGAAAATGAAGGCTGTTAGCTCTCCAGTTTATAAAAAGTACAAGCACAGCGTTTTTAGGTATACAGCTCAAGTTAAAGCAAAATACAGGTAAAATTGAATCAGAATCGGGTCGACGGTAACGTGGACAATTTTGTCTTTGCCATTACAAAATTATATCATTGTTGCCGAAATTACCTACATTAGGCAGAGGTTGAAAACGAAATACGACGTAATGTTCAGTAGGTAGACAAAGTTACATAAACTAATTTATCCACCCACACATGTATTCATCATCATAATATCATAGATTGTCTTCTATGTAGATATGAAGTACTTCATAGTATAGTACTAGCTTAGAATAAATACTTACGCCTAGAAACCAAGTCAGCGATTGAAAATGAAGCCAGTTTTGGTTAACCATGGGCTGGGTTTCATCCGTGTGTGCATCTGTCACAACGTCAATTCTACAAGCTAAACGTCTCTATGATTGGTTCGTAGACACGCACACATAAAACCAAAAGCCGCTTCATCTTTCGGGCATCTGTTGTAAGAAGACTCTCGTTCTAGGGGTATTTATTCTAAGAGTATTATAGACATGGATAAAGTGCTATAGACACTTGAGTGGAGGAATGAATGAAGCGACGGTGGCGCGGCGACGTGGGTGCATAATATCATCTTATTATATCATAATTTTATACTAAGCCATACGATATAATTAATAATAATTTTATGAAATAGCATCCATGCCCCACCGTCATATAAATTTTGAATTATGAATGTATATTATTGAATTTTTCGTATCTTTTGAAATTATTAACTTCGAATGCAACTATTTTTGTAGATAGCAATTTATTTTGTTGCTTTGTATCATGTGTATCGTTCAGTTTATTAATCATGAAAAAAGTAGGTCTTTACCTATATATAGTATCTGAACTTATTATAGTAATTTAAAAAATTGAGTGTACATTATTAAAATGACTGTTATCTGTGGCATCAAGGAATGCTCTTTAGCGAGATTATAAATTTATAATTATAACATTTAGCAGTGCTTTAATGGAGTCGAAAAATATTGAATGACATATATTATTGCGTATAAACTTTCCTTTACTCCCGCAGCACATCCTGTATTTGAGGTTGACGTGGGTAACTGATACCCCACTACATGAAATAAATAATTGACTGTAAATTAGTATGCGAAAACTATCAAAGGTTGAGTGGTCCTCGTCGAAGGGTCTCGCACCTGCTGCGGCGGTGTGTTGTTAAACAAATATATTGAAATGGGAACAATACTGTATCAATGAACTTTAGTATGTATACTAAGAACCACTCTCTCTTTGATGTTTCTACAAACACGTGATTAAAATAAAATACATTATTGAATAAATGTACACATTACACACACACTATGTTTTTCTAGACTCCCATCATTTTGGTTGCATGAATAGGAACAAAATTTTAAACCTGTTATTTTTCAATACAGCTAAAAAATGATTTGCCAAAAGTTTTATAAAAGTTTTATTAGATAATATTAATATTTTTTCAATAATAATAATATAGTTCACTTCCATTTTTTCTTATTTAAACGTTTTGTTTTATTGCTCGGGATTCAAAATCAGATCTCGTAGCAAAAAAGAACTGCTCACCCGTTGCACAAATAACTATTACATTCAGCATTCATTCAATCCATTCATTCACTACTTTTTTTTTGCAACTCACCTCAACTCTCATGGAATTACTTATAAACATAGTGTATAGGTATTTGGAATATACGTGGAAGGAAGAATCGCTGACCTACCTTCCTAAGAAGACACGCAAACCTTTAACCCTACATGTAAACCTCAGCACCTCTAGCACAACTGTGACACGTGTGAATTACCTATCTCTTTCTGTACAGTACTGTGTGAGAGTGACGGGTGATGCTAAGTCGCACGACAAGAGACGCGAAGCATAGTTGTGCTAGACGGGCAGGGCTTCTCGGCGCCGAGACGAGAGTTGCCAATTAAATAGAATCCGCACTGGGCACGTTGCGAATAATGTTCAACAGAACTGTGGATAGCGCGAAACACCAAAGTGTGACTTCGGGGCACATGTACAGTCCATTCCCACGACGGATATACACTGTGGACCCCGGGACTTGCAATCATTAAGTGGATGCAGCAGCTCCGTGGCTGAAGGAGTTGGATATTGATTTATAAATAATGGAAAGTTATTCATATTCGATAAATGGCAATAGTTATAGTTAAGTATTCTTTACAATAAAAATATTGACTATTGATTTCTTTCGGTGTTTCTTCTTAACAGTGCCTAGTCTCCTCTAGACTCGGACATTTATAAGTACCGTTAAAGCACTCGAAAATGAAAACCTTTATGCCATACGACTAAATAAACAGCCAGACCCATAACCTAACCAATCAAAGTAAATGCAGAGTTGGTGACATCAGGGTACATAGCTTGACCTCCTGAGTTCCAACATCCTACACGTTTAGTACATAACTTCGATAAATTAGTACTTATCTTTCTGCTTGATTGACAAGGCTAAAATAAATCAAATTAACAAATTATGAACTCTTGTCTTAAAAGTATTCAGGTTTAAAATTATTTTGGTTAATTTTTCTATAATTTAGTGTAGCGTAGTGTCAACAGTTCTTAATGATTTTCCTATCAAAGTCTTTTCCAATACCAAGTCATCACTATCTCTTTTGGTTTTTGCATTTTCATGTGTAAGTATTATTGTAAAGTTATCCTCCTTCGTATTGTATGTTACTTTGGTCGTCTACCGTTTACATTTGTGTTTAGCACTCATTTACTCAAAGGTTAACTGGAAGAGATCTCTTAAAGGGATAAGTCGCCTTTGTACATGTTTATTGGTTTAAAATGTATATCATGTTTTTGTGTATAATAAAGTGTTTTCTCAAAAATGCCATGTAATGTTGCCATACCATCGCTAGAAAGACTACAGTAAGTGGAACATACCGAATACTTTTTAGAAGTGTCCCGTAAACAGCGAGATTTTAAATTTGGAATCAATATTTATCCAGGTAAGTAAGTATGTAATTCCTATAACGATAACGTATCAAGATATTTAAATTTCGAAACACGATTGACATTGTCACCGACCTATAAAAAAAACTAAGGATGTGAAGGCGATAAGGTCGTATATGAATGTAAAAAGATAATTAATCATGTTATTTTATTTCAAATATATTCTTATTTAATTATAGTATAAATTTGAATATTATGCATTCTACAAATTGTTTTAATTATAAGTAAGTAAAAATTGGCGTCCCTTTTTCTTATATTGAGTAGAGAGAGACGACACGACAGTACCTATACACTAGCAATAAAATATACACTTAAATAAAAGGAGGTCAGCACTATTGGCACTATAAAGTTTACTCATGATGCATATCGTCGGCCTAACTCGCATACCTCGTAACTCAATCTGACCAAATTTTACAGGAGGCACAAAAAACTTGATTACCAAAAATTTTGCATGAAGACTTGCTTAGTTCTTTTTTTTACATAATGTTAAGTTAAATTTAGCCGTCAGATTGATAAAACCTATTTTTTTGTAATCACCTGAACCTGGAAAATTTGGAGTTACGAGTTTTTCTTGAAAATTTTAGAAAGCTAATCGGGAGTTAAGAGCTTTGCTATAAAAATCCGTATATAAATAGAGGATAGGCTTTTGATCTGAACAAGGTAATTGTGGATAGAATAAATAAAAAAGTAGCAAATTTTTTTTTTACTTTAAACAGAAAAGCCTCTTCTGGCTTCAGAAATGTGGGTAGCTAAATTATAATTATACATTTTTTTTTCAACTCTAAATAGGGCTAAAAATGTTATAAACTACAACTTTTCTCAAACAACAAAACAACGCTTCTATAATAATCATGCTCACGAGGTGACCGCCATGTGGGATGTTGACTCGACGATCATTGTCCCGATAGTCGTTTCGGCGAACGGTTTTTGTAGCGATGAGTCTCGACAAACATCTTAAGAGACTCTCGCTAGATGGCTTGATCAAGGGCCAGATACAAAAGACGGTACTCCTGGACACCGCACGCATCGTCAGGAGGTTCCTCTCTCTGCAGCCCTAACCACCGGTAGCCAGGGCCCCGCCGGCGGCACCCTAGGTTAGGTTTCTTATAATGTGTTTATATACTTTTTAATTTCTATATTGTATTTTACTTTTGATATAACTTTACTCGCATAGAGAACGGTTTGTATGAGGTTGGTAGCAGACTGATAGGTGGATAGTTGTTTATATCGGAAGGATCTCCCTTTTTGTACAATAACATTATTTGAGACTCCCCAGCTCCTTGGAGTTTTCTGGATATCCAAAATTTTATTAAATAGAGTTATTATTGAACCTATTAGTATTTTCTGCCCAATTTTTAGAGCTTCGTTTGGAATATTGTCATGGCCCGGGCTTTTATCCTTCTTCATTTTTTTTATTTTTTCTATAATTTCTCTGTAGTCAAAATGTATAATAGGTGTATTAAGCTGTGTTTCGTGGTTTTAAATTACGAGTACATTTTCTTCGTTGTGTTCTTCGTGGTGAAGATTCCGGTAGAAGTCTGTTGCAATGCTTATTAGCTCTTTTCGTGTTTGTATCTTGCCTGTTTCTTTTTGCGCTTTCAATGGGTATCGATGTTTTCTCTGTATTTAGTTGTTTATATGCTTTCTTTTGGCTTTCGGTGCTGACAAGGTTTTTTTCGATCACTTCCATTCTGTAGTTTCCATAGTCCCTTTTTAACATTTGTTAGTAGTTTTATAAAGATTCGCTAGTTCTTTTTTCTCTTCTTTAGTTTTTAATGGTTTCGACTGTAGTAGAGTCCACCTTTTAAGTTGTTGTTTAGTTTCGTCAGTTAGTATTTCTTTATTATTTTTTTCGAGGTGGCAGCCTTAAGACTTTGTTTCACGGCTGTCTCTAACTTAAAATAGAAGGTCTCTATATCGTCGCTACTTTCCCACTGCATCTTTTCTAGTTTTTCCTTTAATGTCCTGAGGTATTCTTGTTGATTTTTGTCGATAGATCGACTCTATGTTCGCTGAATGTCGCTCGACTTCTTCTAGTTTTTTGTAGTTGAACGGTGCCTCTCACTAACCTATGGCCGCTGGGGAATATTCTGTTATTCAAAATTTCTATGTTTGTGAAGAGCTGTGAGCAGTTGCTCAGTACATATTTAGTCAATCTGATTTTTGTGTTGTTTATCCGGCGTGGTCTAAAAGTCCAAAGGTTTTTGATTTTTTTCTTAAATATTATTATTTATTACTTTGAATTTATTGGATAATGCGTATTAACGTCCTACGGTACGTTTTTGTCTAGTTATGAAAATATTTTCTGCAGTCTCGCTTTCCTTTGTTGATTCATTTTAGTATCCGCCTACAAAACAAAACAATGTTATTAAGTAAAAAAACTTAAAGCACCTATTTTTTGTAGATGGGACTCGAGTTCGACTAGATATAACATAAATTAAAATAGTGACAAAAACAAAACAGATGTCTATTCGAACAAGTCACAACTGTATACTTGAGTTTATTGCCTACATACATTTTCATGACTTTTGACCAGCGGCAAAACCACCGGGATCGGTTTTACATTACGGACATAACTTCGTATTAGAAACGTCGGGATTTATAAATTAATTATTTAAACACGAGATAAAGTCTCGACCAAAGTCACAAAAAGATTAAATAATTTGCGTAGAAGACCACGTAACTAATCTTCATGCGTAAAGATCCACGCAAAGCATACCTCGTATGTCCACGGCACGCAACCAAACGACATTTTCAATAGTCTAATGTGTTTAAATATGATAAATATCTATCAAGAATACACAATCAGTAAAATCGTAGAACCTTATTACACATACCTGTTATTCAGCACCCGTTTTCTTCCTAAATATTTACGCAAAACTGACGTGCAGTCACAACGCCATCGCAAACTGTACTGAAGGGAGTGGCGGGGTGGGAGATACGAGGTATTTCTTTTACAAAATGGCGGTCGGGAGTTGCGAGGTTTTCTATTTTGCTTTTTAAACGTAAACGGTTTATTTTTGGTATTTAAGAGTTTTGCCGTTAGATGCGTTCAGAATAGTACTATCTAATAGTAGCAAAACATGATTTTCAAAAAAAATGGAGTTACGAGGTATGCGAGTTAGGCCGACGATATAAAAAAAAAATTGCGACAAGGTTATTGCGGAAAGTTTGTATGCTGCGTTTAGTTCATAATTATGCTGTGTAAAATGACAATGATATTTCGGAATTACTTTTTTGTATCCTTTAGAAAAAACCAATGAGTTAAAATTAAAGGTAAGCTTATGATATGATAATGAACATTAGAAAATATAACCATAATTAAATTTTATCTTTAAAGCTTAGATTTGTAAGACTGTGCAAATAAGTCAGTACAAATAATCAAACGCAGTATTTATAAAAAAAAAAAAAATCAGGCGGAATTTTAATCAAAAGACAATGATTTCAAATTTGTTTGTGTAATCTAATTACATACATCAAAAATGAGTTCAGCCGATTCTGATTCCGAAATAGAAGGCACTCCTCCACACTTAAAAGCGGAGGCAGAGTTTGTACTTCCGCCAAAATCCAAGGAAAGATATTTAAAAAAATGCAAGAGATTATGGAAGGAAGAAAATCAAGTTAATAATTGGCCAGATAATGTGTTTCTGGCTTATTTCAACCATCTTTCTGAGACAATCGGATGGCTACAAAGGAAAGAAATCACAAATATTTAGCAGCCAAAATATAGAAAAGTTCTTAAATCAAGCTCCAGATGATAAATATTTGGCGATGAAGGTAAATAAATGCTGCCACTATTTGATAACGATATATATACTGTTTATTTTATCAAAATACAAACTCATAATTATGTTATTTTTGTTATAGTTTGTTATCATGGGTGTTAATGGTGCCTGCGACGACGAATATCACAATGTGTCCCCGGGCAATAATAAAAATATCCATTAACAAATGGCAGAACATGAATGTCACCTTTAATATTTCTTAAATACAAACTATATTTTTATCTCATTTCTTGTATAATTTTTGAGAAAAGCACTATACTTGCTTCGACCGTAAGAGCCATCCTGGCCTCGTATTATAGCCGGACCTCGCCTACGGCTCGGTCCGTCTAATTCATACTCGGCCAGTATGGCTTACTTATGTAAACTCAACAACCCATTCTGCAACTCTGGACTAGTAGTCTGGGTAGTATCGGTGAAATATATAAATTATAACTCAGGTTCAACGTTAATCAACTTGTTTAATCCTCTCAGCTTTACTTAAAGATCTTAATCAGAGTTTTTCTCAATCTCTCTCTCCTTGCTCGTTGCTAGCTTGTTGCAACCCGCCAGCGATCCCCTCTCTTTTTCTTTTTAAAATTAATTGACAGCCATGTTCCCGCCATTTCGTCATAGACAACCAAGTCAAAAGAGGTGTTGAACAAATCAAAATTAAGGCAGTTGTAGATGAACCCTAACACTTACTGGTCTCTGCCGTAATGTACTATTACATACATACCTACATACACATATACTATTGTCAATATTTAATTCAGCTAGACATCTAACTTTAATAGTTAAGTATAGTGGATTGCAAGTTTCATAAAAGATCCTTTTTTGTGAAAGTAAATAATTTAAACACTCTGTATAACAAGCGTATCACAGTATAATGAAATAAACTGTGGTTTGTATAAACTATCAAGGTTTGAGTGAGTTCGGTCGAAAGGTCCCGTAGCTGCGGCCGCGGTTGTATGTTGTTAAACAGATTCGTTTGAAGCGCGAACAACGGCTTACTCGACGCGTGACAAACATTCATTAAGTTACGGTTAATACTGTAAGGATCTCTTTGGTTGTTGACAGTAGAACTGGCAACTAGATTTTGTATTAAAAATATATTTAAATATTTAGAATTATGGCCGTCTCTGTCACACACCAAGGGTTCCGGGCATTCATGCTTAAGTTTTGTATCGTGGCGAATGGCTAAATAAAATAATAATTCAAGTTCTATCTGTTGTTTGCAATTCCACTAAGCTGCACTCCCTCACACTTGGTGGAGGTGCGTGGTTCACGCGAAACTAATTTTCTTTTGTGTTACAGACCATTTTTAAAAAACGCGTGCGAAAGAATCGAGCCCTGTGCATATTACGTGAAGTTGAAAAAAGTGCAAGAGTGTGAAGAGTACAATTGGAAAGGAAAAAGCACGGGAATTACATTGCGCTACATCAAGGGCGTCGCCAGCCGAAGGTCCAGGGGGGGCAGGGCAAGTTGACATATATGCAGGGTGGGGAAAAGGAATTGTGGTAAAGTCATGCTAGAGGATAGGAAGCTTCACCAAGCTCGTAAATAAGATACTTGCGCCAAAGATTGCCCTGTTCCTAAGATAGGCCACTTGAAAATTTTATAGTTATAAAATTTTTAATTTTAATTTTAGATATAATAAACACTAACAACTGAGTAGTTTTGTAAGTCCTAGCTTTTTATAAATTTTTTGTTTGATTTGTTACTAACACGGTATGGATCTCGCATCTAAAATAAATGATTTTTATTTTATTTTTATTTTTTTATAAGGAAGTTTGAAGGAAATCAAATTTCGCCCTTGTTTGGTAAGTACCACAGTCTTAACTTATTTATTATATTAGACTATAGGTATATGGTACGGCTATCTTGGTGGGCTATCTTAGGAACAGGGCCGTCTTTGGCGCAAGTACCTTATTTATGTGCTTGGTGAAGTGTATTTCGGCTTATAGTCATAAATGTCATTAAAAATGAGATGGAAACGCGAGCGCGAAAGTTTTGGGCGGACGGTGCAAAACGTAGTTAGTCGTAAATCGCGAGCGTAGCGAGCGCGAAAAATTTAGAGGGATATGGTTCATGAATGTGATGAAAACGCGAGCGTAGCGAGCGCGAAAAAGTTTGAGAGGAAGGGCCAAAATAAAACCAGATGAAAGCGCGAGCACAGCGAGCGCGAAATTTTTTGAGAGGAAGGGTCAAAACAAAACCAGATGAAAGCGCGAGCACAGCGAGCGCGAAATTTTTTAAGAGGAAGTGTCAAAACAAAACCAGATACCGCTGGACGCGACGAGTAAATACTCGAGGCTGCCCAGTAGACCTGGTCTACGTTTGTCGATTCAGTTTTATTTATTTTTCAAAATGGCGTTAATATTGGGGCTGGAAACGTAAAATATACCAATTTTAGAACAAACTCAGGATCTTCAGCTCAGCGCCACTTGAGTAGTTCTAATTTTTTTGTACCAATGTTATATTATATGGACAATTCTTCTTCGGTACACTCTACATAGTCTCTACAAAGTGTCACCTGTCAGTGAGACACGTCGCCACTCGTTTCGTAGTCACTTTTCATGAGCTTTACTGACGGTAGCCGATACACTGGCGATCTCATCAACGATCTCCCTCTAGCCTCTGACCTGGACTTCTACTCTCCTAATTACATCCATTTTGTGGAGGAGTTGGAATGGATTGGAATTATTACTTATTGAATTAATTTGAGTTTCGATGTGCAAGAATGATCCATCAGACAAGTCAAGTGACTGGACATATTTCTGGATCTCTAGGGGGGGGCAGCTGCCCCCCCTGCCCCCCCTTGGCGACGCCCATGCGCTACATCCAGGACGAATCCGGTGACCAATTTTCATTATTTGAAGTGTCATTAGAGTTAATGTCATTAGTAATTGCGTAGCGCTGACGATATGGTTATACAAAAAAATACTGGATACTACGGATAAAAATACGGATAAATACTACTTATTTAGATGGACCAGCATTGATTTTCTTTAAAAGGAAGTTTTATTTCTTTACTTCTTGGGAAGATGTCAAGTAAAAGCTTAGAACAGAGTTCCCACCATGCGTATGACGGCAATCGTCACACGTCACTCCATTTTTTGCGTACGATACGCCTACAGCTATAAGTAGAAGTGATCATGTAGGCACACACTTAGATCGTACCCCTGTGCAACATATACAGCCGGCTTACAATTTCAGAGCCAGGCCACAGCACGCACAAAACAATTATAATGAAGATAGAAACCAAAACTACAACCAGCGTCGTAGTACCGGAGCGCCGCGCCGTTGAGTCCTACGTGCTCCGCAATGTCAGATAACTATGCATATTCTAGTTATTCCAATCGTATAGACATAGGTTTAGGAAATGAAGTATATGTAGGATTAGTTAGCTCAGGAACTGAAGTTTCTGGTATAGATGTTGCTTTAGTAAATAGGTTAGGGCTCATACAGTCATTAGGGTAGGTTAATTTGAATTTAATAATCGAAAATGCAGTGTGTCCTATTGAATTAAAAGTAACTATTAATTATCATGAAAATAACATTCTATTCCTCGTAGACTATGGAGTAGAAATTTATTTTGTGCACCATAGAGTGATATTAAGAAAATGCTTCGTGGCACATTTTCTGACGTATGAAGAAGTATCAAAAATGAAGCAAGAAATTGAAATACGTGAATTGACAGCGAAAAATGTGGAAATTGACATTGAAATGAAGAATAACGAAGAGGTCGGAATTGCGAAGGAAGAAGATTCAGTTGAAAAACAAGAAGTCAATGTCAAGAGAATGACCGAGTCAATTAAAATTGAACGCACAACTGAAAACGTCAAAACCTCAGAAATTAAAGAAAATGAAAACACAACATGTCAAGCAGCAATATATACGACATTAAAAGAAAGCAATATACAGCCGGTGCAACCTGAACAAAAAATGCCATCAAGCAAAAAACTAACATATAATACGGCATCACAATCCACAACCACTGCGTCATCCCATGACAACAACAAAATAGCAGCAGAAGAAAAGCAACCAGCTGTCAAAAAGATTAATATAAATTCTCCAAATTCCGGCTGGAGCAATACAAAAGAAAATCTCATGATACATCAACCTGAGATTGATAATTATAAAACAAGAAAGAAAAAAGCAACTGCGGCGTGATGAAGATGACGATTAAAGTGCTATGTTAAAATATGTTAAAAAGTGATCGTGTTAGTGTGAAATGATTTATACATTTATGTGTAAGTATATAAAGTGTTGTTAAGTTAATACTAAAGTGCTGTGTTATTTATACTAGATCTGTTCATGATGACAAATATATCTTTAAAGTAAAATTGGTACTAATATTGATCAAATAATTAACGATTCAAAGGACACAAGGCAGGTCTTAAGGTATGACTGCAATTAACACAGGTAAATTATATTATTCAAAGATTGTCGGTGCAAGGTTTTGGTAAAAAAGAAATAGTTCATGTAAATAAATTAAAAAAAATATTTCCCAAGACCTTTAGACTGGTAATTATGTACAAATTTCTCATTATAAAATAATGTGTAATAATTTGTTCAATTTGTTATAAGACTTGTAGAAGTAGTACAGTTAGCAAGGGAAAATGATTTATTTCACTTATTTGAAAATATTGGTTATGTGTGTAAATAAAATAGACCAGTTTAAATAATAGTATGGGTATGGGTAATGAAGTTTAGATATTGTTAATTATAACTCTTTCATTTTCAGAAATGATAAAACTATGCAAACAAAAATTTTATATTTCATGTTTGTTCGCAAAGTACTTATAACTTGCAAAAATGTTAATTGATAACATTGTCAATGATATAATATGAGATTCCTATAACTTAACGCATAGCGGGTTATTTGAATTGACAATATTTCATATTTTAAAGACTATCATTTTATTACTTTTCTGAATTCTGCTTAAAAAGATGAAGTAATCTCTGTTTTTATTTATTTTCTGAGATGATTATTTATTTTATTATTAATTTATAAAAACATACTCATTTTAAAATGTGGCAACACCATAACCAGAACTTAATGGAACGGTCACTTTAGTCGGTTTTCTTATTAAAAAAAAAACTTAACTCGGTATGCATCTGTCATCTGTCAACGTCAAATAAAAAAAAATATTTTTTCGCTCTTTGGTTTAGACAACAACCCTATTCAGCCCATATTATCTTAGATTGCAGTTATTTAATGTATTTTCTTATATTTCTTTAAAATACAGAAGAATAAATTTAAAGTTTTTTTTTAAGGTACACGACATAAAGCCCTGTCGATCTCTATATTAATTTCCACCTGTTATAAATATTAAATGTTGTCAATTAAGACATATAAATATTATTGATAATAAAACACAATAAAATGGTTATATTGTTATTTTGCAAGCAGTACAAATGGAACGACTGATGTAACATGAAATGATTGCATTTTATTGTCACTTTCACTAGAACTCGATGCATGTTGTGTTTATCTTTCCATGAGCTGAGCTTCGATCTTCGGTGGAACTTCAGGACTGCTGGGCTAGTCTACCAGCTGACACCATCGGGCTGTCTGCAACAGCCAAAGTCTGTCCACCAGCTCGATCCTGATGAGGCGGGCCGGATGGATTGACGACTAATAATATTATTATTTATTATTTGTTTTTTAATAAATAAAATGTTGTGTTTTATTATAACGTTGACACATGCTTGTCTAGCATTGACATGTCAGGTACCTACAGAGACAGTCTATGCTAGATAAAGTTTTTTTTAAAGTATGTGACATTTGCCGTTGATGAAATGCTTCATCTGAGATTGAAAATGTCAGGTATTTATAGACATGGACCATGTAAGATGAGGCATGGATACATGGTTCGCGCTTTTCCGGAGTTTTGCCGAACTAAAGCAACCTCTTGAGAAGCGTACGAAACTGGTAAAGGTTATGTTTTATGTTCCACCGCTTTTCTAAAGTTTGCTATCTCCTAGTAAGAGATGTATCCATTGTATTCTCCGAATAGGCAGGGCCTTAGTTCGTATAGGTTACTGTCAGGTAGGTAATCAAAACTTGTATTTTGTTAGGGAAGTAGTTAGACGCCCATAATTCTAGTCCAGACGGCGGAATATGTAAGGATCTCTTTGGTTGTTGACAGTAGAACTGGCAACTAGATTTTGTATTAAAAATATATTTAAATATTTAGAATTATGGCCGTCTCTGTCACACACCAATGGAGCCGGGCATTCATGCTTAAGCTTTGTATCGTGGCTGATGGCTAAATAAAATAATAATTGAAGTTCTATCTGTTGTTTGCACTTCCACTAAGCTGCACCCCCTCACAATACCTACATTCATTATGTTCTATAAGATTGGCATAAGTCCACTTTACTAGCGGACCGCTAATAAAGTGGATAAAGTGGAGTGGTTCTGCTCGGAGAATTTGAATAATATAGTAGATTGTTAGACAAGGTTTGAAAGCCACGAATTTCAGTCGAGAGATTTTCAATATTTACACTTTAATCAAATTAATTTATTGAATGTTAATGAAAAACGTACATATAGTTCTTTACAAAAAACTTTTTTGTAATATAATATGATTAAAACTATCGTGAGACATCTTTAATAATTATAAAAACGGTTTAAACTCGTGGCCCACTGCACTGCGAGGTCTGCGAGTTGCTTAGCAGCACGGATAGCTGCCCTGATGAAGAGCTCCATATGAGTTCGAAACATGAAGAAATGTTTCCTGACAATTTTTACGTTTGTTAAACCCGTTTTTACATAGATATTTTTTACTGTGTTGATTGTTATGTAAAAAATTTATTAGACTCTTTTACCTGACTAATTTCTCGTGAAACGTGTCGTTTAGATAATTTACCTAATTCTATTTCGATGGCCATTTTGCCTAAGCGACGCTAAATTCTAAAATATCCCATTAATAGTTAAAATAACAAAGGCAACATGTAGAAAACATGATATTGATTATATCAAATGCTTTATTTAAATAATTAAAAATTAACAACCTTTTATAATTATTAATAATTACTTATTAACATTTTTGTTGTTTTTATGCGATTACCTATAATTATCATCCACACAATAAAAAATATCCTTAGTTCTTCTTTTTCGTTGCTGAACGAGTTCATCTAGAGCGCATTTGATTCGCTTTACAGAGTGAAGTATTTTTTTAAATTACTTCCAACCCAAAGATAAACAATTACCAACTTTAATGAAAAAATATTAATGAAATAAGTATGGAATGTGAAGTGTAATACCTAATTTTTTTTATACACTGTTCCTTGAATGGTTAGTACTTCATAGGTTTTAATTCCCCTGCCTTGATAGACAGACAGACGGACAACGAAGTGATTTTATATGGGTATTTTCCATTTGAGGTATACGGAACCGCTCGTTTTGAAATCCGTTGAACTGAACACTTTTCTCCTTCTAGCAGTATATCACTAACACTCGACAATTTGAGTGCGCTACATGGACCCTAATGTAGGTAAAACGTCGTCCCAGTTCATGTGAATGTGTATTTGAAAACTACCAAAGGTTGAGTGGCTCTCATCAAAGGGTCGCACCTGCGGTTGTGTGTACACAAATGTGTTCCAAGAGCGATAAACTCGAAGTGCGATAATGGAAACTTAAAGTTTATCGTTTACCGCAACTTCTTCCGCGCCGAAGAAAAAACCTATCTGTGGCTTTTTTTCCGTAGTCAACTAGGAACCCTTATAGTTTCGCCATGTCCGTCTGTCCGTCTGTCCGTCCGCGGCTTAGCTGAAATTACCGCCGACAAAACGGTAAAATGAAAACGAAAAAGAAAAACTTTTTTTTCGCGTAGCTCTCGTATACCTAAAGGGGTGTTTTTTTTTTAGTTATAACACAAGTGTGAGGGGTGTCGTTGAATAGGTCTTTAAAAATGAATAGGGGTCTCCAAACATTATATTTTGATAAAAAATAACGTCCCCCCACCCCTTAAACTTTTCAACCACGGATCAAAAAATTATGGGAAAAATCATGAAAATGAGGCCTTATAAGTACTTTCAATGAAAACTATATTGAATAACATCCGTGGAAACGTTTTTGAGTTATCGCTAAATTTCATAATTTTCTTTAAAATGACGTACGTGCCGCGCGGTGTCCTTATACTTCGAAAGTTACACATATTTAGTTAAGTGCCATACCGCATTAACACTCCGCCTCAATCTGGAGCGTGTAATCAATAACTTCCAATAATAAGTAATTACAGTAACTTTGGCGTTTACGATCTTTTAATAGAGCTTGAAATCTTTCTCGTAAAAAACCGCTGTTTTAAGCCCGTCTATTGTGAAGGATGGGCAACTACGGAACCCTACACTGAGCGTGGCCCGACATGCTCTTGGCCGATTTTTTATAACGCCGTTAACGTTAACTTTCTAAAAAGTTTGTACCTCGACAAATAAAGGAATTTCATACAAAATTATTGTCTGCACTTCGCGTGCTGATTTTTTATCAGTAAAGTCAACATCGGGACCATTTTTGAGAAAAATACTACTACGGATTTGGGCGTAGGTAACTACCTACGCCCAAAGTACGAGTAAGTCATTGAAATCCCTCCAATTTTGGATGTAGGTATACCCAATCATTTTACATGAAGCAAATTGTTCACTAAAGTATCCATGACAAAATTATTTATTAAAATTGTAATAAACAATTTCCAAAAAAACGACACCCACGTAATGGTAAATTAATTGTAAGTGAAGCGAAACCGTACAGGTGTAGGACGATTGTCCGAGCCGTTCTAAAATGGAACGCTTACTCGCCCTCCCATTTTATGAGTGCTTTAGACCACCTCGGGACTTCAACACATTCTTGAGAGTATGGACCGTCTTTGAAGAAATGGATTATTGATATTGACATGTCTATTATCAAAGCCATGTCATGGGTCATGGATCCAAAGAAAATCATAAAACAAGATATAAATTGTATTTGTTTTGTTTCCTTTAGTAAAATTTTATTGGTGTGCAAAACGTGTGCAATAAAGTATTAAATATTGTACTGTAAATGTATCCGGGACCCAAGCAATACCTACTGTCTTATTTGAACCAGAAACGCAAAATTCTTACGGCCAAGGGGTTTGTTGATTATGAGTAGCCAGGGTATTTTGTCAATAAAAAGAAAATAAAATATATATAGAAAGTTTAACATGCTATTACGTATTCAAGTTAAAGTAATAAGTAATTCTCTCCCTAGGGTGCACTTGTATATACACAGAGTTATTTGTACATGTTAGTACCGGGTCTATATCGGATGGCATACAATTATTAGTCCTATCGTCGTGTCGCATAACGTCTTTTGTCCTAATAACATATCATCCCAGACCCACCATACCCCTAGCCATACCCCTGGGGGTAGGGTGGGACTGAACCATACCACCGTTAGTAGTGCTGGATGGCATACACTTTGTTCCGCATATTTTTGATTGTCCGAAATTGTTGCTCCTATTATTGTTTGTCCTAAATATTATTTGTCCTATCGTTTGATGTGGCTAAAATTCAACTATCGAATGATTGATGTGCATAATTGTAATGTTCCTAATATTTAATGTGCTAAAAATATTTTGACTACATTTCATTAAACCTAAATCTCGAAGATTTTTAAGCAAGTAGGTATTCTGACGCTCCGCTATCCATGGTCATAAAACAAACCTAACCTAACCTACAGTTTTCGGTCTTTAACCTAACCTACTAACTGCAAAATTTTAATATACCTCCATACAAGCAAGCACTCTGACGCTCCGCTATCCATGGTCATAAAACAAACTTAACCTAACCTAGACTTTTCGGTTTTTAACCTAACCTACTAACTGCTAAATTGTAATATACCTCCATGCAGCAAGCCAGCATTCTGACGCTCCACTCGCTTCGCTCGCTCCGCTATCCATGGTCATAAAACAAACCTAACCTAACCTACAAATTTCGGTCTTTAACCTAACCTACTAACTGCTAAATTTTAATATACCTCCATGCAAGCAAGCATTCTAAAGCTCCGCTCGCTTCGCTCGCTCCGCTATCCATGGTCATGAAACAAACCTAACCTAACCTACAGTTTTCGGTCTTTAACCTAACCTACTGACTGCTAAATTTTAATGTTATTTCGCTCGCTCGTTAGGGTCACAGTTCTACCTAACACTCCTCCTCGCTTCGCTCGTCGTCGTACCTTACCTAACCAAAATCTGACCTGCCTGAAGGTAGAATACGTAACGATTCTGACTTCACGCCTACCATAGTTTCGTTTAGGTGCTGTAAATTTAGCCAATTTAATAATAGGCAAAATAATTCCTAGGGCAATTCATGGTCGGAATATTATGCTTTAGGTAATTAGATTTTAGAGTTATCGATATTAGGATAAACTTGACTTTAAATGAGTATGCGCCAAAATTATTAGGACAAACGAGTAGTATGCCATTCAACAGTATGCCAAACATTCTCGGACAAACATTTTAAGGACAAAAAACGTTATGCGATATGACAGGCACCCGTTAGTACCATCAAAGATTCCAGATTACTAAAGTAAACATATCGTCAAACTAGTAAAGTGGGTATACAGTTATAACGCGGACCATAATACCGGCTCCCAACACTTGTTCGATTTTTATTATGAAGGATATTTGTATATCAGGAATAACGTTTTACTACCCTCGGCCAATAAAACACAGCGGTCGTCAAAAGCCATCCTTTAGGATTGGATCGTGTAGCTTGTATATGTTAACCGAATTGATATATTCGATGAATGTTTCATCTTTTCCCGTCGCTGATGTTTTTAAACTTATTTCCCATACACTGTTTCTAGCGCAATTTATTATAACATGTTTTATACAGAATACCTAGTCAGTGTCCTTTCGAACGCTGAAAGTAATCTTACAAATCTGTTATTGTCATGCTCCAGAGTATTCTGCATTATTTGTGTTTAATATTCTATCACTGTTGCGCCGTGCAGCATTGCTATTTCATATTTAATAACGTTGCAACGAGCTCGGCGATAAGTTTCGAAAGAATGCTCAAGAGACCATTTAGACTCTCGACAACCAATCTGCACGCTGAATAGGGCGCGTGAGTGTTAGCCAACTCTTTATTCTCAACGTCAGTATAACCAGGACTGCACTAACCTGTAAATATTTTTTAATCAGGACCGAAGTTGTACGGCGCCCCAAATGTTATTCTAAACAATTATATTTTCTCAAGATTGCACTGTTAGTGGTTAATCAATCATCATTGGTATTTCGTTGGTACTTTTCACTTTCAGATGTACACATTTCTGGAGGGAACAGAACCGTAGTCCCTTTAACATTTGAAACATTGTAAGAATTATTACTCAACTTTTACCTAAGTCTTAGTAGACTGACGTGACGTTTTGTTACTTGACCTGTTACTTCAAGTGTGTTATTTCTGTTGGCACGAAATGTCATGCCATGAGACAGTGAAGACAACATTTAAATATAAACATGAAGGTCGTCTAGCGGTGACAAAACTTATCCAGCCTATTTTTGTTACGGACACTTCGGTATATGTGTCAGTAAAAAACAAAAACGTCAGATACCTTATTTACATGTAATTTCAAAAATATTTTGACCAGACAACAATGTTCACTCGTGTCTTATTTAATAACATAAGACTTAGATTAAAACGTGATGTGAGTAGATTCCTGGTGTTACGAAGAAGTAGTGACGGCTGCACTCCGTGTCCCCCGCCGCCGCCTTGCCCTCCACCGACTTGCTCACCTTGCCCGCCAACGCCTAGCCCGCCGTCGTTTTGCCCGCCGCCGCCATGCGATTGGCCGCCGCCATGCCCGGAGCCGCCCAAGATATTGCCTCCGTTTCACTATTGCCCGAGGACGGCATATGATGTCAAGTTCATATACGTGAACGATAAAATACCCACAACGACGTTGAAGGATTTCGCGGATCGCGCGTCGCAAATTTGTTTTTTTACAGAACTTTGCAGAGGTTTGTATTTTTTTTATTTTATACTAACTACTATTAATCGGCTTATAAGCTTCCTATTGGCCGGGTATAGAGACCGTTTAAGCAAAGCAAAAAATATTGCAGCGCATAAATTATTGATGTGGCCAAAAGTAGCCTGGAGGCAATGATTTCAACATAGTATGTACGTCTTTACCTCAGTTATATTTGTTTGCGCTTTCTACTTCATTTTGCTATACAATAATAACGCGAGATAAATATGGGTCACGATAAGTAGGGCCATCAACCCTCCACGCAAAAATAGGCGCATTATGAGTTTCGGAAAACCATTCCGAGATAATCTAGTAACCTAAATATGGATAATCTAAAACCTAAATACGATTTACTATTTCTGTAGTGGTACTTAAACTGTTGCATTACTGGACGTTTATATTAAGTTGCGGGAATTTTGTATGTCTAAGCGTTTTTATTTCGCCAGCCCGGCTTACCGATTTTTGTTTTGTAATTAGCAACTATGTTAAGCGAGATTCATATCAAAGTTAAATGATAAATACTGTAAGACTTCAACAATTACATTCTCTATTTTTTTATTGCCCAAAGATTACACTTGCTCATAATATCAGAAATGTTTTTCACGTCTTTCTCCATTTAAGCACTTATGTTGTCATATAGCAAATTGATCTTGACTAGACTTATAACGCTCGGGCAACTAAGATGAATCGATTGACAGGTCATTTGTCAAAATCAGTTTAATAGGAGCGGAACAGGGAGGGCTTCGCGTGCATACTACGGGGCTGTTACGTTAAGCGCCCTGGTTTATTGCACCAAATTGGTGGTATAAGGCTTGAAATTGGTATTTTGTTACGTTTCGTACTTTACTGCTAGTACTTTGCTTAATGCTATTGTATCGAGACAACGTAAGTACCACATTTTAAAAATATTTAAGAGGTGGTACTTACTTTAAAAACCGGCCAAGTGCGAGTGGGACTCGCGCACAAAGGGTTCCGTACCATTATCTGTAAGTTTGTTGTATGGGAGCCCCCCTTAAATATTTATTTTATTTTATTTTTAGTATTTGTTGTTATAGCAGCAATAGAAATACATCATCTGTGAAAATTTCAACTGTCTAGCTATCACCGTTCTTGAGATACAGCCTGTTGATAGACGGACGGACGGACAGCGACGTCTCAGTAATGGGGTCCCGTTTTTACCCTCTGGGTACGGAACCCTCAAAATTAGGGTTACGGGAGAAACGGGCGTCTTTCCTATGGACAAGATGTTTCTGTACTATTTGCTTTTATTGACCAATTTGGCTATGCCACGTTATCAAGCTCGAATAAAAAAATCGACATATGTTAATCGAAATCGATATACATCATTTAAATGACTATATGTCAATGTCCATCAAGTTAGGTACTGTTGTAACTAAGTATGTTACATGTTCCACGCTGTATACATATTAATAGCTTATTTTTTGTAGGTAGGTACTGTCTTTGTTGTCGCCGGTGGCTCAGCTGCCCTATTATTAAATACCTTGGTGTGGAATGTGTCGAGTAGCCATCGTTCCATTCCACCATGGAGCCGAGTGGCTGGACTGGACGTCCACTCTTACGAAGTACATGCGTTCAATTCGGAACAATGATAAAAATTACCATTGTTCGCAGCCAAATTAACAAATCGAGACTACGCGGACGCAACACTCGTTCCATTAAATTGGGATTTCGCTTTTGCAGTCGCTGGGAACCAGAATAAATGTCACCATTAGGACATTGTTTTCATTAAGCAATAGCCCGTTTTAGGATTAATCAAATTATCATTTTCATTAGACTTTTTCGCAACGCCAAGGAATTTGAAATCTAAATAAAATGTTTAATGATGATCATTCAGATCATTATTTAAATTCATGATGGCCAATTTGAAGAAGTTATGTTTTTTTTTGATTGAATCCTATTAACATTATTAATGGATTTAGCTGAACATCCACTTTACACGAAGGCAATAATATATTAATTCCTGACATCAATTAAAAGATTAACCACCGTTACACCATATTTAATTTATATTGTAACTAGTATAAAGCGGGGTCGCATACGGACTTTTTTGTCGATTTGTCAACGCCATACTGCATCGCGACATGTGGCCACAGTATAAAGGTGATGTGGCCCTTTGTCGCATTAGCAACGCGCGACGGAATCGATACAAACGCGCGCCTGAGTCGATGCAGTCGCGCTGTTCTGACTCAGCATCGCTTCTACATGTAGACGCGCGACTGCATCGATTGAGCATAGCTATTGCTAATAAAACGCGACATTGGGTATAGGAAGAGTGGAGGGGAGGATTTGCGACTGATTTAATTCTGCATTGCGGCTGTATCAATGCTGAATCGCGACTGTGCCGATACCGAATAGCAACTGTATCGCGATAGTAGCGATACAGAATCGAGTGTATGTGAGCGAGGGTAATATGACCAACGATAGCATCGATGCGCGATCGCGACCGTATCACTGCATCGCTACTGAATAGTTGCAATAAGTCGCTGAATACTACCTCCCTAAGATTTTCCGATAATTAATAAACTACAAAAAAAAGAATGCCTGAATTTTCTTTAATAGTACCTATACATTACCGAGATCTCCGCCATAGCCGCGACTTTGTTAATGATGTGCCGACGGAAAGTTTCAGTTTTCAGTTTCAAAAAATTGGAAATTTCTTATAATGTCTTGTAGTAAATATCCCAATATTCTTTTAAATTCTTATGAAAGTTTCCAGAAATTTCCTCAACTTGCCCATCTTGTAAATATGAGAGCTGACTCAAGGTCACACGTTTGACAAAAATAAGCTTGCGAAGTCCCAGCCCAAGTTAGCAAAACAAGCTGCAGAAGCGCTTAAACAGCCCTTATACAGCTAATTTAAGCTGAAATGAAGGCAAGCACTACTGCAGCTTGTTTGCTACTTGGGAGGGCGACACTATTTTAAATTATTATCTAATTATAATTGCATCACGTTCACTTGAGAGAACATTTCGATATCAATTTTAGTACCTTGCATCTTAAAAACCTTGGCAGCACTATAACTTTGAGACAACAGTTCAGAACAGATTGTGCCAGTAATCCTGTTAAATAACTGACGAGCACGTAGCACAGCCACGAAGATCGGTTTTATAATAATGTTTTCGAAGATAGTTGAGCAGTTAAAGCACAGCATTATAGAATAAGCCGTTGTGGTTTTTCATGTCAACTATTATAGTTATTATTAGAGTTGTAAAAATATTACCATCTGCACATCTCACTCAAGATGTTTTGATGAAAATAGACTTTCAAGCAAAGCTGTATATGGATTTCTCCAAAAGCGGATGCTGTATACTTTCTACCTGGGGCCTTACCACGATCTCTTAATGCGACTCACTTTAGGCCCTAAACTGAACTGTATCGCTATTTCATACCATGACATTGTATTTACGACTCGGTTCAGATGCAGTTCAGTAAGAGCGTCTCAACTATTTCATTCTCTCATTTCAAGTACTTTTCGTACCACGATGTGTCACTTGAGACGAAACTGAATCGCAAGAGTGTCGAATTTTGCGACTCATAAAAAGTTCCTCATTGAATGTATTGTTCTGGATAGTTTTGTGTTGAATATTTATTAATTCCTAGCTTTTGCCCGCGGCTTCTTTCGCACAGGTCTGGAAACGTGTCAGTGTAACTTCCTACCGTTTTATTGTTTCTTAAAACCTATACTCATACCTTTACCTTGTTCCCATCAAAATGTTCTTAATTTTTCTGTCGTCGTCGTATTACCTAAATAAAACTTTGAATCGTCCTACTTTATTGACAATGGCGACTAATTATGTAATGGCGACTCTAATTTGTCGAGACTAATCTAGGTGCGTTGTGATCGCAAGATACCTAACACTTGTTCGTAATAGGTAGTTCGTCGTCGTACCTCATGGAAAGTTAAAAAACTTATAACACGAGTTTTTTTTATTTTTAACCTTTTCCCCGCTTTGAAGCAAAGCAAAGCACTGCCACTTACACGCCACGTAAAAGTTTGGACAAGACAATATAGGGATTCCAAAAGAGATATCGATGTCCGATTATTTTTACGTAAAAGTGCACCTCAGACTCAGTATAATATTATTGAATACAAAAGTACTTAAATTTACATAATAAATCATTATTAATAACATAATTGATCTTGAAATTCACTTAATAAATCGACTTTAAAGTGTGATAATATCAGAATACTCAGTGACCGAGTTACAACACTATCCGTTTGACTAATGAGGGGATGACGTCACGCGTGGACGTCTCCAGCCGACACGGGCGTCAGAGGCATTGGTAATTGTTTTAATTCTAAAGTTGGGAAGATGCGTTATTTCTCTTATCGATACTTTTAGGTAGGATAGTAATAACTCAAACTGTAATAGGATTTAATCTGTATAGAATACTTTTTATTGCGTAATGTTTAATGAAGGTTAAATTTGTACAAGCTATTTAACTTCCCTGATCCTTATATTCAAACTGGAATCAATTTCAATATAAGTGTATGTAGGTATAAAATAGTCGTGAAAATTATATGTGCCCGTTTTTATTTAAAGGGAGTATATCTATAAAATTAAAGCCTGACCAGAAATATATGAGGATGCGCCATATTGCGGAATTTCAAAATTAAAGCCTGACCAGAAATATATAAGGATGCGCCATATTGCGGAATTTTACTGGAACTAATTTCTTACACTGACAATGATTTTTGATGGTTTGTCAACAATGTCAATGTCATTCGTGGTGGTTTCTTTAAGAGACAAATATTTAAAAATATCCAAAGAAAATGCCTAAAACCATTCACAGTCGTGAACGTAATATTATTAAATAATGTGTATGCTTGTTTACTACACGAAAAACAGTCAGGAAACAGTATATTCCATTAAATGATTTTACGAGGTTATCATAGGAACTGAGGTATTTAAACTAATGTCATTATAGTGCGGTTGCGATTGGTTGCAAAATTGTTGCCATATTAATCTTATAAATAGCGCCCCCTTGACAATCCTCATATATTTCTGGTCAGACTTTACATAAATAAAGTGGTCCCATAAAAACTATTTTTACTTAAACAAAGTTATGAAATATCGTTGGCGGCCACATCCCTATGCGACCGCTCGCGCCGTCTTGGGCGTTGGTAACAGTAGCAGTTGCTGTATAAAATCATAGAAGGAATCAAAATTGATTTATTCGAGTTTTTTATATTGTATTGTGTTCATAGATTCGGTTTTAGAGTACGTTTTGAGTAGGCTTAACTTCAACCAATAATAAAAGTCCATATTTTTTGTATTAACATGGAATTTTGCTCTCCAATTTTACGACGGCTGTGGCCGTCGTGGCGTCCTGGGCACGACTTTCCGTTGACGGCTGTGGCCGACTGTGGCGGTGAATGGGTTAAAGACGTTGAAATTTGCGTTGTTACTCAAGTCTTACTAAAAAAATAATACATTTCTCATACAAACCTTGACTTTCCGTTTAATCCTCTTAAGGATAGGAATTCCGGATACCGTTTAAATCAGTATTCTCAGTTAATTACAATTATATTACTAACTGAGACAATAATGCTCTAATTAATTTTAGACGACGCGTTTGGCTCGGTTTGTAGACACCTGCCTACTGAGTCGGCGGTCCCGGGTTCGAATCCCGGCCGGGGCAAATATTTGTGCAAAATATTTGTTCTTGGGTCATGGATGTTATCTATATATGTATTTATATATTATGTATATCGTCGTCTAGTACCCATAGTACAAGCTTTGCTTAGTTTGGGACTAGGTCGATTTGTGTAAGATTGTCCCTTAATATTTATAATGTAGAGGATCTAACGATTTTCATACAAAGTTTTACCATCTAATTGCCTTAAATTTCATCCTTTTAGAAGATCAAATTCCAAAAATAAATGCAGAGCAGAGTTCATACACGAAAATATTTCCTCACATATACCTTCACATTGATGGAGAATCTGTAAACAAAGTTCTAACTCAAACATCTCTTACCTACTCAAAAATCACACGATTTCCATAAAAACTTTCAACCCCAATTGGGCCCTGGTGTTTGACAGGTTTTTCAGATGTCTGACGAGTTAATTTCTTTCGAGTTATTAGAATACGATCTCTTGGATAATGCAACGGGAAAAAAAAAGATGCACAATGCGCATAGATAAGAGTGCATTACTGGTAATAAGTAGATAGCTAACTTCGTGTTTTTCGGTTCGAAATACGACTACTGCAATACTACGGTAAAGAGCTCGTAACTTTGTATGGATTTCATAGTAAGATACGTTTTTTTTCCATAGCATTGCAGACTGTAGTAACTAAATTAGCCGCTCGAGGGTGCTTTACATCATGCTTCTTTATTTGGTAGTTAAGTTCTTAACCCACAATATGATTTTTAATAGATTAAATTATAAAAACAAGTAAACTATTTTGTAAAACAAAGAACTGGAGTTACAAACATTTGCACAGAACCTAAAATAGACAACTATAATTGAACATATCTTTAAGCAGTTGATAATTTATTTATTTACGTTTATTTATTATTCAAAAAAGTTACACAACATTACAGTAATAAAACCAATAAGGCACTGAACTACAAAAGTACATATAAACAAGACTTAAAACTAGTTAATTTAGGCGACACAACCGCGTGGGTCCTTTGCGTCGTCTGATCTGGTGTATAATTCGGCAGATTACCGCGGAACCGCCGAAACACTCTTCCGCCAGAAGTCTGCACTTGCGATGGTGTCCTGCAGCGGCCGCGGCACGCACACCACAAATGAGCTGAAGTACTCGTAGTGCCGGGACTGCAGCTGGATAATATTGATATCATGGGGTCCAAAATATAAGCCCGATTTCAAAGGTCTTAATCTCGGCGGGAGACAGCTGGCGATAAACACGGAGCTCTTAACATTGTCATTGACACACTTGATATTATATGGGTGATAAAATTACTTCACCGCATTTTGTGGTCACAATTTCTTTCCGCTGAACGAATACACTAAATCCGCGGAGGATTAAACTGAATTCAAAGACTGGCATAACACGTAAAATTCATTTGTAATTTAACTAATTTACATGTCAATGATTGACAAGAAAAATGACAGAAGGCGGCACACGTTCCGAGACTTAATTACAATTCTTTTGAAATACAGACATTTTAAACTTTATTTCCATTGACGTAATAATTACATGGACACACAATCAGACGGAAAAAATGGCACCCTCCCAACTAATGCAAAATCACAAATCGCATTAGTTGGGCGATCAGTCTCGTGTAGACCATGACACGTGACGGGTCTCAAAAATGACTTAATTTTCAGTGAAAAATTGCAGAAATAACAGCTATAAAATAAAGAAAAAGGTAGGAATATTCTTTTTTACGCAGATTCTATTGATTAATTAACGAATCCTATGTAAAATCATAGCATATTTTAGATTAGAATTATTAACTTTGTCCCTACAAAATGCACCTCATCACAGAACAAAAATCTAAGGAGTCGCTATAGTTTTATATTTTATTAATTAATAAAGGAGTGCAATAAATAGGTAATTATCCTATTTTTTTTATTAAAGGTTCCCACGCGATCCTAGACAACGTGAAAAATTGAGGTCACGTTTAGTAAGAGACAGACGTCAAGAATAATTTCAGCCAAATAATTCGTCTCTCGTGTGTTCGTTCGGCGTAATCATATATGTTTTTTTTTTTATGTTTAATCAAAAGAAGCGTAAAATGATTATGTAGTGTTTGTGGTAGTAGGTATCTATACATAAATAGATATACACTGTCTCGGGCGCACGTCACATGGGATGCTGCGTTTAGTTACATGCGAGCCGAGGGCGAGAGTGGACGCATGACATTGCTATGTGTGCGGCGGCGAGTGAGCCAGTGTTATGAACATATGCCTTTTACAAGCAGATCCTACAGGTTACATTAATAAATATTTATAAAAAAATTGCTCTGTTGTCATTGTTTTATTTTGTCTCAGAGTCTAGACACTGTCAGTTTAAACCTTTGAACGCCAAGAACACCTAAAGACAATGTGTGCTGCCGTGCATACTACGCCACCGACTTTCAAGGGTTAAAAATGTTAATATTTTGCACTTGCCTTACTCTCATTTCACATATTACTGATACCTTCTATGCAGTGTAGGGACCCTTTTATGCAGTTGTTAAATAAAAACGTAACTTAATTTGTTATTAACAATTTACGAGTTTATTTAGTTCAAACAACAAATATATTTTAATACCTAAATAAAATAATAATGAAAATATTTTTAGTATGTAAAACTATTAAAATCTGCTCCATTCGTGCCATGTTCCAAGTTTGAGAAGAGACATGAGTCAGAATACGCTAAAAAAGTTAATTTACACGAAAAATATTTGTGGTAATAAGTACGTAAGCCAATTTGACACTTAAACATTTGAGTAAAGAGTTATTTTGTATGAAGTAATTATGTTGTTGTAAATTATAAATAAGCGTTATTGGCATCTACTTGAACATGACAGCAGTGCCACTTTTTTCGACAATTTTGTTCGGGTCTGTGGCTCTATTATAAATAATACCTCAATGTTTATTTCATTCAATAAAGCATTTGGTATGGCAAATATTGTCATTAAATTAAAAAAAGAACATAAGTCCGCTATTAAATATATGTCTTTTCTTTTCAAAATTACCAACAAAGTGTGCCGCGAAATTAATTTATAATATTTTAGTTACCGAACGGATAGAAGTCAGAAAAAGATAAACATATACGAAACTCACATAGCGGCATCCCTTTCGCGCCGTAGCATCTCACTTGTGGACCAGAGACAAATATCGGTCTTTCATTCACTTTATTCGATCGAGAATCAGCTCTGCTTTAAATTTGTTATGGTACCAAATTGAGCAATTCAGTTTAGGTTCCTAATCTGAACTGCTCTGCATTTGGATAGCTTTTAATAAGATTGTGGTAAGGCCCCTGATCGGGTAAATAAATTGATGTCTTTTCCTTCTTCGCGGACGAAGTTTATACGGTATTAGAGTGCACCCACAGAAAACCGTAGGTTAAAATTGTATAAGCACATCTTTATAAGCTTTCCTTTCGACTTACAGGTTTTGGCGTCACGCTGGGACACATATTTAAAGAGCCGGCCACCATAAATTACCCTTTCGAGAAGGGTCCGATCTCGGCCCGGTTCAGAGGTGAGCATGCTTTACGGCGATATCCATCCGGAGAGGAGCGATGCATCGCCTGTAAGCTATGCGAGGCTGTTTGTCCGGCCCTGGCTATCACCATAGACGCCGAGGAGCGCCCCGACGGCTCACGCCGGGCGACACGCTATGATATCGACTTGACTAAGTGCATCTACTGCGGATATTGCCAAGAAGCTTGCCCGGTCGACGCCATAGTGGAAGGTCCCAACTTCGAGTACAGCACGGAAAGTCATGAGGAGTTAATATATAATAAAGAAAAGTTGCTGACCAATGGCGACCGCTGGGAGGCCGAAATTGCTAGCAATCTTAGAGATACTCATCTGTACCGTTAAATTATATTATAACGCGCAAATTCCGATGTTTATATTCGCGAAACTCTCGAAAGACAACAATAAATCCTAAGTGAGCAGAAAATGACTTTCTGCGTACCCGTGAGAACCATTTAACTTTTACAACTTAAATAAGAGCTGTGTCTACGCTATTAAAGCATCGATTAAATAATCCTCCCAGTATTTGTTTTGTTTGTATCTCTTAACAATATCTTCTATATCCTTCTCAGTACCTACTTATAGTATTTATGTTCAAACGACTTTTCTTTTCTAAAGAATTCTTTAATATTGGAGCTGAAGTATTTCATTTAATCTTGAAAACGATTTACGTTTGTTCTGAAAAGTAGGTAATATTTATTCGCATCAAGTCCGTGCGTAGGTAATAAAGATTTGTACACGTTGGCCAAATAGAAGCACACGTGGGGCCGGGCGCATTTTATGGCTGCAGTTGCGTCAAAGTAACTGAGAATTATTACGGCAGGTATGAAAAACAGGCCAAGTGACGTCGGCCTGCGAATTGCGCGGGTTCCATATCACCACAATACCGCTATTTTTGGTAATTATTTTCTTGCATTAAAACTGCAGATTTTAATCTGATGTGAGCTTCAAATATTTCGGATATAAATGAAAAAAACCTTCACCTATTTTCTGAGACAGTGGTCAATTTTCCTTATTTTAGAGAAAGAAGTAATCACTTTTTCTTAGTTACACTGCCTGTAGTCTTGAAATCTGTAGCGTTATTGGTCATAGTTATTATGGCATTACGATCTACGTACAGTACCTACCCAGCGGATCCCTGAAAATGAAAAGCAACGTATGCTACCTGGTTCTATGGCCGCGCCTGCACCTATAGCACAACTTTGACGCGCGACTCTTTCTGCGCAAGATATGCTGCCTATCCCTTTATGAACAGTATCGTGAGAGAGTGACGGGTGATGCTACGTCGCGGGACATGAGTCGCGAACCATAGTTGTGCTAGACGGGCTGATGAGTGTGGCAGATAGCTCTGTTTCCGCTTGCCGCATATATAAAAATTATTTTTTAGAAATTGATCTATAACCTGTGTCAATAAGGTCGACATAACTGTCATATATATGGCTTGGTATGCGGTAAGGGGTTAAGTAGTCCAATCTGTGTAAAAAAAATAACTACAAATTTCAATTTGTACCAGTAACTGTCATGAAAAGTTAAATTTAAACCAAACCATACAATTTATAAAACATAATAAAAAAACAGTTCACCCGCACACATACTAATAATTTTTTTTAAAGTGTTTTTGTGTTTTTTTTTTAATGTAAAACTTTTACATGTCTGAGTCTATCGACATTTCACAAGAGGAGACCACTGTTGAGAAGAAACTCGCAGCAATATTTTACTTTTCAAAATTCGACAACCGGAATCCTGGACTGATTTTTCGCAGGTAACCCTATACCACCGTGTTCATAATAAAATAATCTTTAATGTTATTTAATTTCAATTCAATAATCAGACCGTTGCAAAATGCTAGTATAGATTTACCTGTTTAAACCTGGCTACCCGATAGTTGTGACGGGAAAAGAATAGGCAACCTAACGTTTGCATATTCTTTGGGCTTCATACTTTCGATTGGTATAGAATTTATCTAATATTCAAATGTAAAAAAAAAAAATATTAATTAAACATACCCTGGACTAAAATTTGTTAGGCAACCCATATGCAATATATTTATTGACTTATTAAATTAAATATAAAATACATTTCATCAAATAAACATCTCAGTGAAGGTCGTTCTATATCAGGATCTTAGACTATAATACGAGGTTCGTACAAGTGTGATTTAATAATATAAACGTAATGGCGTGTTTAATACGTAATGGATACTTTATGAGCAAATGTGATGAAGATTATTTTAAATCATAATATCCGGCACACGTTTCCGGTGGAAAATACAATAATTGTTTCATCAATTGTATAGCTAATCGAATATATCTTCTGTCCCAGTCCCATAGTGAATACAATAAATATATTGAAACTCGGTACCTAATTGACTAGTTCCGTGGCTCCGTGACTCAAGAGGTGAACTGGTAAAAATCACTACGATCATGTCAATGGAGACTTTGTGGCTCAGGTCCACAAAGTCCTAAATTGACTATAGGTTGATTTCACGTTCTGTTATTCCAGTGGAATAATTTAACCCCCGCATGCATAATAAATGCTACGATAAAAGATTACATTTACCAATGAGGATGATGATACTATCATATCTAACGCTTCCTCGTTCGAATGTTTGCTTTCTTTTCCCATAACTTCCTCGGTTGTCAGTGCTTTACGAGTACATTTAATTTAGTCCATTATATCACTTAGGACATGAAATAATTAGCCACAAGATGCGACGGAGCACCCGCGCCATTCGTTAGGGAAATGCGTCCGTTTAAAAGGCCATTAGGGCCAACGACTCTGCCCGTGTGCCGACATTTAATGACCTCGATTAACTAAATGAAACCTGAATTACCTTCGCAGCTTTAGTATGTGAGGATTTTGAAAAATGCCCATATTTCATGTCTTCCTTGGGTAAGGCCAGTTCTATACTAAATTACCAAATAAATATGCGTCCATGAGAAATCTAAACCGTTCCATGTACGAGTCCTACCGAATTCAAGGGGATTGAAATGAAAGCAAACCCATCAGTATTGTAGCGGCAACATGACGGCAAATCGGCAGATCAGATTTTGGACATTCAGTTTATGATGCTTACGATGTGGTGTATGTCAGTGGCATTGGCATACCTAACGATGAATGGTTACATGATGATTTTACCCGAATACGGCGAAGCAAATAAAAGGGTAACGTTATGTCTTCATGCAAGGTATATTCCCTTTAGTATTCTACAGAATTATGACATACCTACATACATGGGCTATTATATGACTAATGTTTTGGTAATGTGATTCTTACGAAAAAGTAGGTATATTTAATTTAGCACCTAAGCAGACAGAGACACGGTTTCTTCGAATAAATCCCTGAAGGGGACACGGAAAAAACAGGTATTTAATCACCCTGTCAATTAACAAGTTTGAAAAGACTCCCTTTTATAAGATTTACTTTTTCCATTTGGTTCAATTTATAGAAATTAAGCCTGGTTATTTTTTATTCCCGAAACAAATTAGTTTGCATCAGGGGAGTGACAGGTTAAGAATTTATCGAATAACTGTGAGCTATCACGTTTTACCGCAGAAATACCACTGAAATCTTTTAATTATTGTCATTATTACAATTATACCTGGTAATATAACAGCTTATACGATGTATTAATTATATTTCAAAACTATTTAAAGATTATTAGTTGAGAAATTCCCGTTACCGGCTAATTCTCATTTGGGAATATTCCAAGAAAATTCCCATTGTTCCCGGGAATATACGAGCTTGGTGGATCCATTCCTTTGTTATTTAGTTTTAAGCTAATTAATTGAATACAAGCAAACCGTTTTCGCTTTGCAACTCATCCTGAATCACCACTTAAAGTGAATATCATAAAATTTACCTGATGATGGACCCTGGAAGCCCGTAATGGATCGGATCTCAAGATACGTTCAACGTAGACATGTGCGGTTTTCGAATTTGAACTTATCTTGATGAGCAATTAGAGCCGGTATCATAAAATAAACCTGATGATGGATCCTGGAAGCCCGTAATGGATCTCAGGATACGTTCAACGCACACATGTGCGGTTTTCGTATTTCAACTCATCTTGATGAGCAGTAAGAGCCGGTATTATAAAATTTACCTGATGATGGACCCTGGAAGCCCGTAATGGATCGGATCTCAAGATACATACGTTCAACGTAGACATGTGCGGTTATCGAATTTCAACTTGTCTTGATAAGCAATTAGAGCCGGTATCATAAAATAAACCTGATGATGGGCCTTAGAAGCCCGTAAGTAATGGATCTCAGGATACGTTCAACGTAGACATGTCTGGTCTTCGCATTTCAATTCATCTTGATGAGCAATTAGAGCCAGTATCATAAAATAAACCTGATTATGGATCCTGGAAGCCCGTAATGGATCTCAGGATACGTTCAACGTACACATGTGCGGTTTTCGCATTTCAACTCATCTTGATGAGCAGTTAGAACCGGTCTCATAAAATAAACCTGATGATCATACTAACACAGATGAAATAAACCTGGTGGTGTCTAGATGAACATACTAAAAGTCCTCGAGGGTGAGGGCTGTGCTGAGTGAGTAGGGAGAGTTGAAGGTACTCGTACTTTATTCAGATTTTAATAGCATTATAATTACTTCGAACAAAAGTTTCTACATAAAATTTCCTACAAATTTGACATATATATGTTTACTCTACGATCTTTACTTTAGGAGCTACACGGCGCATATATATTTTTGTTGATATGGTCAAGAGATTATAGTATTTTGGCTTACTATCTTGTCGTTCTGGTAGTATATAATACCAGACATGAAAATATACATATTATTTTATAGTACAAAATCCAACTCTGACGTTATTCGGCGGTCCGCGCCGCGCTGACGCCCGTAGTAGCTAAGGCCTTATCGAGATACCACGACTTTGCGCGACAGCGGCAGCGGCAGCGGTGTAGGTACGGATGTCTCGCTCACTGGTATGGCCGCCGTGCTCGGACTTCTCGCTCAATCACTCGCTGCGCTGCTGCTTGCCGCGCAAAGTCGCAGCTCCGTTACGGTAATTTCGCACGCTTGGACCGATATGGGGATTATATGTTCGATCAGCAGGTGACTAAGCGTGCTTATTCTAAACTAAAAAAAAAAAACGTTATGATGGCGACGTATCCCTAAAAAAACTATTTTTCTTTTACGTTGAATGTATCCTGAGATTTATTACGGGCTCCCAGGATCCATCATCAGGTTTATTTTATGATACTGGCTCTAATTGCTCATCAAGATGAATTGAAATGCGAAGACCAGACATGTCTACGTTGAACGTATCCTGAGATCCATTACCTACGGGGTCCAGGATTCCATCATCAGGTTTATTTTATGACACCGGCTCTAATTGTTCATAAAGGTGAATTGAAATATGAAAACCGCACATGTCTACGTTGAATGTATCCTGAGATCCATTACGGGCTCCCAGGATCCATCATCAGGTTTATTTTATGATACTGGCTCTAATTGCTCATCAAGATGAACTGAAATGCGAAGACCAGACATGTCTACGTTGAACGTATCCTGAAATCCATTACTTACGGGCTTCTAAGGCCCATCATCAGGTTTATTTTATGATACCGGCTCTAATTGCTCATCAAGAAGAGTTGAAATACGAAAACCGCACAAGTCTACGTTGAACGTATCCTGAGATCCATTATGGGCTTCCAGGATCCATCATCAGGCTTATTTTATGACACCGGCTCTAACTGCTCATCAAAATAAATTGAAATGCGAAGACCAGACATGTCTACGTTGAACGTATCCTGAGATCCATTACCTACGGGGTCCAGGATTCCATCATCAGGTTTATTTTATGACACCGGCTCTAATTGTTCATAAAGGTGAATTGAAATATGAAAACCGCACATGTCTACGTTGAACGTATCCTGAGATCCATTACGGGCTTCTAAGGTCCATCATCAGGTTTATTTAATGATACCGGCTCTAACTGCTCAACAAAATGAATTGAAATGTGAAAACCGCACATGTCTACGTTGAACGTATCTTGAGATCCGATCCATTACGGGCTTCCAGGGTCCATCATCAGGTAAATTTTATGATACTCACTCTAAGTGACGAGGTTATGACGTTCGAAAAACTATTTTTACCACTGTAAAGTACTTTTAAGTAAAAAAAAATCTCAAGTCACACAATTGAGTAGCAAATAACATAAATATAATTAAAGCAATAAAAGTACATTACTGCAGACGCCGGGAAATAAGGGCTTGCTGGCTGAGTAGGTATAGACGGCCGACGTAAGTGAGGCTGGATAGTGATACGAAGCCGGCAAGCCCATTTCACTAAATAAAAAATACACCACAAAAAAAACATAATTCAGCTGTTCAGCCAGTTCATGAACAGACGCCATGTTTAAAAAAAAAGTATTTTTAATTATCCCTCCAATCCCTCCATTTTTTTTTTTCGTTTCGGAAGTTGTTTACGTGTGTAGTGTTCGAATATTAGGGCCATTATACACAACCTTATAATAAGAATCTTAATTTCTATAATAAATAAAATAAAGACAGAAGATTTTAAATATTTTCGTGTGTCATAAATTGAGGGGGCTGTCCACTGGGTACCACTTTTTTGCAAATTATCTAATCGTCAGCCTCCCCGGCTGTTTACTGGGTATTTCAATTATTTTTTAAATTGTGAGTAAAAACGACCGTACGAACCGTTAAATTCAAATTTAAAAAAAATTGTAGAATGTCTTGTCGTAATCGTGAGAAAACCCAGTGGTCAGCCGCATTTCAAATGATTTTTTACGCGGCTGAACATTGGGTACTCCCAATTATTGCTATTGCGACTCCAGTATTCAGCCACTATCTTGTTGGTACCAATTTAAGTGATATTTTTAAAGCGGTAGGTAAATATTTGTATAGGAATCTAGAAACTTTACACTATATAAATTATTAAAAAATATAATTATTCCAATAAAAAGTAAATTAAATGTATATTGAACTTTAAACTGGAATAATTTACTATATACTGTATAGATACAGGCACCTAACTGAATAATTTTCGACCGTTTCTTTTGTTAAAATAAATGTTTCGTCTGTATTGCCGATTTTTTCAGATAAGATATATGAATACAGTCTCGATTATTTTAAACAATTAACGAGTTCTCTCTTATAAATTTGTGAATACGCAACATCATTTTATTGTGGATACACCACATTTTTTGCGCTTTGATCTTTGTATCAATGGAGTTCTTTGTTTTGTGAGAATAGTAGCTATAAAAAACAAGATTTACATAAATAATATCGTTGATTTTGATATAAATATTGCTATTTTTGATCTCATTCTTATTTATTGTTACAAGGGCTGGGGACTGGATTCAGCGAGGCTGTTAATAGGATTTTAGAGGCTGACCACTGGGAAAACATGCCATTTTTTTGTTTAAACTTGAATATATATTTTATTAAAACAATGATTGTTTTTGATATATATTGCACAAAAACTACAATAGACAATTCATCCAATCATGTGGTATGTTTCATTATCCGACGAATACTGTACAATTGCCAACTGTTCAAACTTCAAAAAGTCGATTGGAGGCTGACCACTGGTGCCTTTAACCTAATATGTTAAGAAACATGTTTCATTATTGAGAAAAATGTCTAAAACAATCAGCATTTTAAAAGGAATAAGCTCTCTTAAGCATTCATAAATATTTATTGTAAAAATGTGATTTATAACTAAACCATTCTTATTATTCACAAGTGTTCTATTGAGTTTAATTTAGATACTTACATGTTACGCAGCGCTACTCAGCCTGCCCGTTCCTGACCGTTGCCCTCGCTGATCAAATCATCGGCGGTACATAGATAATTCCATTTGCTCTGATACGTGTCCGGTGGCACCGTACATTGGCCAGAGGCCATCGATCGTACGCATTCTCTCCGATCATGGCCTGTTAAATGATTACCATGTCCAATTGACCCATACTCGCGTTCCTATTTCCAAGTTATGTCGAGCTAGTTAGTACTTATCTCGCATTGTTGTATTGTTTCAAATCCTTAGTAGTGATGGTAGTGATATGGCTAAAATCGTAATATACGATAAGTATTGACTGATCATTAATTAAGTATAGTTGTAGGGGGGCACTTGCCAAAACTACATACTTCTACGGCTTCAAGATCCTTGTATTAAAGTTCAGTCACTACGTGGCATAGGCGATTAATACATGTAGGTATATCGTCGTGTACAGGAAAGTAATTATTATTCCGGATTTCTAACCCATGGAGTCAAATGGCGTCACTGCCGTGTGATGTGACAAACTTTGCAGTTTGAACTAAAATTTAAGAAAGCATACTAAGAACGGTATTTTATTGATTGCCATTTAATTTGGGTGATTAACACGTTCAATGCGAAGCTTCATTTTGTGAACTCGCTCTCAGTGCGTTACAACCCATGAGAGTCCTGTATTGAACTTTCTGGCTGTGCGGTACAAGTCAATTACAGCCTGTAAGAAGGGTTCTATATTTTACCTAAAATGTCTTTACTAAATACATATATATGAAATTTAATTATAACAATGTATAGTCTAATAAAAAGTCGACCTTATACTGCCTTCGCCGAAGTTGATGACTGTTCGTTGAGATTTTATAGACGAATTAATTAGCAGGTCAAAATTGACTTGTAACGCACAGCCAGGACTGGCACAGATAAAAATGTCGATGATTTAGTAGTGATGGGAAAGATAAACCAAATAAATATATCGAAACAATGTATAACTTTTTTTTACATTTGTTACATGTGTAACCAGATGATGGGCTCATGTAAATACGTCAATTTTGTGATGCATTCGAGGGTATTTCAATTTCGTTCTCCGTACTTAGATGAACCGCCGACGATGGTTGACTGCCACTCGGGGACGTGGAAGTTCTCACCGAATCATGTTCCAATATGCGAACTTTGTCTTTGTTCCAGCTTCTTAAAAAAAATTCCAACATTCTACGAGACCGCATTTTAGACGCATTCATGTTTACGTATAAACAGAAACAAACGTGCGTGCTAATAGCAGGGTAACAGCACTAATGCATTCTGCACTTACGTGCAGTGCTGTACAGGGCCTTACACAACAGGTCATATATGCCCTGTTCCGCACTGAATAACAAAAGTTTTAATCTGGTGCGAACAGGTCATATGTGACCTGTTAATTAATTTATATGTTGTCGGGTAGATTGTAAAATGACGAATCTAAATGTATACTTGACTATATAAAAAAAATTAAACATCACAACTTTATGGCCTTCGCACCAGTGCAATGTCGCGCATTTCGGCCGCCGCACCAGGCGAAAGTTCAGAACAGGGTCAAAATGACCTGTTTCGTAGTGAACGTGGTAAATAATTTTAATCAATATGATTATTATTTCAATGCTTAATATTTTCTTTTAAACTCTAGAGTATCATTTATTTTATTTTATAACATGTATTGTGTTGGGTAAGTAGGTAGGTAAATTACATAGGTACAAAAGGAGGCACATCTATCTCGTATTAATCTCATTGTGTCTGCGAGCAATCGACAGCATACAATGTAGGTAGATATAGAATTGGCAGTCGAAAGCAGTCGATGACATTCGATGGCTCTGCCTAATGGGGAAGCGGCGACGTAACAAGCACCGAGGTCTTTAATAGACCGATAGATCAATGCCGGAGCATTGACACGACGATTAAATGAAGGGAGAAATGTGACCCAGTTAGCTGCTCTCGGGAACAGTTATTTCGTTTAGAAGTCCCGGGCGTCATTTGGACATCGATTACAAGTTTGATTTGCACAAAAATCACAAGTGATCGTGCGGAATTTCAATATCAATTCAATTGACGAAATCTCTAAAAATATGGCCGCTTTTGAATAATCGTAATGCGTATGCGAGAAGATTCCTTTGAGAAATGTTACTTTCGTGATCCGGTTGTCTTAAATAAACGACCGTGGTATAAGGCCGTGTTCAGACCGGGCTGACTGTCGGCCGCCCAAAGTGAGCGAACGTTACGCAGTTTCCATACATATTCACACATTCGGCGGCCGACAGTCAGCCCGGTCTGAACACGGCCTAACTTCACCAAAATAGTCGGTCTATACTCCTGTGGTGCACTAGATATAAAAAAGCATGCGTTTAAAGCAAACCACACGCCCTTTGAGTTTTATCGTCTGGCTTAAAAAGATGACTACATCAACCAGTCTTTACCTTTAGCCGTTTCAACTAGCATTCAAAGTCAAGAGAGGCGCGTTGACATATCCGTAACGTGTATCACACACAAACACCCCTCTCTGTTTTGGGAGTATCCATCTTCTCCTTCATAGGTTCTCGTATGTAGATTTGTATTTACATACTCCGGTCACCTTGGGGCAACATTTTTGAGTCTCACCTAACTGCACCGGCGGGTCGGGGCATGTTTCCGTCCGTGTCACGTTTAATTAGTCTGTCCCGTTTAGAATAACAAATAAGCCGCATACCTATCCTACATACCGCACTTTGTACACAGGATTTAACTTATGAGGATATTGAGGATAACCAAAGTGATCCTTAGACCTTTGAGATTTACTATGCAGTTATTTGGAATTAAAATAATCTGTAAAAATATATGTTTGAACCAATTCGACGACGCGGTTGGCGCAGTGGTTAAGCAACTGCCTACTGAGCCGACGGTCCCGGGTTCGAATCCCGGCAAGGGTAAATATTTGTGTGATGAACACGAATATTTGTGCCTGGGTAATGGATGTTCTATATGTATTTAAGTATTTATTTACCTATATAAGTATGTATATCGTGGCCTATTTAGTACCCATAACACAAGCCTTCTTGAGCTTAATTTGGGACTAGGTTGATTTGTGTGAGGACGTCTGATATTTATTTATTTATAAGGCAAAACACTTTGAAACAGAGCTAGCTCAAAAAATGAATTAGTACCTACATAATAAAATTGGTATATACCATTTTTGATAAATTGGTATATGACCCAGTGAAAAGTAATTCATATATTTTTTTGTCTTTCACTTGTTGTTGTCCAGTTGCGTTGCCTAAAGAGGCGAAAAAACATTAAACAGGGTTTGATTGAACAGGGTGGTGAAATGTGTGATAACCTTTACTTTTCAAAATCTCTTCTAAATACCTGCTAACAAGGTATATTTAGGTTATTTAGTAAGATTTGGTTGTCAAAAGATATTTATAGAGAAAGTAGAGAAACAAGATTATAAATATAAATCGACAAACACTCACGTATTAAAAGGTATTATAAGTAACGTTTGAAGCTAATGTTCTAGAGAGTTTACTGATGTTTGTCGGTAGAAATATATGTAATAAGTCTCGTGGCTTTATATGGATTCTTTGAATAAGAAATGATTGCAAATTCGCTACACGAGGCATCGCGTATACAAAGATTTTTCTTTTGTTTACTTGTTTTGCGTCATTTATGAGTTATTTATTAGCACTTCGGAGAGATGTAACTTGAAGTATAACTCTGTTTACAACCTTGTTCAGAATTTCACCGACTATTAGCTGAAGAATTCCGAACTGTTACAAAAATGCCCAAATATATAATCGTGTTTGAAGATTTACATGAACTACTTGTTCAAATCCATCATCAAATCTCTAGGAGATATTTTTGAATAGGTTTTTTTTAAATTATTGTGGCCTCCAAACATTATTTTTTGATAAAGTCAGCAGTTTTGTAAATATTCGCTCCGAAAATAAAAAAAAATAGCGTCCCCTTTCTAACTTTTCAACCACGGGTCAAAAAATTATGGAAAAATTCAAGAACATGAGGCCTTATAAGTACTTTCAATGAAAACTATATTGAACAAAATCGGTCGAGCCGTTTTTAGTTATAGCAAAATTTCATAATTTTCTCAAAAGGACGTAAGTTGACTTCCAGAAGGTAATCACTAATCAGTAATTACAGTTACTTTGGCTATTACGACCTTTTTATAGAGCTTGAAATCTATCTCATACCTTAAGTCTATTGTGAAGGATGAGCAACTGCGGAACCCTACAATGAGCATAGCCCGACATGTTTGCTCCCGGTTTTTTGTCATTTAATTTTGTAAATTGTTATTTGAGTACAGCCCCAATTCGGTTTACTAATGACGAAACTAAGACTTAAAAACAAGCACAAAAAAAAATTGCCTTTTAAATTGATAAAAATATGAATTGTAGAGAAGATGCTCGGATCTGTGGTGGATTATTAAAAACTCCCGCGATCACGAGGCATTATGGACAATGGACCGAAATGATTCTGTCCATTACGCTCGATATGTCACGTAGTCTACCCTCTCATGCTTTCACCTTTAACCTTACCGGCGCTCATTCGCTCGCCGCGCGGGTATCTTATTATACAATATCGGGGCTTTGATTATGAGAAAACTATTTTGGAGAGTCTTTTATGAAAAAAACTAGAATTTGTCTGGGTCACGGCGGCTGTGGATGAAATACACGTTCTTGAAAGGTAGTCTTAAGGTATCCGATGTTTTTGTGCAAAACAAGATTGAAAAAACATATTCCTATGAGATTTGTATCTAACACGACTCGGCGGTAGAGTTCGTCTTGTGACTACCTCATTCGATACGATAGGTACGATATATCTGATGGCGGTTGAATATAGAAACCAAAGGAATATTTAATAAGACTAGAGAACGTAATAAGGTACAAAAATCAGTCCGCATTATAAATTAACATTAACTCTTGCGGATTTCGTCATTTCTGATTCGACCACGCAAGGAGACTCCGAGCATAGCTATGCATATCAGTCATATGATGCTCTTTGAGAGCGACCACATCTCAGTGCTGTTGTCATCACTGGCAACACACATTTGTTAAAAAATAAAAAAACATTAAGATACTGCGGTATACGGGCCGGGAAGATATTATTACCAGTGGTCGGAATTAGGTGAGCTAAAATACCTACAGTTCGCGGTGAGACATAATATAGAGTGGTTACAACCGGATAAAAATATGTTTTATTTGGATTCCGGGTATTCGATATTTATTTGGGTACTTGTTGTAATATTGAAAGTGACATGTTTTGTTACCTTTTGTTACACACAAACAGAAAAATAATAACAAACCACTTATTATGCCTTCAGAAGCGAGTGAGTTACCTGAGTATGTACTTACCCTCCCTATACGTACTTGCCTCCTTATCTTTCTAGTACTAGTTGCTTACACTATTTTGACGCTAATAAGCCACTCTGACAAGCATTGACAATGAATAGGTAAACACGGATTACTAAATTACAATAGATTTCACATTTTCATTATAATTTTAACTTTATGGCTAGAATGTAACCATTTTCATCATTACGGCTAGTACTCGCAGTGCCCGGATGAATATCGAATACCCGGAATCCAAATAAAACATTATTTTTATCCGGTTGTAACCACTCTATATTATGTCTCACCGCGAACTGTAGGTATTTTAGCTCACCTAATTCCGACCACTGATTATTACGCAGCTTCCTGAGTTGCATTCGACGAGTGACCTCTTTTTCGAAGTTCGATCCAACTGGATTCAATATTCAGACCCCACAAAAAGAGGCCATGTCAATAAAAAATATATAGTGCACTCACTATACCTTAACTTTCAGGTAACATTCATGAACGGTAAAAAATTAAAAATACATAATCAAGCTTAACGATGAAAGAATAACCTATCAACGGTTTAACGAGCACATTCCAAAAAAATATTCCGACCACTGAGCACTTGACTCGAACTATTCACTTAATTGGTAAAGTTAAACGAAAGCTTGTGAATACTTCAAACTGGAAATAAGTACTCTTTAATTCAGTCCAATGTTCGATAAATTGAAATAAACATTTCTGAAATGTGGCAGTACGGGACGGGAGTTACGGGACATAATTTTATCTATTGATTAGAAATAATTCAGTCATCAGACAGTTACACTTAGGTACTTTAATTCATATAAATCATCACTTTTTTATTGAATTCGGGTCCGAATACATTTTGGAAGCTGTTAACTGAAGCTGATTTTGGATAAATTTATATAATTTTGCTGATTAAATATACATTGAAACGAAGTTCCGACTTTGTGGATTAGGTCTTATTACTTACTTGAATTAATACTTGCTTGAATTATGATTATGACCCAGGTGGGTCATAATCATAATTCAAGCATTTGTTCCCCGTAATTTTCATGGGCACGTGGCACCTTGCAGCAGTGGCGTAGCGACTAGCTACCCAAGAATTCGATTCCCACCGCTTTGCCTAATTTGAAATATAACCCAGCTATTCTACTGTTCCTGAAGAAAGAGTAATCCTAACCTAACCTAACCTAACCAAAAATATGTTAGGCGCCACGCCATTGCCGTGTAGTAGGTACTACAGTCCTTGAGCTCTCAGATTGGGATTCGGGTTTGGGTTAAAAGTTAAATATGAGAAGTTCTTTTGCATCGCGTAAGAGCGAGCGAGACGAGTATAAAACGCGAATGGTATTCTGGCAGCTCACGTAGTGTTATTGACTGTGATGTAAAAAAAAAAAAAATGTATAGTGATAAATTAAAAAAAACCGATAGCGTAATCAGGATATTGTCCAAAACATTGCAAAGTTCAACGTTAATGGACACTTAATAATTCAGGAACGAAACCCTCTTTGTCGGTATCCCGGAAATTTTGTTTTTGCAAACCTCTGAGGCTTTTTATTGGATATCAATAAAACGAATCGGCGCCGATGGCCGATGTAGGTACACAGTGGCTGCAGACGGCCTCGCCCCGCACTTGCCATGTCGCCATCCTTATGTACTTGTACCTACCTACACCAAATATCTAGGTACGTATCTGTACAATTATAAAAGAGTATAAGAGTACAGAAAACAACAATTTAATAATGAAAGTGGAACCAAGTGTCCCATCCTTAAATAATGAATATATTATGCTCAATTATAAATTAAATATAACATAACATGAATAATTATTAGTTGTTTTATTAATTGTTAATGTAGTACATTTATTTATCAGATATTAAAAGAAAATGAGAAAAGATGTATCAACAATGAAGTTTTCTAAAATACTATTTAATTCGTGAACGTATTCGTCTGTATCGAGATTCAGTCAAATTCATTAATGTATTTAAATGATTCAGATAGCAATATTGGGTAATCCAGCAAGTCAGCTTATGTCTGTGCGGGAAAAAAAGGATTTCTTTAAAAAACAGTGTGCTTCGTCGGCCTTGGAAAGAATCTCAGTACGTACGTGGGCTATTCTCTGTAAGCTCGTATTGGTCCCATACAAATGCTGTCCTGGCATTTTTTCTAACTATTTCCAAAAATCTGAATTCTATTTTTAAGAAAATTTACTATTATTTTAGTTGAATAAGGAGGCCCACTGAATTTATACGTATTTTCAAAGTTATTAACGATTTTCAAAAAAATCGTAACATGGGACTGTTTCGAGCATGAGGGGGCTGTTTTAAACGGGACATGGGGCTGTTTCGTGGGAAAGGGGACTTTTGTACTTAGATAAAAGTCATTTTACATTAATCAATCATTTATTTTTACTATGGCATGTTTGCAAATCAATAATCAACAAAAGTTTATTTAAGAAAATATCAACAGAAAACATAACTTTCTTTAAACATTCATAACAAAAAAATCTTTCCACTTCTTTAAGACAGTTCTGTGTTCACGTCCTTAACTAACTTCCGCAAACCTTTTTCATTCTTCTTTTGGTATTTAAATTTTATTAATGTATATAAATTCTCCTTTTCTCTAATGTCTTCCTTCTTATGAGGGTCTTTTTTGGTATCTTAGTCCCTCTGCTTCTCTCTTTTTAACCGACTTCAAAAAAAGGAGGGGGTTCTCAGTTCAGTTGTATGTTTTTTTTTTTTTTTTTTTTTAATGTTTGTTACCTCATAACTCCGTCATTTATGAGTCGATTTGGAAAATTCTTTTTAGGTTCATGAATAGACATCTCAAGGTTGGTCCCATAAAATTTTGGTGAAGATCGGATGACGAGATCCATGAGGAATCGAAGGAATTCCTGAAATTTTATAGGCACTCATAATATTTTTCATGTATTTTCTAAAACTATTTAAGTATTTGCATATGGTAGTCATCATCTTCTCATGCTGAACTGATGATGGAAGGTACAACTCCTTAACAGTTAGGAGTTAGGAGTCAGTAAGGAGATATTTCAAACGAGATGCATGCCTTCAAGACCTCCCTGATCACCCCGCCATAAGTATTTTATATGAATCACTAAAAAGCGAAAAAAAAAAAAAATTTAACAAAAAAAAGAACCGACTTCAGTAAAACTAAAAAGCCGAAAATAACCCGTTCAAGTACAGATTACATTTGACTCACCCTTTGAAGTCGGTGCCAAACCTCACGTAAACTTTAATATATAAATATAATAACTGAGTGGTTTGGGATCGATTTCAAAGGGTGAGTCAAATGTAATCTGTACTTGAACGGGTTATTTTCGGCTTTTTAGTTTTACTGAAGTCGGTTCTTTTTTTTGTTAAATTTTTTTTTCTGTAGCAATTCCTCTCGGGATAACTTTTTCTTTTTAGGAGCCATATCACGTGTGTTTGATCAGTCTGTGTAAAATAATTGAAGTTTATAATGGAAGTAATGCGAAGCAATGACACTTTGATTATTCTAGATAGCATTAATAACACAGAATAGCGGATAAATTGACTAAGACAATACATATACATAATAACCAATACGCAAAATCTACAGAGCGCTTACTGTGAAGAACAGTCCCCTGCTTCATTTTCTGGGAGGGTACTGTTTATTTCGGTCAAATTTCACAATATTAGCAAAACTGATGTAAAATTGTTTATTTAAAACCCTACCGATCACTTTACCATAAACAACAAACCAATTATTTATTATTACATATAATTAAATTAATTAACATAAATGTTATTACTTACCAGAGGACTGTGTGCGGTAGCGGTACAAACGCATGTTTACCGCACAAATGACGCTCTGGCACTAAACAAAATAGCGTCTCGCTGCCGCATTCGGCATGGTTGCCAGCATCACAGTAAGCGCGCTTCGTTTCACTTTAAAATAACGTTTATAACCATAATGGTTTTGTTTTATTATGGATTATATTTTTAGCAGGGGACTGTATACAAATTCTAAGGACAAAATTTACAGGACTTTAATAAATAAATTCAGACAGTAATCATAGTTTGCTTTACGACAATAATATAATGCCATTGTTTTACTGTATGATATTCATTGCCAATTGTATTTAGTTTTAATAACTTTTTTGTAAATTTCGCTTTTAGGTGGAAATACAGTGATTGGGACAGCCAGGGGACTGTATTTTTAGAGCCTCTATCACGTCTAGAAAATACACTAAAAATTGTTATGGTGCTATAAATAGTGGCCCATAAAGTTTCGGGGTTAAAGTTTCATAAGACGTGCTTTTTATTTAAATAATTACCTACATAACTTTTTGAAATAATCAGTCGGGACAGCCGATTACGAGCTTACAGAGAATCACCCACGTGAAAAAAAATATTGTGTTATAATCTTATAAATCCAATGTGTACAGGAATATTGTGTTACTTTTTTTTACTACTTCTCGAATCAAACTACCCTTTTACTATATTTTACTTTATCCTGACGTAATTTCGTAATGTTACTTTACGTAAAACACTAACTTTAGAGTTTTTTTAAATATATTATAGGTGCATTCATATGCAGCAATCAATGTATGCATGTTCATATCAATTCTGTATAATAAACTTTATAGGTCTACTGGTAAGTAATATCAACATTGCATATTCAATACTTCTACTTAAACCTAAAAGAATTCGCAGCAATGAACCTATATATTATACGAGTATTGTGTCATTTTCGTCTGTGGATTTAGCAGATAATAGCTGAAAAAAGTCGAATTGTGGACTGATTTTAATCGTACTGTTATTTTATTTATTACAGAAATAATTAGAACCACAAATAACATATATTTTACAATGCATGTGCTCGAAAAGAGCGTATTCTAGACATTCAAACTGTGCGGAAAGTACTACTTTTCCGCACTAGTGCTTTTTACTTTTTTCTTTTTTATAGCCGTATCTGACAGCCTGACACAAAGAGGTTTTATTATTTACAAAAAGTTTGATAAATAAGTCAAATACCGATTAGTATCACGTATAAAAGTACAATAAAACCGATACTTCATTAATTAATTCATTTAACACGTCATTAGTTAGTAATTACATTAGATATAAAATTTGATTAATAAACGAACTTTAAATCGTTATTCATTAAATAAATTTGGCTGAATGTACACGCGCTTGTGCCATTTTGACATAAGACGAATATTAAAAAAATACTTTTGCACATGCGCAGTAGTAGATATGTCGAGCGCGGTTTACAAATAACTCCGCCATTTTTTATTGATGTCTAGTTTATTTTGAAGTTGTTTTGTACAAATCTGCTGAAATAATGGCGAGATAAAGGGACGAATCATGAATTTAAACCCGTAAAATGTTATTGAAGAAGAAAAAAATGAGAACGACGGCTTCTTGTCGGATAAATCAAATCAAAATACTTTTTTTCCAATGTAAACAGTCTTTGTGAGTATTAAAGAATTTTCTATTTTCTCGTACATGCATAGTAATGTTTTGTACGGAACTCGTATGTAAGATGATTTCCGACTCGTGTTTGTTTAATCACTCGCTCGTACCTCGCTCGTGACTGAAAATCACACTCATCTGAAATCACCTACCTTCCACACTTGTATCGTAAATAACTATTAGAGTTCTAGCTACTTATGATGCAAAACTTCATCACATAGCTTATATTAATCGGAAACGGAAACGCGCTAAATCCGTTTAATAATACATTGTTATAGAGGCTGGAACTTAACAATAGATGAAAGAGTTAGTTTGAGGGCCGGCTCGAATGGAAGGCACTCGATGATATGAGTTTATCTATTGCACTTTCAGCCGAGACTGAACGTAGTGCTTTACACGACTAATGCGAAGAAGACAAACATTCACACCCGCCTAGAGACCTTATAGGTTCCTCTCGACGGGATTAAATTTAATTAATTGTAGGTATATATTGCATGTGGTGACGCTTATAGCTAAATCTCTGAAAGGATTGTTAGATTACAATTTATAATAATATTATTACTGTAAACATTTTGATTTAGAGAATCATATACATCGCCTCCATCAACAGACATCTCCTCTTGTGAAATGCCGGTAGATTCAGACTCAGACTTGTAATAAACTTTTTGATTTTGACACACAATCGCAAGATTTACATTACATTTCACCCGCCAGTTTTAGACCCGCCAGCTTTAATTTTTATTTTTTGAAACAAGTTTTTAGTGGCCTGTACTGCTCGTTAGCAGGCTAACATATGATATGAGGATATAATTACTATTGGAGCCCACGAACAAGGCACCTTGGCTGCAAAACCAGTGCAGTGGAGTGCGTGGAAGGCCTAAAAAATAACACCGCGGCGATTTTTCATACTGATAACTAATATAATGGCGTTTGCGGATATTATGCATTTAAGAAAAAGATATACTTTAAAACTGATGCATTTTCATTGGTTTATTCAATTTGACATGTAGCAGACTATTGATTGGTCCAATAGGTTAGTAGACCCAGTTTTTAAATATATTTCAAATGGTTTATAATGATCTTAATAGCTCTAAAAAAATGTCTTATATTTTTGTGAAAACTAGAAAGCTAAATTTTATCAATTGAAAATTAGAAATTTCATGAACAGTCAAAAACGCCGTTCGCCATTTTTGCCTTTTGCTAATCTGTGGCGTGACGTAGAATTACGTGTAAATATTCGAAATTCAACCGTCGTATAGTGCAATTCCGCTCACTCCAATATACATTGACAGAAGATCGAGAGGGACGGCACTATTCGAAGTCGTCAAAGTAAACTTTAAATTTTCTTTACAGGACCAATGACGTCAGTATCATAAGCGAAAATGGCGGACAGCGTTTTAAGCATTACAAAATCCAGATTAAAAACCATTTTCAAATTAAATTTTTTTAGCCATCTTTCACTTTTATGAATTGAAAAATATATATTTAGGTTTCCTTTGCTAAATACTTTATGGAATAAACATTCGTTTATGACAATTTGACATGAGACAACTAGCCTATTCCAATGTCCTTTAAATAGGTCAAAAACATTATTTTCAAATATATTCTAAATAGCCAAGTCTCACTATGAAATGCATGTAATTATACAACTTTTTACCTTAGAAATAGGATGAAACATTGTTGTCGTGTTTGCTAATAGGCTCATAGATGGATATTTTTCGAATGTAAAACTATATGCGCAGTTTTGAATTCTGGATTTACACCATCTATGACCATTATTTTCAAGTATACATATAAAGCGGATATATTTCAGACTAATTATGTCCTTAAGTCCATATATGAAGAGGGTTCAAATTGAGTTCCAAAAAAATTCAAGTCATAATCGTCGTATGGCACAATTTTCGTCAGCCATAATTTTATATTTTCTCTGAAACAGATACATTTTAGGATTGTTGAATTCCTGAAAAATATTGTAAAATGAATACTAAATTTTAAAATTATGGCTAACGATTTTACGACCAACAATACGTTATGATGACTTTCAATATGGATGCGAGTAGAAGGAGGTCCAATATAGCCCCTTTACTCTCTCTCTATATATTCCTTTTAGTGACGATAATCACGGAAACTGACAATATTATAATTAGGGCTCTACCTTAACTGATTGTTTTCAAAAAGTTTTTATAGAACGACGACGAAGTCTCATTACCATCACGAATTATAGTAAGCACCTCCATTGGTCTTTCATTTATTTTTGGGCTATGAATATTCAGTAGGTTTGACCTGTATTTGCGATGCGGGGCGAGACGTCAGAAAATAGCCCATTACCGTGGCGCTCCATCAAGGTTTGAATAAAACTTTTTATTATTATGGATTGTAGCTGTACCGACTAACAATAGGGTATTTTACTTTCCGACAAGACGTTTGGTTAATAGTTTCTAGTTTTTAACGGTTATTACTCGAGGAAGAGGTAAATGGCTACATAACTCTCCAGGCTCAATACACCTACTCTATTTAGGTAATTAAAACAGGTAACTCGAGTCCAACACACATTGTTGCGATCTGGTGTTAGCCAAGGCTCCATACTAGGGCCCTTGTTATTCGGGATCATGATTAACGATCTCCAATCGGTTCTTCGGGCGGCTCAATGTCTCTTGTATGCTGATGATCTCAAGTTGATATATGGAGTGGAGCAGGAGGCTGATTGCAAGACATTACAAGGGGACATCGACTTGGTGTTTCGGTGGAGTCTCGAGAACAAACTTCTTTTTAACCCTGCCAAGTGCTGTGTGTGTTCATTTGGCCGCTCTCTCGATCCCATATATGCTCAATATATGTTGGGGACAGAGCCGATAAATCGTGTCTTCTCCGTCAAAGATCTGGGTGTAGTGTTTGACACGCGGCTCACTTTTCACGAGCATATTTCTTCTCTTGCCACTAGCTGCTTTCGGAGACTGGGTTTTGTGATCCGAAACCTTCGCCACTTTCATGATCCGGTGGCCATAAAAATGGTTTACAATGCCTTAGTAAGGAGTAAGCTGGAGACTTCGTCGATCATATGGAACCCCTATGAATCGACGTATGCCTTACTCCTTGAAAAGGTTCAGAAAGCGTTTTTAAGGTTCCTTTATAAAAAAAACATCCAGATTTTATCCGTATCTGTACCCAACAAAGTACCTTCTCGGCTCCCTCGGGTACAACTCCTTGGAGGTCAGGCGGAATTGTCATCTGATGATCTCGGCATGTCAGGCCTTGCGTGGTGAGTCGGACTGTCCCGAGGTTGTGGAGCGTCTGGTGCGACTGTATGTCCCTGATGTCCCGAGGATAGCCCTGAGACCTCGACAGCGCGACTTGTTGGCTGTGCCGTCGTCGAGGACCGTGTCGCTCAGGAATTCGCCGTTGCCCCGCGCCCTCTCACTTCTCAATGCGCTCCTGACATCGACACCCGAGTGTGACTTGTTTGCGTGGCGATGGGCGGCAGTGTGTAGTGAATGCCTGAGATTCTGTGAGGCGATGGATACTAGGTGCTCTACTGTTCCAAATTAAGCTGTTTGTTTATCTATTATTGTGAACCTTTTATTGTTAATTTAAGTTTTGTGACGCCTAGGTTTATAACTGTAATGTCATAAAAATGTTTTTATAAATAAATAAATAAATTGTTAACATAGGTATATAAAGTCACAAGGGATCCCAAATGCCTAAATGTAAGCTGCTGCATGTACGATACTTTACCGTATTAGAGACGAGAAGGGTGCCGTAAGATGACTCTGTTAACTCTCCTTCCTTAATTCTATTTCGATAAGTTTGGTCGCAGAGACAAAATACTTATTTTTACTAAGTGTTGAACACATTTAAAACAAGCTTCAATCATAAATTGTTTTTAGACCCCGGTTAAGTTTACCTATAGGTTCCAGTAAAATACGTTGCTATTTCCCACACATTGTCCGTATTGCGTTTAGGTATTCCTAAATGTTATTATCGAGATCAAAAAGGAACATGATTGGCCCCTTTCATCTAGGTAAAGACAGCTACTGGCACCGCTACAAAAACTTCACAAATCTCTGTCTACAATGTCGTGCCATATGGTTTTGTTAACTTGCTGATAAAGTAGGTCAACCGAAGCGAAGACGTCTCAACTCTAGGGATTCGTAACATCGTCAGTAATTCTAGAAGTCTTCAGAATTCTTTCGGGTTATGCGGCAGATATACTCATAGTTTTATACAAACAGTATAATCTTTTAATACCGTAATAAATTCCGTCGTATTGTTTACTTATTATTCAATATGACACAATTTGACTTGCGTTATAAATATGTTTTTATGCGACGCGCAAAAATTGCGGGTTTGACGAACACGGTTTATAGTTTTTTTAAGTTTATAGTATTAAACACGTGACACACACGCACAGACACCCATTCTCTCTCACTTCGTGTCGTGGCTTATTTTAGCCCCTTGTCAAAAAATTGCTACTAAGAATTATTTAATTTTCACTAGATTTATCCTGCCTCAGGTTTTGCTCACGTATGAATTTTAAAGAATTCATACTTTAACTTGATCAGTAATAGAAAAAAGAAAAAGAGCAGTACTTGGTCCTCTTCACCCCGCTCTCCCACCACACAGGGGACGAATCTGACTTCCCTCCACATCTGAAAATAATCACCGTGGAACGCTCTATGTGTGGTAGACATTTCATGCTTGTAACCCGATGCGCACAATTTCGCGGCTTAGCAACTCTACTAAATATAAGCATAATTATATATTTTTTTGCACTACTCCACCTTTGTGACCTAAATAAATTATAATTGTAGGTAGGTACAGCAATATAATCCAGGCTTCTTGCATATACGAGGAATCACGAAACTCTGCTATAAGTTATAATTTATATTTAACAACGTTCAGTTGTAAGCTACCAACACGGACTACCATTTATAAAAATCGCGCCGGTTACCCGACTGTTAGCATTTAACATTTAAGTTCGGAACTGGTGATTATTCAAACTCCCTTGATTAGAGAGTTACAGTCGGCCAACTCCCTAAATAAACCAATATATATACAAATAAATACGTATACATTCATTTGGGTCGACCTGTTTTTGTTTAAATGTTTGATTAACTCGAAGCTGTGTAGCCATGTTTCCGAATATCAATAATCAGTGTGGATTGAGATAGGGACCCTTAGTTTAGCAATTTAGCTGTTGGTGGTGGTATGATGCTTTTAGTTTAACGCGCTTTGCGTGCTTGCGGTCGTACTGACTGGTCAAGTTCTGGTACGAAATGTCTGTGGGCTACCATTCCTGCTGAATTGTTGCGCTGTCAGGACCAGACTTCGTAGACGTTCCTTCGGGCGTCATTTGGTTTACTTACAATGTCTATTCATAATAAAAGCCAAAGCAAAATTATCGTGTACACGTATAAGTGTATAAATACCATATACAGACATTGCTTTGGCTGTTATTCAAAGTTTCTTACCCGAGTTGCTTCGGTTGCGAAAGGAGTTACTAGGCTGTTGTTGCTGTTTCATCGTGTAAGTGTTATAAATGTGCTCATCTTCTTCAAGCACAGTCCCTGCCTTATGGTGTGCCTGTATTAAATCGGCGGTGACGCTATTCAGCTTTGCGTGCACTTTTCTTATCAGGACAGCAAAAGAGTGAAACTCTCTTCCTGTGCACATTTTTTCTGAAGAATATAACTTTGGATCTCTCTCAATAGACACTTTCTAGGCAAGCATGCTTTTGCATAGGCCTTGTTGTCACTGAACATCAGGTGTAATCGAGGCAGAATGGTTGACTATGATAAATAAAAATAATATTTTGGGATGAACCACGCTGGCAATCGGACATACTTTTCAGTGCACAAAATAAACAGTTATGGCCGCAATCTACGGTAATGCCAAAGAAACGTTTCCCAGCGCAGCGGGCAACTGTTGAGCAAGCCTTAGTGAATCGTGTTCGTTGCATGATTTATGCACATACGATAGTAGCATAGTGACGGGAAGGAGGAAACACAAACGGTGAAAAATATTAAGAATTATGCGAACAGTAAAATTTTGCGATTACTCCCCGGCCAGCGGGAAAACGCTTTGAAACGGAACGATATTCTAGCTTTAGATTTCATTTTATGCTTCCATAACCGTGAACTTTAGTAGACTAGTTATTATAAGTGTGAAATAAAGAACGATATTATATGCACCGAGCTTTTTTCATGGAGCTGCCTTTGTGTGCTATTTTATTTACCTTTTTGTTCAGGGAATGTGTATTTTTTCCTCAATCTCAATGCGTAAATTGTGTGGGTTTGTGTGGCCTAAACGCAGAACGAGATCAATGACCCATCATTTTAGGGTTCCGTAGCCAACTAGGAACCCTTATAGTTTCGCCATGTCCGTCTGTCCGTTTATCCGTCCGTCCCCGGCTTAGCTCCGTGATCATTAGTACTAGAAAGCTGAAATTTGGTACGAGTATGTGTATGTATCACGCCAACAAAACAGTACAATAAAAACTATAAAAAAAAAAAAAATTTTTTTTCGGGTACCTTGCGTACACCTAAAGTGGGGGTGAATTTATTTTCGTTGCAATACTAGTGTGTGTGTCGTTGAATAGTTCTTTAAAAAATAATAGGGGTCCCCAAACATTACTTTTTGATAAAGTCAGCAGTTTTGTAAATATTCGCTCCGGAAATCAAAAATATAGCGTCCCCCTCCCCCCCTTCTAACTTTTCAACCACGGGTCAAGAAATTATTGAAATGTTCATGAAAATGAGGCCTTATAAGTACTTTCAATAAAAAAAAAATTAATTAGATCGGTCGAGCCGTTTTTGAGTTATCGCAACATTTCATAATTTTCTTTAAAAGGACGTAAGTTAACTTCTAGAAGGTAATAAGTAATTACAGTTACTTTGGCGTTTACGACCTTTTTATAGAGCTTGAAATCTTTCTCGTAATTTAAACCTCAGCTTAAAACCGCTGTTTTAAGCCCGTCTATTGTGTAGGATGAGCAACTACGGAACCCTACACTGAGCGTGGCCCGACATGCTTTTATATAGAGCCGAGATAGGAAGTGAGCGAGTAACAATGTATAGGATATATTTTTCGACGCGGTTGGCGCAGTTTGTAGTGAACCTTCCTACTGAGCCAGCGGTCCTGGGTTCGAATCCCAGCCAGGGCAAATATTTGTGTTATGAGCTCGAATATTTTTTGTGGATGCGATCTATATATTATGTATATCGTCGTGTAATACCCATAGTACAAGCTTTGCTTAGTTTGGGTCTAGGTTGACTTGTTTAACATTGTCCCTTGATATTTAGTTATATATTTAATTCAAATATTGAAGCATCACTACTCACTAGCCGCGACTTGGCTTCTCACGCGACTCAGGCTCATCTATCTTGCTCGCACGGTATTGGAATAAAGTGGCAGGCGGTATTTGTCGCGCGACATAGAGCCTCATGTCACAATTATGCTAGACGCCCATCGGGGCGGCTAGCATATCTTAACGCAATTTCGCTTGTCGCGCGACTTATTAGCGTCACCTCTGTCTTGCTCGCACAGTTGACAGGAAAGTGACAGGCAGTATTTGTCGCGCGACATAGAGCCTCATGTCACAGTTATGCTAGACGTGCAGCGGGGCTAGCATATCTTAACGCAACTTCGCTTGTCGCACTACCTAGCGTCACCGGTCTTCCTCGCACAGTTGACAAGAAAGTGACTGCAGTATTTGTCGCACGACATAAAGTCGCGTGTCACAGTTATGCTAGACGTGCAGGTTCAATAATACTCGCGTCGCCAAGCCAACACTAGCACACGTCATTCGTCCCTAACTTCACTTCTCCCAACAACGTGCCTGTGATTAGATTCTATGGAAAAACTTACATGCCTACCCAGAACTTTATTGGAGTTCAGCTGTTCTGCTGACTTACGCAAAGGTAACGTAATCGGATGCTTTTTACGGTTACCAAGGGGTAAAAACGGGTTATTACTAAGACTCCACTGTCCGTCTGTCTGTCTGTCTGTCTGTCTTATGAACCGTGATAAGACAGTTGAAATTTTCATAGATGATGTACCTATTTTTGTTGCCGCTTTAACAATTAATACTTAAAACAGAATAAAGTAAATAAGTGCATGTATTCTGAAACAGTTATAAATTTGCTTCTTGCGTACATGCGTACCTCTGTATGCCATCGTTAAACGTCCTTTATTTCTTTATTTCATGATCTAGTTTTATTCATAAGTACAGTATTCTGTAGAATTCAACATCAGTCCATATTCCTAAAACTAAAAACCATTTTCTTAATTTGAGTCACGTAGAGTCAACGCACACCTAACCGCATGATACCAGGCCAACGCCGCCGCCTCGATAACTCATTGACTCGCCGTCAACCAAACGCAAGCACGTAACTACACCAAATCAACACCGCAGACATGGCCGCGCGGCGAACGGTCAGGAGACTCCGCGCTCGCGATGAAACTTCTCTAAGTATATTGTGATTGTGATTTTTTCTATAAGCGCGGAAACCACGCGCGAATTCATTCATAACAAGCGCGACGTCTAGTTGACGTAAGCGCGGCAATAGCATGTTGTCTACGCGCCGTTAGCGTGTGTTGAGGGTGGTTGAGGTGAGTTGGTGCCTACGGATTTGATAGGTAGGTATAATATGCGTTGAAGTTTGAAATGTCAAACAATATTTAAGTACTGACCGTTAAGGCGATGCTGATTCGGTGCTGGCGGTAAGATGTACGATAACCATAGACCCGTAGGATAGGTACGTGGGTAATAAATAAAATAACTAAAGACAAAACGTCAGACATTTTGGGTAACAGGGAAAGTAATGAAAGTCGTATTATACAGTAATGTAATTTCAAGTTCCACTTGCCTTATAAAAACCTGCACTTGACCAAGTTTTAATTCTCGTAAAGTGAAAACGTGTAAACTTGGGTAACGTTGTCACGTTTCTCGATTTACGATCGCACAGCGCAAACTTTTCGTAATGAAAGAGACACGAATATCCCCGTGAGGTACAATAATTTGTCATTAGAACACTTTTATTTCAGTTACGGATTGCCTATAGATATTTTCACTTCTTCTAGTAGCTAGGTACAGTCAACCAATTTGATTTCTAGGCCACTATAGAACCTTGTCACAATGACAATGATATGAGATTTCAAGCGGCTTTCATATTGACGTTAACTGTGACAAGGTACGAAATTGCCTAGGAATCAAATTGGTTGACTGTACATTTTATCTTATACTTCTACTTAATTTGTAAATGAAACAAGTTTTGATACAATAATGTTTCATCGCAAGAAAATGGGACTTATAATTAGTTATAATATAGGTATTTCACGAATAAATTTGATTCGCTAGCTTTTTCCCGCGGCTTCGTCCCATAGAAGTAATAAACATGCACACGTGTGTACACACACACACACACACACACACACACACACACACACACACACACACACACACACACACACACACACAAACAAACATTCGCTTTTATAATATTAGTAAAATGTAATTATCTCAACGTTTCCGACGTGGCAGTCGCTTCGAGGCCACGTACGATACGCCGAGGTGATAAAATAATTGACGTTAATAAGCGAGTAATAAGTTTCATTATGTAGTGAAAATATACGCAAGTTTAAATTAGGTGCCAAATAAATATCCTTTCTTATTTTAACTGTGTCCATTAAGCTAGTCTGGTACAATTGTACCTGACGACACATCCTGTAGGTACCTTTTGACAATCGTACCTTTAATGTAACAGGAATTAAGGGTTTAGTTACTTGATTTCTGGTTCAGGCCATGCCTTTTTGTTTGTCAGATCGTACTTTTGGCCTCTCATATTAGAGACCTTTTCTAATAGTTTTTGATAGATGGAAAGGCAAATTCGAAAATAATTTGCACATAAATTATTTTAAAAATTACTACATTTTGGCCCAATAATTATTTACTTACTTTACAGACACGAAACTTTCTAATAGCAATTACTTATGTATTTCTATATTGAAGTTGTAGATATCTGATTTTTTGTGAATGTATCTTTCATACATATATTGGGACGCTACAGTTAAGTTGTTTATGCCTTTGAAAAGTTTTCTGAAGAAGTCACGGGAACTCAGGATATATTATAGAACGATGCCTCATTTTTTATAGTATATACTTAGGTTGAAAAATAAGATGTATATTTTGATTTCGAGTCTTACTTATCTTTTTATTCTATTCGGTAAATACGTAGGTATATTGTAAGTGACGCATGAAATTTTATATATATTATGTATTGCGATGTGACTTAAATTTCTACAATACTGAAATAAAGCCTTACTCAATGAAATGAAAGCAGCAGCAAACTTAAACGAACTATTTAAACTTTGTACAAACGAAATTCGGTTCGTAACCGTTTCTTGTTTGGTAATTAAGACATCAGAAACTTTCAACCTGCACGAACTAATTATCTTTCTTAGTGAATAGGCAAACAAGGCGTCGCCAAATAAGGATATTTTTTATACGGTTTGTCATATAAATATGTAGGTACCAAAAGCTATATAGCTAGGTACCTACTGTTATATAACTCTAAAATAAGTAGGTAGGTAAATTTTATTATTTTCGTGACTTGGTTAATTTTATTACCATAGGTACTGTGACGTGCTTCGTAAAGTAGATGCTCTGGCGAGTCAAAGAAGCATCGCCAATTTGAGATATGAATTCCCATAATATCCCTACATACGCTTGAATTAGAAATTACGTTTTATGATTCTGATTTAATTCAAGGATGGATGGATGGGATGGTATGTTATGTATGGCTGTAAAAAAAGCCACTACCAACAAAACGTCGTACAGCACCCGAACGCGCCGTTTGCATAAAATCCGGTGAATGTGGAAAAACGTACGCAGCTTTATACGCAAAATGCATCCTTTTAAATTAATCTGCCTCGATTCACTTCATGTTTATTTACTGAGGGCTTCATATGAAAACCAACGGGTAATAGTATGTTTGTCGGTTCTTAATAATGATTTTACCAATTGTTATACAATGGCACAAATTAATGAGTGGATTCGAATCAAAGCAAATAATCCTAATAATATTATAAACGTGAAGGTTTGGATGGATGGATGTATGTACCTACGTTCCACTTAATCTAATCTAATTATGATTAATATCCATAAAACAAATACTCATTCTAAAAGAATGTGTAGGTGACAAATAATTTGTCACAGCGCAGTAAATTATACAGTCTACTACTACAAAAACTACTAGTAAGTACTAATATGATGTATTTAGTAAACTGAACCGGTGCACGCTACCATTTTTGTGCGTTGCGACTATTTTCTTCCCACTTCGATCTTTTCCACAAGGTGATGTAATTTAGAGTGCCAATTCTTTGACGAGGCTGATTTAAAAAAAATGACTTTTTCAAAAATAGTCGGTATAATAAATAAAAATATTAGTTTTGAACTATGTGATAAAAAATATTGACAAGACATTTAGAAAAACCTCAATAATATTGATTCCTCTGGAATAATCGGGGTAGGTAGTAAACAAGAAAATTAAGAGAGGCAATTAATAACGGACAATCGCCTGAAAAGTCAAGGTTCGTTTGAGGGCTCACGCAGCACGGGCTTTTATATCCAATTTTATTGCACAAGCTATTCGTTTTCTTGATAATATTCACTGATTTATGACTGTGATAAACAAGTTATTAAAGTAAGGGAAACATCCATGAGGCAAATTTTGTTCCCTTCAATCCCAAAACCATTAATAGTAGGTAAGTATATGAACATGACACCTCGGCAAGTTATTATCTTAAACGGATGAAAACTAGTAAGTACTTAACTACTAACCTAAACTTAAATAATTAAATTCGGATAGGATTAACTAGATACAGACTAAAATAACCTCAATTAAAGCTCAATTTTCACTTAATGCATTAGGCTCTCCCGTTAATTACAATTCAGACATTACATCACACACTTTTATTATTGAATTCCTACTACAGCATGACACTTAAAAGTTTAGATTTAGACAGACTCGCCTATAAAGGTGAAAATTAGTAAACACAAAAGTTATTATCTTTCTTGGCTTATAAGATTCAGCTGTAAAACCGTCGTTACGCGTACTCGTATCTACTTGTTGAAACCCATTTCACCGGTACAACAGACGGTAAGCTTTATAAGCCATATTACTAAATTCAATTGTACCCAGGTACTTACATAAATTGTACAAAGGGATGTCACACTAGCAACTTCCCAGAGAGATTTAAGTGTTATTATGGTACATACATTTAATTAACCCTACCCTCCACGGATTATGTCTAACTTGGACGTGTAGGTATACACGTATGCGGCGGCGGCGATCATATGCGGCTTTCACGTCATTACATCTCAATCATTCTGTGGGATACAAGTGAACTGTTAATTGCGCATTAACAATTAAATTCACGTCAGGATTATTATTAAAGTTGGAAACTATATAATTGGTAAATTCAGGCGTTACTTTGCGGAATTCAACATTGTCTTATCGGGTGAAAACCGGACCGCTGTGATTCCTCTCGGAACGAGGATTAAATTGATTTAGTGGTGATTGGTTGAACCTGCACGTTTCTTTCAATATAAATTAGTGAATTAAATTTAAACTCTTAAATTGCTAAGTCTTAAGGATAGTCAATGCATTCTTGTTCACAAACTGAAAGTCGTTTGGAGCTAGAACTATCTACCTTTTTCGTTGGTTTGTTAAGGTAGATTACCGTTAAACTTCCCTACCTACTATGTTCTACTGTACAGCACACACCTTAGGTGTACTTAGTGCATATTATTGATCTTAAATTGCGTACGAGTACATTAAAATAATATGATGATGTTACGTTGTGGTAATTAGATGGAATATGTAACTGAATTTGTCACCAATGTATGCTTCAGAAATTCAGAATATTCCATTTAATAGTCACATACATACGTAAATGCATAATTTTTTACTTTTAACGTTTATTTCTTTCGACCGATTAGTTAAAAAAAAAATCTCCCTTGAGACAGGTAACTCATACTTGTTTTACATTTTACTGTTCACAAACTATAATAAATGTGTCTGCCAAATATTACGTATAGATTTCGAAATCGTTGTTGATCTACATAGAGTTATTAAGCTTATACCACGAACACGAATCGTTTAAAAGGACGGTTTGCGATATTAAGTATCCTATGACATCTTCGTTAATGGATTCAGAATTAACTACGACGACTATTTCGCCCCCTGCCTGCTATACGGCCACATCTCAAAAAAATTTTTTTTCGGATTATTGCAGATTCGTAGTCAGAATAGGTTAATTTACGACCTTGTTTCGAGAGCCATAAGAAAAAGTATCCTTAAGAGCCTTTTTTCCACAAGTGGCCTTATGGATCTGACCAAAAATTGTCAGTTGACTCCCTGTAAGACAGCCACTTTTCAGTTGTGGCTGTATAGCATAAATTTATAATATTTTTTTTGAGTTGCTTCCCATAGAAATAACGTATATTCTAGTATTATTACGATGAATCCCTTTAAATATAAGAGAAATAAACGTCATTGTGGCGTGTTTTGCCAAACTGGCGCGCAATACTCTACCGTGGAGTAAACTAGGCTGACTGGTAGTGCGTAGCACATCAGTTGTTGCTCCCCAAGTAGTTCCCCTTAGTCTGTGGAGTATGTTATTCGGCGTCTGTAGCTTCTTCGCATATAGGTAAGATTGCGGTCTAGAGTGACACAAGTACTTTGGTGTAGGATTTAATTTAAGCGCAGTCTCTGAAGCATATATTTGGCTCATAACTGCTTCTTTGTTGCAAGGATGGAATGTCGCAACTTCTGTTTTACTAGCATTGGGGCAGCCCAATCAGAAATGTCATTCCAGATTGCGAGTAAGAGCTTCCTTCGAGGTTTTAAATTTGCCATGCTGGTTTGCGATGGCGATGTCATCACCATACATAAATTACCGACTCTCTGTTTTCGGAATCGGTCCTGACCCACTTCTGTTCAACCTATACACACACGATATGGGTTAAACAGGAGCAGGGCCAAGACCGATCCTTGAGGTAGTCCATTGTTCAGCTTTCTGACTTTGCTCGGAGTGCTTCCGAGGTAGACGATAAATTCCCTATTGCTGAGCATAGAGTTGATTAGTCCCACCATTTGCACCACGGTCATGAACTTATAGATAAGCTCCTGTCTACATACGCTATCGAATGCAGCTGAGAGGTCAAAAATACTGCCACGGTTTTCTCTCTCCTTTGAAACTCAGCCTCTATGTGTGTTGTGAGCGACATTTACCTGAACTACGTAGTTCGGACCACTACGGAATCCAGCCTGCTCCACAGGAATTATTTTGTCGACAATAGGTTCGATTTGATTGTAGATTAGCCTCTCCAAAAATTTGTAGACGCAACTAAGTAGTAGAGGTCGGTAACCCTTTGGTTCGTCGCCTGGCTTACCCGGATTGAGTGTGGCTATTATTTTTGAGCAGCTGAACTTAGGTGGAATTATATTATCCGAGACTATGTCTAAATAGAACTGTGAGAGCTACGTTCTACATCTTGGGCCAAGGTGTTCTAAAAATTCGTTGTAAATACCGACTCACATAAATTGGGACTTTGATTCGAACCAGTCTTCATCCAGTATTGCTAAACCTAAAAGTAGAAAACGGAAAGCTTATCCTGCACTATGAAAAGGTAATATTGTAAAGAATTGGAAGTATTCTAGCAAACAGTACACTAATATTATCAACGGGAACCTATGGTATGCTACATGTTTACACGATAATTAAGGATGTAAGTGCCTTGAACAGACGATAAAGGTACCAGGTAATAATTTTTTATGTGCAAAATTATCTGCGTCTAGAGAGTTTATCGCTTTCAGTGATGTTGTTACTGTAACAAAAGTTGATTAAAAAAGGTATCTTAACTATTTTGGTGTTTGTATATATATTTTCATGTTGCCATTGTCCAATAATTCTTGTTCAGTTTTGGACGCATCTCAAAATTTCAACAAAATGTTTCTGCAATACGGCCACAACTCTAAATAATTACATGTTTTATAAAAAAAGACATAATCATGAAAAGCAGTATATCATCTCGAGTAAAAAAAGGTAAATAAAAAATTAATTAACCCAAAACTCAAGGAGTAAGCCCCTTTTTACTACCACGCACGACGCTGCCAAAACTTTAACAAGCGATTTCTCGAAAAAATGGTTTTTTGAGATGTGGCCGTATAGCAGGCAGGGGGCGATTTACATGCAGAGCAAAATTGGAGTTGATTATAGATGTGAAAACGGTTGAAAGAAATCATAAGTGTTATAAGTATAGCCCGAAGTTATAGCCCGTGTTGAGAACGCCAGCAACCACGCCGACAGCGAACCAATGTAACGCCGTGACGACGATTATGTACTAGGTTAAGTTAGACTAAGACTGATTAATATATACTACATGATCTCATAATTATAAGTTAGACACGTAAAAGCTGTCATAAGAACCTTTAATACATAAGTTAGATACGTAAAAGCTGTCATAAGATCCTTATATACTTAATGATCCTTATATACTTAATATAAAGCACATAAAAGATGCAATAAGAACCCATAACATAAATCATCCGATCCTACCTGCAAATCAGTTGCGCCCACGGTCCATAAGGTACTGGTTAAATAAGGCGTCACGAACCCTTATTAAACCACAGGTAAATGGGCCGGGGACGCAGCACCCCGTCGTGGGACACCCGGGGCGGTAAAAGAGCTTATGTAACTCGACCACGTAAGCCGTAATGAAGCTTAACGTAAAACGTAAAAGTTTCATAATCCGGTTACATAAGGTCATCTACCGCCTCAAATACATAAGGGACTAACGAACCCTTAGTATATAACGATAGACCCGAACCTCCTGTAACAAAATCACATAAATCGAACCCCTATCGTAAGCAAATGTAAATAAGAATCGGCAGGAACAATCCTGCAAGATTCCCATTTACAAAAGTTACCCACTATACACGATGTATAGTTGAACCCTGTTACCTGAACCCTAAGGTTCAGATAGAACCTAAGAGCCCTTACTGAGCCCCGTCGAACGGGATATGTATAATATAAATCGGATTATAACGAGCCTAGATATGTAAATTAATAAGTAATTTTGATAAGCCAAAAAACGGCCGTTATTGTCCAGAGCCTGAAACTGAAGGGCCAATCAGAGCGAGGAGCCGGTTTTGGAACATTGTAAAATAAAACTTAACACACTTGACCGAAAGGGGCGTTCCTGAGGGGAAGTGAACGCTCACTCGACTCTGATTGGTTCCCAATAAGAATATCTTGCTTACGGGAGTTATGTCTGAGGAACCGAACACAAGATTTTATATAATAAGGTGAACGAAAATAAATGTATGCACTACCGAAGAACCAGTCTTATCATTCACATCAAGATCCTGCCTTACCTCCAGCTATCAAGAGCTCCAGCCTGCACGTCGGTCCAAGTTATTCGTCGAGGTCCTGTCCGTCAGTCGAGCTCCGAATACATGGACGCGTCCATCGCTACGCCGTACCTCATTCACGTTGCGTTTACGTCGGTCTACGTTGCGCTTACGTCGAATCTACGGCAGATCTACGTTGCGGTTTACGTCGCGCCCCGTGCATCCCGCGTCCGTACTCCGCGTCCGATCTACGTCGCGTTCACGTGTACACTACGTCAGTTACGTGTGTACTACGTCGCGGCCCGATCTACGTCGCGTTTACGTGTCCATACGTTTGGACTACGTCGCGGCCCGTTTTCGTCGCGAACGAACCGAGCCGATCCGAACCGAACCTGAACCTTCAAGCTTATCCAGAACCGAACAGAACCGAACCGAACCGAACCGAACCCGATCCGAACAAGCTGATACAGGAAGATCCAAGAACCATTGTATACAGTCCACTACGAACTGAGCCGAAGAAGCCGCCCTGTTGAGACCTGTACTCAACAGCCCGAGTAATTAATTGCTTTTCAGCCCCCGCCATTCTGCGTTTTTTTACGGCGACGACTACTGGAAGTGACTTAGGTAAACAAAAAGCCGGCCTACTGCTTGCTGGAAAGAACATGTCGGGCCACGCTCAGTGTAGGGTAGGTTTCCGTAGCTGGAAACTACTAACTAGTTGCCCATCCTTCACAATAGATGGAAAACAGCGGTTTTTAGCCCGAGGTTTAAATAACGAGAAAGATTTTAAGCTCTATAAAAAGGTCGTAAACACCAAAGTAATTGTAATTACTTATTACCTTCTGGAAATTATCGATTATACGCGCAAGGTTGAGCGGAAAGTTTTAATGCAGTATGGCACATAACTAATATGTGTTACGTTCGAAGTATAGGACACCGCGCGGCACTTACGTCATTTTAAAGAAAATTATGAGATTTTGCGATAACTCAAAAACGGCTCGACCGATTTTATTCAATATAGTTTTTATTGAAAGTACTACTGAGGCCTCATTTTCATAATTTTTTTCCATAATTTCTTGACCCGTGGTTGAAAAGTTAGGGAGTGGGGGATGGGGGCGCTATTTATTTAATTTCCGCAGCGAATATTTCCAAAACTGCTGACTTTATCAAAAATAATGTTTGGAGACCCCTATTATTTTTAAAATACCAATTCAACGACACTCCACACACTAGTGCTGGAACGAAAAAAAAATCCCGCCCACTTTAGGTGTACAAGAGGTACCCGAAAAAAAGTTTTATTTTAGTTTTTATTTTACCTTTTTGTCGGCGTGATACGTATGTACATACTCATACCGAATTTCAGCTTTCTAATAATGATCACGGAGCTAAGCCACGGACGGACGGACAGACGGGCATGGCGAAACTATAAGGGTTCCTAGTAAAACAGGGCTAAATAATATTCCGCGAATTTCAAGTAAAGTACGCATAATAAAGCTAAAACTATCCTACAGTGTTGAGAGTCAAGTTTTTTCAATATTACGATACAATATTTATTTCAGAAGAAGAACAAGAGATCAAACAGTATTCCGGTAAGCAGTGTTTCGAATTTGGCCGATGATATACCTACTGCTACTGACATTTTACAATGCCTATAATATGACGTGTGCTCATTTATAGTTTCAGTAACTATTGAGCCGTTATTTTTGCAGACGAATGAATGTCGATCTCTGCAACGCACGGCATGCGATGAAATGCGGTATTTGACTATACCTAGTGAAAATAGATTGTGACATTGAAACCACTAAACACACATTACAATAACGCGGAATTAAATAAAATATGTACCTCCAACTTTTGGATATTATAATAAACAAAAAAGAATACGTGTTTATTTTACTGCTTTATGTGGGATTAATGCTGGTAGAGTATAAGGAGCTGGCTGATAGACGATTATACTAGTTTGAATAGAATGAAATAAGGAATTTGTTAGAATTCACGTGACGGATTGTCCGACGATAGAATGATTTAGTGGAGGACGGACGCAGATTTATTACAGTTGTAATTATGTAAATAAAAGACGTTAAGAACATCTAGTGCGTTTTCCCCGCCCCGTCCCCACATTTATGAGGTCATAGAAACATCATACTAACAGATAGTTTTTGACATTATATAAAGAGTAAATAATTTTTGCTGTGATTAAATACCGCATTGTTTTACTATACCCCCACCATGCACCTAGCATGTAGCGATTATTTTACCCAACTGCAGCAAAAATATAATAATTTCTTGGTTCACAGGCGGATCAGTCGGAATTATATACATAAGTCTATAAGCTTGACCTATTTGGAGGAATTTCTTTATGACGTAGAAAATACTGCAATAGTACCTTGTAAATATCATATACTTACATACAACATAAGGTTTTATAGTCGGCGAGTATTGGTAATGTGACGGCTATTTCCCCATTAAAGTAAATAATGCAGGAGCGTCAGCTTTAAACATGTCTGTTACAAGAACAGAGAAAGGGGGAAAAAATAATACTCACATACTCGCCCTTGTAGGTAACAAATAAAAAGTTGCTTCATTTTTGTATTCGTAAAAAGCTGATATGAAAAATGTTTGGATGATGCTAACGGAATACGTAGGTCACTCGATAAGTTTCTAGATGTGGAAAAACTACTGAAGATATTAGCACTGTTTCTATTAAGTACAGTTTACACTCAAAAACAGAGTATTCATTCTATATACAAAGTTTCATTCGTCTAAACCAGCTCAGCTTAGTAAACATTTTTTTCAGTCTATTTCAGAAAATGTCTATTCCATAGGTCATAATGAGAAAACGCCGGATCCAACGACAACAGAGCTTCCTCACTGCAAAATGTTGATGTAGAAAAAGGTATTCATGCTCCTTGAAATAACGTCTTACATCTTCTCGACGTTCATGTATGTAATTGTTGGGTCTTCTCGCACCAATATTGCAGTAGGTAGTCCACACATTTTCTGCCACCCGGTACGGCACGGCCGCTTCTGTACTCACATATGAGGTTAGTTTTACCCTTGTGAAATCCACTAAACTATCTAAAAACTGTTTCCGAATGAAGAAGTCCTTTAATGTCGATTGTAATCTTTGTAAGTAAACATAGTTGTTCGGTTAGTCCAAACTTACATCTTAAATAATCATGCACACGAAAATGTTAAATTTCAGATTTAAACAATTAAATGCGAGAACAGTTTTAGTAAAATGATCGGGCCATTTTTTTTTATTAAGCCAACTAAAAATAGATAACATAGAGATGCTTTTCCATTTTTAAATTCCAAGCATCTCAAAACTTATCAAGTGACCTACGTATCCAAGTATGTAAGCTGTTGAATGGATTTATTTAGAATTTCATAGTATAAAAATATGATTAGCAAAAAAATTGGCGTCTAGTGTAAACTAAAAATCTATATCAATAAATATTACATCAAATAAATGTTTACACATAAGCATTTACCTACCCATGTTATTCTTACCATATTTTATTTAACCTTGAATTGAAAACCATGCTTTTCGGATCGCTTTTCACTAAAATGCTTCACTATTGTCGTCCGTCGATCACAGATTTTTCTTTTAGACACTTGTGAATTTCATACATCACACAAAACAACAAAAAACACACCTCGAGAAGTATGATTTTCAATACAAGTTTTATACATAAATGTTCATCAAACGACAACCTCAGTTTAATTCTAGCTTAGTGAATCTCGAATTTCAAGAGTACGGATATAAATCATTGGAACCATATCATGGCTGAACAAGTGAACTCTTACTTGAGAGCATTGCACAGCCAACTGAACAACCTCTAAAGTAAACGAACTAGAACGGCGAAATTAAGTGCCAGGGGCATTCCACGTGACTAGTGACATTTGTCTGTGAGATTTTCTATTTTAGCGCTGTGTGCATTTCAATTATCAGTTTTAACGTTTTTTTGTCGCTGAAATCAATGTTGAAACGTTAATTAATCCTGCCGGGATTCCATTAAGTTCTAGCTTAGTGAATCTCAAGTTTGAACTCTACGTAATCGGGCACGGAATTAGTTCCTTTGCAAGTACCAGGAAGAACGGGTAAATTCGGTGCCAAGGGCATTCCACAATACATGTCTTCTTTAGCGGTGTGCTCTATTCTATTCAAAATAGGTATTCTTTTTGACAGTTGTCATTTCAGTGACTTAAACGAAATGTTTACAACGTGACATTTAGGCGAAAAAAAAATACAAATAATTGGTACGTGTGGGGTTAGAACCCGCTTTTCCAATGGCTTTTCGGACCAACATGAGCGTCTGAGATCCCGTATATAGATAGACATATGAGATCCCGTATATAGATAGACCCCGTTATCTTGTCGCACTGACATTGCTTTTGAGTAGAGCATGAATGTTTTTTTATCGACTGTAAATGTCGATTGTGTTGAACTTAAAGTTACTGCGATGCGAGAGCCATTGTTTTTAACCGACTTCCAAAAAAGGAGGAGGTTCTATGTTCGACTGTATGTTTTTTTTTATTATGTATGTCCACCGATTTCTCCGCCAATTGTGGACCGATATTAAGAATTCCTTTTTATTTAAAAGAGTATACTCCTGAGGTGGTCCCATTATAACCGAGTTGGGATCTGATGATGGGATCCCAGGGAAATCGAGGGCCCTCAACCGTCAAATTTTAGGCACTCATAATGATTTTCATATATTTTCTAAAGCTATTTAAGTATTTGCATATGGTAGTCATCATCTTCACATGCTGAGCTGATTATGAAATGAAATGAAATAATTTATTCAGTAAGTAGGCCACAGGGGCACTTTTACAAGTCAGATTGTGAAACTACCGGCATTTCGCAAGAGGAGACCGCTGTTGAGAAGAAAGCCGAAAGAAACTCAACAGTAAGTCATTTTTCGTAAATAATACTTAAAACAATTACATCACATTAGTGTCATAACTAATTATTACATGCGTACACGTAAAGGAGATATAATATATACTCTAAATCAATGTTATGTAGGAATATTAAAATAAAAAATTTAACGATGAATTCAAACTATTATAATATACCCAGAGATGTATAAAGTCTCTAGGTGTCACAACATGCAATAAAATATAATTAATTAATTTAATTCCACAGAAATGTATAAGGTCTCTAGGCGTCAACGTAATGCATCTCTAAGAAATTTAGGTTTAATAATTATTCACGTGAATAATTTACGATAGAAAATAATTATTAAACCTAAATTTCTTAGAGATGTATATGATATGATCTCTAGGCGTCATATATTATAGTTTACGTAAGGTTTGGCACCGACTTCAAAAAGTGATTCAAATGTAATCTGTACATGAACGGGGTATTTTTGGCTTTTCAGTTTTTGGAAGTCGGTTCTTTTTTGTAATTTTTTTTATTTCAAACATTTGTTTCATTTCATATTATGCCTTAGGGTAGCAGCATAGCTCCATCTACCGTAAGTATACTGACTTTATGTTTAGCACTATCGTCTCAAATTATGTTGAGAATTAACAATAACGATGTGCTACACCCAAATTAATATAATTTTATCAAAGAAGAGTCTGCCCGATGGACGGCTAACGGAGGCAGAGCATTAGTGAATATCGTCACAATTTTATTCTATTCATGACTTGAACTGTATCAATGCAGGTTAGCCCACCCTATCAGTGAATCGGACTTTGTGTAGGACTACAATACTCCTACTGGGAATGTCTCTGCGCCACGGGAGTGATATCGAAAACCGTGCCGAAAAGCATGGTTTGGTTTACTTACTTGCAGGATTTTTCATTAAATTTTTATCCTACGGATATAAATCGTTAGAATCATGTTAGAGTCGTATCATTTCTAAACAAGTGAACACTTACTCGAGCCGAAAGCATTCCACAGCGAGCTGAATTACATCTAAAATAAACGAACTGGTAATAATCGAGCACGACGGAGTCAGTTGCGCTGCAAGTATCAAGAATGGGTGACTAATCACATTTGTCCAACAGATTGTCTTCTTAATTTCAACATTGTATATACAGTGCCTAAGCTGTCAGAATTCAATTATTTTTATACCTGTCTCGCTCGCTCTTACGCGGTTCAGGTAAGACCTTCCTCCTAACCTTCGGAATGTGACCAAATGTCACACATAAATAATAAAAAAAAACTATACAACGTTAAAATAAACTAATCATAGATTCTGAATCCACATAACGTATAATATCGAAAAAAAAAAACAATTTGTATACCCTCACTCATACCTCTGAAAAATGTAATGTTCCCAATTTATGTGCATTATTCGAAGTATCCAATTTGGCATCGTCTTTTTTATTGAGACAAATATAATTTGATAGGAATAAAATTCAAAATGGCGATGAATACTGTTAAGGAGAAAAAAGCTAGTGAAAAGTGTAAAGACGATAATGACGATATATCGTATGACGCGGTTGGTGCAGTGGAAGTGTAGAGCTGCCTACTAAGGGTAAAGCCAGACGAGAGTAATTTGAGTCGCGTAATTTCGGTCGCGCCACACTTAGTGTCTCGTGACATGATATATGGCGCGACCGAAATTACGCGACTCAAATTACTCTCGTCTGGCTTCACCCTAGGACGATGCTCCTGACTTAGAAACCCAGCAGAATAAATAATGTTCAAGTCAAAAAAACTTGAACGTTTGTCCCCAGGTCATGGATGTTCTATGTATATAAGTGTTTATCTCTTTACTATTATAAAACTAGATTTAATGAAAATCAGATGGAGTAGCGTGCATCTAGTCGTACAGCGCCATCTGTTTGTAAGAATTTTCTTTTGCCGCTCATCATGACGACACGGAATTTATATCAGTATAAATGTATATTAACCATACCAATTACCTTACTTTGGAATTAGATCGATTCTGTTTGTTCTACTGCCAATGCCGTGATACTGCTTAATTGGGAAAAATAAATAAATTAATCAAACGCTTCGTCAAGTTATAGTTCAAATTGACAACAGTCAACGTTAGAAATAAGTAGCTGATTATTTAAGCAGGTGCCTAAGTTGGTGCTTTAAAACTGTCCGTCGGGTTTCATTCGTTCTGGATGCGCGCAGGTTGCTCGGCGCTCGGCAGCTCTCGGGAGGCCAAGTGTTATTATTTATTACGTCATAATAACGTTTTCATTGATGTTTTTGATATCGTGAGTATTACTATTGCAGGAAAGTGTAATTATTGAGTATCACGATGTACTCGTAAGTCACAGACTGAAACACTTAAGGTTTTTTCTTTCGCCCGCTTGAGATATTTATTGCCTGCATTGTATTTTATTGTTTGTATGCGTAAGTACAACGTGGCACGTGGTGACTGGCGCGTGCTCACGGCTCACGTGGCGGCTACTTCGAAGAAAAATGGAAGCGAACTGTGTACCATAAAAAGTTATCGCACACGCGGTGCGTATTGAGCCACTCTTTTACTACGTCCATGCTTTGACGACACGTTTGGCGCAGTTTGTAGTAAACCTGCCTACTGGTAGCAGGCGATCTTGTGTTTGAATCCCAGCCAGGGCAAATATTTGTGTGATGAACTCGAATATTGGTTCCTGAGTTAAAGATGTTATCTCTATATATTATGTATTTATATATTAGGTATATATTGTCACCTGGTACCCATTTTGCTTAGTTTGAGACTAGGTATAAGATTGTCCCTTAATATTTATTTAATGCTTACTTTAGTAGGTCACAACTGCAACCAAATACTTTTTCCAGCTCTGCCGATTCATTTAATTTCATAACTTCATTTATTGGTGTAGATATCAGTCTCTGACATATTAAAAATATTCACTGTCCATAGTCTGATCCCAGTTATGTAGACATTTTATGATTTTGAAGAATTATCCTTTGACATGGTATGTAATTCATATTAACATTTTTTGAAAAGTTTTTCAGTTATACATATTCGTACAATACGTCAGGTTTTAACATTAATTGCTATTTACTAGCCGTCTGGATAAAATTACACATCGGCGTTTCATAAATATGGCATTTCGTAATTAAAAATCGTCCAAGTCGTGACTTTCACAATATATCGGAAATTTGGCGATTCGCCAGCGAAGCTTTAAGCTAATTACAGTCTTAGGTCAGTATGCTTCAAACTCTTAGAGAATCTTAATTGGGTTCCCGATAAAATCGTCACTTCAACCATATTTTTAAAATACGACGATGTAACTTTGGGCGCTTGAGTTGTTTTTCGATCGTTATTGTACTTGTCGATATACATTATATTTGCTTTAGTCTACGCTTATTTGTACAGCTTCTGCCGTCTTGTTTACTTTCTTTCGACATTTGCGAGTGCTGAAATGTTCTTGATACGCAACGCTTAAAAACAAAATAGTTTATTTATTTCCAAAATAAGTTCTGATGTGTTGCCGTACTGGAAAATAAAGCGGAATAACAACTCCATTCCAATTTACATTTCGTTTCAGTATCTGCTTCTGTGCTATTGTGGATCGAGGCACAATCCCATGCCCATGTCAACTGACAACTAAAATGTTTCAACGCATTTTAAACATTTCAAATTGACGATAGCGTTAAGAGCACGGAATAAAACACGAGAGAAGGTTCTCTTTTTTAATTATGGCAAAAGTAGACTGTGAACTGCATTCTATTGGCTGTTTGAGTAAAATGGGAGGCAATTGGGCTACTTATAGATACCAAAATAAAACCGATTAATTATTAAAATCTAAAATATAGTCCATACAAATTTCATGCCTTTATTATTTTATTCCCTAGTACCTAAGCATTTTGCGGTGACCTCACTACTAGATATGATTTGTACCTACTGCAAAACGGAAATGTTAAATGAAAATCGTAAAATTAAATAACGTTTCACATGAATCACAATAGACACTATCCTATTACCAGAAAATGGTTTCCGAATAAAAAATGGTACATTCTGATTGGTTGTGGGGCGTAGCTATGCGATCAACCTACGCGTGCGAACCGCCTCGTTTATGAACGCACGCCGTTTATCCCAAACAGAAGTGAAGGGCGGAGTTGAACACGTTGGCGCGTCGGTTGTTAGCGAACGAGGAAACGCAAATTAAATTTCGGTTTTTATGTCAATAAATGACAAAAACTTGCTTACCTACGTTATTCTGTTTATTTCTACTTAAGGCTGCGTTTCCACCAGTGCGAGGATGCGTAGCGAGAGCGGGGGATGTGTTTTTGTTAATCAATAAAATCAGTTCCGCTGAGCGAGGATAAGTAAATGAAGTTATTCTATTGGTTAACAAAAAAATATCCCTCGCTACGCATCCTCGCACATCTCTGGTGGAAACGCAGCCTAAAAAATTGAATATGTACTAAGGTGACTTATCTGAATATAAACGGGCGGCTCAGGCAGGCATAAAGTTAGTTGAAACTTAGGTTCAATAACTGCGAGCAGCTCCATTACGTAGCGATGCGTATTTATTAAACTAAAATTAAATATTATCATTTCTCGTATGAAAACGGACTCTTGTTTATTAAAATATGATAAAAAAGAACATTATTCTTCCGCTTGAAATCTAAACGAGCTGCGCACCTATTTACATTCAAAACATTTATGTGTAACTTTTTGTTGACGTATACGCTAAATGCGTTTTACCACTGGAAACCGCGTACGTTTTTTTATACACCATAAATGTTAACTAGGCTTAGGTTTTGATGCAATTTGGTGATAAGGGATAATTGTAATAAACGAATTAATAAGTTTTCTCAAAAATCGTCGGGAATAATTATTGACTTTTAATGATAAAAAATTAGGATGCGAAATGCATAGTTTATGGTCAGTCAAAAATGAGAGAAAAACCGGTTTGCCGGCTCGGTTTTCTCGACAATAATGTTGTATGAAATGCCTTTATTTGTCGATGTACAAACTTTAAAAAAAGTTAAAATGGCCATATAGGTTAAAAAGTCATTGGTCCTAAATAGCCAACCCGGAAGATCAGTAGCTTCGACTTCAAAAAGACACTTCAACTAACTTATTTATTAAAAATAATAAAAAGGCGGCAATGCAAGAATTCAGTTTTGACATATGCTGATAAAATTTATCTGTACCTATTTTGTTTTCTCTCACCTTTTTTGAGAAAAGCACTATATTTGTCTCAGCCGGAAGGGCAATTGCTGGCTTCGTATTAAACTAAACGGAGCCCAAGGTCGTCCGTTTAAAATTAATACTCAGCCAGCAATTGGCTATTCCCTTCGCTTCGACAATTATGTACTGAGTATTAAACTACCAGAGCGATTTTTTTTTTGAGTGATGTTGTGTCAGCAAATGCAACGTTTCAATTTGAACATTCTACATATGCAAAATGCAAAATATTCACTGTTTGAAACTTTCAAACTAATGTGAGTCTCAGGCATATTAAAATACCTACGAAACGGGTTTACTCACGTCGTAGAAGATAATATCGCTCGACATATTTTGAATCGGTTTGCGATTCATTATCAGGAGAGTCGATCAGTTGAGTCACAATGCCGCCGCGAATAGTGAATGTTTTAATAAAACATGCCACTTTGTTAAATGTTCTTAGTTCTTGCACCGCTTAACTGATAAAAAAGTTAAAATTGCTTGAAAAATAAACTAAGGTTAATCAACTAACACATTTTTGGATGGCGGTAAGGAATAATTATGAACAACCTTTTCTCACGAAAAAGAGCATTCTATTTTCATGAATATCCAAGAGTGATAAGTTTTATTTTACCCGACTTTTAAAAAGGAGCAGGTTCTATGTTTCACTGTATGTATTTATTTTTTGTATGTATCTATGAATGTCCACCGATATCTCCGCCAGTTGTGGAGTGATTCGCATTTTTTTTTAATTTGAAAGAGTATACTCCTGATGTGGTCCTATTTGTCACCATGTTGGGATCTGATGACCCTGGTAAATCGCGGGTAACTATAATATAAGCACTAGTTGTTATGTCACATGTTTTTCGTGTACTTTATAGCTAAATTTTTTTTTTTATGTATTTTATTTAAATCACTGACAAAAACAAAAAAGTAAAGAAAGTACCGACTTCAAACTAAACTGAAAAGCCAAAAATAACCCGTTCATGTACAGATCACATTTGAATCACCTTTTGAAGTCGGTGTCAAACCTCACGGAAACTTCTTTATTGAACAAAAATACTCGTACTCTAATAACCAAATAAAATAATTAAATACTTATACAAAAATTTAGTCTAGTTAAGAAATTTTCACCGATAGATGATAGAAAATTGAATGCGTTCATAAATTCATGACAAATGCATGAATTTCGTTAAAAAAACCGCAACGTTACAAGGGAAAGGGACGTTGGCGTGAACGCGCGCCACAGGGGAAATAACATACGGGAACTCGATCTCAGAAAATTATCTTCGGCAGCCGCGACGCTGAAACAACACTCATGAGATTTTTATCTTGATTCAAAGTTAAAGTATTTATTAAAAAAAAATACAATAAAGCGTCAAAGACGAAAATCTTCCAAGCAACAAATGTGAAATGCTTCGTATTCGCCGAAACGTCCGATATCCCTAAAAACCCGCAACTTTTTACTTTCTTAGATGTTACTTTTTAGGAATATCGGTCTGTGTATTACGTATTATTTAGTCAACTTCATTTTCGCTAAACTATTTTCCCATTTCCCCAAAACTTTTCATTTGGCAAATGTTTTATTTATTTTAGTCATTGTTATATTATAGACAAACTTTTATATACTAGGTCGATGCAGAGTCAGCCACCGGCTAAGCTTGCACCATAGATTGGAGCGGAGTTTTATTTTTTTCGAAATTTTCTCTTCGTCACGACCTAGCGAAATTTAATTTGTGCATTTTAAAACAAAAATTTCTAAAATCTGTTGAGAACTCGCTGAGATCTGCGCATTGTTACAAAGTCCATTCGAGTCGATCCATGGGAGCTTCGCTCCAAAAAACAACTATAGTATTTTATGCAACCGTTGTACAAGAGGGGGCAAAAAACGCGAGTGGCATGGGTTACGATGTGAGCGTAGCGAACATCGTAAGAAAAATGCCACGAGCATTTTTTGACCTACTTATGCAACGTTGCATACAATACTTTTTCTACGACTCGACATTTCATAAATAAAATGCAAATAAACAACAAAGAAAATAATCCCGCTCAAAATCAACAAAATTAAAAAAAAAAATAGTCTCTGATAAACTTTTTTTTTATTGACGTCCATCTGTCAAAAAAATATGAACTTATACATAAAGGTCGTTCACTATACTAAACATCCATGCACTGAAGATATCTTTTTTTTTAGTTGGTAGCAATGCCTTAGTACAATAAGCTTTTTTTAAATTGCAAATTGTGTGAATGCAGCTGTTTATCTTGTAATCTGTGGTACCTACTAAGTGATGCTTTTTTAGCGACATTATAACATCATTTAGAAGTGTTTTTTTGGGCAATAGAGTATAGACTTTTACAGACTTTCATACTTTATGTCTTTATAATATTAGAGTTAGTAACTATATAAATGACAGAAAAAAGTACTGGAGTAGAAAAAATGTTTTATGACTCGAAAGCGCTTAAATAGTCTATTTAATATACATAGCTTTGTGGATTATTTTCAAATGAAACCATACAAAGTAGCCAGCTATGTCAACTAATAACGTTCAATTGGAAGTCAGTAGTCAATTTCCTGTATTGTTAAGGAAGGGAGCGCGTAAGTAGCTCTCGAGCAAACCTTTGTAAGGAAATACAAAACGAGGTGAAACGTTACCATGTTGCTTATAATCGTGGAGTGAAATAAATGTGCATACTTGATAACAGTCATACCTAATTATTCTATATTTTCATTATGCTATTTATGTATATCTATGTTACATAGTACTTATAGTACATCCATGTTATAGGTATAGTATATTGTTTGACAAGGGGCCAAAATAAGCCTTTGTTACACGACATGATTATTTTACGGGCGAACGAAGTGAGAGAAGGCAAATATATTCGAGTGTCACAATGGCTTTTAGCCACGTGTTAAGCTCTCTGTCACCGTGCGATTTTATGTAAATATGACATGAAATAGAAAATTGTAAGACCAGTAAAATGCCAAAGTAAAATGCAGACGTCTAATGTCGCCCAACATTTACTTGTAGGTTTTATTTTATATAATGTGCTTATCCGTTAGTAATATGTAGCTGGCCGCTAACATGGATTATTTTCATATAAATTATTATATGGCTTCCATTTCGGGCCAGCATGGCAGTGTCAACTGACTTGGCACCGTTGGTTTCTCGTCAGTTGCCATTGCGACTTGGGCTCCCATTTTTGCTTACCATCAGGCGAAGTGGAGTCACTACATAGTGGTAGTGCCGTTATAAAAAAAAAATTAAACCCTAGGAACTTAAACGACCACTTTAGCCCAGCTAAAACAGTGTACTTTTCGAGCAGGAAAAGTGATAACATATTTATGATGATCAATTTTTATTTCTTTAACGTTGTTCTGTCAAAAGCTGGTAGGTATCTCTTTCGATCTTTATCACAAGGTACCCGGCGAACGTACATCATACAATCGACATTTTGTGTTTGTTTTAGCTTTTAATGCGGGAGCTCCGCTCCCCGAGCCCCTTGTCACTTTTCTGTCTCTGGCTATCTGCACCTATTTATTTTTACACGATACGCTGCCTAATCTGTTTAACATGTAACAAAACAATGAATGGTTGGATTATTTCTCTTTTATAGGTCTTCGAAAAGTCTGCGGTGGCATATCTCTATACCCTTAAGAACTTAATATTAATTTACACGTATAATGTAGCATTTTCATAACGAATAAATGTTAACCATTATCAATATTATCGTAATAAATACTTTAGTTACCTTAAGCATTTCATATAGGTACAATATAATAGCACCAGCACCATAAAATTTAAATTAATATCTTATGAGTTATCGTAATTATTCAAATACGCGCGAGTAAACAAGCGGACTGCACTTCTAGCACAACTGTGACTCTTTCTCGGGCGAGAATTATTACCTATCTCTTTCTTCGCGGTACTGTGAGAGAGTGATGGGCGATGCTATGTCGCGCGACAAGAGTCACTAATTTGTGCTAGACGGGCTGGAACCTAACGCTACGCGGTTTAATGCAGCCAACCCCGCCCGCGTTCCCCCGCTGCTGTCGTCTTCTGTAGATATAATTATGTTACCCCGCTAAAGTATCTAAAAATACTTCAAAAACTAATATTATTTATAGGAGTTAAGACAAATTTGCATCTTGAGTTTTAAATACTGGTATTTAACAATTACTGCTATTTAAAACACAAGCGACAGAATACTAATGAGTGCAATTAAACTGCCAAATTCATCTGGTTTTCTCTTGGCTGAGTTTTTATTCCAATTTTACTGGCAATCAGCAATAGCGAATAAATAAATTCAATTTTAAAGTGAAAGTGACAATATGTGTTATGATTGATGATTATCATCATCATCATATTGTGTATATCAAATCTATATATTTTTATGTGCTTCTATCATATTTGGGAGAGGATCAAGACTATGGATATCAATCAATTAGAACATATACAGCAATTAGAGCAAATGTTTACAGTGAAGCGGAAAATTTATAGTTCACTCGGTGTTTGAACCCGTGTCTCCGACGGCTTTCCGTTAATTAATAAGCGACATTGACAACTTGTAATTTATTAAAAGGTAAATATACCACATCGTTAAATTGTATACATACAAAAGTCAAATTTACTTACCTATATGTATAAACTAATTAAAACCCACACAATTAAATATGTAATGTAAGATTTCTACCTAAGACCTAACTAACTTATACTAAGTTATACTTGTACTACGTGTATTCCTGCGTATTGTCATTCAATTATCTGCGTTTCTCGGTCTGTCGCAGTCGTCGGGTCAAATAAATAACTAAGATTTTGTGTACGCGACTGACTCAAGGAGGGTATTGCGTGAATGGCAGCATGCCAGGACCTGAGCCTCTGCGGCCCACGTACTGAACTTTATACAAACGTGATTGCAGTTTCAGACTCCATTACTATGTTTTATTTAAAATTTTACAAAAAAGCGATATGATAATTATGATAGCGAGATATGTTAATTATAGTTAAACCATGTTAAAACATGGTTTAACTATAATTAACAATCCTTTCGAAATCAATCAGGGTTCTACCATTCGCGTTGGTCGGTAATCTTAGATGTATTTAACTTGTTGTCATGGTAACTAATGCTGCCAGTTCTGAATACTGTTACGTTTGTAATTACTCGAAATACTGATTATACAAGAATTTTAATTATAATTAGAAGAAATCATACTACGGGCGCCAATCACGTGCACTCGCATATATTTTTGCTATACGATTTGGAACTTCAATAAAAAAAATTAAACAACGAAGTCAAAAGAGGCAAGTGGGACTGTCCCGTCGGTCGTGCTAGCCTCTAGCTCCTATAGCTGTCATAAAGTGACGGAATCACGAAAGTTCTCTATGCATTATTAAAATATGTATATTCATTATCACTATGTACTTATACCGTCGTCAAGTACATGATACAATAGTATATTGTGTCATAAGGGTAGTAAGTAGGGGATTACTAACGAAGGTCTATTAGAAGCCCGACGCCGAAGGCGGAGGGCTTTTAATGTCCTGAGTTTGTAATCCCCTTACTACCCGCCTTACACACAATATTTTTCATCACATTTTGGAGTAAATAACAAATAAATGAGCCAAAAATAAACATTAAACGATAACGATTGACAACCAACTTTTTTCTGTATATATTTTTTTAATTTACTATAAGCACTGGCAAAACGGCCATCAGCTTAAAACAGAAAACAAATATACACAGAATCTTACCATCTATTATTAAACAAATAACAATTATCAATATTATGCAGCAATAATTAACAGCGTAATATTACAAAACCTTAATATGAGCAGTAAGTTTGTTACAAACTAAATAGTTCCTAACCAATAATTTTATAACTTTTTTCCTTTTTTTTGTGTCGTCTACCACAGATAATGCTAAGAACTGCGTTTCGTTTAGAAACTTGACAGGCTATACTGCCAAATTGTAACGATAATTAAAAAATTAATTTAATTTAATAAATATATTGCAAAATACACATTAATAATTGTAAAACATAAATATTAATGCAGTTACATATACCGTATTAATTCAATACACAATAAAATTTGCTGGTAGGCAAGTTTTGTTGATACAACAAAAAACCTTGGCTGGATTGAAACCTCCTTAGTCTGAAGTAATCTGCGAGTGCGTACTATATTTTTAAAACTAAAACCATAACTCCCGAGGGAGTTATGTCAATTTATAACTCCCGCGGGAACTTTAAAGGCCTTAGTCCTTCAGTACACCCGCATGTAATACCATCTTTTACGAGCAAATGTGATGAAAATATATTAATCTGTTTTTCTTACATTGTGTCTTAATATTTGTGTATACTGTATAAAAGAAGCGCAAGTAACGCAACACTTAAAAACTAACAAAGCCGGAGATAGCAGGGGTAGTTAAAGGTCGAACTCGGGTTTAGGTTCGCATCTTTCCTGATTTCGGTGCCTAATTTTCTGTTTGGAATCGTATCCGCATAAAAGGCGGGCCCTCTCCTAAAATCCTATATAATAAAAACATAACTTACGTACATACAAACTTTAGCTTAACCACTTCTCCTTTTTTTGTTAACTATTGACCACATAAGAGAAGATTTTTGTTTTTTTGGCATAACCCTACCGTGAAGCGTTTCTGTTGATATAAGTATCATCCAAAAATTATCCGACAAGCTTGCCGTTTTTAACCTGCGCCTGCGGTAGCGTGATTAGATTAGATTAGATTATATTTATTTCACACATATAGGTTTACATTATTTAAATTACACATAGCCAATTTACAGGAATCTATACGGTGATCGTCAACATAATAAACAAAATAAACAAATTCACCAAATTCAATTGATAATTAAGAAAAAACAATGTCAAATAAATTCAAATAACATAACAATTTAAATAATGTAGAATAAATATGACAATAAATTCACTTATTTATTACACAAATTAAATGTCAACAGTCATCACAAAGGATCGTCACTTATAACAGTTATAACAGGTACGTACACTAAAATACAAACCATTTTATCTAAATATGTCAAGATAATCTTTAACCGAGTACAAAGGATTTTCCAATAAAAGGTTTCTCAAATTCAAATTCAAATTAGCTTTATTGACACAAAATTAAAACACAATATTAACAATATAAGTATACATACAGAAGCGGAAAAAAAAAGAAAAAAGGTGCTATAGGTCAATTCGTATTATATTATACGTATATTATTTATTTAATCAACAGAAGCCTATTGAAAAAATAAATAATATGTATATATATGTATATGAAGATGGAGAATTACGGATATTTAAGTGTACTAGTGCGCCATTTATATAACAATATAACAATATTTGCGTAAGATTATTATGTGATGATTAGTATGTGTTTGCCCTATGTATAAGAATGTGTGTGTGTGTGGTTATGTACTTCTCAATTGACACTTGAATACCATGTCAGATGGTTCATTCCGTAGATCGGCGGGTAGGCATTCATAGTGGTTCACTAGGTAGCCAATCACTTGCTAAACAACGTTTCATAAATATTCATTTTACAAACAACGTTAGACAAATGAACGATTCACAAATTAGACGTTGCATAAAATATAGTTTTACAAATAGATCATAATACAAATTATTTATTGGACAAAACATCATATCACAAAACATTATTTCACAAATTATTCATTTATTATTCTAGTCAAATAACAAAATAACGAATGATAAAACAACGTTATGCATTGTTTGGTAAACATTTCGTTTAATAAATCATCATGGTGTGAACGCTGTTCATATGTGTAGTTTTCTACGAGTAAAAATATTAACATACTTAATTTTTAACAAAGTATAATTAATTGTTCTGATGAGCATACAGACGTCTTAGTGTTCAGGTTATAGAGGTTTTTTGAGGTAACATGGCTCGAAAACTGAAAACTGTAGGTTAGGTTAGGTTTGTTTTATGACCGTGTATAGTGGAGCGAGCGAAGCGAGCGGAGCGTCAAAATGCTTGCTTAAAAAATGGAACATTTATACTAATTTTAATTTTTACTAATTTAGCCTAAAAATGGCAAATATAGAAAAAAATATTTTTTGAACCCCAATATCTCGGTAAATATTGCTCTGAGAGAACATTTTAACAAAACAAATCATGCTTATTTTAGTGTAATCTACAAGATTCAATCTTATTTAAGTCCAAAAACAGCAAAAATAAGTGTAATTTTTTTTTAAGTCCGTGACCGAAATAAGTAGGTATTTGCCTGTTTCATATTTGGCCCACGTGTTTCGAGTATTAAACTTCATACCGTCCTGCGTTTCGTTACATAGAGAGTTAATTTTAATATTTTTATGAAACAATAGTTTATCATATCATGTTTTGCAAAATAACTGATTTGTAAAACGATTTATTCGTGAAGTGAACATTTTTTAAATGAAACTTTGTCATTCAATATTTTTATAAAGCGTCTAAGTTATTAAATGTATATTTGTCGAGAAATTATATTTAAAATGAGCATTTTAAGGAATGATAGGTTTGTGAATGGATAGTTTGTAAATCGTTGTTTGTTAAGTGATTATTTGTAAAAAGTTGTTTAGCAAATGATGATAAACCGGTTCACTAATGTTTGACCAAAAAACGTTTGACAAATGATCACTTGACCAAACAACGTTTCACCAAGTATTCATTAGGCAAACGAGACATTTGACAAAAGTATCATATTACAAAAAGTCACTTTACAAATGATCATTTTACAAACACTGCACTTGACAAAATATCATCTTACAAAATGTTAAATGTTTATGTATAATTTCATATGGTATAATTTCAATTAGTATAAAACACATTTGATGTAACAACATTAGGTATACTTATGCTTAATGAAAAATGTATTAATTTTTGTGTACGAATTGCGTTTTATTTCCGAAACCGAACCTAACCTAACCTACGTTTCTAATTGAACTTTTGGTTTAAGTTTTTTTTACTGCGGGGGGCTTCGCTCCCCGAGCCCCCCTGTGGGGGCTCCCCCCCCCCCCCATTTCTCTATACCCTATACGTTATGCCATTTGAACGTTAGATAAAATAAACGTTATACCATAAATTCATTAGAAGAAATATGCATTATACATATCATTCAATAATTATATCAAATGAGCGTTAAAGTGACTGAAATTATATCAAAAGTTGTTATAAACATCGTTACGCACCCCGTTTTTAGACCAAGAATAGTTTGGTCAAATGATTATTTGTAAAATGAAAATTTAACATCTGATCATTTGGTGAAGTGAATCATTTGTAAAATGACTTTTGTAAAATGATCAATTGGTGAAACGTTTTTTTGGTGAAACGTTGTTTGGTCAAGTGATCATTTGTCAAACGTTTTTTGGTCAAACGATAGGACACCGTTCATAGTATGTCGGACCGATGACTCGCGGGTTCTTACCTGCAGGGTACCTAATGTTTGGTTCGTCTTCGTCAATTGTTTCAAGACATTCAATATTTTAATTTTGCGTAATAAATTAGAATTTATAATATTTTATTTTAGGAAAATAATTCTGAGCCACGTCAGCCAAAAAAAATTGTCTACCACTTTTCGACTCTATTTTCATAAGGTGAAAAAGTGGTAGACCACTTTCTAAGCTGACTGTACACGATACATAATATTTGAATACGTATCCGAAGCAAATGGTTATTCAGTCGATATTACTTTAAAAGCGAGTATTCCCGAGGCGGAAACGAATAAAGGAAAAATATTCATGGCGAATACACAACATTTTAGAGACCTTTTACCCGTTGGTACAATAAGAGAAGAGATCAAAATAATACATATGTGTTCAAAAGTTCTTAAAACGTCGAATACGACTATGTTTCTTCAGTCGTTCGTAATACGGATATTTGTGAGTTATTTATCTAATCAGATATTATAGGTACAGTACAGTCAAGGAAAATAAAACAAGTACCTACCTTTTTCGCTCTTGCCATAATGACAGTAAAGGTTAAAAACACTGGTATTTAGAAATTAGGCCATTTTGAATTTATATTAATATGACAATATGTGTTTTTGAAATTGGGTTGTACTGAGTAAAAGGGTAATTTGAGCTTAGGTGCTAGTGCAACGGAAGGGTTTACACTAGCATTATTTTTCGGCGACAGGTTAGTATCGTCTAACCAAAATTTACTACCTAAGTGAGCAGATACTACGCTTTACAGGATCGTATATGTCTACATAATGGATATGAGCTTTATTCTAAGTACCTGTTTGTTACTTCTAAGTAACTTCTAAAGTGAGTTTTATTTGTCAACCGGTGAATTTCTGATGAGCGCCCCCTGTCTTTCATTGTCAACATCGGTCAGGAAGTATTAATTGTTACGAAAATTCGTGTCTAGAGTCTGATTTTATTTCGAAATCTCAGCCATAAATTTTCTTTGCTTTGTTTTACATTCTGCCTTTACAAGGGCCAGAGCGCAGAGGGTGTTATTTATATTTACATGTCCGTTTGTTTTGAAACGCGCATATATTACATTGTTTGTACGTTTAATGCAAATATTTTTGAGCAAATAAGTTTATTTGTTACTTTCGAGAGGATTAGAGGTTGCACTTATCTCTGCTTGAGAATCTATCTGAATAAACAAAAAGGTAATACCGCCCGCATACTGATGACCTCTTTCGTGAGGCAGGTATTTATGCCTTCTTTTCATTATTATCTCATATTTAAGTAGTTTACTTTGATTTAGCTTAAGGCGTGTCGGTGTAGCTGGATGTAGTATGTAGCTGTATCCATCTATCCCTATACATAGCCAACTCCATCGTGTACCTTCTCTTTTATTTGTTTTATGTAGCTTAGTCTTGGTTTTCCCCTACCTCGTTTTCCTTCAACGTTTTACTTATAAAAGCGTTATGCCGTATAATGCGACCAACCATCTTTCCTCTCCTCTTCTGTATGGTGTTCAACAAACATATTATTTCAGTCGCTCTTTTAAGTACTTCATCATTTGTGACTTTATCTATCCACTCAATTGCTTCGAATTTTGAGTTGGACTCTATTTATATAATACAATAAGAGCGGTGACAGGTAGCCGTAGTTACCAAAAGCGATCTAGTGGTTATCCAGCTAATTTTCTTCATCCTACACCAACACTATATTTCGAAGGCTTCCAGTACCTCCCTGTCCATTGTCATTTATATTTTACTATTTTTGTCACACCCTTCATATACTCGTTAAATAGACTTACAAACTGTATAGATTAAATAGATTAAGTTTTAGATTTAAAATTGTATAAACTGTATAAAAAAATAAATAAATTGTAATTGTTTTAGTATAGTACTAGACAACTTGTATACACGGAAGAGCGGTGGACTCCTGGCACAAGTTATTACAATAACTTACAAGGAGACGCCGGCCATTTGTAAAAATTGTACTTACTCTTGTTGCAATAATAAATAATTTTGAATTTTTTTTTTTTTTTTTTTACTCGTAATTTTGTTTTATGGGCACGTCACGATCAAATGTATTCCTTCCTTTCTTATCATATATTTTATGAAGTTATTCAAATTTTTGCGTCTGATAGTCATTATCTCATTATGCCGAGCTGATGATGGAAGGTACAGTTGTAGTTACCCTGATGGTTAAGAGTGAGAGGATAATTCACAAGCCTTTATTTACTTTCACCTGTCTCGTTCTAATGGAATTTTGCAAGTTATATTTGACCCACTTTCCGGTTTCCGATTGAACTGAAATTTTGCACGAATATGCAAATCGCGCGACAATGCAATATTATGATGACGTGGAGCTGATCTGATGATGGAGCTGGAAGGTGGTCATAGGAACTCCGCAATAAATAAAGCAATCATATCTGTATCTGTGAGAAATTGATGGATGTTCAAAGAAAAGTACAGTCGGCTATAAAATCTTGTCACAAAAATTAAATTTTTGACAGAAGCTTATGTTAATATTTAGGTCGGTAGGTTAAAATCGTTAGTTGTGTTATTTTTAGTATACCATCGAGGTGGTTTCATTGTTACCAAGTCAGGGTCTGATGCAGAGGTGTACCCACATTAAAAATAAAAAAAATATGAGACATTACATGTTTCATAAATTTATAAAACTAACAGCGCCCTCTCTCGCTTGCTCGTTCACCGCTGTAAAGTGGTCCGGTAAGATGTGAATATTTAACGTATTCATATAGAGGTCGCTAAGGTTGAAAAAACCTATCAAATAAACAATGCAAAGATCGACACACAAAGCATAAGGAAAAATTCGTCAGGTCTACGTGGAGCGAGGGTAGCGAAGTGGCTAACGCGCTGGACCGGTAATCCAGAGGTACCGGGTTCGATTCCCGGTACTTTCCACCAGGTAGCTCCTTTTTAAATTTTTCTTTAAGCTTTGATCTTTGTATTAATGGTTTAGTTATTTTTTTTACGTATTTTCGACTGCACGCAATAAAAACATGAAATAGATGTTACTTTCTAGAACACAGGGATAAGTGTTAAACAGTCGGTTGAAATTATCAATATATAGGTCATAATATGAAAAAAAAAAATTAAAAGGAATAAGGCGGCTTAAATCTTTACCAAACCTCACAATCGAACTAAAATACCTACCTACTCATCATATTCATAACCAAATAGTAATAATTAAATGTTTAGGCTTCATGTGTGCCATATATCTGTCTTAATACTTAGTAATAAATGAATGGTTTAGCACCGACTTCAAAGGGTGATTCGAATGTAATATGTATATGAACGGATTATTTTTAGCTTCACAGTCTATTTTTGAAGACGGTCCTGTTTAGGGTTCCGTAGTCAACTAGGAACCCTTATAGTTTTGCCATGTCCGTCTGTCCGTATGTCTGTCTGTCTGCCCGTCCGCGGCTTAGCTTCGTGATCATTAGTACTAGAAAGCTGAACTGACAAAATGGTAAAATAAAAAATAAAAAATAAAAAATTTGGGACCTCCCCGTACACCTAAAGTGGGGGGATTTTTTTTTCGTTCCATCACTAGTGTGTGGGTTGTCATTGAATAGGTCTTTTAAAAATAATAGGGGTCTCCAACAATCATTTTTTGAAAAAGTCAGCAGTTTTGTAAATACTCGCTCCGAAAATAAAATAACATCTTGTCCTGCCCCTCTAACTTATCAACCACGGGTCAAAAATTATGGAAAAATTCATGAAAATCGGTCCAGCCGTTTTTGAGTTATCGCAAAAAATCATAATTTTCTTTAAAACGACGTAAGTGCCGCGCGGTGTCCCTACACTTCGAACGGTACACATATTGTCAATGTCATACTATATGTATTAAAATATTTTCACTTCTCATGCTCTTAAAATGTTACTTTAGTCTCTGCATATCGGGACTAAAACTCCTTATTAATCTCTAGGGACTAAAGTAAAATTGTTTTAATTTACTTTGAAAAACCCCTAAACAGCCAATCACGACGTTTGTGAATGGAGGTTTATAGCCATTTTCAGTGATAGGTATACAAACTTTTTGGTGCTTGAAAATAACCTCAAAATTACAACTGCTCAAAAAAAGTAAAATTGTTTTAATTTACTTTGAAAAACCCCTAAACAACCAATCACGACGTTTGTGAATGGAGGTTTATAGCCATTTTCAGTGATAGGTATACAAACTTTTTGGTGCGTGAAAATAACCTCAAAATTACAACCGCTCAAAAATTCAAGATTTTATTTAATGAAACACGATTAATTATTATGAATACGAATGTAATTTTATCATGCATGGTCCATAAGTCCATATTAGTCTTAAATAAAATAGTTTTCAAGTTTGAATCTGTTGGCTAAATATGCAAGCATTTAAAGCGTCACCTTACAAAAAAAAGAAAAACCAAGGAACATTTCTTTTTTCTATTAGAATTTTGAATGGAATGAGTAGATGTCCATTACTTGTATTAAGCTTCAATTTTAATCACCAATTAGACCAATTAACTGTGTCACTTTATAAATTACGGACAAAATATTATGTAATCATCATCTTCCAATGAAGAAGAATAAAGCTGAAGGCTATATAGAGGAGTCAATCCAAAATAAACACAGTATATATCCTCAAAGCAAAAATCACAACCAAGTTACAACCAACATTTGACCCACGCCCATCAACATCGCGGGTTGAGAATGAGCCTAATGAAATGACCATCGGCAACCTTTTTGAGAAAAGGTCAACGTCTCTACTATACCTACTCTCCATTCTCTCCTACTTTACTTCGACTTCGAGTGAAAATATTGAACATACTTCTCAATTACAAACCACGCCGACCCAGCTTAGTTTAGAGGGGAAAACCATACATTTAAATGTAAAGGATTGTACAAATTGCCCTTTAAATTTTTCTAAGGTTAGATTAACGGCTGTACTACGTAATTGTAAGAAACTTTGTTATAATAAATATCGTAATTTTATATTGAAATTCGTTTATTTTCCTCGCATTCAAAGTGAAAAGTAGAGTGTTTAACGCGAGACTAAACAACCATAATGACACTCGAACTATTAGCCACCCTCGCTTAGCTCGGGTGGCTAAAACATCTCGTGTCATTATGGCTTGTTTTAGTCCCTTGTTGAACAATCTACTATTAGCTCAATCTGGCGCGTATAATCGATAACTTCCCTTATTGTCATTGTGACTAGAGCGAAATAGATACCTACTTGATTCAACTTCCTTGACTGTACCTACATATCGCCTAATTTGAATGTTCCTTATATAAAAATATTTTTATTCAAAACCTAAAAAGAACACATGGATCCTTTTCTTGCCAATGTATCATATATAATACATTCAATTTACTTATCTTTTTGTAATTTGTTTACTTGTTACTGTTTTAATTACTCAATAACAACGAGACTTGAAATGCGGATTTCTCATTTCTTTTGCAAAGAAAACTGATACGTTTTACCCTTGACTACCGACTTCAAATAAGCAAAAAGAGGTTTGACCCTTTTTCCCTGCGCAGACGAAGATCGTGGATACCTTCTAGTATAAAAATAAATAAGACATTCATTTAACACAGGAAAGTTGTAAAAAAGCAATCATTTGAAATATTCTTCCGAGAGAGTCGTAATGGGCGCAAACCACCGCGTTAAAATTATTATTCACTTAATTGGTCTTAGAGGGGAGCTCCTAAAAGAGGCGGAAAGAATTTTTATTTATATTACACTTTTAAGCTTTTTTAATGTAGAATAAACTAGTGCAGAAAATGCTGCAGAGATTGTTAGACTTTCACTTTGAAGTTATATTACAATTAGGTACGGGTAACTAAAGTAACAAGTTAAATGTACGGTTGAAACCCTAAAAAGTGCTGGAAAACGCACAAATCTAGGTCATCTAATGTCTTCTTTAGCGATATGGCTCACAGTAGACACATTATGATACGTACGACTTCTAATTGGTATCAGTGAATGGCACTTCAATCTTTTGTACCTAAATATAAATAAATATTGAGGGACAATGTTACACAGCTGGACCTAACCCCAAACTAAGTAATGCTTGTACTATGGGTACTAGATAGTTTTAAAGATTTAAGCACACAAAGGGACATAGGGACAGAGAAAGCGACTTTGTTTTATACTACCTATGTAGTGAAATACATATTATGTATTCGAGTTCATCAAACAAAAATTGGCCTTGCCGGGGTTCGCACCCAGGACCGCCGTCTCAGTAGGCAGTTGCACTACAAAGTGCGCCAACCTGAACATTTAGAACACAAGTACACATAAGTCAAAATGGCGAAAAAGTTCGTTTGGCTTTATCCGTCACTCAGACAATTGCAGCTGTGAGAAAGGAACAAAACAGAAATGAGTTAACTGGGCATGTCAAGTTCTATGAACACGGCTCTAAAGATGAATAAAAGATAACGGGTAACTAATTTAGCTAACTATGTTACAAATACTAGGTACATTATAATAACTACTCGTAAGTTAAGAATTTTTGTAAACCTTACCTTGCCCTCAAACTGCCCCCTATAGTCCGACGTTTGCTCGTAAGTGTTTTCAGGCTATGGCGAAACGTATTACGGAACGGGTTAAGATTGATGAAATAATCTCTTGAGCACTTTGCATAGGTATGATCGACATGATCGTACAAACGCTGTCATCTTGATGATCTTCGTTTTTTTGTATAAGAATTTCTCTGTTTAATAAGTAGTTATTATATTTCCTTTGAGTAGTAAACTCATATAAAACTCCACTGGTACTAGAAATACCGAAATATTAGCTGCTTGTAAATCATAGTTTCCAAGTGGTGAGTTGGCCGTTCGTATGTTTGTATAGCCGCCGCGTTCAGGGCGCCGGCGGCTATCTGTGCGGGCGATCGAAATTTGCCCCACATCACTCATAATCATGCCACGCAAATACTATAGTCCGATTACTCGTATTTTTCTGTCAACCGACATAAATAATAATCATGTTTATGAAAGTATACAAGTTAACTATGATGACACGCAACAAAATCAACGCGAGTTTTTGTTTATACCTGCCCAAATACTTTTGTTTCTTTTCAGCCAGGCTAGTAGTGTAATAGCATTTGACCTCGCTTGTGCCACTATACCACAACCCCAGTCTGTTTCTCTTCACGGCTTTGAAAGGAAAGGGACAGAAAATATTTGTCGCGCGAAAAACTCGCCATCTCGCGTAGGTATCAGTCTTGCTATAGCATCGAATCCGTTTCCATTCACTTGCCTCTCACTCGAATTTTGAATTGAACCCTATTAAATAAGAGGGTTGATAGGATAAGCGGTAGTTACCGAAAGCAATTGAACGGTTATGTTATCGCACGAGAGAGATAAAAAGAAAAATGCAGTTATATATACCGTAGAGTTACGGATTTAAAAAGAAACCGGGAAGGTTGATAATATAATCAGAGGCCAATCTAATCACGTCATACGTTTTATTAGACGATGAAAATCTCATAAATAAGTCTAAAATTAAATTAGTACGCGGCATAAAGGGGTTTATGCGCAGTACGGTACTGACAATAAAATACGAGTACCTAAATTAAAATGGTTAATAAATATTTATTTAAGAGGTATCGTACCTGCTACGGAACGGTTAGAGAAACTATAAAACTGCTTGGTTTTATTTTAATGCACAATTTTGATTGTTACAGACAGATCATTAAATTGTTTACGAAGGTGCTTCTATTGATATCTCTTGTATTTTATTTGTATTCGAGGCATAGTGGCGTGCAGTGTAAAATCAGATCCTGCGGTTAACTGCGTTCAATTATAGACGAACTTCAACGTGGTCAGGGGAAAGTCGGCCATTTTGTAGTAGTATTAGTAGTATTCACTTTGATTTCGATGTTTCATTTGTAAAAGTACAAAAAGGACTTACAGGTGTGAATGAATCTAAAATTAACATTTAATTTCTTGACTTTTAGAGATACTCGTATATCAAGAAACAGAACAAGACTTTTTGTGTGTTATCCTTACGCGATTATTCCGCCAATTGTGGACCTATTCTCAAAATTATTTTTTTATTTCAGAGTATACTCCTGAGGTGGTCCCATTGTCATCATGACGGGATCCCGGCTAATCAAGGAACCCTCAAATATTATGAGCTTAGTGCAATGCCTTTTCGAGTTTTCTAAAGTTATGCAGGTATTTGCGTCTGGTGATGATGGAAGGTACAAATCCTCTAATGGTTTGAGTTAGGGGATAATTCTTTAAATTTTACAGGTAGGTTATAAGACCGTTAATTGTATTCACGTAAATATTATTATAGTAACGTTACTTGTGCATTCTCGGAAACATAATTTACGGGTATTTTTCGAGTGACCCATTTGTATACCTATACTGAATTGAACAAACTCTGTATCTGGATCTCAAAGCTAAATTGAGAGAGGACATGTCTACCAAATACAGACAAGGGGAACCAAATTAGTTATTGAGTAAGCTGTTAAGCCTGTAGGGCTGTTGTGCATAGGTATGGCATGTACAGGCAACTGGTAACAATAGACATACGATGTACAAGCGTATTATGCACACAACCTTCCATTCGATATTGAATTGTGAATAGCCTATCTGAATTGGAACTTAATTGAAACGTGAAACAGGAAACTGGTCCCAATACATATAATGGGGCACACGGGTAGCTTGGCATCCACGGATGGTTATAGGCATTTCTTTCAGACACTTTTCCTAATAATTTTATTAATTTCAATAGTTGAAATATTTCACAGTTAAGGAAACTTCTGCCATGTTTCAGAAATTGTCCATCACTAGTATAGACACAAGACGAAACTAAATATTTATGAATTGTGCTAAACTCTTGTTATACATTGTGAAAGAATTATGACAAATCGGTTTAGTGCTACTTTTTTTGTTTAGTAATATGATAGGCATTTTTCACTTCACATTCACGGGGATCGTGATTCATAATCTTTCCTTTGAGTGTCCTAACAATGCGGTAACAAAGCGAATAGCCGCCGCGCGGCGTGCCTTCATGATTTACATAAACTACGGGACACACGGCCCCTGCTGCATACGAGCAAGGTCCGACACATCGATATTAGGCTAACGCTTCACTTGGCTGATTGCTTGACAAACATTCACAACACCTTCTTTGCAAGAATGACTGTTTTATATAATAAAGACATACTTTGAGGTAAGATCTTGTTTATGAAATGAGATAAGCACGAACGAATAATTTTTATGTATGAACACTATTTTAATATATAGGTATCGAAGACACGGATAACAGTGCATTTGTAAACTAATATAAACCTTAGTACAACGTGTTACTGTTAAGGTCTATGGGTGTATACTGTATAGTTAACTGTGTCTTCGTTTGTACCTATCTAATAGTTATATTGTACTATCTTACCCTAAGATTAAAGGAGTGAGTTTTCAGCAGCTGTAATAAACTCCTTGGTGCCAACTTAACCGACACATGGTAAAAGATCTCTAAGTAGAGCGTTCCATACGAATTGAGTAATTGTGATACTTTATGCTAACGAATAAAAAAAAACCAGAAACTCTTCTTAATTTCCATACAAAATGAAGAAAGCTTCCGGAAATTTTCGGATCTCATCTCTACTTCCAAACTACACCGAATCTCTATTTGAATGAAATCTAATTTTAATATCCTAATCTAGTTTTTAACCGATTACAACTCAGCGAAAAGAAATAACTATTTTTGTACCTATCTTTATGTGCAATTCATACATAGATAAATAAATATGTCAAGCTATCGACGTCAATGGTAAATAAGGATCAAAAATTAAATATTATTTTCCTGAAATTTTGGAAATCTGACAATATTGTATGACTATTACCGGGCTATAAACGGATGAAACTTTAGCACCAACAACAATACTTCAATTACATGCCATGTTGTTAATATATTTTATAGATCCACGAATTGTAGCAAAAGGAAACTCTTACGAAGAAGTAGTTGCTTGCATCGTGCTTCGTATTGAAATTCCTTTATTATTATAAAGTTCCAAAGTCAAGTTTTTAACGTAAAGCGGCAAGATTCCAAGAAACATTTAACTAGTGGGCTTCTTGACAAGTTACTACTCGTAATGCCATCTCCACTTCGAAAAACAATTTCATGAGTGTCAGGATTTATTCGCGATGCACTGTTTCTTTAGTTTTGCACAAATCTTTGTATTCTCATCCCCCTAAAAGTACTACATTTACCTATATGAACTAATATTGACACACGGATAGTTGAACAACGAAATATATTAGGAATTAAGATCTATGTACCTAACCCCAGTAAACAAAAAAGTTAGCGGATGAAATTACTGTGCAACTTCTTTTATGTAAAATAATATTTTTTTAACTTATTAAGGTATTCCAAGTAAGAGTAATAATCAGTTTTAATAAATAAATCGTTATTTCTAATTTCGCGTACCAAAATCAAAGGGCCTTCATTAAATATCTCAAATCTTATTTCTATTCGAATATGATTAGACATTGTTAATTAACCTATTTATGATTGTTAACTTGGCTCGCAAAAGTATCAACTTATTTACCAAGGTGATCTTTAAACCAATGAAAATTGGTTTGACTACACTTAACATTCACCGAAACACTTTCAGACAATGTATTTATGACGAACAAGAGATTTTGATTTGCAATTCCGAACAGGTTTGAGAATTCAGACGAATGGTTATTTCCATTTGCTTGTTGTGTTCGCTATGCTTGCATTTTTGCTATAATTGGCGTTAACAGGTGATTGTATATAACCTGTCGATGTTGTTCTCATCAAATCAGTGAAATGCCAATTCATTAACGTGCAATCATGAATATGAAGTAAATTAATACACTGTTGCGAATTTAATTGCAGCCAATAGTAGGGAAAGAATAACTCAGCTAAAGTGGAGATGGACAGGGCACTTGGCATGACGATGGGAGATATAGTCAAGAGTCATAGAATGGTAGCCAAAACTAGGCTCAGATGAGATTTGTAAGGTGGCAGGCAAATTGTGCATCAGACTAGGGCAGAATCGAGAAAAATGAAGAGTGACTGTGTTAGGAGTATAGAAAATATTCCTTATTACTAAACGCAATCGATAGCTGATTAGGCCTTAAGTGAGACTTGAACTTTTTACTCCGTACTTTTTGTTACACTTTGAAACTGCATGACCTAGTTGGATATCGTATCGCGTGTAAAGCCGACGTTGTTCTGTATTTTTCACAGTAGTGAACTTTAAATTCGGTCCCCTGGAGAATGTATCCTGCTGCAACTCAATCCCGCTACTTTTATTGACTCGGTATATCGATAACTTGAGTTCACATCGTTCCTTTTTAGGTAGCTGTGCCGTGAACACAGGAACATCTAGATATTTGTATGCGCATTGTTACAATAAGTATTTACTTTTCCTACATTCAAATGTTTTTTAAGCAATCGCTTTGAGATTTGTAGGTATCTACATTTACTTGCCCGGATTGAAATTTGAAATAGGCTTTGTTATGGACAAGAATTGTAGAAAAACAACTTTAAAAAAAATATTCAAGTAGATGTGTGTGTAAAACTTAACAACCCGAGGAGTGAAACGTAACGTACAGGATTTTACTACAGTTCAAAGTGATAAAACAACAATGTCTTCCCTCGACATCAGCCGTAACCCATGAAAGTAAAATTTTATAGAGAGAAAACTTTGTATCACTAATTGTCCCTTCAATTAATTGCTGTTCTCTGTCTGAATCGCTGGCATAGGATCGAGGAGTAAGGACTATTTATACGAGGGTTCAAGTTCCCTACCCGGGATCTTATGTGTACCTACCCTTCACCGAAATCCCTCTTATGTCTGGCCTGTTTATATATCTCAACTTGAATTAGCCTTGCAAGAAAGCACTCAATTGCCTCGATTTAAAGTACTTACTTAATTAAATTGTATAAGAAGTATTGATATAGTTTATATATATAGAATTGATATATTGGATATATCAATTCTATATATTATATTAACATATGCATCAATTCTAGAGTACACACCACACGTAGGAGTGGTGTCAAAGTCGTAGGAAAAACTTAGTACAAAAAAATTTGGTACGTAAATAAAAATAGTAGTTTATGTGACTGTACATAATGAAGGTTATTAAATACGAGTGTGGGTTTATGAAACGAGCCGAAGGTGAGTTTCATAATAACATCACACGAGTGTTTTAATGCCTAATTATGTACAGTTACATATACTACTTTATCTACCCACATATCATAAGCCTCCATGCTGCATTCAGGAGCCGCACATAATGATCACCATAAAAATAGACTGTTTCGTTAGAATACATTTCATATATCATATCAGATGTCAGAAGGCGTCGCCGAAAAATATCTATATCATCTTGATCGCTCATTTTATGGTTTAAATTCAACAAAATCGAACAATTTTATGCAACAAAACAAACTTTAACCGGTAATGGCGGCAATGAAGTTTTCTGGCAGCTGTCATAGTTTTTTTTAATTCAGAGACAAACTGGAGTCGGCCCGTTCGATTTCTTACTTACGTGCGACATTTGTCAAATTTGATTGCAAATTGACAATTCATTTCGAACTAAACGTCATCTCGACTGATATTAGAACAGAGGTCAAATCATTTTTTTTTGGTTTTCATAGATGTTCGACATTTGAAATGAATAATATCATCGAAACCGATGTTATTATTTAGCAATAATAACATTTTTACAGATAAGAAATTTGTTTTAACAAAACAGTCTATTATTATGGTGGTCATAATGTGCGGTTCTTGAACCCATCATGGAGGGCTTATGATATTTGGATAGATAAAAATATTAAAAGGAGTTAACGGTTTTCTTATCCTATATATGTATAATCGCTATTCGCTACCCACATTCCAGTAAGTACTTGCCAAGAAATATCACGATTTGGCGAATTATACTATCGGGCAACGACTTGTCCACTTATATAAAACTTGATCACTATCTACATATGTCATACTGAAATCGTCACAGTCGAGCTTCCAAGCTTTCCCTAGATCAAATATTTATTCATTTTATTTGGTAAATATGTACCACATTTTTTTAAATATTTAATGATGCCGCGTTAGAAGGTATTGGTCCCGGACGAATCCCAGCTAGCGCAAATATTTGTCTAATGGGCAGGAATATTTGCCCCCGAGACCTAGATTATTTGTATGTATTATAGATTGATCTTTTATTATGTAGAGTCTGCATACAATAGATTTGCAAAAGATGAAACCGGTTTTGGTTTAATGTTTGTGTGTCTACGAACCAATGATAGAGACGTTTTCCTTGATATTGACGTTGTGACACATACACGGACTAACCTAAGCCCGTGTCAGGAAGTGGCTAACCAAACCTGGCTTCACTTTCAAGCGCTGACTAGGTTTCTAGGCGTATTTATTCTAAGACTGTATATACATATATATAAATATATATTACATACATCATTAATTATTAATTTCTTTCTTGAATTTTTATTGCACAAAGGAAAACTTATCGTACGAAAGGCGAACTTAATGCCATGATGCATGCATGCATGCTCTACCAGTCAACCTTTGATTTTATTTCGATTTCCTTTAGATTTTCATTATGTATGAGGTACTTTTAGGGTTTTCAACTTTTCATTCGTTTTGATTATTTATAACATTGTAATCCATAAATAATGACACAAAGGTAAATTAAGAAAGAAAAATTGAATGCGATCTACTGCAATAAATCTACTGTAAAACGCACATCCTAGGGTATGGCTAATGCGCATAAGCATTTCAAAAACATATATGACACAGAGGGCGCTCCAGTAGCGTAAAGAATTAAGGGATGAAGGATTTCGTGCGATTGACGTAGCGGTCGGATAGCTCAGTTGGAAGAGCAATGCGCCGGAAACGCAGAGGTCGCGGGTTCAAATCCCGCTTCGATTGCAGTAGATCGCATTCAATTTTTCTTTCTTAATTTACCTTTGTGTCATTATTTATAAAAATAAAAATGTGGTATTACCACATAAAAAATATGAATCGATAAAAAGATCTATACAAATATTGTAATCCATGCCATAATCCAGACAGACCGAGAGACGGGACCATAAAAACAGAACCCAAAGTAGGTACCTACGCGGATTTATACGAATTTGTAGATCTCGCAGCAGCAACGGTCAGCGAGGCCGCGCTCGATAGTGCTAAGTGCATTTAGCCTTTGTTTGCTTGTTGTTTGTTCTGCGGTGCTCGACGCTATCCGTCCCATCGTGTGTAAACGGCTTAAGGCGCGACGTTGTGCGCAGCGCCCTTTATTTATTTTTACAGGCGCGTGTCAAGTCCACGCCGCGAACATTTGTCTCTCACGCGAACGTATTATCTCCGAGATACGTGGGACTGTCATTTACATTATATTTTTGTGCGTAAATCACTTTTGAGGGCGTCGCAACTTTTCACGGTGGTACTGAATAAAATATAACGTTCTGAGTTTCGAATTCAATTAATTTGGTAGGTATACAGATATGATCAGTAGCGGTCACGTCTCTCGAGGGATTGTTCTGCTGTGTATTATTTTGCTTTCAATATTAATGATCCAACAACCCAACGATTAAGTGACTTGCTTTGTATATGTTTTTTTGTACATATTTAAATGAAGTTCGCTGTTTAAGATATTAGAAATAGAAGTGAATACAACAACTAAATACATTCATTACAATTTAAGTCCAATTGCAATTGCCCAACAATGGTCCAAAACAAAACTCATTAATTACTATCATTATCCATATTCTATCAGTAATTGTATACAATTTTATTTAAGTTTTGTTTGATTGATGTTAAGCCGTTCATTATGGATTTTATCCCTAGTAAATTCCTTAGTATTAACGAGTAAATTTCGAGTCAATTTGGGCTATAGTTGTGTGGACTGGCCTATAGCTGGGTACTGTTGCGGTACCTATTGAATATAATATTATTGGTATGGTACGAAAAAGAACACTAATTTAAAAGTCCGGTTGTATGTTGAATTAGTTTTTGTAACATAAAGTTGTGTGCATATCCTTAAGTCTGGCGGCCATATGAATGCACATCGATTGCCAGTTGGAATGTCAGAGCTGTCATCGCCTCCTACTCCTACTGAAGGAAGACGCTGGAAGCTTGTGGAAAACAGAGGGCTTAAAAACTTTAATATTTTGGTTTCGATGTTTTTCCTGGTATTTTGACTACTTAGGCTCAAACATTGTGAAGTGGAATATATGAATTTCATACAAGTTAAACCTTTAAAGATCTTTGATGGGTGCGTTTTGTTTGTAATAATAACAACAGTGTATGGACGGCGCCATTTTCAGTTGTCTTATAGAAGTCGCGATCAACCGCTATTATGAATAGGCCAATATTGCGTACAGAGTAACCAGACGGTTAAAAGACCCAGTAACTTCTAAACTGACCATAGGGTAATGTGTATATTTAATACTGTTATGCATTTGATTTGTCCGTTACGTGTTAGTACCTTTAACGCTGGCCCAATATTACAGGGTTCTATGTTACATTTAACGGTAGTTAAAATTAGACTTCATGTATGACAATGTTCAAATTTGAACTCGTCAAAAGCGAAACATAGAACCCTGTAATATTAAGCCAGCGATATGTCAACCGAGAAAATTGATACATTGTCAGACAGCGAATCGAATAGAGAATAACTCAATTATTTCCATGTTTTATCAGCTACAAAGTAGTCTGGCTAATGAAATATTACTCAAAGTTTTAGCGGGAAATTTAAAAAAAACTGCGGCTGTTTACACTTTGTGTCGTATTAATTATAGTTTTGATACTAGAAAATATTTTGATTTTTTATGCACATGTAAGGTACTTACCTAAGGAAAAAAGTTAAATATAGGTTGACGTGCACTCATAGTCAGCTCACATAATTTATACCACCATGTACAGTCAATGACAAACACATAATTTTACACTTACTAACCATATACAAGACGAAAAATTTAATGTAGTGTAAATAAGACTTAGTTCGATAATACCATTATTAATCCATCACCAAAAAAATTACATAATAGTAGAGGATCCCGATATAGAACGACCTTCACCGAGATTTTTATTTGATGAAATGTATTTTATATTTAATTTAATATGTCAATAAATATATTGCATATGGGTTGCCTAACAAATTTTAGTCCAGGGTATGTTTAATTAATAATTAAAAAAATATATTTTTTAAACATTTGATTATTAGATAAATTCTATACCAATCGAAAGTATGAAGCCCATAGAATATGCAAACGTTAGGTTGCCTATTCTTTTCCCGTCATAACTATCGGGTAGCCAGGTTTAAACAGGTAAATCTATACTAGCATTTTGCAACGGTCTGATTATTGAATTGAAATTAAATAACATTAAAGATTATTTTATTATGAACACGGTGGTATAGGGTTGCCTGCGAAAAATCAGTCCAGAATTCCGGTTGTCGAATTTTGAAAAGTAAAATGTTGCTGCGAGTGAATGTGTGCTACTGAGAGGTCCCAACCGAAACCATCCCATACGATAGAAGAGGACACAGCATAGCAGCTGTTTGAAGTCCGCCCATTTAAAAAAAAGAGAGTGCGCATGCTATTTGTGCTTGAAAATGAAAAGGATAGCGATAGACTCGTATATGCTGCACATCATTTTGGAGTAGATTGTCGCTGTAGATACAATAAAATTCATGGTATAATAATATACTCCGCCTGGTACTCTCTTCCGAGACTCGCGAACCACGTGACTGACACAAGCCTACCTTTTCTCTGATTAGTATTATATATGTATTACTATACTTTAGTGTCACATAAAAAATATACACACATAAATAATGAGTTTCTTTCGGAGTTTCTTCTCAACAGTGGTCTCCTCTTGTGAAATGTCGATAAACTCGAAATGTAAAAGTGCCCTTGTGGCCTACTTGCAGAATAAAGTTCATTATTTCATTATTTTATTAATTAATTGATTTAAAAAAAAGTTAAATAACTATTTCTCTATTTTAATAATAAACTACTCCAAAATGATTACTATACGAGTCTATCGCTATCGTTTTCATTTTCAAGCACAAATAGCATGCGCACTCTCTTTTTTTAAATGGGTGGACTTCAAACAGCTGCTATGCTGTGTCCTCTTCTATCGTATGGGATGGTTTCGGTTGGGACCTCTCAGTCGCACACATTCACTCGCAGCAATATTTTACTTTTCAAAATTCGACAACCGGAATTCTGGACTGATTTTTCGCAGGCAACCCTATACCACCGTGTTCATAATAAAATAATCTTTAATGTTATATAATTTCAATTCAATAATCAGACCGTTGCAAAATGCTAGTATAGATTTACCTGTTTAAACCTGGCTACCCGATAGTTATGACGGGAAAAGAATAGGCAACCTAACGTTTGCATATTCTATGGGCTTCATACTTTCGATTGGTATAGAATTTATCTAATAATCAAATGTTTAAAAAATATTTTTTTTTAATTATTAATTAAACATACCCTGGACTAAAATTTGTTAGGCAACCCATATGCAATATATTTAAAGACCTATTAAATTAAATATAAAATACATTTCATCAAATAAACATCTCGGTGAAGGTCGTTCTATATCGGGATCTTAGACTATAAGTACCTACTTTGTCAAATTTCAACTCGAACGGAATAGAACTTGTACATAAAGTATCAAAATTATTTATAGAGGACCCACCTACTAAATTGTTCTTAAATTGTTAATGTCAACATTATTTGGCTAGCCAGACTCTATATAATAGCAAAATTTAGGGGTGTTTTTGATTCCTTATTTAAGTGATAAATTTAAATGTTCAGAATATTATTAATTTAATTTAAGTCACTAATAGCCTGCGAAATAATTCATAACTCGTTAATTAAAGGTATTTAATGAATTTAGAAATCTGCGTGTGACGTGGGTGTGATTGAAAACAAATATCGTTCTGTAAACTGAGGAGCGAACCGCTAGTTAACATTTTCTTATATTTATACTATTATAACATTCTACATTTGTATTGAAAATCAGTTTTCTATGGAGATTGGTCCTGATTTCGGAAAAAATCTGATAACATGATGCAGGATCTTATTTTTTTTTGTATGGGCACTCGGCGCCATGCCAGTTTGGCGCCATCTGTTGTTCATAATTTACAGGGATAGTCATATGATATTTTTTACCCGTCTACGGTAAAGAAAAAAAAATACGCGGACGGAGATGCGGGCACCCACTAGTATATTATAAACGTGAAACTTTGTGAGATTGTAAGTAAGTACCACTTAAACGTAAAGACTGCGCAACACGGTTCCCAGAAAATTACCATAAACTTTTCATTAATATAGCTTAATCTGAATAGGATATTGGCTACCATTTATAAAAAAATATTCATTGATAAAACAGGAGATCTGCGCAAGCAAAGCCGCGGGTAAAAGCTAGTTTGTTATAAAATTATATTAAAATCCACGTGACTTATCTGTCATAAATTCATGAAAAATCTTAACTGCGAATTGTATGGTTTACATAAAATATACGAGAATTTATTTATAAATAACATCCATGACCCAGGCATAAATATTCGAGTTCATCACAATAAATATTTGCGCTTGCCGGGATTCGAACCCAGGACCGCCCGCCCAGTATTAGGTAAATAGCTGATTTACCACTGCGCCAACTGCGCCGTCATCAAGCGATAAAAATGATAAAGAATCCGTTACTCTCGCACTCACATTCTTGTCAAAAAGTGCGCTTTGTTTCACGTGATAAACGTAACTATCATTGGTCTACTGGAAGTCGGACCCACAGTACAATGCCCTAATACTGTTCCAGTTTTCTGTCCTTTCGCTTATTATTGTGTCTTTTCTTAGAAAACATTTCTCTCTGATGAAACAAACTTAACCTAACCTTTTCTATAGGATTATATTTTGCAAATTTTATGACTTGAGAGGGAGAGAATCGGCGAAGTGAAAATCCGATGAAAAATAATTATGCGAAAAAGCCAGAACACCGTACAACCGACAACAACGCCTCCGCGGCTCTACGCTGTCTTCACCCTTCGGGCTTGTTAAAATGACTTAAAAGGCAAGAGCTTGGCATTGGGAAGACGGTCAGGGTCAGCAGTCCGCGGCAAGTAAGCTATAGGTGTAGGTATGTACGAGTAGATATTGTTATTATCCATTTTAAGATCTTATTCATTTATTTGTAGGGATTATAAATACTCTTACGCTCATATAAATTGATCAATAAACGTAAAAAACACTAATGCAATTTATTTATTTATTTATGTATTACTGTACACACAGTTTGGCAGGGAACTGTATATTTAAGTTGTATACTTTACTTAAATAATAAAGAAATAAGTAAATAATAAAACAGTGAATTTGACTTTAACTTCACTTTGGTCTTCATATGAATTAATATCCTTCTAAATTGTAGCTAATGTCATGTACATATCTATATTATATAGTACATATATGTACAGCTAGGTATATTACTGAAAAGTTTTATGAATATCGGTCACAAAATTTTTGCGTTTAATCGGAACGTAATTGGGATGTCGTAAATGTCACGTTTATAAAATTTAAGTATGTTATGCAAGTCAAGCAACGCTAGAATTTAAGTATGTTATGCAAGTCAAGCAACGCTAGAATTTAAATATGTTATGCAAGTCAAGCAACGCTAGAATTTAAGTATGTTATGCAAGTCAAGCAACGCTAGAATTTAAGTATGTTATGCAAGTCAAGCAACGCTAGAATTTAAGTATGTTATGCAAGTCAAGCAACGCTAGAATTTAAGTATGTTATGCAAGTCAAGCAACGCTAGAATTTAAGTATGTTATGCAAGTCAAGCAACGCTAGAATTTAAGTATGTTATGCAAGTCAAGCAACGCTAGAATTTAACTCCATTAAGCTGCCTGCCCACAGAAGCGGAGCGGAGCGGAGATGTGTAAAATAGACCAATCACAATCCTCAGATTGAAATGCACTTTTTTTTGACCTTCAGAAAGAAGCAGCCTGATTGTTTTATGTTGTCCGCGCAGCCTTAGACGAGTTTAGTGTCAGTACCTCCCACGTAGCACATGCTGAATGAGCATTTCTCAAAAACGTTGTACACAATTAAGACAGAAAATTAAAGTCAAAATAATTTTCCTATTTTGTTACCAATTATTTTAGTAATTTTATATCAATGTTATTCCTATGTTCGATAATTAAAGTTCTGTTATGCTTATACTTTTTTAATTATATACTCTGATACCAATGTATTGGAAAACACAAAGAAAATTGGTAACAAATTAGGAATATTATATTGACTTTAATTGTCTGTCTTAATTGTGTACAAACTTTTTGAGAAATGCTCGAATAAGACCTTATAGAGTAGGGTGGTGAGTTTTTTTTTAGGAAATTCATCTCGGAACCTCTCTAAAACGTTACATTAGGCTGCCAGGTGTACGATAAAAATAAAAATATTCAATACTACTTTTAGCCCTCTACTGTCCTTGAATATTATGATCGAGCCCATATATTGAAAAAAAAATAGCATATTAACAAAATCTTGTTTTATTTTAATGAAAGTCAAGTGAATTTGTTCTAAACACATAATACTCGAAATGAAAGATATCTATCGCATAAAAATATAGCAATATTTAAAAAAAAAACTTAATTTTAACTTAAGTAACAGGTTCGTAAGTATGAAATGAGCTCAAAACATTTGAAGTTGAAACCCATTTATAACATAGTAATCTAATTTCGAAAAAAAAAATTGGACCTCAAGTAGAGGGCTAAAACATGTTTAAAATAAATTACATATATATTCATAAATATCTTATCTAAAGGCAACATAATTATTACAAAGGTTCTAGGTCGATGAGACAACTTTTTATTTCTCCATTATATCTACGCTCCACCCTATTATACAGCCGTTGTTCAGCTTACCACAGCTGTGTAAGGGCTGTATATAAGCGCTTATATAGACTGTGTGCTACTTGAACTAGTACACACATTAATTATATTATATGTACCTAAGACATTCCCAGCGCTTTCTCTAAATACATGTAAGTTTACTTACAAAACGAAAACGTCATAAATTGTCTGCACCTTCTTGTCAAGTGGAAGTTTTCTCATATACCGGGTCGGTGATTTAACTCCTAGTCCTAAATTAACACTGGGAATTAAGTCGAGGTATTAAACTGCCGCAAACTTACCGAGCAGGGCGTTTCGGCAACTTCATTAATGTGGCTGCGAGCAGATAACAAAAAAGTCATGGCCGAATTTTGCATCTCATCGCGGTCTAATACAGAGTTTGGAGGGTTACTTGAGTTGAGCTTCATGACATAATTATAGCTCCTTTAGGAAGGAAGTTGGGAAGCAAGAACCGTGAAATTTAAATTACTTAATCGTTGCAAATTTATCTGAATTTACTTTACCATTATTGATATATGGGAGATCCGTAATTTATTTATATATATTATATTGTAATCAATAGACATTAGGTACTCGTATTCACAAAAGTGTCATATATATAAAGCAAAAAATTACAAAAGTTTTCACTCGACCGCAAAAATTTTATTGTAGAAAATTCATAGCGTTAAATAACAAGAATACTTTTCACACGGCCATGACAGAGCAACACAAAGTAGACCCACATTTAAATAATATTATTTATTTATATTAATTAATATTTATTAAAAAAGAAAAAAAAACGTTACTGTTATAGTTATAGCACATTACATACCTAGGGCGGTGAATGCCCCAGATGGCAGACGTTGGTGTCATAAATATGCGATCTGGGGCTTTACGAATTACCGCCCGTGATTTTCCTAACGGAGCGTTCTCGGCTTCGTCGTTCGCGGCGTCAAGTGTGGACGTACAACGAACACGTCCTCGAGCGCACTGCGAGCGCTAAGCAAATCCCTTTGTGTTCCTCAAAAAACCGGCAACTGGCGGAACGCAGCCGAGCACGAAGTCGGTCCACATTAGACGAATTGTGTTCGGTTCGTGCTCGGCTCGCCTAACGTAGACGCACCTTTAAGTTTTACGTTCTACCTTGGTCAGGAAGTGAGATTTACTCCCCGCGTTGCGGGCAGAAATCGACTGACGTAAATAACATAACGAGCGATATCCTTGTTTACTCAAAATATACAATTGCAAATGTTATTTCAATAAGAAATAGAAATCCCACCAAAAATATTTCATGTAAAATTGGTAAAAAAAAAACATGGTCATAACGCTTTCGCTGCAAAAAAGTTGTCAGATCCCTCGAAAAGCCAAGCCCCTAAGCCCTGAGTTTACTAATCCTACACCTAGGCTTCAAAAGTATGGCTTGGCCGTATCATAAAGTATAAAAGCTAGATCAATGAAATTAAGTACTTTTTATACGTTCCCTTATAGCATCTTAACCTGTGAATTTGGGCGCTCTTGAATTAACTGGGCCAAAGCTATGAGGGTTTGAAAAATTTGACGAAACGGTTCGAGAAAAGGTAGGTAGTACCCCGCTTCTGTTATGCTCGTCTTGGCGGGGGCACTACCGTGCCCCCAGATACTTACTTAACTCATTGAGACTGTACATATTCAATTTATTAATAACTAGAAAGTGTCAATGACAATAAAAAAAAACTGTAAAATGATAAGCACTAGTATGAATATGTAATGTAAAAATTGGGCAAGTGCGAGTCCGACTCGCGCGTGAAGGGTTCCGTGCCATAAAACAAGTTTGTTGTATGGGAGCCCCCTTTAAATATTTATTTTATTTTATTTATAGTATTTGTTGTTATAGCGGCAATAAAAATACATCATCTGTGAAAATTTCAACTGTGTAGCTATCACCGTTCTTGAGATACAGCCTGGTGACGGACAGCGAAGTCTCAGTAATAATAGGGTCCCGTTTTTACCCTTTGGGTACGGAACCCTAAAAAGCACAAGTGTTTAAGACAGGTGAACTACCGTCATAAAACCATGAAATAATCGCCACTTTACTAGTAAGTGTTGAAAGGAGTATAAAAAACTTTACTTCTTCATCGCGGAGTTGTGAACCGTTTTAGGAGTTATTTCATATTTAAAATAAGTAATATACTTACTGTATTGGAGTGCTACTAAAATAAATTAAATCCTGAGATCCGCTTCATTGAATTTCGTTTCGTATTTGATTCAATTCTCTATTTTGTATTTATATATATGTAGATAATGAATAAGGTCGCTCGTTTATGCACGATCCCAAAACTGATACAAAAATACTATCTCCTCAGTCTACCGAATTTACATTAAGCTACTCGTAACGACTGCTAGGGGCCTATTGGATCGCAGGATTTGGGAGTATTTGATTAAATCGTACATAAATCTTAACGTGTTTAAAGAGCCACTGTTCAAGATACAGCCATAAGCGGATCTCTTGTATCCCATCAGCACTTGAGCTTCGTTGGCACGCCAACATCTTGAGGCGAGTTGGTACTTTAGTCTTTCTTTTAGTTACACAGCCGGTATAGGTGCTATTTTTAGTCGACAAGGTACAGATTAAGCGATGTGCGACTGGCGAGGATCCGAAATTAATACGTATAGTTAATTAATGCCTCTAAAGGTAAATACGTTGTCACTCTTTAAAAAAAATACATTTTACATTTTAAGAATGGTAAGAATTTTTTAAAATACATACATTTTAAGAATGGTAAGAATTTTTAAAAATATTTACATTTTAAGAATGGTTGTATAAAATGATGCATAATATAGTTACATACACATATAGGTATAAAATCTCATTTAAAATACATACAAATTGACTAAATGTGTTGTTACTCTGCATATTTTTGGCTAGGCGAGCACGCAACTTAGCATTTTGTTGTTGTTTTTCTTCTTTATCTAAAACACGACATTATATCGTATACGCATAATTTAACAGCCAATAACCGCTGTTAACTACGAAGCAATAGTAGTTTGAGGACGTAGCGCCCTTGGCGCTGAGAAATATTCCCGAGAACGTTCTTGCCCTCTACATTTTGGGAAACGTTCTCAAGAACGGGGTGACTCTAGCGTTCATAAATTGCACCACGCGGAAGGCCGTGAGCGCATGATCGCAGCTCTCAACTGCCACCCGCAGCAAAGTGCGCCAGTTGCCTTTGATCAACTTGTTACGACTGCGCTTCAATTAATATATAAATGCACCGGATGCATGCATTCAAGTGTCGAGCAATAACAGTTGAAACTTAGTGCAAATAGAATTTAATCGGTACAACCGCGTCCATAACACCATAGGCGACCCATTATATATTCGTACTTGGCTGTTGTTTCGCCAAAATGCAAACTTTACCTCTAGCACAACTGTGACGTGACTCTTAGTCGCTCGACATAATAATGTGGATCCCTTTCAATAATGTGCAAGCAAGAATTACAGGAAGGTGATTCTGATTCCCAGAGGATCGCGTGACAAACGAAGTCGTGGCCTTTTGCTTAAGGAACGTGAAAATAAATATTGCTCAATGGCTTATGAACTTTCCGAATATGTCTAATGTCAGCGATATATTTTACCGATCATCTTCTTTTAAAGACAAGGACTTCACCAAAATGCTTCATTTCATCAAATTTTCATTTCATCGACATTTCTTTTACAGGAAGCCAAGTATTTTTTTTTTAAATTGAAATTGACTACCTATATAAATTAGGTTAGGTTAGTGATATTATAACCCAACTGATCCGTAGTCACACCAATTTGCCACACTGGTGTGACTATGGTTAATTTTATTTAACCGTAGTCACACTTCGACACAAAAATTTCCGGCGAATTTGGTTATGCGTACATTTACAGGGTACTTATTATATATATTTTTAGGGTTCCGTAGCCAAATGGCAAAAAACGAAACCCTTATAGATTCGTCATGTCTGTCTGTCCGTCTGTCTGTCCGTCCGTATGTCACAGACATTTTTTTCCGAAACCATAAGAGCTATACTGTTGAAACTTGGTAGGTAGATGTATTCTGTGAACCGCATTAAGATTTATATGCAAAAATAAAAAAATAATAATAAATATTGGGGGCTCCCCACACTTAGAACTTAAACTCAAAAATTTTTTTTCCATCAAACATACGTGGGTGTCTATGGATAGGTCTTCAAAAATGATATCGAGGTTTGTTAAATATTTTTTTTCTAAACCGAATAGTTTGCGTGACAGACGCTTCCAAAGTGGAAAAAAGTTGGTCCCCCCCCCTCTAACTTCTAAAATAAGAAAATGAAAAATCTAAAAAAAACATATGATGTACATTACTATAAAAACTACCAACGAAAATTGTTTTGAACGAGATCTAGTAAGTAGTTTTTTTTTTAATACCTAACTTTGCACCTAATTTATATGGGGCGCTATACATACCAGGTGCAAACTTAACTTAACCACTTAGGGATGGAAAGTGTTTGTACGGAACCCTCGGTGCGCGAGTCCGACTCGCACTTGGCCGGTTTTCTTTAATTCAATGAATTTACTACCCTTTACTTCTATCCCTACCGCGCACCACGGAGCCAGGCTGCGACAACATGAATGGGAGCCCACGCACTAGGCGACCACTAACACAAAAAAAACCGGCCAAGAGCATGTCGGGCCACGCTCAGTGTAGGGTTCCGTAGTTGCCCATCCTTCACAATACATAGACAATTAAATAAAATTTAAATTTAAAGAAAGATTTCAAGCTCTATAAAAAGGTCGTAAACGCCAAACTAACTGTAATTACTCATTACCTTCTGGAAATTATCGATTATAGGCGCCAGATTGAGCGAAATGTTTTAATGCAGTATGGCACTTAAGAACACCGCGCGGCACTGACGTCATTATAAAGTAAATTATGAAATTTTGCGATAACTCACAAACGGCTCGACCGATTTTATGTTTTCGTTGAAAGTACTAAAAAGGCCTCATTTTCATGAACATTTCCATAATTTTTTGACCCGTGGTTGAGAAGTTAGAGGGGGGGCGAACTATTTTTTGGATTTCCCGAGCGAATATTTACAAAACTGCTGACTTTATCAAAAGATGATGTTTGAAGACCCCTATTATTTTTAAAATACCTATTCAACGATACCCCACACGCTACTGTTGGAACGAAAAATAATTCACCCCCACCCGAAAAGAAAATATTTTTTATTTTACCATTTTGTCAGCGAAATATACTCATACCAAATTTCAGCTTTCTAGAACTTATGATCACGGAGCTAAGCCGCGGACGGACAGACGGACATGGCGAAACTATAAGGGTTCCTAGTTGACTACGGAACCCTAAAAATATATGTATGATAATTGTATAAACCTAGGAGTTACAAAACAATATAAATAGAATACGAGTATTCTTAAAAAGATAGACAGAATATACCCATCTTCATCTGGTAACCCTATCATATTCGTGAGAAAATAATAAAAGACAGCATTAATTTAGCCTTTTTAAACGAAAATGTAATATTTGAAAGACACAATTATTTATAATTTCAATGCAATGGAATGTTTTTGAATGCAGCTAATTTATAAGTACAACATAGTTAATTGTGCATGCTAAAAGATAAAAAAAATTGTGTAAATTATGGTTGATTAAAGGCTTTTTATTTTTATTTTGTTTATTTATTTGAACTTTTTTGCACAATACCAAAAATACGTACAAACAACGGACTTAACGCCTTAAAACATTCACTACAAGTCAACCACTGGGTTAATCAGAAATATGTAGTCGTTGCAAGATAGGTTATAGATAGAAGACCAACAAAGTAATACTGTAGAAAAATCTGTTATCTATATAATATGTTATTTATTATATGTATTATTATAAACATTGCATAAGCGTACATGAATACTTTAAATAATATACATACATATACTCGTATATGATTTGTACCTAACTTAAAACATTGCGAAGCGAATAAAACAGAGGTATTTTCTGAAAAATGCTTGCAATCGTATTTTTTTAACGTGTGACAATAAATATTCGGTTACTGCTTAAAAAAAAACCATGCACGACTCAGGCCACGGCTATCCCCTTATAAAATATTCAGTTGGATAAAAGGGGATTCTGAAGAATCTTATTACAATTTTAGGTTCTCGATAATATATTTTAGATAGAATTCGTCTGTTTAGTAAAAAAATTGTTGACAGTCTGCTTTGATTTATAGCCTAACAAGTGGCGGTTTGTTATGGCAATAATGTACATACCTACGTCAATGAGTACATGCATTATAAAACTTTTAAAGCCTGACCAGAAATATATGAGGATGCGCCATATTGCGGAATTTCACTGGAACTAATTTCCTACACTGGCAATCATTTTATGATGGTTTGTCAACAATGTCAATGACATTCCTGTTGGTTTCTTTAAAATACAAATATTTAAAATTATCCAAAGTAAATGTCGAGAACCATTCACAGTCGTAATTGTAATATTATAAATAAAGTGTACACGTGTTTATTACACGAAAAACAGCCAGGAAAAGAGTGCATTCCATTAAATGATATTACGAGATCAGCATAGTGGAACTGACAGGTACCTATTTAAACTAATGTCATTATATTAGGTTGCGATTGGTTGCAAAATTGTTGCCATATAAATCTTATAAATAGCGCCCTCTTGACAATCCTCATATATTTCTGGTCAGGCTTTACCTTTTTGTTTACATCAGTGACATATTTTACTGATGTTCAATGTTAATATAAATGAGTACCATTAAAAATCCGCAATATGGCGGGGGTATGTAGTACTATTAAGTATTCTGTGGCGGGGGCTAAAAAGCTACTTGTCGGCCTACACTCGTTATCAATGTAACTGTTCTGGTTAGGAATTACAGAATATGTAACATTTAAAGCAGCTTTATCGCGAGTACCTACAGTCAAAAGGAACGTTCGGAACGGAACGTAATAAACCGAGCTGTCAACAAGGATGCACCTAAAGTCGATATTGCTTCTATTCTATTATGCCGTATTCTATGCCGTATGCCGATTATTTATTATTTATTTATTTATTTAAACTTTATTGCACACAATACACAGGTAAAAGTACAAATGGCGGACTTAATGCCATAAGGCATTCTCTACCAGTCAACCATAGGACTAAACAGAAACATTTGTATGGTGCAGGGTCTTTTATGTAATCTGTTACATGAAACAATTAAATAACACATATAAGTAATATACCTCATATGCAAATACAAATATATATATGTATATATATATTTATATAACAAAAATGCCGATTCTAGTATGCAGACGTCGTAAATGATAGCGTCGTTGGTATTATAAGGACGGGTATTACGCTTTATTTTACAATTTTTTCCTGCTGCGTCGAGACATTCCCGTTACTGGGTTTTGTACTGCCACAGAAAGACCGACACTGGTAGCGAGGGCTGGACCCGTTTTTAACAGTTTAGACATCGGAATTCCACTGCGTAATGGGATTATTCAGATTGGCCTTGGATTGGATTATTGAGTTTTCACGTTGGCCATGCGCTATGTCGCGGAGCGTGTGGTGCCAATGAAAAATAATATATTATGTACGATGCAATCTGTTTTACTAGGCGTATTTTTCATACAAACGGAGATACTTGAATACAATATTAAATCTGCCGCCCCACAACGTAGAGCGCGGCCAGTATGCCGACTGCCTAAACCTTCCCACACTTGGGAGCTGCAATAATTAGGAGATGCTTTCTGTCAAAGTAAACTCCAATCGGGATATACCTGTGTCGCTATAGTAATGATGCCGTCATTGTGTTCACGTGTGCCAGGGTATATGATCAATTACTTGAGCGACGGTATCGCTATTAGTATCACGACCTTTTTGAAGGGTAAAAAGTCGCCGTTTGCTAACTCCCTAATTGTTTTATCCTTAGTAATTACCTACTTTGTGACGACGTATTTATTGAATTGTACTGCAAAACGGCAAGGACAAGTGAAAGTTGAAAAAATAATTGAGTTTACATTTTTACAGGTAAGTATTAGGTATTATATTGTCACAATTTGATTGTTTATTGCGGTATTTATAAGAGCCTAATTCCCAAGAATGGTTTTTTATTGACATTGCTCGTAATAAAACGGTATCCCAGTAGTAATCCTGATCTAACATGATTTCATCAAAAATGTTGGTTTTTTGCACTTTTTGCATATAATCTCGTTAAGACAAATAAGGGTATTCTTACGTTCGTACGGGTAGTCGTACTTCGTGTCCTAATGGCTTAAATATAGTCCTTGTTAAACAATCTACCTGCTATTTTGGAGTCCTAGTCAAAACTGAATTATTTGCAGACATTTAAAAACACATTAACGAGACCTTTTTTAGTGTCAAATGCTTCGTTCTCATTGATTATTTAACCAAGAAAATGGGTTTTACTCCAGTGCCAGGGCTAAATATCTACTTACAGCGAAATAAGATCTAGAAATAAAGCGATTCACCGTTACAGATTTAATCAATTCCATAGCTTAAACCCCTGAATCAGTAGCCAGCTCCCAAGTTGAATGCGCCTAAATCAAGAGATTTGTGTTTACCCTTATCTAATTTTTGACATTGTCTGGGGCGATGTCAAAGGAGCTTTGGCGCAGACGATCTCAGCTGGCGCGGTTCCACAAAGGCTTCGCAGCGGGCGGTTACGCGGAACGTTCCCAATTCGGACCCTGTAATCTCGCTAATACCGCCAAACCGCACCGCACATTACTCCAATCTTTCTGCTGGAAACCTGTTTGTTCTACCAACTTTACATCGTGTTTGTAGTAGCAAAGTGCATTTAGTCTAATCTGTATAACAAATTATAATATGTACAAACTTTACTAGAAGGATACAGCCAATTTCCTGTATGTATGTAGGTAATTGGCTGGTTTTTTGTTTCCCATCTGTAACGTTTCGCCATATTTTCATTTGTCGGAAAGCCATTATTTTTTTGCAGATTAATTACAAACCTAACCTAATATGTTCTTTAAAACGATGTTTATTAAATCCTGAAAATATTACGGGTTCCCGAAAAAAAAAACAGCAATGCAAATGAAAATTTGGATAAACGTTACAGATGGGAAACGATGTTTCGGAGATGCGATAGGATAGTCTACCTAAAGTAACACACAAATAAAAAACCAAAAATTTACTTAAATATCTGAGCCGGCGGTCCCGGGTTCGAATCCCGGCCAGGGCAAATATTTGTGTGATGAACTCGAATATTTGTGCTTGGGTCATGGTTGTTCTATGTATTTTCGTATATATTTATCTATATAAGTACGTATATCGTCGTCTAGTACCCATAACACAAGCCTTCTTGAGCTTAATTTGGGACTAGATCGATTTGAGTGAGGTGATCCGATATTTATTTATTTATTTGTTTATCTATTATATGCAATCTTAGGCAATTTATGGACATATAACATTCCTATCATAATTATAATATATCTAGTAATCACCATCTGATAGATCATCATTAAACTAAAGTAATTGATCTATTCATAGTTTACATAAATTGAATTACCCATCAGGGTATAATTTTGTCATAATAACATGACATCGGAGATGGATAGATAATGTGATTAATCAATGTGGGTAATTATACTTACTTGTTAGTTTATTAACATGTTGAAAATACAAAAGGCTTTTCCAACCGCGGACGACTTACCTACGTAGCACGGCACAACTCAAGAACCGCATATTATGAGAAGTATTCAAATACTTACTTGATGAGAATGATTATAAAATACGAGCTGTTTGACATAATTGTTAGGCATTATTCAAACTGCCGAACCATCACATCAACGAGTAAGCGTTATAATGCGGTCTGAATTATTTTAGATTGCAGTCCTCACCTCGGCAGGGTGTCCATCCTCCTCGCACTGGAGCGTAAATTGACGAGAACTGTGCGGTTCCATAGGAATTTCTTGTTTCCCAGAGGGCAACAGAAAACTAAATACGGGCCTAAGTGCTTAAAAAATAATATGGAATATCTACAAATACATATTCTTAACTAAAAACATAAGAATAACTACACACTAGAGTAGTATACCCAGGTGTTGCCTGTAATAGGAGCAATAAATTAAAATATAGATTCTTCCCTTAAAACTGGACAACATTAAGTTGAGCAACTTCTGAAAATATTACTACGGTAAATACGGTACAATAATTAGACTTAAAAATATTAACATCCTATATAACACCATAATTATTATTGGTTACAATTGTTTGCAAACATTATAATTTTACATTTGAACGTGAGACATGAGTCTGGAAATACATTAGCACCCTGGACTTGTGGTGCAAGGACACCGTTTCATAGAAAAAAAATCTATTTCTGTAGTGGCGTTGCGAGCGTAAAGTATGAGTTTTGTTTGTAGTAGCGAAGAGGTTGCGCGCGCGCCTTCCTCTGCGGCTCACTGCGCTAATGGTAAATTTGTCAGGCACAAACAAAGATATACTCACATAACGTAGAGGGATATATCATTATTTTTGTCTAAATAAAAACTGAGGTAAAATAAACTGAATGTATCTGCTTGTTTTGTTTGTAATTTAGACAAAACACTAAAAAATTTACATTAAGAACAAAACACTATTACATGAAGTGATGAGAGTGATAAGCAAATTATGGACTGCTCTCCACCTAATTTGGCAGATGAGGCCAAAATTTGGTATGACTACAAGGAAGGAAAAAATATCAAATTGTGTGACGTTTTATAAAATTGAAAAATGAAACAATGATGAAATGTTTTCAGAAAATGTGTTTCTCGCGTATTATAGCGCAGATGCAAACAATAAGTCATCAACACTGGGCTATGTAAGGTTTTCAATGCTCAAATGTAATGACATTGTTATTTTTAATAGATAACTAAATAGTATTTTCTTAAAACTACATATATCTTTTAATTGCAATATTTACTTGCATCATTTTAAAAAAACCGGCCAAGAGCATGTCGGGCCACGCTCAGTGTAGGGTTCCGTATTTGCTCATCCTTCACAAGAGACGGTCAAGGACGGAAAGACGGGAAAAGGTCGTAAACGCCAAAGTAACTGTAATTACTTATTACCTTCTGGAAGTCAACTTATGTCCTTTTAAAGAAAATTATGAAATTTTGCGATAACTCAAAAACGGATGGACCGATTTTGTTCAATATAGTTTTCATTGAAAGTACTTATAAGGCCTCATTTCCACGAATTTTTCCATATTTTTTTGACCCGTGGTTGAAAAGTTAGAGGGGGGGGGGGGGGGACACTATTTTTTTTATTTTCGGAGTGAATATTTACAAAACTACTGACTTTATCAAAAAGTAATGTTTAGAGACCCCTATTATTTTTAAGAGACCTATTTAACGACACCCCACACACTAGGGTTGGAACGAAAAAATAAATTCACCCCCACCTTAGGTGTACGAGAGGTACCCGAAAAAAACATATTTTTTTAGTTTTTACTTTACCGTTTTGTCGGCGTGATACATACACATACCAAATTTCAGCTTTCTAGTGCTAATGATCACGGAGCTAAGCCGCGGACGGACAGACGGACATGGCGAAACTATAAGGGTTCCTACTCCTAGTTGACTACGGAACCCTAAAAAGCACTATGTAGGTAATCCTCGGACGGAACAGGGACTCGTTTTATCTCGCAATCTCGTCCAGAAATCCCTTAGTTCGCGACCTCTACTACTAATCCAGTCCAGACCACGAACGACACAGACAACTATGTCCTATTTTGATACCTCAATATAACTCAACATTCTATTTTTTTCTATGGAAATCTGTTGCTGTCCTTTTTCGTTTTTAGTGGAGCGTACAGTCGAGTACATTCATTTGAATTAAAAAAAATATTAGAATACGTGAACTCGCCTCTGTGGAGAGGCATTTAACTTGGGAAAGTCATCGCCTCTGTCTCGGTTAACTTTGCGATAGTGTAAGCCGAGGTATGATTTGCTTGAAACAAGAAGTGTCGTAGCGAGTAGTCGATCAGCGACGGCGTAGCGAATTTACGTTTTTGATGAATAGGTTAGAGAGCCAATTTTATATTACATAGAATATTACATATAAAATAATGGGAACAATTTAAACGCTCACCAAAATGGCTTTTATACCCCAAAACTAAGTTCCAAATAAAATGAATTGCTTCCATTTAAATTAAACTCTCTCTATATAGTGCTCCCCAAATTAAATCATTTTGTATTCCAAAATCGATATACTTACATTCATCATCATCATCATCTCAGCCATAGGACGTCCACTGCTGAACATAGGCCTCCCCTTTGGACTTCCATATATACCGGTTGGAAGCGACTTGCATCCAGCGCCTTCCGGCGACCTTTATAAGGTCATCTGTCCATCTTGTAGGTGGACGTCCTACGCTGCGCTTGCTGGTCCGAGGTCTCCACTCGAGCACTTTTCGACCCCATCGGCCATCTGCTCTGCGTGCTATGTGGCCTGCCCATTGCCACTTCAACTTGCTAATCCGGTGAGCTATATCGGTCACTTTAGTTCGTCTACGGATTTCCTCATTTCTGATTCGATCACGTAGAGACACCCCGAGCATAGCCCTCTCCATTGCTCGTTGAGCGACTTTGAGCTTTGAGATGAGGCCGATAGTGAAAGACCACGTTTCGGTGCCGTAAGTCATCACGTAACACACATTGGTTGAAGACTTTCGTTTTGAGGCACTGAGGTATGTCGGACGAAAAGACATTGCGTAGTTTCCCGAACGCTGCCCAGCCGAGTTGGATTCGGCGGTTGACCTCTTTCTCGAAGTTGGACCTACCTAATTGGACCACTTGTCCTAGGTAAATGTATGAGTCAACAACTTCGAGTACCGAGTTTTCAACAGAGACTGGGATGGGCACAACCTTGGCATTTGACATGAGTTTCGTCTTGTCCATGTTCATTTTTAAGCCCACCCGTTGAGAAACTCGATTGAGGTCATCGAGCATCACGCTGAGTTCCTCCATCGACTTTGCCATGACTACGATGTCGTCGGCAAACCGAAGGTGAGTGATGTATTCGCCATTGATGTTGATGCCAAGTCCTTGCCATTCCAGGAGCTTGAAGGCGTCTTAAATAACGGCCGTAAACAGTTTCGGGGATATAACGTCCCCCTGTCTTACGCCTCTTCTCAATGGAATGGCCTTTGTACTCTGCTCCTGAACTCGGACCGACATGGTGGCGTTACTATATAAACACTTCAACACTTCAATGTACCGATAGTCAATATGGCATCGCTGAAGTGACTCGAGCACCGCCCATGTTTCCACCGAATCGAAGGCTTTCTCATAGTCCACAAACGCTAAGCATAATGGCAAGTTATACTCTTCAGTCTTCTGTATAACTTGCCGCAGCGTATGTATGTGGTCTATGGTACTATAGCTTCTTCGGAAACCGGCTTGTTCGGGAGGCTGGAAGTCATCAAGTCTATGTTCGAGACGGTTCGTGATGACCCTTGAAAACAGCTTATAAACATGGCTTAGAAGCGTGATGGGCCTGTAGTTCTTCAATAGGCTATTATCACCTTTCTTGAAGAACAGTACCACCTCGCCTCTATTCCATGCTTCAGGCGTTTTGCCCTCGGACAAGACGGAATTAAAGAGCTTCTGGAGGACCTTAAGTACCGGTGTTCCACCCGCTCTCAGAAGCTCTGAGGTGATTCCGTCTTCGCCCGGCGCCTTGTTGTTCTTAAGCTGCTTCAGGGCCATCCTAATCTCGTACAGACTGATGTCCGGGATGTCTTCGGTATAATGTCGGGACAGTTTGGCTCTTGGATCGCCTACCAAGCTGTCAACGGGCTTTGCGACTGAAGTGTATAACTGACCATAGAACCTCTCGATCTCGCCTAGAACCTCTGCTTTGGTCGACGCTATGCTGCAATCTTCCCGTTTCAGCTTGGTCAGCTGGCTTTGTCCAATAGACTTGTCCTTTGCGAACACTTTGGAGCCTTTGTTCTGCTCAATGGTCTCTTTAACACGGTTCGTATTAAAGAGCCGCAGATCATGTCGCAAGGACTTCGATATACGTCTATTAAGCTGCCTATATGACCTCGCGTCATCGGGAGACTGCAACTGTAGCGAGCGTCGTTCAGCCATGAGGTTTAAGGTTCGATCAGACAATTTCTGAGGTCTATCTTTACGGCGGGGTCTGAAAAACTTAGACCCTACCGTGTGGACAGTTTCCACTAGCCCGTCGTTGATCTCGTCCACTGAGACAAAGTTCTCCAGACAAGCGAAGCGGTTGGAGATCTCGAGTTGAAAGCTCTCGGGGTTTTGAATATGGGCCTGAGTAGGTCGGAGCGTAGACTTCATCAGACTGGACCTTTCCAATTTAACATTGATATTCAGTGTGCCTCTTACGATTCGATGATCACTGCCGGTCTTGACCCTATTGATCACAGACACATCACTGAAAATCCGTTTCTTGTCGGTCATGATGAAGTCAATCTCGTTTCTCGTGGAACCATCGGGACTTATCCAGGTCCATTTCCTGTGAAGCGGCTTCTGGAAGAAAGAGTTCATCATGAAGAGTTCCTCTTTCTCTAGAAAGTCGGCCAGCCTAGGGGACAGAGGGTTCCGTTGCCCGTACCCAAATTGCCCCACTCTCAACTCATCACCGCTGTTCTTGCCCAACTTTGCATTGAAGTCCCCCATAACAACAGTGAAATAGGTTTTGGAAGTATGTATGGCCCTACTTACGTCCTCATACATAGCCTCTACTTCCTCATCAGAATGTGACGAGGTCGGTGCGTATACCTGAATGACCTTCAACGAATATCTTTTGGATATTCTGAGTATTAGGTATACCACCCTGCTCGACACACTGTCGATGGTAGTGATGTTGTTAACGAGGGACTTGTGAACGAGAAACCCGACACCACCTTGGGATTGTTGGGCGCCCTCCCGGTAGTAGAGCAGGTTACCAGACTTCAGGGTTACGGTGTCCTCCCCCTCTCTACGGACTTCGCATAATCCTACAATGTCCCAGGGTAACCTGCTCAGTTCCTCTTCCAACTCGTAAATCTTTTCATCAGTCCTCATTGTGCGTATGTTGTGTGTTACCAGGGCCAGTCGTCGTGGGGATGGGTAGCCGGATTTCGTCCGGGGATTCTTAGCACCCCCTGCTCCGCTATTACCTTGGCCGCTACCCGCGCCAGGGATAGCGGAGCTGCCGGAGACTGGGGACCTGGTATTTGTGTAACTCATCATAAAGGGGGGACTTGCCGTACGCGCCACGCTTGGCAGGCGGGTTGGCGCACGCAGTTTTTTTCTTTAAGGTCTCTGGAAGACGCTGCTGCCCATCTCCCGGTATATTATTATTATTATTATTCCTGTATGTCGCACCCGCTCACGGGACAATAGTGTCCCGGACCTTTGGGAGGCGTGCGCGGAGCCGAAGCCAACGCGTAGAGGCCCTTTCGACAATTTAATGAAATGTAATGTGTACATCGAGCGGATGCTGTCCCTATCCGTGTCATGGGACGCACACAGAGACAGCACCCGCTTGGTGCAAGAACTATTTATGAATATATGGAATCTAAATACAAATCGGGCTATGGGGATGAAATGGAGGACTGGGTAATTGGGCTATTGTGTGAGACAGCCGGACGTCTACCAAGAAAAGTGTCTCATAGCAAAAAAAACTGGTAGACGATGACTCGCCTCCCGCTAGATGGGCCCCCATAAAAAGCGACACATAGAGTGGCCTAAGGGCAACACCAGTGCGGAAGGCTAAGGGCGGAGAGGTGTAATACTGGGCTTTAAACCGAAGCCAACTAACCCCTTACGTTTCCACATCCACCCCCGAGCCGCAACTCTCGCGACTCCACTCTGGCCGGCCGGTTAAGGCAAGACAGAGGCGGAGGCCCCGACCCATCACCCCCCGTCAGGATCCCCCAGGAGCACTCAGGTACGTGGGGTCGCTACCCCCCAACAGCTCGCCATAAGCTGCCCTGCGTGACTGATTATTATTATTATTATTATTATTATTCCCTTAGCAGGCTTCTACTGCAACCGCGGGACGATATGGTGGGGGACAATTCTAAGGCCGGTCACCCCACGGCACATACTTACATTACACCAGAATAATTTTATGTTGAGTCAGAATATCTTTTTGCTTCCCAAAATTGATTTTTTGCTCACCAAATATTGTTTTCATAAAACATCAAAATTATTACCAAAAAATATCTTTTTGCTTCCCAAAATGGATGTTTTGCTCACCAAAATGGATTTTTTGCTCACCAAATATTGTTTTCATAAATTAGTGTTTCAGCTAGGTAACCATCTAATCCTGATCACCTTTCAGAGCAGATCCGACTTGGCCGGGTTAGGTTAGGTTAGTTTTTTTTTTTATATTCCTAAAAAACGCTCCATAATGTGCGGTAGCCATTATTAGCTATGCTATATCAATTTGAAATTTTCTCCATACAAATCGTTTTTTTTTCGATATTTTCCGAATTTGACCGAATTTTCGGACAAGATTTCAGATTCATATTTTTGAGCCCCGAGAGCCCCCCGATACCGAGTTTTAGCCGCCTAGCACCAATTTGAAATTTTGAATCGTTATTTTTCGATATTTTCCGAATTTGACCGAATTTTTTGGACAAGATTTCAGATTCATATTTTTGAGCCCCGAGAGCCCCCCGATACCGAGTTTTAGCCGCCTAGCACCAATTTGAAATTTTGAATCGTTATTTTTCGATATTTTCCGAATTTGACCGAATTTTTTGGACAAGATTTCAGATTCATATTTTTGAGCCCCGAGAGCCCCCCGATACCGAGTTTTAGCCGCCTAGCACCAATTTGAAATTTTGGTGAAAAAAGCCATTTTGGTGAGCATTTAGTTTTTTGCCTCAGCAAAAATGACTAAAATGGAAGTAATAATATAAAATATTGGTGACATCCATTTAACAGTAATTTAGATTCATCATCATCATCATCATTTCAGCCTATTGCAGTCCACTGCTGGACGTAAGCCTCCCCCAGGGTTCGCCACATGGCCCGATCTCCCGTTTTCGCCATCCAGCCACCACCAGCCACTTTTTTCAGGTCGTCGGTCCATCTGGCCGGAGGGCGTCCTACACTACGCTTGCCGAGTCGTGGTCTCCACTCGAGAACCCGTCTACTCCACCGATCATCGGTTCTGCGACAGATGTGACCAGCCCACTGCCACTTCAGTCTGCTACACTTCTGAACTACGTCAGTGACTTTGGTTTTTTGTCGGATAATCTCATTCCGGACTTTGTCCCTTAACGAGATTCCGAGCATACCCCTTTCCATAGCTCGCTGTGTGACGTGTAGTCGGTGGGCTAGTTTCACTGTCAGGTTCCACGTCTCGGCTCCGTATGTCATGACCGGCAGGACGCACTGATTGAATACCTTGGTCTTCAGGCATTGTGGCAAGGGTGACTCGAAGATGTGACGCAGCTTTCCAAATGCTGCCCAGCCGAGCTGCACTCTTCGGGCGATTTCACCCTCAAAGTTGTCTCTACCCAGCTGTAACTTTTGTCCTAGGTAGACGTACTCCTGGACAACTTCAATGGCTACACCTTCGACGGAAACGGGCACAGGGACGATGTGCGCGTTGAACATGACCTTAGTCTTGTCCAAGTTCATCCCTAGCCCAACGCGTCTCGAGGCAGCATTAAGACCGGACAGCATTTCCTGCAGGTCTTGCAGCGATTCTGCCATTATAACTATGTCGTCAGCAAAGCGGAGGTGTGTGAGATATTCACCATGACATTGATGCCCATTCCATTCCACCGCAGGGTCTTGAAGACATCCTCCAGTGCATTGGTGAAGAGTTTCGGAGAAATAACGTCACCCTGTCTTACACCTCTGAGCAACTGGATGGGTCTTGTTTGGTGGTTCTGCACTTGGACGGACATAGTCGCCATTTGGTAGAGACTTCTCAGCACCTCCACGTACCGCCAGTCGACTTGGCATCGCTGCAAAGACTCCAGAACGGCCCAGGTTTCGATAGAGTCGAAGGCCTTCTCGTAGTCCACAAACGCCATACACAGCGGTTGGTTATACTCCTCGGACTTCTGTATAACCTGCCGAACAGTATGGATGTGGTCCACGGTGCTATAGCCTTTACGAAACCCAGCCTGTTCCGGTGGTTGAAAGGCGTCAAATCTTGATGCCAGACGATTCGTGACGACTCTCGAGAACAGCTTATAGACGTGGCTCAGAAGCGTGATCGGCCTATAGTTTTTAAGGAGCGTTTTGTCTCCTTTCTTGAAAAACAATGCCACTACACCTCTGCTCCACGCCTTCGGGGTAGTCCCATTGGTTAATACAGAGTTGAAGAGCCTCTTCAACCCACCAAGAACAGGTTTACCCCCAGCCCTGAGGAGCTCAGAGGCTACTCCATCTTCACCGGGAGCCTTCCCATTACTAAGCTGTTTGAGAGCCGCCTCGATTTCGTCGACATCTACGTCTGGGAGATCTTCAGTGAAGTGGCGGGTAAGTGGGGCTCTAGGGTCTCTCGCGTCAGGTGTAGGCTTCGGTGCATGCGAAGCATACAGATGTCCGTAGAAGTCCTCAATTTCAGCCAGTATCCCCGGGACTGATGTGACGGTTTCACCATTCGAGGTAGCTAACTTTGTCAGATGACTCCTCCCCAGTGTCTTGGTAAAGACCTTCGACCCCCGATTTCGCTCGATCGCCTCCTGTACTAGGCGAGTGTTCCAGCTGCGAAGGTCGCGTCTCACCTAGCTCCTGATTTTCTTGTGGAGTGACTGGGGATCTGACAAAGTTTCCTCTGGTGTCTCACGTCTAAATCGCATCAAATCCAGGATCTCGCTAGAAAGTTTGGACTTCCTATCTGACCGCCTTTTCCGAAAGTGCCTCGTTCCCACTTCGCGTATCACCCCAATTAAGCCGTCCAGATCCTCGTCAACATTTGCCGGGGTCTCCAGTGCGGCGAATCTATTTCTCAATTCCAGTTGGAATGCATCATGTCCAGCTTGGGGCACATTTGGAAGAAGAACAGACCTCACCATGCGACTACGTTCGAGCTTAAAATTGATACTTAGGGTGCCTCGCACAAGCCGGTGATCGCTACCGGTATTAAACCTGCTGATCACTGAGACATCCCTAAATATGTGCTTCTTGTCGGCTATGATGAAGTCGATTTCGTTCTTCGTCACACCGTCGGGGCTCTTCCAGGTCCACTTCCGTTGGGGCTTTTTCTGATAAAAGGTGTTCATACAGAACAGCCCCTGCATGCTAAGGAAGTTGACCAGCATTTGGCCCCTACGGTTTCTGCGCCCATAGCTATGCTGTCCCAAACAAGATTCACCGCATTTTTTTCCCACTTTGGCGTTGAAGTCCCCCATGACAACGGTATAATGGGTTTTGGTGGTACGATTCATGGCCTTTGACACATCGTCGTAAACGGCCTCCACCTCCTCATCTGAGCTGCTCGACGTCGGCGCATATACCTGTATGACCTTGAGAGAGTATCTCTCTGTCAGTTTCAGTACAAGGTACGCTACCCGTGCCGAGACGCTGCAGATCTCCATTACGTTGTCACGGAGGGCTTTGTTGACGAGGAATCCCACGCCACCCTGTGATTGTTGGCTCCCTTCCCTAAAGTAGAATAGATGGCCCGACTCAAGGGTTATCGTGTCCTCCCCCTCCCTACGAACTTCCGATAACCCGAGAACATGCCATCGTATCTTCTCTAATTCTACTTCAAGGATCTGGAGGCTTTCGTCCAGCCGTAGACTGCGTCCGTTGTATGTAGCCAGGGTCAATTGTTGGCAGCCGTCCGTAGCCCGGGGATTCCTAGCCCCCCCTACCCTACCGTAACCAAGGCCGCTGCCGTGACCTGGAATAGTAGGGCGGCCGGGAACTGGGGGCCGTTTCTTTTTGTGTCTAACCATAGAGGGTATTACCCGTAGTCACCACGCTGGGCAGGCGGGTTGGTGACCGCAGTGTATTTATGTGGACTGTGTTGTCTACACAAGAGGCGCTGCTGCCCACCTCTCGGATGGTCCCTTAATCGCCTTCTATGATACCCACGGGAAGAAATGGGGTGGTGCTACTCTACTCCGCCGGCACCACACGGCACACTATTTAGATTATTTGGTCTGAAATTAACTTTAATGGTGTTCATATATTTTTATAGGATGTAAGAAAAAGAATTATTTGCTTTATTTATAGAATAGTTTGGGATACACTATTTGGTGAGCATGCATCCGTTTTGGTGAGCATTAAGAATTTACTGGTAGTAATTTATCAACATATTTGGTAGGCGTTTAATCATATTTGGTAGGCGTTTAAACACAAGCCTAAAATAATCACTGATGAAAGCTTCGATACATATGTATAACCGCTATGAGTGTCTAAGTTTTTATCAGTGATTACTTAAATAATTGTGTAATATATTTTGTTAAAACATTATACATTTCAGACGCCACAAGTTATGAATGAATAGCGAGTTGAATTTTCCGTGTAGAAAATTGGCTTCCTAATCATTATAGATTCATGTATAACGTATTATAGAATACTTTTCACTCGACTATGGAGAAGCAATACGGGAAGATAATTGTAATTTTTCTATTTCAGCTAATAAATGATAATCAAGTTGCAGGCTCCTTCTTAGTGTAATGTATGATTCCGTACCTTATAGATGATACTAGTAGTTATTACAAGTGCTTTTTAACTGGGTCATCCGTAATTACATGGTCTGCGTCGCGTCGCTCCGTTAGCTAGCTAGACACGGCTGTGACACTTATATACTTCGCGCATCTCGGCGTATGTTCTCGTATTGGATTTGTTTGAATCACGAAGTGTCGTGGACTGGCGTATCCGCGTAGGGCACCCGTGCTCTTGATGATTAGAGAGCCACCTACACACACACGCATACACGCTAAATGTAACGCGTTATAAATAATTTGTTAAGTAATAGATTTTGTAATAATAAAGTAAAAACTTAGATTTATTTTTATAGATTACTAGCGGCCCCCCGGCTAATTATGCATGTCTTATACCTGTAAACCTTCCTCTTGAATCACTCTATCTATTAAAAAACCGCATCAAAACCCGTTGCGTAGTTTTTAAGATCGCATACATAGGTACAGACAGACAGACAGACAGACAGAGCAGGAAGCGACTTTGTTTTTAACCCCCGACGAAAAAACACGGTGTTATAAGTTTAATAATGCTCGTATGCTTCACTAAAACTTATAACTGGTTGGTGGCACTTCGTTAGCTAGACACGTCTTTACATGTCTTACACTTCGCAACTCGGAGTGACTTTTCGTATCGGATTTGCTTGAAGCGTGAAGTGTCGTAGCGAGCCGTAGACCGGCGTAGCTGCGTTCGCGATGAAGAGAGCTAATTTACTCTCGCCATATTAAACTCGCTGTTTATTTTAAGATATGTGAATTTTTACAAAGTTTTAAGAACTATATAGAGTAAAGTATAAATTATTCATACTTACTGTATTCTACGATAGAGTCCGAAATTATAAATGGGTCAAATCTCTAAAGTGCATGGTGGCGAGATCTCGGACCGAAAAGTAAAGAACATTCCTTGGTTGACAGGAAAATAAAGTTGACTGAATCGATAAACTTTTTTTAACGTCTAATGTGTCGTATTTAGAAATGACTTGAAGAAGCATATTTATAAGAATAACAATATATTTTAATTGTATTCTTAGTAGACTCAGAAAATATAGCAAAGTACTTAGGTATTCAGCTATTTTATATAACAGCCTGTTACCGGCATGCGGGCATTTATTAAAACTGATAATAATATGATCCATTAGTAATTGTTTGCATGTATTAGCTAATCATAATTATGTGAATTAACTGCACAATTAAATTTCTTAAATCGCGTAATTATCGTTACTCATATCACGCTGTCATTTAACACTCACTTGTCAATTTATTTAATTACTGGCAATTAAAATTTGGTTAGAAAGTTAATAAAGCCTGAATTTAAGTTAATTAACTAAATTAAGGTCATGGATACGTTAAAGATCTATGTTACTTTACTCTACTTTAAGAAAAGCCTACTTGCGGTAACACATTGTATAGTTAAAAGTAATTCTGTATTAATAATAATGCTTTGAAGTATATCCACTCCCGTTCTAGTATTTAAAACAAAATCGCGTGCCTTCAAGAGAGCTGTGTATGTATGACATTTTAATGTTAATCGGCTCCATAGCTCTCTTAAAATTCCTAAACCAGCTTATACCGCTGAAACGATGTCTAAAATGTTCGGAAAAGCACGTATACGGCTTGTGTGCTACATTCACGCCTAGGTAGTTTATTTTTTAAATCGTATGGTGAATAGGTAGACTATTGTAGGAAACTATGCATTCATACAGGTATTATTAACTATGCAGGTTACCTATGCAATCAATCCGTAGCTTCAGGCAACAAGTGAATATGTATAGATGCTGCCCAGCTTCAAGACCAATCACACATTGGGGTCAAAATCCATCCTACGTAGCACGCAGGCTTCATAAGAGCTTCAACAGCTTATACGGCTTATTCCAGATCTGTATAAGACTCCAATAGCCAAATGGTTCACTGACAACTACTGCAATATGGCACATATGAAAGGTGGAGCAATATGCCCGACTCATGTGAATGTAGTTCGAATTACCAACTCCAACTTCTGATAGCTGTCTAACTGTCACAAATAAAGTTGCCGCTAAATCGGCTCATCGGTAGACTTATTCGTACTAAGTTCCTACAGTATTTTCACTCTAACTAACTAATTGTATCGTGATTGTTACAAAATACGTTTCTAATATTCTATACATCCAATAAGAAAGCAAATTTCAATGCTATCTACTACAATCAAGTGGTACATGAATTTGTGCGCTACTTTTCCCAAGTAGTGTTCTACCATCTAAAGCATACATTATATCGATTCGTCAGTCACACCAAATTATCACTGTAACCTAGAAATCATTGGAAGCGCGCTCTGTTTAAATTAATCATGAAAACGACTAAAAAATAATTCCAGTTCATGCGATTAAGTGCGAGTAAGTGCATATTATCAAAAAACTATTGAATTCTCCAGATATCTTGCGTGTGTTTCTTAATAACCTAGACTTGCCAAATGTTAAGATTCGATATATCTACAAGATTAATCTCAGGTGCTTGGGGTTGGAAGTAAAATCCTAAGAAGGTATACGAAAAAAAATAAAGACAAATACAACATTTTATTACGCTTCTCAGTTATTTTTTCATCGGTTTCATTTTTGTTAAAAAGATTTTACTTCACCTGAAACCTTAAGTGCCCGCCACTACGGGATTTCCCCCGAAATAAGTCGAAAACAAAAAACGAACGGCATTTTTTCCGGATTATATCTTATCTCACAATACAAATGATCCGTATATACTGACTGATTTATGTATTGTTTTTACCACTGACCTACATCTAAGTAGACGCGCGAAACACACATGTATTTCCAGTGCCAAAATGTAGACGAAAGTTCTTAACTTGATTTTCTTTACTTATTCCGCTTTCCACACTCATTGCCTCCAAACTCTAGTAGCCCGTAACCCGTATTGAGCTGCAAAAATAGTGTTTAAATAACAACTGCCGATGTAAAGGACATATATTTTTATAATAAATATAATATTTACTTTGTCAGTTGTTATTTAAACAGTATTTTTTGCAGCTCTTTACTAGAGTTGGGAGTCAATGAGAGTAATAATATATTATATTATTGTACAGTAAAGTGGCATGCGTGATTCTTATTAACCTTGCGTAATCTATTTAGATATAGGGCATAGGTCTGTGGATTTTACATACCTACCGCTTTACGGTGCATTTGACGAGTAAGCTCGTGCATTAGTCAGATTGTGGTGAGCACTTAATGAAATCAGCTATTGTTGTGGTGCCTGCGGTTTTGAGCTAACGCTACTGTTTGTGATGCCGTCGAGAGACATTTCAGTTGGACCTGTGGTACCACAAATAGTGTATGCCAATCAATTACGACCGAAAACAACGGTACGAACATCCCAACTAGGTCAGCCTTCTATAGGAAAGAAGTGTGACTGTGAGTGTGTACTGGCCTGTGGTGGAAATAAAATTAGCTCTTACAATTACATTCTGTTTTTGTGTACACTAAAGTGTTTCCATTACATTAAATTACATTCAAAATTGTAGAAAATAAAGAGACTTACTTTGAATATCGGATACTGATTACTAATTTGAATTAAATAAACTTTGATTATGGACTTTCATGATCATGATTAATTTTATATGTGACTTAAAGGTGCATTAGCACAAGTTAATGTGCTTATGCATAATAAGGTTGTGCGGATTCAAGAGTAAGAGGGATAATTAAGGTGTTTTTTCGTCTTTCCATTAAATGATTAAATTAGCAATTAAACACACTGGAAAAAAACACTTAAATGTTTGAAAATCTAAACAACGTCTTAAACTATGTATTTAAAAAAAAATATTGTCCTAGGTAATTTATAAGATAACAGAACCAACGGTTCGGTCTGAACAGTCAAATAATTAGTTTAAGTGCCAATAAGTTAATTTTACTATGTAGAATTGGCACTTAGATTTACAGAATATAATAAATTCGAATCGTTTACTAACAAACAGCGAAAGTGTGTCAGCTTTAAGTCTAATTAGTCCTAATTGAATTTTATTTATGGGCTTAGTAGCTCCTAAATAGCCTTTTCTAAATGTCCTAGGGTCGCAGTATTACGTTCAGCCCGCCATTTAGATAAATTATGACTTATTTATGAGGTATCAGAAACAATTACCGCATATCTTTACAGTAATATCACGTGCCTCCTATGAGAGACTTCTTTGAGAGATCCACATCAGTATGAATGGTCGTATTAATTCAATGCACATTCAAAATGACTGTATTCGCGTGTAGAGTGTTAAATCTCCTTTGCTAAATTCACTGCATTGAAATGCCTTTATAGAACGTAACCCAATGCACAATAAAAGTACTCTAGCATAAAACAAGATAAATAAATAAGTCCCAGGTGGAACCTCCTTTGAAGAATTCGCGCTGGATTTTATTGCACATTACGGCATGCAGCTACGAGAAATGTAGTAGGTACTTACTTATAAATGAATAAAAATAAATAGCTCACGAATTTAAAGGAACACTTACAGTGAAGTTTTTTGCCCAATTAGTTGCGGCACTAAGGACTATTATTGCAAAATTCTTAGTCACGTCGTCGCGAGAAATGTAGCTACGATGTCGTAATGTCGCGAACGTTAATGAATTAAGTACGAAATGAAGTTAAATTTTCCGATAACATTGACGCGATGTGCAAAACAATCAATTTAAAAACCTATTTTTTCACTAACAAAATCAAAGATACAATTTTTTCCATCTCCGCCAAGAATTTTTGCGCTTCACGTCTTGACGACGTAGGTACTTACTCGTTACGAGTATGTGTGATATATGTATTTCGGTCCTAACACATGTAGGAATCAAATTAACCGCTACGAGTATAAAGCTTATGGTCTAGTTGTAAAACTTCGCTTACCTCATATATAATGCAGCGAGGCCCACTTAGTTTACGAGATGAACAAAATTACTTTCCAAATTATTTAGGGAAGCTCGAAAACTGTTGGTAAAACTTATGCTATGTTAATATTTTTGGAATAGAGTACGTTTTCGATAAAATAGTAAATTGTTTGAGAGGGGGCTAAAATATACCATTATGATACGTCCTGATTCTCTCAGTGTCATAATGGCTTTCAGCCACGTGTTAAACACTACTTTTCACTTCACACCGCGAGATAATACCTGCTTAAATAATCTGAATATTAATATCGTCATGTCGCCGTGCGCAACAACTCAGTGAATTTATACACTATGATGACAATTATTGTAAGATCAGGAAAACACCTAAGAATCGATTGATAATAAGAACGATAGAATAATAAAATCGCGATCGGAAATTGTGGCCGATCTGATTGGTTTGTTTTTAATACTCCATAATTAGTATGTATTTGGCCGCTAACAAGTTATTGTTTTATTTTCATAAAAATTATTAAATAGATTCCATTTAAAACGACACGCTCCACTCTAAAACGACTACCTTAGCCCCGCATCGTGATACTAAAATATTGTCATAAAAATATTAAATGGTTTCCATGTAAAACACTCCACGCTAAAGGGCCAATTTTTATTTTGTTGTCAATGGCTTTTTTTTTCAGATTTCGATACAATTTGGTGAGTTGGTAAAGTTGCTTCTTATGACCATGGTAAGCCCAATTTCACGATATGTCCTACAAATTTTTCTCCATTGAGTTACACAAAATGTATGACAGAAATTGGCCCATGGGCCACTTTTTATTTTGTTGTCGATTTATTTGTTTTTCATTTTGAGCTCCTCTACTATATTTTAGTACAAAACACGAAATTTAGTTAAAAAAACTCCATAATTTTTTTGTAACTCAATAGAAAATCTTGTAGGACATACCGTGAAATTGGACTGACCTTGATCAGAATAAGCAACTTTACCACTTACCAAATTTGATTAAAATCTGAGAAAAAAAAAGAAATGACAACAAAATAAAAATTCGCCCTAAAACGACAATTTTAGCCCCGCTCCGAGAAACTAAAATGAAATACTTTTAAGAGTAGTGAAAAAGATTATTTTAGAAGCGAGTTCGTATACGAATTCGCAAGTTGTCATAGAAGGGGCCGCCGCTTGGTAACAGTTCCATACATTTAGTATGATATTTAGAAATTTAACTTAAGCCATATACCGTCAATTTTGATGTATTAATAAATTATTTTTTAATACAGTTGCTCAAAAAGTGGTACTTTTCGTAGCTGCAAATCGTGCGAAAAGTTGGTTATTTCGAACTAGTGCTTTTTACTTTTCAATTTTTTTTAATTTTCTGTTGTACAAACACGTCATACCTCATACATCCAAACAAAGGTCAATCACTTTATAACTTTATTTATTACGTCAGGAATGCAGGTCTCATAATTATGCTTAAAATATTTAAATTGCATATTGGATCAATCAAAGGGCTATCTATTAAAAAAACTCAAAAACGGTGTTAATAATTTGTTTGAGTGACTATTATTTAAGGAGCAAATGAGTATTATGCGTGACCTAAAAAAAATAAAAAGAAAAGTATTGTCACAGATTAGAAAATACAGTATTAAGCGTGACCCACGCGCTGCTTTATAAATTCATAATGTATTAAATAATATATTTATAATTATATGAAGTGTAAAGAACTAAAAACAGATTCACGATGTTTATTGTCTGGAATCAATTAAATTACTGTGTAACAGTGTGTGTGTGTGTGATTATCATATCTCTTCTGAAATATTAAAATAATTTCTTTTGATTTGGCTGAATAATGACAGCCGACGCCATCTTGAAAAAAATATTACAATTAAAAGTAAAACTTCTTTTTTAATTCAAGATTGTTTTAATTATGTGTAAATGACACGTAAGATTTATAAAATACGAGTTTTTGATAGAAAATGATGGATTCTGATGTTACCAGAACAGATTTAACACCGCCCTATATACGAGCCAAGGCAAAAATTGCAAGTGAGAGTATTTTACCCGCAAAGTCGAAAGAAAAATTACATTGCCGTGTATGAACATTTTATTGGCTGGAAACGAGAAAAAGAGAATTATTAACAACTTGAATAAAACTTTAAACTTACCAGCAAAGGCCTTAAATGCGACCCTTGACAATTGCTCTAAAAATTGTAGGTAGGTACTCTTAATTTTTATCAGACAGAAATAAATATAATTGCTCCTTTCAATTACTGTTTTAAATTTGTATTATTGCAATTTTTCGCAAATGTATTAAAAAACGTTGTTTGGTACACGTGTGGAAGTGTCATTTTAACTCGTCCCGAGTCTTGACCCTCGCCTTGCGGCTCAGGCCAAGACTCCTCGGGACTCGTTCAAAATGACATACTTTCCACACTTGTATCAAAAACTACTATTAAAGAAAGCTACTAAATAGATGGTGGCAGTCTTAAACGTGGCCATGCTTCTGCACGAGACAGAGACTTCGTTATAGTGATACCTATATACCATTTACAAGAGGTAGGTGGCACGCGACTTAACGGTGCGGTGGCAAACTAGACATAGGTAAGTATTAGAATGTACGGAGGCTTAGTCACTTGGCGAAGCTAGGCTACTACTTTTTTGTATGTATAAATAACCACATAGTTGATGACGCTACAATAGCGTAACAGAGGGCTATTCATTTATCTGAAGGTCATTTGTTCCAAAGCATCTTTTCAAATTTTCATAATAATTCCGAAAATCACTTACCATATATTTATCAGATTTTTTGGTATATCCTAATTGATATCATAAAACAGCATTCCTGTATGATATGGGTTATAGAATCACGATATCCTGAGCATAAATATCCTGCCAGCAACATTCAATGACGATCGGTAATTATCTGTGCTCTAATTATCCGTTCAAAAGCAACCCTTTGAAAACAAAATGGTTTTGTAATTATCTCTTTACGATAATTAATACGAGAATTCTATCGAATACCACGATTTTCCCAATTTGATATTGCATACCCGTACTTAAATGTGTACACTAAGGGTATGTGTAAATGTAATAATGACTTTGACGCAAGTTAACCTTAATTGATAACATTTAGAGATCGAGAGAGCTGTGCGTCGTTTACATCCTAAAAAAAAATATGAATTTATTTTTCTGTATGTGACGAGATATAAGAAAATATATAAAATAAGCCTTCGACCTATTCACCAAAAAATAAGCTGTCAATAATGTCAAGCTCAACGTTATTATCATTTTTTAATTAGAGACCAGACTCAAGTAACCATTCCATTGTGTCATAGTCTTGGAGTTACTACATTTTCAGTAAATTTTAATAAATAGATAATAAAATAATTTGTTATCTCAGGAAAAACATTAAAAACAGTAATTACAATAATATTATTAAAAATATCGTGAGACATCTTTAATAATTTAAAAAACGGCTTAAACTCACGTAAAAATTGTCACGTAAAATTAAACCGTTTTTTTAAATTATTAACAGTAATTACGTTCTGTTTCTAACCGAAATACAAAAAAGTAATAATATTGTAGTCTTTAAAATAAAAAATGTTGTCAATTATAACCCTATATTTTTGGAGTAGTAGGGCCTCGTGCAGGGTCCGTCCGGATTGTTACTACCGTCTTGCCTGCTAACCCACCGCCAAACAGCAATGTTCGCATTGTTGTGTTCCGGTGTGGGGGTAAGATAGCCGGTGAAATTACTAGCATAGAGGCATTCTATCTTCGTCCTCCGGGTAGGCAAGCACTTGTGACTCCTCTGGTGTTGCAGGTGTTTATGGGCGACGGTAATCGCTTTCCATCAGGCGATACGTTTGCTCGTTTGACATAAAAAAAAAAAAAAAAAAAAAACCCTCTAACACAGAACACAGATCACTGACGCGAAGATACGTTGAAAACGTAACTTATTTATGTCCCAATGTCAGCGTGTGACATTGCAGGTTTTTAAAACATAAATCAATTTTGGTTCGGTATTTCATCAGTATAAATTATAGCACAGAATAGTATGCAATATAAGTATATTATAGTATATAATATAATTATATTATAGTATATAATATAATTACCTATATTATAGTTACTATAGATATAGAATATTAACAAATTTTGTTTCAGCTTATACATTTTGTGTCAAGTACTAATTTACATTATAAACCCGAGCTGTCAATGTGAGATTCAACTGTTTAAAGTCTAATTGAGAATATTTAATTAAGATTACCAAGTGTATTTTACATTCCTCTGGTTATAAAACAACCATTGTAATATGCATGAAGTGTAATGTTACTTTACGGATAATGTCTATATCGGCATTTTAAACAATTTTCTGTTTTTGGTTGAATATTTTTTCCCTTGCCCCCGACTGATTCAGCTTCCAATCACAAGATAATGAGAATGACTCGAGCTCTGTAAATATGTAACAGCTACCTTGTCTCTAGTTCTCTAATTAGCCATCGAGCTTATTAATCCCCATGCAAATTGACACTCCGGTGTACTGATTTTTATTTTATTATTATACGCATGACTGTTTTCCCAAACGTTTCAATTGGCATGTGTATCCTTATTTACGTAGCAGATTAGCCGAAGATTATTCAGTTTTAAAATAGTTTAAAAGTTGATTTCGGAAAAGAAACTTTTTTGGTGAAATTAAACAGTAAAAACATCACTACTCATTTGTCATTAAATTCAAAACTTATTTAATGGGTTTATGCAAAACAAAAACGCAAAACGGCAACATTAATAAATGCGTATGGCTATCGCGCTAATCTGCCATGATAAAGTGAAAAGCCGCATATTTGTGTAGATTTCATGGTAAGATGTGACTTTTTACTGTATCATGGCAGTAATGCCCCCGGCAATCATTTGGCGCGTCAACTAAAGTTCTTTGTCCTCGCCCATTTATTAGTTTTCTGAAGACACTAAAACTATATTTATGACATTTTTTCCCAAGCTCGTATCACAAATATGGAGGGGCGAGAAAAGTTTCTCGTAGTTTTTCTTCATATCATAAAGTTTTAGCTAACATTGTTGTAAAGGATGAAACACACTAGAGGAATATAAGAAAATGCCATGAAAATTAAGTCAGCGCCTAAATTAGAAAGAAAAACCGACCAAGTTCTGTACAAACTTTCACTTGTCCCATCTTAATTGGCCTGGTTGAGTTAAGTTTATACCTGAAATGTATGGCGCCGCAAACTTAACGCAACCGAGTTCTTCAAATATGATGTTTGAAACGGACTACCTATATTTTTTATGATTTTATTACAAATGTATAGTTTTCAGATTTTTATAAGTATTTGTAGTATGTGACGATATTACTTGCCAAATAACATAGTTCTAGGTCATCGGGAAGTACCCTATCATTTTGATTCCCTTGTGAGTTAGTTCGGAGTAAAGACTAAAGTACTATGGGTGACCTTACAAACGGTCCGGTAGTTTTGAATTTTTAATATGTTGTTTATGAGCGTTAGTCAGTGTTTACAATGCAAAATGCACAATTACCCCCCTCCGCGCCCGCCGCCATATTGAAAAAACCGAAACTTTCTTCATATTTTTGCTCATATCTTCCTTTAGGAGCATTTTAGCTAGAAGAAAGCGTAGACAATATTATAGAGAGTTAAATTTGGTATATTCTCCATTTTATATTTTGTTTCTAGGACAGATAGTTACGGAGATATACATATTTAAAAAAACGTAAAAAATCGTAATTTCCAACTCAAAAACAAACTTCTGGTTTATATCTTCGTTTAGGAGCATTTTAGCTAAAACAGAGCTTGGACAATGTTGTAGAGAATTTAATTTACTATAATTTACATTTCCAATGTTGTTTCAAGGACGGTTAATTACGGAGATATGTACATTTATAAAACTGGAAAAGTCGCATTTTTCGGAAATTTGTCAAAATTCTTGGTTTAGAATTAGAACGCTGTCATTCAGTTACGCTCTAGTCTAGGATAAATTAAAACATGTAGGTACTATAATTGCTTAAAAAACATGTCCATTTTTACATACATTTTCGGAAAATGTGACTTTATTTTTTACATATCTTCGTAATTATCTGTCCTAGAAATAAAATTTGACATGTAAATTATAGTAAATTTAAATCTCTACAACATTGTCAAGGCTCTGTTCTAGCTAGAATGCCTAAACGAAGATATAATCCAGAAGTTTGTTTATGAGTTGGAAATTGCGATTTTCTACGTTTTTTTAAATGTGCATATCTCCGTAACTATCTGTCCTAGAAACAAAATAAAAAATGGAGAATATAGTAAATTTAACTCTCTATAACATTGTCTCAGCTTTCTTCTAGCTAAAATGCTCCTAGAGGAAGATATGCGCAAAAATATGAAGAAAGTGCCGATTTTTTCAATATGGCGGCGGGCGCGGAGGGGGGAATTGTGCATTTTGCATTTTAAACACTAACCATCCTAGGCAACATATCAAAAATTCAAAACTACCGGACCGTTTGTAAGGTCAAACTACTTTATTAACTGGATTACGAGATAAAGGGTCTTGACAGACAGACAGACGGACGGACAACAAAGTGATCCTATAAGGGTTCCGTTTTTTCCGATTGAGGTACGGAACCCTAAAAATAATGGAACGATTCCGTGCTACATCGTCGTGTCGAAATGAAATCTAAAAATTATTGCAAAATCTATATTTTGATAATTTTCATCTATCCCTATGGATAGGTAGATGAACTTTTCTAAAACGCTTAAATGTATAAGTAGCGATAATCTCTCTCATTTCTGTAGCTTTAAAAAAAAATGAAAACGAACGTATTTTTTCCCGCCCCTGTACAGGCTTAGACGGTAAGTACAAAATTTCAATTATGTGCCCATGAAGTATTTCAGGATCTGGCGAAGCGACTTATCGATGCTACGGGTGACCAGAGGGCTGGCTCCTACCTATGCCAAAGAATAGCCCTAGGTATTCAGCCTGGTAATACGGCCTGCGGCTGGTGCGTGTGTTCTGTGTAGTTAGGTTTACATAATATGTATATACATATATGTTCGTAGTTTGAAATGTATATTTTTCTGTTTGTGTATATCTTTTATTATGTTAAATTTTTCATTTGATTTTGTAGTAAGTCATTAAAAATAAAGTAGGTATATAAAGGATTTAATAATCCTGGAATGCTAGGAGGGATGCAGGGAATCGAACAATTCGTAAGTGGCTTTAGTTTTGTGGCGTCAGTGTGTCTAAGGCTAACTAAGTCGCACGGTGCCACAATCTGCCAATAGAACAGATGCTCAACGCCCTTAATATTGATGACAGCTGATCTTCCAGTTTATTTCTGTTGCACTTGACTTTGTTTTTTCCTACGAGTCAAACAAAGACTCCTTCGGTTTTATGTCACTAAAATAACGTGTTTTAGTGGGATGATATTGAAAAGTAAGAATATGTATTGAATATGAAAGTTAGTGACGATGCCGCCTTGAATGAGTAATACCAATTATTTTTCATTTGTAAGACATTTTTAACTGGCTGAGTAAAGTCGAATCGAATACCTGAACAAAACCGTGTAGGTAAGTGATTCTAATTCACGAGGCGCCGCGTGGTTCGTCGATAAGCGACAAACTTTATTGTAAGTACCGAACTCGGAAAGTATGTTTACTTACTCGGAAAAAATCAATCGCAAAAGGGCTAGCTGATAAAAGAATCGAAAGTGTCTGGCAAATAGTTAGCTTTCATATTTCATAGTTCTAGGTCAATGAAAAATACCCTATGCATTTTGATTCCCTCGAGAGTGTCGAAATACTCGTTTTTATACTCGCAGACTTTATTCTGTCAATTATAATTTCACAGACAAAGTCACAATAACGCACTTTTTAATCCTGTAACAAAATTGTATACTCTATGGTACCCGCTACAGAACTTTGATATTCATAAGACATCTCTCTACACAACTCTAATATTTTTTTATACTCGCAGTCTTTAATCTGTCAATTATAATTTCACAGACAAAATCACAATAACGCACTTTTTAATCCTGTAACAAAATTCTATACTCTATGGTACCCGCTACAGAACTTTAATATTCATAAGACATCTCTCTACACAACTCTAATAATTTCAAAAAGAGAACATAAGCTTATTTGATGGTCACTGATTGGTTGAAATTACTTGTCAAATAAATTCACCAATCAAGAGGTACCCCCACCATGGCCATCGCGATCATCTTTTTTTTTAATAGGTCAGTTTTAGTTGAACGAATAAGGTTACATAAAAAAAAACATATTGGAGAATGACGATTAAAGTAAAAAATGATTTTCTGAGTTTTGCTCGTATAAAAAGTATTGTATGCAATAGTTACACAATTAGGTCTTAAAGTCTCGTACCTTACATAGGCCACTCGGCAAGCCTCGTGACCTAAACGCGGTACTCGACTTTAAGAACCTCCATTGTGCAACGATCGCATAAAATACTAATTTGCGGCATAAACGGCCGTATCTTTTTTACGCTAACCTAGAAGTTTATTTTTTTTACAGATTCAAGGGTCTTAAGACTTGAATAAGTATAATTATGGTTTTAATTTCAACTCGATACCTCGTCCACGTGTTATCGACATAAAGGGTCTAGAAAGACAGAAAGACGGACGGTCGGACGGACGGACAACAAACTTATCCCATTGGGGTTCCGTCTTTTCCTTTTTAGTTACAAAACTGTAAAAAAAAGCAATTGGGATCGTATGCCACGTTACAATTCTTAGTAGAAACTAATCATGAATTCTAATGAAAATAGCTTAGTACCGTAAACCGGGGTTACTTTGGTTTGCGGGTCGACTTTTATATCAACTTCCATCCGCTACTAAAGTGTTTGTTTTAACGAGTTGATAAACGCCTTAGCAGTTTTTATTTCTTTATTGGCAACAATGATAGTTGCTTCACCACATAATAAACGGGTGCGCGTGTAATACTATCATTACGTCAAGAAAAAAAATATTGATTGTAAGTACACTTTTCTTTCTGATTTTATTAGTTTAAAAACTTTGACTGTACTTGTGTCAGTAATAAATACATTCGATTGTATGGTGTCTTACGTTAATCAATATTTATGCACGAGTTTAAATAAAAAAACAGAAATTCGACAACCTACACATGCGCACGTTGCCGGGGAATCCATGGGTCGGGGTGTCTTGGATCAGTTATACGTGGTGAAATTGATCAAAATTATCAATTCAAATGAACCCACATATTGGCTCCACATTGATACCAGCGGATATAGCCACACCACCAGAAGATAGGCTGGATTGTCATGAGCATGAATCAAGAGAAGATGTTGACTGAGAAATTTCATTGCAGCGATTTGTTTTGGCTAAAGTATGTTTCCGCATTATAGAAACATTTCCTTTGGTGTTAGAAGAATTTAAGTCGTGGCAATCAAGAAAAAGTTTAAGAGAGTAAACAAGAAGAAGAAGAAGAAGAAGAAGAAGGAAAAGAAGAAGAAGAAGGAGGAGAAAAAGGAGAAGAAGAACATATTAGAGATTGATGAATGAGATAAAATAATTGCATTTTTGCCCCGACCAAAATAAATTAAGGACGATGAAGATATCGAAACTATTGAGTTCCATTAGGTACGACATTTTAGAAAAGTAATTCATTAAGAGTTTAAAATACGATCTTACGGGTGAGTTGTTGAGTTTTTGTACCTAATCTATAAAGGGTATCTTATTTAAATTAATCGAACGTGTACTAAAGCACAAACTAAAGCAACTACATTTTTTTTGTTATTATGTAACAAGATGATGTTTTTAAAAGGCTAGGTAAAGATGCTTTTAAAAACATATAGTAAAGTTCGTACGTTGCTTCTAGTAAATATTTTAATATATAGCTCTTAAAGTTCTTAATTAGCATCATTGATATGTTATCAAAGTTACCCCACACATTAAAAAGATATATAACTTAAGAAGTACTTATCCGATTTTATTTTTTTTATTTTTTACGCTTTTTAGCGGGATTACTTTAGATTTCCAATAAAAAAAGTAGCGGTTTCAAAGTACCCCACTCTCGATATAACTTTGATCGCGTTGTTTTTATTTTTTATCTTTTTAAATATAAGTCCTTATTTTTTAATATTTGACAAGCTGAAAGAAGAGACAAACCCGATTCTTATATTTTAATTTCATATTTTTACGTATATTAGAATCGTAAAAAAATGGTGTCAAAGTCTAAAATTGATCAAAGTACGGTTTACGGTACTCAAAGAAAACAGAACTCTAAAAATAAAGACCCCCATGTTTAAAATCGTAAAATATAAGATAATAATTTCATCACTTTGCCAATAAGAATAACATACGTTTAATTGGTTTTCTCCTTAGTAAATAAATATTTTGTGGAGACGTCGCTATTCACTTGACGTGTGCTGTAAAACGGCAGGACGAGTGAAAGTCGAAAAATGAAATAACATTTCACAGGTGTCATAGTGTCACAATAGTTAAATTGCGGTATAACTGCTCTATTCCAGAACCAGTTTTTTTATTAACACAAATCGTAAAAAAAGTATAGGTATCCCAATTTAAACTCTTCCAGCGTTAATATAAAACACCCTGCTTATGGATAATAATATACTGATTCTAATGCAGAAATTTTATGAGCAAACACGTTGAATGATGCTGAATTTATTAATGGGGATGCTTATATTTTTTTAACGTTAAAATTAAACAAGGCAACGAGCAGACTTGTTTATTAAAATGAGATATACAGGAGCCGCTAATATGGCTTTGTTATACATAAATGTTATAATGCCTACTCGTCTTTTACAGCAATTCTATTGTAATTCGTACTATTGTCTTCCCTTGTGAATCTCCATACTATTTAAGAGATTTGATGTCCAAGGTTTTCTGATTAGGCCTTCTTTTCGATATCAATGGTTAAATTCCCAATGATTAATGACTTATCTACACCCATATTGTTAAATTGTTATAACAACTAAAGGTAAAGATCTGGGGGCCTATGCTTTGCGTTCATCACGTGATAAATAAGTGACAAAGCATCTGTCACTCACACTCGCATTTTGTCAAAACGTTAGGAATGGTTTGTCAGTTATTTATCGCGTGATAAAAAAAATAAAATGAATGATATGAATTATGTTGTGGATATGTGTGTAGATAAAGTTGAGTCGATACATAATTAGGCCTTAAAACACTCGTGTGATCCTATAATGAAACTCGCCTTCGGCTCGTTTCATCAAACCACACTCGTGTTTTAAGACTTCTTATTATGTAACTGTTGCACCTGCACAATGTTTACTACAGCACCTTTAAAAACTGGACGTAACGACAAATTATGAATTCTTAGCTATACTTAGTATAGGCTGACATTCTGTCACTTGATCCTATTAAAGCTAGGTCTTTTGGATACCACTGTAGGTGTAAAAGGGAAATAATGCTTCTTGACATAATTACTACATGAAATTAGTACCTACATATTACGATGTGTGAAACAAATAATTACTTTTTCACAAACAATTACCGAATTCAACGAGAAGAAATTGTATTTGCGAGAGCAACTGAATGAGTTACTTTAAAAAGCAACGAAATCGTCAAAAATGTCAACTGACTTATGTACAATAAATTAATACCTATTTCTTAATATTTAACAAGGTTTAAAAAACACCACTAGACTCCTACTCTCGAACAACAACATAAAAAAAACTAATTGAGAACCTCCTCTTTTTGAAGTCGGTCGAAAATAAATGGTTGAGACTTATCTATAACAAAGCTAAGCTATCCAAATAAAACCAGCTTCTCATATCAAAAATATAAATAGACCCTATATACCTACCTACACGTACACGTCAAACACCCACATCCAGACAGACGAGGCGTAAACTTCTAATTTAAACTTACTTTTTTAGGTTACAAGTTAAATTTAAGGCCATTTTTGACTCAAAGTTGCAGCCATTCCTTTTTGTATGATGGCAAATGAGAATGCAGGCGGTAAGCGTTGTAACCGATGCATACCAGGGAGGTTTCATCATAGCGCTTAGCGCGGCTTACTGAATATTCCCTATAACTCTTCGGGGAGCATTTGGCTACAGGCAGCCCAAATGGCCAAAAAGGTCAATGGCAATACGTGTTTCTAGGAACGCGCTTACTTTATTTTGTGAAAATGTTAAGTCTCAATGCGCTTATTTTTGAAGACAAAGGAAAACTAGATCTAGATGTTATATAAATATATTTCTCGACAGGTCTGCGAAGTTATCATAGGCTCTTATTTAAATAGAAATCAATCAAAGAACTCCTAATGACGAATCGAGAACAATAATCGTTATTTACCTTTAGATAGGTACCTAACCCTAAAGATGAGAAACTATCAGCCATGTACAAAATAGAACTGTGAATTTATTTACATAATGAATTAATGATACTACATTATAGTGCAAATACTAATGCCTCGACGACCAAGTTCAACAATATATACAATTGAGTTGTAAGAGTAAAAAACGCTGATAAAATAAAAAGCCATTGAATTTTTGTCATAGCAGGGTACAGAGCAGGGGTGGGCGGCTGTAGGGTTTTTAAGAGTTGTGGCTAAGAGATGAGATGTTAAATCTGATGTCGCGCGGATAATCTGGGATTTGCGACTTACAACGAATTAAGAGAGATTGCGACTACGAAGTAGTCTGTCTCGAATCAAGTCGGGCTCGGCTGAAGAGCACCCGAACCGTTCAACAAACACAATTACGTTTTAACCGTCAACTCATCGGGTACTCCAAGAGGAAAATCTTTAATTGAGAGGGTTTTCGCTTAGCTGGCTTGGTTTCACTCATCTACTTAGACTTGAATCAACGTTGAGCGCCCTGGGATAACAGTGAATAGATAAATCATTAAGGTGGCTTTATACGACTTTTTGAAGGACCGTTTATTTTTCCGATTAACATAATAGGTGGGTTTTATGCTATCCGGGCAGAGATAAGGGCGGAGAACTGCGAGTGGGACCGCTGACGCGCCTCGCGTCCGGCGGCGCACTCACCTCGCAGATAATAAATGTTGCCTTTATTCCACATAAAATATATTTCCAACCGACAGAGCCCGCGTTTTCAAGAACGCCGCGATAGACTTTAGTACAACTTTTGTCTACTTCTTTGTCGCTGGGATTCTCATAGTTTTTATTAAAGTTGATTACTCGTATTCCTCTTTTTTTATTTCTGTGGACTTCTCAACTAACAACAAGCGAAGGACGGAATAAAAATTCATAACAACCATTTACACTTTAGGTATTATATTTAAACTCTCAAAGAAGCTCACTGCTTGTCTTCTTCTTGGTTAAAATTTGTTTAACTGGTTTTTAACTTTTCCTGTCTCAAATACTGTGAATAAGTGCCTAATTATGTTATAATATTTTGACATGAACCCAGAACACAATAAGGTACCTACGTACCTACGTACCACAGCTACTATGAGCTTTTCTATGCCGGTTGACAAGAGCAATAAATTAAAACATAGATTCTACTCTTAAAAATTAAGAACATTTGTTCAGCAACTTTAAAAGAAAGACAATTTCGGGGCCTGTGATGGTTGTGTTTATCACGTGATAAATAAGTGACAGCGCATCTATCACTCACACTCTCATTTTGTCAAAACGTTACGGATGCTTTATCACTTACTTCGTTATTTTTTGTGAAAAAAACAATCAAAGAAAATTAATGATTGATATGATGTCGAATATGTGTGTAGATAAAGTTGAGTACCTAGATAAATCATAGGCCCGAAATTCGTAATATAACAAACAAATTAAACCGTATTGTTAGTGTACGCTATCCAACATTGATATCCCTCTGTCACTCCGCTGAGTATCAAAATTTCACGATACATTCCTTTTCCAATAAATATTAGTGAAGTTCAGTATAGAAGGATAACTAGAATCAATGATTTAATTGTATGTTTAATGCCCAAACGGAAAAGGACTACGAGGAAGATCAAAAATAGCCGGCAGAAACTAGAAACACCTAGCGACAGATAGGAAAAAATGGAGACAATTGGAGGAGGCCTAAACCCATAGTGGGGCCGTGGCTTAAATTTAAAAATAATGTAATATATACTTGATTTTCTTTTCACTATAAATACTGTACAGGTCATGGAAATAAAGGCTTCATTATTATTATGTGTTAATTTATTGCTCCTGTTCCAGGTCACACTCGGTGAATCTCACCAGAATCCTTGAGATTACTGAACCAGAATCCTTGAGATTTGTGTAAGCATCGGTAAGGCAAGCTCATACGTGCATGGTTATAATCTTCCTCGTACAATGTCAATACTCGATTTTCCGCAACGGTTATTTTGTGATGTATATTCCTAAGCTTTATCGTTTTACTTATCGTGGCTTTTATAGAACCGTTTTCGTTCGTGAAGAAGAAAAACAGAAGTCATACCCTCTTTTTGGTCTAGTCATCGGATAAACACTTGAATTTTCCTAATTCCTGGTTACTCGACAAAATTTCACCTAAAATAGTCAGAATCTGTCTCACTTTTCTCACAGAATCTGTCAGACGTGATGTAGCTGCAAAGACACATTTTTTTAGATTTAAGGTAATTGAAATTGCCGTTTTAAATATTTCTGTTAAATACAGGAAAATATTCAAGCAAAAACTAAAGCGCTAGTTCGTTTATGAAATTATATAATGCACAAGAATGCTCGTTCGACCAAATAATGCAATAAATATGTAAGTAGATACAATGCTAATAGTGGAAGTAAAATATTGGTGGAATTATCAGATCAATAGAAACAATTCGATCATAGGGTTTCAAAATTTAGGGTGCGTCCCCGAGTGGGCGTAGCGTCGAATATTGAAAATGGGGCGCGAAAGACAAAATAATACCTACCTATAGTTAAGCGTAACCATCCTTACGACAGACATAATACCACTCAAGTATATCGAAATGTTACCTAACTTTGTATCTAGATACATACGTAAAATCCTAATAATAAACAAATATCCTTTATTGTGATATAGGTACCTACTTATAGCAAAATGGACTTAGAGGAATGTATTAAGTGTAGATATTTTTAAACCATAATATGATATAACAATTTTTCGCATAAATCCAATTTAAAAGTTAAATCTGGCCCCAATTATTAAACACGAGTAGGCGGAACGTAATATTTCCCGAATACCAAAATAAGCTAACACGGTTTAATTTATGTATTCCAAATTCTAGGAAGAAGGCAATGGGGAAGTTGTACTTTTTATTACATCTTATATACCGACCGAATAAAGGCGTACTAACGGAAAAGTTAAATTTGCGTTTAATTAGAGACACGAAACAAAGGCACTTGAACTTATAAAAGCTCTTGAACCGCTAAAGATTCGATTGAAACGTCTGACAGAAGCGAAAAGGAATTAAACAGTGCTCAACGAGCAAAACATTTCCGACGGAAACATCGATGGGACACTTAAAAAAATCAGTTTGGCGCATGCATTAAGACATTCGACTCTTGTTTGATGTTTGAATATTGTTTCAGAAATATATATATATACTTACAGAAAAAACTGTAACATGCTGCTATGAACTGTATCATAGAAGCAGGGATTGATACTGTCCTGCTTTTCCTGTGTAGTGCCCTCCCAACTGAACTATCACATTGGTTTATGTCAACCATATTGAGTTAGATACCATAATACGGTACTGAGAAAATCCCTATACCTATGTAAAGTTTTTTGTTATAAATTCTTAGTGCAAACATTACTATAAACTATTTGTTTTATTTATGCACCGCTCACCGCCGAGTCCTATTTGTTTTCAGAGAGTGTTTGTTTAATAAATAATTATAAATATAAGAAATTTGACGTAATTCAACCACTGACAAAACTTATCCTTTTAACTGTACAGTTAGTACCTAAATAAATTCAGATACCGTTTTAACTACGTGAAAATTGAAAATAAAACTAATTATATAAGATGGAAAATAAATTAAAAATATACATACTAAAACTTAAAATTTAAAAGAATGCCACAGTACTGAAGCCGTCTGAGGCATCGTCCCATTGTAATAAATACATAAATTTATGGGATAAGATGGAAATATAAACTAATGTGCAAATATTGTGTATTCAACACTCCCAAAATTGAAAATTTACACAAGTCGTTACATTCTAACGTCGTTTTCGTGTGCTGTCGAAATTGTAGGGTTTTTGTTTTGTGTTATGCAATAATTAATGAAAAACTTTCCATTGATTAATTGGAAAACAAAATAGTAAGTAGGTACTATACTCGTATTTTCAAGCAGCATAATATCCCCTAGTAAGCTTTATGTTTAGGTAAATAGCTACTAGAGCTAAGGCATAAGAATTTCCTACCCTTCATCTATTTGTATGTACCTAAACAGCAAAATTGAATTCTGAACACCATTAAGTTTCGGGAAACAGGCTACAAATCGTGGTACCAGTTGCAGTGTTTTGCATATTTGATATCCTTTACATTTGATTTGAATTCACCTAACGGCATTAATAATTGGCTGCCAAATGAATTATAAACCTAAGGCCACGTTATAGACTTCTGTTTAAGTAAACCTTCTATTTAATACGCATTCGTACTAGGTTAAACATAATATAATCTTCAGTACTGATTTATTTTACAAAAAACAAGCTTCTTCTTGATTCGTGTTCTTGCATCGAACAAGTTTTAGCTTGTCTTCAGTAATTTATATAATTATAGAATAAATATTAAGCTGAGTGAACACAGTGACACGGACAGTTAAATCTTTTATGATTTTTTCCGCTGTTATAGCATCCATATTTTTGATCTTTGTAAACAAATTAAAATACAACATCTCCTAAATATCAGGACCTTTGTGATTTACATACAGAAAATTGCACTACTAGTGAACTTGTCACGCTCCTGAAGTGGGTTGAAACGTGTTTCACTTTACCGCTATGTATCCCGTACGAGCCTGTCCATTATCTATTTTTATTAGGGTTTCGTTCCAACGAGACCCTATTATCTGTCTCTTACGCGAGCTAGGTCGTTTCTAAGGACCGCCAGCTCTGACGCATACCCCCGATTAACTGTTATACTTAGGTATAAAACCGCTAAAACGTGTAGGTAGGCTACCTCCCTTTTGCAAAGAGTTGCGGTTATATTACAGAGTTAGTCAGATTTTTATGAGAAAAGGAGTACACGTGTAGCTGAAACTTTATTTTATAGTGATCACACAACTGCTGATGTTGACATCTGAATGCAATTAAACATAATATTTGAGCTCGTACTTAGGAAATACCTAAATATAAACTTGCGTTGGAAATAAAATAGTTAATAGAATATGGCTAATATTAAAAAAAGATCGGGACCCCTTGTCTGCAAGACGGAGGCAGGATTCATGCGCTGGATAGCAAAAATACCTTTAAATTACAATACAATACATTGCGCGAAAAATCTGCCCGCGCGTGGGTCGCCTGCCCTTAGTATTTTCTTTAATTATTTTTTCTTCTGATATATTCATTTTATTATTTACTTTTCTAAGATACAAAGATCGAACACAATGAAAAGTTGGCCGCCTTACCGGACTTGAACCAATACCTCTTGACATGCCGGCGTATTACGCACTCCCAATTGAGCTAAGGCGGATGTTAAGAGGTTGGCGAGTTTTAGCACTGTGTTGTTACCACCGATCCTTGTATGTTGAGTTAAATGTAAAATGGGTCACGATAGGTGTAATTGTGTGGTAAACTGCAATAATACAGGACGAAATAGCAATTGCAAATGTTATGCTTTCCTACACCGAGTTGGAAACAAGATCAGAAAATGAATAGGATCGCTGTTGCTAGAAAAATAAAGTAAGTGTATTAAACTGAACATATTTTTATCTATTTAGTGCAATAATATTATTATGATAGAATTATTACAATGTTTCAAAAATATGAAATGTAAAATTACTTATAATTTGTAAATGTTACTTATTGTTTGTTTATTAATGTGCCAAAACTAACAGCTTCCCTTTACTCTCGGTTTGAGGCTGAAACCTTATGTTCTGACCGATGCTTTGGAAGCCAGTTTTGAAAATAGTAGTAATTCTTAAATTATCTGAAAATAAACATAATAAAACATTATTTTTTTCCTTTAATTTGTAAGGAAACAACAAAGAAGTAAATTGACATAATAATATTAAACACATATATAATAATTACTTTCTTCAATAAAGCTAAGAACCAAATGTGTTTCACATTAAAAACAAACAGATTTTGCACTTGTTAGGTGCTCTACAATCAATATTTTCAATTTTTTACCTTAATTTTATTGCGTCCATTATTTAACACTTTTGACAGACCCCCTCCAAAGTTGTGAACGCTAGGTGGCGCTAACGTCATGCACCCGGCCAATAGCGATCTTGGTCGCGGTGTACCTCGCATCAGTCAGTTGTCAAAATGTCTATGCTACATTTACACGCTTGCCAAGCCTCGGCAAGCGTGCAGGACGCACAGTCATATGTTAAAGTGAGACGGAACTACATCGTGCTCACTCTAACATAGTCCTGTGGGTTTGCCGAGGATTGGCAAGCGTGTAAGTAAACGTAGCATAACAGTAACGGGGCGTCAAACTAAATCTTTCCTAGATCAATTTAGCTTACTTTTTCAAAAACAATAAGCCGCATTTTCGAAAAAAGGCAAGCCTGTGGGACTCTGTTTCTATGGCTGCCAGGCCACTGCTAAGCGAAGTAAGTCATGGAAGCATACATATGTAGATATTTTGATATGAACTCTCTTGTTCCAGGAATACATATGAATCATATGATTACTGTTGACTCTTTCAAGTGTAACAAAGAAAATCCTACGCCCGGTTCCAGGTTACTACCTTTTGCTTGCCGATTGCCGGCGGACACAATTATACCTACACATAACATAGTTTCATACGCATACAAATGTGATTAGAAACAGACGATGTACCATATGCGTTTTATAATCAAAAGAGACATATGACGGAGTGCAATTACGACACAAGCGGTGGCGCCGCGCCTCATGAATAAAGCGAACGTTTCTAGTGTAACTGCTACCCTAGTGGCCACCCCATTGCATGCAGACAGACTCGTAAACGGCTTTTCTACAAATCCATTTCAATTTTTTTCTGGGAGTAAGAATCTAGTAGAGCTTTTTTTTCTGAATAATAGAAACTAGGCTCATTGTAATTTTGTGACACTCTTTCTTGTAATGTTCGAATATACAACGATTCAAAGTAAGATAAGCAAAAAAAACCGGCTAAGAGCATGTCGGGCCACGCTCAGTGTAGGCTTCCGTAGCTGCCCATCCTTCACAATAGACGAGCTTAAAACAGAGGTTTTAAGCCCGAGATTTAAATTACGAGAAAGATTTCAAGCTCTATGAAAAGGTCGTAAACGCCAAAGTAGCTGTAATAACTTATTACTTTCTGGAAGTTATCGATTACACGCGCCAGATTGAGCGGAATGTTTTAATGCAGTATGGCACTTAACTAATATGTGTAACGTTCGAAGCATAAGGACTCCGCGCGGCACTTACTGCGGAAAATTATGAAATTTCGCGATAACTCAAAAACGGCTTGACCGAATTTATTCAATATAGTTTTCATTGAAAGTACTTATAAGGCCTCATTTTTATGATATTTTCCATAATTTTTGGACCCGTGGTTGAAAAGTAGGGGGGGACACTATTTTTTAATTTTCGGAGCTAATATTTACAATACTGCTAACTTTATCAAAGTATAATGCTTGGAGACCCCTATTCTTTTTAAAAGGCCTATTCAACGACACCCCACACACTAGTGTTGCAACGACAAAAAAATGTCCCCCTCTTTAGGTGTACGGGAGGTACCCGAAAAAAAGTTTTTTTTTTTAGTTTTTATTGTACCATTTTGTCGACGTGACATACACATACTCACACCAAATTTCAGCTTTCTAGTACTAATGATTACGGAGCTAAGCCGCGGATGGACGGACAGACAGACAGACAGACAGACGGACAGACTGACATGGCGAAACTATAAGGGTTCCTAGTTGACTACGGAACCCTAAAAAAGAAGGGTTCACGTACCGATTTTTTTATAAGCGCTTAATATTTCTAATCAGATGAATTAAGTACAGAAAGAAGAAATATTTATTTACACACACACACGAATACAACAATACAATAAAAAAAATTGTCAGCCGTGTGCAAGCAAAAAGGGCCAGGCTTAGGATGTGCTACAGCCCGCAGGCCGTAACATTGATTTTCAGCCCGTATCTTGTTGGTGCCAAACAGCCACACACAGAGTATTGATAATTTTACTCACTGAAAAAAGAGGGGTGTTGTTATAAGTATAACGTTTGTATATACATATGTGTGTCTGTCTGTGGCATCGTTAGTACCCAATCCAAGTCCAAGGGAGCATCCAATTCAAGTGCGGTTTGTTAAATCGAAAATGTTGTCTGTCGTCAATTTTGTTTAGCTATGTTTGGTGGAAAAATTTACAGTCACCTCCAAGATACAGCCACTCTCAATCAGTGTGTCGAGTTTCTTAAATTTATCATATTCAGTAGTTAAAAGCCCTCTGCGTAGTTAAAAACTATAATTCTGTAAATTATTTGTCCAGTAACACTGTTCAGTTACTTTATATGTACATAAGCCTGTAAACCTTAGTCCAACGTGCTTATACGTCCAAATTAATAAATTATTAAAAGTTTTAAGTAGGCATAACAATGCTTAGAAAACAATCAAGCCGTGGACAATAAAACGCCATGAAATATTATCAACACAAACAACTGACGAAGTTAACCGAACAACTAAAAGGCAAAAGTTTAATAGCATAAACTTAACAAGGAGAGCACATTACAGAGGTGTGGAGTGGAACCACGCAACACACTTTGAAGCGATTTTCATTAAACATTTAAAATGACATATGATTTGAAGCATACCACATCGCCATTAAATAAAGAAGAAAAGGAAGTAATTCAAAATACGAGGCTTCGAAATTACAAATTACTTATATGGGAGGTAGCTACTTAAAAATATGTTTTTATACTCGCGTACTTTAATCTGTCAATTATAAATATCACAGACAAAATCACAATAACGCACTTTTTAATCCTGTACCAAAATTCTATACTCTATGGTACCCGCTACAGAACTTTAATATTCATAAGACATCTCTCTACTCAAGTCTAATAATTTCAAAAAGAGAACATCAGCATATTGGATTAAAAAAAAATAACGTTACTGTTCACTGATTGGTTGAAATTACGGGTGAAAAATTTTTACTAATCATGAGGCACCCGCCATGACCATTGCGATCATGTTTTATTTAATAGGTCAGTTTAAGTTGAACGAAAAAGGTTACGTCAATAATAAGAATTCATAGTGGGGACTGTCGATTAAAGTAAAAAAAATGTTTTTCTGTGTTTTGCTCGTATAAAAAGTATTGTATGCAATAAGTAGTTACACAATTAGGTCTTAAAATCTCGTACCTTACTTAGGCCACTCGGCAAACCTTAACGCGGTATTCGACTTTAAGAACCTTCATTGTGCAACGATTGCATAAAATACTATTGTGGCATCCGTGTTAACTACATGGCAACGCAAATGAATACGACCAAAATTGTAATTACGTGACTTGTTTTTCCAATTAATACACCCCATACACGTACAAAAGTCGCTGTGATTTATATGTCAGTAGATATGTCGAATTTTGGCTTTGAATACCGATTTTTCTAGTAGTCGAACAATATTCGTCACACATTGTCATTTGACATCATAATTGATTGTAGATTTGTAGCAAATACAACCTAAAACCGTCGGAAAATAGACATGTTGACAATTTTTTTATGAGGATGTTAATCGATTCTATTTTTATTGTGATCAAATGTCTGTATGGGACTGACAACACTTAAACTGCTCTAAAAGTCAGAAATGACCGTCAAAGTTCAACATTCACATAATAATGCATGTTAGCTATTAAGAAATGTTACACCAATTAGCACGTAAGGTTGAACTGTCAGTGTTAATTGTATGCAGTAAACAATAAACAATAAACATTCCTACGTAGCGCTAAAAACGCCCCATACAAAAGGCGTCCAGGCTAGTGACGTCACAGGCTGGTACACAGTTAGGTACCTATGCTATAATTAAGAAATTTGCCATTTTCATCGTGAAAGAGTGCGTTTAAGTTCATGGTTGTTTAAATTATTGTTTTGTAAAATTATGAGGATTCTGAAAACATTTTCAAAATTTCTTTTGGCTTAAAAAGAAATATCATAAAATTTGCGTACCTTTGAAGTCACATGTTATAGTCACATATGTAAATATGTATACTTCCAAAAAAGATTTATTTCTCTGATTTTTTTTTTCTTTGTTTCGTGATATATTTAGCTAATTTTATTCGTATAACTACAACACGCTGTAGAATTCAACACCAGTCAACATGTCTATTTGCTAGCGCTTAAAATACACATTTTACATGATTTCACAGACCTATAGACAGATCTTTAACTCTGAAATATGCGAGCAAATTTAAGAAATGTGCAGTTAGATTAGAGGGTTATTTGAAATGCGACAGGATAACTTTAATAACTTCAGTTTGCCCTGGAGGTAAAAAAAAACATGCATTAAGTAGGTTCCATTATAGAAACTACAATGAATGTAATTTTGCACATTGTTTCTATACGTTACCAACGTTACTTAAGTATTTACTAACAGCGCTGAATCAATGAAAATCCTCCCAAGTAAAAAACATGCATTAAGTAGGTTCCATTATAGAAACTACAATTAACGTAATTTTGCACATTGTTTCTATACGTTACCAACGTTACTTAAGTATTTGCTAACAGCGCTGAATCAATGAAAATCCTCCCAAGTAGCAAAAAAAGCTGAAGAAGCGCTTATACAGCCTTTATTCAGCTTAAATTTGCAGTATGAGGGCTTCGGCAGCTTTTTTGCTAAATACTTGGGCTTCCAATAACTTTATTGAGCTGCCAAGTTGAAGTAAATATTAATTTTGCACATTGTAGCATTCCTGCATTATTTTCTTGTGTCGGCGGGAAGTAAAAAAAGTTCATTTTATTCTGTAAGATCTAACTTTTAAATAGAAAAGAATCCATTTATGTATTTTCCGATATACGCAAAAGTACTAATGAGACAGCAGTTTACATACGATGGAACTAACACTACTACTCTCCAAATTTAACGTTTTTTGTGTGCACCTTAAGCACTAAGACGAAATACTTAACTACTAACCAGAGCTCTCCGATTGTTGGCACAAGAAAACCTTTTAAAGGGGAACGAACGAGTAGGTTACGTTCCGTCGTAATAGTGGAAGTTTTTGTGGTGGGAAGTTTATTAATTTGAACTTCGGGCAGGCAGCATACAGAAGGGTGGGACAGAAACTATGATACATGTTTTGGCAATGAACGTGGGACTCGGTTACAAATATGAACATTTTCATTAAGAAACACCAAGAACTCTACAAAACTCAAACTACTCATAAGTATTTCAGGTTAATGCGCTGCAGCCAGGTCAGAACAATGTCACAAAAATAAATGCAGTGAACTACACGTTTTTTATGGTCCCCGTTTAATCATTTGTCATTACTTATGTATTTTATAGTTATAACGATTATAATACATTATGGTAAAATAAACTTAGATATAAATATTTAATATTTATAAATTACCGTTCAAAAAACATTGTAATTCGAAATTTTAAGTTGAAACCGGTGATGTAAATACTAATTATTTATATGGGGGCCTCGTTATATTGTAAAATTGTATTTATATTATTTACTGTCATACTCAAGGACATTGAGTGAAGTGTATAACGGGTGAAGAGTTAGAGCCTATTGTGAGCATTTCTCGAAAAAATTGGCCACAATAGACATGTTGACTAATTTTTTTTGAGGATGTCAATCGATTCTATTTTTTATTGTGACCAAATGTCTATATGGGACTGACTACACTTAAATTGCTCTAAAAGTCAGAAATGACCGTCAAAGTTCAACATTTCTACGTAGCGCTAAAAACGCTCCATACAAAACGCGTTAGGCTAGTGACGTCACAGGCCGGTATACGTAGGTACCAATAATTGTATGGAAAAATTAAGAAATTTGGCATTTTCACCGTGAAAAAGTGCGTTTAAGTTCATAGTTGTCATACAATTATTGTTTCGTAAAATTATGAGGATTCTGAAAACATTTTCAAAATTTATTTTGGATTAAAAAAAAATCATAAAATTTGCGTACCTTTGAAGTCACATATTTCCAAAAAAGACATATATGTTTCTGGATTTTTTTTCTTTGTTTCGTGATATATTTAGCTAATTTTATTCATATAACTACAGTACGCTGTAGAATTCAACATCAGTCAAATAGCCTATTAAGACTGAAATTAAGGTCTAATATAGGCCTAATTTACCTATTTTTTTACCAATTTTCTTTGCGATTTCCAATACATTGATATCAGATTATGTATAATTAAAAAAGTAAACGCATAACAGAACCTTAATATTATCGAACATAGCCATAACATTGATATAAAATTACTAAAATAATTTTTAACAAAATAGGAAAATTATATTGGACCTTAATTTCTGTCTTAATTGTGGGCAAATTTTTTGAGAAATGCTCTTGTTACAAATAAACGGTGGAGTGTTAATAAATAACATACATTACCATCACAGGAAACTGATAAAGAAAAATACACAACTTGTATGACAGCCATAAAATAAAAAACCGCAATGCATACCTAATGAATTAAATTTATGTCGGAAAAAAATCCCGACGTTTAAAACGAAGCATCTCGCTCTCAAAAACAATAAAGGAATTTCATTCTTTAAATAATTTAGCATCTGCATAGTAAATAACGACTTCAGGAGCTGCCGACATTTGCATTATGAGCTCGGATGGTACATAATGCCTAAGTACTCTCATTGATTAAAATAATTGTATCTTGCTGCCACTGTACCAGAAATATGTAAAACAGCGAACAGAATTCAGCTTCTTTACACTTTACAAACGTGCAACGTTCATCTAGGAACATACATAGACAATCATCATCATCCCAGGAACTCGTTATGTTATAATAATATTTTTAAGATGCTATGAATAATTAAAGGTTCGTCCAAACCGCTGCTCAAAAAAGGTGATGGTACGTGTACGAAAAAAACTGACGCAAAAGGATAGGATATGTCAATGCTTGCAATAAATGAAAAAAAAATAGGATATTTCAACTATTTTTCACACATTTAATTGCGTTTACGATGCGTCAACGTCTTTTGACCAGCGGTGTACCAGCCTGCGCTAAAAACGGTACGGATACGACACGTCACTTGTCACCGTTTTTAGTGTTGTGTTCAATTCATAACTCCATATTTATGCTTCAGTGTTTACAACAGACAATAAATATCTACCTATTTCAATATGAACGGTTTTTAAAAACTGGTAGTTAATTTTAAACGTGGATTATGTTAAATTCCCTTCGGCATGTTCAGTGACAAATTGACCCAGTTTCAACAAATGTACTTATTTAGTATACCTTCCTATATCAGTATTAATTAGAAATAAGTAATTTTACCTACTCGATGCAATCTATAATCGATATAAAATCGTGGTAGCCCAACATAAGCAAATGTTTGTCTGTAATTAGTAATTACCACAACCGCTTTGTACCCTCACCATGAGTTTACAGTGACCGTACCGACTAGCGACTGCGTAAACGATTTGTATGGAGGATTGTAGTTCTACAAAGTAACCGCTAGGGGCACCGTACTAGTTCCAAGCCGCAATGAACATCGGCACGACAGCCAGCTGACGCCTTTTGACTTCTGTGCATTATTGTTCTATACATTTGTAGTATTTGTATTGTAGTTTACCCACTCATTATGTCTCTCTGCGTATATGTTGATAGAAGTTAACAAACAGGCTTGTTTCTCTACGCACCACAAGACACAGTAATGAATGATTGTATAATATTAAATGATGATGTGTACCTACATGTTGATGGTATCGGATGTTATATTGAAAACAATGCGGCGCGCGGATCGGTGTAATTGCTAGTTTAAAGTTCGTCGAATAATTAACCAATCCTGTCGTGATTTTAAATTACGGGCACGACAGTTGCTTTATAGTTCTATCCGAAAATATATAAAGGATTAAATAAAAAAATAAATAAATATTAAGGGACAATCATACACAAATCGACCTAGTCCCAAACTAAGCAAAGCTTGTACTATGGGTACTAGACGACGATATACATAATATATAAATACATATATAGATAACATCCATGACCCAAGAACAAATATTTTGCACAAATATTTGCCCCGGCCGGGATTCGAACCCGGGACCGCCGACTCAGTAGGCAGGTGTCTACCAACCGATTGTTTTGTTTTTACGTTGTCTATTTCAAGTACTTTATTACAGACGTGCAGTAAAATTGACAGCTACTTTTGATGCTGAGATATACATAATTTTTAGGTATGATATACTTTTTTAGGGTTCCGTAGTCTGTCCGTCTGTCCATCCGCGGCTTAGCTCCGTGATCATTAGTACCTACTAGAAAGCTGAAATTTGGTATGAGTATGTGTATGTATCACGCCGACAAAACGGTTTGTTGTATGCGGGCCCCCCTTAAATAGTTATTTTATTTTATTTTTAGTATTTGTTGTTATAGCGGCAATAGAAATACATCATCTGTAAAAATTTCAACTGTCTAGCTATCACCGTTCTTGAGATACAGCCTGGAAACAGAAGGATGGACGGGCGGACGGACAGACAGACGGACGGACAGCGAAGTCTCAGTAAAAGGGTCCCGTTTTTACCCTTTGGCTACGAAACCCTAAAAACCTATCGTGAAGGATGGCATCTACGGAACCCTACACTGAGCGTGGCCCGACATGCTCTTGGCCGGTTTTTTTAAATATGAGAAAAGTAATTGAAAATGAACGTATGAATGTTGTATATTCTATTAATTACATTACCATTTCGATTGGCTTTTCAAACTTATATTAAGTACTTATTTTCCCAATTACTTTTCAGCCCTAGGACGAACTATATAAGTTCCAGCCAACTTTATAGATAAACGATGACTTACTTTGACAAGATAGGATTTTAAAAATCAGTATTGTGACTGTCCCTGTTATGTATTACATATAAAACCTCGTTTTAAAACCTTTTTTAAAGTTCTTATAAAATCTGTAGCATTTCTGGGTAACGCTGACTTCGCAGAGCGTTAAGGTGGCTCGTTTTATGTGACGACCAACCCAAAGCTGTCTCAGGGGAGCCCTAGGCATTCGTTTCCAATTCCGTCGGACTTACTTACATGCCGAAAAGTTTTTACTTAGCTAGAAGAACAATGACTATTTAAAAAAAAAAACATTTGTGAATTTAATTGGAGTTTATAGTCCTGCAAGCGGTTTTACAACCCACGCCATATTGCGGATTTTCAATTACTAGGTACTAAATTATTTTACTGGCATCGACGGGTTCTGTTAATGGGTTTACCTCAAAAATAATAAACGAGTCACATGTCATGGACTTTAATTTGGGACCCATCTAAGGTGATATAACGTAGAGCAGATTGAAGACAGGTAGTGCTACTATTTTCATCGAGTACGTTTATTCGGTTATGTGGCACCAATTTTCGCTTACACGAATGTCACACCCTCGTTTACTACTCTCAGAAGTGATATACAGCTGGCAATACCTGTCACATATTGTTTTGTGTGTGGTTATTTATTTATAACATCACGCCACATGAACACATACCAAAAACAAACCACAAAAAGAAACATACAGTCGAAATGAGAACCTTTTTTTTTAATCAGTTTAAAAAGCGACTACGCTCCTGCGCCGGCTCGGAGACGCCATAATAAAAAAGAAAAAACAATATATTGTGTTTTATAAAACAGGTATGATATACCATTAGACTATCTAAATTTTCTTTTAATCAATTAGTTTCGCATTATTCATTTTAACTGTCGTAGTTCAGTTTTCAAGTGAAAAATCAAGCTGATACGATTTAAATCCTCGTTACTCAGCGCAGAATGTGATTTATTGCATTAGCCGCCCGTCCATCATAGATAACACACTTCCAGTCTTTGTTACGGAAAATATAGATATCGAGCAGAATTCATTTTTAAATGGAACATAAAAATATTCATTAAAGCATATTTTAATATAAAACTAATATTTAGATTATCAGGATACAAAATTTCGTATATTCCTCAAAAGCCGTTGTAGATTACGTGTTCAATTAATTTCAATTCAATGATATCAAATATTAGAGCTCTAAAGTTTTCTATGAAACTAACGACGCAGCCTTTCTGTGTAATAAGATACTACATATTGTAATAACTAAAATCCGTGGAGATATCTAGCAAAATAAAATTTATTCCTAGCGAACTGGTGAAATAATAATTGGACTTCCACCAAAGCTGGATTTAATCTTCGCCCTTTTTATTCGAAAATCACAATAGCCATTTGATTTAACGGAATTGAACGGTTGTAGAACTAAAAAGAACGTGATATTTTGAAATCCGCGTGGATTAAAAGCATACGTGCGTAATATGATGTGTTATCAGTAAAAAAAAAATAAAAAAAGAACTGACTTCAAAAAAACTGAAACCCAAAAATCGCCCGTTCATGTACAGATTACATTTGAATCACTTTTTGAAGTTCATGGTACTGTAGCGACCTGGGTATATAGTTTTAATTTTAACTCGATACCTCCACGGGTTCCCGAGATATAGGGTCTAGCCAGATAGACGGACGGACGGACGGACTTCAAAGTGATCCTAAAAAGTCGCTGTTTTCTCTTCTAAGGTACGAAACCCTAAAAATACTGTGACGGGGTATTCACGCAGAGTGCATAATATGCACATACCTATATTATATGCGGTAGAAGGTAAATAGAAGATTAAAATAACATAACACATTTTATTGGTATTGTACATGGAACCGTATAAAAGCGAAGTGTCATTTACATTTTTTTATGACACAGAAGACGGAATGCTTCTCATTTAAGAACAGCCAGCTATTTAATATCACATTAAAGACCTACTCTACTAATAAATACGCGGGCGAAGTGTACTTTCCAGTCGATCTATAAAAAATAAATTAAAAATAAGCTGATAAATATGTACAGTATATTAATTACAAACGCACCTTACAATCGTTAATCGCTAGCCGGTAGCCAGGCGGATTTGTTCGATCTAGACACGCGGCAGCGTGTCCAGCCAAGTTTACCGCAGGGAACTGGCAAGCAGCAGCCATGTGTAAGCGAGAAAAAAACGTGAACATTATAAAACGGTTCATGAAAAATCGCTACATGAAGAAAGACGAATAATAAAATTGGCGATCATGAAAAAACGCAATGTGAAAATTCACTGCTATGAAAAAAATATTTTGTGAAAATTTGCGAACAAACCGCCAGGTAGTAGTAACATATATGTATATAGCTAACCTTAGAATATAGACGAGTTTCTTCCAGTTCTTTAAATCAGATGGTCAACTCGCAGCATGATGCGAGAAACCTCGAAGTAATTATAAGTAATTTAAACTCTTAGTACAAAAAGGGACCGAAATTCTAAAAATACCGAAATCACTTAATTTAACCATTATCCACCGTTGGCAACCGTTAGCTATAACAAGCCCCGGAGAAAATTTCGTTTCATCCTTCGATGACTGCGAGTCGGTAAGTATTTGCAGCGTGCTTCAAATTGAATGCCACCTAAAACCGTTCCAGTATCTACTAACGACTCAACAGGTCAATTAAAATTGCCAATCGTTGGCCACGTGTACGCTCTGAACTTTACCAAATCCGGTACCTAACTAAAAAATAACGTATATAAAAGAGCCTGCAGATTTTCATTGTACGGCGAAGAGATCCTTACAATGAAAAACCACATGACTGTGTGCCACTGTTTTACTCTCTTATATCTGTTGTGCTTAAAGAATCGCCTGGTAAATAGAAAATTTCTGCGAATTTCGCACAGATACTCTCGATCAAATATTTAACTGGGTAAATAGCTGTTTTACTCTCTTGACTTTAAGGCTAAGCAATTATAACACTACGAGCAAACTATTCAAATAATTATTTTTAGAATACCTGGCAATATGACAGAGATAAACCCTTAATTCCAACTATGTAGCAGCTTGTAGTCTGGTTGTGTCTAAATTAAATTCTAAGTGTGGAACCGCTAGCACGCTAAGGCTTGTTTTAATGAGCTGCACATAAGTGACATACTGAATGACAAGGTTTTAGTGTAGTCATACGCCCACTTAATATGTGCCGTAATATGTATACTTGAGCCGTGAGCATGCGACATGTTTATTCATCGAAATACGATAAAACGATGAAAAAAAAACAAAGTTTCTGCAGACTAAAGATGTATTTCTTCCTATGCTCCCTTACAAATACATATAAATAAAGTTGGTCTCAGATCGCAGAAGGTATAATTTTTTTAAAGCTCATAAACATTATTAACAGATGTTTAATATCATAATAAGTTTAGTATTACAATTTTCGTACGTTGCTGAAAACTTTAAGAGTTACGTATCAATATTGTGTATACTCGCAGCACCACCGTACCTACTAATGTTATTGAAAACTTTTTCTAGGATTTAAGTGGTTACGTACGTAGGTACATAAATGGATCCGCTCGCGGTATTACTGTGACTAAGTTTTCCCGCAACTTTACCATGACAAAGGTAATAGATAGTATCCTTCGAGTACCAGGGGCTTTTTGGGACAAACATTAGGGTGTAAAGGCTTATGTCAAATTCATGCTAAAATTGTCAGCTACTTTTAATGCTGTACCTACCTGGAATTAACTCGATTATATGTTAAAAAAGATGTGGCTGGTAAATTTCACCGGCATGTGATGCGGAGCCCCAATATATTTATGATGATTATTTTTTACAATTTGTTCTGCGTCTTTCGTCTTTACAATTTTTTTTCTCGAGGGAGCAGATAATTTAGTTACATATAATTTTTTTATCGTTGATATGACTCATGCAAGGTTCGAACGAATGTAGATATCTTTAATGTAGTCTAAATCCTATCTATATCAAACCAACCCTTTTAAAACAGTTTATTAATAGATTATCTGAATGGTAATCACATTACAAACGTAGTTTGCGGAGCGGAAGTTCCATAAAGCGCATTCCATGCTCGAATGCAGGGGCCTGGCTGCGAGATAAAAGCGCGCCTCGCGCACAGGTACCGGCTATCACCCCCACTTTAAAGGTTATCGTATACCTAAGCGCTTGGAACGGGATCGGCGGCGCCTCATCTCAAGCCGTCTAGTATTCTTTGAATTAAACTGAAATGTAAGGTTCACTTCTTAACGGCATCGCTCCAACTAACCGCCTCGGCAGTTTCAGCACACGCTAACGGCGCGTTGGCGACATGCCGTCACCGCACTTAGGCGGTTACTCGTATCATATTGCCGCCATATCCTGCTGCGAAGTGCGAACGGTGTTTTTTTTTGTACCTTAGAATCTTAATTTGAATACAAAACCCACATAGCACGTGACACTGAATCGTGTGCGGACGATTTTCTATTGCCCTCCGCACTTTGCAGCTGGATTGGGCACCAGAATATGATAACCGCCTTAGATCGAGTGAAAAGGCGAGTCTGTGAGCAGGGCGCTTATGAAACCAACCCTTAAAGGTGGACGCTTCGTCGCAAGCGCGGTGTCGGCCGCTGTCGCTGTGGGCTCATCCACGGAATAGAAAAAAGCAGTGCGCTCTCTTTAGATCTTAGCGGTACTAAATGCCTGCGTTTGGTTGACGCCGGGAGGACAGCGAGCTAATGAGTTAAGGCAGCGCTGCTCCGGTGCCGATCCGTTATGTGTGCGATAACCTTAAAAACAGCACTTCCGAGCTAAAATTATTAAAACTGCAGTTTAAACAAGAGCTTTAAAACGCTTTTAACTCAAAGCTTAAGCATGGCATACAAATATATATATATATTACTACGTAGGACTTTGACAATCGAAATTCGAAGTGGGATTCACAACACATATTATCATGGCTTCGTTTCCCCCTGATATAATTAAGCACATGAAGTACCTTTTTTGTATCATATCGCAAAATATACTGCCATCGTTGATTAAGATTTCTTGTGATATTGTAGGACGTGGCATATTGGACGAGATATCCAGTATGTTTTGGTTAGATCACGTTCTACACGTACGTACGATTACAATTACAAACTAGGCGCAGCGAATGTGTGTTGATGTAAGTTATAATACTGCTTAGGCAAGAAAATAGGCAACATCTGGCTGAACATTGCCTTAAACGCACAATCATTCAAGTATGTTACAATTGAAGATAATCAAACCTGGATAATCAAAGATGGTCAAACCAAGAATTACTCCAAGGTAGGTGGACAGAACGTGCTTTCAAGGTCATTTAAATTTTATAACTTTAATATAAGTGTACTTAAAAACATTTTTTTTATAAGATATACCTACGTTCATTTTAATATAATAAGACTGAAAGTATTTAAAATCAGATGCAAAAAAACAATACAAATTGCCACTTAGATAAACCTTTGTACGGAAAGTGAATTCAATCTATACGCCTTTGATTTAGTTAACGAAAAAAATAAATGCAAGCAAATTGTACGTGATTCAAGCTCAATCGACGCGGCAATATGCCAGTTTTAGTTGGTTGTATACAGAGTATATACAGGGTGCAACAGAACGAAGGATTGCCACAAAACAGGTAGATAATTGTGTAGCCTTAATAAATATTTGTCAAATAACATTATGTTAATATTCTTACCCGTTTTCAAGTTATGGCTCCTATAATATCACTTAAAATCAGGATGTTTGAAAAATAATATTTTACCTTTGTCTAAATTTCACATATTTTGTTTAAATATTTTTATGGAATCTTATTATCGATTTTATTTTTATGTGGAAATGCCACATTTTTATTTTTATAAATAATGACACAAAGGTAAAGTAAGAAAGAAAAATGAAATACGATCCACTACAACCTAAGCAGAATTTGAACCTGCGACCTCTACGTTTCCGGCGTATTGCTCTTCTAACTGAGCTATTAGATCGCTACGTAATGCCGGAACGTAGAGGTCGCAGGTTCAAATCCTGCTTAGATTGTAGTGAATCGCATTTCATTTTTAATTTACCTTTGTGTCATTGTTTATATTTTGTTTATTTATTTATAAACTTTATTGCACTAACCAAAAGTCAGTACAATGGCGGACCAAATGCCAAATAGCATTCTCTAGCAGTCTACCATAGGGCCAAACAGAAATACTAGAATTGGTGCGGAGTAAAGTGACAGGCGCTAAAAATACTCCCGATCCTGATTTTTATACAATCAATATCGATGAATACTTAGACGTCACTAATAGTAATTTTTTTCACTTTGCCTTGGTTTTTTTAATTTTATGCTGTGTAACTTATTTGAATATTAAATAATGAATAAATTATTTCAATGTCATTTTTATTCTTTTCAACACACTACACTTACAAGTCAATTGTACACCATATTTTAGCAAAGCCCCTCGTTTTGTTCCACCCTGTATATTCTGTGTCGAACAAAGTATTCATTAGTGTCTAACAGTAATTCCGGCCCACGAACGCTTCGTTTCTCTTTAGTTTCTGGCACGGAAACAAAAGTGTAATTAAGTAAATTATATCCGATAGTTGGTTCATGGGTCATACGGTTTACGGCTGAGAGATCGTGTTTTTTTCTTTTCTTCCTTCATTGGAAAATGTAATACTAGTCAGACTAAAGGCTAAGACGATACTAGCGATAACAAGCGTTTATAAGCATTTTATGCCTATATGAAAGTGTATCGACATAATACTTTGTAATATTTATCATTTATCTTTCTATGTCTCTACGATTTTTGCTAACGGCCCGTTAACCGCGTTAACGTCAGCGTGACGGCCACAATCACTTCGCAATCAGCGGAGCGGCGGGCGGCGACCATAGGTGAAAACAGAATTAATGTCCTAACGCAGTGTCTCGCTCACTCCTAAGGCCTCCGCTCGTCGCTCATGCTGCTGGTCGCGTGAAGTCGTTGCTGCACCTATAGCACAACTGTGACACGCGACTCTTTCTCGAGCGAGAAATATTACCTATCTCTTTCTTTGCTGTACTGTGAGAGAGTGACGTGCGATGCTACGTCACGTGACAAGTCGCGAAGCGTAGTTCTGCCATGCCACGGTAAAAGGACCGTATCTTACTATGAAATCCGTATAAAGATACGACCTTTTACCATAACACGGCAGAGTTGTGCTAGAGGGGCTGGACTATAAGCGAATACGTAGCAAATAATCCGCGTAGCAGAGCGTTGTTACACTCGTACTACGGCGGCTACGGCGTAGAATACGTAGCGTAACTTGGAATTTATATTTCCTTACGGCTTAGATACTCGAACGATGTAGTTGGTTAAATAATAATACGTTATGGTATCCCGTACTAGGTTGCTTTAGGTATTTTAAAATATTATACTTTAGAAATTTCGCATTTGCCTGCGTTTTTGGGAATCCTGCCGTTAAAGAATTATTGAAATAAAATCTATATGCTCCAAATGAATAGCAGCCGTAAATAAATCTTCAATGTTTGTCGTATTCACCAGTTTAATTCTCTTTTCATTTCTATTTATAGCCCTATTCTAGTACTATACAACGTGTTTTTATACAATTGCTTTAACTTCGACATAGTGCTTGGAACATTAACGTAAACTCATCCCTTAAACCGTTTAATGATATTCGAAAAATATTTTTTTTTTGGTATCCCATACAAAGTAATTAATTATTTAATTGGTGGCTATTGTAAAAGGTCCTTTTGAGTTAGGCAATAGTTAGAGTCAACTTGTTGTCATTTTAACGTCACTGATAAAACTTCATCGATGACAGAATTGAGAGCTCGTTAAAAACTTTAGCTAGGTGGAATGCGTGTGGATGGTCTTGGGTTCAAACCCCGGTAAAGAATTTTCGTTTTGTATTTATTTTTGTTCATTGGCAGTGAAAGTTAAATTTTTTGTGCTTATTTTTTACTTCAGAACAATTTTTGCGATGTGTTTAATCGATTTTAATTTTAATTCACTTTATTTAAATTCTTTCGGGTTATGGTATAGTCACAAATGAAACTAATTAAGTTTAAGTATAAACATTTAATTACATAAACAATATTGGCCTAATACAATAAAATGATCTCCTCATCAGTATTTAACACTCAATATTTTTTATTTAAACCAAAATAATAATTTACTACAACTTGTTTTCAAAGTGCCCGCCATTATTTTCTAAACAAATATTCAACCGAAATCGTATCTCGCGATTTAGTTTGACAGGAGTGGCACGCATGGCATCGGCTTCTTCCTGAATTCGTTGCAGTAGGTCTTCCCTCGAAGCCACAGGTTTAGAGTAGACTTTTCTTTTAAAGTACCCCAGACATTAAAGTCTAAGGGTGTTCGGTCCGGAGATCTGCATGGCGGGCCACGCAAGAGTTTGACTGCCGCGTGTCTAATCCAACGCCCAGCAAAGTGTACATCCAAATACTGTCTAAAACGGCCAGCAAAATGTGCGGGTGCTCCGTCATGCTGGATCGTGTGTCCGCAGTGTTTCCAATGGAATATCATCGAAATAATCCAAATTATGCAAGTTCTTATTGGGATATCGACGTCGGTACTCCCTTCCTGCTTCCGCCGCATATCCATTGCAGAAACCGTAAACAAAGTGCATATTGGCTTCTTCTTCGGCCGTATAATTTATCCGTGGCATCACAAAGCAAGTGAACACAATTATTTCATTAAAAATTAAGTAAATAACAACAATAATAAATTACTATTGTCAATTTGACGTGACACATGCGAGTCAAGTGAGAGCAAAATAAAAAATAACTTATTGATTTAGACCTTGTCGTACATAAGGAACACTGAAAACTCTTTACATACGAACCAGCAGATAATAGTCTTTGGTTATAAGAAGATTTTACACTGGTTAAACTGAGATTAGTGATTAAATTTGAATATTAAATAATTTGAAAACGGTGCGAGTTAGGAACTTGGTTTCTTTGAGAAATTGACTCAATAAGACGTAAAGAATTACCCCTTAAAGTTAAAGCAATTGAAAAAGTACACCCTGTATAATAAATTAAAGATGTCGCATAGATCCGTCAAATACGCACCAGCATGGCTAGTACTAGCTGCGACTTCACTTGTCACGCGGCGTACTGTCATCCGTCTTACTCGCACGGCATTGAAAGGAAAGAGAAGGGCAATATATTTCGCGCAACAAAGAGCCGCGTGTTACCGTTGTACTTCAAGTGTTGGAGTCCATGAAATCATAGTGTGACCAGGCGATCATTCTGATGATCATTCTCATGTAACTAAGGTATAACAAAAACAAACAACTCTTAATTGATATCAAAAGTAGTTTACCCAAAATTATATCAAAAATATATTCATAATAAACCTAAACATATCCGAAATATTAAGATGAAACGCTTCCATACATTTAGTGTAACGTTTATTGAAAGGCTTTTGTTTATAACTACTAACAAACTATGGACTGAATAACTACCTGAAGCTTTTGTATTTTTTTTCTGTTTTCATTATCTTAACACAGTGAAATTAAATTAATGTTTTTTACAGTTTTTTGCTATCTATTATATAGTTAATGAATTATCGATTGGTCCCACTTAACGATTAGGTACACCCTGTACAAATTAGCCGCAGTTGGCGCTACAAGAAACCGCCAGTAGCTTTCTGCCTCTTCTATGGCCTTACCTTAACACGTTCACTGCGGGTTGAGTCAAATCGGCCTCAATCGCGACCTTACCCTGGTGCGGGGCTAAAAGTTCGTGTTATCTCTCTCGTGCGGGAGCTGCTGCCGTTTACTTATAAGGCGTACGACAGAGTCAAATATACATTTATTTATGTTTTCCAAAGCCGGACTCGTTGGTACAAGAAAAACGTTTGAGGTCTTAATAAGCCTCAAACGCACTGGGTATACTTTGTTTTCACTCAGTGCGGATTGAGGTCTATTAATGTCTCAAAAAAGCGACCTCAAAGCCGCACTGAGCGGGACGCGGGCGGCGCGGGAGTCGATAGCTTCACGTTAGTGCGGCCACAGTTATCAATGCAGAACCACGTGTGTTTCACGATAGTCACTTTGCTCAATATTGCCTCATTAATTATATAAAAAAAAACATTGTTTCTACAAATGTTTTTAATGTAGGTATGATAATGTTTTGTTTAAGTCTTATTCTACTACTCAATAATAAATTAATAAATCTATAAACATTCTTTTAACTTTCCTTAAATATACTGATACTTATAAAAATTGTCTATCGTGAAATTAACCTATATAAAGAAACATATATTATTTACACAAGTAAATCTGAAGGCAAGTGTTTTTTATCGTACATGTGACTATATTGTTTACAGAATGTCCTAAATCAACGGGTTTGTTTTAAATAATCGAAAGATTTATATCTTCCTTTTAGAGTATTAAAACAAACCTTTTAACTAAGTAAACCACCACTGGTAGGGTATGGTACTAGGTATGAGAATTGGATGCGATCGAATTTGCGAGTACATTGTTAGCGTTTTGTTTTGTTGAGTACTCTTATTACAATTATGATGTTTAATGCTATACTCATACCGCTTCGTGATAAATTAGTGCGCATTTTTTTTGTTTATAGTGTATGCACGGATGCATGCATAATATATGTAACTCGAGTTTTAGGAGTAGACAGTCTCTTTAGTGTCTGGTCCTGCAAAATATATGATGCAGCGGTCTGTTAATGTATTAATATGAAAATACTTGTGACTGACTCCTGTTTCAAATGTATTACCAATGTTGAACATCTGTTTGGAACGGACATGTTGACTGTGTCTGATTCTACTTAGTTTTAAATCTTATTTTTTATGTAACCAATGGATAACTGTTATTGGCCCTCTGTTATGTAACTAACTTTATATCATATGTATATTTACGGCTGTTGTTATCCTAAATACCAATAAATAAATAAAAAAAATAAATAAATAAATAAGTAAAGCATGTAGGCAGGTAGTCTAGTTACAAGGAAACAAATAATAAACTTATCGATAATTTAGCGATAATTGCCATTCTCTTCACTAGATTTAGATACAAGCTAGTGCGTTTTAAGACCTGAAAGGCCTCAAAGATTCTGAAGGTTTTTTTCTCTCACTAAAAGTCAGAACCAAGGGCGACGCTAAGGTTATTTTAAGCATTTACTGACGAATGTAGAGCACATGAAAAAAAATGCCTAGTCCGAGTATAGGCAAAGTTATGGAGGATTTAAACACCTACTGAAATTCGAGGTCGATTAGGCCTCACCCGCACTGAAAAAGAGCTTAGGTTTGGGCTGATTCGATCTCAACCGCACCAGTTGAAAGTTCCTCAAGATTTGTCCCGCAGTGAACGTGTTAAGTCGATAGTCATAGATGATTGATCGCGTCGCTTCTCGCGGCTATTATCGCAGCCATTCACTCGGTAAATCTTAAAACGGGCCATCGAATTAAGCACGAATGACAAAATCCTCTCCATATTATACGCACGGGAAAACTGGCAACATTTATGGGGGAAATAATTTATGGGCCGATCACACGTGCACAATGGCTGGCGGGAAATTAGCGTCGCGGCCATATATCAGTGGTTAATCGACCTGCTTACTTTATTTGTAGTTTAATAAAAAAAATACAGTACGAATAGATAAATATAGAGAAAATTATATAAGACTTTTATATTCTTCAAATTGCTCGCAATTGTTCCCATTAATGTAGTGAAAACAAACAGCAAAGTACTTCGTTATAGGCATTAATGCCTGAATTAATTAAATGAGAAAAACATTACCTATTGGCTAATGGCTCTACTACAATTGAAAATACACCTTCCGTAGATGACGTCTCACAAACTTTTAATTTCCAATAGTCACGTATCAAAACTTGAGATAATAAAAACTAGTGCGTGGAGTCCCTCCGCGCGGAAGAAGTGAAACTTCGTAATGTGGAAATGAAAATAGGAAGGGGTAGAAATTGATTTTTAGTGAACTCATATTGTTTCATTAAGACAAACTTCTTCACTCTCGCTCTGTCTCTTTCTTTTCCCCCTCCCCAGGAGCGTTGAACGTTTAACGCAACAGTGCTTTCCTACCCCCTCCACGGTAGCCTTAAACGTTTAACGCAACCTTGTTGGAAGTCGCATTAGAAGTTTCACTTCAAAAAAGAAAATAAACACTGTTGTTCTCTGCATTTCGATCTTGCACTAAAATTTCTTGCACCCGCCACGCTAAAGTTTCAATTTTAAAATAGGTAACGAAAAATTTCAAATATAAACTTATAACACCCCTCTTTTTTCGTCGGGGGTTAAAAATATAAAGAAGTTTAAAATGTGCTGTTTCAAAAAAGAGATGTTTCACAAAAGTTTTAATTTTAATACTATTATGGAATTTAATGAATGTGTTTAAAGTTAATGGGTGTAACCAAATGTAAATAATAATATAAAACCAATTATTATTGTGTCCCAATAGTCCATGTCTTTTTGACTTACGATCTTCTCCGACCTTTTGTAAACGTTTGTATCAAAGGTAGGTATGGGTATCTAAAAATTACGTGCGTTTAGAATTGGCAGAGTAATCCATTCATAAATGGGCAATGCGTTTGCAGCCCATAGTGCCTATTTTTTAATATTGCGTTTTTCATATTAAATTTATTTATTATTTATCTGAAATTAAAGATTTGATTTGGACCAGAAATTTGAATCAATGGGTAGCCATTAAATCATCGTCGTTACAACGGGTAAATGAACTTGAAGACACAGATTTTTAAATATTTAGACGCGTGATTATTTCCTTGCATATTTGGAGGTGTTAGTGGAAATGTCAATTTGTAGATTCGTATTAAAATCATACTGACGAACTGACTTTTCCCGATCTGAAGTTATGTACTACTATTACTAAAGAACTTTTAAGGGCGCTAGTTTGAACGGAGCTTTGTGCTATCTTCAATTTAGTAATGTTTATGTTTATTTATTTTAGCAATGTTTATTTATTTATTAACAATGTTTAAAGAATTATCTTTGTCGTAAATAATTATAGAATTAACTTACAAGATAAATCTAAAATTAACCATGCAGTGTTCACAAAATACTTATACGCATAAGAAACCTGATATGAAATTCATTGCGGGTTGAATTCATTTTAATTCACAATACTTTTTCACTAAACATTTGAAATGGCTACCAATAGCTGCACCTCGCACAGTGATGCAGGAAAAAGATATGATAGGCATAAACGGCCGAAAATCTGGACAACTGGACATCCGAACATCCGTACATACAAAACAAACACAAACAAAATAATTTATTTGCTTACCAATACACAAGCACATAAAGTATGATATATCTAGCGGATCCCAAACTAGGCTGAGCCTGTATCTTGGGGTCCTGGAGTGCAATATGTAAAACAGTTAGGTATAAGTTTATAAACAGACAATATAGAATTTTAATTACAACTAATTTAAACTAATTACATTTAACCAAATAGACAGGCATGACGAACGCTAGCGTCAGGTGGTGTGTGTGAGCGAGTGTGTATGTGTGCGTGTGCGCGCGTGTGTGTGTGTGTGTGTGCGCATAGCTAGAATGAACCTGAGAACCTGAAGTCCTATAGTTCTACTTTAGCGATACGCATTATTGGACCTTTACACTCCGAAAGAGACGCACCTTTTTTTGTTATATATGTCTGAGATTTTTATTTATAACGTGTTCGTGTTTTAATTTCTAATTTGAAAAGATGACGGAACCATGTGATATTAATAATGCAAACGACTGTAGTGTGTGTAAAAAACATACACTTTATTACGTTGATATATTGTAAAACTATAAATTTTATCCAGTGTATGAATTATGGCAGATCACTAGTTTTACAATTGGTGCCGTGACCAGGATATAGTTAAATTTAAATAAAACAAGCTCAAATAAAATATTATATTATATATTATAATATTATAATCAAAACCTCAATTTCAAAATGACAGTGATCTAAATATGCAAATCATCGACTGTACATAGTATCAGTCGGAGCATGCGGCCGCAGCCTGCTGGGTGCAGCGGACAATGCCTCGCTTCGGTGAGCGACTGCGCCCTACTTTACTACCACTACTTGTTTGCCAAAACGTCTCGGAAAGTTTTTCGTGCTGCTTTTAAATTCCACCCTCGAGCTCACCATTTTATGTAGATATCTATCGAGGCGCTTTGCCGTCGCACTTCTCTAATTTGTTTCCATACCTACTGACAAACACTGCCAAACGTAATTGAATTAAAAAGCTGGACAATTAATACAAAGCTTTTGTATTTCCTATGTACTGTGTCTATTTCGTTTTACGATCTCTAACAGCCCCCGGATTTGCTAAATGGTGAAATGAGAAACATTTCAAAGGATTTTTTTATTTTATTAGTATCTCTCTGCTTGAAACAGAGTACCTAGTTGTTTCCGTTTTAGAAAATGACGAAAAAAAGCACACAAATTATAAATTAAAACGTACGTAAATGTATTTTGTTACCTATTTTATTTTTGAAATCATCATCATCATCCAATCCTAGCCGATTTCGGCCACGGCGACTGGACATACTAGCTAGTCAGAGTGTCGTTCGTGTGCTCTCAGGTGACTGACATAGCCATTTTTTGCTGCAAATGTACGGCCACAAATGCTGCAGTTAGCACCCCTCCGACGAAATTATAATTGATGGCCACAGGTGGTGGGGTCTTCAACTCGTCGCGCTTAACGTCGAGTTCTGTTCGCCTTTTTCCTTCGAAGGCTTGCACTTTTACCTGCACTGTATGCTTCCAGTTAGGTCGATCTTGAGCCAAAGTCTCCCAGCCCGAAGGTTCGATGTCACATTTTCGCATGTGGCACTTCAGCACATCTTTGTACCGCAGGAGTTGGCCGCCTTGTTTCCGCCTGCCTTCCTGCAACTCTGAGTAAAAAGATGTGCTTAGCCACTCTTTTTTATGACATTCGGGAGACATGGCCAGACCACCGCAGCTGCCGCCTCATTAAATAAGCTTAAATTCCGTTGACATTAGCATGTCGCAGAACTTCCGTGTTCCGAACACGGTCCGACCAGGAAATGTTCATAATGTCACGGAGGCATTTAAGATGAAACCTATCCAATGTGCGAGATGAGAGAAGAAGATTGGGCAGAACGATTGCCATGTATACAGAGACTTTAGTCGGGAGGTATTAGTCATGTGAGCGGAACACCTAGAAATAGCCACACCTACAACCACTTTTTGAGAAATTATAACAGACCACCAAAAATAAATTCTTATTTTCCCACATCCATTCAGCCACATTGTATAATGAAAATCGTCGACATTTTTTTAAGGTTTGCATACAAGAAATGAGAAGTTCTTTTGATTTTACATGGATCTCATCTTCTGGCAATAACCACCGAACCCTCCGAATGGATAAGAAAGAAAATTCAAGCTTTAAAATAAAAATAAATAACTTTCATAGTCGTTTCGTAAAGAGATAACAAAAAAAGAAACACGCTTACTAATTCTAGTTTACTCTTAAACGTTATTGTCGAATAAAATAATAAATGCTGCATTTGATGATATGCCTTTAAATTAAAATTAACTGTGAAGCAGTGCTCAGCTGCGGTGCAATAACTAGGTAATCAGCGGCAAAACTTTCATATTTACTTTCTCGTGTTGCAAATGGACCTCTCTTTAAATTCATTTCATAAAGTTTTAAATGCAGGGAACGAAATCATTATATATTTTTTTGTACTGAAAATGAAATTTAAGCTTTCCATTTGACACAATGAATAGGTACCTACCTCTAAAAATGACACTTTTTTTTCAGATACATTGTCAATGTATGCTTGAATTGAAGAGGCTATTAAAATCAGGGTGCTAATTCTATAGGTATTAGCTCTTTGATAATCTCGGAGAGACCCCGAAGTGCCAAAGTCTACTGAAGGTGATATATATATAAAAAGTGTTGATATATACCGAGTGTTACCTGTAATAGGAGCAATCAACTAAAATTGTTACATTGCTTTGCTAATCCGCTATATATCGCGTCTCATTTATATGCAACGCTACAAATATAAGAGAGCAACGCGAAATCCAGGTGCAACTCGAAGCTCATATATCGCGTTCCAATGCGCCACCCAAAACACCGATATACGTAAAATACCTGAGACATCGCTATTTGGCGATATCTCAAAGAACACTCGAATTAGAGCCCGGGAGGTAATAAACCGTATTGAGTAAAGGGAACAAACTAGGTGTCAAGTAGCTTGTTGTGAGCGAGGCAGATCTGACAAATCTTCCATTAGACAGTGTCCTTGCATGGCTGAGCCGGCCGGAGTTACATGGGCCGTGGTCGAGCTGGCGAGCGACAAATGTACAATCATCAATTTTCATTCAACATACTGAACTCACCTCAGCTCGTATCCTTATTGTGTTGGGAGTTACCAGAACAAATTATGCTATAATTCATTCCACCAAAGCTGCAGGAAACTCGCCCAATGGTTAATTCTATAGTAGTTACTATAGAATTAACCAAATTTCCGCAAAAGAATGTTGTTACTCTAACAAGATTAGTAATAAGACGAAATGCAGCTTCTATCACTGGTTTATGTAGTTATTGTTGTTACTTTGCTATATAATAATACTTATAAAATATGTTTAAGATAAGTAAAAAGAGTAAACTTTAGATCAACTCCATATGTGGACCAAGAGAGCAGTATATAGAGTTATCAAAAGTCAAATCTTCTAAAATCTAAATTGGCTATAGAATCTAACTCTTCTCCTACGTGTAAATACAAACTAACGAACAACGGAGATATCTACATAAAAAGAAACTCCCAAAACTGTCGTTCGTTTAGCAAAACCCAATGCTCGTGGCGGGACAAGTTTTCTCGTACCGTCGCATATATTCACGTTGCGTAAATAAAGGTGCTCGCTTCGTCAGTATTGAGTGCGATAGTGATAGCCACCGCACGCACGGACGTAAATCTAGGCACATTTTTATAGGATCGTTTTGATAGGTGTTTTGAAAAATTACCGCTATAGATTTTTTCTGCGCGGTAAATGATGCGGTCCGGCGAAATCTAGATAAAGTTGATAAATGATCAGCCTCCTTATGCCCCCTCGGTTACACTCCTGATAGATGTTTGCGAAATTTATACTGAAGTCTTAAACATATCTATATTTTGAAAGCCATCGTACAAAAGTACAAAAGTACAAGTACATCGTAAAATAAGTTGAAAAGCAAATAAGTTGAAGAGTAGTTTTGAAACAAAAATTATCAATGAAATATTCAAACTAGGTTTCAAATATATACCAACAAATGCAATAGCCCTTTTCTAGGGAGTAACATTGAGAATATGTTAGGAAACATGTTTAATCATAGAGAAAAATGTCTACAACTTTCAGCATTTTTGAACGGAGGACGGAGAACTTTTCTTTCTTTATCTTGGAATATCCGTTCGAATATAAAGTTTGAATACAGTGCATTTTAAATTATGTTGATGGGACTTTAGAGACTACTCCACAATAATCATTAGAGTGTGGAATAAAAGAAGATAATGCAGACAAAAAGATTAGCGGGTCGCGCCGGGGCCATGCGGGCTGGCCCGATAGGACCGATGCCAATGGCGAGATATCGATTATAAAATTGTTTCTACCCCTACTCTAGTAAGTACTTAACAATCGGGGTCGAGTTAATAAAAATACACTGTTCCAATCATGGGATACAATGCTAAAAAATGCTGCCGCGATATCTAACGAAGGCATTTTCACGTCTACGATAGCTATAAATATTAGTTGGCTTTTTTACAGTTCAGATTTTTCATTTATGTGTTTTCTGTAGGTACTTTGTTCTTAAATTATAAATATGAAATATATATATAAATATATATGTGACGTAAAAATAAAGCGTTAATTGTTCCGTAGATGTGCTTTTTGTATGTACCTACGTGATTCTTACGTAAACCACATACAGTCAGCATCAAAGATAGTTCTCAATTTTTGTATGTAAGTAATTAGATTTAAGCCAGTAGTGATATTGTGAGCTATTTTTGATGGCTACGCCTGCTCACGATTAAAAAATATAGCTCAGCATTGAAAATAAAATTGTATTAAAAACGCCTTCTGCTTGGCTAGTGTAGGCGGAATGTTGATGAAATTAAATTGCATCCGGATACTAGCAAAAATGTATTAATAGCAACATATGATTAAATCGAAGCTATCACTCGCCTATGACACCAACGCTCGCTTTTGTAGCAAGAAAATACTTATTTAAGATATTATAAGATCTTCATAAAGCACTTAGGGTATTTAAAGTGAGAGTAGAACTTACAAACTCCTTAGAGTCGAGATATTGCTTAATTTAAAATATCAAGAGATCTCGTCGAATTGGGGATTGCGAATTAAATTTTTAATCGTTTTTATTAATAGTCAAAAAACATGTTTTTTTTTTCACATTCGCAAATAGAGCAAACCACGCTAGGTCTTCCAAGCAAATTAACTGTTAAACCATACAAAGTGAGTCAGGGGGGTAATTCGACCAATTTTAGAGAGATAATGGAGATCTCTCCATTTCATCGCCATCCGTCACTTTTGACGTGGCCCTACTTGACAAGTGGCGATATCCCTAGAAAACCGCAATTTCGTCAATCCGGTCGCGCTTAATTTGCTTTTCCTCTGTATGTCACGGCATAAATAACGGGCGCTTACTTATCTTGACCGTGTAGTGCGTGAAATTAGTAACGTTTCGTTCAAAACAGAAATTCATATGCATGAATAGCATTTTTGACAATCATTATCGCCTTCGTATTTCCAAAGTTGAGATGAGATATGTCACTTGAAGCTCATCGTATTTTAATGACAGTTCAAAGGCGATATCACTGTTATCTAATAGAGATTTGACGTTTGGCGAACTCTCTAACGGCATTCTCGAATTAGGTCCCTACTGTTTGTATGGTTTGACAGTTCATATGATTGGAAGAGTTGGCGTGGTTTGACTCTATAGCTTACTATTGGCATTCCAAGCTTTTTCATTGCTTAGTTTGACAGATATACATTTCGCTTTAATATCGGTCTACGTAGACTCAAATAGTGTTACAACCAAACTACCGTATTTGATAAAACGAAACTCAGTTAGGAACAGGATACAATTATGTTTATTTATGTTCGTACAATCTCTTTCAGTGCTTAATTCTCTAATTTCTCATCGTTTTACAATCTTTCTTTTCAATTCCGCGTAAAAAACCAATCTGACATCAAAATGGTCCATACACAAACACCTTTATTAGCAACGGTCCACACACAAACACTCCTCATGTAACAAATTCTACCCTACATTTAGCAAAAATCATCACATTCGGCCATCCGCTCGAGTGCACCTCCCGCTGTATACGTACTTATCTACATGCACTTTTTCAAAATTAACTAGACAATTATTATAATAATAATAATAAATATCAGACAACCTCACACAAATAAACCTAGTCCCAAATTAAGCTCAAGAAGGCTTGTGTTATGAGTACTAGGCGACGATATACATACTTATATAGATAAATAAATACTTAAATACATAGAACATCCATGACCCAGGCACAAATATTCGTGTTCATCACACAAATATTTGCCCTTGCCGGGATTCGAACCCGGGACCGTCGGCTCAGTAGGCAGTTGCTTAACCACTGCGCCAACCGCGTCGTCAAAATTAAGTAATCAAAACAAATTCCAGATATAATGCTAATTCCCTAATGTCAAATATAAATTATTCGATAACAATCATTAAAAATAATATCAAAAATGTATTCTGATGAATCACTGTCGTAATTTATTATTTAAATTATGTGAATATTACAAAATGAATAAAATCTCTAAATAAACGAAACCAATTTGACCGTAATGGTTGGTGATTTTCTTATATATTCTAGTATTGGGGTAGATCAACTTTTTATTGTTGTTATTCTGTCCCATCACCCAGGAGACATTCTAAGAGATACTCTATTTTCAAAATTTTCAAGCGATATTCTTACTAAGAATGGTTTTATAACTGTTGCAATTACAGTATTTTTGTTGAATATTGCTGCCAAAAATCGTAGTTTTAAAGAGTAACCCAGGGAACATCACCATGGCAACGAGCAACAGAAAAAATTGATTGATCCATTGACAATAAATTTCATGAATAGTAATATTGCTGATTTGATCTGTCAGGAAACGTCCCTCTTGTTTACAGGTTGACCATTTCAATTTATGTACGTATTTCCATTATATTATACATTGTACTCGTAAAACTTATCAATTATTATTATCATACAAATTATTATTATCAACACATTGCTGAACCAACAAAGTAACTCAGTGACTACATTGCTTTGCTACACTTGAGAAGACCATAGTGTAACTAATGTAAAAGTTATCTAAATCTATTTAAATCATCACACGTATAAATTTGTATTGATACTCGAGAATTTCGAAACAGCCTGTAAGTATATTGGCTCACAAATAGCGGATAGAGAATGACGCATCATTAGTTTGTGTATACACTGACATAAGTTAACAAATATTGGTTCAGGTTTTCGCGCTAATAGCTGGCATGGAGTAAGTGAAAATGTAAACTCTCTGGATAGCCCGATACGGGAAGGGTATAAATACACCTTAAACTAAAATAATTCGCATTGTACGTTTTTTTTCTTTTATCAGCAAAGTAATATGGAGTACTAACGGGTATGAACATTTTCTAACTGATCGTGAGTGTGCGTTAGGTATAAAAAAAGTTTTTGTAAGCAACCTTTATAAATCTTAGAAAAGATTATCCAAGTTAATTTCTTCTGCACTAGGGCATAGCATTGTATTGTTTTACCATTCGTTATTATTTTCTAACAGATTTGTCGACAGATTATGTCAGCGCAATACGAAACGAATGAAAAAATTATAAATCCCTGAAAAGATTATACAAGTGACTTTTGGCAAGGAAAATTTGTTCAAAACTATGAAATATAATGACAGTTTTAATTTATAACAGATTCATCAATAGCTTTATTTGATATAAACTATTGAATTTTTAAATCGTTCTCTAGGCCACAATATTTTACGCAAAATTGTCAAGTCGGCGTAGTGAACTCATTTTCATAAAAGTAATCTATAACATAGAATTCTAACCAATTCACCCACGGGAACAAGTTATATTACTTTATTAGTTGTACGCGACAATTAAATTTGAGCGCGAACGCTTTGCATCAAGTTAAGACTGCGCCAAACGTTAGCGACTGACCCATAGAGCGCGAGAAATGCGTATTTATTTAGATCAGCGCGTGGCCGCCATTGTAAAAATGTATGGAGAATTAAAATATTTTTTTGATAAATCTGGACCTTTAATACCAAGCAATAATATTTGATGCGGACAAATTGTAAGGTAAATATTCATCTTTCAGAAAGAATCGGTTCTTGGAAATATAAACTTTAAGGTTGTTTACAAATACTATCCCATCATCTAAATAGATAGGTTTGAAAAGTTAGTTCACATTGCACCAGTACAATCTCGAATTTTATTCGGGTAAGTAATTCCAAACGTCATGTCATTCAAAATTTCAAACAAGAGCTTTATTGTCTTAGGTTAAGGCGAGTAGATACGTGAAATGGTGAATAATACATTTTAAGTCCTAAGGCTTGTAATCTAGCCCATGTAAAATTTTGATAAAAATATGTTACTAGCATTTGCTCGCGGCTTCGCCTGCGTTAAAACCTATGTATACACTATCCTACGTGAACGATGTTTTATGTTTTCAGGATAATAAGTAGCCTATTTGTTAAGTTAGGGTATAGACTATCTCTGTTTCAACTTGCATACATATCCGTTCAGCTGTTTTATCGTGAAGAAAAAACGAACATACACACATACGGTCGCTTTCATAATTAATGGGAAATTTTACTCGCAGTATGATAATGCTATCACAAAACAGAAATAAAAATAAAATAAAAAAATTAAGAAAGAAAAAGATTAAAGATAAACGTTGTTATAATAAGTCACCAATAAACATCGAAAGTGCTATTTACTTTTACAAGGCTCACGAAATGTATGTCTTGATTTGGTAACAGTATTACCTGATTAAAAAAAATTTGGAGGAGATAAATAGTACATAACTGCAGAGGCCGAGAAAAGTCAGTTCGTGTTTATGATTTTGAAGGAAGTCCAAGTCCTTCAATTAATACGAATCCACGAACTGACATTTCCGTCGAGGCCTGTATATTCAATATTTTTATTGTATAATATAAATGGGTGAGGATATTAAGTAATCACCAATATACATTTTTTTGTTGAAACTGATTATTTTACTTGTCTATTTTTAAAATGCCTTTAAACAAGTCATACGGTCGGTTGATCTACATTCGTCACTCGCACAACAAGAACGTATGGCGCAACCCAATGAGTTTTATTGTAAATTAATTAAAACATCATAGTAATGGTTTTTTGCTTAAATTAATACATCAAAATGGTAATTTTACCATTTCACATAAAAAAAGGCCATAAGAAAGGTTTTTATTGACTTGAACAATAAGAAAATCTTAAATATTTTGTCCTGAAAAACAGTATTAAATGACAAAATAAGTTTAAATATTTGAAAAGAATGATATACACTCATATTCATATGCCTACACTCCAGGTTAAAATGGAAAAATTACAAAGATAACGTTAGGTCCATTTTCGTAATCTTTGAATGGTTTATGGGCTCTGGCAAAAATTGTATGCTGGGTTGTGATCTAGCATAACAATTTAAATTTTTAAATTATTTTTCATTTCCTCGCAGTCGCAGTCGCAGTGAAAAGCGGTGTTAACACATGGCTAAAAGCCATTATGACACTTAAGTTATATTTGTCCTCGCTTACTTTGTTCGCTCGTCCAAATAATCACTTCGTGTCACCATGGCTTATTTTAGCCCCTTATCAAACTATTTTAATAATTTTTACCAATACCATTTTTGGGGAGTGAAAATCTGAATGAAAAATCAATGTGTTTCTTAAGGCGAGTATGGCTTTCTTAAGGCGATTTGGGTGGAGACTAACGTTATTCTCCCACTGACCGCGCGCCCCTGGAACGATACTTCGATGGTAAAACTCATACTGCTTCATGCGTTCTTGTTGTGCGTGACTGAAGTGACTATTTGCATTCCGGAATTCCGGTATTTCGAAATACCGAAATTCCGGACGATTCCTCCGATATTACAATTCCGAAATTGAGCAAGCTCAATATCGTCTAATATTTCGGAATTTAAACGACTCTATTTGAGGTAGTGTCTAGACAATAATAAGAGATATTTTAGGGATGGTAAGTTTGTTTAAGCATTAATAGCTTCCCGTAGGATAGTGTATACATAGGTTTTAACGCAGGCGAAGCCGCGAGCAAATGCTAAGTAACATATTTTTATCAAAATTTTACATGGGCTAGATTACAAGCCTTAGGATTAAAAATGTATTATTCACCATTTCACGTATCTACTCGCCTTAACCTAAGACAATAAAGCTCTTGTTTGAAATTTTGAATGACATGACGTTTGGAATTACTTACCCGAATAAAATTCGAGATTGTACTGGTGCAATGTGAACTAACTTTTCAAACCTATCTATTTAGATAATGGGATAGTATTTGTAGACAACCTTAAAGTTTATATTTCCAAGAACCGATTCTTTCTGAAAGATGAATATTTACCTTACAATTTGTCCGCATCAAATATTATTGCTTGGTATTAAAGGTCCAGATTTATCAAAAAAATATTTTAATTCTCCATACATTTTTACAATGGCGGCCACGCGCTGATCTAAATAAATACGCATTTCTCGCGCTCTATGGGTCAGTCGCTAACGTTTGGCGCAGTCTTAACTTGATGCAAAGCGTTCGCGCTCAAATTTAATTGTCGCGTACAACTAATAAAGTAATATAACTTGTTCCCGTGGGTGAATTGGTTAGAATTCTATGTACTACTTTTACGAAAACTTACTACTTGTACGATTACTTTTATGAAAATGAGTTCACTACGCCGACTTGACAATTTTGCGTAAAATATTGTGGCCTAGAGAACGATTTAAAAATTCAATAGTTTATATCAAATAAAGCTATTGATGAATCTGTTATAAATTAAAACTGTCATTACATTTCATAGGGTTAAACACATTTTCGTTGCCAAAAGTCACTTGTATAATCTTTTCAGGGATTTATAATTTTTTCATTCGTTTCGTATTGCGCTGACATAATCTGTCGACAAATCTGTTAGAAAACAATACGGAATGTTAAAACTGTAAAATGCGATGCCCTAGTGCAAAAGAAATGCACTTGAATTTTTTTTTCTAAGATTTACAGAGGTCGCTTACAAAAACTTTTTTTAAACCTAACGCACACTCAAAATCTGTTAGAAAATGTTCATACCCATTAGTACTCAATCTACTCTAACTGACAACAAAAGATCACGCACTTGTATTTTATTGAAGTTCAAAACTGTTCGCGTATCGGGCTAGGATGCGCCTTGAGCGGGCTGGCATCACGAGCGTTAACTAAACACACATAAGCTACTTACTGCCTTCTAAGTACGTATGTTTAATCAAATCTGTACTAATATTATACCACCCTTAAAAACCATGTTCTTAAAAATAATTTAACTGTCTTATTATTCGTAATTTTAGTTAAATATAAGTATATGATGTTAGTTACATGGAGATAGATCAATATACAGGGTGGATTTCCACGAGGGTCCTATGCGGAAATAGCATCATTTAAGTGGTATACAGTCCATTTATAATGTTGAGAAACTTAAACAAAGTAAATAACAAAATACAAATTTCGCTCATTTTCAACTGTGGTGATAACCTGATAACCCTATATTGCATCTGCACATCACGGCAAGATGGCTAGATTAAGGAATGGCCGTCGGGAAACTCGAGATATTACGTTTATTTCCGTGAGTTATTATTATTAATCCGTTTATGGCGGCTCGAAGCTTGTTCCAGTATCAGTTTTTTTGGTTTATAACCAATGCATGACTTCCGTGTTAAATGTAAATAAAACTTATCAAAAAATAAAAAATAATAAATAAAACATGAGATGAAATGAACATGAACAAAGATGGCCGATGAATCCGGCTTCTTTCCGTGAGTTGTTGTCATCGTACCTACTGATGTAAGAATGACACATAAATGTCAAATGAATCAAATAAAATGCGAAAATATGAATATCAGTTACTTTATTACAATTTTTGGTTGGGGTATAGCAAAGGGGGCCCTATTTAAAGGACATAAAATTTACGACCAAAAATTTTTTTTGTTTGTTTGGGCTTAAATTAGATTGAATCTTGTATATTACGCTAAAATAAGCATATTTTATTCTTTAAACTTTTTCTCTCAGATCGATATTTACCGAGATATTGGGGTTCAAAGGGCGCCCGACATGATTATTAAAATTTTTGATTGTGGTTATAACACTTATTTTTTATGATGCTATCGTATAGATGACGCTAAAATAAGCATTTTTGTATGGGCAACTTTTCTCTAAACTTAATAATTACCGAGATATGGAGGTTTTAAGGTAAAACTGCTTGCTGAAAATGGGCCTTGCCAAATACTGACTTGCACACTAATTATCCTCGCACTGCACACTAAGATCCGACTCGGCCGGGTTAGGTTAGGTTAGTTTTTTTTTTTATATCCCGTAAAACAGTTTTGCAAATACATATTCGAACGACCTTAAAATCTAATTAGATTAATAAGCCTGAAAATGCGAAAAATTTAAAGTTTTTTTTTAACCCCTTTATCTCGGTAAATATTACTCTGAGTGAAAAAGTTTAAAGAACAAAATATGTTTTTTTTTTTAGCGTAATCTACAAGATTCAATCTAATTTAAGCCCAAAAACAGCAAATAAAAATCAATTAAAATTTTTCTAAGTCCTAAATATAGGGCCCCCTTTGCTATACTCTGACCCAATTTTTACATACGGTGTTCAAATGTTCCTCCGTGTCTCACAATACATGCTGCAGCACGCTGCTTCTGTTTTGAGTTGGAGGCAGAAACACTGGTCCTATAATTGTTTCCCCGTGAATTGTTAACTGACCAACGATACCGGTGTGCTGTAAATCGGTAGACGACACGATTGTCTTCGGCAAATACACATGTTCGTTCCGTCTATTCCACACCACATACCGTTGCGAGTAAACAAGCTTTCATCGCTTCAAATAACATGCCTGATAAAATCACGTTCTTCCATTGTTTTTTGCAATAGCCACCGGCAATAAGCGTCACGAATAGGGCAGTCTCTAGGAAATAAAGCTTGAACCGTCTGAACGGGTCCCCAACGTTGATCGTTCTAAGTTGTTCGTGGTACAACGGGCTGATTGTTGGCGACACGATCAAAAGCACGTAAAATTGTCCAACGACCTGTTGGGTGTTGTGGTGGATATGTTTCACTGTATGTAAAGCTTCAGCCGCATTATGATTGTACCTCGCGCATAACATGAGCAAATATAAATATCCACGTGCTTTTAACAAAGTCATTTTCATTTAAAGGTAAAACACAATGATTAGGTAATCACTCCGTTGTAAAGCAAATTGAAATAACTTAAATGTCAATTTCATTTCTAACATCATATTTATGATCGATGTTAAATCATGCAAAGAGGTTCGATAGTTGTAAAAAAAAAGGACGGGTTGCACTCCGGGAGTGCCGGCAGAAGTGAAAATTTAAACATCAATATTGTGCATTTTTAAATATTTTGGAATAGTTAGGGAATAATTTTGCTCAAATTGTTTTATTTATCAGTACCTATAAAAGTACTATCATGTATGTGGTAAAATACAATATTAATTTATTGCGCTATCATAGACAAACATGACAATTTATATTACATAAAAAATTTAACACTACAGAACTATTATAATTATTTTACATCATTTCTCAGAAAAATCAACTTTCATCCATAATTACAAAGAATTTTTCACCATCATCATTACCAGCATCATCATCGCCAATCTCTAAAACTGATATAATAGGTTTATGGTACCTGAAGTAAGAAACGAACAATAATTTTGATTCGAATCTATTTAAATGTCTTATACAGACCGCATCAATAATAGGGTGGAGCGAATTTTTTTTTTTGGAAATTCAACTCAGAACGTCTCTAAAACGTTGCATTAGGCTGCCAGGTGTACGAGAAAAATAATAATAATAATATTCAATACTACTTTTAGCCCTCTACTGTCATTTTGAATATTATGATCAAGCCCATACTGAAATTTTTTTTTTTATCAAAATCTTGTTTTTTTTTAATGAAAGTCCAGTGATTTTTATCTAAGCACATAATACTCGAAATAAAAGATTTTGTTGCATAAAAATATAACAATATTAAAAATATATATATACACGATGATTTTTAATCTGTGATCAGGAGTAGAAAAATTTTAATATCCAGCTAAAATTAAACCTAATAGGCGAGGTCTCATGCAATTATCTCACTGTTTATTTAATTAAACGTTGAAAAATAATTAAAACTAACAACCACTAGATACACGGTCATCCTACATACATTTATTAAAGTACGATACCTACGACGTCAAGTGTCATCGCTTTGGCGGGAAATTTTACGAAATTTCCTACGACTTTGTATAGGTAATGACAATGACAATGACAAGTTATTACTCATAAATTGTCATTGCCATTAAATTATTAAAAAGGTTGTAAGCTTACAGATACAGATTAGTAGGGTGACAAGGAATTTAAGACAATATTCGTGTTTTAAATAAAAAATATCATAGAAAAATAAAAGTTTGTTTTCATGTAATTTCGACTTTAACGTGACCGCCATCATTTACTGAGTTAGAAAAGTTGGTACCTGATCACCGATTAAAAATCATCGTGTATATTTTAAATACTGAATTTTAATTTGGGTCACAGGTTCACGTAGTAGTCGCCGTAAGCATGAAATACGCTCAAAACATTTGAAGTTGAAACCCTTCTTTATAAATCTAATACTAATTACGTTAAAAAAAAAGATTTTTTTTTACCTATTATGAGTAAAAAAAAATTGTTCTAGCTCAAGTAGAGGGCTGAAACATATTTAAAATCAATTACATATATATATAATCATTAATATCTTATCTAAAGGCAACATATTACAAATGTTCCAGGTCGATCAGACAACTTTTTTTTTTCTCCATACATCGACGCTCCACTCTAATCAATAATAGTTTTGTATTTCATTGTGCTAAGATTGCGATCATTTGACTTATTTAACCAAAATTCATTATTTAAAAATTCAATTAATGGTTAATTTTTATCGTCTGCAAAGTTAATGTTGAAATCTCCACTCAAAATCATTGGCAAATCATCAAACCTTTTACTCCTAATATCAAGAACCAATGAGCCACGCGTAGATTGCTTTTATGTATTATTAAAAAAGAAACGATTTCCCTCAAATATGTCGATAAAATTTGTCGCGCGTTTATATAGGTCAACGCTATAAAGTATCAACATATTACAAATACTAGCTGTGCCCCGCGGTGTTACCCGCTATTTAAAAGTAGCCTATGTGTTAATCCAGGGCAAGGGTGCGCAACTGAAGAACTAATAACGTTGACCAAGGTTTTTTGTTAGTGTGAGTCTGGCTTTAAATAGAGGTTGGTTTACATGTATGAAACCATAAACATGAAGTAGAAAAATATGACATTATTGATAACTAACCGCCTCCGTTCCATTCCAATTGGTTGTCATTCTACTTTCCATGCCAACTGGCACAAAATAATTGATGGTAAATATTTAAAAAGTTAACGTCAACGTACCTAAATGTCAAACCAAAAATGTCTTTCAAAATGCTTTCAAAGAAATTAACAAGAAAACGGTTCGGTGAATGACAGCGAGCGCTAGCGGAACGTCGTTTGGTTATCGGTTTTAAATTATTTATTTTTGCCTGATTAGTCTTGAATTTCTTATGTAGTTAGTACTAGAGTTTTCTTTATTGGGTTATATTTTTATTTATTTTTTCTTTGGTGGTTTATTTATATATATTTTAGTATGAAGTTTATCTTTTTGTTAGGTCCGCCTTTCGGGGCTACAATGGGGGATCATTCCCTCGGGCACCCTGGGGGGGTCAGATAACCTGCCCCCCCCTTCCCCGGTAGCATTCATTATAATTTTTGATGACAAGCGGGACATTGCGGCGCGAGGTCGTAGAAGGGAGTACAGGATATCGTAATCTCTCCTAATAGTCCTAATAACGTACGTGATTCTAGAGGTTTTACTCTTCTGTAATCCTGGCCGACTCCAACTGACTCATGTCAGATATATATTTGTACTTGTTTTTATATATAGAATTGTAAAAGCCCTTGTCACTTGTGTTATTTCTTCTGCTAATATATTTTATATTATTTATATAAAATGTGGTTTGTTTTAACATTATAAGAGGTTATGTGCTCAGCGTATATAGTAGAAACGTTGTTGTAAATATGTCGGAATCTACGCATAATAATTTTTCACATGAAAAGTTACGCGGACGTGAAAATTACGTCGAGTGGAAATTTGTGATGAAGAATGCTTTAATTCATGATAATTTATGGAACTGCATTGTTGGCTACGGTAAGGACGACAAAACGACGGCCGAGGTGAGAGTTCGACTTGACGAAAAAGCGAAATCGAAAATTTGCTTGAGCGTTGAAAAGTCATGTTTTTCACATCTAATGTCGGCGGAAACCGCGAAAGCTGCGTGGAATGCACTGGAAGGTGCTTATGATTATAAAGGACTCGGTTCGAGAGTGCGTACTCTCCAGAATTTGTGCGCTGTCAAACTTGAGAACTTCAATAGCATGGAAGCTTACGTCAATGAGATAATGTCACTAGCGCAGCAATTGGCAAATATGAAAAAACCCATTGATGATGAGTTTCTGGGTGCGTTGATGCTCAAAGGTTTACCGACGGAGTACGAGCCCATGATCATGGCAATTGAGCATTCGGGCGCTAACATTACTGCTGATTTTGTCAAAACCAAGTTGCTGCAGGATCAACATTGGACAAATCGTGGAGATTCGAGTGAGTGCTTGTATTCATCCAGGAAAAGCGCTACTGCGAATGACTCCGGAACGAGAAAAGCGCAACACAGTAAGGGCGATTCAAAAGCGAAGGATACTTCTGGTCGGAAGCGGGAACCGTGGTGCTGGAAATGCCGACAAAAGGGACATTTGAAGAAGGACTGTCCGAATGACAAAGATTATTCAGGACACTGTGTTTTGTCGGCGTATAGCACTGGACCGACGACGGAATCTTCGTGGTACATAGACTCTGGCTGTACGAACCATATGAGTGGCAGACGTGATTTGATGACAGATTTTAAATTGCGTGATGGTTCTGTCACTATTGCTAGTGGTGAAAAGCTGAAATGTACAGGTATAGGTAACGTTAAGTTGTTTGATAATGCTATATTAACTAACGTGTTGTATATACCTAAATTGTCTGTAAATTTGATATCCGTTTCTCAATTGATTAAGAATGGTTGTATTGTTAATTTTGATACTAATGGTTGTACAGTTTCTAATTTGAGCGATGTTTTAATTAAGGCGAATGACGTAGGAGGTGCGTACAAACTTCAGACCTGCAGTCTAAGGGCGAATCTGGCAATTAGCACTGCAACTTGGCATCAACGGCTTGGCCATTTAAGTGGCAATAATATGAAGCTTTTGAGGCAGGGACTTGCTAATGATATTAGTTTTCAGGAGGACCCTTGTAAAGACGTCGCATGTGAGGTTTGTTTAAAAGGAAAGCAAGCGCGTTTTCCTTTTTCCAGCAATCCTGAGAAGTCTGTGGCTGCCAATCGGTTGGATCTGATCCATACAGATTTATGCGGCCCTATGCCGGTAAATTCGCTTGGTGACAAGAAGTACATCCTGATATTCCTGGACGATCATACGAGGAAGGTGTTCGTGTATTTCCTGAAGCGGAAAAGTGAGGTGAGTGAATACACGAAAAACTTTATTAATCTAGTCGAAAATCAAACTGGGAATAAAGTCAAGGCCCTGAGGTCTGATAACGGTAGTGAGTACGTGAATAGGGACCTACAAAACTTTTTGAAAGGTAAGGGGATTGTCCACCAGGTAACCGTGCCGTATAGTCCACAACAGAACGGTTCCTCGGAGAGGCTTAATCGTACCCTTCTAGAAAAAGTAAGGTGCCTATTGTACACGTCAAACCTAGAACACAAGTTTTGGGCAGAAGCTGCCAACACGGCTGCGCATTTAATAAACGTGTCACCGTCAAAAAGGCTTGCGGGTAAAACTCCCGAAGAGGCCTGGACTGGTAAGAAAGTGAGTTTAAAGCACTTACGTGTATTTGGATGCGAAGCTTTTGCTCATGTTGACAAAGTTAAAAGAAATAAGCTGGAACCTAAAAGCAAGCGTTGTATATTTATTGGCTATGAAATGAATGGATATAGGCTTTATGATTTGACCAAAAATGAAGTTTTTCGCAGTCGCGATGTTTTATTTACCGAGTCTAAATTTCCAGGTGTCAACCACAAGAAGGCTGTGGAGATATTCTTTCCTGCGAGCAACGATGGAGCTTCTGCAGAAGATATTCGTACGGGATACCAGCCTGAGGTTAAGATTGAGGCGGAGATGCCACTGTTACCGGAAATGCAGGCTCAGAATGAGGCGGAGATTTTACCGTTACCGGAAGTAGAGGTTGAGAATGAGGCGGAGATGCCGACCGCGCCTGATGTTTTGTAACGGAACTATGCTCCAGTGAGTTTTAGCCAATGGTTTTATGACGTGAAGCGCCATCTAGTGTTTTATTGGGAGTCTTTTGTAAAGGGTCGACGTCTACGCTGCCTTACCTTACAACGCCATCTCGTAATTCATTGATGAATTAAGTATTGATAGGGTTGCTGGAGCGTGGATTAAGTTTAAATCTTTCACACTAGAGGGCGTTGTGATAGACAAGCATAAAACAAGGATGTGTTTATTAAATATTTTAATATAATTTAAAGGCCGCATGCTGTATTGGTCTCAATGCTTGTAATTGTGCTGGAAAGCTCAGTTTTTGTTAATTATATGACATGCGTTGGTGTTTCTAGGAGGTTTGTTGATGTGGTCTTGTCGAGTGTAATAGAAATGTCAGTGACATTTTGGGAGAAATTGCGTTTAAGTCACGTTCTTATTATCTTACAAGGATTGGGAACTTTTAAAACGTACCGAATTTTAAAGACAGCTATGTTGGGATTAATAATTAATCTATAATAATAAAGATAAATTTTAATTTGGTTTAATTTGCCGTCAATATCATTGGCTACAGTAGCGACCAACGGCGAGTAGCGGAACTAAAGTATATCTACCTATAAGCCTATAGATATCTTTTATTTGTGTGAGTTGTAGATAATACCAACCAATGAGGAACTGGGAATTCATTGAAACATAAAACACATGGACACAAATTGAGTTCCGCTATCCGACGCAGTGGCGCTGATGGGGGGATTGGGATTTTGATCGAGAAGGTTCGGGATGGGGGCTCTGGAAAAAAACGAGGGATGTGAAGGACGAGCGGAAGGCCTGGGGGTCTTCGGTCTGGATCGAGAGGTGTAAGAGAAAACCCTGACGGATAAGTATCGAAAATCAGCTGTTCTGGGTTTCGGAAGATGTTGATGGTCATGTGGGATGTGGTGTGGAGTGTTATTATGTCGGATTGTTTGCTTGCAATAATCCTTATTGCGAGAGAGGTAAGCGCTGTTGTTTATTTCCACATTTAGGAATTTTAGAGAAATGTCTTTTCCGGCCAGGCCTCCTTTAACACTAGATGCATTTCCATGATTCATTTTACGGTTCAATAAAGCCCTCAAGACGAGAGTGTTAAGATACAGGCCCTATGCACTTCTGATGCTAAGTGGCTGAGAGTTATCCGCACTGTGTTTCAGCTGGTAGTTTAGACAAGTACCAAACATGTATATCTTATGTAATTGTGGATAGATAAATTATCCCCAGAAATAGTTGTTATTAATTACATTTCCTTCACACTATACAGACTACCCGTTTAACACACCTATTTTAATATTGGTATTGGTACACAGATTTGTCTCTGTTTAAAATAAATACTGAGGCAGGTCTGTCTTGAAGGTATAAGGTATGTGGTAGACTCTCTCCTTCAAAACAATGTCAATGAACAGAATGTTCAGCTTGGAGAAATATACTACTTTGGTAGTCGTTTGGTTGTCTGTTCCAGATTGACATGAGAGGCTCAGCTGATATGGCGACTGGTTTGCAAAGACCCTTGCGTCATACATAGTACCAGGTTCGAAGCGTATTGCTGGTCAAAGGAGTCCTCTATAGAGCAATTCCGGAGATTGGCTATAAGCTTTTATCTTAGGAAGGCTCGGGTTCTGCACTGTTGGGTCTAATTCCATCTACTAAAGACTTGGAGGTTTCTCTGACGAGGGAGATGGTTGGCGACTATCGACTTTGTAGAGTCCCTTTGTCAATCGACTATAAGTCTTAATTTGGGGCGACGACTAAACCCATATTTGATCCAAGTTGAATATGATTTCTAATAATTAGAAGAGTGGTGATGGAAAGAGTTCTGGTATGGGTAAAGGTTTTACAAGGTAAAATATCCTTCCTTTCCCTCTGACTGTCCTGGCACAATTTTCATATTTTTATCATAAAGAAACGGCTGGTTTCATTGTTATATCTGCTTTTCTCAAAGGTTGACTGGTATTGATGCCCAATGGTATAAAGTCCGCCTTGTGTGCGTTTTTTTCAAGTATGCAATAAATATTAAATAAATAAATAAAACATATGATAAGTTTCTCCCTTCCCTATAGCACTTTTGGTCCATAATATAAAACTTTGAAAAGATTAGAAGTATTTTTCCTCACTGAATTTGTTAAGGTTAAGTCCGAACTATCCGATTTTATTATATCTCACTGACACTTGATTTCTATTTTAATCTCTATTTCTTACTAATGTAAGTTTATGATTACGCTTCACCATCTGTCACTTACAACATTTTGTTATTCGAAGGCCCCTTTCTTTGAAACAGACACGGTTGCTAGGTTACCATTGTTACCAATTGTTTATACAACGTCCTACGCTTTTTCGGTCAGGATCTGACGCGCGGATCTGACGCGAGTTTGACATTCTTTACCCATCTAAAAAGTGCCAAGCGCCGCTAAAGAAGTTTTCACTTCAAAAATGCGTTGATTCTATCTCGCGTCGGCGAATGAAGAGTCGTGCTACTTTAGTGCAATATCCAAACGACGATATTTGACGATAACCAAAATAAAATAAATAACAAAGTCGGCCTATTGTATGAATTTCTGATCAAACAGGGAACAAATTCAATTTACTCGAAAATAATTTTATAAAGTGAGTTAACGAACTAAAACCTTTTTATTATCAGTTTAGGTAGGTAAACAGAGACGTTTTATTTATGATGAAAGAAGTTACTATCATCTTTAATTGTTTATGATGATTGAGTACATTCGAGTGGTTGTCAGTGTCAAGTCATGTCATGTGAGTTATTTGTTGGAATTAGAATTATTAATACGTTCGCGGACAGTAAGACACACCTGTTTGACACTAAAATTTTGTATGGAATATTTGAAACTGTTATAGCAATTTCGTCATAATTGTAAGATTGAGTACAATTTATATGTGACAGTGAACACTATGCAAGTCGAATGCTATACCAGTTGCGTCAAATATGATACGTTTTTATACTACCTTATGTGACAACAAATGCTATAGCATTATTTATTTTATTTATTTATTTATTCAAATTAGTTACACAGCATTACAGTAATTAAACCAAGGCACTGTGAACTACAAAATTATACAAAAAATAAAAATAAAAACTTAAATCTAGTTTGATTAAGGCGACGTAACAGCGTGGCTCCGTTGCGTCATCTGATCTGGCGCAGGATTCGGCAGATTGCCCCGGAACTGCCGAAACACAACACCCTTCGGCCAGAAGTCTGCACTTGCGATGGTGTCTTGCAGCGGCCGCGGTACGCGCACCACAAACGAGCTGAAGTGCACGTAATGGCGGGACTGCAGCTGTTGCACCCTCAGCGTGAAGCCAGTCTTCCGGCGAACGTACTCCACCACATTTTCAGCCACGGCGGAGTGATGCAAGCGCGACACATAGAGCGCCTTACTCGGTGTGGCAATCCGAAGACCAGACCCAACCGGCTCGGCAGTGCCACTCAGAGTCTTGCGGGGCACTCTGCGCGCCTTGCTCTTCCTTTCCACCAGTGTGAATCCCTCCTTATCCACATTGGTGCGGGAGGACTTTTCCTTATCAGGAACCCGTATTGAGGCCCGGTTAGCTGCGACAGACTGACCGGCAACGTCAGCATAAGCACGCTGACGCAACTTCGAAACTAGAGGCGGCCGCACCGGCGGGGGGCGCGCGGGCGGTGTACCGGTGGGTGCGGCACTTTTTACAGTGTCAGCAGGACGCAAACTGACAGACTCGGCGCTTCTAGCGGTGGGTCGGTCATCGGTCTTGAAACTTGATGCTAATACCGACTGAGTTGGAGCACTATTTCGCAAACTGTTGACTTCGTTGCGCAACTCAGTAATAGTGGCTTGGGCAGCTTCAAACTTCAAAACTATATCGGCTAAACTTGTTTTTAGGGCCACGATATCCTTATACAAGCAGCGTACGTCAATTTCATCCGGAACATGGGACGGCAGGGTAGAGGCATCTGCCGCCACAAACTCTGGAATCCGTTCTTCGTTCTCCTTCAGGATTTTCTTAATATCCGCAAGGGTCTTTTTTCCTGTTTCAAATTATACTTCCATAGCAGTTCTGCCACATGGCTTAGCTAGCTCGTGGTATATTTATGGCATTGAATGTTATAGCAGCTGCCTGCTACGCTCTTATGTGATAGCGAAAACGAATATAGGCGTTGATTACAGGACTTATAGTTATCAACGGGTTTGTCACTCACGCCTATTCTATTTGAGTCTCTCTTGTTACTTTCAGACGACGCACCAGACGACTTTGGCATATAGTCTTCGTAGTAACTTCACTGCCACGCTTTATTGTGAAATGGGTCTTGATCAGATTCACTGGTATCGTTGATTACACTTCTGACTCTTCTCTTGATCATTGGTTGATGATTTTGAGTCTTCAACGCTAATTTGATCCTCCGATGACTCCTCGGTCACCTCTTAGAACATTTTCAGTAACTTCTCACTATCGTGGGCTTAAAAACTCGTATTGGACGAGCCTTTCGTTGATCTAATGATTTTGGTGGTAAAGGCAGTGACGGTGAAGTCTGTATAGGTCAGGTGCAGTCTGTATGGCGCCACCGAGTCGGCGGTCGGGCTCGAGCGAAGACCTTCTTTGGAGGCATGTAACTCAAATTAAAAGCACTTTTTACACTGCGATAAAGCTACAATACCCTTCACTATGTTAGCAGTTGAATGGTGAACCAAGAGACGTATAATTCCAAGGTATTTGCTGACAATTAAGTTTACTGTGTTTGTGTATAATATAAAATATGTACATTAATCTACGTCTGTATTTTAAATTATAACCACCGTCAAAGCTCATTGAAGGGCAATAAACAGTTAGTAAATATAGCTAATTATTACAACCCACCAAAATATCCAAGAAAATACTTGAATATGTTACTTACAATGATAAAAACAATCCTTCGAAATGTTGTCGACACGCAAAATTATCCAAATACTGATGGTCAACACAGCGGCGCACTCGCCGGGTGACTGAACTAATTTTCATACAACCGAGAATGCTATAGCATCTGTGTGCGGGAGAGGGGGGTACGATTGTCGGCAACATATGTCAACTTGACAGTGTGCGAAAAGCAAGTAATGTGACAGTAAGCGTACCCGGATGGCAGAGAATTTGACAGTAAACGTTAATGTACACGTTGTCACTATGGCAAAGCGCATTCTTTAGCATTTGCGCTCAGGAAAGAGGCTCGATTAAAGTCTGCTATAGAATGCGCGTCACAAGAGGTACTCAAAATTTGAATGCCATAGAATGCCCGTCCGCGAACGTGTTAACTAACAAATTACATAAATACTCCACTAGAAAAACAGTAAGTAGAATAACAGAGACAATCTGCAAATACTGCAACGATTTTTTTAGCGTTTCAGTAGAACTAAGAATGGAAAAAAGCTACATATTTACGTAATATCCTAACGTCTAAGGATTGTTTACAAGTTCATTGACCCAGCCACCTGATTAGGGTTGGCAGAAAGTAGTTTTTGGTATGAATGTTTCAAAGGCTATAACTTGAAAACGGTAACATATATTTCCATAGTTTCTATGGAGGAAATATAGTGCTAAGGTTGAACTATCTGCCAGTTCCACAAAGGTCCCTCGTCACGTTCCATCCTGTATACCAAATACATACTGCCGTGCTAAGGTAAAAGGCGACCTTTTTGTATGGAGCTCCATACGAAAAGGTTTACCTTAGCACGGCAGCATATATATGTATGCACACAAAATTATTGGGCATTTACCTATACATAATATTATTTAAGTACTTATAATATAATAATCATAGCAAATTAAAGTTTAGTTAAATTTTACGTACTTACTACACATGGGAATTGTGGTAATTTTCAATGTGGTTTATCTTTACCTACTTATCATGGTTTTTTATTATGGTTTATCTTACTTTGTAACATGTTAGCATGTTAGTGTCTCAATTTCTTCACAAGTATTTTAATCTAATAAATTTCTCCATAGTGACTAACAATACATAAAAAGCAATAAATATTACATTTTGCACAGAAACTTCTAACCTTTATGACCTAGGCGCTCTCTCCACAGGAGTTAGTTACTTGTATACTCGGACAGTAAAAAAACGAATTAAAAGACTATTTGGTAAATAAAAAAAATGTTATTATTATTAACGCGTTGGCTTCGGCTCCGTGCACGCCTCCCAAAGGTCCGGGACACTATTGTCCCGTGAGCGGGTGCGACATACAGGAATAATAATAATAAGGCGTAGGGATGTGACGACCCCATCACCCGCTGGTATTACCAGCGCAGGCAGTTATCGCAGGGCAGCTTATGGCGAGCTGTTGGGGGGTAGCGACCCCACGTACCTGAGTGCTCCTGGGGGATCCTGACGGGGGGGTGATGGGTCGGGGCCTCCGCCTCTGTCTTGCCTTAACCGGCCGGTCAGAGTGGAGTCGCGAGAGTTGCGGCTCGGGGGCGGATGTGGAAACGTAAGGGGTTAGTTGGCTTCGGTTTAAATTAAAGCCCAGTATTACACCTCTCCGCCCTTAGCTTTCCGCACCGGTGTTGCCCTTAGGTCACTCCATGTGTCGCTTTTTATGGGGGCCCATCTAGCGGGAGGCGAGTCATCGTCTACCAGATTTTTGCTATGAGACACTTTTCTTGGTAGACGTACGGCTGTCTCAAACAATTGCCCAGTAGTTAATCCATCGCAATTCATGTAATAGCCTAGTACCATGTTTAAACTCCATACAACCACAATAGTTCTTACATCTAGCGGGTGCTGGCTCTGTGTGCGTCCCATGAGACAGGCAGGGGGAGCATCCGCATGGTGTACCCCTTACATTTCATTAAATTGTCGAAAGGGCCTCTGCTCGTTGGCTTCGGCGTGCGGCTCCGTGCACGCCTCCCAAAGGTCCGGGACACTATTGTCCCGTGAAAGGGATAGATAGATAGATAGACAGATAGACAGATAGACAGATAGACAGATAGACAGATAGACAGATAGACAGATAGACAGATAGACAGATAGACAGATAGACAGATAGACAGATAGACAGATAGACAGATAGACAGATAGACAGATATACAGATAGACAGATAGACAGATAGACAGATAGACAGATAGACAGATAGACAGATAGACAGATAGACAGATAGACAGATAGACAGATAGACAGATAGACAGATAGACAGATAGACAGATAGATAGATAAATAAATAAAAAACATATATATATAAATACATAGAACAACCATGACCCAAACACAAATATTCGAGTTCCTCACACAAATATTTGCCCTGGCCGGGATTCGAACCCGGGACCGCATTAATGACATAGTACCTAGTATGCGTGTATGTGCGTGGCATGAAAATTATTTAAAACATGTTTTTCAATCGAAACGTTTATAGGTAAATTTCTAGTCAACCCATACACCATAAAAAAAAATTGAAGCAATTGTGTAAGCGCACGAAGCATACGCGACGGAAAGAATACAAATATCACGTTATAAGTTATTTTGATACCGTCGCATTGCATCGCTTCGCCGAGCTCTAAAGTAAAATTCACAGACCTATGGACTAAATTGACAAGTAAGTATGAACAAATGTTGCCACAGTTTGGCCAGTGTCGTTCTCATCGATATTAAAATTATTGTTACATCGTAGGTTTAAGGTCCACCCAGACGGGACAATCAAATTGGCAAATCGGCTAATCTATATACCAACTTTTTCCAGTGATTTTGACAGATCAAATGGTCTGTAGACCCCTAATTAGAGATAAAAATTTAATGTCAAACCAGCAATAATGTACATGAAACATGCAATTATATATTTATGATAATTGATAGTTTATAGAATACATACATTTAATTAAATGTATTAATAAAATTATTGTTCTTTATTTTCAAATTCCCAACAATGTGGTCCATCTTTTTAACAAAAAAAAGCGGGTATCTTCAAAAATAGTTGACCGCTGTTTACAAACTACTTTTATGTATCTAACGATATACGTTATCATTGCTATTACGAGTGTTTATTGAAATTGTTACGTGTTATTATGGATTCGCAATATTCGGGACCAGAGCCATGTTCATCAAAATGTTCGCCTCCGATATAAAGGAGAAAAAAATCTATTAGTGAAATTGAAAAAGAGACGATTCATAAAGTTTACTTTTATATTTCTAATGAGATGGTAGACCGATTGCAGGACGAACAAGATATCCCAGAGGACATTCATGACAATAAAAACGAGTGTGTCATGAAATCATCCGAAATTCTTGGTATTTCAAGAAGTTCAGTATTTAAAGTTTTGAAAGTATACAAAGAACAAGAGAAGTTTACAAAATGTTACAACTCGACCATTTAGTGAACAATGTTTCGGATCGTTTTGTTATAAATGTAACTGATGATGATGATGTAGATGACGAAATAACGGAGCCTGGGAATGAATAATATTTTAATATTTTTTACCTACAGGCTCGGAAACCTTTTTATGCTTTAAAACTAGTGGGTAAAAACGCGTTTTATCCATCCACTACCTCAAAAATCAAACAAACGAAAACTTGTACCTCTTATTTGAAACTAATATACTTATTAACCGACTTCAAAAAAGGAGGAGGTTCTCAATTCGAACTATTTTTTTTATTTAAACTAGTCTGTTATTTGTACTTTACAACTTGTCGATATATTGTTATCGACATATACCCTTCACTATTTTTATTTTGCTGTTCCTAGTATCATTTTACCTGTCAGTCATTTGTCAATTTAGTCCGTAGGTCTGTGGATTTTAGTTTAGTGGCTAACTTTATACGCGCCCTTGGAACGAAAACAAAACACCGTACATTTACAGAACCAACAAATTTTCTCAAACCCGTATCTCTTCGCTTTTTCCTACAAACCTAAACGTTATGTCTCTCATAGGAAGATACTTTCGCGTTATAGAATTACATTTGATACGAGTTTTATAATAATAGGTATGTACCTCGCCGAAACACGAAACCACAAAGGGTGGATTTAATACGAGAGTTTTTATTTCCCCTTTTCTCATATAATAATACCATCCGTTATTCGTTCAGTTTTAATTATTTTAAAGGGCATCACGCTCTCATTTTATGCTTACAAAAAACGAAGTTGACTCTCTTTGTATCTATGTGTGATTTGTGTGAGTGTGTTATAATAAACGTAAGCCTGATATGAACCCCAATGATTCCATTTTCACGAGCCAAGTTTTCATCGTTTAAGTGCTACATATAGGTTTATGAGTATACATTTACATATTACATAGTATACAAGGGTGAGTTGAGTATTGTTACAGCCTATCAAATGTCAGCCACTTTCACGTAAGTAAGTATATATTTAAATATATTATAATTTTTAGTCTACTTATTTCAATTGATATTTTATTTGAAATTTTTGCCGTTGCTTTTTCTTATTTTTTTTTGACTTTTTGAATATGTTTTTTATGTTGAAGGTCACCGAATAGATTCGTGTAAATTGACTGCAATGTATGGTTTATAATGTATCCCGATATGGTGTTAAAACGGGAGTATCGATATCATCATAATTCATAATCATGAGTAATGCAAGAACCATCGAAGACGCCATCGCCATTTACTATCCCTTTGTAAACAGGTTGAAACCTTATTGCAACGTGACAAAGTCTATGGTCCACTGTCTCTTCATTCATACAGCTGATTTGAAGTTGTTATTTTTTTTTTATTGTTATTGATTGACAATATTCGTACCTTTACTGTGGGTGGAGTGATAAGGATAATTCTAGAATCAACGCTGTGTATTTGAAAATAAAGGATCTGTGGTATAACACCAACATTGTATTTTCTATAGTTTGTAACTTGAAACGCGATATTAATATAAGTGTATCATGACGGAGAGTACGTTCTCTTCAACTCTACTACGTTTTCTAATACTCATAATGTTTAATTGTTTTTGGAAAATAAACAAAAATATTAAAAAAAACGGCCAAGTGCGAGTCTGACTCACGCACCGTGGGTTCCGTACTAACTTTCACTTATCCCGTCTTAATTCCCCATCCCCATCCGCATACTCTCCGATAGCAGATCAGTTTTACAAGCCCTGCAGAGCTACACAGTAACCTCAGGACTCATATATGACTGTCACCGAGCATTGTCAGAGGTATGTAACAATAATAGCATAACTCTACAGTGGATCAAAGGACACAGCAACTCGCGTGGGAACGACGCAGGTGACGAACTGGCGAGAGGAGGTTCGGAGATGGAAGCAGAGGGACCCGAACCAATCATACCTCTGCCATTCGCCTGGCTGCGAAACACAGTGCGTAAAAACACGAAGGTAGAACAGCAACTATCTCTGGTCTAACTTAAGTACCTGCAGGCAGAGCAAAGAGGCCCTTCCGACAATCTACCCCGGGTTGTCACGCAAGCTAAGGCAGCTGAAGAGGCCGCAGCTCCGGCTCATAACTGGAGCGATAACTGGACATGCCCTACTAAACAAGCACTTATTCACTCTAGGTGTTACTGACAGTCCTCTTTGCAGAGCCTGCATGGAGGCCGAAGAGACAGCCGCCCACGTCATTCTCGAATGTCCTGGTGTGGCCAAATACCGGGCACAACACCTCGGGTCTCCGAGGTCACTCCCAGAAGTCGTCGGCAACATCAAGGGACTGCTAGGCTTTCTGGTAGAGTTGGGTTGGCAAGAGTAGTGCCAGCAACCCTTCACGCAAAATAGGCGCATTGTAAGACGTCGAGTTGCGGAAAACTAGCCCGCGATAACCTATAACCTATCCCATCTTAATTGGTCTGGTTGAGTTAAGTTTTCACCTGAAATGTATGGAGCCGCATACAAACAAGGTGCAAACGTAACGCAACTGAATTCTCCAAATACCTATGATGTTTGAAAAGAACTATATTTTTTATGATTTTCTTACAAATGTATAGTTTTCAGATTTTTATAAGTACCTATTTGTAGTATGTGACGATATTACTTGCCAAATTTCATAGTTCTAGGTCATCGGGAAGTACCCTATCATTTTGATTCCCTTGAGAGTGTCGAAATTTTTTGTGACATAAACTGCCGTATCTTTTTTTCACGTTAACATAGAAGTTTGATTTTATCACAGCTTCAAGAGACCGTAGACTTGAGTATATGGTGTTAATTTCAATTCGATGCCTCCACGCGCTATCGAGATAAAGGGTCTTGACAGACAGACAGACGGATGGACAACAAAGTGATCCAAAGGGTTCCGTTTTTTCCGATTGAGGTACGGAACGCTAAAAAGAACATCAGTCAAGTATCGTGCAAAGCCAAAGGTTAAAAAGACGCGCGAGCACATGCCCAAAACATGCAGATCCATTTAAATATTTTAATCTATCCGAAAGTTCTTACCATACCTAGGTACATTTTGTCGCTAAACTGTATGGCAGTTCTTGAATGACTGTTTGAATGCGCTGCAAAGTAGCCTACAAGTTACCGGACTTTGATGAATCTGTTTCCTTACTGTAAAGTGATGCGGTCGAACTATGGCGTGTCGCTTTACTCCCTAGCTCCCTACTTCCTACTCGCCAAAGTCCGATTGATTAAGTTCATTATATTTGAGTGTTCCTCCGGGTTAATTTGATTGATTTAATAGCCAATGGAGACAAGCATTAGCCCTATCACCAACCGCCGTAATTCGATGTAATTATTGGTATTCGAACTGCATGAAGTGACATTTATAGGTTGACGTTTAGGTGCTGGAAGTAACTGGCAATAATGTAATTTTCAATTTAAATTCAATGAGATTATCAGATTAATGTACTTGCGTTGTTAAATTTCATGTGTGAGCTCAGTAGGTACCTTCTAGTTATATTTCTTTAATTGATCAGCAAAAAGCAAACTAGCACCATAAATATCGATATTAAATAAAACGATTGCGCGAAAGTCGTACATAGGTACGCTGGAGAATCGTACTCGGGTATAGACCCGAGTACGATTCTCCAGCCCAATTAGGCGGTGCGCCTGGCGACGTCGACTGGGCAGATCCGACGTCTCTTTGTTCAAAAATACGTCTTCCGTTTCTTACTACGAAATGAAAGAAGTTAATTCGCACGTACCACTGATAAATCTCTATCGAAGATTTCTGGAACCCCTTGGAATTCAATTCTTCGGTCAAATTAATGTGCAATGATTTCGCAATAATGAATATTAGAAAAAGCAGGTGCTTCTAAAGGAAGGGTTGAAAGGTATCGGAAAGACAATGCGGTATAAATCACCAATGTCATGTTTCTTCTAAGTGCCAACTTTCGATTAGTACTAACTTCAAATTCAGCCTAGATGAAATTTCCAAAGTAGCCTTATGCGTCCTTTAGAGATTTTCTTCTATTCTAAGAAATATTTTTTACATCTTCTTTCTAATTGAGATTAAATATTATACCTACTCATTCGATGATATAAACAGTATTTAATTCGTTACTATTTTAACTTAAAGCGTCATATTCATATAAGGTTCGTGTATTACCGTATAGACACACCGACAAAAAACGATGGCATACAGGGGTTCCGTTTTAACAACTTATACAATCCTAATAGGATAGTAAATTATATATCTTAACCGAGATCTTGTATTACGGCAATACGCTACTCGCACCGAGCCCAGAAGAGGTTGATTGCTCAGTGCCCACCTCCAACCGCGCAAAATGTATTCAGATACATGCACATTTTAATATGACGACCGGTTCAACGTGAAACTGCAATTTGAATTTCAATTAAACGGCTTTTGGAGTAAGTCTTCCCACGTGCATCTGAAACTGCCCGTTTCAGATTATATTCATAATAAGTGACATGACCGTGTTTATATGAATATTAATAACTAGCTTCTGCCCGTGAATACGTCCGCGTATGAGTCGTTAAGCGCGAAAGGGCTTAAAAATACGCTTAAATAAAGTTGAGTGCCAAACCTTTAATTTGATTTAAGAGCATTTCTCAAAAAGTTTGTACATTTACTTTACGTCTTTGTCCGGGCCGGTTCGAAGCTTGTAATAAATTAAGAGACGATATCTAATATAATCTGACCTTGAAAACTTAAAAATAAGTTTAGTATCTCTAAGATAATATTATTGTCTGAAATCATAATGCATAATATAATTTTATAAAAATATTTTAAAATATGGGGTAGGTATCATTTGTATGGCAATGCAAATGTCCCCTTAACAAAATTGTAGTTAAATTATCGATTTTCTGTAACAAAACTTAGTGTTTCGGGTTGAGTGTTGTGTTTCATTAAAAAAGAGATATCTCAGAATTCATAAAAAATTAGTATTGTTGTCGTTATTTAACGTATATATTTATAATAAAAGATAATAATTTGTCCTAGAAAAAGTTCCAATTTTGTTTCCGGTGTTTGTTACGCTATTTTCATAGAATTATGGGGTTTTGTTAATTCAATTGTAGTTTTATAGGAAAGTGGTAACACTAGGGATATTTTTAAGAGTGGCCATCTTGGCATATTGACAGTCTATCAAACGCAACGGTAGGAACACGCTCGCCGTTGGTGGTAACCGAAAATTTGAACTCCTTCTTTGTTACGGGATAACTTGGTAAGTTTCACTTTTTCTTCAGTTTTGTTTCAACTCATCACTTAATCATATTATGACGACTAAGATACAGTACATACAATATTCGAGTTATTCATTAAATTCGGTTAAAATATTTTTTAAAACGTCCGAGCATCACTTCGTTACTTTCTTTTTTGTTACTTTTGAATCGTTTCGTATGACTAGGAAGTGAAGGTAACAAAAAAGAAAGTCTAAGGAGTAGTATAGACTATAGAGAATGACGTAATACAATATATATATTTCTCTTTAAAAAAAAATAATAAATTTATTTCAATTTTAATAAAAACATATATTATAAAGCAAAAGTTTCTGATTTTGAGTAAAATAATATTATTGATTTCTTTTCTAGCTGAAGAAAAAAATGAGGCTTTTTCACGTTTTTTTTTTTTTTTTTTATACTGTACAAACGATATATTTATTATCATTGGTAATTTTATTGTAAATATTAATTGTTAAATAAAACCACTTACGTCACCCTTGACAGTAAAGCGGGATTTACGCCCGCTTCGCGGGACGAAAATCCCCCATCCCGGCCAAGGCAAGACGTAAAACTTTAGACAAACCACGGGCGGTAATTTGTAAAGCCCCAGATTGCATATTTATTAGGGTGGGTCATTTTTTTTTCTTTTTTAATTTCTAACGGGCACAGTTGAAAAAAGGTGCCATTTAGTGTCATTAATGGATACAATATTGTTATTTATTTTTATATTTCCGTTTTATTGCCTCCAGATTACTCCAGAAAAAAGTTCCTAATGTATGGAGCACAAAAAAAGTGGACTTGTATATATTTTTTTGTTGTATTTCGTTTTGTGATGCCCTGCTTATTATACTCAGAATAAAAATACATTTAAATATTGGGCCAAATTTAAAATAATAAAACCAGACTTCATAACGCTCATTTAATATGGGCATTTCTATACTAACTTAAAAAGATTGCCGTGTAGGTACTGTAATACTCTGATTTTACTGTACTTTTTGATGTCTTAATTTTATTATTATTTGGATTCTTTATTGTGATCTGATCACGTCTACAAGTAGTCAAAACTGCATTTTGTGATTTATTGTAATGTTCCTATAAACAATACTCTTGAATAATAACAGAAGATCTCATGTCAATTCTGCTTGAATGGCACATTATTTAAGCACTAATTAATCTGTATGATTATTTTTTGTGATACATAACTAATAATTATATAGTAAGAAATGTAATTACTATTAAAGTGAGTTGTTAAGCATCTAATTAATATTGTAAGTGTACTAATTGTACACTATGCTTAATAGTTCCGATTTTGTTACCAAGGTTCCTATTATTGTTACTGTCCCTTGAAAATATTAGAGGTTTTTGTTGTTTTTTTTTAATTATTTGTTTAATAACATACATTTAATACATGTTTAAAATATAATTTAGATGGTCTTATAAATTATTCTTCAAAGATATTTTAAATAACTCAATTTAATACGCGTGATATTGTAATTTCAAACCTGAGTTTTGACTAAATGGTAACGTACAAGAGTAGTTACCATTATATCTTTAACTTATCGGAATATAGTAAGCAATTTTTATGAAAAAATATACGCGTATTGGTTATTACTATGTTAACCAATAAATAAATTCAATGTAATTCGTATGTGTTTATTTTATTTCCCGTTTGAATTAGGGTAACAAAACCGGAAATTTTGATTGCCTCGGCTCAATTAAATAAAATTTACAGTTAAAATTACACATCTAATCTCTGTCAAAAATTAATAAACTGAATCCTTAAATAACAGTTAAATAAAAAGCAACAACAAAATCATTAAAATGTGATATTATTTCTTTGTTACGACTATCCGAGAAATGTACAAACTTTTTGAGAAATGCTCTTAAGTACATTATATGTATATATTTATTTAATTATGATTTACCCTTGTTTTATAAACTAACTTTTCGTAGAATATTTTATTTCATAGACGTATCATTGGAAAGAAAGCATTTTTCTCTGAAACCATAAAATATTTAGGATTATCAAAAAACAAATGTAACATAACCTAATAATCTATATGATGGGATGACATTTACACTGTAAGAAAAAAATATAATTCATTATAGGTACATTCGATGAAACGTTTCGCAGAAAAACGGATTGCAGGAAGTTATTCTTGTCATCAATAAGCATTCTTATCAGTATTGCAACCTTATGGTGAAGTCCACGAAGTATCGGAGGATCTGCTCAATTGTTGTCTGTATACCTACATATATGCGTACCTACAAAGCAACTTGAACGATTTCCATATTAACTGATACAAGTTTGTTTTAAGGCTTTTTATTGGAAGATTTTAAAACCGTGATATAAAAGAATATTATGGAAAATATACATTCCCCGTCACGCTCACGTTATTGCGTATAAAATGGACACACCTGTTGCGTCCCCGGCATCGAATGAACTAAAATCATTTTTGAACTAAAAAAATGTGTTTAAAATGCTCTTGTATAAATTTTAAGCTGTTCAGGATAAATAAAATAATACAATAGGCTCTAATTGAAATAGTAAGTTTGTTCAAAAAAAAAGAAGCTATATTCTAGCATTCATATTTGTCTAACGTCTTCACTATTATGCGTGGCTAAGTCCGAAGCATAAAAAAGACCAAACACGAGCATCAAGCACAGTCTTCGCCATTAACTTTGGTATGGCTACGACGGCGCACCCTACTCAGACGATCTGATTACTACGCTTCCTTGGCTTCTGCTTAGCGTTCAGACAATTGCCGGCTGAATCCTGATATTTAATCGCACGGAACCCTGCGGATGCATGGTGTAGCCAAACTTGTGCAGCTTTAGAGAAGTGAGTGGACTGTTGGTTTATGCTATAGACTTTATAGACATTCGGAAGGAAAATGCGATAAGCGTGTTTAAAATTACCACTATCAGATTCAATCTAGGGGGGTAAACATATACTTATACGTATATCCACGTAATCCCCCCTTTTTCATTATCATAGTTGTTACAAATATGTACACATATAAAAAGACACTAAATACAAGCTGTTCCAAATCAATCGACAATACTATGCTCAAATTAATGCACTTCTAGTAGTATTTAGTCCTTAGAGGTTTAGAGCTTTAGTCGGTCGCAGATATCCTCACCAACGTAATATGTGATGTCAGAACTGTGCGAACGGTACTCGTATCTACACTGGGGCCTTTGTTTCACATCTGCCAGCGAGCACTAAATACATTTAAAACTAAATCTAAGTTGTTTTAACTAATAATTCGTATATATAGTATTCTCAAGCTTGCTGCCGCCCCATGTGTCACTTACACGTATTAGCTCCAGTTGTTCCATCTTGTTCATGGCTAGTACTTAGAGTACTTGCACGAACATAACATAGCCAAATAGATTAAAAAACGTTCGCCAACATTAACTAGAGACATTCTGTTACAAGCGAGTCTAAAACCAAACTATCAAAACACATTAATTTTTCACCACTAACCCTGCATTTGGAGTCTAAAATAAAGAGTTTCAGGTCCATAATGCACTGAAATAAACCATATTAATAGTCTATAGGGGTTGGTGTTCATTGTCACCTTTTTATCGGAACCCTAAAGTTAAGACATAACCTTGCAAATGCATCCTCGGCTTAGACTTGTCTCCATTCTCGATAAAATTATGAGTTTATTAGCCATGCGTGGCGGAGCGGGTACCATAAGAGGGGGGTGGATCCTAGAAGGTAATTATCAATTTCTGCTGCATAATAATGCACTTAAGGAGAGTTCCTTTACATCAAGATTAGAAACTTAAGTAGATTATCGATACGTATAGGGGTACGTACATACAGCCAGACATCATGGGCTTATAAAAGCTTATTGATAACTTGAGTGATAGTTGTTACATCTGGCCATGATAGGTTTGTGTTTAAAGGTTTACCTTATAAAAATTCGCGGGATAAAAATAGTACACGGTGAGATTTAAAACCGCAGCCTACAGCAGCTAGAGTAGGTTGTGGCGTCACGTTGATTGTTAAATCACAGTGATTGGCCGTCTAATATCACTGTGACTGTGACTCGTCACGAAGGGATAGCGTTTCCAAATCCCATTGGTTTTCTCTCTCTTAGTTAGTTTATCAAGTATAAACGCGATATGATAAATCATTATATTATTTAATAACATTCAAATTTAATTCATTTACTCAATCTACAATTGAGAACATTTTTTTTAATGAAATATAGCCACATTTTTAATTTTTTGAAAATATCCCAGTTAATGATTAAAGAATCCATTTGCAAAGTTTCTCATTTTAAAAGAGCGTAGGCGAGAAGTAATTGGTCGCAGAGCTCTTCTTTTTGTAGGCCGCGACTGTCAATTTTTAGGGTTCCGTACCTCAAAAGGAAAAAACGGAACCCTTATAGGATCACTTTGTTGTCCGTCTGTCCGTCCGTCCGTCTGTCAAGACCCTTTTTCTCAGGAACGCGTGGAGGTATGAAGCTGAAATTTATATCAATTACTCAGGTCTACTGTCCCTTGAAGCTGTGAAAAAATCAAACTTCTAAGCCAACGCAATCAAAAGATACAGCCGTTTATGCCGCAAATTTTCGACACTTGCAAGGGAATCAAAACCCACAGGGTGCTTCCCGTGAACTCAGAATCTTGAAATTTGGTACGAAGCAACGTCTTATAGCATAGATAAAGGAAAAATTACGAAAACCATAAATTTTTAGTTACATCACATAATATATATTTTTTTAATAATTTTAAACTTACTACCCATTTCCTCATAAACGCGTAGAGGTATTAAATTGAAATTCATACCAAATACTCAGGTCTATAATACCTTTAAGCTGTAACAAAATCAAACTTCTATGTCAACGCAATCAAAAGAAACAGCAATTTAAGCTGCATATTTTGAAACTCGCAAGTACTCGCAAGGGAATCAAAACCTAAAGGGTACTTCCAGTCGACCTAGAATCTTGAAATTTGGCATGAAGCAACGTTTTATAGCACACATAAAGGAAAAATTCCGAAAACCTTAAATTTTTAGTTACATTACAAAATATATATTTTTTTGTAAATGTCGATTTCGAATGTCGTAATGAACTAACTTTGTAAACCTTGCAGGTTTGTACGGAACCCTCGGTGCTAGAGTCCGACTCGCACTTGGCCGGTTTTTTTCCACAGGTGACGTCATTTGAGTGCTGATTCTTAGACGGCGCTGCTTTCACCTTTTTTATATTTTAAAAACTAAAATAAAAATAACAGTTTTGTGTTCTGTGATAATAAAGGAATGAAATTAGTTTAAACTTAACACTATTTTAAATTTGAAATGCTGTCACTTAAATGTCAAAAATATCAGCATGATGATAAGGTAAACATAAAACATAGGTATTTATCCATTTTAGGTGTTTGTGAAATTATTATTTTTCTCATAGTTTCGATGAAACTGTGAAATTGATTTTTTTTTCATAGTTTCGATTAAACTTTCTATTAGGTACGGTTTATAGTGTTTTCATGTGTAAAATATAGGAAGTTACATATGTACCTTTATAGGTCTATATTGAAAATAGGCATTTAATACAATAAACCTCATAAAATAATCTACGTGACGTATGGAACAGGCGTACCAAATACCAAAGTAACAGTGATTATTTATTTGAACTGAAACGACAGTCACTGCGGTAGAAATGAGACGTTTTCGCTATCTAGGGTAGGATAAGTTTCTAGGGTAAACGGTTTAGGCGTTGCATTGGGATATCGATATCACATTGTTTCACGTGGATTACGGAAATAATATGCTTCATTTTAGTTCATTTCGTTTGAAACGCGAAATTATTTACGTTTTTTATCCGCTGCGCTACGTCTCTGAGACTCCGAGTTAAAAAGTAGGTACTTAAGATTTAATTTTGCTTCCCCGCAGTAATGTTACAATACTTCTTTTACCTGGTTAAATTATTAGCTGCCACTATATTAATTAATTACATTGACCAAGTCATTTCAGATATTCTAATTTGAATTCATTCAATTTCAAGGGATAAGATATCAATGTATCTAATCAAAATATGTATAACAATTACGAAACCAATCGTAGACGGTTTAAAATAACGAATTGAGTGCATTCAAGTTCATCAATAAATCAGATGTCCTTCTGATTGTGTTATAGAGACATGAACACGTTATGGAAAATAATATTTTTGGGTTAAATTACTGGCACGGTAATAAACTTGAATATAAACGAAGTAGAAGTACCTACCTAGGCATTGGATCCTATTTGATCTATAATGATAATGAGATTATATTTTGTTTACCTATATTTTAGAAATTCCGTAACCTGTATTTATAAAATTAGTTAAAACACAGAATGAACGTTTCGCGTTATAAGAAAACCAACCTAAGTTAAACTTTACCTACTTAGCCTCCGCTCTTTGATGTCAATGTCGAACGGCTGAATAAAAAAAATCTTGTTTCCTAACCTTTATAGTAGTTAATTAATTAAACGCTATTAAAAAAAGCAGTGATTACTTGAAACTGAAAAGATAGTTGTCGTAGATTATCAAACGACCAAAATGAATTTCTTTTTACCGGACTGCATAAAATGTGAGTCATATTTTTATCGCCTGGAAGATGAAAATTAAATTGATTGTGAATACTGCCCGGTAGTACAGATGCTTTCATAATTTGAAGATATGACACAGATAATTAAATCTACTGTGATTTAAATGTTTTTAGATAGATATTTTCCCAAGCAAGCAATATTTTTTCATGTCAAGACTGAAAACGCAGATGCAGAAAGTTTAATTAATAAAGTACAATTTTTTTCGGAAACTGCCCCCCATTGGTTGGACTAAAGCAAAGGGGGTCCCGACACTTAAAAAATTTTTCATCAGTGTGATGTCATATTGACACCTCATTTTTATGATGTTATCGTATAGAGGACGCTGAAATAAGCATGTTTTGTATGGGCAACTTTTCTCTAAAATCAAAAATGACCGAGATATTCGCCCTCAAAGATTTAAGTTTTTCAAGGGAGCTGGGACTTAGCAAAATTTCGATGGTTGTTGGTGTTATTATAACACCTATTTTTTATGATGCTATCGTATAAAGGACGCTAAAATAAGCATGTTTTGTATGGGGAACTTTTCTCTAAACTGGATAATTACCAAGATAAATGACGGATTATAAAATGTAAAATTTTCAATGATGAAATGGGTACGTATTGAAAACATTTTGAATGGTTTTAAGTAAAGACCCACTGCCTAAAAGTGATATTCTATAGCTTTTTGTTTAGGTCAAAAACCGAAAACTGTAGGTTAGCGTCAGAATGCTTGCTTACTTTATTGCAAAATGATTGGAAGAACTGCGACAAAATGGACATGGGTCAAAAACCAAAAACTGTAGGTTAGGTTAGGTTTGTTTATGACCATGGATAGCGGAGCGAGCGAAGCGAGCGGAGCGACAGAATGCTAACTTACTTTATTGCAAAATGTTTGGAAGAACTGCGACAAAATGGAACAGGGGTCAAAAACCAAAAACTGTAGGTTAGGTTAGGTTTGTTTATGACCATGGAAAGCGGAGCGTCAGAATGCTTGCTTACTTTATTGCAAAATGTTTGGAAGAACTACGACAAAATGGAACTTAGGTCAAAAACCGAAAACTGTAGGTTAGGTTAGGTTTGTTTATGACCATGGATAGCGGAGCGAGCGAAGCGAGCGGAGCGACAGAATGCTAACTTACTTTATTGCAAAATGTTTGGAAGAACTGCGACAAAATGGAACATGGGTCAAAAACCGAAAACTGTAGGTTAGGTTAGGTTTGTTTATAACCATGGATAGCGGAGCGAGCGAAGTGAGCGGAGCGACAGAATGCTAACTTACTTTATTGCAAAATGTTTGGAAGAACTGCGACAAAATGGAACATGGGTCAAAAACCGAAAACTGTAGGTTAGGTTAGGTTTGTTTATGACCATGGAAAGCGGAGCGAGCGAAGCGAGCGGAGCGACAGAATGCTAACTTACTTTATTGCAAAATGTTTGGAAGAACTGCGACAAAATGGAACATGGGTCAAAAACCGAAAACTGTAGGTTAGGTTAGGTTTGTTTATAACCATGGATAGCGGAGCGAGTGAAGCGAGCGGAGCGACAGAATGCTAACTTACTTTATTGCAAAATGTTTGGAAGAACTGCGACAAAATGGAACATGGGTCAAAAACCGAAAACTGTAGGTTAGGTTAGGTTTGTTTATGACCATGGAAAGCGGAGCGAGCGAAGCGAGCGGAGCGACAGAATGCTAACTTACTTTATTGCAAAATGTTTGGAAGAACTGCGACAAAATGGAACATGGGTCAAAAACCGAAAACTGTAGGTTAGGTCAGGTTTGTTTATGACCATGGATAGCGGAGCGAGCGAAGCGAGTGGAGCGTCAAAACACTTGCTTGCTTTATACACACAATTGACAGGTTAGATTAGGTTTACAAGGAATGAAATGCTATACTGAGCGAGCAAACAAGTACGTAAACTTAATTTTTTTTTTTATTCTTTTTGTTTTTTCTTTTTTTTTTACTTTTACAATTTTTTTTTTAAGTTATGGTTTTTAGTATTTGTTGTTATAGCGGCAACAGAAATACATCACCTGTGAAAATTTCAACTGTCTAGCTGTCACGGTTCATGAGATACAGCCTCGTGACAGACGGACAGACGGAGAGCGAAGTCTTAGTAATAGGGTCCCGTTTTCACCCTTTGGGTACGGAAAAATCCATCATAACCCCCCCCATAACCCCCCCCCCCCCCACACATCAAACAGATTTATTTTTTATGGCATCATTCAATTTTTCACTGTACCAGTATAAATGCAATTTTGTTTCATGCATGAAAAATAATACTGCCCGGTTGTAAACTGAAGCTTGAAAGCGTTAGGTTTGTAATTAATACACGTATTAAATAAGGTAGGTGACAGCCAGATTTCTAGCAGTGTAAAGGATGTTTGATCTTCAATCTGACTGGGATATTCATTAAGAGATACGACTACGAAACCTTAACTTCACTAACTACTAACACGAACTATGTATTAGTATATCTACATAAATGATATTATGTAGCTATATACGTAAAAATCAAATGTTTGAACATTAAAGACATTATAAACAGTAAGAAAAATAGGTTAATTGGAAGAATAGGAATGCTAAATCAAAAATATTATTTTTGGTTATTTTTTAAGTAGTTTCTGTATTAGATGCTACTTAGGATGTAGTAAAGTTAAATAAAAGGCTACAACTTTTCCTCCTTCAGACAGAAGTTTCAGTCGCTGATATATTTATACTATTTAAGTATTGAGATTCTCGCAAAATAATAACCAACCAAAACTCCCTATACAAAAAACATAATTGAATTAACGCATTTATTTGAAAATGATGATGGATCCGATAAAACACTGCGCAACATTAAATACCGCACTGCACTATGATGTGATAAATCATTTATTTAATATCGTTACTGTTCCACGCTCCGATAAGACACATAGCATCGATTGTCACCGCAGATATGCCGCGAATGTTAATGTACTTTGTAAAATCCGCGCGGAAAATTGATTGAAAATGCAAAAAATATGCACATTCAAAATGAGTTGTCACCACTATAATGAAATATTGTACCGATTTTCTTCCTTTTCGTACTTCCAATTTCGCCAAACATGTACTTTTAAAAACCGATTCCAACGTCAATCACATAATATTGTTGTAATTTATAAAGCCACTAGCTATGCCCCGCGGTGTTACCCGCTCATCCCTCGGGAACACTACATTTATTCGGGATGAAAAGTATCCTATGTCCTTCCACGGGTCTAAAACTATCTGTATACCAAATTTCATCTAAATCGGTTCAACGGTTTAAGCGTGAAGAGGTAACAGGCAGACAGACAGACAGACAGAGAGACAGACACACTTTCGCATTTATAATATAAGTATGGATTACCTCTCTTATCGGGTTTGTAATCGCTCAGGACTCACCTAACATTAATTAATAAGTTAATAACTAACCGAGCATGATCAAATAGGAACTTCAACTACATGGAAAGTGCCATCCTTAGCCAAAGATGTACAGTAACAGCTAGCCTTTGAACTGCTGCGATTGACGTAAAGCTGCGACGAAGACGTGAAGGAATTATATTTTCGTATTTTAATTTTACATAATGTGTTATAGAATATTTTTAAATGTAGACCTAGCCATGGAACTGATTCTATTTCTTTATAACACCGTTTGTTATGTAGGCACCAATAAAACACAATTTTTATGGTGAAATTCAAAATAATATATTAGTTTTATTAGCTTTTGGATTATTTTAATAAAGATCATATTATTAAAATCCATATCCATATGAAGCTGTAGGTACACAATAATCTGCTATGAATTTACGAAAATTCATAACAGATTATTGTGTACAGCTTAATATGATATGGATTTTAATAATATTACGTCATATCATCCCTTATACTATTCTTACCCCGGTGTACTATTACGAGCGATTGTGTAGTAGGTACGTACATATTTAAGCATATCATAAACAGATATCAATTCACGACTATACACTAAATCAAGCAGTGGCCAGAAACTAGCAACAACTCCCATTCCTTTATTATTTAGTTCCCAACTTGCAACTTGAAGCAACTTATCAGCGGCATGAATTTTATGATGAATATCTACCTACATATTTTATTTCTCTTAGCAATTCCTCAAACGCTTTTCGCTTATTTCGAATCGTACTGTGCAGTCTCGTTTCAGTTTTCATCTTTAAGGAGGAATGAAAACGTCCAATATGAAACTTTTATCTCCTTTCAGAAATACTGTGAATTTCATCGCTCTCGCTGCAGCTTGGTTCCTTAAGAGGATTGCTCGAAAAAACAACGTACCGAACTCGTACGGGAATTTTTATCTTTAACTTTATATATAGGACGCCAGAAATTCTTAAACTGAGTTAGGGGTACACTGGTAATTCTTCCACCTGTCAGAGAGCTGTGTGTGGTGTTTTGGCATTGAATCGTAACTACAAACCTATATTATTTGTGAATTACCTATGATGATCCGCGACGTTTTGTTTCGTATTCGGTTGGCTGTATGTGATGAGTATATGTACCTTTAAATTGCCAGTAAAGTAATAGGAAAAGCAATGGAATTTTGGAATATCAATGTAGTCAAGAATTGGCCTTATATAATGCAGATAAAACTATTTATACGTAATGAATATTATTTCAGTGGTTTATAAACAACTCAAAAATAAATGATCTAAGTAAATTAATATGAATATATTTTCCTCAATCATGAATTCTTGAGATGTACTAGACTTTTATGCGGGCAGGAGACGGTTTAAATCTCGCCGAATTTTAAAATGACAACTGGTACTGTCACTTTCGTACACGTAGTATTATATAAACGCCAAGGAGATTCTGCACGGATATAGGAAGCACTCTGTGCCGAGCCGCGAATCTAAATTATATGCAAATAGCAATCGCATTCAGTAAGTTCCACTACCGCTAAAGCGAAGAAGACTAGACTGCCGGCGACATACATGACGTAATTTAACATCAACTCTAGATTAGAGGTGACAAAACGCATCAGTTCACGTGGTAATTATCGCGCTTGTTGCTGTTCAGATAGTTTATTCACAAACTACAATTAAACAGATATAAACTAAAAGTTTATAAATGGGTAAAAATATGAGGTATAATTTGCAAACGTTACTAAGTATTTCCTAAGCCTGAATCGCTACGCTACAAATTTGATGACGACAACATAAAGGATAGCGAAGATTTATAGTATGGCAAAAGAAGGCTTCTATTAAAAAGCTTAGACTCATCATAACAAGGCAATTTCGATAAGTCAACAACGCGTGTAGCAGACGCCGATGACGCAGCATGACTTGACGGGACGTGACACGACAAGAATGACGTCCTGAGACATGACACGAATTTATTGGCGTCGCATGATAATGTGTCAGATCACGATAACGCGATGTCAAAGGTCGACTTTTCAATAGCACAGAGACAACTATTTCCCATATACTAGGTATTTCCCATTTCAGGTTATGCCTACGCTTCAGTGCCAAGTACCGGGAGCCTGTTAACTGAAAGAGCGGGTAATGAGCAGGAAATGATTAAGTGAGATTGCACTCCGGTAAAAGGAGTTACAGTTTCTACCTTTCTCTGTGAAGCAGCGCAGGCCGGTAAGCACCTTGCTAGCTACCTCTTATTCAACCAATTTATAGAAATTTAATGAGGAATAATGTTGTATATGTTATACCTATATTTATTGCATGTTGTAAGAATGTAATTATTGTCTGTATACTGAATTTATTTGTATAAAATAGGTTAAAGGTATTTTTTTTCATTTTGGTCGTTTGTACATTCCGGGTGGCCCATTTAGAACGGTCTGTATGGGAAAGTCTGAAACTATAAGACATACGAAGATCTGTTCTTAGGAACCATGTCATCGTTTTTAATAACAAGAAAAACTGCATTCGTACATAAATAAACCTGTACTCAGCTCGGGAATCGAACCCGGATGTTTTGAAAAATAAAACTAACATTATTTCTACCTAGATATCAATTGTGGAGCTCTTTCCCTGAGGTACTAACGTTGTTTTTTCAAGTACGTGCTACGACTATCGAATACCTTGATAAACTAACAGATGGCGCTAAAATTATAACACCTAGTGACACGGAGGAAGGATTTTGTCAAATTAACTCAAAATTTAGAAGAGGGGATACAGGTATCAACAAATTTAATTTAATAATTTATTTAATAATCACGCTACCAGTTTTTATTACATTATTTGAAGTTTCTTGCTTCATAATAAATTGCTCTAACTGTACTTATCTCGAAATAACGATAGTAAATGTTTCGATTAAACCAATAACAGCAGTAAATTCGATTTTCACATACTAAAAGCTTTTTCTTGAAATTAACTTTAACGCCATCTCGCGGATTATTAAGATACCTGTAGTACCTACCTCAATGCAGTCCAGTAAATTATTTTTGATCGCGGTATCCCCTACGCCAGGTAAGTAACCAGTAAATTATTATGACAGGTCATGATAATTTATTGTTATCTTAATATACAGGGTGTCCCTAAAACCAACGCCGAAATGAAGAGGGGTGATAGAACAGCTCATAAGCAACCATATTAAGTTAATTTGACCTTAATAAAAAGTTCATGGTTTTCGAGATATTTGCATTTAAAAAAAACTCGTGACTTTTGATGCCCTGCGTCAGTATGTCGATTGCCACCACTGCAAATTTAGGTATTTTTTAAATCTGTTTTTTGCAGGATGTTACTAAAAACATATCCTATCGAATGTAATTTCAATTTATTACATATCATGATGCTTTGTCGGTAAAAAAAATAAAAAAAAACGAATTATAGCAATTTATTAAATTTAGCCAGCGGTTTTGATCGAGTTTCCTTTATAAAAAGTATTGTAAACTAACATGGCACACAACATAAACAGATAGTAAAATTATTGTAGTTTTCAAAAAGGTACAGCATTTTCTAATTTACGCAGCAGTTTACGAGATATTGATATTTTACACCAAAAGGAGCTCAGACTGCAGTTATTCCATAGTATGGTACCAGAGCCCCTACTAGGCTCAGAGTTTGAATTTTGAACAAACAATCGATTTAAAGAATACTTTATTTAGAATAGGAACACAATTCAATTTTAGAATAAAAAAAAATGAAATGTTCATAGCGAACCTGGCAAATAACGTAAAAAGATAGCAAATTTAGAGTTGTTTTTAAAATGGTATTGAAGTGAATTAATTATTTAGCGGTTTATAAGATAATGCAAAAATAATACTGGTTGCCATTTTTATCTGTTAAGTGAATAAAAAAACTAAAAACATTAAAAAAATACGATACCTGTTTTATGTAACTAAATTAAATGTTCAAATTGTCCGCCATTGACTTGAATACAAGCTCGGCATCTCCTTAAAAATGCTCTACTGATGTGACGTGCACTTCTTGATACGTCGTTTTGGGCCTCTGCGTAAATGCGTTGTCTCAGCTCCGCTATACTGTTAATTGGTTCATTGTAAACTTTTTCTTTAATATAACCCCAGTAATAGAAATCCAGAGGATTTAGGTCTGGAGATCGAGGAGGCCACAAAATGGGACCCAGACGGCCGATCCATTTCTGTGGATAAGTTTGGTTTAAATGTAGTCGCACTTCGCGTGCATAATGTGCTGGACAGCCATCATTCACCTCCGCGTAGCTAAAGGTACGTCGTCGAGAAGATTTGGCAACTCATTCTCTAAGAAATGCAGATAACTTGGACCATTCAGCGTTTCTGGTAATTCAAATGGGCCAATTATTTTCCCATCTAATATTCCAGTCCAGAGGTTCAGTTTAAATTGGTACTGCGACCGATCTTCCCTCATTAAATGAGGATTTTCTAATGCATAACTGTGTAAATTGTGCATGTTCATAAATCCATCGCTCTTAAAAGTGCTTTCATCAGACCATAAAACCATATTTATGAAATTGGGATCCTCTCTGTGTTTTTGCAGCATTGTCTGGCAAAACTGAACACGAAGTGGGTAATCACGGGGCAGCAACGCTTGAACACGTTGTATGTGGTATGGATGATATCCATATCGACGTAATATTCTATTGGCAACAGATTTTGATATCCCTAAATTACGTTCAATGTTCCGTGTCGAAGTGAATGGGTCGTTTTGAATCTCTTGTAAAACATCTTCATCGTAATCTCCTCTAGGTCTTCCCAATCCACCACGATTGCCAGGCAAAACGCCTTGTGAGTATGCGAGATGAACATTTCGAAATACTCGATGGTCCGGATGCCTTAAATTTGGATATCTTTCCCGATAGAGTCTAGCTGCAGCACAAGAGTTACCCTGACATTCCCCATAGACAAAATGCATGTTGGCATATTCTTGAGGAGTATAATTCTCTGGTATATTTGTAACAAACGCACTACAATTAATCTTAACAGAGCCAAAGTAAATCGAAGTTAAAATCAATAGGCAGAACTCGAGTCCAAGATGCACAAAGCAAAGTTAAATTGTACCAAAAATCCAAATCACAAGGCAAACACGAGTTCTATTGGTAAATCAAGTCTATTTAAGAAAATAAGAAACCAAACTAAATAAAGAACATCAAACGAATTGATGAAGTGTCCTAAAATTACTAAAATACTCTTTAATCAGAAAGCCGACTTGAATTCGAATTTCAAATTGTGTTCCAATTTCAAATTGTGTATTCTTTGAATCTATTTTTTGTTCGAAATTCAAACTGAGCCTAGTAGGGGCTCTGGTTCCATACTATGTAATAACTGCAGTATGAGCTCCTGTTGTGTAAAATATCAATATCTCGTAAACTGCTGCGTAAATTAGAAAATGCTGTACCTTTTGAAAACTACAATAAATTTACTATCTTTTTATGTTGTGTGCCATGTTAGTTTACAATACTTTTTTTAAATGAAACTCGATCAAAACCGCTGGCCAAATTTAATAAATTGCTATAATTCGTTTTTTTTTATTATTTTTACCGACAAAGCATCATGATATGTAATAAATTGAAATTACATTCGATAGGATATGTTTTTAGTAACATCCTGCAAAAACAGATTTAAAAAATACCTAAATTTGCAGTGGTGGGAATCGACATACTGACGCAGGGCCTCAAAAGTCACGAGTTTTTTTAAAATGCAAATATCTCGAAAACCATGAACTTTTTATTAAGGTCAAATTAACTTAATATGGTTGCTTATGAGCTGTTCTATCACCCCTCTTCATTTTGGCGTTGGTTTTAGGGACACCCTGTATGCTCTGGTAGGACTATGAGCTAATTTTCAAAAGAGAGACATTCGATGCGAGCTATGTCGCGGCCACAGCTAGTAAAATAAATAAAAGCTGTCGATAGCTCCAAAAGTTATTTTATTTCGTGACATTCAGTACTTTGCGTATCCGGCAAGCCGGCGAGTGGTGTACAAGAACAATATTTTTGTTAGCTAAGTAACCGAACCCAGCGCGGCGGTCACGCCTACCTTTATAGCTAATTGGATTTACGTTACTTCCCTTGACGTTATAAACGCCAATGCTAGCAATAAAATATACTTTCTGCTAAGTTTGAATCCATTCCCCTTTTATAAATAATCGTTATCGTCATGACTGTCTGTTCTTAAAGTTTATTTTTATTATCTACCATTATTTGATTGCTTTAAGAGAAACCAGAACCTCGCATCGAAGATTCTGTCAAATGCAATCGTTAATCCCGGATCGAGAGTTGCACTCTCAGCCGCAAGACGTCGCAAGCAATAAACTGGAACAGATGTTGCATTGATCTGTTTTGTCAACTTGAACTGAATTTAAACATATCCGAACGCCATCGTATTGGAGTTTGTCAGCTAAGCGTAAATTCTGAAACTATCATCCATCAATATCATACATCTATGCCTCTTTCGATGTGTAGTAGTTTATGAAAGTACAATAGGTATACAACGTATTAAGAGGCCTTATTCCTTTTAAATTATATTTTTTTCATATTATGACAAATATATTGATAATTTCAACCAACTGTTTAATACTTATCCCTGAGTTCTAGAAAGTAACTTAGCTATTTCATGCTTTCATTGCGTGCAGGCGAAAATAAGTGGAAACAACCAGTTTTCTGTGTGAATTTTGTCATTAAGTTAAGAGTAGTTTTTGAAACAAATATTATCAATGAAAAATACAAACTGTAGGTTTCAAATATATACCAATAAATCTCAATAGCCATGTTCTAAGTAGAAACATTGATAATATGTTAAGAAACATTTTTGGTCATAGAGAAAGATATCTAAAATAATCAGCATTTTTGAATGGATAAGGAGCTTTAAGAACTTAAATAAATGCACAGGCTTTTGAAATAAAATGTAATGAATGAAAAGTCCAAAATAGAAGGATAAAAAGAACAGACAATATAAATCTTATAAAAAAGGATGTGCATCTTGCACAACTTTGGAGATCTTTTCCGATAACGGAATTGCCTTCATTGGAGCGCTGTGGAATGTGGAAGACTACGCTGCTAACGAGTATATTAACCAAATAAAAAGAAAAGTCCAGAATAAAGGGATAGACAATAAAAAATCTTATAAAAAAGGATGTGCATCTTGCACACTACTAAACTACAGGACAGTGAAAAAAAAAACTATTATTATTAACCGAAAGAGCGAGGCGCTTCAAGCGTCTCCGGTTGTAGATGTAGCTCTTTGCTTGTAGAGTACAGGGAAACCTATAGGAAGTTAATATTTTGCCTGGTTTTGATTCCTTTCAACGTCCAATATAAACTGGCACTCTCTAAGTACGTAAGTCCTAAGTAGTTAGGTAGGTTCGTGTTAGTTTATAGTAGACTATAAATTCTATTAAACTTACACTCCTCGTCCGATATTGATATTGATTAATATTGAGGTATCAAATGACTCTTTATTATGGCAAACGTGGCACAAATTAAATTTTTAACCGACTTAAAAAACAAACGTGACCTACCAACGATTGTGTTCATGTGTATCTTACATGTACCTTAGAATAAATACACCTCGAAACCTAGTTCGCGTTTGAAAGTAAAGTTTTGGTAAGACACGACCTGTCACACCTGTTAGTGTCGTCCGTGTGCGCATCTGTCACAACGTCAAACTCACAAACATACGTCTCTATGATTGGTTCGTAGACACGCACACATGAAACCAAAAGCGGCTTAATTTTTCGCAGATCTATTGTATGGGGGACTATCGACCTAGGCGTATTTATTACGTAGGTATATCGACGTAAATTGTCATCTAGTACCCATAACATAAGCCTTCTTGAGCTTAATTTGGGACTTGATCAATATGTGTGAGGTTGTCCAATATTTATTAATTATATTTATTTATTATTTATTAATTCTAAGATGTGTACCTACCTAATTGGTTGTTAGGAATCAGTGTCAACTGTTTGTAGGTACCAAATAGGTATAGTTAAATAATGTGGAATCCACCAACTTGGCTAAAAGGACATTCGTAAATAACGGAAGGAACATATAATTCCCAGAGGCTTAGGATGAGGATTAGGCTCGTATGTACTTACTCCTGTAACGTCATTTAATTTTTAGCAAGCATTTCGCGGGTTTACCATGTAATGTTGTAATAAAATTTCGAACAAATGAAATTCGTTGCTTTGTTATTCTGCCATTTAAAGTTCATACAAAATGAATCATTTGCCAAATAATATTCCCTGAACAGTTATTCTATAAAATAATAAAAATTGGAATGATCTGGTCATGAAATAAAATTACACCAAACGATAATTCGTGAACTAGGTACATGTTACTTGAACCGTTTTTGATGAAATGAAATTCGATGAAAAGTTTGTCGAACAAACAGGGGACACTCCATTTCGCGTTTGCTACGCTTTGGTTTTTCGGGGTTGGACGGGTTCATAACAAAACGTCAGATGATGTCACTCAATGTCACATAAATTGGCCATACTGCTTACATATTAGCTGTAGGTACTGTAGTGTTCACTAGGGTTTCACTAGGGTTGGGATACTTCAATAAACACATTAATCGGGCTTTCAGTAAACCTGCAGTGCGTCCGCCACCGGTGACGTCTGTCAATGTAATGACCGGTAGCTGGCGGCTCGAGGGTACATTTATTATCTATAAATATCTATATACTACAGGTACCTACAATTAAAAGAATTGGGTACATGCAATTGAACATTAAGTTTTACAAAGATATTTATATTATATTTTTTCACGATAGAATACGTTATTTTGATTCAGAATCGACGATTAGTTTATTTTTACATTATACAGTTTATTTGATATATTTTTTTTAAATCACGATGTGACATTTGAGCACATTCCATACACCTCTGACAAACTGAATGTTCCCAATTCAACGATGTGGCTACCGGATATTAGCTACAAAATATAATAGGTAGGTAAGTACGTATAGCATAGTCACTTTTAAAAAATATGTTTTACGGAATTTATGTTTCTAGGAATACGGTAAAAAAAATCTGTATCCGCTACATATTTTTAGAAATGACCGTTATTTTGATCGCGTCTAAATAATTAATTCAATTAAGTGGACATAGAGTTGCAAGCTGTGTTCAACCGCAACGAAAGCCAGGCCTGTACTCCCAAGTGTCCAAGTCGAAGTCGGTATGTCGTTCTTTCTTTCACTCTCTTCCATATTTGAGTAAGAAAGACGGCGCGATTCGAACGAAGAACTTACGGCTACGGGTACGGCCTGTGGCGGCTCGTGGCGTGCGGAAACAATGCTTTTGTAACGTCGCATTTGTCGGGGAGATACTAATCATTGTTGTGTCTGCCCGCGACAAACTGCACCTTCTTCGAACATAATAAAGGTTATACTGAGAGTTCTAGAGGAAATCTATTGTACTCTGTTAAGACGATGTCAGGTGGTTACGGTTATTTTTCATTGAAAAAGTAGTTTTCACTTGTTTGGCTTCAAAGGTTTTCATTATCTCTGTAGTAAGGGTTGATGGTGCTTCTTTTGGACTCTAGAACCAAAAACCACCCTTTAACAAAGTGACTTCATACCTCATATACCTAAGTATATAAGTATTCAGAAACCTTATTACAAGCTTTTATATTTTTAACTTGCAACGTTATGTATACGAGTATATGCGGGCCAAATCTTGTAAGCTACTTTTGACCCACTTCGTGACGTTTGGGTTCAAATCTGGCATAGGTAGGTACGTGCGTATACTTGCGTATTCCCATTGAGCTGCGAGCGAAAGGTGGCCGAATTAACTTCTATCCTGAACAAGATAATTGTCGTGTTTGGGCTCATGTGGTTCATCTTGACGAGAAAATAAAATGATGGTGCAAAAAGAACAATCCGCAAAAAGAACTATTTTCGTTTTTTTTTAAATACTAAATTTTTACTTTAATTCCTAAATTTGCCTTTGTTTTTCGAACACAATTACCTACTAACATGCAAGTAGGGACTTTTGCAATTTTTTTTATCTTTATAATACATATTTCTATCACCATTTGCCCTTATCTCAATTATTTGGGGTCAGCATAATCATATCTCTATACAAATTCGTGCTAAATATAATATGCTGATGATACAATTGTACTCGTATATCAGTGGTATTTAACATCTTACTCGAGTTTCGCGCAGATAACTGGAAAACCGAGCATTTTGGTGAAAGATGCTGTTTTTATTGTCCGTATAAGAGATAAAAGGAAGCTCCAGTCTGACCGCTACATTTTCTACGAGCACTTTACACAGGGAGAGACCGTTTTCCAAATATTTTCGCCGCTCTGCATCGAGTCGGTACTTCCAGTGCCGATATGCAAACAATTTACCCAAAATTGAAGGTTTTTCAAAGGACCTTCAGGAATATTCATGGAGCAAACACGAATACTAGGTACATGCCGATATTCAATTGAAAACTGGCATTTTGGAACTCGAATATATGTCGCAGCATTATTACAATCATACGCAAAACCTACACGCACGGAGAAACAGTGTAGTAATTTCCAAAGTATCAATTTCGCGTAACGGTTCACTTAATACAATTTAATCCCGACGAAACAAGATGTTAAAGCGATAAAATTACTATCTAAATTGATAGCCAAGGGAGTAAGCGATTAATTTACGACGATGAAGTACAAATAAATGCTGAACTTTATTCATTGCGTCGAGATTTATACAGAAAATAATTATATTTTGCGCGCTTAAAAAGATTTAAGTGTAAATCACAGTGTTTTAACAAAAGTAATAAAATCGGTGGGATTGCGGAGCTCAAAATTAACGATAGTCATTATAACGCTTTCGCTTCTAAAAACAAATAAAACATGCAGCGCTCCGCGCGGGCAACAATTACGGCCGTGCCTTATAAATTGATTCTATTTTTCAGCTTTACTTTTGTTTGCGATGTACAATTTTATACAAAAATATCCGGTATAGTGGAAGGGTTGTATATTATAATGTTCAGTAATTTATCAGAGTAAGGTTTACCTATGCAAAATAAAACATGAAAACCGCATCTGCCGCCGGTTGCGGATATACATAGTCATAGTTACTCTATGGTCATAACTAATTATTGTAATAGTATTTATAGTTATACACGTTGTAGTCATAATAGCTATTTAAATATACTAAATTTTCATTTATTTTACAATTACGGCGAGAATTATAAAAGCCGTTATTGCTGAAATCGGCGGTTTTTATTATGATATTATATGTAGTTAAACAAATGAGTAGTTTCGCCATAATCAAAATGTCCTTGTGAATGAGGTAAAAATAACGTAGCTTTCAGTCAGTTAAGTTAAAGGAAATATTCACTAGTTTTAAAGCTAGGTATTTAATAGTTATTGAAAATATATGATAAATTACAAAACGTGCGTTAAAGGACACCAAAAAATGCGCGAATGATAATAAAGACAGCAATAACCCTAAAATTAAGGTTGATAGCTGAAAATAATGCAAAGATTTCGGAATTTGGGTACATACCGATTTCTCGTGTCTTCGTCGACCACCCCTTTAAAGGTATTCTATTTCATCGATAATAAAGGTCTTGAACTTAATTATTAGTACCGATTAGGCACGTGTTCGGAGATCTGGTCAGGATAACGGGGACTCATTGGATAAACCGGCTTCCGATTAAATAAAAATATTAAACCATTGATTCAAAGATCAAAGCTCAAAGAAATATGGTGAAAAAAAAATTCAACTATGGCTTTTTCATAATTCAGGGACCACGATAGGGGGACCTATGATGGCTATATTTATCACGCGATAAATAAGTAACAAAGTATCTGTCACTCACACTCGCATTGTGACGAAACGAGACGAATGCTTTGTCAACTATTTATCGCGTGGTAAAAGCAACCATCGTAGGCCCGCATGAGTCCATTGTCTCTGCTAAACACCCATCTATATCAGCAAAGTTAATTATGTTGCATGTTGGTTGCATGTTAGCAAACAAGCTTGCAATCTTTGTATGCCTCAGCCCAAGACACCACATAGTGATACAAACTACAAACCAGAATGTAACATTTATGTAATTTAGACACCTATGGACACATAATTATTGGAATCTGTCAGTAGCATGTGTCATCAGCAAATAGGTATATCAAGTCATCCCTGAATATGATACATAAATAAGGTACTCCTTGGGCCAAATACAGAACTTTGAGCTGTGCCCTGAAATGATTGGTCACCGTACCTGAGAAGCATAACATTGTAAATGCGGACGTATCAGAGAAGTAGTCAAAGTATGCGCTATGTTACACGCATGAATTTTCAGGGTTATGCTTCTCAAGTACGGCGTTGTGGACATGGTGATGATCATGGGATTATATTGTAGGGATGAGAAGAATATAAAACACACCATCACGGAGTGACTCGCTGGTGAGAAACCACAAACCGAATATCATTATTAAATAGGTTAACTAAACCCTAACTACATTTATGTACTGGATTTCGAAAAAACCCGTATATAATGTTATTTTACCATTAGATACTAGACAAATAGTGCCTGGCGTCATTCCTGGCGCAATCTAGCCAATTGAAAATACTAATCAGATAAATTTAAGTGCTACAAAATTGCCAGATTATTAATTAAAATCTAAAAGAAATTTACGAGCAAGTAAAATTATTACGCTCGCAATCTGAAACAATGCTTTCCGGCTTGCTGTAATACCTTCCACTCTTACCTCCGCTTCTGGATATAAATTTAAGTGGCTGCGGAAACATCGCGAGGGAATTAGTATCTTATATCCGACTTTTGTGGTTCGTTAGCGCGAACACTCTTAAGTGGCAAGACAACTAAAGCGAGACAATAACGAAAATTATAATAATAACGATCCATTAATTAGACACGCAATTTATAAAGCGATAGACGGCAGTAACAGGGTTCTCATCAAAATAACTCGAGGTCAATTAATATTATATCCGAGCGCTAATTACAATACTGATCCTACCGATACTGGCCTAAAAACAAAAGTGTCGCAAAAATAATGACTCACGTAATCAAACAAAAAGGGAGCTCAAACTGACATTTAATATAACTCAGCAATCAGGACGCCCTGACGTCTTGTCACGTCATGTCACATTTCTTGTCATGTCATACACCACTTCCTTGCTCCTTCTCCAAGTGGGAAGCGTTCATCGTACTCAACGGATAATACTTTTTATTGATTAAGATTACGGATTGTACAAAGGATTGTACAAAGTTTATTGTTTTAATCGAAATGAGAAACGTGGCGTCGAAAAGCAAAAGCACAATCCTCGGCGTCCACACTGATTTCCATTCTGTTTACGAGACGAGGAAGCTCTTACATAACAATGCAATTGTCCCCCTTGCTCGGCCAGTACAGTTATTGCTCCGCTTGCAACTCAAGTAGTCCGGAATAGAGGAGGGTTAGCAACAGAAATGCTTGCGTAATAACAGGCAAATGGCTAGCTAATAATTGAAGGGAGCTGCGAGGCTTGATTATGGAAGCGAGCGTTTATGTCCCAAGTGGCGGCCGCGAGCACAGCCTGGCGGGGAAACAGAACCTTTCACTGGGGAGCTAAGAGTGGACGCTCAAGAAACAGCCTCAGCGAACCCATCTTGCATCGTAATCTAATAATAAATATATTATAAACTAATGCTTTATACATCAAAACCCTCAACTCCCACTAATCATCGTTAGCAAACTAATTATAATTCAAAACTTAGATTATGATCAGTAGATAGATAAATCTCTACGGGTAGGATGAAGCATTATAATTCATATCTTAGCAATATGTAGAGGCTGTGCGTATCTGTCGGTAGCGGATATTGCATAACAATACAAATGCAGGACCTCACTACGGGCAGTTTGCGGTGTGTAGTCTATTAGAACGTGCTGCACTACACTTGTTTAGTGTTTAACTATTTGGGTATTGGCTAATACATTTGTCTATAATATGAGAACAAAATTTAAATTTATCATATATACTAGCTGACCTGCACGGTGTTCCGCACCCTTCCCACCCACAAGAACACTATTTTTTTTCGGGATATACAGTGCCCTATGTGTTAATCCAGGGGGTGTGTAATGATAGATATAACAACGTTTCATATAATTTCACAAGATATTACAACATTTGATATAATGGTTCATTTGATATGACAATAATAAGTATAATTTCATTGGGTATGATTAAAATGAGTATAAAAGAAATTTGAAAAGTTGTTATAGCGAACGTTACGCACCCGCCCTGATCTTCATGTCTGATTTAAATTTGAAAAATGTTTTCATATTAAGGAACACGGTTAGACAGTTAATTTATTTTCAAACTGTGTTTCACTCCGATAAATTCGTTTATTACAATGACCTGTACCTTAAACATGCAACTTCTACAGTGACTATGTTAGTTGTGATAAATAGATTTAATACAATTCCTTAGAATAAACATGCCAAGAAAATATCTCAGCAGACAGTTATTTTTACTTTTAGTAAAGTACCGCTTTGCGAGTTAGTAATAAGTGCTCACAGTTAGCGCCTACATAAGTAGGTACCCCAGGTACTACGTATAGGTAAGTATATTCCAGGATTCCTTTAAATATGTTGCTGTAAAATTATACGGTTTTTCTTTCGGATATCATGTTTTAGTTTAAGTAATAGACTAATAGTATTCCAATTGAACCAGTCAAATTAGAGTGAAATCTAAAGACAACTGACAATCTCTTAGTTTTAGAATTTTTGGGGGTGTGAATAAATTTTAAGTACTATATTTTCATAAAGTTATAAAATGTAAGCTTAGATTGCATCCGGTATTGTTCAGCTTTATTGTATGATGGGCGTTTTTATGCATATAACAGAACTAAGTAAACGGAACACCTTGTCGAATGTGGACACTAGTTTCTGTAATGCCTTGATCACACGTACCGAGCAAACGGGCGAGACAGTGCTCTCGGCCGAGTACTCGGTGCGTATAAACATAGCGCCTAGTGCTCGGCCGAACGAAGCGGCGAGACAGTAGCTCGGCTCCCGTTCTATCTACTAGGCCGAGTGTCCACCCTCCCGCTACCCCGCACTGTCTCGCTCGCTCACTCGGCCGGTCTGAACGTGCTCTGTCTCGCCACTCGGCGATTTTTTTACGATCCATCATGTCCGAAAGTCTCAATGGAACTGAACTGACTGTGCTAATTTCAAAACATGTGTAAACAGCTACTCACTTATATCACTGTCTCGGCCGAGAAACATTTTACTGTCTCGCCCGTTTGCTCGGTACGTGTGATCAAGGCATAAGATTATTGCCACCATACCTGTGACTGTACTTATTTGCCTAACATCGAACATGCGCATCACACGTATTCTTTTTTGGAATATTAATTAAACTCACTCGTTTTAAATTATAATAAGTAGCAAACATATCATAACACTTTAGTTTTCGTTGCGGTTTATATTCGTGAATAAATTCCGGATTCAGAACATGATATGACAGGATTGTGGTAATGTAATCGCAGAATCATGTACCGATGACTATTTGCAGTCTGTGAATTAACTGATTAAGAGCACATAATTATCACTGCTCCTATTCCCATACTATGAGTTTACGTACCGTAACTTTGCACTTAGTAACTATGGCGTCGAATACAAATAAGGCCCAAACCTAACGTAACCGGGTTAAGTTTGCACCTGAAATGTACGGCGCCGGATACAATTAAAGTCACGTTTGTTGTATGGGAGCCCCCTTAAATATTTATTTTATTCTGTTTCTTAGCAAGTATTTGTTGTTAATCGCTGAAAATTGTAACTATCGATCTATCACGGTTCATGAGATACAGCCTGGTGACAGACGGGCAGATAGACAGACGGACGGACAGCGGAGTCTTAGTAACAGGGTCTCGTTTTTTACCCTTTGGGTACGGAATCCTAAAAAATACATATAACAGCCATTTTAAAAAAAACTTCGGAGTTCTAGAGTTTAATGTAAATCTGTGTGTCTGTCCGTAGCAGCGTGGCTCGTAAACGTATGAACAAATTTGAATGCGATTTTTCAACCGAAAGCCTTGCCTGTAATAGTAATAGTTCCCGAGATATCTACCTTTGATTGAATCTAAGGGCCTTAATCACACTTGCGATTTGTGAGCGAGATTTCGTTACAAATAATTGTCGCGACGAACTTGCTGCGCGATCGCCTTCATACAATATTCACTCGCAAATCGCACTTGTGATAAGGCCCTAATGACAAGATCTCAGCCAGGTGTTCCAGTTGTGTTCAGGTTTGGAAGCATTTTTATACCACGTGCATAGAATAAATAAGTGTTCGCCTGTTACTTACGATAAAACTACGTACAATAACATAACTATAGCTGTATGACGAGTTAAGATTAAGATGAAGGTGCGTCTTTTGCATCTGTCATTAAAGTATACAACTTAAGTACCTATATGCAGTTCTCTGCAAAACTATTTGTACAGTTTGTCTGCAGGTGCGAGTCCCTATACAATAATTAAGACAAAGATGGGTTCTTTTTATTATTAAACACTTGAGTGACACTATAAATAAACAACTTTGTAACTCAAGTGTCTGCAAAAAATATTTTTTAATTCCCTAAAGAGATCCTAATACAGTCAAACCAGAGGTTTTGTGGGACATTGATTAAGACGTAAGAAAATAAATTAAAAGTTCCTAATAAATAGATAAATAAATAATAATTATTTTATATATAAGTCGGATATTCACATACTTAGTTAGCTCCTTCGGACACGTTTGACCTCAATGATTATTCCTGACACATCGTACCTACTTAATGTGTCGGTCGTAACCGAACATTAAAATATGTATCTCTGATTTACCATTTAATGCATAAATTGATCAAATAGGTGCTTTCCACGTGGGCTATGCCGGAAACTGGGTTACACTACCAGTGGGAATTTTGATGCAGTGACACCAATATTCATCGAACGAACGTGCGACCCGTTGAATATATTTTAAACCCAACACTTTATATTAATCTGCGACCTGCGTGCAGTTACGTTTTAAGGTTCAGTAGTCGAATATAAAACATTTATAGTTCAGGTTTATCTATCCGTGTTACAATCGCCTTCGCTTAGAGTGCATACGAAACTTTATTTACAACAACGTATGTACAATACAACTATAGGTATAGGTTTCAATATTAGATCTTAGGGGTGATAATTTGAAATCTAATTTGGATCGGACTGGAGAGATTTGCTTGACCTATCTATAATGCCTCAGATGATGATATATGGGTCAGGACCAAAAAGTTGGAAGAAATTAAGTCGTAGTTAGCGAGGAATTAAAAACAATTGAAAAAGTTCCGCTGTGCGACGAAAAATAACGATACAATAAGGAACCTTAAAATATAACATTAAGGTACGTTATTGAAGGGTTAACTGTCGTCGCACAACGGAGACTTTGACACAAATATTAATTGAGTGAGTTAAGGGTGGGTTAACGTTGCAAACTTTTTGGTCTTCACCCATATACTGGAATAATTTGGTGTCCTCACCAATCCTATTTTGTGTGCTTATGAAACTAGCCTTACTCTAAAAAGTGACGTAATTGATCGTGGAGCGCTGCACTGAAAAAAATAGCCAGTGGAGCCTACTGACATTACAGTAAGACTTACTGCAATAACAGTTAGGCCTACTGACATTTCACTAAACCTAACTGCAATAACGGTTACGCTTACTGTAATGTCAGTAGGCTCCACTGGATATTTTTTTCAGTGTGCCGCCCGTGCGCACCGCTACTTCTCGCTTCATGAACGCGCATCGAACAGAAGCATAAGGTGGAGCTGATGGAGCGAGAGTAGGTACCTACGATGTTTACGCTATAAGCGGGGCTTGATTGAGGCGCGTAGAGCTCAACTTTAAACGTAGAGGATATCAGGATTGTTATGGAACAAATTTACCGATGACTCTGAAGCAGTAAAGAGAGTTTTGCATTTTACTCTTCCACGGACAAGGTTCCGAGCAACTACTAGCGTCCTTATTATACTTATATACAATTCAATAATGCTAGCTGTGAATACTGCAAGAAAACTAGCAGTTTTGTTAAACTTTAAGATTATGTTAAATGTTATAGAAACGCCAGAAACGGATTATTGATTCCTACTTTAATTCGGGATTTGTATATTAGCCCCACTCATTTTATCGGTTGAAACAATAATGAACTTAAATTTTATAGCTAGCGTTGAAAATAGGAATGTAGTTTAGGAAAAAGTTCACCAATTGGGGAAGATGCAACGTGGTTAGACACTTTTGATGTGGACGAAGGGACATTTTCACCTGTACGTGGGAGGTGACAATTCAATATCGTCTGACGACAGTGCCCGGCGGCGAAGCGGCGACCACATCTGCCACAAGAGCCACACATACCCGGCTCTAATAGGTATATGTACGTTCCACAAACTATCTTGGTACACGTAATCTTAAAGGTAAGGCAAGCCAAAGGCGTAGCATTGCGTTATACACTTGGAATAAAGACAGAAAGTTGCAACGTGGTGTGGTAAGACGTAGTTGATGTAGACGATGAGACATTTTTAGCTGTACTTGGGAGGTGACAATGACGATTCAATATCCTTTGATCTCGATAGCCACCACAGCCAGGTCCACAAACTGTCGGCACACGTAATCTTAAGGGGGATGACAAATCATAACGAAATCACGCGGCCTGAAGTGCGTCGATTATTTAATGCTCAAATATCCCGTTGAGAATATCGAAGCTGAAACAAATTCAGCTACTTGGGATATTCTAATTTATAATAGTGGGTTATTTTCTATTAGGCGCACAAGAGAAAGCAACACGAAATGCTTTTGTACGAGCGATCGTAGTGAACTACTCGTAGAATATAAAGCGAAGCGAAGAAAGATATGAACACCTTAACAGCTTTTAGCCTCGCTGCATGTACACTATCTACGTTCCTCTTTGCTTGTGATTCAAAGCCATACATAAATTTTTCAACGAAACAAATTCAACAATCAACAGATAATCGTTAATTACAATGATAACACTCGTACTATACGAGGGGCGTTCAATAAAAAGTGAGAATGAGTATGCTATAAACAACTTTTATTAAATGTCATTTTATTTTTAGACATAGTCACCTTTTAGCATAATACACTAAGTATATCTTTTTTCTAAAATTAAAATTTCATTTTTAAAAAAGGTCTCATCTTGAGTACTTAAAAAATCTTGTACTGCAGCGACTACCGCGTCGTCGTCTTCAAATTTCTGGCCTCTCAGGTATTCTTTCAATCTCGGAAATAGGTAGAAATCACTGGGGGCGAGATCCGGTGAATACGGAGGATGCTTAAGGATATCGAACCCAGCATTACGAATTGCAGCCATTGCAACGGCGGACTTGTGTGCCGGGGCATTGTCCTGGTGGAACAGCACAATTTTCGAGAGTTTACCTCGCCGTTTTTCGCGGATCTCATTGCGCAATGTTGCTAATTGTTTAGCATATAAAGTGCCCGTAATAGTGGCTCCATGCTCGAGATACTCAATCATTACTACCCCTTTATCATCCCAAAAAACAGAGCCCATGCAGCACCGGCAGATGGGCCCACCTTGAATTTCTTCGGAGTTGGAGATGATGGCCTTTTCCATGTCATAGACTGCAGTTTCGTTTCAGGGTCGTAATGGTGGAGCCATGTCTCGTCCATTGTTATAAATCGCGCCAGAAAAAGTTTCCGGTCTTGCTTTATCACGTCCAAAGCTTCTTGTCAAATCTCGACTCTAGTTTGTTTTTGCGTGTCAGTAAGCATTCTTGGTACCCAACGCGCAGATATCTTTTTCATACCCAAGCGTTCATGTAAAATATTATGCACGCTCCCCGTTGAAATCTTTACATTTTCAGCAATAAAACGAACCGTGACATGACGATCCGCCAAAACTAAGTTTTCGACTTTTTTCACGATTTCTTCAGTTACTGCTGTAGTAGGGCGTCCGGAGCGGGGTTCGTCCATGGTCGATGTTCTTCCACGTCTAAATTCGGCGCACCAACGTGCAACTGTCGAATACGGAGGAGCATTAGACCCTAAAGTGTCCCGCAGATCTAAATTGACTTGGTCCGTAGAATTTTTTTTCAAACACAAGTATTTGATAACGGCGCGAAGTTCAATTTTCTCCATTTTCGCTCACGTACTCCATAGCGTTGCAAAGAAATGGCCGTATTTTTTTTTAAACAAGAAGCAGTTGGATTTTTTTTTCATGAGCAATACGCTAGTTAGATTAACATTACCGGCCAGTATTTAATTTCCTAATATTGAAAGAGTTTGCATCTCATTCTCACTTTTTATTGAACGCCCCTCGTATATAAATTATTAATTGAGTTAGTGATGAGTAAGCATTCTGGTTAAATATCGGTCTTCCAGCAATGGTATAAACTTTACGCTTTAAGGTCTAATAACCAATTACTTTAGCACTTATAATGGAGTACTTTTGAATCACTAGATGTATCTAAAAACATTTAATACGTCCCTATCTCGTGTGTCATTACAGTAGAGGTAAGGCCAAGTCAAACAGAGCCTCGACATCGCTTAACCAAGTTTCAGACGGGGCAAATTCAGTTGGTCAACAGGAGTTAAGGTGGTCACTCACGTTGCATGTAATGTAACATGACAATACAAGTAACGAGTATGCATCAAAATCATTGACCTAATAATTATATGGACATGCCAAATCGCATTCCTTGGGCGAATAGTCTCGTTTAGACCATAACATTGACAGGTCTCAAAAATTACTAAATAGGTATTCAGTGAATATTTGCAGAAATAACAGCTATAAAATTTTAAAACCGGCCAATAGCATGTCGGGCCACGCTCAGTGTAGGGTTCCGTAGTTGCTCATCCTTCACAATAAACTGCTGTTTTAAGCCCGAGGTTTACGTTAAGAAAGATTTTAAGCTCTATAAAAAGGTCGTAAACGCCCTAAAAACTGTAATCACTTATTACCTTCTGGAAGTCAACTTACGACCTTTTAAAGAAATAATATGAAATTTGCCGATAACTCAAAAACGGCTAGACCGATTTTGTTCATCATAGTTTTCATTGAAAGTACTTATAAGGCCTCATAAACATGAATTTTTCCGATTTTTTTTGACCCGTGGTTGAAAAGTTAGAAGGGGGGGGACACTATTTTTTTTGTTTTTGGAGCGAATATTTACAAACCTGCTGACTTTATGAAAAAATAATGTTAGAAGACCCCTATTATTTTTACAAGACCTGTTCAACGACAACCCACACACCAGTGTTGAAAAGAAAAAAATTCACAGCCGCTTTAGATGAGGTATCCGAAAAAAAAAAAATATTTTACCGTTCTGTCGGCGTTATACATACACATACTCATACCAAATTTCACCTTTCTAGTACTAATGATCACGGAGCTAAGCCGCGGACGGACGGACGGACAGACGGACATGGCGAAACTATAAGGGTTCCTAGTTGACTACGGAACCCAAAAAAGGACGGTTTATTCCTTTTTACGTACGTTCTATTGATTAATTAACAAATCCTTTGTGAAATCATAAAAAATTATAGATTAGAATTATTTACTTTGTCCCTACAAAATGCGCATTATCACGGAACAAAAATCTATGGAGTTGCTATAGTTTTATATTTTATTAATAAATAAAGGAGGGCAATAAAATAATTATCTTATTTATTCAATTTAAGATTCCCACGCGATCCTCAATGACGTGAAAAATGGAGGTCACGTTTAGCAAGAAACAGACGCGAAGAATGATTAAAGCCAAATAATTCATCTCTCGTGCGTTCGGCACGATCATATATGTTTTTTTTTATGTTAACCAAAAGAAGCGTAAAGTGGTGACATTCATAAATTAATAAAAAAATTGCTCTGTATTTATTGTTTTATTTTGTCACGGGGTCTTGACACTATCAGTTTAAACCCTTGAGCTCCAAGAACGCCTAAAGGCAATTTACGTGTTTATTTAGTTTAAACAAAAAATATATGTCAATACCGTAATAAAGTAATAGTGACAATATGTTTACTATGTAGGTATAAATATTAAAAATTTGTGCCATGTTTCAAGTTTGACATGAGTACACTAAATAAGTACGATTACGTAAGTCAGTTTGACACTTAAACTTTTGAGCACTGGGTTATTTAATATTTTGTACTAAGTAAGTATGTTGTGGTAAATTATAAATACCTAAGCGTTATTGGCATCTCAACTTGAACATATCAACGGTGGCGCTTTTTTATAGTTTTGTTCGGTTCTGTGACTCTATTATAAATAACTAGCGACCCGCCCCGGCTTCGCACGGGTGCAATTCTGATAAATTAAAATTATGCATGTATTATATAAACCTCACTCTATGTATTAAAAACCGCATCAAAATCCGTTGCGTAGGTACATACATACAGACAGATAGCAGGAAGCGACTTTGTTTTATACTATGTAGTGATTGATACCTCAATGATCAAAATAACAGGTAAATGTATTGATAGTGGTATTGATAGCGGTAACTGTGGTATTGCATAATTTGCATATCTCCATTATGTTATCTTATTTTTGGCTGTTTTGAGTGATCGCATTAATTTGACCTTAGGTATGAATAGTGTCGTTTGCTACTTATTTGTTTTTATTTTTTTTTTGAGACAATTCACGACGTACGGACAATAACTACACCCTCCCTCTTTATCGACAAAGTATACTAGTATAGCTTTTCCGCCGGGTACTAGCACGTAGTGGCATTACTTCAGTCCGCATTTTGTATGGTGAACTGTCTTAAGTCTTGGTATGTTTTTTTCGTTCCGCTTCCCTTTAAAAACGTACAAACAAATGCGTGCGCAAACTTTGGCCTCGTACCGCGTGCCTTGTGGAAGTGAATTCTCACTTTGAGCGGCGAATGCCCACAGTGCACACGTCCAGACAAGATTGATAGCTCCATTAGAACGCAGTCACGAGAAAAAGTATTAAACCGGACAAGAGCGAGTTGGACTCGCCCGTTGAGGGTTCCGTATAAATGTATACCGATGCTTAACCTCTATTATTAATTACGTACTTGACGTACAATTGTAGAGTTTTCAGATTTTTCCCTATACTTGTATTACTTGCCATATTTCATAGTTCTTAGGTCAACGGAAAATAACCTATAAATGTAGGTATTGAGAGTGCCGAAATTTTTCGAGGTTTTTGCGGCATAAAAGGGCCGTATTTTTTTTGCGTGAATTTAGAAGTATTTTTTTTTAAAAGCTTCAAAGGACTAAGACTAAGACTTGTAGACTTGAGTACATAGTTTAAATTTCAACTCGGTAGCTCAACTCGTACTAAAGATAAAGGGTCCTGACTGACATACAGACGGACAGACGGACAACAAAGTGATCCTATAAGGGTCCCATTTTTTCCTTTTGAGCTACGGAACCCTAAAAACAAAAACACTAAGGCCGAGCAGACTCCGCTCTCGAAATGCGATAGTCACGAGCGTTATACGTGCAACAAACCTAAACTCTACCCTTACCAAGAGTTAACGTGACCGTATTTGCTAGCGACAGCATAAACGATAACGTATGGAGAACAGTACAGCGCCCCTAGCGAATACTTTGTAGAACTACAATTCGCCATACAAATCGTTTAACAGTCGCTAGCGAGGACGGTCCCTGTAAACTCATGGTAAGGGGGGAGGGTTACTCTGAAATGCGAAATTTTAACTGATATCACGCAAGCAAGGCAAGCCTTGGCCTTTCCATTATGGTTTAATTGTATAGCAAAAGTGACAGCATTAATATGCTTATTTACATAAAAGAAGATCTATTTTATTATGATGATGAATATGTGAATAGATAAATAAGTGTATGCTTTTCTAGGTACATAATTTTATTGGGTCTCGTTAAAACCTCGTGTGATCCTACTATGGAACTTGCTTTGGCTCATTTTATAAAACCTAGGTACTTAATTCATGTTTTAAGCTCTCTCATTATGTAACAGTTGCATAAACTATACTTGCTACTTTTGAGCTGTGTACCTATATATATATAAATGCATTCACGCATCGCGGAACACCCTTTTTAGTCCGACTAGTTGCTTTTTATTATTTGTATTTTTAACCTAGCCATGTTATGGATTACTAATTATTTTACTCTTTTACGGGCAAGGAGGATTCTTTGATAACTGACGTCCTTAATTAGTAGATTAAAAATAATAAAAATAACTGACGTCAGGACCGGCCTTAAACATATTAGGCGCTCTGCGCTTGTCATTTAGGGTGCGTCTCCACTGAAGCAGAAACGTGTGGAATCGACCAATCAGAAAAGTAAAGTCGCCCAAGGCCTGGTTGTTAAAACGCCCTTAAGGAGCCAGCGTCATGGGCGGCCAGCCGGGTCTACCCCCTAAAGAATGACTGTTGAAGGTTATTGAATGGCATTTATGTCAACAAAGAGTACCTAAGCAGCCATAAATATTCCATAAAATGACAATTAATTTCGCATAGTAATTATCCTCATCGACGATCCTAGAAAAGTTATTACTATACCGTTCAATATTTATTTCAATAGAAGAACGTAATATTGAGTAACGTTTTGATTAAAAATATTTTGTATTTGGTTGTTCATCCATAGCTGTCTGCTAAATGGCTAAACCTAATCAAAATAATATCCAAAATTTCGTAACTAACTATTTTATTGTTTTACGTTGCCTTCAGAATGGTCGCCCTATTGTATTATTTTGTACCCGTCTACATACTTATTATTTTCCTAACTTGTACCTATTCGGTTTAGACTTCCGTACCTAAGCTGGAAACATTTTAAACCTAGGTAGTAATTTATCTGTTATGCACAATACCCGAAAACTAGGTATTTACTTGAAATAGGATGTTGTGTCAAATAAAATAATATAAACCGTGAGATAACCTACTTCTCGTGAAATTGATCAAATAACGATGCAATGCACTGCAAATTTCATTCGCAATTACGACATTATAAATTATTTTAATCTGCTTTCTATGAGGACACGCTTGGCGCAGTAGTAGTGCAGCTGCCAACTGAGCCGGCGGTCCTGGGTTCGAATCCCGGCAATGGTAAATATTTGTGTGATGAACCTATTTGTGCCTGGGTAATGGATGTTACATATATTTTAGTATGTATTATATTTATCTATATCGTCATCTTGTACCAATAATACAAGCCTTCTTTAGTATAATTTGGGACTACGATGAATTTATGACGTTGTCTGATATATACATTATCGTTATTTATTTTTTGAAAATATCGAGGTCATTTCATCACTACATAGTATAAAACAAAGTCGCTTCCTGCTCTCATGTCTGTCTGTATGTCTGTCCCTATGTATGCTTTGATCTTTAAAACTACACAACGGATTTTGATGCGGTGTGTTTTAATAGATAGGTAGAGTGATTCAAGAGAAAGCTAGGTTTATATGTATAATACATACATAATTTATCAGCATTGCACCCATGCGAAGCCGGGGCGGGTCGCTAGTATGTATACAATTATTGACTTTCCTATGTCAAGATAAACACTAGAGAATTTAAATTCTATTTCATAAACATTATTTTAACTTAATTTAATTTCCGCCTACATTTGTAGTTTTCGACGGGCAATAACTGCGACAAAAATATGAATAGATCCTCAAAGGGCCATTATTCTTTTCTAATGAGATTACATTATAAATCAAACCAATAATAGCTCCCTACTCGTAAGACTGTCGTAAAAGTCTGTAAGATGCAACCCGTCGACTGGACAGAAACGGCATGAGACAGGGCAACCAGCTGGTCTTTAGTATCGCAGACCTACGTAGACCTGAAGGTCATAGCGCCACAGCAGTACGTAAGTAAATATTTAGGTACTTGTAAGATAACTATTTCGAGACATTGTGCTATTTGTTGGCACCTTAAAACTTACTTCATAGACGGCCAATTACTGATATTGGGCTGCTAGATAATATAAAGAAAACGTCTGCAATAGACAAGTTCATAAATCAGACGCGCTACTCACTCCTATTGCTCGTATGGTATTGAAAGGAAAGAAACAGGATATAGAGCGACCAACCGATCAGGCGATTTTATGAACTTTTTATTCATATACTGACCGGCGGTTGTTCTCAGTAGGATGTAGCTCGCTGGTTCAGTAATAGACTATTCACTCTTACCTTGAAGAGAACCAAATGTATTTTTTTGGAAATACACACGATGGGAGCGAGTTCCATTCCTTAGCGGTCCGCATTAGAAATGATGAAGCAAATAGCTTCGTGCGAATAAGTGGTAAACTGACAACATAAGGATAAATCGCTCCCCTCGCCTGGTTGTCCGATGGTGAAACGAGGATGGCGGAATTAATCCGTGCAATTCCGGCGCACACTCCAAAATACATCTGATAGAATACTGACACGCTGGTAACTTGAAGGGTCTGGAAGATGCCCCCAGCCGGCAAAACACCACTAATGAGTCTTTAAGGCTCGACTTTCTAATGAATCCAAGGCAGCTAACCTTCCTAAATCTAAATGGATAATAAATATAAAAATACGTTTTTTTTTACTATAATTAAAATTATTATTATATAAATTTGGAACTGAATGTGAAATTATGAAAAAACGCGTATTTTTTGAAAGAACGTTTTATTTGCTAAAAGTGAAATGGCAGGTTAGTATTAAATCCGTAAACCTTTAACGATGGAAAAGTCTGGCATCCTTAAAAAAAATACACAGGTGACGCGTTTTCAAAAAACGTGTACTAAGTTAAGGGCTATAATTAAAACAAAACTTAATTGATTCCTTTGTGGAACGATATAGTTACCCATATCTTTTGTATGAGTAACGTTCGTTACACAAAAGACGCGATCGTATCGTAATTTATGTTTTATTAAGCCTTTAACTAAGTATGTACATGTCTTTTGAAAATGACTTAGATAATAATGATAAAAAGAATTGCCGCTTCTGTACTTCTTAATAAAATATTTGATACACTCCAAGGATGAAATTAGCATTGCATAATTCTTTTTAGGAAAAAACAGGGTGTTAAAATCTTTGTTTAATCCCAATTAATTGGGACAAAGTTAAATCAAGCGTTGAGAATACTACAAGAATTTACCACGGTATAGGTATAGGGTAAAAGTGGGATAGTCGCCCTAGGAGGATAGTTGCCCCATTTTTAAAAACTCCAACTTGCAAAGCAAACTCGACCACAAATAATACTTAAAACGAAAGGTGGCCCCCTCCGCCGCCAGTCTGCAAGTGGCAGTCGTAGGCAAAGTCTAATTTTCTTTTTTTCGGATGACATCCTCTTCTGATTTTTGAAAACTAGTAACTTCTCGTGATACATATTCAAAAACTAGAAACGGATAATTTCCCTCCAACTTGTGAAATTATACAAAAACTGGCCTTCGAATTTGCTGAAAAGTTGATGAAATTAGTACTTGGTAGGAATGTTTCTTTGTAGGAATGATTGCAGTTCAAATGGTATGTGCCATCTGCCATATTAAAGTTTAATTATATTTTTTCTCTCCCATTAATCCCAATGGCAACTATCCTCATAATGATAAAAGCATCGGGGCATCTAACCCATATAATAGGCATCTATCCTCATACTAGTACTCTAAATTAAATTAGTTTTTCGAATATAGGTTTAATTGTTAGTTAATTATTCATAAGTGTGTAGTAGCTAATAGATATGGCTATCATGTGAAGTTATAATGTATTCACATTTAGTTATATTTTTGGAAATAAACTCAAATTTCAAAATGTGGGGCAACTATCCCACTTTTACCCTAGATATGTAAAGATACAGGTATAACATGTTTGGACTAATAGCATTCGAGCACCAATGATATTCAAGGAAATATTAACATTAAATGAAATAATTTATATTAAACTTTAGGGTCAGCAGAGTTATATATTGTGCGGGACCTGAATCCGAATGATAGCCACGGCGGTGACGGCGATGTGGCCAGGCCATACCTACCTCGTTAAAAGGCGCTTCGCTCATCTGACATTAACGATGATCGATGGCTTCGGGACTTCCCCTGTAATATCCGATCCCTCCCTCTGCCCCCATCCGCTAAACAACCGCCCTCTCTTAGACTCGAACCCATAAAAAATACAAAATACTTAATTCGCGTGCTTAATCATCATTAACTTGCAAATCGCAAAATTAAACGCCGTACTAATTGAACTGTGTGTGCAGTATTAAATACCCTTCGTCGAGATAGCTAGCCAGTGGAAATGGAACATTGTAAGCGATTCTCGTTTTGCAGCGAACAATTTAAATGTGCGTTAGGTTAAAATGGAAACTTAAATCCACACCAACCCACCCCCAGCCTAAGTAAATCTATCTGTTGGAGACTCCGCTAAGATAGATAATTAAATACCAAAATTATAAAGTGCAGACTATTTATCAGTATACTCACAAAAGCTAACACAATATTGAGTACCTAAACATTTATTTATGCAGTTTACTTACTAAAAATGCACAGATGCAGAGAATACGTGTCGAATTTTTGATCGAAAATAAAAAAGGTGGCAAAATGAACTTATGACATTTTAGGTGATTACCTATTTCCTCGCATATCGGCCTCGACGGAAACATCAATCCCATCAAAAACATAAATGTTAAATGAGAGCCAAGTTCAATACAGCGTGCAACGTTGTTGTCTTCGCTGACAAAATAATTGAGATCTATGTGGGTGCCAAGTTCGTTGCTCTAAAATCTTTAGATACAAGAACATGCAACATACTAAAATAAATAAGTGGCTCCACACGGTTCGTGTAATATAACACACGGCTGCTGCTCACCAGTTCCTGCGGTGAACTTGGATGGACACGCTACCGCGTGTCTAGATTCGTGGATTCTTGATACCTACACGGTTATGCCTCGGCCCTCAATGTAATATAGGTACTTATCCATAAACTGAGTTTTGCCGGCTGTAAGTAAGCTACTATTCCAGCAATATATAACATAAAGTGCATAAAGGATAACTGTTATTTTCGAAACTTTTTAGGAAAAAATTAGAAACGTATATTTTACGCGGTTTCTGTAGGTATAGCATAACTTCACTTGGCCACAAGCGTCAAAATTAAACCTTGTACGAAACGCCGACTAGCATCCCGCGACCACTTGACTCTTCGTTTACCAACCTTAATGGAACTGGTCCTAAAAAAACAAACCTTGTCTACACGACTCAGCTTTCATACTAGGTTCAAATGTATAGTCGATAAATAACTCCAACCGCGCCATTTACTTTTAAAATATATATTTCATAAGTATAATTATAATCGCAGTGCTCGGGGCTCGTCGCTGGTTCTCGGCGGAAGCGAGGTAGTTAAGGCACTTATTACTATTCTAATAGCTCCAAAAATTTCATTGCAAGTTTTCATTACATCGTCGTGGACAGATATTTAAAAGCTCGACGGCAATTTTCCATCTACGCGGAAAGTCGGTCTTGCATTTTCATAATTATTATTTCTAGTGGTACTCAGATATACTTTTCACTTCTCCTGCTCAAAAAAGTACTTTGGTACGTTTGGTACTGTTAGCCCCTAGGGTTTAAATGGAAACCATAAATGTTCCCTTATAATTTTTTTATGAACTGAAAAATAAATTGCGGCCAGCTACAAATACTACTTAAAGACAATTAAAAATAAGCAAACAAACCTGGGTTAGATCGCAACATTATTTCCGCCATTTATAAAAATAGAAATACGGCATCTTGTATATAAAATCTCTTAGTCCTTTTTCTTATAATTGTCTATGCCGCTACACGGAAAAAAAGGATATCTTCAACCAAGAATACCAATATTCTCGGAGATATTGTTTAAATATAAGTAAATATTGTCTTGATATAATAACATATTCTTAGCCCAAGAAACCCGGATTACTTAAATAAAGAATAATATTTTCTTGTTTTATTTTCTTGTTTCAAGACAATATACTTGATTGAATAACATTTTATTCTCCTCTGAAAACTGTCATATATTTTGAATAAAGACTATAAAATTTATTGATTTAAGACTATGTAGTATTGATTTGAGACAATACTTTACTTGGTTCAAAATATTTAGAATAATCTTGACTCAAGAATATTATAATTTCCATTTGAGACAAGCTTTCTTAGCTCGAGAAAATACTATACTTGGATGAAAATACTTGGATTATCTTGGCTAAAGATCTTTATATTTTGCGTATGAGAATATATATTATTCTTTCGAGAAAACACTTTACTTGGTTCAAAATATTTAGAATAATCTTGACTCAAGAATATTATAATTTCCATTTGAGACAAGCTTTCTTAGCTCGAGAAAATACTATACTTGGATGAAAATACTTGGATTATCTTGGCTAAACATCTTTATATTTTGCGTATGAGAATATATATTATTCTTTCGAGAAAACACTTTACTTGGTTCAAAATATTTAGAATAATCTTGACTCAAGAATATTATAATTTTCGTTTGAGAAAAGTTTTCTTAGCTTGAGAAAATACTATACTAGGATGAAAATATTTGGATTATCTTGGCTAAAGATCTTTATATTTTTCGTACGAGAATATATATTATTCATTCGAGAAAACGCTTTACTTGGTTCAAAATATTTAGAATAATCTTGACTCAAGAATATTATAATTTTCGTTTGAGAAAAGTTTTCTTAGCTTGAGAAAATACTATACTAGGATGAAAATATTTGGATTATCTTGGCTAAAGATCTTTACATTTTTCGTATGAGAATATATATTATTCATTAGAGAAAACGCTTTACTTGGTTCAAAATATTTAGAATAATCTTGACTCAAGAAAATTGTAATTTTCGTTTAAGAAAAGTTTTCTTAGTTCGAGAAAATAATATGCTTGCATGAAAATATTATATCATCTTGGCTAAAGATCTTTACATTTTTCGTATGAGAATATTTTTTAATTTTTTGAGAAAACCCTTTACTTGGTTTAAAATGTTTGAGATAATCTTGACTCAAGAAATTTATAATCATCGTTTGAGAAAAGAACTTTCTTAGCTCGAGAAAATAATATGCTTGCATGAAAATATATTATTATCTTGGCTAAAGATCTTTATATTTTTCGTACGAGAATATATATTATTCATTCGAGAAAACGCTTTACTTGGTTCAAAATATTTAAAATAATCTTCTCAAGAAAATTGTAATTTTCGTTTGAGAAAAGTTTTCTTAGTTCGAGAAAATAATATGCTTGCATGAAAATATTATATTATCTTGGCTAAAGATCTTTACATTTTTCGTATGAGAATATTTTTTATTTTTTTGAGAAAACTCTTTACTTGGTTTAAAATGTTTGAGATAATCTTGACTCAAGAAATTTAAAATCATCTTTTGAGAAAAAAACTTTCTTAGCTCGAGAAAATAATATGCTTGCATGAAAATATTATATTATCTTGGCTAAAGATCTTTATATTTTTCGTACGAGAATATATATTATTCATTCGAGAAAACGCTTTACTTGGTTCAAAATATTTAAAATAATCTTCTCAAGAAAATTGTAATTTTCGTTTGAGAAAAGTTTTCTTAGTTCGAGAAAATAATATGCTTGCATGAAAATATTATATTATCTTGGCTAAAGATCTTTACATTTTTCGTATGAGAATATTTTTTAATTTTTTGAGAAAACCCTTTACTTGGTTTAAAATGTTTGAGATAATCTTGACTCAAGAAATTTAAAATCATCTTTTGAGAAAAAAACTTTCTTAGCTCGAGAAAATAATATGCTTGCATGAAAATATTATATTATCTTGGCTAAAGATCTTTATATTTTTCGTACGAGAATATATATTATTCATTCGAGAAAACGCTTTACTTGGTTTAAAATGTTTGAGATAATCTTGACTAAAGAAATTTAAAATCATCTTTTGAGAAAAAAACTTTCTTAGCTCGAGAAAATAATATGCTTGCATGAAAATATTATATTATCTTGGCTAAAGATCTTTACATTTTTCGTATGAGAATATTTTTTAATTTTTTGAGAAAACCCTTTACTTGGTTTAAAATGTTTGAGATAATCTTGACTCAAGAAATTTATAATCATCGTTTGAGAAAAAAACTTTCTTAGCTCGAGAAAATAATATGCTTGCATGAAAATATTATATTATCTTGGCTAAAGATCTTTATATTTTTCGTACGAGAATATATATTATTCATTCGAGAAAACGCTTTACTTGGTTCAAAATATTTAAAATAATCTTCTCAAGAAAATTGTAATTTTCGTTTGAGAAAAGTTTTCTTAGTTCGAGAAAATAATATGCTTGCATGAAAATATTATATTATCTTGGCTAAAGATCTTTACATTTTTCGTATGAGAATATGTTTTAATTTTTTGAGAAAACCCTTTACTTGGTTTAAAATGTTTGAGATAATCTTGACACAAGAATTTTATAATCTTCGTTTGAGAAAAAAACTTTCTTAGCTCGAGAAAATACTATACTTGGATTAAAACATTTGAATTATCTTGGCTAAAGATCTTTACATTTTTCGTATGAGAATATTTTTTAATTTTTTGAGAAAACCCTTTACTTGGTTTAAAATGTTTGAGATAATCTTGACACAAGAATTTTATAATCTTCGTTTGAGAAAAAGACTTTCTTAGCTCGAGAAAATACTATACTTGGATGAAAACATTTGAATTATCTTGGCTAAAGATCTTTATATTTTTCATTTGAGAATATTAATTTTTCTTTCGAAAAAACACTACTTGGTTCAAAATATTTATAATTTTCGTTCAAGAAAACTTTTCTTAGCTCGACCAACGATGCTTTGGTATGTGTAGCAATTATGCCGTGGATTTTATGTGTAATTAAAGTAAACAAATCAAGCATGTTTTTAAATTAGTTTTAAAATTAATATCCCGAGTAATTATTTTTTTACAGCTTGATAAAGTTTATTGTTTTGTCAGAAATTACTCACAGTGAAGTACAAAAATGATGTTAAAAAAAAGTGTAGTAAGTGGGAGTCTGAATTTAATTTTTATTGATTACCTATTCAATTAATTGCGATGTTTATTAGAAAAAATATATATACCTATTATTTGAAATTTAACATTTCATGTCGATTTTAGGTATGACTTGAAGAATTTAGAAAATCTCGATTTAAAATAAAACTATCATAATTATATAGGACAAAGGTACATAGGGTTTAAATTTTTCCTAACAGTCCCCTCTATAACTTCCCAGTTCCTAAATCGTTATACCAAACATTCTGTACAAGTATATATTTTGTGTTTTACAGGTCTGTTTGTTTTATACTTATTTTAGTTTTATTTTACAATAGTACATTACTACAGAGGGCGGGAAAATAGGGATTGCAGGCCTAGTTGGTATAGACGGCCGAGCGAAGCGAGGCTGGCAATCACTTTCCCCGCCGAGGTATGAATAGAGTTTTTCTCAAATATGCAGTGAAAAAAATAAAAAAACAGCGAACGTAAAATCCAATCACAACATGAAACATGCAATTCGACCATCAAATGTCAAAACTTTTTAGTAAATATTATATTTGTTCTGTTTACACATTTTTTTAAAGCATTTCAGACGCCGATATCCGATCTGATCAGGTCAGAAAAAAAAGTGACTGATACTTTTTCTGTTCTGATCAGATTTAGCTTGGAATTAATTGTTTGAAATTAATATAAAAGTTATGTAGGTAAGTTAACAAAAGTAGGTATGTGTGCTTATTGATTTGACTTTTGTAATTGAAACTGCAAACTTCCCTTGTTGTTGTTTTTTATGGGCGAAGCGGCAAAATGTCATAACGCATAACGCTGATGTTTTTTTTTAAATGGCTGAAAGCTATGAATGAATGAATAATATTTATTTCAGATTAAAAATCAATCCATATTTAGTTAGTAGGTACACTGCTTAAATTGGTTAGTAAACAATTTTATTTAAAATAATTACAATATTTGTTACTCTATAGTATTTAATATTTTCCGGGTGAAGACACTCGAGTAACCTGTGTGTGTTTTCACCAAAAAAAATAGGATAGGGTTATCCCATCTTTGAGCAATGGCTTTCAGGAAGCTGTTGGTGCTGTTCCACACCCTGTGCATCAGGGAGGCGACTCGTTTACGGAGCTACGATGTTGTGTTAAATATTGATACTGAAACAAAAGAACGACCCCGTCGACCCCTACGCCGCACCCGAAACGTCAAACTTCCAAGCCTACTTTAAGAAACACAATGTCAAGATTTCATAGCATATTTGAGAGAATATACTTTAAGCCTCTACCATAGCGCAGAATTGGCACAATCCTATCTAGAAACTAACTAAAATTGCTATAGTCATTCGATGCTAGGAAACTCGTAAATCGTGGTCAAATTCAGAAAATTTAGCATTTTTAAACGAATAAACAAAGGGCAAAATCCCTAAAAATAAGTAATTTATAACTTCTAACTAAGTTTCCTATTGACATATTAACATCATTAAAAATAATGAATCTAGAACGCCAGCGTTTATTTACTTTACAACTTTAAATAACTCTTCAAAAGATCGCACGTCCAGGGACAGCACATGAAAATAGGTTCATGAAAAACTTGACATCATGGAACCATCAGGGAAACCATCAACAACACAACAAAACCATTTTCAACAACACCGAAACACTATAGTAATTTTCGTTTGAGAAAAGTTTTCTTAGTTTGAGCAAATAATATGCTTGTATGAAAATATTATTTTATCTTGGCTAAAGATCTATATTTTTCATATGAGAATATTTATTATTCTTTCGAGAAAATACTTTACTTGGTTCAAAATATTTAGAATAATCTTGACTCAAGAAAATTGTAATTTTCGTTTGAGAAAAGTTTTCTTAGTTTGAGCAAATAATATGCTTGTATGAAAATATTATTTTATCTTGGCTAAAGATCTGTATATTTTTCATATGAGAATATTTATTGTTATTTCGAGAAAACACTACTTGGTTCAAAATATTTATAATTTTCGTTCGAGAAAACTTTTCTTAGCTCGACCAACGAAATAATGTACTGCATGCACTAGAATGCATTAACTGCAGTTAAGTAATTCAGCCACTCGAGATCGCGGCAATTGCTGCAAACTCTCCTGATTTATCAGATTATCTGATTTTTAGCATTGTCTTGTAGATAAGAGACATTGCCTTATTTATAGAATTATGTAAAATCTTCTGATTTTTTAAGTTACTCTGTTTTTTGACAGATTGGCGAATTTATTTGACATTTCTATACAATCGATTATTCCGAATGAAAAATAATTTTATTCGGTTAAAATCGTTCCCTTTTTTGTTACGACTATTTGTCACTAGCTTTTAACGTAAACGTAAAATATAAATATATAGAAGATCTGTGTTGACGGTTTCTCCAATGGTGTCCATACCCTACTACCTACAATAGCGCAATATCAACGCAAAAATATCTAGATAGGTACATATAATAAAGCTGAAGCGGGTCGAAAGTCTGTACATGGAAGATATTCGAAAATAAGTTGGCTTGGGATACTTAGAATCGATAACAGAACACGTTCCAACAGTTTTTAGAATTTTTGTCTGGTTGTCAAAATTTGTTCGTCGTTGGCGTTATTTTGAGCTTAATGTTTATAAAATTTCAACTTTCGAAATATCTTTTGACTAAATAGATTAAAGTACAAAAAAATATATGAAGGTGGATTAACTATAAAAATGAGATGAGAGAACAATTAAACAAAATTATTAATTCTTAAAATAATCACTAAATTTTTTTAAAACGAAAAGCCCATATCGAATCATAGATTGAATGCGCTAAGTTTTCTTAGTTCGAGAAAATAATATGCATGCATGAAAATTTTATAGTATCTTGGCTAAGGATCTTTATATTTTTCATATGAGAATATTTATTGTTCTTTCGAGAAAACACTACTTGGTTCAAAATATTTATAATTTTCGTTCGAGAAATCTTTTCTTAGCTCGACCAACGAAATATCATAATACACAGCCAAATAATGCTCAACCCAAGAATGTAGGTACAGTCCAATACCTACTTGGTGTCCATGATGTACGTGTATTATTGGGTCGTGAATTATATATATATATCGTCCTCCTTGACGTGTCCGTCAATGGCAAACCTGGCTTTCCGACCTTCACGGGTCGTGCATTATTGGGTTGAGCATTCTCGGTCCGCGCGAGCTTGGTCCGGGGCGATAATACGAAGCCACTCTTTTCACAGGGCAGGTCGTCAAAATGCTTGCATGATTGCTTGCATGTAAATCGTAAAATAGTCTACAATAAAATGGAACATGGGTTCAAAGCCGAAAACTGTGGGTTAGGTTTGTACTGTGACCACGTATAACGGAGCCAGGCGCGGCGCACTCCGCGATTTACGTTCATCGCTACAAGTACACGCCGCCGGTTACCCATCTGATGGTTAGAAAAACGTGCGTGTTGCATACTAAATACGGCCCACTTACATTTCATTAGGTTTTAAAAAAAAAGTAATGTTTTGCACTGGAATATTTAATTAACTCATTTCGAAGAAAATAAAAGCAACTTTCGTCAGCATTTTTTTTCTGACAATGTAAATAAAATTTATGTCATATAATCATCTTAAGTTAATGTGCAATATATGTGAAACACGCTAAAATCGGTTGGCTAGGAAAAAAACATTGAAGAAAAAATATACAAATACTCTTTATTGCACTCCTCAAATACAAAGAAAAACAATACGGAGCACCTTAAAAAAAGTAATATATTTCGTTTAAAATAATACATTACAGACCTAGGGTGGTGAATTCGTAAATGTCCCAGATCGCCATAATTATCCGATCTGGGGCTTTAGGAATTACCGCCCGTGGTCTGTCTAAAGTTTTACGTCTTGCATTAGCCGTAATTGGGATTTTATTCCCGCGTAGCGGGCATAAAATCGCAATTACGGCCAAGGGTGACGTAAAAAACTTACGTTTAGGGTGCTGAACTTTTGCACGTTATTACCAATGTAAAGCCACATCATCCCTAAAAAAAAACCGACCAAGTGCGACGTAAACGTAGCACGTACTGCATAATCTTCTAGCACATGCTTAATGCTGCCTTTGAATGCTGCATATTTTATCTTTTTAGCAAAAGTAACATTTAGCTGCAAGTACTGCGTTTCATGTTAAATAAAAAACTAGTTATTAATGAAAAAAACTTGTTAATATATTTTTTACATATAGATTACTTCCTTGGAATATCATTTTTGCAAAAAAGGGAAAATCACAAAAATTACGATTACTCCAAATACAATTAGCAGGGCAAAATTATTGGGCTGTACATTATTTGGTCGTACATTAACCAGACGCCATTGCGCTAGCTAACGCAGCCGGCGCAAACGCCATTTAACGCCATATTGTTTCGGCATTGGTGGACGCGTGTTGTATAAATCTTCGGTCGATATCTGTAAATCGATAATCAATATTGTTAATATTATTTGTACCTATCTGGTCGGTATTCGTGGTCGTGGTTCGTGTGGTGTGAAATGAAATGTCTGAGCTGGGTGAGTGCGTCGACACTGAGTCAGATTTTCAAGACACTTTAACCTTGTTAAAATGCTGGGAATTAGACGATGGCGTTATCAAAAGGTTTAAAGGTAAGTTTAAACATTGAAATTATGTAGAAAGCCACCCAATAGTCCAATTTTTTTCTAAATCTTGTATATTATTCTTAATAAAATAATCGTTTTGAAATAACCACGTGGGTATTTCAAAGCAAATCAATCGATACAAATATTCATTGTCTTGGCAGGAGACACACATTCTTGACTTGAATACTTACCTAGTATTCAAGAATTTATGTCTTCTACCAAGACAATGAACATTCGTATTGGAAATTTAGAACTCCGGAAGCCATTTTACATTTTTCAAGTAGCCGGCAAACTTCTTGAGCATAACCTTGACTGCGCAGTAGCCGATTTACGTACAAATATGCATGCGCAGATCCGCCATTTTGGGTCAAGTTGTTTGCCGGCTACTTTTTTTTATAAAAGTTGTGATTTGTGATGTGTCAAACCAAACAATAGCTACTAAATACAAGGATGTATGTTGTTTAGTGTGTAATAGTTTCTTATGCAGTGATTTAGACACTTTTTATTAGCGTGATCCCGTATATTTTTGTTTATCTATTTATGTGCTTCAAATCTTTTAAGTTAAATTTAAACTACTTCCCAGTGTCTGATCGAGCTGAAATTTGGTATAATTCTGTAATTTACATGACAATGCTAACTACTAGGTACAGTCAGCAATAACTTATTTTAGGTTTAACAACCGATCACTAATCTACACATTTAGGACAGAGATTTACAAACGGAACTCTTGTAGCTTCCAACCTTGGCAAAATTATCCTTCCAGTGGCAAAATTATCCCAAAGGCCTTACATTAAAAAAAAAACTGAACTGAAACCATATTTTAAAAGATCATCATTTAAATTTTTGCTATTATTCTTATTACTCTTTTATTTCAGAAAATGGCATTCAAACGTCGCATTTCAAACAATTGACTGATGACATTTTAAGAGAATTGTGTCCAAAAATTAGCACGCGCTTGGATTTGAAAAATAAAATCAATGAGTTTTTAACTGCGGAGGTTTGTATCCTATGTTCAGTTTTAGCTAGGTAATAATTGCTAGGCATGAAAATGTTTTAAAACTAGTTATTAAAATTATTTTAATAATTAAATACCTGGTACAGGTAGCGGCAAATAAGTCTAGCGCTGACCGTTGATGCACAGAAGTCGAAAACAAGGTTTTAACTCTGCGCAGATCCCCTCCACCGCTGCTTTCATCAACGGTCAGCGCTAGACTTATTTGCCGCTACCTGTAAATGTAGTTGTGCCTTTAAAAGTTATAGGTAAGTAAGTAGGTATTAATGTTTTGTTTGTTTTCAGACTAGAACATCTACAGTGTCGAGTGTCAGTGAAGTAGACCCGGATTTAGATGAAACATTCGTGCTCGAAATGATAGCATGTCGTCCACCATTTCCGGACTTTGATTTAAGAACATTGCTGTCTACGTCACCTACAGGAAATAGCATACTTACCTAATACAGCACACATAATCAGCTAACAAATAAACATAGAAATAACCTGACTGATATCATATCAAGGCGCATTTTCACACGAGTTGTTAATCAGTAAGTTTAATTTATCTGTTATGTTACCCATCTTATTAATTTAACCTTCACTGACTTTTTTTGACGATTCGTTTTTTTTTTTTCCAACATAGTTTTCTGTCCTTAGCCTAAAAGTTAGATATTTTTTCAGCCGTATCAATCATGAAGAATATAACATAATCACTGCTAAAATTATAGCTTTATTTCCAACTGAAAATCCTGGAACATATTTTGTTCCTCCTGTTAAAAAGAGAGACTCTATATCTGGTAAACCAGGTTTTGTACGAGGCAAACTAGTTTTAATGAGGATTTACTCTATACAAATTTGTAAAAAAACCCACAACCCGTTATTATTGTAATGTAGCAAAGCAAAATATCATTAAATGTAGTATTATACTCGTATGTAGTTAGATTGTAGCATAATGTAGAGAGACTAGAGAGGCAGTTGGAGTCTGTTAATTAAAGATTAAATTTTTCAGACATATACAAAGATGATGTCATATGGTTAAAAAACAATTGTGAGCCCTGGGAAGATGTTATTAATAAGTGGAAATCTTCATTTGAACTTCGCCAACTGCAACAATTTGAAACCGTGGGTGAATTTATAAAATATTGGCCCACACTAAACAACACTAGAAGTGATGTCTCGGTAAGTGCTTTAAATAAAACTCTGAGGCTGCTCGCTGAGTGAGGACGCAGCTATTTAATTTAATGGGGTTGTCCGATTAAAAGTATTTCAAATTTGTTTACACAAAACGATATAAAAACAATCAAACACAATACACAAATAAAAAATAAAATTACCTATAATCTAAACATAAAATCTCAAATAAAACAAAATTTTATCTAAAAACCGGCCAAGTGCGAGTCGGACTCGCGCACCGAGGGTTCCGTACAAACACTTTCCATCCCTAAGTGGTTAAGTTAAGTTTGCACCTGGTATGTATAGCGCCCCATATAAATTAGGTGCAAAGTTAGGTATTAAAATATTAAAAAAAAAAATCCTAATTGATCTCGTTCAAAACAATTTTCGTTGGTAGTTTTTATAGTAATGTACATCATATGTTTTTTTTAGATTTTTCATTTTCTTATTTTAGAAGTTAGAGGGGGGGGGACCAACTTTTTTCCACTTTGGAAGCGTCTGTCACGCAAACTATTCGGTTTAGAAAAAAAATATTTTAGAAACCTCGATATCATTTTTGAAGACCTATCCATAGATACCCCATACGTATGTGTATGATGAAAAAAAAAATGTTGAGTTTCAGTTCTAAGTATGGGGAGCCCCCAATATTTATTATTATTTTTTTTATTTTTGCATCAAAATCTTAATGCGGTTCACAGAATACATCTACCTACCAAGTTTCAACAGTATAGCTCTTATAGTTTCGGAAAAAATGGCTGTGACATACGGACGGACAGACGGACAGACAGACAGACAGACAGACAGACATAACGAATCTATAAGGGTTCCGTTTTTTGCCATTTGGCTACGAAACCCTAAAAAGGGCCCGTTCGGCATGGTGCCGAAGATGCTGGCTGCATTACCCCGCTGAACTGCTAGACTACTAGTTGTAGGTACCTGTCAGACTTCAAAAAAAAGTTTTTTTTTTTTTTTGACCTGGACAATTTGTGACAAGTACAACCTAAGGTGGCGCGCTCATTGGCACGCTTTGGGTACAGAACCCTACAAACTACAGATTTCGGGGCCATCCTAAATAACTTTTCACTTGTCTTTTACAGATCCATTTAGATTTCGACGCATTACATCCCGATAGAACTAATTCGTTTCACCTGAAATGGAGCGACTTCATGAAAAAGATACTGGAAATTAAAAACACAAATTGTAAAGACGAGACAAAGACTCTATCGGAGTATATTGACAGATTAGCGGATGATGGTAGGTAACAACCATTGGGAATGATCCATCCCTAGTAACATAGAAGTTACAGATTTTTTGGTTGCGCCCTATACTCGTATTTTATAAAAAAAATAAGATTTTATTCCACCCGTTGCCAGCCCTGCTAAGGCTGATCAGTCATATTTCTGAGTTTGTCAAATAATAATAAAAAACTGACATTGACAGCGACAGTTAATGTCATACTTGTCACTGACAGCTCACATTATAGTTGCCAAACATTTTGACAAATATGACATAAAATGTCACTGACAATGTATGTAAACACTTTATTGCACATAAAAACAATATAACAAAAGTTGAGTAACAAGGTATGTGTACAAAGGCGAACTTATCCCTGTAAGGGATTTCTTCCAGTTAACTTTTGAGCAAATGAAAGAAGTAAACATCAATGAGGAGCTAGGCAATGTAAATATGTTTTATAATTTTTGTCGAACATGGAACTATACTGATCGGCCGTGGCAAGGCTGGCAAGAGGTAGAATGAAATGTTTTTATTTTTATAACATTCATGGCGCGTCCGAAAATTCTGTAATTTTTTTATGGTACTTATACTGAAGATGGTTATTCCTATAATTAGAAAAAAATTCAGACACTTGAAAATTTCATCCATTGCCAATTGTTTTCAGAGTCCCTATTTTCCTTAAAATTGTTTATTTTTCTTTTTGTCTTTTTAAAACTATTTCAGTTTTGAATTAATAGCTGCTCTTTTCCTACAAATAGGTCTCCTGCAAAGGGTCTCCCATATAGTATTTCTGTTGACAATAATATGTATTTGTTATTTATTACCTATCTATAGTAAAAGAATAGCTGTAATTAACGGATTTAAAATACTGCTCATATTGAAATATTATGGGGCTGCAATTTAGTCGGCGACCTAATATTTTTAAAACTTATGCATTTCTATTTTTTAAGGCTCCGTCAGTCTAGCGCATATTTTGAGCGTGGCCCGATGAGAGCGGCGCGCGCCGCGCCGGCGTCACGTTCGCGGCCTGCCGGCGCCGCGCTCACAACCCGCGCGGGTACCTCATACCTGCGTTGTGTCTGCCTGCGCAGGCCCGCTCACAAAATGCGCCAGTCTGAAGGAGCCTTTAAGCTACCCTAATTCAGTTACTTAACTGCGCGCATTTTGTAACGATATTTAATTTTTATTTTAGATGACAAACTTCCATTCCAAATCAAACTCCTGTGCCAATTGGTGCCTCCAAAGGGTCGTTTAAACAGACGCCAAAAATTTTCAATAGCAGAATGCACAGAGAGCTTTATTGTTGACGTTAAGGTAAAATACCAATAAAATTCATTTACATTAGAATCTCTTTAATTAATTATTCATCCATGGCGGATATTACGCATTTCAACCGTATTAAAAATTAATTATTATTTTTTTAGACACCTGGCGATATTCAACAGAAAATTGACGCACTTTCTTCGGACGCATCAGGAAGGAAGGCTGATAAGACTGTACAACCTTACCTAATCCACTGCTCCACCGAGGAAACGGGGGGAACCTTTTATCTAATTATAGATAAAGTAAGGTACGTTTTCCAAAGTGCTTATAAGGCCTTTGACACACTATTCAAGTGTTATCACGCACTTCACGTGTCCTATCCAAAATCAGGCTACCATCTGTATGTACTGATTCAGAAATGTGTTTATAATATAAATACAAAATACGACGTGATTCCGCCTTACATTGTAGACTTGGTTTCCAATGCCAAATGTTAGGTAATATTTAAGAATATACTTAATCTGATCTGTTTCCTCTAATTTAGTTAATTAAGATGCAATGTTCAATATGTAAAAGTGAATACCATGATTTCAAAACTTATTTTGTTCATCTGGATTATTATCACAACATTTCTGATTATTTTAAATGTCCTTTTGAAAACTGTGAGCGAGTTTATCATACAAAATCTGCATTAAAAAAACATCTACGTGCCTATCATAGTGTTCAGGACGACCAAAATAATGTTTGTATTACGGAAATTCAAGACATAAAATGCAATTCAGTAACGAATATTAACCCCATGACTAATACTGATGAACCTACTGTTTCTGAATGATGAAGATTTAGAAAAAAATTGGACTATTGGGTGGCTTTCTACATAATTTCAATGTTTAAACTTACCTTTAAACCATTTCACACCACACGAACCACGACCACGAATACCGACCAGATACAAATAATATTAACAATATCGATTTACAGATATCGACCGAAGATTTATACAACACGCGTCCACCAATGCCGAATGTAGGCGACTTAGTGAAAGACGTGAATGATCCAACTTGGCTTCATTACTTATGCCTGTTACAAATAACAAACATAATAACATCTCAGGTTTTTACTCGGGAACTCCTTGCGTATCTGACCAATGTGATAGAAAATTATCTTGAAAATCTACAGAGTAAATTCCACTGTTCTTTGAAACAAAAACACCATTTTCTTCTTCATTACCCGAGAGTACCTAATTGAACAAATTGGGCCTCCCATACTAGTCAGCGCGTTTAAGTTTGAATCAAAGCATAAAGAGTTGAAGGCAATAGCTCAGTCAATATCTTGTTGAAAAAACTTACCTTTAACACTAGCGACAAGGCACCAGTTAAAAAGTTGTTATAGATTAATTGCACAAAACAGTTTTTCTGACAGTATTACGTGTGGTAAAGTAATTCATGTACCACATTACCCAAGTGAGTTAAACGAAGCAGAGTACATATGTATCGAGTATTATGAAATTAATGGTGTAAAATACAATGATAAAAACGTTATTTTGTATAAGTACGACATTAACTGTCCATTATTTTATAAGATAGACCAAATTTTTGTAAAGGAAACAGATCACACTATGGTTTCGTTTTTGTGTACAGCACTAGAAACAGTAGGTTACTCATCTCATTATATGGCATTTGCTGTGGAACTTACGACTAAATCAAGACTGGTTACTTTAGGAGATTGTGATTGTAAAACGCCTACTTTAATCAGGAAGTTAATTCAATGTTTTTATGTCCATTTAAAGAGTTAAGAATCCCGCTTTTGTGTCTTGACATTATTATAGTACAAAAAAGAAACTGGACCCATGCTAGGCAGCCAAAATTGGCTATTCTCCTATAGATAAATGTAATTATTTCGTAGCATTCATAAAATTAAATTTGCCGTAACACACGAAACAAAAATCGTTTTGACATGTCATAAAGAGTAGCTGATTTGACTCCAAAGGAAAATAGCCAATTAAGTAATAATTATCCATGTTTCTTAAGTTTTATCTAGTGCAAAGGGTATATAGTCACCTGGGACCTATTGCATAACAACCTGTAACTAATAATTTTAACAGAAGTTTCTTTCCAATCCCTTTTATTAGAAACTAATATTATATAGTATCTTCCTACACGAAGGCCGCAAAAATATGTGACACGCCTACAAATAAGAGTGTCAGATATTTTTGCGGCTTTCGTGTTTGTTCGAGGAAGATAATATTGCTGGTGAGTATACATATTCATCTGAACAGATTCATCAATCAAAAATGTACACATAAAACCTGCCATACTCATCTGAGCAAGCCTCTCAATAGTACATATTTTTGATTGATTCATTTTTTCAGAGGCATATGTACCTTACCTTTCTATGTACATTGATTTATGAAGCCTTGGGAAAGCTTTCATTTTTGAACTTGACTGTCTTTTTACTTCTACCTCTTCCTACATGTTGATCCTGATTAAATGTTAAATTTTATTACCAATTTTTAATGAGGCCAAAATTTGAAGTCAGTCAATTTGTGAATTGTTAAAAATGTTGATAAATAAAGAATGTAGGTACTTACATGGAAAAGTACATATGTATTTATACATCTGAACAGATTTATTAATTAAAAATGTACACCTAAAACTTGTCATACTAATCTGAGCAAACCTCTCAATAATAATTATTATTTATTTATTTACAAGAACGGTTAAAAACCAATTACTTACACTTAATTTTCGACGCTACATTTTTTTTAAACTATACATAATAGAGCATGTGATATATCATTTTCGAATGAATTAAGGATGAGGAATTTATTTTTCGAACACAAACAATGCACTTTCTAACAAAAAAAATGATAAAAGTAGAAAAGACAAAAACGTCAATTGTGTTTTATATATTTTTTTTTTAAAGTGTAACAGATATCTCGAAACTAAAAATACAGCCATAAAGCTACACTTATGTAGTTTTCAAAAATGTATAGTTTATTATATACATCTGTTGATACATAGGAGATAAGAAATAATATGTGGGACCCTACTTCACGGATGATCATGCATCACCTGAAATCACCTGAAATCACCCTGACCCACGCTCAATATTATTTTTTATCTCCTATGTATCAACAAATTTATAAAAGAAACTATATATTTTTGAAAACTATATAAGTGTAGATTTATGGCCGTATTTTTTGTTTTGAGATTTCTGTTATAAATAAAAAAAAAAAATTATTAAAACACAAATTAAGTTTTTTACTCTTCTACTTTTTTATTCTTTTTTGTTAGAAAGTGCATTGTTTATGTTCGAAAAATATATTTCTCATCCTTAATTTATCCGAAAATGATATATCACATGCCCTATTATGTATACTTAGTTTTAAAGAAATATAGCGTCGAACTTCACCAAAAAGGGGTGGGGGGGCTCTCGCCGGTACCTTTTGATGTTGACTGAAATATTTTTGATTGCACTTTTATGTATAATATGTACCTTTCCATGTACGTTCATTGTTGAAGCCTTGGGAATGGTTATATATTTTTGAACTTGACTGCTTTTTAATTCTACCTCTTCAGCTTATTGTAATACGAGTGTATAAGAGATTAGGGATGATGACCCTGAAAATTTTGAGAAATAATAAAAATATTATCAAAATTTGAAACGTTTTATTTTTTATATTTAGTAAGTACCTAGTCTTTGTATTCTATTGCAACCAAAGTAGCCAAATATATCGGTATGGATATCTATTTGTATGGGAGAAAGGGTGTGTTTACGATATATTTGGCCACTTAGACTGCTACTATTAACTATACGATATTATCGAGTGAAGCATAGAATTATTAACTAAATAAACAGATGTTTGTTTTAAGGCGACACATGTATGTTTTGTAGATATAAGTACCTACTAATATGTTTTGAAGCAAGCCTAGCAAGTTTTCTTAGGCATAGTATTGTAGGGTAAGCCTGTTGCTACTAAATATAACTTTCGTTTACAGGTCATTTTTTCAGCTTCGAATATTAAGGGTGGAATCACATCTGTCAGCATCGAATCGCATTTTGGCTCTTGAAAATGGCCGTTTAGTATGAGACGCGTTAGCATGCGTACGATGTCTCATACTATACGGCCATTTTACATAGCCGGATTGCGATTTGATGTGCTGCCAGATGTGATTCCACCCGAGGATACATATTATTAGGTCAAGCCTTCATATACTCAGCTGAAGGCATGTTTGCCTTGAGGCAAGACTTGTATGTTTTGCACTGAGACAACGTATTATGGTGGAGCTTTAGGGTGCAGCCCTAACATTCTCAACTGAAGACCAACAGGTCTTTAGTTGAGAATGTTAGGGCTTCATCCAATAATATGTAGTCTCAATTCAAAACATAGAAGTCTTGCTTCAAGGCAAACAAGTCTTCAGCTGAGAATATGAAGGCTTCACCTAATAATATGTATTCTCAGTTCAAAACCTACAAGTCTTGCTTTAAGGCAAACAGGTCTTCAGCTGAGAATATTAAGGCTTCAACCAATAACATATATTCTCAGTTCAAAACCTACAAGTCTTGCTTCAAGGCAAACAAGTCTTCAGCTGAGAAGGTTAGGGCTTCACCCAATAATATGTAGTCTCAATTCAAAACATACAAGTCTTGCTTCAAGGCAAACAAGTCTTCAGCTGAGAAGGTTAGGGCTTCACCCAATAATATGTAGTCTCAATTCAAAACATACAAGTCTTGCTTCAAGGCAAACAAGTCTTCAGCTGAGAAGGTTAGGGCTTCACCCAATAATATGTAGTCTCAATTCAAAACATACAAGTCTTGCTTCAAGGCAAACAAGTCTTCAGCTGAGAAGGTTAGGGCTTCACCCAATAATATGTAGTCTCAATTCAAAACATACAAGTCTTGCCTCAATGCAAATATGTCTTCAGCTGAGAATATGAAGGCTTCACCCAATAATATGTAGTCTCAATTCAAAACATACAAGTCTTGCTTCAAGGCAAACAAGTCTTCAGCTGAGAATATTAAGGCATCACCCAACAATATATATTCTCAGTTCAAAACCTACAAGTCTTGCTTTAAGGCAAACAGGTCTTCAGCTGAGAATATTAAGGCTTCAACCAATAACATATATTCTCAGTTCAAAACATACAAGTCTTGCTTCAAGGCAAACAAGTCTTCAGCTGAGAAGGTTAGGGCTTCACCCAATAATATGTAGTCTCAATTCAAAACATACAAGTCTTGCTTCAAGGCAAACAAGTCTTCAGCTGAGAAGGTTAGGGCTTCACCCAATAATATGTAGTCTCAATTCAAAACATACAAGTCTTGCCTCAAGGCAAACATGTATTCAGCTGAGAATATTAAGGCATCACCCAACAATATATATTCTCAGTTCAAAACCTACAAGTCTTGCTTCAAGGCAAACAAGTCTTCAGCTGAGAATATTAAGGCATCACCCAACAATATATATTCTCAGTTCAAAACCTACAAGTCTTGCTTCAAGGCAAACAAGTCTTCAGCTGAGAAGGTTAGGGCCTTACCCAATAATATGTAGTCTCAATTCAAAACATACAAGTCTTGCCACAAGGCAAACATGTATTCAGCTGAGAATGTTAGGGCTTCACCCAATAATATGTAGTCTCAATTCAAAACATACAAGTCTTGCCTCAATGCAAATATGTCTTCAGCTGAGAATATGAAGGCTTCACCTAATAATATGTATTCTCAGTTCAAAACCTACAAGTCTTGCTTTAAGGCAAACGGGTCTTCAGCTGAGAATATTAAGGCTTCAACCAATAACATATATTCTCAGTTCAAAACCTACAAGTCTTGCTTCAAGGCAAACAAGTCTTCAGCTGAGAAGGTTAGGGCTTCACCCAATAATATGTAGTCTCAATTCAAAACATACAAGTCTTGCTTCAAGGCAAACCTCTCTTCAGCTGAGAATATTAAGGATTCACTCAATAATATGTAGTCTTTTTTTATATAATACAAATATCTTCCCTCAAAGCAAACATGTCTTCAGCTGAGAATATTAAGAATTCTTAATCCAAGACAATAATCGTTTCCCCCATATACAAGACATTATTTGTCTTGAAATGAGGGGTTGAAATCCAAGACATTATTTGTCTTGAAATAAGGGGTTGAAATCCAAGACATGAAATTCTTGTTTCAAAAACGATAGTCTTGCAATAAGACAATATTTTACTTAATAACTGAAACAATATTTTACTTGAATAAAGACAACATTGTTTCCACCTATATAGGAAACAAATCCTGTCTTGACGAAGAGGATTTGTCTTCAATGAAGATACTTTTTTTTTCCGTGTATGTTTAAAAAATCTGTTGGCGCATGCTGTCATAATGATTTTAATTTTTAAATATTAAAACAAAATCGTGCAAATCGCCCCCGAGGTATTTTTTTTTTCTTAAAGCAGAGTGTTTAACACGTGGCTAAAAGCATGCTAAACGTCACTATCACTCTCAGATATATTATAGTATAACAATTTCGTATCATAATGGCTTATTTTTTATTTTAATTAATATTAAATGCCACTGCTTATATTTCCATAGGGTACAAATCGAGGTTTCGTTCTCGTCTGTTTCCTCCTCCAAAACACACCAATACTCGTATTTACAAAATTTTAGGGACTGAATACGAAGGAAATGTTGTGTCGGACTGTTTTGATTTTGCGCAAGATAATAATATAGAATTTGTGTACTAGGCTAGGCTATTTTACAATAATAATACAATAGCGTGTATATTATGATATGACCGGTTAATGGGATCTGTGAGAATATACCTAAACATATTTGTTACCTCATGCATAGCTGCACCAACTGTTCAGTTCAAGCGCACCAGAAAACTGCCAGCTAATATTTAATGCATCTATAGGTACCTGAAGAGGGTTGAAAGTCTGATTGAGAGAGAGAGAATCAATAACAGAACACGTTCCAACAGTTTTTAGAAATTTTGTCTGTTTATCTGTTTATTTGACCGCACATCACGTGAAACGTCTGAACGGATTAAGATGAAAATTTTTCTATAAGGGGGGAGCTTGAATGTCTCCCTGAACCCGGTTTCAAGTAGTGCAGATGCAGCGAAACCTCATCGAAGCGCAGATTCTGACGGGGCGCGGCGGCGGCATCTCGAGCAACTTGCCATTCCGCTGCCGCCTGCGCACGGGCAGCTTTACGTGGCGTGCCGCGCGTCATCAGCTGCACTGAGCTGTTCAAGACTCACAATGTGTACAAATAAATATTGAAAAATGACAATATTATGAAAATATACTTTACATACTCACTTAAATATTTGTATGTAAAGCCTGACCAGAAATATATGAGGATTGTCAAGAGGGCGCTATTTATAAGATTTATATGGCGTCATTTTCCAACCAATCGCAACCACTATTACATTAGTTTTAAATAACTGTCAGTTCCACTATGTTAACCTCGTAATATCATTTAGTGGAATGCACTCTTTTCCTGACTGTTTTTCGTGTAGTAAATACATGTACACTTAACTTATAATCTTAATTTAACAACTGTGAATGCATTTTCTTTCGATAATTTTAAATATTTGTCTTTTAAAGAAACCACCTCGAATGACATTGACATTGTGGACACACCATCATAAAATCTTTGCCAGTGTAAGAAATTAGTTCTAGTGAAATTCCGCAATATGGCGCATCCTCATATATTTCTGGTCAGGCTTTAACTATAGATATAATTATATGTACTTAGGTACAAATTTGGTTGTGCATACATAACTGTAAATATAATGTAGGTAATAAACGGCCTCACATTTTTGATATCTATTCTCCTTTCCTCTAATCTTACTTCTAAGTAATATTAGACCTAAATTCGACTTTGTTAGGAAGTATGGATTTCTATGTGTACTCCTATATTTCTTACCTTTTCATGCTTAGATTGATTTGACTGGAGGACCGATTTGGATGATATTTGCCATTGACATGATTTGGATAGGTACAGTCAAGTACTTGAAATACAAAAAAAGTACTGTATCGTCCGAATTTCAATGGTCAAAAACTTTGTAATTCTAACCGCTACAAGTATTTTTCAATCCCTGTTGATTTTGGGGCACATCTTTTTTTTTTACTCTGGCGTCAGTGGCACGGTAAATTGCTAGACCGCTTGGCGGTCAATAGGTTAAGTTCCGCCTCTAGAAGAGACGAAGAGAAATTAGGGGTGAATTAGTCGTTTACTGACACAGACCGATTTCCACGCGTCCACTGATAACGAAGTAAGTATGACGCTAAAAAAAAATGCTTCAAGCGCGGAACATTTAATTATGGACACTTGGTCTGAACAGTTTAGGTGCAGATTTGCAAAAGTAAATAAAAATAACAAATCAGCTCTTCCAATTAATAGCGAACATAAAATAGCGAAAAATAGCCGAGTAGATATTTTTTGTTGTACATTCAGGAAACTATACATATTTTATCTGTTTCTGTATTCCTTTACAATTGTTTGTATAAAATTACGACTGTTTGATTCTTTAAAAAACAAAATAATGCAAGTTCGAGGTTTACTTCTTGGTGAAGTCATTAGTAATATAGATCAATATTAACGCATGAACACCTATAAAGAAGGACTCCGCGGCGTCCGTGGTTTGTATTAATACACTAATGAGTCATTTTATTTTTTTAATGTTAATATTTCTTTGAATATCATTGGTGCTCGAATGCTATTAGTCCAAACATGTTATAGGTATCTTTACATATCTATACCTACACCGTGGTTAATTCTTGTAGTGTAGTATTCTCAACGCTTGATTTCACTTTGTCCTAATTAATTGGGATTAAACAAAGATTTTAACACCCTGTTTTTTCATAAATATAATTATGCAATGCTAATTTCATCCTTGGAGTGTATCAAATATTTTATTAAGAAGTACAGAAGCGGCAATTTTTTTTATCATTATTATCTGAGTCATTTTCAAAAACATGTACATAGTTAACCTAATAAAACAAAATAACGATCGCGTCTTTTGTGTAACGTACAAAGGAATCAATTAAGTTTTGTTATAATTAAAGCCCTGAACTTAGTACATGTTTTTTGAAAACGATTCTAATAAGAACATTTCCGAACTATTCGGAGAAAATAATTTGGTCAATCTCAATTGAATTATCAGTGTTTATCACTTTATTCTTATATAGAGAATATATATTCAACAGATCTGTCTTCTTCCAGATACTAGTAAACTCTTTGGTTACCGGGACAGAGATAGAGACCTACAATAGCAATAGAGGCGTATGTAAAACCAGCCGCGAAACAATGTGCTTTCCCCTAAATCGTATTTGTGAAGAGAACGCCGCCTGCGCCGGCGACGCATCCGGCTGACGATTGTAGTTATAACCTTTCAGTAATACGAAATAAACCCAGCTCGATTATAGCCCTTAATGGAATGAGTTACGGTTTTTGTTAGCTCTATATTTTATGGTTTGTAGACCGGCCGGACGAACGCCACGACTCTCGCGCTCATTAAAATTCAAATTGTTACAAAAACCATTAAAATTCGCAATGAAAGCACGGGATAGGATATCATTCCGATGGCTTAAAAACGTTTTAAGATGCGACGCGTATTGAAGGCATTGAAACTCACAAAAACAAAAACAAACATTTCGTGACAGTGTGATCCGAGTCATATGTACTTACGCTCTTAAGTTTTCTTCTGAGAACTGTCCCAATATTTAAGACACTGTTTTTCACTCCTTTACTATGGATGAACTTAGATTGAGGATGCAAATTGATAGGCAAATCAAATATTAATAGTTATTTTATTAAAAATGGTGTATCGTTGCAAGTATAAAGTTGTCTTGTAGGCAGGCAGTCGCTTCGATTCTGCGTACACCTCTCAAAGGTCCAGAACACCTTTCGTTTCATAAACGGGACACATAAAATTGTTTATTTATTTATTTATCGTATGGCATTACAAAACACTGGATCAGTAAAAAAACAATCAAATTATATATATATATATAAAGAGAGAAAACCAATAATTAGAATTTAGCTTAGCCCGTTTCAGGTAGACAGCTGCCGCGTTGGAGATGATCTCGAAGTCGCCTGAATGGCCTGTGTATTTAGTTAGGGGGCACTCTCAGACCAAATGGTCGATGGTCTGTTTAGGGTGTCCGCAGTCACAAGCTGGGGTCGGGCTCCAACCCCATTTGTGCCAGAGGTAGGCGCAATTTCCCACTCCCGTCCTCAGTCGGTTTAGGGCGGTCCAGAGCCGGCGGGGTTCCTTGAATCCAGCAGGAGGTTCTTGAGGAGTGAAAGAGAAGGGGTTCGAGGAATCTTTATGAGATTCCCATTCTTCAACCCAAGCCAATAAAATTGATGATCTAATCATACTCGTAATCACTTTTTACAGCAACAAAATTGCCGACGTCAACTAGAAGAAATTGTATTGCCGAGAACCACTGAACGAGTTACTCGGTTACGTAGTTGCTAGTGAGTGCGGTCATTTTCAACCGACTTCAAAAAAAAGGTTCTCTATTTGGTTGTATTTTTTTTATTAAGCTTTAGAAGCCTTGTGGTTCGAGTTTAAGAGCTATGATAAGATAATATATAGTATATATACATAGAAATACAGATAAAAATATACTTCAATACATAGAATACATCCATGAAAAGAGTTCGTAGTTAGAATACACAACCTTAAAGACTACCAATTGCAGAAGGCAAATTAAATAAGTAAATGACAAAAATGCGTTACTGCGTCTACTGACCTTCCGTTGAACTTATAAAAGGTAACTCATAAAATGACACGAGATTTTTCTTGAAACGTGTCATGAATATTGCAGTGAGTTGGCCGAGTTTTCAGCACTGTAGTGCTGAAAACTGATATTATTTTTATGCAACTTAAAGATGAAAGAAAAATTACGCTTTGCCTGTAATGTAAATTCCTTAGATTTACAATTAGACATTATTAGAGAAATTGATGTGACTGATTTAGGGCAGTCCTATAGTTTTACCGACTTGGTCGGTATCTCACACTTATTGTATGTCTTAATCATACTGACTCACTGACTGTTGCTAATCTACCATTTTGTACAAAATTATTCGCAGTTATTTTAAAATTTGAATTATTATTCTCATAACTAATCAACTAACTAACTACCCGGTCTGTGAATAAACACAGTACTTAACATATTAGAAAGTACTTCATTGCTTCTTTGAGAAAAAGTATTATTTTTCACGTTATTACAAGGTTATTACTAAAATTTGATAAACAAATGTTGTTATGTTGGAAGGGTAGAATAAAAGGGTAGAATCTAAAATCCCATGGTTAAATTCCTTGCGCGTGTTATCGCGTTATATGTCATATCGCAGGATCAATAATATAGGGCTGCACTACATTTTCACTTCAGGGCAGTTAAAATAACACTATTTACATGTCATAATGACAACATTCAAATTTATATTTAACGAAAGTAAAACATAGAACCAGCGATCCTCTTATCAAATGTCAAATAAAGAGGTACGCCTAAGAACCTACCTAATCCATACCGTCGTCTAATACCCATAACACAAGCCTTCTTGAGCTTAATTTGGGACTAGACCGATTTGTGTGAGGTTGTCCGATATTTTTTTTTATCCAAAGTTATAGGTTTCGATATCTGGCGTGGACGAACCCTTACCTTAGTCGGCAAAAACGGAACATGTATTATGTGAGTACGTATACGTTTTAGTCACATACCACATTAGTCAGTATTACGCTAGTTACTGAAATGATAATATATGGTAGTACAAAAATTATTTCATAATTGAGAGGAAAGCGCTTGGGTCAGACATAGTTGCGGTGTGAACCTGCCTTGTGGAAGGAAGGGAGGTAAGACCGCCAGAAACCGACGGGAAGTCGCTAGTACGTCCGGTGTCGGGTTCCGTAGGGCACTCTACCTATATTTTGCTTCATTGTTGTTGCCTGTTTACATAAATGATTTATAGCCACCGGTTTTCTTAGGCACAGCGAAAACATTTCGAGCACGCCCCTCTTTCTACACCTGTTTCAGATAGGTATATTTACAATTTCGAGGGAGATTCTAAAAAGGGTGTATTCAAGTCTCCCTATCTTATACTCGTAAGCCGCGCTATTGATGAATTTATGAAATCGATCTAGTTCTACAGTAAGCTCTAGTAAGCTTCTGTTATGGGCACTAGACGACGATGTAGATTATAGACGACATAGTAAACCTTCAAGACCCAGGAACAAATATTAGAATTCAACACACAAATATTTACCCTAACCGGAAATCGAACCACTACCACTGCGATAACCGCGTCGTCGATTAGAATTAATGGTATAATCATCTACATCATTACCTACATAAAAAAATTATTAAGTACAATTATTTCACGGGTAAGTACGGTCAGCCTCAAAACTACGACCAATTTATGGACTAATTCATTAGTAAGTTTTTTATGCAATTTTGCAGTTATGAACTGACCATTGATACGCGAATCAGTCGTAGAGCCGCTAGCCGGTACAAGAAGCTCTTTTAGGGTTCCGTAGTCAACTAGGAACCCTTATAGTTTCGCCATGTCCGTCTGTCTGTCCATCCGCGGCTTAGCTCCATGATCATTACTACTAGAAAGCTGAAATTTTGTATTAGTATGTGTTATGAATCACGCCGACAAAACATCAGTAAAACAAAAACTAAAAAAAAAACTTTCTTTCGGGTACCTCTCGTACACCTAATCGTATGGGGGTGTTTTTTTTTTCGTTCCAACACTAGTGTGTTTTGATAAAGATCTTTTATAAATAATAGGGGTCTCCAAACATTATTTTTTGATAAAGTCAGCAGTTTTGTAAATATTCGCTCCGGAAATCCAAAAAATAGCGTCCCCCCCCCCTCTAACTTTTCAACTAGGGGTCAAAAAATTATGGAAATACTTATACTTCGAATGTTACACATATTAGTTAAGTGCCATACTGTATTACAACATTTCGCTCAATCTGGCGCGTAGGTATAATCGATAACTTCTAGAAGGTAATAAGTAATTTCAGTTACTTTGGCGTTTACTACCTTTTTAAAGAGCTTGAAATCTTTCTCGTTATTTAAATCTTTCTCGTAATTTTCGGCTATTGTGAAGGATGGGATGGGCAACTACGGAAACCTACATTGAGCGTGGCCCGACATGCTCTTGGCCGGTTTTTAATTAGACACCAAACTAAAGTAACCTATACATTGTCACATTGTGTCATAGTTTTGGAGTTAAAACTATTTAGAATCAAAAATTTTAATAAATTAATGATAAAATAATTCGTAATCTCAATGTCAGGAATAATATAAAAACAATGATTAAGTCCTCTTTTAAACTGAATACATTACTTAATAGTAAAGTAAAAGTAAATAGGGTTCGAATATATGACCAATAAATCCCGATAGCCCTGTAGTAACATCAATAATATAGAAACATGATTTGATCATAGATAAAAATGTCTAAAACAATCAGCATTTTAAAAGGAATAACAATAAAAAAAATGAAAATAAAAAATATGAAATGTTGTCCCGTGGTTGATATTTTTACGTTTGTGTTTTTTAATTTTTATTTTACGTTATGTGTTCCGGGGCAATCTGCCGAATTCTACGCCAGACAAGGAAGATAAAACGCCAGATCAGACGACGCAACGGACCCACGCCGTTATGTCGCCTACATCTAACTAGCTTTAAATTTTGTTTATACCTATGTATTTTTGTAGTTCACAGTGCCTTGGTTTTGTTACTGTAATACTGTGTAACTTATTTGAATAATAAATAAATAAATAAATCAGTGTTTTTCGTGGTGCGACTATTTATGGCGGGATATTTCACGGCCTCCTACCGTCAAAAGATTCAAATTATTCTTTAAGTTATGTGTACTAAATTCGAATTAAAGTAATTGTGCCCCTTCCAAAAGCCTAAAATGGAAAGTAAAAAGTTCGCCGGTAGGAATCTTCGCACACTTGCTGCCAGTTACATTCCACACTATATCATCTATAATCAGGAGTGTGAAATTAGTTATATTCTATATCAAGTTTTGTATTTTTTGCGGTATTTGCGATTGTCACACATTTAATTAAAACAATTTAAAGGTATTAGGTACCTAGAAAAAGTACCTATATTTATCATTTAAGCCATCCTGACGTTTCAGTAATTTTCCAATTGGAATCATCGAGTTTTCCAGACGTATACTTTTTCTCGATACTATATACCTGCTTTATTTGAACTCTGAATCTACGAATAGTTTATTTTTATGTCATATATTTTTTACATATTATTTTAAAAACCTCGAAGATTATGTTGTTGTTTACCAGGTAAAACGTTTACCTACTGTCGCTAGAAGAACGACTGAGTTCTTTTTTAAATGTTAAAGAATATAAATAAAGTAGGTACACGTACCTACCTATTACCTACTTGCCTCAGTAGGCAATGATTGTTAGTGATTCGCCAAAGAGCGCTTATTATATTTTATATATTTTATGAAATTAAGGTTATATAACTAAAACAATATGTAGAAACTTTGTGTTGATGTTGCAAAATGTAACAAGTATACCTATTGCATGTTTTGAGTAAGTATAATAGTGTCTATTTCAGCAGCGTTTTGATAGTGCATAATCATTATTATATCGGATAACCTTTATCCAAATCTTATTGCAAACATTCAATTGATGTAAGTCTTTCAAAATTAGCATGCTTGTTAATTTTACTTTGTACTTAACTGTAAAATCAACTAGAAGACAAGCTCAAACCGACGGTGCTGTTAACTTTGTTTCAATAAGCCATTAACAGATTGACATCTATGGCAGTGTTCACTGTGTTCATTTTGATAAGTATAACAATTTAACCTCAAAGTAAACTCGAACTCCGATCCGCCCTCCCTTGACTTTGTTTATTGACTAAAGTTTGCTAAGTTGTAAAGTCGAATACATTAAGGGAAATATATTGCGAGATGCCTCTTTACGATAGCGTGTCTCTACCTATTCAAGGTTATAGGTTCTTGTATACGACAAAGGGTGTTTGGTGGTATTTTATCTTATTTATTAACACGGTTTTCTTGGTATCAAGACCTATTATAGAGAATCTATCTAAAACAATCAGCATTTTAAAAGGAATAAGGCCTCTTAGTAGCAACTCTATAGTGCAAGTAGAGCAACTGTGCAACGCAATTCTGTCGATCGTTCTATGATCTATGAGCTAGATACACGGCAGTGTGCCCACCAAGTTCGGGAAGCAAAAAAGCGCCATACTTACCATCCGTAGTTAATAGGCACACGAACCATTTCGGGTCATCTTAGAGCTTAGACCATTCTGCTAATTACCGAATCTAGAATCTTATTAATAATACTCGTGAGGGTTGAGGGGTAAAATTAAACGGTGAGGCGTAATTGGTGAATAGCTCCTTACCCGTTCAAAAAAGCTGATTGTTTTTGACATTTCCTCTGTGATAAAACATGATTCTTAACATAGGTATTATCAATGTTACTACTTAGAACAGGGCTATTGAGATTTATTGGTATATATTTGAAACCTACAGTTTGAATTTTTCATTGATTATTTTTGTTTCAAAAACTACTCCAAATTGACAAAAATCGCGCAGAAAATTGTTCTTTTTTTTCAACTTTTTTTCGACTGCGCGCAATGAGAGCATGAAATAGCTAGGTACGTTACTTTCTAGAACTAAGGGAAAGGTATTATTCACTTTAAAAAGTTCGTTGAAATTATCGTTACGCCGGTGGATTAGGTCAAAAACTTTGAACGTCAATTCCAGTGTTTTAGAAGCGTTTCAGGAGTTGCTCTATCACATAAATATCAAAAGATCAAAATTTCACCCAAGTTGCCCTCGTTTTCAGGCGCCTGAAAAATGTTTTTAGTCCGTTTCAGGGTACCCTCTATCAGATGATGCCATAACCTGAAAATCCGTTTTCAGGACCCTTTATGGGCCTCTGAAGTACACATCAGTATATGGCGAAATTTCCAGTAGGAGTGACAGAGATAGCACTATTAGAAAGACATAGCTATAATCGGAACATCCGAGAAGTGTGTGACTGATTTAGCACTACTAGATAGAGCTATCTATCGCTTTCTAGTAGTGCTATCTCGGAACATTCGAGAAGGGAGTGACAGAGAGTGCACCATTAGAGAGAGACATCCATTACCGAGAATGTTCCCGGCGCTTAGGTTGGACCTTACTTGAATATTCCCGCTTTGTGTGGACAGTGCATCGGGAGAGTGATTCCGCGAGGTATAAAAGGCGCCGACGGCCGGCAGGCGAGCAGTTACGTTTTAACTACCATACAATGCGAGCAAAGTGATAATCGGAGAGTAAGCCTCTTAATTGTTTAGTGCGCTTAACGTTTTAAGTACAGTTTGTGTAAATTATGAGTGCATAATTTTTGTAATAAAGTGTGTAATAATGAATTAATTTGTCCCTTCTCGAATACGAACCTCACCCTCGTAACATTATCAAAATAAAATTGGTTGTTTTCATTGAGGTATTATTTACGTCAATGGTTGTTTTAGACCCTCGAGCCACTAACTAGTCAGTCATCAAACATTCATTATAGATGTACTTATGGATCTATTTTATTGAAACGAAATCTATGGTTTCTTGAGAGATAATCTCACTGTCGACTTGGAAGTCGCTTCTACGACTAAACTATACGGCGTATAACTTCTGATGCGGATATTTCGTGTTGTGTCGATCCCTACTCGCACCTCTTCTGGTTTAAGTATGTAGATACAAAAATAGATTAGCACATGTCTCGACATTTTCTTCTTGACATTTAAGACGTGGCGGTTTCCATCCCAGCGGACCACCTAGAGAAAGGTTCCTATTGCTAACTGACCCATTTCAAGAAACAACTGCAGAAACTGACAGGAACTGGAAAGTGGGCAATGAGAAAATTACACAAGGAGGAAAAATACAAATCTCACCAAAACATTTCACGTAAAATTAGAGGCCATGACTCACAATATAACTCTTTTGCAGCAATAAACTTATCAGATCTCAGGAACGTCCAAGCATGAAGCCCTGATTTTGCTAACTTCACCTCTTGGTTTAAAAAGAGCGGCATCTTTTTCATATTATAGTGGAGTGCCAATTCCCATTTTTCAGTTTCAGAAAATATTACGAATTAAGCTTTTTAATGCAAATAAGGATTATCTTGTAAAATATCATTAAATAAAATTCTGGATTTTCATAAAAAGAAACCTTAATTAATTATGCGTTTTTTTCTGTAGGTACATTAAAGGAACCAAGTAGGAATAACTCTGGTCACATAAAATATTCAAATTTACAATTTGACACAGTTCACTCCGTCTAAAACATTTTATTATATTTTGCTACTATATTCTCCTATGAAAGATTCCGCTCCTTCCCTTTCCACTCCATACACAGAGCCACTAGTTTTTTTTCGCTACTACGCTCTCCAAAATGGCTTTTATACCCTAAAACTAAATTCCAAGTAAAATGAATTACCTCCATATAAATTAAACCCACTCTATACAGAGCTCCCTAAACTAAATCATTTTGTATTCCAAAATCAATATACATCGGTACACCAGAATAATTTTACGTTGAGTCCGTAGGTATATCTTTTTGCTTCCCAAAATGGATTTTTTGCTCACCAAATATTGTGTTCATAAAACATCAACATTAATACCAAAAACTGCAGTCTAATACAATAGGGAAGCTATTGTAATTGTCAATCTAAAATTACAATAGCTTCCCTTTATTTCTTTACCCGCAACCCGCCCCCCGCCCCCACCAAGCGACGCACAGGCCGGCAGGCCTGCGGCCAGGCGAGCCGCGCAGGTCCGACTTGGCTTAGGTTAGGTACGACAACGAGCGAAGCGAGGAGGACTGTTAGGTTGAACTGCGACCCTAACGAGCGAGCCGCGCAGGTCCGACTTGGCTTACGATTACTAACATTACCTATTTCACCTTAAGGCAGGACCTACTTGGCTTACGATTACTAACATTACCTATTTCACCTTAAGGCAGGTCTGACTTGGCTTAGGTTAGGGACGACGACGGCAGGCTGACTTAAAATTTTTATTTACGGCACTCAAGGACAGTGTCTCTGCAATACAAAATTTATTATTAATATTTATTAGTTTTAGGGTATAAAAGCCATTTTGGTGAGCATTTAAATAGTAGCGAATATTTATTTAAGTACTATATCATTTATTAATTGAATGCGTAAAGTGATAAACAAGTTACTTGTGTTTGGGGTGAGTACCTAGTAATATGTTTGGTATAACAAAAAATTTCACGGTCAACAGTTAGTTTTTTGCCTCAGCAAAAATGACTAAAATGGAAGTAATAATATAAAATATTGGTGACATCCATTTAACAATAATATAGATTATTCGGTCTGAAATTAACTTTAACGGTGTTGACATATTTTTATAGCATGTAAGAAAAAGAAATATTAGCTTTATTTATACAATAGTTTGTGATACACTATTTGGTGAGCCTTCATCCGTTTTGACAAGTATTAAGAATTTATTGGAAGTAATTTATCAACATATATTGGTAGGCGTTTAAACACAAGCCGTTTTTTTGGTAACATTCAGTGTAGGTACCTACAGTCCGACAAGAAAATGTAGTATTTCAATTGTTGGAATTTTTTCCATACTGTGTTTCTACTCTAGTGCTAGAAGTTGTGTTGAAGAGTGACTAGTTATTGTTTTTAAGTATAAACTAAATTGAAATCTTTGTATTTAAGGTTTAAATGAAATCAATGACTTATTTCTTCGCTCTTTAGCCTTACAAAGTTCACAAATAATTGTGAAGGATTATGTAATGCAACTTGCACTTTTCTAATTAGTTAAATCCTTACCTTCTAACAAATTCTATTCTGTTCTAATATTTATTTTTAGTTAATTAAATGGATGCTACTATCTTTCTTTTTTTCCTTGACTTAGTATCTGAACTCGTTATAGTATAAAGTATCAATATAAGTGTACCTACCTACAAAAAATTACCAAGTATCATTATTGTTTTATCGAGTTGTACGCGGTGTTACAACACGCGGTTTTTTTTAATTTGCCGCTATTTTCTCCATTTTCATTAGGCAGACTATACCTACCGCTGGACACTTTTTCACATAAAATTGTCCTATGAAAGATTCCGCTCTTTCCTTTTACACTCCATAGGTGATAGATGATTGGTCTGAGGGGTGATGGTACATGATGTACTTAATTACCTACTCAATGTGAACAACTAAATTCTACTACTACTAAACCAATTATTTTTGTGCTCATGCTAGTTACACATCCCTAAAGCAAAATGTAATTTAATTTCCTTTACTGACCATCAAAAGATTTGAAGTTGGTTACACTGTTTTCGTTCCGTTCCCATTTGCTCCAATCCAACCAGCCAGATAAACACTCAATTTGTTTATTGGTACAAACATGACACTGACAGTTGACAGTGACACAGTGCATCGCATTGTATATACCGCCCAAAGGGTACATACGTAGTTAGGTCTTAGGAACTAAATGGGACGTTGCATTGCGCTGTTATCGCATCTTTATTAAAATCAATAACGGGGTCTAAATATTCGCTTGTGCAGTCGGTAAAACGCAGCCAGCGCAATGTTTGCAAACACGGGGATACTGGTTCCACAGTCGTGCGATACATTTGTTATTCTTCCGCCGCATACAAATGAAAATCAAGTAATATTCGGCAAGAATTCTGATCGCCCCCGGTATGAAGTACAGGAGGTCGTTAACTTTAAAGGAGGTCTCCGAGAGGGGCCGTTAAAGGTGATCAACACTTGCACTATCACTATAAAAACAAACCATTTAATTTAAAATTAGATTTAATCTTTTCAAGATAGTCATTATCTTAGTTAAAGTACATACACAATCATAATGCAATTATTTTACACTATGTTAACAGTGCACCTTTATTAGAATTGAGGAGAGTACTAAGCCACTAAATGCAGTAGTACTGAGCAAGCCAGGGTGGATGTGGGGAGCAGAGATGGGAGCCAATGACAAAAATGTTGTAATTGGGAATGAAGCAGTGTGGACAAAATACAAAACAGGCCTTGGGGATGCTAAAGAGAGACGTTTACTGGGCATGGATTTGGTTCGGTAACTGATAGTTTAACATTGTTATTTTCTTCCTTTGATCAATAATTGCACTCTCTAACCATTAGTAAAATGTTCCCATTAATTCACAGTTTAGGCTTAGAACGTGGCAGCACTGCAGTAGAAGCGCTGGAAGTTATTACAAGTCTTCTTGAAAGATATGGACAAGGCGGTCAGTGCAGTGTTAATGATGAAAACCTCTACTATCACAACTCATTTCTTATTGCGGATGCCAATGAAGCATGGGTACTGGAGACAAGTGGAGAACTTTGGGCTGCAGAAAGAGTTGTGTCGTACAGAAACATTTCAAATGGTCTTACAATTACTACAAAGATAGATAAGATGTCTGTGGGATTGAAAGAAAAAGCCCGGCAATTAGGCTTGTGGAATGGCAAGGTTGGTATTTACATCTTAAATAAATTGATTGCTCCTTATTTCTATCTTACACTGCACTTACCTACTCTCTAACTCACACTTAGTAAGTTTATGTAAAATTTTAGGAAGAATTCAATTTTATGAAGGCTTTTTCGTCTGGTGAAGATATTAACCGACAGCTAGCTGGTGAAGCACTGCTAAGAAATGGCTGCAAAGATTCTCAGTTCACTATACATGACATGTTCTATGTCCTGCGTGACAAAAAAAGCCGTATTTGTCGAGGGGTTGAAGATGGTTTCCCGACACAAGGCAGTCAGGTAAATGTATAGCCCAGTTCATATTGATAATATTAAGTAAGTAAGTACTCATTATTTCATTGTAGTGTGATTCTACAGGCGTTTCAACCACTATCAGTCCACTGTTAAAAATATTGAAAGTATGAGCTACACCAAGCTGCAAACTTTCATACAATGATATACTGTAACCATACTTTTTTCCATAATTTATCTAAATTATGCCTGTAGAATCATATGGGTTATTGTAATGCTTTACTGTTCTCAGGTCTCTGTTATTGTGGGGAATGGTATTAGTGTCCACTGGTTTACGGCGACACCAGATACTACTGTTTCTCTTTTCAAACCTTTTGTCTTCACTCCGAATTGCGAGACATCTTGCCATACAGGAAGCCTGGCTATAGTAAGTAATGCCTGAATGTCAAGACAATAGAGATTGTATTCTGGATAATCTGCAGTAACACACACAGTAGAACTTAGAAATATCTGTTAATATGTCTAATAAGGTATCAATTTTTTTAGTATCCGCATGAAACACATCTATACAAGTTGCATGAGACCCATGTCCTCAAAGGTAAAAGAAGTTCAGAAATTGTGAAAAAACTGCAACTATTGGAGGCAGAGAGCATTCAGAGAGTGGAATCAACTCTACGTAATTATGAAGATGGAGAAAATTTGAACATCAACCATTTAATGGACGAGTATGTGACGAAGGAAATCAAAATTTACATGCTCGATTCACAACAAAACGAATAAAATGCGTATGACGAAATATTACACTAATGTTAAGGTTTACAAATATTTAATGGATTAACCAAAAAAATAGAAAAAATAATCAAGAAAAAAGGGAAAATACAAATATATATTAAGAAATGCATTAAGTAACATAGTTATTATTTGTTGTTGTTTTTACTTTTGTTAATTAACTAAGTAGGTAATATAATGTTTGTTATTGTTTTTTAATATTATTTAACTTTTATTACATAATCATAACAAAGTACAAATCTGTTGTTTTTGATATGATTTTACCTTTATTACAGAACATTGCTAAATATAAACCTGTTATTCTTTTTGATATTATTTTACTTTAATTACGTTACTGAGTATACTTGCAGTGAATATCCTAATTTGCATTTTGATGTTTCAACAATTTTAATGTCAATAGAGCGACGCATTAACTAAAATATATGTATATATATATCAAGATTGAAATAAAGCTCATCACAAGTAGGTATGCGTCACAGTTTTATTTGGTACCTACATACTTATTTGATTATGATTTTCAACGAGATGTAGGGAAAAAAATGGGTGCCCGACGTTTCATATAACTTCACTTAATCTATTTTGGTTTGATATACCATTGCTTTGTATAATGTTACGAATGGTATAATATTGTTTGAGATAATTTTCAAATGATCTAATGTGACAATTGATATAATGGTTTATAGGTATAATTACTTTTAGTATAATGTACATTTACTATATTTATTACTTGGTATAAAACGTATTTATCATAATGACTTACTTGATATAATTCGTAAATGCTATAAACTACAGAAGATATAAGTTGATTTTACTATAACCAAAAAAGGTGGCTCCCACTAGATATATTAGGCTGTCAAACCCTATATCACCTTAAGGCAGGTCCGACTTGGCTTAGGTTAGGTACGACGACGAGCGCAGCGAGGAGGAGTGTTAGGTTGAACTGCGACCCTAACGAGCGAGCGAAGCGAGTGAGCCGCGCAGGTCCGACTTGGCTTACGATTCGTAACATTACCTATTACACCTTAAGGCAGTATTTATATGAAAAAGCTATTATTCTAAATAGTATGTATGTTAAACAAATTTATGTGATAAATATGTTATACGAAAATATAATTATGCATATTGTCAATTATGTCATTTAGCCTATTATATCAATCGATAATTAGAGAAATGCAAAATATAGGAAAAAACCATTATATGAAACGTTACATTATATGAAACAACTTTATATCAATCGATTGTATATCAAGTGTATGTTAGTTTATCTGACATTATATGAAACATTACGGACCCGAAAAAAATGTGTAACCTCAGATACATTTCAGACCCTCCGTACCCCTGATAATGCTACGAGATACCGGCTCGATATTATTATTTTTTTTACGCCTTGTGTCTGGGGCTAAGTTATCCGACGAAAAGTAATGCGCTCAAAGAGACTAACAAAGATTCAAAATTGTCCGTACCTAAGAGATAAGCCTATTGGCTAGAGTCACGCTAAAGCAGACAAAAGATAGGATAATGGCGTAATAGTGAGTTAAAACCTCGAGGTCCTCCAAATTCTCTGTTGAGGACGATGAGTTTACGAACAGCTACACGAGTTAAATTTGAAAACTAAACCTTCCCGGCAATTCGATTTCCGACGTAAGCATAAGGGAGCCTTTCGCTACGTTGCTATGGATGTGTTTGATATCCACCACCAATGATATTCAGTAGTCCACATAGCATCGTACTGGTGGAAACGGGTTGAATTAACACGTTCACCGTCCCCATACAAAATGGTTCAATTTTCTTGGACGTCGAAGCAAATTACTTCCATGACACGTCCGTGCTCCACGTTTGGGTCACTGAAACGACCAGGTACGCACTCGGATTTAGCCGTTATGCCTTGATCACACGTACCGAGAGAGTGAGCGAGACAGTGCTCTCGTCCCTGTCACACATAAGACAAACTGGCGAGACAGAGCACTGTCTCGCCCGTTTACTCGGTACGTGTGATCAGGCATTTGTAGCGGAAGAGCCCGGGAATAAAACCAATATATAGGGGGCAATTGTGGTGTTTCCACAGTTAAAAATATGTAACGAAAATATGTTTCATAAAAATGTACCATACCTACCTACTAGTTTGACACAACACACTATGTGCAATGATCAGTAGGTACACAATAATACGCATCATGATCGTCAGGCAAAAGAATATGACAAAATAGAACAATCTAAATAAAAATATAATTAAAGTGATTTGAGTGCGTACCTGGTCGGCTATAGTGACCCATGTACGGGGCACGGACTTGTGGAGATAGTTCGTCGTGACCCATGTATGGGGCACTGGACTGTGAACGTGAAGTTAAGCTATGATTTTTATATGCTGCCTCTGCTGGTGGCACTAAGGATCTTCCTCGCACAGCTACCTCGCGGCTGCGAATCTTCACAGAGCGTCTTACTCGAACGGCTGCAACGGCTTAGTATTTTAGTGGAAACGATCAAATAGTTTCGTAGCGCAGCTCTCGCAGAATAGCTACATAGGTAGTACAACTCTGGTGGAAAGGCACCGTTAACCGCATACGTTTCCGCTACGGCGGCTTCTACAGATGACTAGAAGCTACCACTATGCTCGGCGTATTGTTCTGTCTAATTTAATGTAAGATCTCCAAAACAATTTGTGCAAAAACCATAACTGCATTGGTTTTTTCAAGCTGCCTGAAAATATTTGACAACACTTTCGGCGATATTAGATCGGCGCGGCGCACATGTCTTTGTCTACTATAGATCTATAGTAGACATGTGCGCCGCGCCGATCGACGTGAAATCGGCGTGGCCTTATGTACTTTGATTGATGCACATACAAATAATGTAACCTGTAGGTACTTTAAAGGTTGAACACGTCAAAACTTGGGCGTGTAAAATCGGCTATTATTACGCGAAAAATAGAGTTATGCAAATTTTTTAGACACCTATTTGATTACAAGGAACTATCCTATAATACGTCAATATATTTTTTTCTTTTTTTAATTCGCTGTCAAAATGTCGAGCAAACAACATCAACAACGCGAACCCATTCTGCACGAATATGCAGAAAATTCAATGCTACGCTATAGAGATATCGCAAAAAAACTGAAATGTCCTCAATCTACGGTTTGCCGCGTATTAAAAAGGTTTCGTGAACGCTTAACAATAGATCGCAAGCCAGGAAGTGGTGGGTTGCAGGGAGTCAAGAATAAAAAAAAGGACGAGAGTGTTGTAAGGATTCTTGCCTCAAATCCTAAGATCTCATCTCACGATGTTGCCAAGAAAGTGAAAATGTCTCTGTCCTATGTTCAAAAAGTTAAACGTAGGGCACGACTAAGAAGTTATAAAGCCCAAGCTGCACCAGATCGAGACTCGAGACAGAACCTATCTGCAAAGAAACGGTCACGAAAATTTTATGAAAATTTCATTACGAAGTTTGCATGCGTGGTCATGGACGATAAAACATATGCAAAGGCAAACTTAAAACAAATTCCTGGCCAAGAGTTCTATACCAGCGTAAGTCGAACAGACGCTCCTGAAGAATGTAAATTAAAAAAACAGTCTAAATTCCTAAAAAAAATACCTTATTTGTCAGGCAATATGTAGCTGCGGAAAAAAAAGTCGCTCGTTTATTACCACCGCGACAATAGACAGCGGTATTTATTAAAAAGAGTGTTTACAGAAACATTTAGTGCCTTTCATAAGAAAGCACGACTCACTACCGCTGTTTTGGCCAGATTTTGCTACTTGCCATTACGCAACAGCAGTGTTGAAATGGTACGAAGCAAACGGAATCGTGGTGGTACCCAAAGTATGCAACCCCCCAAATAGTCCAGAACTGCGGCCTGTTGAAGAGTACTGGAGTATTATGAAGGGAATCTTAAAAAAGAAAGGCGGTGAAATAAAATCGGTCTCTGAACTACAAAAAGTATGGACATGGGCGTCGAAACGGTGTCCTAATGAGATGGTGCAAAGTCTTATGAGCCGTGTGCGCAGGAAAGTTAGAAGTTTGGCTTACAATGTAGACAATTACTAAAATAGGAAATGTTGTTATAAACTTCATTAAATTCGACATTAAATGTGGAAAACATAATGTGGTTATTTATTATTAAAATGATTTAATATTAATCTTTGTGTGCCCCAGTTTTGGCGTGTTCAACCTTTATATAAAGTACAGGTAACATTATTTGTATGCGCATATATACAAAGTACATAAAGGCCACGCCGATTTTACGCCGCGGCGGCGTACACTGCGGCGTCGGTACAAAACCGGCGCGGCGCACACGTCTAATCTATAGGTACCTACTCACTTTCGATCTGCCAACGACAATAATCTTGACTGAGAACTTGGTATACCTTTACTTAGTAGATACCTTTTTTCAGTGTTGATCATAATCAGTTGGCATCATCATTTTGACACGAACAAGACATGGGACTTTGTAAGCTTTTTCATGATTAGGTGTGTTAGTGAAGTATATTAAAATAATGAATACTTCAAAGAGTGAAGGTTCTTTAATTTCATGTACTTATACAACTTAGTCTGAAGTATCACATGAATTCGTAAGATTAGGGAAAGATAAATATTTAAGCTACCTAATGCAATAGTTTTACAAATAAACGGCTAAGTTGTACACTTAAACATAGCACATTCTTTGAGATTTAATAAATGCCATATTATTATTATCTACACTAGGTTAATTTTGTTTACACATTTTATCCATTGCAACGCAAACCCAACGAACAACATAATTATAAAAGGTCCTATAAGTTCTCGACCTAATTTATAAAATTATAGCGATGACTCTTAAATAAAGATACAGTATAGAGGAACAAAAACTAACGTTAAGATACATTAATTCCTCTAAATTCAATTCTTAGTGTACTAGGTATGTAGTTGTAATCCAGATAACGAACCGGTATTTTAGTTAAGCCACTTGATCATGGTCAGTGCGAGATTTTAATAGTAGGTGTCTATTTCCGGTAATGTTTAAAACTAGTAGGTAAGTAAATGATATGCAATGTTCTTCTATCCTACTACGCTACTACGTAGAGGCGTTGCATTTAGAAGTCGTATTGTACCATTACGTGGCTGTGGCGCTTGAAAGTACATCATGACTATTTACTACCGTTTCGTTATAATATTCAATTATTAATAATAATGAGATCCTTATTATTTATACAACCAGTGGCAAGTTCATTGTTGGTATTTAGGATATTGCCCACCGGCTAAGGAACGTAGCGGCTGAACAGCTCGGCATAATTAAAATAAAACAATTTAAACGGACCAACGGAGCTGGGCATAACATCATTCCAATATTCTCTTCTCACCTTTCCTATCTTTTTCATGTAACGTGCTGATCTGGACGTAAATCGATTGTCTATAGGACGGGCCTATACATCTTGAACCTTCTAGGGCAGATCGTATCTATTCGATATAATCCCATTTGGAAATGTGGTACCATCCGTACCGTGTGTTTGTTACCACAGTGGAGGAAACTGAAGTGTGCGATGAGGACATAGGCATCAATGTTGCCAAATCTGTACCTGAGAAGCCCAACACTAAGTTAATGTTTTTTACGTCACCCTAGGCCGTAAGTGGGATCTTCTGCCCGCTACGCAAAACGGAAGAAAATTCACTTCCTAATAGCCAAGGCAAGACGTAAAACTTTAGGCAAACCACGGACGGTACTTCTTAACGCCCCAGATTGCCTATTTATGGTCCTCACCTTCGGTTTGGATCCCAAAAACCTGGAATCAGAGACATTCACGAATTCACCGCCCTAGGTATGTAATCTACCTACTATATCCTGTGTTATGCTTTTTAGGTACGGGTGGTCTTGCAGTGCTAGAAACATAGGGACGGAAATTAGGAAGGTGACATAGATATTTCGTAAAACTTATTTACATTTAACAAAATAATACATACAGTAGATTGTTTTAAAGTCTGTCCAAAAATCGTAATACCTGCATATCAAGCTAGTTAGAGGTGTGCTGTTCTGTGCCGGCGCCACCATAATGAAAATCAATTAATTATATGGTGAAATGATGTTCTCAGTGGCGCCGCTGCAGAGAATGCTCGAAACGCAACACAATCAATGTCTATTATTTCGTTCCCTGGTACAGGTACAGCCAAAAACATGATACGTGCATGGTGTACGTTTAACGTACATCATTTCACCATATAATTTATTTATTTTCATTGTGGTGGCGCCGCCACAGAGCAGCACACTAGTAGAGGTATTATCAAGAGAATAAGGTTTGTAGAGAAGATTGTGAGTGTGTTATTCTGCTTAGCTACATCTGCTGCTGACTGTACACGTACAGGATAGGGTAATAAAGTGACAAATTAGGAATATAGACGAACTCGTCCCGAGACATCATGTCTGTCACAGTGGATTTAGATACAAAAAGTATTGCACTGCGTCCCGCGGCCGGTCAACGACGGTTCGCTACGGTCAGCATGACTATTACTGTATTTATGGAACTTGTTAAACTGCCACTGCACTTAATGTTAACCTATAACTGTGGCGTTGACGGATCTTTCTGCCGGCATATCCATCAAGTGAACAAATGTGTTTTCAATAAACAATATTGTACAAAATATTTTGTCAGTATCAAAATAATTGAAGTTGCTCAAACGAAAAAAATCTGACCATGTAGGATGATTAAGTTGAGTCGATTACCCTTATAGCAAGAATAAAGTGAACACGTGATTTGAAGATGAATTAAATTCGATTTCATGAAATATGACTAGGGAGTGCCGGCAGTAAATTCCGTAAGCCACTCACTACATTATCTCATTAAATAAATATGTACAACTACTTATGCCTCCGCTATTATTTCACAATAGCGTCGTCTATTACTACATAATTATATTGTTATTCAAGAAATATGCCATAATTATCAAACGACAGACTGTAGGTATTATTATGGTTTATAATCATAACAAATGACCCCTCAAAATTTCAGGTGTAGTCTCACAATTGACAACATTTCATATTTTTAAGACTACAATGTATTACTTTTTTGTATTCCGCTTAGAAAGAGAAAGAAATCACTGTTTTATATTTTTTCCTGATATTTATAATTCTTTTTTCATTAAAATTTACTCATTGTAGTAACTCCAAAACTATGACTCACTGGTTAGGATACTTTAGTAGGATAACTAATTTAAAAAAAAAAAACGATTGACGCGCGAGCTTGACACTATACACAGCTTATTTTTTTTCGCGGATAGGTCGAAGACTACAACTCTATGCAGGCATAGTTGTCGTAAATTTGGTTTATTTTATGTATTTTCTTATATTTTTTTACATACATACAATTTTATTTGAAATATATTTTTAGGGTGTACACGACACAAAGCTCTCTATAATAATTTCCACCTGTTAGAAATACGAAATGTTGTCAATTAGTATATAATTAACGCTACATCGGTCCAGGTTACACTGTATACATTGCAAATACTTACTACCGAGGGTTGCCGAGATAAAAGCAACATGCTACAATTGAATGAGCCAGTGTTTGCCCAGGAGCCATTATCTGTATAAATTACCTAATATCACACTGACACAACATTGAGTTTGTATGGACTCATAGATGTTGTAAATGAGTACTTACAAATCTTCAACGCCACAGGACAGAATGAAACGCAAATAAACAAAATAACATTAATTATGTATAAGAAAATCTTCACTAATCCAATTATTTGAGAAAAATACAATAGTAAATTGCTAGGCAAAATGAAAACTCGTAATTGTTACTTGTGGCCTTAATGATTCCATGACATAAATACTAAAAAACATACTACTAAGTTAAGGCAATCAAAAACAAATTTAAAAATTCTATAATTTCATTATTTTACTATCATTTTTAATCCCTAGGTAAATGAAAAAAATAATACACGACCAATAAGATCTTACCGAATAACTAAAATCAAATTTTATATACAAACACTTAAGACCAGGGGGAATCTTGAAGACTTGCAAAATTTACAAAAAAATATATTGTTGAAATTTTTCATAATGGCGGGCGCAACACATTATTACATAACAAACACCAATAAAATTAATAGACAAACGCAGATCATTGCGACATCAGCAAAGCCTTCATACTGAAGCCCAGGACCTCAGAGATCAGAACAAGTTATTGCCAACCATCTAGCCCCTTCTGTAATCCTGGTAAATAGTATTCTAAAACGAAGGGTTTTACTGTTGGCCCTGTGTTGTACGAATTAGAATATCACTTTACTCGGGAAATCAAAGCATAACAACTTCATGAATTACCAATATCGCTGTATGAATTACCAAAACAAAGATGGCCACGATACATTTAACAACAATTTCCGCCTTTCAACCTGTGCTTATAAAACTTTGCAATGACAGAGCACAACAATTGTTTACCAACCACCAAAACTGTGCGAAAATGCAGGACTAGTTACCGGGGCATAACTCACAACATGCCGTCGCGCGTAGTCATAAAATGTCAAACATGCGATCTGAGCCAGTCTCTACCTAAACACTAATGCAATACATTTATGGATGTCGTAGCTGGAGGACACGTTTATGGAATAGTCTTATTTACACATACTTATTTGAATGAACATGATTCTTAAGAGAGTACTACTATTTTCTGGTATGATATAATTACTTCATTGTCACCCCGATGTGGAGTAATCTATTGCCATGCGATGGTCATGTGGCGAAACTATGAATACTTTGTTTTTGGGAGCGAATTGTTTAGAAGCTGATTTTCAACTACGCTAGGCTTATTCGCGCCACAATACATTCAATAGACAATTTATTTAATGATTAATTTTACCTTAAATATGTATATGTTTCGTACTGCATGTAGTTTGATATCGCTAGGCTGCATTATAGGAAGTAGTTTTATCTATATACATTAATGTTAAAAAAAGATAGTTGTCATGTTTAAAATAAAGGTTATACATAACAAAATGAAAATAACAATAGGTACGTTATCTATGTATACACAAACATTTTTCAACTATTCCAATAATAATTATTTTTGGCAGAATAAATTAGTTGGAAATGTTAATTACTGACAGAATATTTACCTTTATTTATTATTTATAGTATATTAATTACGCGCTATTCCGTAGGTATATTGTATATTACAGTAGTAACCCGGAAACAGTCATCCACGACATGGTACACTACGGCAGCTACAAAACTAAATATGTTCTTAATCTTGCGTAAGCGTATAAAATAGAGCGTGTTAACAAAATGCTAATAAAAATTCACGAGCTGTTGATATTTTTGGATTTATACATAATGTCAATAATATAATAAAAAAAGTATTATCATCATAATTCAAAAATGTCAAATTGTTAAAATAATATTGGCGAAAATAATAATCGGGATAAATACTCAAATAAAATAGAATAATTGCAATATAATATGTGTGAGTATATGTTCCGAGCCTTAGAAAATGTAGACTATCTAACTCGCATATATTCTTAAGCATAATTATATACTATGCCTAATGCTAGTCAAATAGTGTTCTTGTTTACATACGGTCTTCGAATTATCGTAGTAGTTTTACGGCGCATTAAATGTTGTTTAGCTCGGGTCGTAAGGCTTGAAACACTGTGAATAACCAAGGATCCCCTTAACACAGACCAAGAAGCGTCGTACGAAGATAAAATAAATATAAAGTGCCAGAGAACAATGTGTGTAGATTATGGAATGAGCATGAACGTGGCGCGGCCAAAGTCATCAGCGAGTTACTCCTGTACTTTAATCCTTATCACTATTTTTTATAACATTAGCACGGGGAATCGTACGCCTAAGAGCTCTTAGCGCGACATCCAAGATTACTATAATAACATGAACTTTGAGGTATATATTATAATATGATTGAATATGTCATTCTGGATAATACTGTGATAAAGTTCGCCACAATTCATAGCGCACTAACCGACATCTTACAGAGTATGTGATAATACCACTGCACATTACTCAAACACGTCCCATGTTCTTTAACAAAAATCTAAGTAATATTCAGTCCATGCCAAAATTAAAGCATACATTAACTACTGTGAACTGTTTCGGTAGAATAATTCTGGATTCATAATTTATGGTTAGCTACAATTAACTATTTGGTTAAAAGCCGTTCTTTCCGGAGCAGTAAGCATTACATATTTTATTAAAAAAAAAAACAATCTTAACGATCTAATCTTTAAAAGACGGATGAAAGGTTTACGGTTCTAGATAAAACGGCTTCTGGCCATATAAAATAATGACTGACGATTATGGAATATAACATTATGGCATGCGAGCGTATTTGAATAATAAAAAAACGTACTTTCGATACATAATAATTACAAGCGTATTTAAAACAAATTATTTCAATTCTGGGATATCGCCTATAATTTTTCTGGTCGAAAACACAAGTCGCGCAGCCAATCAAGCAATTAACGATTAAATTATTGTACCCAAATACCTTATCTATAGTTTTATACATAAATATTGTAGATGTTAAGCTTTTGCTTTCTTCAATGGCCAACATGTTAACAACCAATATGTTTGATAAAGTCATTGTTATAGTTTCAGAGAGCTCACCCTAGTTACAAACAAACTTCACTGATTGTTATCATTACATATTACCCGTCTTAGCGAGCTCTGATGAAAATTGTATCATAGTATCCATTGTAGGTACATTACATTCTTAAAGTAGGGCTCCATATAAATTCATACTCAAAGATTCTTCGACACTTTTCAAAAGTCTGACACTTCAATGCAATGTTTTGGATCTTTTAGATCTCTTCATAGCCTTAGAAGTCTTCACCCAGGGCAAAACGAAGTCCCTGAAATATATAAAAAAAAATGATTTAAACATATATGTAAAATGTGTCTATTTAAAATTTAATAACATGTTTGGAATAAAGAAAAACTTTATATAGAACATTTTATTGATGTAAGAAACGTGTATTGAAATTTAAACGCCATTTGTGTCAAATTATTTTTTATTATAACGTCTTCAATGTAGGAAATTCAGTTTTACAACTTCGTAATAAAAGAGCGCTACGGCAAAGAAGGTCTACGAAAGAAACAAATGTCCAAACATACAAATAAGTTATATCATATTAAAGCCTGACCAGAAATATATGAGGATTGTCAAGAGGGCGCTATTTATAAGATTTATATGGCAACAATTTTGCAACCAATCGCAACCGCACTATAATGTCATATGTTTAAATACCTGTCATGTCCCTATGGTAGGTAATCTCGGTATATTATTTAATCGAATGCACTCTTTTCCTGACAGTTTTTCGTGTAGTAAACACGTGTACAATTTATTTATAATATTACGTTCACGACTGTGAATGGTTTTGGCCATTTTCTTTGAATATTTTTAATAAACCACGTCGAATGACATTGACATAGTTGACAAACTATCATAAAATCATTGCCAGTGTAAGAAATTAGTTCCAGTGAAATTCCGCAATATAGCGCATCCTCATATATTTCTGGTCAGGCTTTATATGTATATCGCAAGCGTATTTACAAGATTAATAAGTTAACTGCGAAGATAAAGCAATCATAATTAAACTTCCAGCAATAAGTCAATAGTTGATAAGACTAATAATGACGCTCAAACACCACAGTTACAAGACACGCATACTTTTATATTGAATTATTTGGTTTTTGGTAGCTCAGCTCATATGATCAACATTAGCAACAAATAAAGCATGTAAAATGTATATATAGCCCAACAGGCTGTTTTTGAGCCCATATTGCGGATTTCTTGTGGTACTAATTTATTTTACTGACAACGACAAATCTTTGGTAACTGACGTTGAAAGTCAGTGAATGTTACTGATGCGAACAAAGAGGAAACCGTACCAAATATTCCGCAAGTAGTATTTTTGCATAATAAAGCCAAAATTGACAATAGTGATGAAAGTAAGGTTTTATCAATAGGATCCAGTATTATTTCGCAAGATGAACGACGGATTGAGCAGCATTGCGGTAAACAATGTTTTGAATTTGGTTGACGACAAATTCTTGACAAATCGTTACTGACGTTTAAGAATTCAAATATATCACGTATGTACATTGTTGCCATATAAAATCTGTTTGTAGCGCGACTACAGCTCTGGGCAGTACCGACACTTGTTAAGCTATACTGGATGGCCCATTCAGATCGGTCAGTATGGGAAAGTCTGAAGCTATAAGATCGAATCGAAGATCTGTTCTTAGGAACCATGTCATCGATTTTAATAAAATAAAAACTGCATTAACACATTAAAAAAAAACTTGTACTCAGGTCGGGAATCGAACCAGGACGTGGTTCCTAACACCAGATCTTCGTATGATTTGTAGTTTCAGACTTTCCCATACTGACCGATATAAATGGGCCACTCTGTATAATCATACGATATTTAGGTTGCATGTCCACTGAAGCGTAAACTAGACCAATCACATTCCTCAGATTTGAACCGTAAACGTCGAGGGTGGCTGGTGCGCGGGTCTCGTCTTCCTACTGTCTCAGTATGTGTACATTGTGTACTCGTACTTACGAGGGAGGTATGGCGGGTAGGATCTCTCCGAACGCCATGACGGGCAGCGTGTCGGTGATCTCAATGAAACGCGCGTCGCGCTGAGTGTGCGGCCATATGGTAAACGTTGCGGGCGGCTGGTGCGCGGGTCTCGTCTTCCTACTGTCTCAGTATGTGTAGATTGTGTACTCGTACTTACGAGGGAGGTATGGCGGGTAGGATCTCTCCGAACGCCATGACGGGCAGCGTGTCGGTGATCTCAATGAAACGCGCGTCGCGCTGAGTGTGCGGCCATATGGTAAACGTTGCGGGCCGCTGGTGCGCGGGTCTCGTCTTCCTACTGTCTCAGTATGTGTACATTGTGTACTCGTACTTACGAGGGAGGTATGGCGGGTAGGATCTCTCCGAACGCCATGACGGGCAGCGTGTCGGTGATCTCAATGAAACGCGCGTCGCGCTGAGTGTGCGGCCATATGGTAAACGTTGCGGGCGGCTGGTGCGCGGGTCTCGTCTTCCTACTGTCTCAGTATGTGTACATTGTGTACTCGTACTTACGAGGGAGGTATGGCGGGTAGGATCTCTCCGAACGCCATGACGGGCAGCGTGTCGGTGATCTCAATGAAACGCGCGTCGCGCTGAGTGTGCGGCCATATGGTAAACGTTGCGGGCGGCTGGTGCGCGGGTCTCGTCTTCCTACTGTCTCAGTATGTGTAGATTGTGTACTCGTACTTACGAGGGAGGTATGGCGGGTAGGATCTCTCCGAACGCCATGACGGGCAGCGTGTCGGTGATCTCAATGAAACGCGCGTCGCGCTGAGTGTGCGGCCATATGGTAAACGTTGCGGGCGGCTGGTGCGCGGGCGACGCGCCGCCGCCCCAAGGGTCGCGCTGCCTCTGCCGTAGACGCTCCACGTGACGCTGCTCCCGGATTCGTCGCATGTGCCATCTGCAATTAATTGTATAAATAAAAAAAGGATTGGCGTTACATGCGTGGGTTGCTATACATTTAAGCGGGTCGTCATTTCGGTTAGGCAGCATATTAAGTTGCACACTATTTTCGAAAAATCATATGCCAGATTTTACCGCCCGGCTGTGCCGATTAATGTTGGCCCGCTTGTAATGTGTAGCTTCTACTCACTTGCTTCTTATTTTAGTTGAAATCTATCTAATATGAGCGTGACAGGTAACTCAAGTTACCGAAAGCTTTTAAATTGAGTGACTACAACCCTAACGTATGCGAATAGACTTTTTATCTGTTTTTGAAGCTCATGAAGACGAGACGTATGCGCTACATGTGTCATTTGCAATAAATAGTGTGGATAAAACCCAAGGAAATGCGTGTTGCATGTCTGTGTAATATTCAGGTCGTCTTTAAGAATGTTTGGACCCGGATCACCCCATAATTGGGGGTTAATGTACAATAGGGGACAGTAATAAAAACGACATCTATGTTTTGTCGGTAGTTATCGGGGGTTCCCCACGGGCTCTTGCTCGGAATGCCCAGTGGAAAAAAGGCGTTGCCTTTAAAATTTCACTTTAGCACAGCTCGCACTTACGGATATAGACGACAATGTTTGACACAGTTTTTATCCAAGAGCGCAATTGTGCTCGCCTTTTAATAGGTCAGCCGGTAGGAATCAGGTATGAAATCCACGCATCTGTGACTTATATAATGTGTTATTTAGCGTACTACCACCGGTCAGACCCGTGTCAAACATTTGACAGACCCGTACCTTCTTCAGTGCAAGGTAAATAAGTCAAAATGTAAAAGTCAGATCCTTTATTTCTCCTTTATAGCATAGTCATTTAATGTTGTATAAAACCTAAACACTCAATATCTATCATCGGAACCAATATTATATTTATACATTATGTGTCATCAGTAGTTTCACATATTTCATACAGTCCTTAGTTTGCAAAGCGAATGAATAATAGACTTGAATTAAACAGGCAATACGATTCGATTACATTTTCAGACGTTTCAGCAGTTTCAGACGTTCATAGACAGAACGCTTATGCACCGTCATACGAAGTTTATCGTTTCTGTTTCACTATGGAATAGGTTTGTATTTGGTAAGATTAACTTGTAAATATTAAAGACCGATCACTAGCTCAGATGATATTTATAGACACCAGTTTAGTTAACAAGGAAAACAACTAACCGAATTCAGTTCAATTCATAGCTAGTAGATATCACACTGTCGACGAGAACTCCTTTCTTTGGTTTGTCGCAGCGACAAAAGCTATCAAAGATTAAACTCGCACGGCGACACTCGAACACTCGCTTAAGGCCTAGCAATAAAATTATCAGATCTATACACTCGCTGCTCGCACACTATTATCTATTGTCTTGCTCTAATTGCTTCTCGCTCATCGTCGGCGGTGGGACAAGTACCTATGACAGGTGACTGAAAACTTGTTACTTTATTAAGCTTCGTTAATGCAGAAACTTCGTATCGAATATTTTGTGTTAAAATTCGCCCTGTTCAAACAGTGTGTGTTTTATATTTATCAATAATGGGTGTTAAATCAGAAAGTTATACCGTCTATTTATTATTTGGAGATTTTGATAGTTTATAAGCTAAGTTTAAAATTTTAAAACTTCCGACACAAATGCTACTAATACTGAACACACAAAATATGAATTTGTTAGTTTCATATTGGCTGATATCCTGTCACAAGTTCCAACGAAAGCTGAATACCTTACAGATGACTGCTCTTATCTTCTCTTGCAACGGTCGACAACTAGTCGGCCACATCGGCCGCAGACGACGATAACGTTCGCATCTATTTATGTTTAGCAACACAAGACAAGCGCTACGATACGACATCATTGGCCACTATATTCCTAGTCGGCCCATAAGTTCTGTCACTGGCCAACATTTTTATCTTTTGAATACGCATAGCAAAAAAAGTATTCGATCGACTTTCAAACGTTTTTGAATATATAGACGCCATTTTTCTGGGTTTTGCTTACATTTACGATGGAGTGGACACAAAAACAAAATCGTATCTGCGGATATTCGCCTAGTGAAATTAAACTGCTCAAAAATGTAAAACTCAAAGATTTGTTTACCGTAGGTACTATTACAGGATACACTGCAGAAGTGTAACAGATAGAAAACGACGTGGTCGTCTGCGTACAGCTAGGACTCCACCGGCCATTAAAATTATTAAGGCACGAATTGCGAGAGATCGTGCACGGAAACAGAAGTTGTTAGCGTTGCAGATGGGTTTAAGCCAAAATACCGCAAAAAGAGTGCTATCAACACCTGGTAGAAGAAAAACAAGCCAAACTTTAAGGCTGAAAAGATCGCGTACATTGTAAAAAAATATACGCTTAAAACAAGCGCAAGAGAGAAAAATTTTGATGTAGAAGGAAAGTGCAATAAACTGAATAACAGTAAAAAGGCAAGTACCTTATTGATTCCACGAGTTCAAAGCAGCCACCGTCCTTCTTCTGTTATGGTTTGGCACTGTCGTATTTGGGCGTAACTGAGATGTATTTTTGTGGAAAGGGAGAAAACACCAGTGCAAAAGTTTATAAAGACATAGTTTTAAGTAATATTGTGAAACCTCTATCCCACGCCATGTTTTAGAAGTAGCATTGAGTTTTCCAGCAGGACTCTGCTCCAGCCCATAAAGCAAAGTCTACTAATAACATCGACTTCATAAGACATGAAGATTGGCCGACCTTAATCATCTGGACTACAAATTATGGCAATATTTAGATGAGAAGGTGTGCACTAAAATTAATACTAATTTGTAGTCTCTAAAAAAATCACATGCAGCAGCAATGGCCAATATTGACATGAATGTGGTGCGTGAAACGATGATGACTGGCCGCGAAGATTACAAGCTTGTATAGACAAACGATGTGGGCATTTAGAATAAATATTATATATTTCAATTCGCTGTATTATAAGCATTAAACTAATATGTACGTTTGTTATAAATAATAATAATAAAAATGTATTTTTTGTTGTAAAGTGTGTGACAAACCTTATGGACTGACTAGGTACAGTGTAATGAAGAGTAATGATTACTTTGCCTGGCGTCTTGGTAGACAGAGCTTTTTTACTTTTTGCTCAAAATTTAAAAAATATAGAACAAGAAAGTGATCGTAAACTTTTGCTTCTCTGTCTTGGAGTAGTAAATATCCTATCTGATGTCTAGCTATCAGACTACCAAAATAAATGGTGTAGGAGTTTAATAAACAAACAAAGACATCACATTACTATACTAAAATAAAGTAAAAATTTATTTTTAGAAAAATATTAACTATGTAGGTACATTTCAATATTACAATTGTGATACAGTAAAGACAGTGTCACATTACCTGAGCTGCCTCCTCTCTTCGGCTTCTAGTTTCTGATGCCGTTTTTCAAAAACCTTGTCATCTAAATTCTCAGTCCCCTCTAATGTGTAGCAGCTTGTGTATGGTTTCTCCCTCCAGCGCGGCACCTAGAATGTGTTTAATAAAAAAAAGTCTTGTAAAAAGAAAAACGAAAATAGATTTTGTGAAAAGAAAAAAAAATAAGTTTCGTAAAAAGAAAAATTAATAAATGAATCAACGCAGGCCGATTAGCCTTTGTTTCGTCTAGCCGGAATATAATGGTGTTAGAACCTTGCCCACCTGATTCGTCCGCGCGGAAGATAAGGTGGGTTACTTATGACAGTCGGGTAAAAGTACCGTACCTACCTAGCTACCTGTGTATGATAAAGAGTTGATATCGGTGAAGCCGTTAAGGCTTGATGAACTTACACATGCAGACATAAATAATAGTAATACTTACAAAGAGACATACATGCATACGTTCGTAGGCATATACACGAAATAAAACAAGAAGTATGTTTCGCTTCAATTACATATAAATTCCTTTATTATTAAATTAAATTCTTCAATTATCCCATGTCTGAACTGACTTCCAAATTTATTAATTTAACTTATACAGGCGCTTCATTTTACAATTTTATAATACTATACTTAAATAAACATGTTCACTAATAAATTTTATTGGCAATAAATTTACCGATAGTTTACAAAACGGTCACCACCCAAAGGTTGTCTGGAAGAGATCGCTTTTTAGCGATAAGACCGCCTGTTGTCTACCGTTATTTATAAATTGTATTTGTCTTGTTTCCTTTTGTAAACTTTTATTGGTGTGCAATAAAGTATTATAATATACGACGATGAAGATATGTAAACTATTTCATTGAGATTTCACCTGTGGCAAAAGAGGCGAGAGGGTAAGATGAACAAGTATTGGAGAATATGTTGTCGCCCGCATGCGTCCAAGCCCTCTTGTCACCCTACTAACCCGCAGGTGATATGATAGGTCAGTTAAACGGTTGGCATATAGAAATCATAGGTCACGCGTGATAAGGGCCTATGATTTATAAGGTATATACAAGGGCTTGCGCGCGCTTACGAAGCGGAACAGGCCCGCAAATAACGCGCCGCTTAGACGTCACAGACGCGCAGGGAAAACGCGACGGACGCACATTGAAAACGTTGCAGACTGTTGATGCTAGGTCGCGCAACAACCGAAATCGCAGCAAGCTAGCCCGGCTCCTGCTTACTACTTCAAACAAAAGACGCTTCAGTAGCGTGAACTTAGCTATTGCAAAAAGAAAACTACTAAACCTACCTCAGTAGAAACTTTGCTGCAAGCGTGAGGATCTAATCTAAACTAAATCCTCGGGCTCAACCCGAGATGCCAGGATATGTCTGGATCGCTGACAAACTTGTGGAACGATTTTTGGTCACCATGCACCACCGTGGCACGAATTTTCTCTTTAAATACCCAAATATACATATATATATAACCTACCTCTACAGTGGAGCCTGTTGTCATCAGACAATAATACCACATCTTCGGGCATCACTACCAAGTTCAATAATAGATGCTGGGATATGACATAGATATATTACCCAAGCAGGATTGTGTATTATATTAGCCAATGAAAATTGATCCATATACCTATTACTGAACAAGATGACCTACTCGTAAAATGAGATGATGACAGTATACTGCAGAATCGGTCCGAGCGAGACCACCAAAGGAGAACAATCATGTCTCTTGTTTGAGTCCCTTTAAATATTTATTTTATTTTGTGTTTTAGTATTTGTTGTTATAGCGGCAACAGCTGTTTAACTATCACGGTTCATGAGATACAGCATAGTGACAGACGGACGGACAGCGAAGGCTTAGTAGGGTCTTCTTAGGTCCTGTTTTTACCCTTTGGGTACGGAACCCTAAAAAAATGAGACGCAGCACTCTTTTTGTTCTCTCTATCGGACTTTTTTGACACACAGCTCAGTCCACTAGATAAGTCCATGGGATATGTTCAGATCACTCACATGAAAGTGGTACGGCTTTTTGATCACCATATTTAGTGGCGTGAATTTATCTAAACTTAAACTCTTATCCAAAAAAAACTATATAACCTACCTCTACAGTGTAAACTGCTGTCAGCACGAGGATCTACACTACATCTTCAGGAATCACTTCCGGGTTCAATCCTGGTCCCTCAAAAGCATGTGGTACAGGTTTCTCGCTCACCATGGCCATATCATGTAACAGTTTTAGTAAAAGGTCCCATTGTTCCGGTTTTCATAGAGTCAAAATTTCTTTACATTTTTACATCAATAAGACAGGTTATTTTATTAGTATAACTATTGACGCGTCCTTATGGAGTCCCGAACATTTAGGACCTTTTTCTAAACACTGTCTGATCTTGAGTGAACTTTAGATGTCTGAACCCCTATAAAAATACACAAATCCTACCTCTACAGTGGAGACTTTGCTGTCAGCAGGAGGATCCACATCCTCAGGCTTCACCTCTGGGTCTAACCCCAGGTACCAGGATACGTCCGGGTCGCCAACGAGCGTGTGGTACGGCTTTTTGGTCACCATGCCTGGCAGTGGCGACTTTTTTCCACGGCATGCAGCTGAAAATTAAAATATTACACATTGTAGATGTCCGATGTCCAAAGCTTTTATAAGTCGTTGTGCATCATCGACGAGGCGTTAAACACGGTAGCTTTGTATATAGTTCTACAAGGGTGGATCAACTTTTTCTTGCTGTTATTCTGTCCGTGACCCAGGGGATAATAGTGATTACATTTCTAAGAAAAGTGTTTATAATTGACATTACTGGTATTGTCAGGAGATAGTCTACATAAGATTGGGCCTATAACTGCTTAAATTACAAAGCGTTTGCCAAATATAACCACGGAAAATCGTAGTTCTAAAAAGTGACCCAGGGGCATCACCGTGGCAACGAGTGGCAGAAAATAGTTGATGACCCCAAGCATTTATTTGTGTACCGCGCAACAAACGAAAATCATAGTCCCGAAGGCAGCTGAAGGCGGTATTAACCGATAGTATACCTAGCCATTGCTAAATCGCCTGCATGCACTTAAAATGCACTCTAAACGTTTGCCACATTGTAGGCTTTCAATTAATCATGGACCATAGACAAATCGGCCATCAATAGTCTGCTCTGTTTACTCACCAGTAAATGAATACAAACAAGTATTCTTTTTTGGTCTTTTGGTGGGAACAGAACAACCTGCATCATTACCTAAATAAAAATCGTATAGTACATGAAGGTTGACTTACATTTTCCCTTAACTAACTTTGGTTTAGTGGCTGTAGCGGTGGGTGGGAGTATAGCGGGTCCTTTTGGCGGATTCTCGCGTTTGGTTTTTAGTAGGCCAGTGGACAGTGCTCGCTTTCTACCACGTTTACTGTCACCTCCACGTTTTGGCGCCGCAGGTTCCTCCTAAAATCGATTGATAAAATTAAAATCTAGAATAAAATTAGTAGCAGCAAGTGAGAATTAATAAAACAAAAATTCGCCGAGCGTTTAACATAAGATTCGCGAATCGAAGCTTGAATAGTGATGGCAACGCGTTAGTTAATCGCAGAGGCCAGAAGGACTGTTCTAACACAATCGAAAGTGTTTGCTCAGCTTAAATAAAAAAGGAAAGAAGTAAAGAAGTTTTTTGAGAGGATATAAAGAAACTTAAAAGTATAATAAGTGCCAGATACATACCCCAGAAAAATTAGGCCCTATGAGACTAGTAGTGCGGGCCACTCGTTTTTTGGACTTGTCAGCTGGTGGTTTCTCAGTGGATGTATTAGGGCAAAAATCTAATGGTCCTAATTGTAACGAACTATCCAAATTTAAGGGTGAGTCAGATGAAAACAAATCTTGGAATTCGACTGCATCCAACGAGGGCAAAATGTTCGTCGCTAAGTTATTTGAATTTTCGCCATATGAAAAGTCACATAGGCTCGTCTCATTTCCTGGTTTGTTGGGATTATACATCCGCCAGTCTATCTCTGGCTCAGTTTTTACGATATCTAAGTCTGGCTCGACAACGATGAGTGTTTTTGGCGACGTTTCCTTCTTTATTTCGGAAGGATGCATATAGGTCGTGTTGGATAGGTTGTACCTGTCCAAAGACCTGCCGGTGGTTACTTTTTTACTGGTATCAGTGGTCGGCATATCGTAGATGGTGGAGCGTCGGGTGGTAGGAGCGGTGCTTTGGCCCATGGTTTCGGTGCATATCTTTATTCGGCCATGGTTCGTCTTTTGCAGCATGAGCTTGGGGATGGGCGACTGCTCGCGCATGTCGGCCTCGCCCAGCTGGTACGGGTCCTCGCCCGTGGGCGTCGTGTCAATGAGCTGCAGCCGATCTGACAGCGATCCAAATTGATTAGTTCTCTTGAAATTGCTAGTCTTGGATTTCCCATACGTATTGATCATTTTAGATTTTTTATTTACACTAAAAGTACGCTCAAATGGTTTATCGTCCTCGAAGACTTTTCCTGGAAATTACAACATAAGTTAAATAAACTGAAACAGAATAAATTCTATCATTGTTTATTGTATACATGGTTCAAAACTAACACATTGTGTCAAACTAATTGAGAAAACATTTTACTATTATAAGCACCACTATTTTAAGCGCAGAGTGAAAGCCGCACAATTCAAAACGGAGACGCGGCAGACCTCCACCGCGATGGCCGATGACTTAGACTTTTTCCTACAGCACGGGCCCGATAAATCAGGAGGCCTTTGCCCAGCAGTGCGAAACAATAGGCTCATAATAATAACAATAAGCATAAGAACCTGTGCCTGTATGGCCATTTTTTCTCTTAGTTTTGTACAACACAGGGTCATAGAATAACTTACCAGTTTCTGCCGGTTCCACTTTAGCAGCAGCTGGACTTTTTAGTCTACCTAAGCTACCAATTCCAGATGTAGTTCTTCTTCTATTCCTCTGTATTCTTTGTATCACCGGATTCCCACTACAGCACATCATAAAGTTTTATAAGATGACAGTGTATGTATTCATACATTTCTATGCAATTCATAAACATTTGAATAACTAGCAAGCTGATAAGAATGTAAATATACCAATAGACTAATGCATGGAATAATACCCACCTATTGGATGTCACTGTGTACAGTGGTTCAGGCCGGGTTTCAGACTTAATTTCTTTCTTGACAAATGTACGCTTGCTTTCAATCATGGTAAAGTTTTCACAGCCCAGGTTTGTGTCCAAAATTGTTGGTACGCCTAAATTATCTGGCAAATAGCTAATTACATCTGTAAAAAGAGTTCAGCAACCTAAGAAGTGTTTGTAAAATGAAAAGCATAACCATTAAAATTAATTAGTGAAACAGCTAATTAATTTCAACTAACTAGTAAACTCTCAACACAGTATTAAATAAACCATTCAAGACAATCACTCCCTATGAAAAATTATTCAAGTTCTGTAGGCAAATAATATGAAATGTTGTTACCAAGTACCTGCTTCTGAAGCCCTCGGGATTTCAAATGACTCCTGGGCAAAGGGTTTGACTTTGTTGATATCGTTGTCAAATATAAATGAATTTGTTCTACTGTCTGTTAACAGCAGCTCTGTAAAACTGTTGAGCATTATCTAAAAAAGCAGAATAAAAATTAAAACATTTCAACACCACATGTACAAGACTACATTGTTCATAAGAGGAAAACTTGTGGTGATTCCTTTATTTACATTTTTTTTTAAGAACATTGTGTTTTGTCTGAATATTGAAGTGAGATGATTTTTTTTGAAATGATAATGGTATGCAATTAAAAAACATTCATTTATTTCTATTTGTATTTTAAAATGTACAAGAAATAACAGTTAATATCTCATTCCTAATAACACAACCAAGAAGTAAATAAAGAATAACAATGGATTGAAGTAATACCTGTGAAGACGGGCTTGGTTCACTCTTGACAATGGTTGAAGTCACGCTGGGCACAGTGATGGTTGAAGATGGCACATGCACGAGAGGCGGGGGGTTGGCGAAATGTCTCTGATTCACCGTTAACCTCCTGTCCATGCGACTCAGCTTAGACTTAAGCTGGAAATGTTTAAAATTTATTTGTACTCAATTAAGAATGCTCAAAAGTTATATCTATATATTATTAGTAACTTAAAGATTAACACTTCTTTATTACATCAATGTTTCTGAGAATTGCGTTATATGTTTGAAGTTTCTAAAATATACCTTAATCAATATTAGTGCAGGTTTTGAAATTTAATATACAACACCTCTTCTTTATAGGGTTAATTTTTGCAGAGTAGTTCTACTTTAATAAACCATTTTTGATTTCCTTTTATTCCTTGTACTAAGACAACTTGATCAAGATCATGAGCATTAGGTATGACTTATCTTATTTAATGACTACTTACTACTGATATAATTTAGTACACACACACATTTCCAAACCCAACCTAGAAAAGTGATTTATTGCAATCAAAAGGCAATACATGTCAACTACTAATAATATACTTATTTAATAAATAATAATAAAAAATTGCATATATTATACCTTAAACCATATCACAGCACTGCAATACTTGAAATTTTTTTCAATGTTAAAACAAACACTATACATTATAATTATATGCGCATAAGGTATAGCCTGACAAATTGCAGTTTAATCCTGGGGTAGAGGTGCTACACACAGCTTTCAGATGGCAATAATGTACATATGTCAAATCTAGGTGATATAAAATGTCAGTAGCAATATATCAACCACAACCTTTAAAATCATTGTTTATCAGAATCCAGCTAAATCCTATGTTTCAACAAAGTACTTGTCGGAAAAGTAACTTGTCAGGCTATATTATTAACCAGTTTCAAGGCAAGTAAATACAGTTTGTGAGATGTTATAATAGTTTTCAGTTACATATCTGAGTTGCTGGATTTTATGCTGAGACAGGAACCTCTTTACTTCATGCAAATCTAAATGTATATTCTACAAACTCACAGACTGTAGTAATATGCATACAACTTCAAATAGTATAATAACAAATACACAATAATTTAGCATGAGCTGCATATGATTTCAACAGTGAAAGATTAAATGTATCAAAATACTTAACATCATAGTTTTCTAACATTATGAAAAAATCATAACTATCCGAGTTTGCTCTAATAATTCCATTTCCTTTTTCTTCCACTAATTATTTGACAGTAGTAGTAAGATAGATTCTTTCACCCCAGGCACTATATAAATTAAATCATCCCTTACTAGTGCATTGTAAAGTATTTTTATTTACCAAAATGTGTGCTTTTAGTGGTAATATCACCGAGAAGTATAATCCGACAAACATCATACTGATTGAGCTTTTACATCTCAATAACAGTAGCTAGTATCCAAATAAAATAAATATTTTACCCCTTGATTATTCATAATAAGGTCTTGATTGAATTCCTAGCCCTTTTATATTCAATAATAGATATAAAGATATCTGAAAACTGCACATTTGAACTTGGTGATAGCAAATGCATATTAAGACTGAATCAAATGTTAATGACTATATAAACTCATTGAAAAGGTAGCATTGTGTGCATATATCTACAGAAATAAATCTGAAAAGGCAGTGGCTTATCATTAAGTGATATCAAATAGTAATTTAGACAGGTGCTTTGCATGCAGTTGATCAATAGTGTGCATACAGCGCCATCTATTAATTACAACTTAAATTATATATTACAGTTTGTTTGCAAACAAGTTATCTTATGTTGTTTGTCACTGTGCAACAATGATTTCACATTTTGTCATTAAAAATATTTACAAAAACAAATTATAAAGTAAAAAAAAAAACAATGAACTGCACACATTGCATTCTCAATCCACTCCAACATTTTGTGTTAAATCTTCAATTTATTTATAGAAACTAATTGATTTAGGTTCTACCTAACATTTGTAAGTATATTTATTTGTTTTGTATTGATGAACACAATTAGTGTTTTATATGCAAGGCCAGCAATTTTAGTCATTCGCACAGCCCAAGAAAAACATATACTATGCATTAGTCACACTTTAAACATCTGTTTTTCAACAAATTCAATTTGTAAAAATATCATTATTGCTATAATTAAACTAAGGTTCATTTAAAACAATCAGGTACAGAGCTAATACAAGTAGTATACTTACAGTATCATTCTCCTGTTTCAGGGCTTGATACAACTTATCCCTTTTAGTGATCAGTTCATTCTGTTGCTGGATCAAGTCCAAATGGTAAACAAGAAGGTCCTTGAGCCTCTTGTTCTGGCTCTCAGAAGCTGACAGCTGCTCAGTGAGTTTGTTCACATCCGGCCCTCTGCTAAGAACTAGTTCCTTGTCCTCAGCGACAACGCAATGAGTAGTTATTTCCACCTCCTTATCGAGCGTAAGGGTTGGTCTGCGATCCGAGCTGTCAGAGTGGCATGCGTAAATATGATCGAAAGGAAAACTCAGCAAGCCGTCTTTTGTTTCCAATTGATTCAACGTCGAAAGATCCGCCGAGAAATTCACCAAATTCGTTTCATTTACACTACTACGACTGTTCATTTTTATAGGGAGCCAACCGTAAGTCACTCGCGACGAGCCTGCCGGCTGTCAAAACCTACCAACCGACACTACACTTTTGTTCGTTTCATTACAACTAAATTATACACTTGTTTCACGGCGAAACATAACTTTATATTCACGCTCACGCGGCATTATATGGTCAAAAGAGCTAGAAATCTACGTGAATGCGTAATATTTCTGACATTTCATTCACGCACATGTAAAATTATAAAAGACGCACATAATTGGTATGCAACTGTTCCAATCACGATCTATAAGCTCTACACTGATTTTGAGGTAATGCATTTGTACAAGTATTTCAGAAACCAATTAAAATAGTTAAAACATTAATCATGATTTGTTTAATTGTTACTAAAACGATATAAAACCGTAAATCCTAAGAAAATCTTCAACTAGCGTCAATCAAGGCGTCAACCATAGACAGTTTTTTAATATTTTTTTTCGTGTTTTTAACCTCTGACGTAGAACATGACACAAGTAGGTTGCTATACAAAATATTTATTTAATTATTATACATCAATAATATATTGATATTTTGATGTAAATACATGATAATTTGCAGTTTTCGTACCTCTTTCATTCCGTTAGTGTTGCTAGAGCAAAAAACGTAAAGTTTTAGGCCTTAGATGCAAGGAAATCACCTAATGGTATCGATATTTTTTTTATTCAAGGAAATCACCTAATGTTATCGATGTATTTTAAAGTTAAGCCTATGATTAACATAGTAATGTTAATTTCATTCATTTCTTGACATTTAATATTGGAATTCACGTAAAATACGCGCTGTCAATTTCATGCTCAGTAATCATTATACTGCGCAGAAAGTTTGTCAGCGCTCTTTTTACATGAATTTTAGTATATCGGTGGTTCGATTAACCTTCGTTTTACGTCGATTTTACAATTTTACACACTAGATCACTTCGACTGTGCACATTTGGGATAAATAATAAGTTTAATATTTTTAACGCTGGCAAGCTAAATTTAGCGAAAAGCGTTCGTTCTTGGCTCATCGACATTGACATTGTTCAAAACCAAGAATCTTTGTTCAAAACATTGCTCTCTTGGCGCGAATCTACAAATCAATTAATATTTATATTCTTAAAATAACAAAGTTTACTATTCTTCTATAAAAGCCTTAAAAATGGGTTGATATTCTAAAACACATTACTTGCGTTGACGACGGCATGGAATTCCATTCATACCGCGGGATGATGTTATAGATGATTATCTCACCTAGGAAGAATCAAATCGACGGTGGAGTGGAAGAGTTACTTAAGGTTCTGGCACTCCTATCAGCTCGGCGCCACACCAGATAAGGCGAGGCGTCCACTTTATGCGTCAATAATAAATGATTAATGGCATAACTGATATCGTGATAAGCCGTGGTGATAACCTTCACCTATGTACCAAAAGTCATGAAGGTTCTCCTTTAATCCACGGTGAACAGCTTTTACTATGAACTCTTGTAGATAACTGGATTCCAATCACCTTTTGATGTCTGTGCCATACCTGATATACTTCATTATCAAACAAAAATACTCGTATTCTATAACAAAATAGTAATAATTATATAAAGGCTTCATGCGTGGCATCTGTTTTCATAGTAATAATTGAGTGGTTAGGCACCGACTCCAAAAGGTGATGAACGGGTTATTTTTAGGTTTTTAGTATATTTTCAAGTCAGTTCTTTTTTTATTCTATTTTTGTACGTAATTATAAACATTCAAGACGTAAATATAGCCAATGCGTCGTTATTGTAACAAGTTTGCCATTCAATATACCCTATGAAGTTTGCGATGAGCGACCAATTAACGACATCCTTGTCTTTCAATCTTACACACAGTAACAGTTACCTTGCGTGGATCGTAAGATTTCGGCGTCGGCAAGTTTTGGCTCTTCGCCAATACGGTTTCGTACATAACTTCACTGCACATAACCATCAAAATAAACATCTATGAATAAATTTCAGTTTATAGATACACGATTCAGTCTACGGCTTGGATCAACCATAGAGCCACTTCGGGAATTTTAGTGTCCATTTGGTGAACCAATTGTGTAAAGCTGGCCCACCAATTTTGGATTTCGTATCATCCGCCTACCGGTAAGGAGAGTGTTTTGATGTTTGATTTGACTTTTGTTTCTTTAGCATAGTTCTGTCTCACGATTCGATTTGCTGTTGTACTCGTAGAGAGCTTTTGTATTCGTGCATTCATTATTTCTTTCGATACGCAGCGAAAATATCAATACCCTTAGCGTAATAGTTATGTACTTCACGTATGTATTAATTGTATATTTAGATCCGTCGGCAAATACAAATCTAAGTTCATCGCTTCTTAAACTAAACATATCTAATTAAATGTATAATAAATTTATAGTAAAATTAAAACAACACAAAATTAACAATAAAATACCCGTAACTCGATGGGCTTTGTGCGTATGGAACTTGCCTGCCGATAGCTCCATTGTAATAAAAATTATACGCAGTCATATTTGCTAAATTATTACTATCTGCGAACGCGGATATACTACCAGCCGGAACTTTAAGCGTTATTTTATAATACCTAGTTATCACTTATCAAATATCTATCGAAATTAAACAAGATCTACACACACAAGGTTCTCTACCAATGGCGGTTGTGCGTTGCCCCGTACCCTTAGTCCCTTACCATGAGTTAACGTGACCGTACTCGCTAGCGACAGCGTAAACGACTTGTATGGAGAATAGTACAGCGCGTCTAGAAGTTACTTTGTAGAACTACAATCCTCCATACAAATCGTTTACGCTGTCACGTGCGAGAACGGTCACTGTAAACTCATGGACCTCATGTCAAGGGGCTTCCTCGGATCTTGATTCTTGAGCAGATCACCGGTCGAACCTGTTGGGTTGGGGCCTTGACCACTATGATTCAATAGTGGTGATTTAGAGAGCCTGGTCACCAAGTCAGTCACCATCATAGATAGACATAGACATTATTTATTGGTAATTGAGTAAGTAGGTAAATTACAAGACACATATTTACAATCAAGGATTTATCTTCCTTGTTACAATTCAATTATTAGATTATTATTTCGTGTATTTATTTAATTTCTTAGGTTAAGTTTTTACAATAAAATATAAAAAGTAAAATACAGTACAGTAATTTTTGTTTAATATAAATATTTTTTTTAATTACACATATTATTATTATTGATATTTACTTTGAATATTACATTATTATTAATTATAATTTTTTTTTATATAATTCATAAAGTATTATTAAATTTCGTGTACATTGCAAACGTTGTTAATGTTAATTTAAGGTTTCAATGATTAACTACTTAATATTTAATGTTAATTTTTGACTTTCTCTAGATACGTTTATTGTGTGTTAAAATAGTGTAGGTATACCTAATGAATTAGCGTTTATTCTTTAATCCAACCAGGGGCGAAACACACATCTAGCGGTGATGAGACTCCGCCCATACCTGAAGAAGAATTGGAGCAGCAGAGAATCGAACACGAACTTCAAATGCAAAAGGTATATTTTGTGTATAATATTCAGTAGGTACGTAGGTACCTATGTATGTTCGATTTTGGGGAGGCCAATGACCGCCCGAATTGCCTCCTCCAAAACAAAACTAACTGAGACGTAGTGAAAAAGAATCATAAATTTGGGCAAGTGCGAGTCCGACTCGCGCATGAAGGGTTCCGTACCATAATCTATAACAATAAGTTTGTTGTATGGGAGCCCCCCTTAAATATTTGTTTTATTTTATTTTTAGTATTTGTTGTTATAGCGGCAATAGAAATACATCATCTGTGAAAATTTCAACTGTCTATCACCGTTCTTGAGATACAGCCTGGTGACAGTCGGACGGACGGACGGACGGACGGACAGCGGTCTCAGTAATAGGGTCCCGTTTTTATCCAGTGGGTACGGAACCCTAAAAATGAAAATAGTAAATCACCACAGTTATGTAGGTACCTACGCTGTATGTTACGCAGTAAACAATAACTGTAACGGGAAATCTTGCTCCTCCACGGCTGCACTTTTCTCATGACCTAAGAAATAAAACCTAGGCATATTTGTTTAAACTCCAAGCTTTGGTGTGTAAACAGGACAATGACAGGTCTAATAACGGTACAGAAAATCAGTTACTTATAAATAAAGAAAATACCAAACACGATTCACATCTCTGAGTATCATCAGATTGCAAAGATTAATATGATGCCTGCTAGCCTACTCGGCAAGAATAAAATCTCCTAATTTATTATTTTAAAACCTACTCGTATTAGGAAAAGGAATGCCAAGCACGAGAGGCCGAAGAAGACCGAAAACTGGACATAGAGTTACTACACCAGCGGGCCATCGAGGCAGAGGCCGAACAGAAGAGGGAGGTCAGTATTTTCTTAACATTGTCTGTTGTTTGAATATATATTTTGATTTCTATCTATATGCACAGAACAGAGAGAATAAACTGAAATATTTAGTCGGTATGTCATATCGATGATGCGTAACATTTTTTATGCCATTCTGTAGGTATTACTTACCGAAAGGATTAAACCGGTCTCTGCTGTCGTATATATTAAAATTAAATCTTAATTTGAATTGGCCAATATCAATACCAATTACACATTAATTCCGACCTCCGTATCAGGAAATGTAAATTTAATTAATTAAATTTGCTTTTTTTTGTTTTTATGGATTCACATCACAAAATAAACATTGACTCTATATATTTTTATATATGTTTCTTATATAAGAAGGCAAAAATAGTTGTAGGTAATTCTCCTGGCGAGGGGCAATGGAAAAAGGATGAAATCTAAAAAAAAATCTTGAATTTTTGTTTTTATGTAGGAATAACAACCTCCTTTAAAAAGTCTAAACGCAAACGATATTTAAATGTTCAATTAGCCAGGAGCGGCCGTGCTCTAGATAATTAAAAATGAACATGAAAGAGTGTAACTTGATACGCGACTCAACTCAACGTTGAAAAACTTGAAAGTAACATTAGAGACCACTTTTTGTATATAACATTTTTGAAGCCAACTCAAAAATTTGATGACTACGTAGATCAGAGCGCATTCGGTCCATCAACATTGAAAGTGCATTTCCGCTATCCGGACATAGATGCTACTCTAGTAAATGATTTAAAACAGGGTATTTATTTCGATTACAGTTGAAATTTCACGCAGTCAATATTTTTCCGCTGCACCTTCCATTTCCTAACTTCACCACCAAGCGGTTAGGGGAAGGGGTCCAATTAACGTTTTCCGCCAGTTCTCAACGTTCTGCCTAGTTTATTCTCTTTGTGCAGTTTACAATAGTGTAGTAAGGCTTTAAGAGTCTCACAGCCTAGTTGTATCTAGAGGAATGTTTAGCGAGCTTTAAGTGTATCAAACACCTAAATGAACACCTGCTTATCGATGTAAAGGCTGCAAAAGAAAATTATTTTGTTCTTGCAGTCTCGCTTTATGTATTGTCTGTGCTAAGAAATTATTATTTAGATCGCCGAAGCGGTGGAAGAGATGCGGGGTTTGAATACATCTTGGTCGCACCACGGGCTCTGTGAGCTGCCGCGCATGGCAACTCGATGGCGACACAGTAGGCCATCTATACCGGACACGCACTACAGGGTGAGTATATGAGGCTTGTGTTTTACTTATTTAATGATGTCAATAGATCCTATTTTTTGTTGGGATCACTTCTTTCAACTGGATGCTGAAAACGCTCAACGAACGCATAAATATCATGTGCGCGGTGGCGGTATACCAAAAACGCAGCCTCCACAACTTCACATGTCCGGACAGGACATACAATGGTCACACACCGCCAAGCACCTGGGTGTGACCATTGACAGGGGACGTAGCATGGCGAAGCACGTGGACGAGACGGTACGGCGGACACGAATTGCATCCACTCGACTCCGCCCAGTCCTTCCGAGCAGCCTTCCCTTGCGAACCAAGCTTGGGATATACAAGACGTACCTGCGGTTCCGTCTGACCTACGCGGCACCCGCACGGTCTTACGTCGGAGAGCAACAAGAAAAGGCTGCGTGCCCAGGACACCAGTCCCTGTGCACCATCATCTAGGCGCCACGCTACATGCGCAACGAGACGATATTTATTCCGAGACCTGAAATGGCAAGGGCTTGATGCCTTCATAGGGCAATGTGCAAAATGGCAGGAGGCATGTTCCACCGTGCCGACCACTCGGGGATTCCTAGCCTCGAGGGGATCGCGCCGCTTCACGCTCGTCCACCAGACGGATGGGGCAGGGCTCTGCGGAGAGAGCTCGTACCTCCCGATTAAGTCCCCTGGAATCAATGCCAGATCACCACAAAGCCGCTGAAAGGCCAATATTTCCGCAAAGCCGCAGATAGTCCACCGTGCTCATCAGCAGCTGAGCAATTTCCCACACCGTGAGAAGACAAGAATAAATATCGTCAGCATCGAACAGCTCACGAACTGTACAAACCATCCAAGAAGGAGAGTCTCTGAATGAAAAGTCCCGCCCGTAGTAGCGCACGGAGGAGCTGCCGCTACATTGGGCTCCGCCCTGAAATGGCTTCCCCACACTTCCACGCTGGGATGTGTGAGATGCAAGAATGGTATACCAAAGTTAAGTATGTATGAAAAAAAAATATGAACTTTAGTCATAAAATGAATATTTTATTTATTTATTAAACTATAAAATTGCCATATAAAATTATTTAAATCATTTGATAATTTTATTGCATATCAGTTGAAATGAAATGAAATGAAATAATTTATTCAGTAAGTAGGCCACAAGGGCACTTTTACAAGTCAGATTGTGAATCTACCGGCATTTCGCAAGAGGAGACCGCTGTTGAGAAGAAAGCCGAAAGAAACTCAACAGTAAGTAATTTTGTCGTAAATAATACTTAGAACAATTACATTACATTAGTGTTATTACATGCGTACACGTATAGGAGATATATAGATACTCCAAATAAATTTTAACTAGGTATCAATTTAAAATATTAAATATACCCAGAGATGTATGAAGTCTTTAAGTGTCACAACATGCAATAAAATACAATTACTTAATTAATTTCATTCCACAGAGATGTATCTTTATACGTCTATAGGCGTCAACGTGAATAATTTACTATAGAAAATAATGATTAAACCTAAATTTCTTAGAGATGTATAAGGTCTCTAGGCGTCACAATATACAAAAAGAAAAAAAAATAATGATAATAATAAATATGATAATAGTTAAATTTCATTCCTCAGAGTTGTAATGTTAATAAGAATTTTGCCGCGGTACTTTAATCTTAGTGCTTCATTTCTTAAGTTAGTTTTGTACGCTTGTCTGTTACTAGACAAGATAACACTGAAAGTTTCATTATGTCACCCTAGGCCGTAAGTGAGATTTACTGCCCGCTAAAACTTTAGACAAACCACGGGCGGCAATGTACTATTACCAAGAATATAGTAGCGCTACGCGCGCAGTTGATAAAAAGAATACCTATAGGTACGAGTATGTAAAAACATAATGCTGAGAGCGCAGCCACGGGGCGATGATGAGTGAATAATAAATAAGACCTGGAAATCGCTAGAACAAAACTATTTGTTTCACCATTGTTTTATTTTATAGTTAAAATTATTTTTACACATACCTACCTATGTCACTAGTAAGCTTTTTGACAAATCGTTGTGCGTTCATTATACTCCTTCTACTCATTACGTAATTTTTGTTTATAACTATCTAACACACATCTCGCCTGAAGTTGAGCTAATATTGTTGTTTTTACACTAGCCAACTTATGTATACATACTTATTAACATTAAAAAATATACATAAGAATCTTTTGAATAATGGTCAATGGTCATAAAATTAAGTTCGTTGGGATGGGACTTAGCTCACCCTACGGATAACCTGTATGTACCTAACATACTTACATCATGTCTTTCTGAATACAAATATTGCGGTACAAACACTTCGTAGAGGTATGGGGGGGGGGGGGGGGGGGTATGACGTCATCATTTTAGTGTGCGGGATTTTGAAATGTTTTGTTCTGAAACCATGTAACACATCATAGCTAAGTTACACGTAAATCGTCGTTTGAAGACTTCTTATACAATCAGGTAGTAGGAATCATTTTTGTAGGCCGAGTCTGAATCTACTTACCTTTGTTGTCTGCAATCACTGCTATAATCTGTATTGTTTGTTAAACCGCAGAGTTGTCACATAAAATTAAACACAAAAAAGTGCGGACGCCTTACATGAAATGCGTTTTGGAGCATTCCATGATGTTGTAATCGACATTCGTACTTAATGTTAGGACTTTACAAGTCTGGTACTCTTTATATTCGAGTTATAGTAATCAATTATTGGTATCATCTTAAAGCTATAATAAATGAAATAAAATAAAATAAATAAAATAAAAAATAAAATATTAAAGCCTTTTATTTCGAGTCCAAAGATGCATTACATGTCACTTAAGCTATAGTTGTTATGTTTAAATATCACATTTTCTTCTTATACCTAGTATTTTGTTAATAATGATTCATAAAAAAATATACATTTATAAATTTGCATTGAATAGCATTTTTAATTTCTGCAATATAACATAACTAATATTTTTAATTTATAGAGGACAAGAACCCCTTATCAGGTGAAGGCCTCCTCCAAGGACTTCCACTTTTTTCTATTTCTTGCTGTTATAGCCCAGCTTGGGCCAGCTCCTCTTTTAATGTCATCCGACCAGCGACTTATTTACTATCTTAAAGCTATAAAGTGTACCTAAGAAGTCTAATATATACTTTTGCTGTAATGTTTAAGAAAAAATAAGACGTAAACCAAGCATGTCGTAATCGACACTCAATCAACCAAGTCCAAATCTTAAGTAGTACTTTGGAATTTTTTAGCAAATTATGAGACAAATATTTAAGTTTTTAAATATAATTCACAAATATAAAGACTACTCTTTTAATTCTCAGCAATATAAACAGTTACGCTCCTCTAGTAATTATATAAAAAATAAAATGTACAGTATGTCGTAATCGACACCTACATGTTGTAACCGACACGTACGAATTCAAACAAATAGTTGCACATATTTTGGACAAAATATATATTCCTGCGTGTCGATTGCATGCTGTTTCTCTTTTAGTACTTCTCCATCACAATATATTATATTATCATATTATATTAGTAGGATTCCGCACCTCAAAAGGGAAAAAAAGGAACCCTTATAAGATCTCTTTTTTGTACGTCCGTCAGTCCGCCTGTCTGTCAAGACTATTTATCTCGGGAACTCGTGGAGGTATCAAGTTAAAATTAAAACCATATAGGTACTTATATTTCGACACTCTTGGCTCGGGAATCAAAATTTAAAGGGCATTTCCCGTTGACCTAGAACTATTATACTACAAATGTATTAAATCATAAAAAATATAATCTTTATTATGTGTGTACGTCAGTTTTCCTACGTTGAAGTTAAGTTTGTCTTTCAGTCACGCTCAGTATAGTTTAACTTTAGTGCATGCTTTCATAGCTCGTACGTTCGACTCGCACTTGACCGGCTTTTTTCAAACTGCTTTGCTTCATGTTTAGAACACATTTCTACGGATGTAGGCGTGAGGCAGACTGTAAACCTGATACAGTTTACTCTAGACACTCATATTTTGACCAGACTGAAGCTAGAATCTGGATTTTTTCTTTTTCCCGTTAAATTCATTTTTGGTTTCTTAAATTAACCCTTAATTCTTCCGCTTGTACTAAGTTAACACGTCTTATTTATTTGTCTGAATAGTTTTAATTTTCTCACACTCCCCTTTTCTGAAGTCTGGGTGTTCAAAGATTTTTTTCAGACGTGATTTTTTCAATCTAAGTGCGTTCAAGCTAAGATGTGATTGATCCATTAGAAAATTTGACAAATCAGGCTCGTATTCAAGTAAAAATAACGTTTAGTTTAGAACTTTAATAAAATCATGTCGTAAGCGACCGTTACCTTTGAAAGGGATAAAACTAAATAAACACGTAAATAACTAAAGTAATTCCGCTCCACAAGGTGACCCGTGATGAACATTGTTTAGATTACAGGTTTTGAAAGACATCTACCACCAAGTTCAGGTCATAAACTACAAATTATGTTCCGACCGTAATCGACAAGGTTAAGGTGCGGCTGTGGGTGCGGTTAGATTATTGCTAAAAACATTTTTTAAAAGGGACATAATAATATTATTTTATGTGGCAAATAAGAAAATAGAAGGCTGGTTTTGTTATAAAGCCGACAGTTCACATTTTATAGTACAAACAAGCCTTATTATCCAATAAAGAAATCGGGATCATTTTCAGACTTTACACGACGATGAATTGTGCAGCTTAAACATGGCTATTATTTAAAATTTTGTAATCTTATAAGAATAATGTTTATAGATATCAATAGATAATACTCCTGGCCGTAATTTGGCATTTCCGAAATAATGGAATTTGGAATAATAAATTGGACGATATAGTTACCGTTTTTCATGGAATGCTCCTTTACATCGAAGGAAATAGGGTTCACACTGAAACACAGAGCATATTATCATCGAAGTGCTCGTGAAAACATAGATGCAGGCAATTGTTATCAGGTAACAAAGGTAAGTAGATTCGGAATCCAAAAATAATTCTTACTATACCCTCCCTATTTTTACAAAGACATTATAAGAACGATCTTATTAGAATAATATAGTTTTTTACCTAATTTAATTTTCTGGGTTAGTCGGATAGAGCTTGTTTTTATTAGTCGGGACTTGGGGTGTAACGAATGTTGATTTTTGGACATTCGCGAATGCGAATGCGAATATTGCCTATTTTTTCGGTAAAAAATTCAAACGCAACAAAGAACGAAGAAACTAGCTTGAAAAATGTTAGTTTCTTGCAAAATTCATGTAATTTGCTTAACACTTATATTCCTGCTCTAAAAACGCAAACACATTGTCTTAGATTGAGCTCATTTGAAGTAATAAATTAATTTAAAAATAAAACCATTAATTCCTGAACAAAAATAGTTACATATATTTCATATACACTTGTAACTGAAATAGGACTGGGCCGGATAAATCTGGTGCATGTCAGAGGACTTTGGTGACGAGTTGAGGGAGATGACTAGAGGACCCGAATGATGTCTTCCATAAGAACTAGCCCAAGACCGGGACACGTGGAAACATTAGAGAGAGAGGCCTTTGCCCAACATCACCCTCTTAAACAAAATAAATAAAGTAGACAATAACATTAAATAATATAGTAATATGTGGGCATTTTTAACCCCATACAAATATGACTCACGTTTAGCAGTCTTTATCTTTTGTTAATTCATTTTTTGCGCGCCGAAATTGTATGAAAAATATTCGCATAATATTCGCAGATATTCTTGCAAATACAAACGCGAATGAGAATATTCAAAAACTTGCGAATATTCGCGAATGCGAATGCGAATATTCGTTACACCCCTAGTAGTCGGGACGAATGCATCATTGATCCATTTACTACGAATCCAACATCGCGAAAACGTTTGGTTTGCGCAAAATGTATGCATAGGTAAGAGTTATTATTAATCCAGTGTAATTGCAATAACTGCGGGATACAGACGGAACGTGACGGGCTACGATCGGAGTAATTTTTTTCAGCTCCATTTTTAATTTTACAATTCGGTATAAGAAACTGTGAAATATGTTTCCTAAAATGGTAAATATTATTTATAGTTTTAGTTGTTCGAAAGAGGTGTCATAACTTTCTAAGTGTGTATAATTTCTTTGACAGAATATAATAGCGCATAATATGCTGAAAAAGGCATGCAGCGCTCAGTTGACCAAGCCACACTCCATACAGAGCATCACGGAGTGTGATAACTGGATCAATCTAACCCGTCTTGGAAGTCGTAGAGGTTTGTACGAGTATACGTATGTACCTATTTTTACGAAATAAAAAAGCCGTGATTTGTATAATATATTTCTGAATTAATCTATATTAAATACCCAAGGAAATTATAATTTAAATGTGTGAATATCCGTGTTTGTGTATGTGTGTCTGCTTGTAGCATCGGAGCTCCTAAAACTATGCGTCAAGATAGTCCATTCTGCCTCTTCTAGGTGAGTCTGGGTTTTTACTTGTCTTCTTTGTTTTTTAGATGAATCGGTAGACAGCGACACATGTTGCGGAGCGATGGCTTGTGAGCCGGGCCCGGGCCCGGGGCCGTCCCGTGGGTGGTGCGCCTCCACTTCCGACGTCAGCCCACAAACGTGCATCGACATTGACGGGGGACCTTCATGCCCGGGGTAACTATGTTCCTTTGTATTCTAAACTAGTGATTGTTCCGGTGCCCCTTGATAAGTGACTCGGAGCCGCGGTCCTCTGGTTCAGCAACAGATTACACTAAAAGTCGTGTAGGTGTTGGTAAAATGCTCAGAATCGTAACTGTTAGATAGTTTCTCTTATCTCCGATGGCGCGACAATATTCGTAACACCTAAGTTCCATTTCTCCCAAATACTTAAACTGTAAATCATGACTTCATGACCCTGTTGCAAGGAAAAAAAGCTCAGTTTAATTTATACCTATCTATTGATACCTACGGGCGTTAAATAAAATTATCTTCATAGTTTTAATCACACATCTCTTACATTGTCGGAAGTGCACCTTTCATGATGCTTCTCTCTCCCTCAAATTCCGCGAGCCTTTATCTCAAACTGTAACGATACTTACTGATGGTTTAATCAAAGATCATCTTCATGTAATGGAAATTCCTTGCTAGCTAACCTTGCGCTATGCCTAACTCCGTAAAGCTAATCCTTTTGTGCACGTGATGTGAATGAATAATTGCATTAAGTTAGCTCGCAACGAGCAATATTGACCGTATGTCGTACTTGTAGGTAATAGTAGTGTAACTTTTGTTGTGTGATAACAACCATTGGTAAGTAAAATGTTCCGGGTATGTACCTACTAAGTAGCTACACCCCAAATGATACTGAGTTGCAAAATTTATGCTTAAGAGTGCGTATTGATCAGGTATTCAACTATCGCTAGCTGAGTACGTGTTTTGTAGGTTTTAGTCGTTATGCAACTTACATACCTACCTATAGTTAAATTCTGACCAAAGTAATAATTGACAAGTTCACGCCGGCATACAAATGATGGAATGAAAGCATTTTTATTTTGTCATTCTGTAAGATGTCAAGGTAACGACGTGAATTTCGGATAGATCTAGGTTTTCACGGAAGAAGTGGACTGGAAAAAGTGGAGTGTAGCTATCCGGGCTGGGTGCTGAAATAGGTCAGTATAGCAGCTTTCCTTTTATTATATCGAAAAGATCGTATATGTCTTTGTGAGTTAACAGTTCATACGTCCTTTAGCTATTGGTATGAAATGGTAAGGGTGCGCGCATGTGCGGGTAGCAGCTCGCAGAGCGCAGGGGTAGTGCGTCGCTTCCCCCTCCCCCTCCCTGCCTCCCGCCGCCTCGGCCCGCTCTGCACCGCAGTACAGTCAATTCGCTGCCTGACGGCTCGTCGCAGCAATAACCAATGTTCAGTACATAGACCACCAACCGCAATCCCGGTGAGTGCACCCGCAGTGACCACCGATTGAAACCTTACGTGTCAACCACTAATAACTCAATACCTACTTTTCCTACTTCATGATCTTAACTGTGGATTTTGAGAGTGCTTAGATGTAAACCATGTGACGTCACTCGATTCGTGTAACCTTAGAAAAATAGAACTTACTAGATGTTAGTGTTAGGGCATGCATGCTTATCTATGTTTACCTACCTTATGTCCTTGAGTGTTACGAAACCGTGCCCGCTACATCCAATCCGAGGGTCGGTTCGAGCCAGCCGAGGGCGTCGTATGACGTTTTATTACAGATAAGACGTTTGTAGGGTGTTGAGATGCTGTTGCTAAGCGTAGGAGCAGTATGAGGCGGCACGACATGCAGTACAAGGGCGCGGAAGGAGGAGGTGGCAAGGACGGCTCGCAGATGTCTCGCAGCGAGTCCAGCTGCACTCCGCACACGCCGCTGGGCCTACCCGACAGCGCCTCCGTCGACTCCAACCACCTGCCCACCATCTATCGGTAACCGCCACACCGACACCCGACCACGACGCCGCCCGCGCCGCAAGGGAGAAGACATACCTTCCTAAGCGCACAGCCAAAACAAAAGTAGAAAGTACCTACGCTCGTGCGTAGTATAGGACCGGCTGTGTTTCACTGTGACTATGACCAAACGAACCCAAACTGAAATAACACATCTATACATCTTTCTACTACATACGATCGGCTTTTCACTTATTTTTTTAGTGCATTTATACAATGGATTCCGTAACGGCCTTCTAGTTGACAGCTACGTTTAAAGTGCATCGAATTGTAACATGCACTAGCCTGCATACTCCATGATCATGAGCGCACGAATGACAACAATAAAATGGTATGAAATTTCACCGTGACATGTTAATTAGAATACTTTGTTACCATTCGCTGATTTCCATTATGCAACCAGTTTAACAAAAAATCTCTGAAATATTGCCTGTTTTAAATAACTCGACTAAAACTAAAGAAGTCGCTTAAGTATTTATTCAGACTTCTTGCAGATTCGTTTGCAAAATGGAAACATTGTTATTGTTCTAAAATAAACAAAAACATCAATACGCTCTTAACACCTGCTTTACTTACAATGTTTACACTACGGTATCTACCTAAACCCGCTGATTACCTAACATACCTTTCTGTTAACATCGTAGGAATAGTAGATTTGGATGAGCCACTGAAGAATAATTCAAACACAGTAGTTATAGTAGCGGACTATACTGACACGATCTTTGTACTCTAAACGAAGCAGTATATTTTTCAAAAACGAAGGTAATTTAGTGGTTGTATTCCAAATTATAGTAATACACAGGAATGGGTTGTCTTCTCCCAAAGGGGCCAGTAAAGCTGACAGCGCACTCCGCCACATCGCGCACCGCGATCGTCGCATGCCAGTAGGTACCTTCAGAAACACAGTATCCAAATATCGAACGCAAAGTTACAACCCTGAGTGTATTATTTAATGAATATTGTAGATGTACATAATTATAAGGAGGCTCGTAAACATTGCGATCGTGTGCTCAGTGATGCTGGTGTTAGACATGATGATCGCTTAGCTTGACTCATGCTGGTTCATTGAGGAAGTTGTCAACAACATACAGGTACGGTAATATCCCAATTATTTTCGCATTTTTTTTATCGACACCGTTTCTTCTTTTCGCTATTATTGTCTGCAAGCTTCTTGTGTCCACCCCGCGGCTGTCGTCTTCTTGCGTAAACTATATGTTTCCTAGCTTTTACAGTGCGCGATCACATCAATTTAGCCGAAATAAGACGTAGTTAGGTCGCTTGAGAAATCTCAAAATCATAAATTCATCATAGTGTAATTTAGGTAATTGAATTAAATAAAGTAATTTTAATTATTAGTCATTGTTAGATTTTCTAGATTCAGAATAATAAAACAATATAGTTGATAGAATTCATAACGCTCTCTAAACGCCATTGTATTTTAATACAGATTAAAAACCAAAATGTAGCACTTATAGTTATAAATTTATTATTATTTTTAATTTATACCAAATCTATCAGGCTACTCAGAAAAAATTGGTACTATTTACAGGGTGAACTGACAAATTTCACATTTAATAACAAATAAATAAATTATAATTAAGAGTACTTACAAACATTTTAAAAAAGTATTTTTTAAGCATAAAAATATACGTACATTTCAGGTCGCGTACCGCATGTCAGATCGGTACTTCTACTCGTATTAACCAATCTACATAAAAATTATTTCTTGATGATGATAACTTTAATGACATTTACTAAATTCTTATTCTACTACAAATTAGCCGCGATCTTCGTCCGCGTGGAAGAAAAAGTCATTAACTATCATTGTTGCTTAACCATTCCTGGTGGCTGGTTAACCGTGTGCCCAACACTTGAACCAGCCTACTTAGGCGTGATGAGGGCATTAAGACATATACATACATACAAAACAACCAAAAAAATGTTGGATTCTGGGACCTTCAATTCGTCAATTTCAAAAATTATCAAATTTTATTCAGTGTACAGACATCACACAATTTTTACATAATATTTTTGGCCGAGCGAGCGAATCGTGGATTAAATATGATTTCGTATGTCCGGATGTCCGGATGTCCAGTTGTCCAGGATCGCATTTCTCAACCGATACTCATGTACTTTTGTGAGTAAGTTCGGTATTCCAATATATATATTATACATCTACTGTTTTAATCTATTATTTATTTCGATTTCTTTAGAAATAGCGGAGATAGTTGGCTTTATTAATAAATAAATATTAAGGGATAATGTTACACAAATCGACCTAGTCCCAAACTAAGCAAAGCTTGTTCTATGGGTACTATACATAATATACAAATACATATATAGATAACATCCATGACCCAGGAACAAATATTCGAGTTCATCACACAAATATTGGCCCTGGCCGGGATACGAACCTAGGACCGCCGGCTCAGTAGGCAGCTGCACTACAAACCGAGCCAACTGCGTCGTCTTTTAATCAAATTTATAGAACTTAAGGTATAGATAGAAGTACCATGGTGGGCAGAGAGTATAGATAGTAGAAGTAGAATATAGAAATTAGCGATGTAAATACTGAGACGTAGATACTGCCTTAATTCAATTATAAGAATCTAATTAGTGACTGTAAATTTGAGTAGAAATGTATAATGTAGTTTAGTTTTAATCTCATACATATAAATAAATAAGAAAACAGCGGCAGTACCGTTATAATGCAATCAGATATTATTCAATAAATAGGTACCTATGTACATTATTGGTTACAAAAAAAACACGGTAATTTAGTAACAAAGTAATACGAGTATGTTAAAAAAGCAATAAAGATTCTAACGTCCATTTGTTTTTGTTTGTTTAGATGTCGGGCCCCGATTGCATCCCTCGATTGTATGGATGATTTCAGTGCTAATTCACAACAGATGCTTGACCAAGGTAAGTGAATTTTACTTATAATTATAATATGTCTTTAAGTTATACAAAACTACCCATTTTTTTCTCACATTTAAGAGGCCTTATTCCTTTAAAAAAAAAAAATTTATCATGTTATGCCATATATTGATAATTTCAAGCAACTTTTTGAAGTGAATAATACTTTTTCCCGTGTTCTAGGTAGTAACATAGCTATATTTCACGATTTCGTTGCGTGCAGTCGAAAATAAGTTGAAAAAACTAATTTACCGCGTGAATTTTGTTTTGAAACAAAAATTATCCATGAAAAATTCAAACTGGTTTCAGGTTTCAAATATATACCAATAAATCCAAATAGGCAATAGCCCTATTCTAGGTAGTAACATCAATAATATGTTTGATCATAAAGAAAGATGTCTAAAACAATCAGCATTTCAAAAGGAATAAGGCCTCTTAACACGGCTACAGGCATATACTGGGTTTACACAAGCATAATTTTATTATAAGTTATACATTATGTCACTTAGTTCCGTAACCTAATAGATTAAGAAATTAGGGTTTTTAGTATGGCATACGGCAACCAGTATTATGATCATGTGTACCCAGAAACACGAGTAGAGTACGAGTATGGACCTAGATTATCACATCCGCTCAGGCATGACCATTCATCCACAACGACCGGTCTTGCACTGTTCTCATTCAGCGATGTCCGGTAATCTTCATCGGATCACCTTATCCCGAACAAGATGGTCACATTATCCTCGTGCTGCTCAAGAATAAATACGAAAGATCGGCCAAATGCTCAATGTACAATAGGGTGACCAAGTATGTTTTGTCTCAACTTCCCACGTATATAAAATACCCTACTTATTACTCGCCTAGGACTTAGGTATTATATTTTTTACAGAGTACATTGATCACACTAAAACAGGCCAGGCCTTTGTACATATAATATGTTCTGTTAAAATTTATTTCATGTTTTTGAGTAAGATTTTCAAATTTATACTGTAAATATGAAATATAATCATAATTTATAATTTCGCCAATTTAATCATAGATTCGGTTTCGAAACGTAGGTGCTTCAAAAAATATCTAAGTCAAATTGATGTTGTTATTTTCTTTTGTACTTATTTATTCGCTTTGGTGTCTTCCGAGTAAAAATATTAATAAAACCATAAACAAAATCTCGTAATCTATACTATTATAAAATTATACATTTGTATTGATAATCAGTTTTCTATGGAGTGGGGTCATGATTTCAAGAAAAAATTTAATAGCATGATGAAGGGTCGTCATTGGTTTTGTATGGGCGCGCGGCGTCACGCCAGCCTGGCGCCATCAGTTGGTCATAATTTCCATTGACCTCTCATAACGCTGAAACGGCTGAACAAATTTTAACCAATTTTGGTGCAGGGATAGCTTAACATTCAAAGATGGTAATGGGATATATTTTACCCTTCTACGGTCAACAAAAAAAACGTGGGCGCCTCCTAGTAATAAATAAACACGTAATATATATGTTAAATCTTCCAATTTGATCAAATAATGACAACCGTGGTACAACGTTGTGAGAGACTGGTACAGTATTGGAACGTATAATTTCAATTAAATGATATTGTTATTCCTTTTTAAATAGCAGTAGTTATCTATTCTCTAATTAATAATATCGTTGAAATCAGCAACAAAGACTAACATATTTACACTTGAATTGGAAGACGAGTACAAAAAAATATTATGTTCTCGCTGTTGAGGTGAAAAGTTGTGTGCGCTATACGAGAACAAAGTTTTTTGCATTTTGCTTCGCTTGCTCGGGACTCAAAATCAGCACTCGCAACAAAAAAACAACTTTTCTCTCTTGTTTCACAAATAATTATTTACTTTATAGTATAAATAGTTCTGGCGTTCCTTGATGATTTTTCATCGCCATCGGTCGCTAATCAGACGCAGCGAAGCTTACAAACGTATATGCACACCTTATTCACACTGTCCAGACATAAATAATATTTCTCAATGGATTTAGAACTCAATGTGTAAATCATTGTACATAGGATTACGTTCAAGAAATTAGAATAGGTACCCATGAAAGGTTTGGACTAAACTTAAATGTGTTAACAGGATGTATATTTCTGGTAGGTATATCTATATTATTTTTAAAACTAAAAACTAAAGCTGTGGTTGATATATCAAAATGTATACACACGCGTTTTACGAGTTGGTGCCATGGCTAATATAGTTAAGTTTGAATACTTAGTCTCTAAATATCTTTCGAGTAGGTACCTATAATGCAGTCAAAATGGCTTCCTCTGATCCCACTAATATTTATTTAGTATAGATCCAATTAACATGAAATATGTTTATGTACATCGTACTGTCCACTGGGTGTTAGCGTCAAATTGTATTTTTTTATGTTTAAGCTAAATGTCAGTTTAATATTTTCTTCGGTTTCCGCGACAGTCACACATTTTAGGCTCAAATAATTAATATACGCGATATAATCCGTTTAAATTGTTTTATTTAAATAAATGTCAGTTTGTTAAATAATTATAGTGGGCGGAACGAGGCTATAAAATAAATAGAATTGCATTAATTTGTATCTTCATATAAAACGTGATTTTAAAATGTTTACCAGCCGGGGAAATCACGGTGTCTCGGCATATGTCAACGTATATGGGAAATCACGCCAACATGCCTTCGGTGGTAACTCCTGGACTACGGTACAAGAATCTTGGCAAGTCAGGTTTGCGCGTGCCCAACATTGGGGTAGGCATCTGGACGATGGTCAACGAGGATTACATTGAAGACATTATAATGACTGCTTTGGAGAATGGTATCAATTTGTTTGATTTATCGGAAGCTCATTGCGGTAAGTTCAAGTAGAGACCCATGACTGTCGATTAATTTTCTTTAGAGTTGACCCGTTGACGAAATGCTGGGTGCTGATTCGAGTGAACTTTGAAATATCACCAAATAAGCGATGTTTCTGATATATCGCGCTTAACAGTCATTAAAACGCGATGTTGGCGATTTGATGAGGCGCAAATGTAACGCGAACGGGTGGGAAAAGTGCCAATAGACTATAAATATTGCCACTTCGGAGATCTTTCCGAGATATCAGAGATATATATATGGAATCGGGATATACCTAAAAAAATATTTTTTATTAAAATCGTAAATATAGGCCGATTAATGACAATAATTTCAATCGTTTACCAATTAGATATGTTCTATGTTCTATCTAATTGGTAAACGATTGAAACGACGATTTTATTTTTTATTATTCGTCACAATCAAATAGTTTATATGATATAACCAGGGGTCGGACTTTCTTTCGCACGGTAGGACTAATGGAGAGCTATGGAGCCGATATGAACATTAAAATACTATTCATACTCATACTCATTCATCTATTTCATTCCAAACTGCCTTTGTGGTTATTATGGTTAACATTCCCTAGCATTAAATGACTAAAATTATGAATATATATTTTTTTTACAATATTTCAAAATTTCAAATTTAACTCAATTTATTGTCAATATAATGAACTTTCTAGTTATAAATGGATATTCGATCAATATAGAATCCAATTTACTCCAGAAAACATGAATAAAGTTGCAAATATTTTTCTCAAGTAAGTGAATTATTGTTATTCTTTTGAGAAATAAAGATCTTTAAACCGAAATATTTACGTATTTTATGGTGGCGAAAAAAACAATGCCTACACAAATCAGGTCTTTGTATATTCCTCTGACTTTGTCCTTGACTATAAAATTAAAATTGCTAATGAAATACACTTATGAGTATGAATAGTATTTTAACCTTTCGACGGCCAAGCGGCAAAGCAATTCACCGTGCCACTGACGCCAAACCAAAAAAAAAAGTGCTCCAAAATCAACAGATTGAAAAACACAGATAGTGGTTTAAATTAGCATGTTTTTGACCATTGAAATTTTTGACGTCAATAGGCGTCGTTGGCCTCAGTGGCACGAATTCTCGATGACGTGATTTGCCATCTTTGGCGGTCAAAGAGTTAATGTTAATATCGGCTCTATAGCTCTCCATTAGTCCTACCGTGCGAGAGAAAGTCCGACCCCTGGATATAACTAAGAGCCCTATTCCCATCAGAGATGGTTTCTGAATTGACATAGGTCGTAAAAATTTATAGGTTAATTCCAATTAGGGCTGGTTTTAGTTCATGGGCCACCACATAGAAGGTAGAACGATTCAGAATTTCAGATATTCATCATAGGCCTGTTCGCGTTTCAATTGCTTTTATATTATTTTGTACCTTCTGACTGTAGTGATAGAGTTGACTATTTAATAAATAATCAATAAGCATGTTTTGAAATCTTGTGGTCAGTGAACACAATAGGCTAGTTGAGTCATGTCAAATTGTAAGAAACGAATGTTTATTCCGTATAGCAAAGAAACACTAAATATATATTTTTTAATTCATAAAAGTGAAAGATGGCTGAAAAAATTGAATATGAAAATATGATTTTTAAAATCACCGATCATGTAAACAAAACTGAAAGTCTACTTTGACGACTTCGAATTGTGCCGTCCCTCTCGATCTCCTGTCAAAGTATATTGGAGTGAGCGGAATGGCACTATACGACGGTCGAATTTCGAAAATTTACCTACAGGCAATTCTACGTCACGCCACAGATTAGCAAAAGGGAAAAATGGCGGACGGCGTTTTTGACTGTTCATGAAATTTTGAATTTTCAATTGATAAAATTTAGCTTTCTAGCTTTCACAAAAATATAAGACATTTGTTTGGAGCTAGTAAGATCATTATTAACCATTTCAAATATATTTCAAAACTGGGTCAACTAGCCTATTACTTAAGTAGGTACTCGTCGTACCTACCTAGGCATAGTGCTTCGTTTATGGGTTTTGCTCTGATGAAATTAAATCAACTATATACCCGATACTGCATTGCATAATATGTTCGTTAAGTAGTGTCAAGTCAAATAATGCAGAGAAACAAAGAATGATTCAATGAATTTATAATTTTAATGTCAACAGCGAAAGGCGAAGCCGAACTGGGCAGAATTCTAAAGAAAGTAAATATAAAACGAACGAGTGTTATAATCACTACAAAGATATACTGGAGCACAAAGTAAGTGTGCACGCGTGTATGTTATATTACTTACTGTTGTATGACTTTTGGATGTTGATGTTTAGATAATGTTTTTCCAGTTTTATTAAATTATAGCCATCAATAAGTAAATGCAAGTGTATTGTGCGCGACTTAAAAAGTAGTTCTGTGTGTGATGATACCTGATTTTAAAGAACTCAATCTTGCCTGTGTTACCTACCTACTCGGTATTCTTATATTATGTATTAAATTTGCCGAGGACTGTGGATGAGATGTACTTTAATATTTTATATAATTGAAGAGGTCCTTTTACTTTCTCAGCTTCACATATTTAATTTGAGTGGGTTAGTCTGACAGGAAAATAGTTTTCAACCAATTTTAAATCTCTGATCTAAAGTCGATGTATACGGTTTTTTTCTTAACCAATTGAAAATTAAGTTTTCCTATTCAACTATATGCTCAGTTATGAAGTTGTCACAGTAAAGAGACTAAGTGCTTAACACTAAATAACACGTAGTTCAAAACTACTGATATATTTACCTCTGGCACCCTACTTTGACTAGTAGTGTCGAGCAGAGCAACGTTGCATTCCACCGCCCAGGCGAACACTAACCAAGGAATGCCTCCACCCTGCACGCATCCTGTATCCTAATCCCACATTTATTGTATACCACACACAATATTGTTGTTCTTACTTCCTGAAATTAAATATTTGTACCAAGTATTTTATCAAGTCTCGAAGCTGGAATACATTCTCCCAGTTCTAACATAGTTCTCAGTTATAACTCGCTACAGCAAAAGAAAAAGCTGTGCTCCGGCTGCAGAAATACGCCAGAATGGCACGGAAGTTACTTTGTTCTGCAGCTGACTGTATGTATGCATAATAGTTGACCCATATCTACATAATGTGTTATTTTTGCATCAGCAGTGCTATTAATATTAGGAGCAACTATTAGATATAGCATCATATATCTAAAGTACTTTGTCATATAATAATTTGTTAGATATTAAGGGGGTGTGCCTGGATATTATTAAATGGGAGGTTTTACGGTGTCGTATAATAAGTAGACTCTCAAATTTTAAGCGTTATAGCAAATCGACACTACAAATCTACAACGTTAATTCCAACTATCGTCCAATAATAGTGTTCTTTTTTAATTTGTTTCCTCTATTTTCTCGTATTGGAAAGACTTGGGTGTGTAGTTTTTTCTGTCTCATATTAAGTATTTTATGTTTTCGTATACCTACTGATAACACACCCGTGTATCTGTTTAGCGTTTGTTCCAACTGCATGTCACGTATGCTATCGATTGCCACGTGTTTCGATGTAGCTACCACGGATAATGAATTATTTGATTAAGTACCTACAGATGAGAGGTTACGCTTTAACTTGCTCTTCAATGGACTTTGCTGTCACTTAATACACGTTCGCTTCTTTATGTGCTTTTTGCTTGACTGTTGATGTGTTACGAACTGTTTATTCATTAGGTTTGGTAATGACAGGTCGGATGAGAGAGGTCTGTCTCGTAAGCATATAATCGAAAGCATTAAGGCGTCCCTAGCGAGGTTGCAAGTGGAGTATATAGACGTTGTGCTCCTGCATAAGGTCGATCCCGTGTGTCCTATGGAAGGTTGGTACTCGCATTTACAGTCAAAATAGTGACGATAATAGGTAAAAGCGAAGCGCTTTTAAAAATCGAGAATTATTAATTAACTGAATAATGAAATATTGAATCAAATACTTGAAATAGTTGAAATACCTACCTACTTTATTGACCGTTGTCTTTTTATAGAGCTGGTACGGGCTATGAATCATGTCATAAATCAAGGATGGGTCATGTATTGGGGGACTGCTCGCTGGTCGCCGGCAGAGGTAACTATACAATTCTCCAAATAAGTGTAAACCTTTGAAGAGCCTCTACATTTTCATGACTCTGAAACGATCAAAATTTTTACCAGCTTCTATAACTAACAAGAAACTGTCATTTAGTTTTAGTTTTAACAACTATAATGTTACAATTAACAAATATTCTAAAGTCAAATTAGTAAAAACTGAACCAACAAATCACGTCATGGTAATTATTCGTTGCTTTCAGATCATGGACGCGTATACAAATTGTAGACAATTTAACTGCATTACTCCAATAGTAGAACAAACAGAATACCATATGTTCTGTCGAGAGAAACCAGAATTGTACATGCCTGAGCTATACCATAAAATAGGAGTTGGTGAGTATAACTTGGGTCAATAATTTCATATAACGAGAAAAGTCAAAAGTTCCATTACAACGTCCAATGTTTTCCATCGGCTGCTTCTCGTACTAGACTTGAGGGTTCTAGTAAGGGTTTACTACCACGGAAATCCGTAGCTTTCTTTTCTTCGTGAGGCTTTCGATGCGTGACCCCCAATGTTATTTATTGCAGGAATGATGGCGTGGTCCGCAATAACGACCGGCAAAGGGCTGGGTCGCGAAGAGATCACAGGCCTCTTTGCCAAGTCACGGTTCAATAGAAAATATAGCACCTTCAGTTGGTGCGAAGAGGACTTGGCCGTGCCTGACGTAATTTTATTATTTTTTTACTATTTCTTGGGTACATACGAAATAGTGGTAAAACATAGACCATAGTAAATGCTGTGACTTGCCAAAAAGTCGAATCTGGAACTACTTATTTTGAGACGTCAACTGGTTTAACATACTTACTTTGGGCCAGAAGCTTAACCCGTGGAGCGATATATCAGAGTTAATGCCAATCTAATGTGTGCCCTTACATTTGATTAAATAAGTTACAGGGTGAGAAAAATGTTAGTATTGAGATACTATTTACCGCTCTTGACGGGTTCACCACTAAAATGTCCGATCCGGTGATTTTAACAAAACGTACCTTAATTGGAAGCTAGTTTTTAGATTTTAGCAAGACCTTCGTCGTCAAAAATAAAGTTCGTAATCACTACATAGTATAAAACAAAGTGGCTTCCTGTACTGTCTATCCCTATGTATGCTTAGATCTTTAAAAGTGCGCAACGAATTTTAATGCGGTTTTTAATAGATAGAGTGATTTAAAAGGAAAGTTTATACATGCATAATTTATCAATTATCAGCATTGCACCCGTGAGAAGCAACAAAAACGTTTAAAATACATAATAAAAGTAACATCTATTCATGATGCAAGATATCTCGAATATAAAATTAGTATTCGGTTTCTCTCAGGCGTTCGCAAGTTTATGACCATAATGTTTAATGATTATTTTATCCTACAGGCGGATTTCTACGTATTGGTATAAATTAGCTGAAGGAATTATTATCTTTTGATTGTAACAATTAAACATATATTTACTACTATTTATTTACTGACCAGAGACTACTATTTATTACTGTAATTCGACTTTTAAAAAATGCCTTTAAGTACTTGGAAGAAATAGAATACCTTTATATACTTACATTATACCATTTATTTATTATTTATTTATTAAAGTGTAAAGCTAAAAACATATACAATTTCCTGCAAAACGGTTTGTACTGTTTGTCTGCATTCGATACCTGTAACATAAAACTTCGTTACACATTATACAACTCAATGATTAGTAGTAATTTTTTATCGATGTTTCCAGATGCGAAGTTCTGGCAGCAAAGAACAGGTGACAGGAGAAGAACCTCGAACATATGGAGACAAATTACGCGACCTATCGAATCTCGCAAACTCACTAAGTATGTATATGCTGTGTTTAACCTCTCAATTGCCATAAATGCTTGATAGATGTAAATGTTCCCTGCTACATAGCTTTCGGGCTTGGCGTTGCGGGCTCGACGTACTGCAAAATCTACCTATATAGTCACCAGTGTTCGCTAAATTTACATCAATTTATGATCATTTGTTCGCCTTTGGCAGGATGAACCTTCTGAACCCTACGACCATTTTAAAAATGAGAGCCATCTTGATTTTTAGTGCAAGAGGGTGTGATAAGATAACATTATATTTTTTGTATAATTATCATTTTGACATTGTTGTTCGTCGAAACGCCGTATTATATTGCCTGATATGTCACGAGCACCTGGCACTACTATGAGATATAAAAAAAAGAATCTACTTATTCTCTAGTGAATTAATTGAAACCAATAAACACATTGAACATTTTCAGATTGCTCGATGAGTCAACTAGCCGTCGCATGGTGCTTGAAGAACGAATCAGTGAATTGCCTTCTTTTAGGCGCAACCAGCGTTGAACAGTTCAAAGAAAATATTCACGCGTTACAGGTACCACTTTTGTTTCATTTCTCCTGAGTTAAGTATAAACTAGTACATAATATACCACTCTTCAGATAACTACTTGCCTACGGAATTTCTACTTTAAATCATGAGCTAAAAAAAGTGTTCCAATTTATAAAAAAATGGTATTAAGCGGTTTACACTCACGCGAAATTGTCAGGAACGGCCCGACATGTCCCTGATGAAGAGCTCCGTACGTTTTTGAAATATGTCGGGCCGTTCCTGACAATAGTGACAATTCATGTGAGTTTATACCGGTTACTGCAATAATGAATTATATATTAAACATTTACAAATGTCTGCTAGATCACGACCGGTAGTCCTCATGATTCTGAGTGGAAGTATTTAAAATTAGGCTTGCATTAAACTGGGTAAAATTTTGATTCAGATCGTCCCACAATTGACGCCCTTAGTAATGGCCGAAATAGAGAGACTTTTAGCAAATAAGCCACAGAGACCGCCCATGGTTTCCACGCTTGCTATGCGAAACCAGCAGAGCAATAACACAGTCCGAGTTGATATGACGTAAGTTGCCTTTCTGCTAGAATAATATAAGTACCTACAGCATTATGCCACCCTTATGAACTAGGTAAATGAAATAAAAAGGTTTACAGTCGTTACATAATGAGAGCTTTTAAAATCGTGTCGAATCGTTAAGTACAGTGCTTACACTACGAGGCTAACTAATTATATAATTATTGTATACAATAGTTTTTCTATTATTTATGTGAAATATATAATTTTAAAATTCAAATACTAACTTGAATCTCAGCATCTCAATCTAAAATTTCCTTGCACTTGGACTATTAAGTTTTGTCTATTTTTCTGGAAACCTTTGGTCAGTAACTTACTTAATATCTAGTCATAATTACTTAATATGTAAATAAGTTCTCTTTTATGCTATGCCACATGTAGATCTATTATTTTCATTGTTATACTGTAACATATAGCTGCACACTAGAGACGATTTTATTAATAAATACATTAATGCCCTGAGAATCTAATGAGAACGTTCACAATAGAATTTCACATACACAAACTCTGATATTTGACAATTCGTGCTATTTCTCGATTATATTAAAGATCTAATTGTTGTTATTCAATTAAGTAAGCCAATTGACGGAATGTATATACCAGCGCCTAAATACTGACCTTTATAGAATTGTGCACGATTTCACCAAAACCTAAGGTATTTTGACTACAGTGTAGCCTATTGTTACCTGCTGTTGTGAGAGTATGATTGATAAATGTATGTTGATCAGTGGCGCGACCATGTCCGGCACCGGCTCGCCGAAGCCCGAGGGCGAGCCGATCGAGGGTGAGGCCTCCACCCCCGGCAAGGAGCCCGGGCGGGGCTTTTGTGAGATTCAGTGACCGTGGTGGCGCGGAAGCACTGACTCTGCTTCCAAATCTAGTAAATCAAAGGTATAAACGAAATTAATCTTGGAGTATTCTTTCTTTTGAGCAACTGTCCAAGTATCTAACCATTTTTTTTATTTACACAGGAATCGCTCAAGGAATCAAAACCTAAGTTCTTTTTGAATAACGCCGGTGAAGTAATTAAGCGGACAGGTCGGTATCTAACTTAGTATCTTGTAGGTACGCTCAAATTCTTTGAAAATAAAAAAAATTCACTGCTTTTCAGAACAAGACGGGGTGTCAACTGACGTAGTAGTGTCAGTGTCTTCGCTAAAAGGTAAGCAGCCGGCGAGCGGTGGCAGCAAGGTGAAGAAATCCAAGTCTGAGCCAGCGCGCGCGCGCTCCTCCTCTCTGCAGCGATCCTCCTCGGGCCAAATCGCAGGCGCACGCGACCGCCGACGCTCACGCCTCGACCTGTCCTCCCCGGCAGACATATAACATGAGATGAACGTGGGCTGCATCACCACTAACATGCCTGGTTTATTCTACGAGTACGAAAAGGAAACAGTCGCGAGACAACCTCGCCGCCTTCGTCCGTTTGACACACCAGCAGCCTCCGAAGAAACAGGGTGTGCGTGCGGTCAGTGCGAATCGACCTCAGTAACCTATACGAAAATATAAACTTGAAGTGATTATAAGGAACTGTGATGAAGATATTATTAAATGCAATTCTTGTATGAAATAGGTCGAATGATCTTTAATCTTGTAAAGTGGACGATACAAAAACAATCTTTATTGTAGAACGTACGTACTTGATAATTAGAACGTATATATGTAAGAAAGTAACATCTAGATTTGTACGAACAAAGTACTGTCACCCTGCACGTGTAGTAATTTATATGACCAGCCAAATAGGGAGGTAATGTTAGACTTTAACTAACTTTTCGTACTGTGTTCGTAGTTGGTACGATTCCATGTTCTAGATAATTATAGATTCCACGTAAGCGATTAATCCAGTGCATTTTAGAAGTGTAAGCAGTGGTATTGTAAATTATTCAAACAAATCCAAGCGAGCTCGGTGTGACTCGGGAGTGGCGTGTCTCGGTGCGGTGTTGACACGATTCCTTTGAAACTACTAGGTTAGGAATCTTTAAAAAAATGCCTTAACCTTATAAAACGACGCTTTTACTGATACGCAATTATTAACTTTGGCTGTCTGGCTTAAACAGCTTGAAAACATAATTGGTCATATTTGCAAGCCATTCACACTGCACTAAAATTTAGCTAATCGAGAGTTTAAAGCTTTCCAGTGTGCATATCAGCATATTCGTCATGCTTACGCAGACTTTCAGATTCGCACCACCGTTCAATTGATCCACTTTTATGAAGGCATTTAAATGTGATACTATTGAGAGTAGCAGCGGAGCTAGGTCCTGGTTTCGACAGAGTTCACTATTGTGCTCCTATCCGGCATATCACAGCCGAATGTAGTCCGCGTTAGTTAAGTGACCTACGTACATATTTTGTCAGTAGGTACATGGAAATTGATAACTAAATATAACTGCTAGTAACGCGTTTAATTAGCGCGATTCGGTCATTACAACATTTAGTTTAATAAAAGTAGCTGAAAATTTGGCAAAATTAAAGGACAACTTTTATCTATCAGGATATGTAGGTTATACAGGCCCCCATGTTCCTTTAATTTTGCCAAATTTTCCATACATTTCAATCAAATTTCCTTTAACTAATTGTAAAATCTGATATTAGTGTACAGTTTACAATTTGTAGCTCTCTATGTGTATTGTCTGACATGTACATACGAGTAGCTCATTCAGACATGGGTTTGTACCTATATTTAAACTTATCGGACAATATAACTGTAATTTTCAGTAAATCGATCCTGATCCTGTTAGTTATTAAGTATAAAGTGTAGAAATAGCTCAATTTGATGCGGCCGAAAGCTGGATATGTAAAATATTTAAAATGTACAATTAAATGAGTTTCAAAAACTCTGTTTTACGTAGGCTAGTGAGTTTTTCGTTCTGTTTCGTTGTTTGTTATTGTTAGTCGTATTGAAAAAAGGTTAGAGTCATGTACCTGTTACAATAACTTGTCGAGAAGCGAAATATCGAATAATATAAATATTAACATATTTATAATATTAAATTTAGACTGGTGTTTAGAGTTACTTTAACTTACCGACATTGAAGCGTAAGGATTAATTCTTGAACTCCTGTCTATTATCTTTTACTGGGCCTTACTAGCATCGTCCTCTACGTACCTTAGTAAGTGGAAATGTTAGGTGTTACACTTTTCCTTCATCTCATATCATTAGGCATAAGTTCACTCAATTTTCGTACCTATTGTTATTAGTTATCAGATGTTTATCACGGACATACATCAAGCGCAGCTTGTATATTTATATTTTATGTGTTATTAATGTTTAAGCCAGATACTTGTAATTAATCAACATTAAAACTGCAAATATCGTTTCATGTATTATTTTGACGATCCAAAAATCTCTTATGATTGACAATGTAGCTGGCATGTCTAATCAGATGCACATATCTAAATAGGTAGGTAGATACAGTGAATGCAGAATTGCATTGCCCATTTATGAATGAATTCATTCATAAATGGGCCATGCATTTGTGCAGCCCTGCATAGTAGGGTTTTTTCAATAATTACTTAATCTTAATATATGACTGACAACTGTAGGTGGGTACGTATCAGAATGTCTAAAAAAAAAAAACTAACTTCAAATAACCTACGTTTAAAATACCTAAGCAACTAACACCTACCTACCTTGATTTGACCAAATATCTAATGTTTAAAATATCTACAGTTATTGTTATTACACCTAAGTTCGATACACCAACATTTGCAACATAGGTACCTAAAATATTGCACTTGCGAGCTATTGGTACGAAGTTGTAGATCAGGTTCCGCGAGCGTAAAATAGGGTAGATTGATAAAATTATATATTGAAATACCAAACGTCAAAAAAGATAGAACTGCGACAAATTGGAAAATCGGTAAAAAAACCGGAAACTGTAGGTTAGGTTAGGTTTGTTTTGTGACCATGTATAGCGGAGCGTCAAAATGCTTGCTTGCCCATGCACGCATTTTGACGCGCCGAGTGTCCATGCAAGCAAGCTTTTTGACGCTTCGCTCGCTTTTCTCGCTCCGCTATACATGGTCACAAAACGAACCTAAACCAATTTTAGGAATTTTGTTCAAAGGAATTTCAAGTTTTAGCTTTATGAACTTCGGTAACATAACCATTTGACATTTTAAGCTTTCTGTATTGTGAATTTAAGTGAAACAATCATTAGGTATTTAGATTTTAGGGATTTTGAACGTAGGCTATTTGAAGCTAGTTTTTTAATTTTAGACATTCTGATACGTACCCTGCATAATGTTTTGACATGGTATTTTGTCGGGAAAACTCGTATTCGTATATCTTACTCAAGTAAATTGAGCAGGCAAGTTCGATTAACTTAATATCAGGTAATAATTTGAGATAGAAATAAGAGTTTTCCCGAATTACGATCGTTGTGCACTATATCTGTAACAGCATACTTATCTAGATTCCTGTCTTTGGTAGAGAAACTGCCCCGCATAAGACTAAAGTGAAGTAAGTACATAACGTGAAAACGGTGTAAATTATGTCTTCGTAAATTAAGGGCAGAATGATATCGAAGAGAAGAATAAAACATACGTCGAGTATGCCAAGATTTTCCTGGAGCTTTCAGCTTCGCAGGCCGTCATGCAACTGACTACTGTCATTAAATATTTAATTCAATGTTCCTGATAACTTTGTCAGGGACTTTCTCGTAGGTACAGTTCTTACATAGTGACAGGGCGCGGCGCGTGCGTGTCACGCGTCTCCGGCCGCCGACCGGGCCGCGACACCGGTAACTAGTCAATTAGCGTCCTCATCCCTCCGTGCCTGTCCGAGATCCTTCCAAGTATAAATATAGCTCGCCGAGCTGCAAGATCCGCTCGGTAAATGCCTATTGTACTCTGAGATCTAGTGTAAGTGCCCGGCTGTTCAGACGTGCCGCTACGGTTCAAAATCGGTGCAATGTCAACCGTCGTGTATTTCGACTGGCTGGACTATGTGGTTTTCGGGGGCATGTTGGTGGTATCGGCCTTCATCGGAATTTACTTTGCGTGCTTCGCCAGTAAGAAGCAAAATACCACGTCGGAGTACTTGATGGGAGGCAAAACCATGGGCATGTTTCCGATTTCTATGTCCCTTATAGCCAGGTAAATAGAGTCCAGTAATGTTTATTCATGATAAGAAATGATAAATTATAGTTAAGCAGTTATCCTTCATTATTGCAGTTACGTATCCGGCATCACGCTATTGGGATTACCTGCAGAAATGTATACATACGGAACGCAACTATGGACTGTAGTGTTTTTTGAATGGGCAGTATCCCTTGTGATTGCCTATATTTATCTTCCTGTCTTCTATAATCTGCAAATAACGTCAACATACGAGGTCAGTCCCATTACGTAAATATAAATATAAACATAACAAAACAAACTTTTTATAAGTTGAAAGATCTTATGTTATATAAATTGAAAAACTTTGTTAACAATATGATTTCCATAATAATTCTGCTTTTACAATAGTCAGTTCCATTCACTCACCTTAAGTGTCCCCAAATTATTGTTTTCAGTATTTACGCCTGCGATTTTCTCAAAATGTAAGGCTCTTGGGATCAATTATTTTCATCATAAAGATGATGCTCTACATACCAATAGTAATCTATGTACCTGCGTTAGCGTTCAGTCAAGGTAAGGTTAAATGTTAATAACTTATTCTATTAAAAACTAAGTTAATTAAGTTAAATGTTGATAACTTATTCCATTAAAAACTCACAAACTAGTATTGTAGTGGTTATAAAATCGATAATTACGAAGCGCATGAACACTCCGTACAGTTTAAAATACGGTTAAAAGAACCATCTAGGTACTGAGAGATATTGTGAATAAAAATTGGTCAACTGGAAAACTTTTATCAATATCATAATCAAAGACTAATGAGTCTTTGTTCCACTGGCTCGGCGTCCATAGTACTTAGGTATGCCACTGGCATGTTCAGTAATATGAAACTTGAGTACAAAAATATTAATTGATAGCAATATATATAAAAAACATCATTGATAGAAACTTCGGTATATATTAATTTTTACAATTATTTAAAAGGCTATCTGGGTCATAAACTGTTCAAAAAACAAAAGTCGTCCGTCCGGTTAAAAGTTAAGAGCTTGTATGAATCAATTCCATCGGATTATAGAAGAGGGAATGTTCATTATTCTCAAATGAGTTTTATCAGAAAACTAGACCCTGGAATCCTTAAAATCGCTTATGTCCATAATCAAATAATAATAATACGGATAGGTTATTTTTAATAAAAAAAGACACGTAATTATTATTGTGATGATTTGGTTGCCATCGATTTCAATTTTCCTGAGTTTTCCCACTGCCTAAGTACTCTTAAGGCGGGAACACCCAAATACTCCGAAATATTTTATTCCGATTTTGCTTATTCCGATTTTCAAAACTCCGAATTTCATAATTCCTAGGAAATAAAATTCCGATTACTAAAAAACACGAAATATATTTAACCGAATTTCAAAATTCCGATTGTATATTATTCCGATTTTTATAACTCCGAATAATGAAAAGCCCGAAGTGTCATTGGCCTGAAAAACAAAATTCCGATTATTAATTTTCCGAAACTTCATTACTTATTCGGAAATTTGATATTCGGGATAATGACATTCGTGTATTCAATAATCGGAAATTTCTTTCTTAGGAATTATGAAATTCGGAGTTTTAAAAATCGGAATTAGTAAATTCGGAATAAAATATTTCGGAGTATCTGGGTAAAGATTATTTATTTAACCGATTTTTTACGTTAAAACAAAAATAGAAAACCGGATTTGGACAAATATCGAATTGGCTGAACCCCGAAAACCGTAGTTTAGGTTAGGTTTGTATTGTGACCACGTATAGCGGAGCGTCAAAAGACTTGCTGAACCGATTTTTTACGTTAAAACAAAAATAGAAAACCGGATTTGGACAAATATCGAATTGGCTGAACCCCGAAAACTGTAGGTTAGGTTAGGTTTGTATTGTGACCACGTATAGCGGAGCGAGCGAAGCGAGCGGAGCGTCAAAAGACTTGCTGAACCGATTTTTTACGTTAAAACAAAAACAGAAAACCGAATTTGGACAAATATCGAATTGGCTGAACCCCGAAAACTGTAGGTTAGGTTAGGTTTGTATTGTGACCACGTATGGCGGAGCGAGCGAAGCGAGCGGAGCGTCAGACTTGCTGAACCCCGAAAACTATAGGTTAGGTTAGGTTTGTATTGTGACCACGTATAGCGGAGCGTCAAAAGACTTGCTGAACCGATTTTTTACGTTAAAACAATAATAGAAAACCGGGTTTGGACAAATATCGAATTGGCTGAACCCCGAAAACTGTAGGTTAGGTTAGGTTTGTATTGTGACCACGTATAGTGGAGCGAGCGAAGCGAGCGGAGCGTCAGACTTGCCGAACCCCGAAAACTATAGGTTAGGTTATTGGCTGAACCCCGAAAACTATAGGTTAGGTTACGTTTGTATAACAACCAAAATAAAAAAAATGACAAATTGTAAGTAAAATTGGCTTAGGTTAGGTACGACGACGAGCGAAGCGAGGAGGAGTGTTAGGTTGAACTACGTTCCTAACGAGCGAGCGAAGCGAGCGAGCCGCGGAGATCTATATCGAGTGGTCGAAAAATCCTAACATTACCTATTTTAGCTTAAGGCAGGTCCGACTCAAATCGGCTTCACATAAGAATTAGCTTTGCAGGTTTATGTGAGTTTTAATTTCGGAGTCGAATACATATTTATACTTATTATTAATATTAGAATTCCGTATTTTGATGTTTCGTATTAATATTGACTCGGACTTTTCATTTTTCGGTGTATTAAAATTCGGAATTTTGAAAATCGGTTTTTTAGCAATCGGAATTCGTACTTGTGATAAATCGGAATATTAATAGTTCGGACTTTTTACACTTCGGTGTACAAAGATTCGGAATTTTGAAATTCGTTATTATAACCATTAGGATTTTTGTAATTTCGGGAATGTAAAAATCGGATTTATGAAATATCGGAATAATCATATTCGGAATGTTGATCCATTCGGAAATGTAAAAATCGGTATTTTGAAATTCGTGATTATAAATATCGGAATTAAGTTTTTCGTATTTATGTAGTGTACCCCTCTTAAGGCACCATAGCTATTCATGGTTATTTATACATTTTACAGTTACTGGAATCAACCTGCACTTAATAACACCAATCGTATGCATCGTATGCATATTCTACACTACAGTAGTAAGTATACGGTTTTACATGTATATCTCATAACCAGATGACCCTATTCCGTCCCCTCATGTCCACGAATGCCTACATGGTTGTACTCAGCAACATAACGTCGTTTAATATTTTAACAGATTAAGGTCGGAGACGACAGGAGCGTCTATAATCACCTGACTAATCTAGCTACCTTAAAGGTCTTTTATACATAGGTATTAATAATGATGAAAAACTTTTAAAATATAGTAAAGATGACGCATTACTCGCATGTTAAATACGAAAATAATTAAGCTTGTTAAATTATTGATCTATTATTTTTCATAACTTGATCACCGTAACGATGCGATATGTCTGTAGAGACAGGTACGGACCGAAAGTAGAGAAGGTACTTAGTAGGAATCCTTGTGTGAGGCCGACTTCGCTTCCCTTTGTTTTAGCAAACACAATACCCGTTCAGTCTTATTGTATGTTAGAAGAAAACGAAGTGAATTCGACCTCCAAAAAAATCCTACTACATAAACTCTGTAGGTAGTCAAAAAATGCACGATTCCCGAAGCTCTAATAAATTACGCTTGCCATGCCAACAAAACTTCCGATAAAAATAGTGACTGATCTTCTTTTTTCATCTGCTCGGCATGAAAATGAAGCTTATAAATAGCCCCTTCTTTAATCTTCGTAAATGCAATCAATACATTATTGTATTAATTTCAGGGGGGACTGAAAGCAGTCGTGTGGACTGACACACTGCAGACGATCCTTATGTACTTCGGCGTCGTCTTCGTGTTGGTGTACGGTACGTGGCGACTCGGAGGGGTCAGAAATGTCTTCGCTATAAATGCAGACGGAGACCGGCTGGAGATTTTCAAGTAACGATGTTGAACTGTAAACATACGAATACATTTATCTCGTGCTGATATCACTTTTGCCTTAAGTATGAGTACTTTAGACTCAAACGTGGCCTCAAATTGGTATACCTTTGATCCGCGTCTAAGTACTTTCGAGTCTAAGTACGAGGTAAAAACGGGATCCGATTACTGAGACTTCGCTGTCCGTCCGTCCGTCTGCCACCAGGCTGTATCTCAAGAACGGTGATAGCTAAACAGTTGAAATTCTCACAGATGATGTATTTCTATTGCCGCTATAACAACAAATCTAAAAATAAAATAAAATAAATATATAGAAAACTATCGTGAGTCTCAGACATATTAAAATACTCAAACGGGTTTACTCACGTCGAAGAAGTCAAATAACGCTCACTATATTCGGTTCGATAAGGTAACTGTGCTGGCGAGAGAAAAGTTTTCCATTCCGCGGAAAGTACGGGAGGCTATCGAAATTAGTCGTCATCCGAATTTTAACCGAGATTGTGGATGGTCAGTGCCCCCTAGTTGGAGGACGGTTTTGAATACTACATCGGTGGTTAGTGTGGACGAGACCTTAGCAAATGACGTAGTGAGTGTTGTGTGCAACCCGACAATTGGCATTGTGCGTGATGATGAGGGTAGTTTTGCGCCTCCGCCGGTGACACCCGCGTCGAGCAGCCGCGCGGACAGGGCGCATGCCCGCAGTGTTCGATTGGCCGCCGCCGCGACTGATCGTCTCTCCTGATGATGAATCGCGTACCGATTCGAAACATGTCGAGCGTTATTCGACTTCTACGACGTGACCCGTTTGAGTATTTTAAAATAAATATATTTGTATAGAATCATTTTATCGATTCATATTTTTTATGTGGTAAAAAAAAAAACATATATGACGCAGAGGGCGCTCCAGTAGCGTAAAGAATTAAGGGATGAAGGATTTGGTGTGAGTGACGTAGCGATCAAATAGCTCAGTTGGAAGAGCAATGCGCCGGTAACGCAGAGGTTGCGGGTTCAAATCCCGCTTAGATTGTAGTTGGATCGCATTCAATTTTTCTTTCTTAATTTACCTTTTTGTCATTATTTATTAAAATAAATATGTAAGGGGGGCTCCCATACAACAAACTTGTTACAGATTATGGTACGGAACCCTTCATGCGCGAGTCTGACTCGCACTTGCCCAATTTTTTAAAATATGAGGGAAAAAACCGAAGTACTAAAATAATATAATTGGAAAATATACGTATATGTACGGTAGTTGTCTACTACTAAATGTACTGAAATACTTCGTGCACTTTCTATGCATGCATATTTCACCTGTTAACGCCTTTTGAGTTTGACAGCCGTTATTTAACCTTGTAATAAGAAGAGAACGCTTAACTGACACTGTTAACCTAATTTGTTATAAATTTTAGTATGAATCCAGACCCAACAATACGGCATACATTTTGGACCACAGCATTTGGCAACTTCTTCAGTTGGCTGGCTTCCTGCTCCGTAAACCAGGCGATGATGCAGAGATGTCTGGCATTGTCATCGCTGAAAAGAGCGCGAATGTGAGTACTCTATGAACCAACTCTGTAAATTAACTTTTACACACAGCCTTTTTAAGACACAACTAACATGCGATTTCGTCAGTTCCTTTATGAAACGTCGTGTGGTTTATAAAAATAATTTGCAATGCCCTTGGTACTCTGCTTCTAACTTGTATCTTTGTTTTTTTTTTTCAATATAACCACATTTCCATGCTTATTGATGCAGCACAATATACGTTATGGCCGCGGGTATCTACACCATCGGGTCGCTCTGCTGTTATACCGGTCTGGTGATATACGCGACTTTCGCGACCTGCGACCCGCTCCAGACAGGAGCGATCAAGAAGAGCGACCAACTCCTGCCGTACTTTGTGATGAAGATCACTGGAACTATACCAGCGCTGCCGGGGATCTTTATGAGTGGAGTATTCAGTGCTGCTTTGAGGTTTGTGTCTTCACAGGTATTTATACCATCTGGTTTCACACAGTTGTTACACGTTACACTCGTCATGTACGCCACGCTTATGTCCTGTGACCCGCTCTAGACGGGAACGATCATACAACTTTATTAATTTGTTTTAGTTCAATGTCAACCGGATTAAATTCACTCTGCGGCGTGATTTTCGAGGATCTCATCAGGCCAGCCTACAATAAACCAATATCAGAGAAGACTGCGAGCTTCATCATGAAGATAATCGTTGTTGTTATTGGTAATTTGATAAATTAGACAAGTTTTAACTAGACAATTCCACTTGGGTCTTAATTCCACGAGACATTCTCGATGTCCCCAAATGAGCAATATCTCGTTTTTAACCCACGACGAATACAATGTATCTAGCCACAGCTAGAGCTCTAAAAAATGAAGGTAAGGAGTAAAAAGATATAGACGAAATTTAGTCGTTGTTAGAGAAAAAAGTGATTGGATAACATTCCGTTGTGCGACAATGAATTACGGCACAATAAGGAACCATAAAATAGAACCTTGAGGTTAATCAATCAATCAATCCATTTATTACGGGCATTAAAGGCCCATACGTGTAATTATACCTTACAATCTAACACATTATAATACAATAAACACACATTAATTCGGCGACGCGTAATGATTCTTGGTGTCAACTAACCGGCCTCGGAAACACCGGAAAACGACACCCGTCTGACTGAGCGCCGCCTCCATGGAAGTCGACAGCTGGGCAGTTGGCACTCCCACCTCAAACGAATTGAAGTTTACGTTTTAATTCTAGTCACGGAACAGAAAATGAGCAAATTCAATTGAGTGAGTTTGGTGGTAAACATCACCATCTTCACCCATGATCCGATTTTAGTTGGTTTTCTTTATCGAAAGTTTCGTCTGTCGAGACGATCCTTAGCCACGGTGGTCGTGGTAGATGGAAAAAACAGTAACTTAAATTTTAATTTTAGTTTGAGTTATGGGCATAGATCGGTTATTGCTGCGGTACTATCAATAGTTATTTTAACCGTACCTGACATTTGAACTCTAATTTACTGTTTTTTATTGTACGTATTGAATTTTGTGACATTGCATTTTTCCTTTCTTGTGTAATTATTTTGCCTACTGCAAATTATTAGTGATTATAATTAAAAAATACCGTCAAACTCGCGCGCCTAGTGTTCCGTACAAACTTTCACTTATCCCATCATAATTGGCCTGGTTAAGTTTGCATTGAATGGCGGCCTGAATTGTATGGCGCTGCATACAAACGAGGTGCAAACTTAACGCAACCGAGTTCTCCAAATATGATGTTCGAAAAGGGCTATATTTTTTATGATTTTTTTACAAATGAATAGTTCTCAGATTTTTATAAGTATTTGTAGTATGTGACGATATTACTTGCCAAATTTCAGTTCTAGGTCATCGGGAAGTACCCGATCGGAACGTACGTTTTTTGCGATTTAAACGGCCGTATCTTTCTTTCACGTTAACGTAGACTTTGATTTTTTTCACAGCTTCAAAGGTTCAGCTTCAAGGGGCCATAGACCTAAGTATATGGTGTTAATTTCAACACGAATGCCCCCACGCGTTCTCGAGATAAAGGGTCTTGACAGACAGACAGACGGACGGACAACAAAGTGATCCTATAAGGGTTCCGTTTTTTCCGATTGTGGTACGGAACCCTAAAAAGTATGTAATTGCGCTCAAATATTTGCTCGCCTACATGCAGGCAGAGTATGTACTCATACACGAAGTTGTGTTTATATAAGACCTATTGTTACTAAAGCATTAAGATTTTATTTTATTTGATTAAGGGACATTTATTTACAAGCTCACACTTTAAAGACGACATGTCACCATAATATCCAACTACTTATAAATTATAATGTCACTCGCGTCCGTCAGTTTTACTGAAGCGACTTGATACCAAGCTACTGAATTAAGAAACAAATATACTTATTATTAGTGGCTTTCTTTTTACAGGAGCCATTTGCGTTTTACTTGTGTTCTTGGTCGAGCACATGGGAGCGCTGATCCAAGCCGGTAAGAGTCTGGCTGGAATTACAGCAGGCAGCCTCCTTGGATTGTTTTCCATGGGTCTGTTTTTACCTTGGACTAACTCGACGGTAAGTGCCTTTCTGATTGTTAGAAGTTTAAACACGATTCAATAAAATGTGTCCATATGTTCAGTGGATCGAATTTTACCGCGTCGCGTTATAAATTATTCGGAAAAAGTCAAATTCAATTGGTATGTACATATTAATGTAAATAATTGAGAACAAGTCAAATTCGATCACTTTATTGAGTTCCGATTCCGATATGCGTGCCAATTTTATATGAAAGTTGTGGTCATTACGGGTCATACACCGATTTAGGTTCAAGTCTTTCCTGTGGACATTTTGCGAAATTAAGGATTCCAGGGCCTAATTTTCTGATTAAATTCCTGTGAGAATAAAGAACGTTCCCTCGTCTATAATCTGATATAATAGCCATATAACCTGGATTCATGCAAGCTCTTAACTTTTGACCACAGGAGGGACGACTCTTGTTTTTTAAACTGTGGATGACCCTCACACTTATAGGTATAGCCACAAGAATTAAGGTAACGCACACCACATGTGTCATGAAATGACAGCGAGATTTTGAAATTAATTTTCATCCCCTTCGATCACTACTTCTTATGCAATCAGTACTTTATGTAGCTGTGTGTGTAATCATTCACCTCAACTCTCGTGGAGAAAACTATAACTTAGTGGCAAGTTTGTTTAACCGACTTTACATATTTAGTTATGCTACTTAATCACAGATGCCTCCGGTGGTACGGGTTTTTCACTATTTTATAATTACGCTATTTTACCATAGATGCCTCCGGTGGTATAAGTTTATAACTATCTTTAATTGTTGTATTTTATACTAGAGGGCATTAGTAGTACCACATTTGTGTGATATTTTTAGTGTCAAAGTATTGTTGATCAGTATCGCACCAGATGTCACTGATCCGCTCAAGGGATCCGCTGCATCACGCTAACTATTAAGATTTTTCCTGTTTTCATAACTCCGCTCGAGTATATTGTTCAATTATACCAAAAGAACCAGTGAAAACCAGAACAAGCAATAAAGTGTAAACAAGTATAAATAGTCTACAGGAAAATAATCCATAGAGAAACACAGTGAAGTTTCAATATTAAACATGGTCCTTCGAGTTAACCGGATGTAACCAGTGGAAGTGGACCGCTGATCGAGGTACAAGCAGGCTGCAGGACTCTATTGTCCTGCAGCTAGGCGTAGCGGTGGAGGCCCTGGAGGGAGGCTCAGTAACCTGCATTAACTGCATCCAGGACACTGGAAGGGGGCCTATCAACCATCAGGGACGATCACATGTAATCGCCCTGAAGCCAGGAGCTGTCAACCGGCGCCATGGGAGAATATCTCGACAGGAAGGAAGGAACCCACAACTAAGAACTCCGAAGAAAAATAGTTTCCTACGGGAAACCTTTTCCCAATTTCGCCTAAGTCCCAAAAGGAAAAATCTCGGAAATCGGAACCTATTACAAAATTTTCGGAATTATGGACTTGTCAAAATTTAACAATTAACTCAATAGACTTTACTTTTATGAATTTACGTATGGGTCCTTTTGGGACCTACCGTTTATTTTATTTACACCTCGTATTTTTGTCGGTAACTTTTACTATGCTATTTGGTTTTAGGCTGATTAATTTTATTTTTTGACGTACTCAGTTAATGCTATACCTACCTCCTACCTGTCTATTGACCTTCATGTTTACTGGGATTTTTTATAAAAAATAGTTTCAAATTACTTAAATATGGGTAGGTGGTGTGTTTAAGGATGTAATGACGTCCTTGGTGGGCGGTATGTTTAACCGACTTTACATATTTAGTTATGCTACTTAACCACAGATGCCTCCGGTGGTACGGGTTTTTCACTATTTTATAATTACGCTTTTTTACCATAGATGCCTCCGGTGGTATAAGTTTCTAACTATCTTTAATTGTTGTATTTTATACTAGAGGGCATTAGTAGTAGGTACCACATATTATGTGTGATATTTTTAGTGTCAAAGTATTGTTGATCAGTATCACACCAGATGTCACTGATCCGCTCAAGGGATCTGCTGCATCACGCTATTAAGATTTTTCCTGTTTTCATAACTCCGCTCGAATATATTGTTAAATCATTCCAAGAGAACCAGTGAAAACCAGTATAAACAATAAAGTGTAAACAAGTACAAATAGTCTACGAGAAAATGAATCATATAGAAACAATGTGAAGTTTCAATATTAAACAAAGTTTAAAATTCGAATATTATTATTTATTTAATTGACACTATCTGTTTGGTTGTGTTTTCTATTAAGAATTTGCTAATTATAATTATATTTCTATAAATTTATAGTAACTACGGATATCAGGCAGTAGAAATAAATAAATATTAAATATCAGACAACCTCACACAAATCAACCTAGTCCCAAATTAAGCTCAAGAAGGCTTGTGTTATGAGTACTAGGCGACGATATACATACTTATATAGATAAATAAATACTTAAATACATAGAACATCCATGACCCAGGCACAAATATTCGTGTTCATCACACAAATAAACACAAATCACAGAAATGCCCGTAGAGATCTTTTGGGCTACTAATGTAACGCACAAAATAATTATGCTTTCCAATTTATACCTTTCAACGTTGCAGGGAGCTCTCGCCGGCGGTCTAGTTTCCACTTTGTTCGTCGGCTGGATCTCGATAGGCACCCAGGCCGCAATGATCAGGGGAGACATCGTGTTCCCGACTAAACCCGTATCCGTCGCCGGGTGCGACGCCAACCTCACGCTACCCATGACTCCTGTGTCGATGGCCCAAACCGTGGAATTTGACCGGTATCAAATTTTGTTAAGAAAAGAATTCCTTGCTTTTTTCCTTGTTTTGAAAACTCAGAAATTCGACTAATTGCTTAGTGTCATTTTCGTATCTGATATCGTCGTACATGAATGGCGTGTTTGTATCCAGCCATTCATGTAAAACTGTATGTCAATGTTGAGTATGAAAATGAAGATTAATATTTGTCACTGAATTGAATAGTTGACGTGTTTATGTCCATTAAGTAATATGATTTTTTTCAGTAGATATCGAGTGTTAAAGTGAAAATACGGCGATGACTAATGAAGTTTCACATTAGTAGATATACCTACAACATCTAATTTTCAACCCCACATAATTGAGTTACCGAATTTGCCGATACTAGATACCTATGTCTGTAATTTTTAAAAACCGTTTCGCGTCCATAGGATTAAGCTCGGTTACGAACCTCTCATTATGTTATTTACTGTGGTGTGTTATCCGTAAAAATTGGTTACAGAATTAAAGTTGTTCACATTAATTTGTTATGAGAAAGAAACCCGTCTTGAGGAAATTAATATACTAAATAACAAACTTCAACCAACTTAATAAAGAAATGTAGCAGGTGTTTACTTTCTACATTGCAATGTAATATAAAGCCTGACCAGAAATATAATGAGGATGCGCCATATTGCTGAATTTCACTGGAACTAATTTCTTACACTGGCAATGATTTGATGATGGTTTGTCAACAATGTCAATGTCATTCGTGGTGATTTCATTACAAGAAAAATATTTAAAATTGTTCAAAGAAAATGCCGAAAAACATTCACAGTTGTGAACGTAAGATTATAAATAAAAATGAAATTAAAAATTTAAAAAACCCCCGACATGACCACCAATAAAAAGAAAGAAATAAAATCTACCAAATGTGCCTACACAATGAACAGTAGAAAAAGAATCCAAGCTTCGTTGCGTTCGGGGGACCGCTAAGTACCTAAATGCAATGAAATATATTTTTCAACGCAGAATTGCATGTATGCATTTGGGCTTCCCACTTTACGATTTTCAGTTCATTGCATTTCATTTACTTAGCGGTCCCCCGACGCAACGAAGCTAGGATTATTTTTCTACTGTTCATTGTGTTGCAGTGCGTCTAGAATTTAGTTTATGGTCATGGCTTAAAAGAAATAAGCTTGACATTACTGTCACAGATTAAAAAAAAAATGAAACGATTCACAGAAGCATTGTATTGTGTTTAAATAATATTTCTAATAAAAGATTCGTGATTCAAAGGCTGTTTAAATATACAGCTGCCCACAGGTTATGGGCGACTAATACGCATATAAAAATAAATAAAAATACGAGAATATAAAAATTTGTTAAAACTTAATAAAAAAAAAAACAAAAGTCGGAAAAATGTCAAGACCTGAAAATGAACATATAGAAAAACTAACTGGTGTTGAATCTTATCGTGGCTGGAAGTTCGGGCTCACAATATTTCTACGAGCTAAAGGTTTGTTGGATTTAACTAAACCTAGTGAGAAAACTGACGAAGATGGTGAAAAGAAACCATTTGATGAAAAGCTAGATGCTCAGGGTCAAGCCCTAATAATTTCTGCTATTGACAGAAAGCATCTGCAATACATCTTAACATGCGAAACCGCTGCACAAATGTATAAAACCTTATGTGACATTTATGACGGGCAGGAATCGCGAAACAAATGCAATACTATGCAAGATTTTTTCAACTATAAATATCAAGGGCAAAATATGACCGAGTATCTCTCCGAGTTGGAAAGCATAACATTTCGTTTATCCAAGCTAGGCAGTCCAATCGAAGAAGAATTGATAATGTCAAAGATTCTCTCAGCTCTTCCGGAGACTTATAGCAGTTTTATCACTGCATGGGAATCTTCGAGTGAAAAGACACTGTCTAACTTGAAAAACCGCCTGTTGTTAGAAGAAAATAGAAAGAATAGCCAACCTTCAACTTCCTCAGTAGCATTCAAAGCAAATACAGCAATCGAATGCCTGAAATGTAGCAGGAAGGGGCATAAAGCAAAGGACTGCAGGTCTAAACAATGCAGCATCTGTAAAAAGTATAACCATCCGGAAGATAAATGTTTTTTCAAAGACGCTAACAAAAATAAATATAAAAAGCCTGGAAGAGTGGCATTCCTAACAAGTTATGAAGAAAATGAAATATCTGCCAGGAAACTTGAGTTCATTGTGGATTCTGGATGTTCAGCACACATGACAAACAACATCGAAAACATAAAAAGCTTCAGAAGTCAAGAGTCAACAATATGTATAGCCAAAAGTGAAGGCAAGATAGTATCGAAAGGTATCGGGACTGTCGAAGGAGATCTCTGTGTACTGAACAATACTCTTTTCGTACCTGAGCTCTCACAAAACCTTATGTCTGTGAACGAAATTACTAACAACGGTGGTTCTGTACTATTCTCTAAGAACACCGTTGAGATACGTAAAGAAGATCTCACACTATTAGGAAAGAAAAATGAGCTTGGCTTATACACTGTAAATTTGAACGAAAAATGTAATGTGGCGATGTGTGCAGAAGATGATTGGCATATTAAAATGGGACATCCAGGAAAAGAAGCAATTAAAATTTTACCAAAACTAGCTGAAGGTATTTCAACACATGACGAAAATAAATGTGAAAATAAGCTATGCGAAGTATGCATCATGGCAAAACAAACAAGAAAACCATTTAATACTGAAAGAACAAGAGCAGAAAAACCCCTGGAACTAATACATACTGATGTCTGTTATGTAGAACAAACAACATGGGATGGAATGAGATATATAGTTACAATTTTGGATGATTACACTCATTTCACAAAAGTATACCTAATAAAGAACAAATTTGAGGTTCCTGAAATAATTAAACAATATATTAATGAAGCTGAAAGGGAATTAAATCAGAAAGTAAACAAAGTAAGATGCGATAATGGAGGCGAATATACTGAAAAGGAATTTAAAACCTGGTGTCAGCGAAGAGGCATTAAACTAGATTACACAATCCCTCACAGTCCTCAATTAAATGGCAAAGCGGAACGGCTCAATCGCACGTTGATAGAAAAAGCAAGAGCCTTGCTATTTCAATCGGGACTAGATAAAGAAATGTGGGGAGAAGCAGTTCTAACATCTACCTACCTGCTGAATCGCCTTCCTTCAAAAACAACTGATAAGACTACTCCATATGAACTATGGTACCAAAGAAAACCAAATCTAGAAAACATAAAAACATTTGGAACCACTGGATATGTCAAACGGCTGGGATATCTTAAAAAACTAGAGACTAGAACTAAAAAACAAATAATGGTAGGATATGCTCCAGTTGGATACAGGATGTGGGATCCTGAACAAAGAAAAATCACAATTCAGCGAGATATTATATTTGACAAAAGGGAAATAGATGAAAGATCTCAAACAACTGCAACCATACCTAGATTCGAAAACGAAGAAGATTGTGAGATCAAGATATTGCAAGAACCAAGAACATCACAAGAAATTGATGATGAAGACTCCGAATTCTATGACCCAATAAACACTGACACTGAAATTGAATATGACACCCACGAAGAAGAAAAAGATAATGAACAAGATCTAAACACTGAAAATAAAGAACAAGAAACAGTTCCGGAAAGTATCAAAAACACAGATATAAGAAATAAGAGGACTAGAAAATTACCTGAAAAATACAATGAATACGTTTTGATGACGTATGAACAAGCTATAGCCAGTGCAGAAAAGAAAAATTGGGAGAAGGCTATTCAGTCCGAAATTGACTCTTTACAAGAGAATAATACCTGGATTATGGTTAATAAAGAAGAGGCAAAAGGCCATAAAATACTATCGAATAAATGGGTATTTCGATTAAAGGAAGATGGAACTTATAAGGCGAGGCTGGTGGTCCGTGGATGCGAGCAGAGAGATAACCTTGACCATGATCAAATATATAGTCCGGTCGTGTGTCAAACTGCTATCAAAACTTTATTTGCCATAGCAGCGTCGAAAAACTACCATATAATGACCTTCGATATAAAAACAGCATTCCTTTATGGCGAACTAAAAGATAAGATATTTATGAAACTGCCTAAAGGATATGAAAAAACTGAAAAAGTATGCATGCTGAAAAAAACACTATACGGCCTTAAACAAGCGCCTCTTACTTGGAATAAAACTTTTACTCAAACTATGAGAGATCTTGGTTTTAAAATTATAAAAAATGACAGATGTGTTTTTGTCAACAAAGACAAATCAATCATCATTGCTTTGTATGTGGATGACGGATTATTGATCGGACAAGACAAAGAAAAATTAAAACAGATATTGAGTAAACTAGAAAGCAAGTTTCAGATGAAGAAAAATGACAATCCTATAAATTATTTAGGAATGGAAATACAAAATTTGGGAGAAGGTATTAAACTCACACAGAAAAATTATATCAACAATATTTTGCAAAAGTATGGCATGGAGAACGCCAAACCCGTTGATATACCAAGTAACTTGGATTGTAAACTGACACAAGAAACTTCCCAGGAGAAGGTAGACTATCCATATCGGGAAGTCGTGGGAAGCTTATTGTATTTATCCACCAGAACCAGACCTGACATAGCTCAAGCTGTGAACCAAGCTACCAGAAAAATTGAAAATCCTTCTAAAGCTGACGTGCTTGCAGTGAAGAAAATAATGAAGTACCTAATCGGAACCAAAGATAAAGGAATAATGTTTAAAAGGAATATACCAATATCCAACATACAAACATATAGTGACTCTGATTATGCGGGTGACTTAATGACTAGACGGAGCACAACTGGAACTGTGTTGATGCTTGAGAATGGCCCTATATGTTGGACATCAAAAAGACAGCCTATCGTGTCGGTCTCGTCTACCGAGTCCGAGTTCATAGCTGCTGCTGATAGCTGTAAGGATGCCATGTACTTGAAATCCTTGCTAAACGAATTGGTAGAAGAAAAAGTCAAGATTTCTCTGCACGTCGACAACCAGAGCTCAATACAGCTGATCAAAACTGGCTCATTCAGTAAGAGATCCAAGCACATAGACGTGCGTTATTATTTTATACATGAGAAGTATGCTGAAGGTCAAATTGACATAGCATATTGTCCTTCAGAGAGCCAGTTAGCAGATATCATGACGAAGCCTTTAAACAGATTGAAGTTTCAGAGACATTGTAATAATTTGATTTCGTAAAACCATTTTTATGTAATGTTAATGCTGCAATGTCTGTAATTGTTAAATTGACATATTTTAATTTGTTCAAGTGTAACTAATATTATCATTAGACTTAAAGACAATTTAAAAATTAGGAGAAGGTGTTGCAGTGCGTCTAGAATTTAGTTTATGGTCATGGCTTAAAAGAAATAAGCTTGACATTACTGTCACAGATTAAAAAAAAAATGAAACGATTCACAGAAGCATTGTATTGTGTTTAAATAATATTTCTAATAAAAGATTCGTGATTCAAAGGCTGTTTAAATATACAGCTGCCCACACATTGTATAGGCACATTTGGTAGATTTTATTTCTTTCTTTTTATTGGTGGTCATGTCGGGGGTTTTTAAAATTTTTAATTTTATTTTTATTTCATATTTTTTAAACAAACAAGTTTGGTCCCGGAATTTTCTTCTTTTGACACTATTTTTGTTTTACACCGTTTAAGGTCCAGGGTTTCCAATCTTTCGTCGAGCTTGATCCTTGACTATATGTAGGTACAATAGGATCCCAAGCCAGTGGTAATGAATGCCGTCTTCTCTAAGATTGAAGTTAGGATATATTTTGATTTCAATAGCCTTAAGCAACATTCTGGGAAAAATCCTTAAAGTCAGACTAGTTAATGCTTATAATGGCAAAATGGCGAAGTTATTAGCCAAGACAATCAAAATATAATATAAACTTATGGCCTAAAAAGAACCAGGTTTCAATTCTACAGGATCCAAATACGGTACGGGTGGCTTACTTAGCTCCATATAAATTGCAGTTGGTGCTAGGTAACTTGACTTAGTTTTGAGAGACCTAATCATCGATACCCCACACCATGGGATAAACATCCCCACTTTTGTTACGTGTAGGGACGGTACACAAAAAATTGTTTTGAAAAATGTATTCAACCACTTTGTATGTCTCTGAGCTAAGCTGTGGACAGACTGACACAAACTACAAAATCCTAAAAAGCTGTTATTCACTTAGGCAAGAGTACTTTTGCTAAAGCTTACGTGTCATTTAGTCGCATTAAAATCTTGCAGGGTGTTGCTATTAGTGACCTCAATCAAAGGAACCTGTTCAATAGTCCTAATGACATTTCAGCTTTAGCAGAATTCCGAAAGTTAAAAACAGTGACCCAGTACTGACCCAAAACAGAAATTACAATGAGTTTTTTTGTCAAAAAAGTTTTTTTGAGACTCGGTTTTATTATTGACTGTACTTTCTTACACAAATGTTAATTGCTCATCAAGAACAATCAGACGAGCCCAAACACCATGGGTTTATCTTGTGCTGTTTAGGAGTTCCTGCGGCCATCTTCAGCTCCAAGGTACCAAATTATTGTACTGTCAAAATTTTATTAATCTGTTGATTACGCTAATAAAACTTAACATTTAACCAACATTAGAAATTCTTGGCTTAGATCCTTTCAAAACTAGCTGGTCATCATGAGATCTTCATTTATTGAGTGATAAAGAAAATGCTAATAATACTTAACATTTAACCAAAACTTTGGAATCCTTGGCTTCAATATTGGCTGAAATCCATTAACAACTAGCTGGTCATCATGAGATCTTCATTTACTGTGTGATATAGAAAATGCTAATAATACTTAACATTTAACCAAAATTTGGAATCCTTAGTTTCAATATGGGCTGAGATCCATTAACAACTACCTGGTCATCATGAGACCTTCATTTAGTAAGTCATATAGAAAATGCTAATAATACTTAACATTTAACCAAAATTTGGAATCTTTGGCTTCAATATTAGCTGAAATCCATTAACAACTAGCTGGTCATCATGAGACCTTAATTTATTGAGTGATATAGAAAATGCTAATAAAACTTATCATTTATCCAAAATTTGGAATTCTTGGCTTCAATATTGGCTTAGATCCATTAACAACTAGCTGGTCATCATGAGACCTTCATTTATTGAGTGATATAGAAAATACTAATACAACTTAACATTTAACCAAAATTTGGAATCCTTAGCTTCAATATTGGCTAAGATCCATTAACAACTACCTGGTCATCATGAGACCCTCAATTAGTGAGTCATATAGAAAATGCTAATAAAACTTAACATTTAGCCAATATTTCGAATTATTGACTTCATTATTGGCTGAGATCTCGTCACTTGTTCCCATTAAAGCTGAATATCTTGGAAACTACTGGTCCTATTTCCACCAAACATAGCTAAGAACCATCTCGACGGAAAAGTCTTTCGATTAAAAAAAACCGCACTTAAATTGGTCCATCCGCTTGGGCGCTACGATGCCACAGACAGACACACAGATACACAGATACACATGTTAAACTTATAACACCCCTCTTTTTTCGTCGGGGGTTAATAAGGTGTACACGCGTTTACTACACGAAAACCAGTTAGGAAAAGAGTGCATTCCAGTAAATGATATTACGAGGTTAACATAGTGGAACTGACAGGTATTTAAACTAATGTCATTATAGTGGGTTGCGATTGGTTGCAAAATTGTTGTCATATAAATTTTATAAATAGCGCCCTCTTGACAATCCTCATATATATCTGGTCAGGCTTTACTTACACTCTAACTAGCTAGATTATGTGTCATCGAAATCATATTGCCGACAGGTCCGGGACGTTTTTCCTGTACAGATTGAGCTATTTATACTACACATTCGTCGGGATGGTTGTCTGCGTGGTGGTGGGCGTCATCGTATCGTGTTTCACGCAACCAAACGATCCGGCTATGGCAAGTGTCTTTAAAGCAACGTTTACCCTATTTAGTTAATGTAAGTGTAACGTCCTGAAATAGCAGTTTAAATCAGGAATGTTTGCACGTGTTTTGTTACAGCGGTGCAACGACATTTCTGTTGTTGGACAGCTAAATTGTACTGAATTCATTCGACACCAGTTTTATAAGGTTTAATTGAAATAAAAGGCCACTGTCCTGTACGAACAACTTGAGTTCATCTCTGAAATACCTATATGCATGCAGCATTTGGCAATACACGCATACCTATAGATAAAATTGTACTGCCAATGTTTCGAATATGTCCTGTGTTGCGTTGCGTTGCAATTCCTGTTTACTACATTTTTGAAGAGTCTCATATCACCAGGAACATATCAGAAAGAATTCCGAAAGATTCCCGCTTATTTTTCGAATTCAAGCATCCAGACAGTAAGGTATCTAATTTTCTCATTTTATTTATGTGTGCCAAAATATATTTATTTCACTTATGCTGTAGGTCCACCGAGATCTCCTGACACCGGTGATCCACCGCTGGCTGCCACCTCAGCACCGGTACTGTCGGCGGCCGCGGCTAACACAACACGATATCGAGCTTAACGCTCGCGAGATGTCGAATTTAAGGTCCCACACTGTAAGTAAATTGCGACACAAATTACGACCTAAATAAAGGCCTGTCGACGTCTATGATCGTGAGCTACCTTCAGAGCATTACATCGAGTTCAACGAACCTGTGATGTCGCAGTGTATTTGTACTTGTGAGTAAACAAGGAACATGTTAACGATGACGATCGACAGCTCTCTCTGTTCCTGTTCTCTTCTACCCATAAGTAACCACTCAACCTAGCCTGATGACGCCCATGACCATGGCTGACTACTTTCATAGCATGACATTGAGCTCAACGTCTGTCGCGGCTACCTGCACAATCCAAGCCCTCAGGGACCTGCGGATGACTCACTGCTGGCTACGGTTACACATCGTGATGCAAATACCCAAGGAAACCTGGCTACCGCTGCAGCATGAGATGTTGACTCTTTGCGGTTTTTGATACAAACCTACAAGAACTGAGTTGCAGTCTATGCGATTAACGCAAATTATACCTAGGTATAAGCGTTTTTAGAAAAAAAAAACATTTACAATCGATACTTTCAATCAAATTCGCCAAGAATCGCCACAGACTGATATGTAAAAGGAAAATTAGGTACACACCATAAATGGTACCTACTAATAATAATAATTTGTTGTTAAATATATTATGTGAAATAAAAAAATATAATAATGGTATTTTAATAAAATACCTAATTTATAAAATAATGGTATTTTCTAAAAGCTTTTTTTTGTTGTTGCAATCGGTTATTACTTCCCGCGCTTATTTCTGTTTCTATAACACTAGCTTCACCCCGCTTTCTTAACCGCTCATTCCACGAGAAAACTATATTTTTTTCGGGTTTTAAAGAGTAGGTATGTGTTAAACCACGGTATCAGCTAAATTGTTTCAGCCATTTGAGCGTGAAGAAGTTACAAACACACTCACAAACTTTCGGGTTTATAATATCAATGTGATAAAAAAAGGCTTGGTTAAGGCTGTGATGGTATGCCAGGGTATTAACTAATTAATTATTAATTAACTTTTCTATTCTGTCAGTACGGTGGCAACAAAACCCGACCAATTCAAATTCAGTAACTGGCGAACAAATAAATAAAATGTATTTACCTATAACGCCTGCTTATCTTATCTTGATTTGTAAATAAAGTTCGAAGAGGTGTATACCGATCCATATGGTTTACCCTTCAAGACATTGAAATTTTAAACTATAAATATGACCCTTTTTTTATTTTTTTTTATCTTTTGGCTTGCGGGCCCGAAGGGACCCTTTGCACTGCTGTATGCCTGACACGGCCCGTCCTTTTGGACGAGCCTCCGAAAGTAAATATGACCCCTGAAATCCGGCCTTTTTAAGTCGTGCTAATAAGTAGTATGCTTAATGTATTTATTTGTGTTGTAAACTGGTGTCACCAACAAAAAAATGGGACTTTCCGGAAATCACGGTCTTACCCAAGTCTCTTTAAGTGGAAATTAAGTTTAGCGATATTGAGAAACAATTGGCTGTTTAGTACTGTCTTTAAAGTCTAGGTACAGTCGCCATCAGATATATCGTAGCATGTAAGTTATTTATAAATATCTGAACACGACGACTCTTATTGACTCGGCGTTACAGTACATGTTCACATATTTATGAACGCTTATATGCTGCGATATATCTGACGGCGACTGTACTTGGTAGTCTAGGTATAAGCAAAATAGTGAAAAATATCTCCGTGTCAAAGGTATATTGATAGCTAGCTGTTTATATAACTCTTATCCTGTTTATATAGGTACAGAATGTTGACTTATGTAACGTAGAGTGATTCAGTCGCAAACTGACATGTTGTTGTCATTTAATACAGCTCCTAAGCTACTTTTTCATAGCAAAAACTTAATGAATAAAATTACTTTCCTGCCATGTAATTTACTGACGTGCGATTAGCGACTGCAATTACTATACTTAACGCATTTTATCCAGGTTGGTTGATAGGTAGCAGCAAACGGCTTTACCATCTAAACCTACTTTTGAAAGTTCAGAGATAACGAGCGATTCGAAATTTACAACGCATTTATGAAACTATAATGATATCCTATTTATTCCACGTAAAAAGAGCGATGAGAAACTCACTGTCCAGTTGTCAGCTATACAGTTTATATCTTAGAAGAGCTCGCAAAGTTGATCCACCTGGAAGAAAAAGTCATATTTAAACCTGTTTTTTCTTCGTTGTCGGGTAAACATTATGTTATATTAAGTTTGGGGATGTCCAGCTATCCGTGCAGCAAAAATAGTTGCCTTCGGTCCAGCCATTTAGTGACCTCCAAATTGCCTATTTTAAATATGTTTTTGGAAAATTGATCCAATTATTTTTGTGCATTTGTTACAGAAGGGTGCCTGCGTTAGAGATCCGGGGTTATTCTCCAAGAACAAATCTAATGTTAGCTAGTGCGTTCTAATAAGATTATTGGTTAATGATTCGCTGTAATATTTAATAAAATTTCTAACTCGAAAGATATTGCGTTTTAGTTTTGTTCAGATATGAGGCTATGCCACTTATAGGTAACGATTATGATTATGTAGGTTACCTATCTGAAACACTAATTTTTGTTTCCCATCTCTAGCGTTTCACCTTTACATTTTTCCGAAAGCCATTTTTTTTTTCAAAACTGTTTTGCAATTTTTTTTAAATTTTTCAGAAGAATAATTATAAAATAGGTTTGCTTGATAACCTAATGGGTTCTTTATAACGATGTTTGTGAAATCCTGTTTTTTTTTTTTTTTTTTTTATATCATAGGGGCACGAGCAAACGTATCGCCTGATGGAAAGCGATTACCGTCGCCCATAAACACCTGCAACACCAGAGGAGTCACAAGTGCTTGCCTACCCGGAGGACGAAGATAGAATGCCTCTATGCTAGTAATTTCACCGGCTATCTTACCCCCACACCGGAACACAACAATGCGAACATTGCTGTTACGGAGTTGAGATAGGATACCGATTATTTACTACGATTACGATTTGTATCCAATTAAAATCGTACATGGTGTATGTGATAGTATGGTGAATTCAGAGAATATTATATTGGAACTTAGCATAAAGGGAATGTGTCGTAAGAGCATTTAACCTTGTACAATGTACAAACATACGTTATTTAGCTTTCAGTAAAGACTTTCGGTTGGGTCGTATCGTTATATTATATGTCTAGCATAACTTTGACACGTGACACTTTGTCGGGCGAAAAACACTACCTGTCACTTTTCTTTTAATACCGTGTGATTAAAGTAAGGAAGGTGGCGCTGAGTCGCGCGACAGGGAAGTCGCGGCAAGTATCCTAGCCCGGCTGTTTTCAAATGCCCTATGGAGATAATCTAGTGAACGAACTTAGGATTACATTATCTGTGCTATGTCTATGTATGGTCTTATGACACCGTTTCCTGCGGCCTTAACCTAAAAAAACCGGCCAAGAGCATGTCGGGCCACGTTCAGTGTAGGGTTCCGTAGTTGCCCATTCTTCACAATAGACAGGCTTAAAACAGCGGTTTAAATAACGAGAAAGATTTTAAGCTCTATAAAAAGGTCGTAAACGCCAAAGTAACTGTAATTACTTATTACCTTCTGGAAGTCAACTTACGTCCTTTTAAAGAAAATTAAGAAATGTTGCTATAGCTCAAAAACGGCTCAACCGATTTTATTCAATATAGTTTTAGTTTAGAGTACTTATAAGGCCTCATTTTCATAAATTTTTTCATATTTTTTTGATCCGTGGTTGAAAAGTTAGAGGGGGGAGACGCTATTTTTTGGATTTCCGGAGCGAATATTTACAAAACTGCTGACATTATCAAAAAGTAATGTTTGGAGACTCCTACTATTTTTAAAAGACCTATTCAACGACAACCCACTTTAAGTGTACGAGAGGTACCTACCCTAAAATAAGTTTGTTTTTTTAGTTTTTATCGTACTCCTGCCAAATTACAGCTTTCTAGTAATAATGATCACGGAGCTAAGCCGCGGACGGACGGACAGACGGACATGGCGAAACTATAAGGGTTTTTAGTTGGCTACGGAACCCTAATATTACATATATCTACTTTGGGTTTTTTCCTGTAGCCTGACTAGATATTATCGAACGTTTATCATTGAATTATAATTTTGCAATCCGACAAGTAAACAGGCATCATCGTTAAGTCACAAGTTAACAAACATCATCGTTATCACTACTTTATGTAGGCAGCTATTACAGTACTTACTTTAAGTTTCATGGTTTATCTAATTTCTACAAAATAAACCAATTTTTATTGGGCTTTTTTCAGAAATAATTGATTTTATTTGCCTTAAAGCATGGATACATTGTTCAGGCTAAGTACTCATGTTTTCTTTTTACGTTTCTATACGTAACATACATAAATTCTTAGTAGTTCTAACAAAGTTACGAAAAGGTGGTTTCAGGTGGAAAAAACCGACCGATTCATTGACCTTCAGTAGACTCTAAATAAAGATCTCTGACAATTATGTAATAGAGTAGGTATAGAAAATAATGATGACGATGAGTGTGAACAGTCAATGTTTAACTATTAACATGTATTTGTAAGTATCTCTTTAATTGACACCGGGTTTATATCTAACTAATATACTTGCATTGTATGTTTGTTGAAAAATAGTCTAGATTAGTTTTTCCCAAATTCTTGCTTTTCTCAGACGATTTTTTTTTACTGTAGGTTACTTTATGCTTTAAGTAATAATTTTTAATTTCGCTTACCAATCCAATAGAGATTTTACTTAAACTGATAAATTTTCACAATAGGTTAGGTTCGTGAGGTATAGTCAGCATCACAGTATAGGTAACTTTATATGCCCGAAGTTGGCCCGAAGTGAAGTTTTTACATTGAAAACGTTGATTATTATTCGATCATATTTGGGGAAAAGTCAGAGTAACAAAACCGATCAGGGTAAGCTTCCAAAAAATTACCTTCTGTGACAAATACCATTTCAGTTAAAAAAATACATTTTCGAAAAAACGTTAATGGACATTTAAGGAATTACATATAAAACCCAACTTTTTGGGGTCAAGGCATCCTATTCTTTATGTTTTTGAGTGACATCGAAAATTGTGTAGCCACTTAACCTGTCATTCAGATTTTGAGTACAAAAATGTACCTAATGACTTTCCTTTTAAAGATAAAATAAAAATGTTCATAGTTAATATCTAAAACACTGAAGCCAATGTATTTTTATTTATTTAACTTATTATTAACAATGACAAATATCGGACAGTAAACATCCATGACCCAGGAACACATTTTGAGTTTACACACAATAATTTGCCGGGATTCAAACCCAAGACCAGTATGATAAAAAAAAATATAAATGAATTTACTGTAACCTGCGTTGTCGAACCTATGCAGCACTCTTCCAGTTTTTCTTCTTTAGTTCACTTGTGTACAAATTGCCGTACTATGTAACAACAGGTATAGGTATTCTATTAATTTATATTGCACGGGTTTTATATATCATTTTAAAACAACACTATTCACGAAATTTTTGGCAAATATTTTTTGACTGTAACCTGTGTGTCCGCTTTATTGCATCTCACTCACGTGCAGATAAATAAATAAATATCAGACAACCTCACACAAATCAACCTAGTCCCAAATTAAGCTCAAGAAGGCTTGTGTTATGGATACTAGGCGACGATATACATACTTAAGTATATAGATAAATAAATACTTAAGACCCTTTTAATATTCAATTGAATCCGTTTTAGCCGTTTATTTTAGTTAGTTACGTTCTTAGTTTATAGTTAGTATTTGTTAAATATAACTATACTTGAATACATATAGAACCTCCATGACCCAAACACAAATGTTTGCCCTTGCCGCGGGATTCGAACCCAGGACCGCCGGCTCAGTAGGCAGGTGCTTTACCACTGCGCCAACCGTGTCGTCAGATAATTAGTAAAGAAATAAGATGAGTATGTACTAATGGAATGGCACAAGACATCCAAAATTATCATCAAAATTTTAAGCTAAGAAATTTTAGAAGAACTCCTATATATATTTGTAGTATTTAGATTTTTTACGTTCAAAGTAGTTACTTAATTCAATAGTTTTTATAATCATACCGCTAAGGATAACATAATATTTTCAAATACAAAATATCTTGTCTAAAATAACAATACAGTATAAAACGATCTCTCTAACGACTAACGATAAACAAACACCACAAAAACACGTAGCCACAGATCTCGTCTTTGCAACACTTTGCTTCCCCAGTACAAAAAGTAGTCGTCCTCGGAAGAGTTGCAGATTATCACAACACCGTATGCAGCCAACCGACCATCGTGCTAGACTACGTTCCCTAGCACAAGGGTGAGTTAACTAGACGGGGTTGCAACCTGGACTGAAGAGCTCGCTGCAGGCGACTGGACGACTTATCATTTCCGCGCAAACCCTGCATTTAATATTTAATACTGGCCACTCGACTTACCTGCAGTCATTAGGCACTAAAGACTACCTAATCGATATCGAACCGCAACCCAGGATTCTAAAATGAACCCTACTTTCAAAAGAGTAATAAAACGATATTGGAAAATGATAAACTATATATTTAATTATCCTAAAAATGTTATATTACGTCGCATAATTATTTACAACATCTTGCTTGACAATGTTTATTAAATAAAGTGCATTATTATCATTAAGCATATTGAATTATAAGTAACATGAAATGTATTCGCCGGTAACGAAATAAGTTTATGAGATTCGATAATGTTGCGAAATGGTTCATTAATACTTATTGGGTGCTCTCATTTGTCAAAACGTGATATTTCAGGTGAGATTCTGAGGTAAGGAGAGTTATTTATCTAAAAAGTTCAGACAAATTATATAACAATTACTTAACACACTAATAACACTAATGTTGCTTAAAGCAATAATATCGTTTGTCAATCTCAATTACTGGCAATTCAAAAACATTATCAAAAATGGAATGTGTCTGTATAGACAGTAGCACTCGGCTGTAAAAAAAACATTGGTTCACAGTGATCATACTTATCGAATGCTCATTAAGCACACTCGGTCACACATAATGCATCTTATAACAGTACAACACACTTGTAATAATCGCTAGGTCACGCTCGACACTGGTCTCTAGAACTTGAGCTCCTCTCTCCTGCACGTGCGGACGTTGACGGGGAAGAACACGTTGAGCTCGATAAGAGTGGCTAGTACCAGAAACATGGCGTACATGGCCAAGCAGGCGCGACCCACCGCTGCGTCTAACTTGAACTTGTTGAACCAGAACGTCAAGTACAGCATCAGCAGCGTCGAAAGCAGCGATATTGCAGAGTACTCCAGCCCCATGGAGTTTATTTTTACCTGTTGACAATTGATCGTTATAAAAATATGTAAGTATTTCTCTAGGTGTTCCGGCAGCTCTAGCCATTGGAGGTCGCATTATTGGTAAAATTTACAAGATCAGCACTGCATATTTGGCTATTTTTAGAGATATAAATTTCAACAATAGAACGGTCAATGGACCCTTGGCACTTGGGAACGCTTGGAGAAATTTTGAATGTGTTGTTCTACTATATGTAATAATATATGAAAATTAAATCGCTAAGCTTGCAATAGTCATAAATGCGTTGCAGTTTTCGCGCGGGCATGTATACCTAAATGGAATAATCGCTGTAAAACTAGCAGTCGCTTTGACAAAACTATTTAAATTCTGACCACGTGTCCAGGTCCGGCTGGGGTGAGCGATGCCTTGATCAGCCAGGGCAGCCCCAAACATAGCAGGATATCGAAGGTGTTTGAACCAATCGAATTGCTGATTCCCATTGAACCGTGTCCTGAAAAAATACATGCACGTCATAGCAGATCTCTTTGAATATTCTTCCACCCATCATCGTAGAATTAGGTACAAAAAACCGTGAGTCTGATGACATATTTTGGTCATATGAGTGTTAAATTACCTTGTTTGGCAACGATAACGCTCGACACAGCTTCAGGCACCGAGGTCCCAGCGGCTAAAAATGTTATTCCCATTACGGAATCAGGTATCATTAATGTATCTCCTGAGGAAAAAATAAAACAAGTGAATATTTGCGTAAATTTTTTACGAAATATGCCATTCATAATAAAATAGATCTTACCTATTATAGTTATCATCCAAGCAACTACATACGATAGTGAGCCTATCCAAACAATACACATAATAAAGGTTAATGGAAACCAATTCTTAAATCGGGGTTTTTCGCAATCCGGAATCGTGAATAGAAATATCAAGTGGATTGGCCACGTCACAAACCATGTTGTCTGAAAAAATAAAATATATTATACCACCCATATATAGATGGGATATATTTACATTGCATCTGGATTAGTGATGTGCCATCTCAAGAATTATTGGGTATGTTCTTCGTTTTGTACGGGAAGTCTTTGTGATGAATACCGATAAAGTTCTTGAGAACGGCACAACTCTAGTTTCAGTGAAATAGATAATAGTTACCTGCGTAAAACAGCTTCTTTTGAACGGAAATTTCCATAGAGAATGTTCATACTCGTCAGAGGCGGCTTTTCCGGCGTCCAGGCTAGGATGATTCGCACTATCATCAGCATACGCAATTTCTGAGTCACTTATTTTTTCAATCTCCACACTGATTATTCTATTGGGCTCATCGTGTTCAAGTGTTTTACCACCTTCTTTTTCGTTATTGTAAAGTGGTATAATAGCTTTGACATTTCCATTGTGTTGGTGGTGGTCTGGTGTATCAGATTTCGCAGAAGTTGACGTTTTAGCATCTTTTATTTCTACAAACGAAATGGAGACATTCAATAAGTTGATATTATTATTAAAAACCTTACCCAACGCTTTCCAATACAACCCCATTACTAAATCTGTGCTGTCAGTCTATCTGTATGTCACCGGACTGTAACTCATGAATCGTACTGGGTAGAAACTTGAAATTATTACATTATTATGTGCATGCATATCTATTAATTTATTAAGACGACGTGGTTGCCCCAGTTTGTAGTGCACCTGCTTGCTTACTGAGCCGGCGGTTCCGGGTTCGAATCCCGGCCAGGGCAAATATTTGTGTGATGAACTCAAATATTTGTGCTTGGGTCATGGATGTTCTTGCTAGGATTCGAACCCAGGATCTTCGGCTTAGCAGGTAACTGCACTACTACTGCGTCACCCGATTACCTTATAGAAACTAGACATAGTTAATTAGCCTCAATAGTTTAGGTACATACCTATAACACTGTCCGATTTTTCGTCAGTTTTATTTAGAAAAGCCCTCAGGCACTTCCAACTGCCTGAAATCGTAACATTATCGCAATGTAAATACATCTAAATATATGTACTTGACGTATTTATCCTTCAAATACAATTATCATAAATATATTATGCGTACTCACTTGTATGCAACATTGTAATCCACTTGACTTTGTAATAAACAAATAGGTATCATTATTGGCCTCACCTTTGGTAAAGTTTTGTATAGATTTATCGTAATACATAATGCAGATGTAGACCCCGTAGAGAAGGACAAGGAGGAAAGCCTCGTACCACTGCACATACTCGTCGTGCATGATGCAGATGAGGATGGAGACGGTGATGCCGTAGGCAAGGCAATCCCTCGTCAGCGGCCACCAGTCTAGGGGCACCACCTGTAAATTTGAATAGGAAGGTACAGTTGCAAAATGTTATAGAATGTTTCCAAGAGACTTCGAATGTATGTAGTGTACTCGGGTAATTCCGAATATCGGGTAATTCCGAAAATTACTGATATCTAATAAACGGGGTATTATTTTTTGCGCTAGCAACACTTCCTCAGATATTATACACTTCTACAGTAAGAAGAAGTGTTGCTAGCCCAAAAAATGTTCCCCCGTTAATTAGATATCAGTAGTTTTCGGAATTACCCGACATTCGGAATTACCCGAATAAATTTATCACATTCACATTCAGCCAGTCCTGCTGAAGACCTGGATGATTTGATACCTGACGCTTTGATTGCTTTACTTATAATGCCATACGACTAAATAAATAAATCATCACCATTATTTATATTAGACATAATTATATTTGGTAGGAAACACCTGTTACAAGTTATAGTGGTGGTGCACGTTTGTAACTTTGGACACAACCAAATGTTTTGAGAACGTACAGTATAATAAAATATGTTCTAATTTAATTGGGGGTAATCATCAGGATATCACCATGAAGGCGAGACTGCCTAATCCCAACGGCTCAGGCACTTCAAGATAGCGAATGCAAACCGCTCGGCGTAAATAGCGCTACACACTTAAACGTAAATATTGACCACGTTCCGTCGTACATCTCCAACAACCACGTGATTGGGTCCCTCTTTATCTTTAACCACATGCTCATACAATAAAGTTAATATCAGACCATTCCAGCGCCGATGCCGCAGCAGGCGGCGACGGCGAGGATGTTGAAGACGGCGGATCCCACGATGGTGCCCACGCCGATGTCGCCTTCTGTGATAAACGTGCCGATTACGTTCACGAACAGTTCCGGCGCCGACGTGGCCGCCGCCATGAACGTGGCCCCCGCGACGTCGTTGCTCATGTTAAGTGCTGAAATTTTAATGATACATATTTTAAAACAATATTACTTACGTAGCGTACTCGTTAGCACCTAAATACTTGATGTGACAACAGTCGCGTAAAATTGTAGCTACCTACGAAGCTAAACGAAAAATAAGACAAATAACAGACATAATATGAAGCAAATGAAATAAATAACGAATGCTTTATCATTCATAATAAAAATCGGAAAGTAGAAGTAGTAAAAGCTGGAAAGTACTCCAGCGCAGCGACAAGAGCTTGGCCCTTAAATATATAATACCTAATGATGATAATGATTAGTAGTACCTAATATTGCTTAGTTTGGGACTTTTGTACTCGCAACATTACTATTTTTGTAAAATTGTTGTGTAAGACTTTTATAAATAAATATTAAGGGACAATACTATCAGTAATTAAATTCAAAGTTTACGCTGTGGTTGCCCCTGGTATTTAATCGATCGTGCTCTACAGACATCGTGTTTTTTTTAATTCGCATTGGCTTTTTTAATTTGTATTGAATCAGTTTTCTTTAGCGGTCATGATTTCAGGGAAAATCTTAATAGCGTGATGTGCAGGATCGTCATTTGTTTCGTATGGGTGCGCGGCGCCATGTCAGCCTGGCGCCATCTGCTGGTCATAATTACCATTGTCCTCTCAACACGCCGAAACGGCTTGACTTTTAACCAATTTTGGTACAGGAATAGCCGGACATCCAAAGATGAATATAGGATATTTTTTTGAAGTTGCGGGCGCATCCACCGCATATTTGTAGGTCAAAAGCAGTGCATACGCGGTATATGTGACGTTAGTCCCATAACATCATGTAAGCCATTGTTCAAGAAACTGAACCTCTTAACTGTACCATGTCTGTATATCTTTGAAATCAGCGTTTTTGTGAAAACTCATGCACATTACTTTAAAACAAAAGACCAAGTATGTAACTTCAACACGAGATATCCGAATAGGTTACAGTATCCAAAAACAAAAACAGCCTTATATCGCAAAACTTGTTTTCAAATGGCTATCCGTATATTTAATAAGTTACCGGATGATTTTAAGGACCTACAATTGCAGACATTTAAAACTAAATTATATAATTGGTTAAAAGAAAAGACATTTTATTCGGTTAGGGATTATTTACATAATTAATTGAGGACGTTCGTTTTTATTAGGTGTTTAAGTTAATTTGTATGTGTATGTGTGTAATCAGAATACATTTTCTATTATATTTAATTTGACATGTCATGTATTTTGGTAACTTTAGACACTATTGTAGGTAGGTATGTTTTTTGCATGCCAGCATTGCTGGTTAGATATTATGTCATTTGTACTTTATATGTTTTTCATCCATCTATCTGTACCATATCTAAAGCAAATAAATAATTTCATTTCATTTCCTAGTATTATATTAGGTACTAAAGACTTGTTTCTTATGTTTTCACTAATACAGTAAGTTGTATTTGTAAGTAACGTGTTATTTTATTAATAAGTAAAAAAAACCTTACTAAGTGCATGGCACTTAAAATTAATAAACCAATGAAATACTTTTGATAATATCTATGTGAGGGAGGTACGGATTGAGGATGTCAATACAAACATTAAATAAATACTTATTTAAATGATCTGTTTACTTATATATTTGCCGTCCTAAAATCCAGACGCATAACTCCTATCATAACCGTCTATTCTAGACCTTTATTGAACAATCCGCTATTATTTTATTACTGCACCACTACATATACAATTTGACGACCTCGTTTATCATAGAGGTATAGCAATAGCTAGAAGTAGGTATATAGAGGAGCAGTGGCATGGAGAAGCCGGGTTTTGAAGGAGCCGGAATTATTTCGGAAGTTGTAAATATACCTACGAACTTTGTACGTGTTTTTATTTTTAAGGTGCAACACTGTTATTCCATCATTCACAATCATTTGAAAGTTCACCCATATCAGCAGATGGCGGAACGCGGAACAAGGAGCCAAAGTTTTCGGTAGTTTTTGTTTTTATTTAGTGTTTATTTTTTATGACAAGCAATTTTATACTCAAGACTATATTCTTCACTCTTGAATTTCGCTCTTGGCGAGGCACACATTCGCCTACTTTACAGGGTCACGAACTACGTGCAAATTGAATTATAAATTATCAATTATCGTTCGCGCACTTTTGAGCGAACAGTGCGGCACGTTGATTTTGGTTCTACAATAGTCAACGTTAAAGACGACGATAATATAGTCCTACTCCTAAGTTTGGCATTAGTAGTAATATATATTTTCGTATGCACATCGGTACAATACGAACGTTAGGTCAGTCATAGATTGAATTTCGCGTCTTTCCCGTGTATAATTAATAAGGTTTAAAAAGGTTTCTCCCGACATGACTCTTAGCCGCATAAACGGCGGCCTTTCTTCTGTAATACTTTGGCTCAACTAACTATATACAAGCTGTTAACCTTTGATCAGGAGAAAAACGACTTTTGTTTTTCGACTATGTATGACCCACTACTACCTAAGTTGTTTATTCGTGGCATTTACGATATATCTTGTCGGCGTTCATAGACGAAGGCGACCGCAATCAAGAGGTAAATAGGTAGACCGATACAGGATGTGTATGGCGAATGCGTCGTGCTGCTGCTGTAATTCCGTGAACTGCTTTAGTTTAGAGCCCTCGCTAAATCGATACTAACCGTGGCATATTCTATCGACAGCGGGCACGAAGAACTTTTCGCAGACTACGGCGAGCGCGATGAAGAGGTAGAGCGATATGAGGATATGTATCACGACGGCGCCGTGCTGCCGTTGCGACTCCGTGAACAGCTCGGCGGGGAAGTCGTCGATGGCCGGCGGCGTGCAGTTCACCCCTACGTACCTGTCTATAGAACAACAAAGTAAGAAACAAAACTAGTGACAAGGCATTGGGATATTTACGATAACTTGCGACTGCGAGCACCGTTGACAATTGACTCGCTGGTAGCGCGACGTCTACTTATATCCGTCATTATTTCATAGCCATTCAAAGAAATCAGTGGATCGCGGCTGCCAAGATCTGAGTCATCTTTGCGTTATCATGACGTGGAATTAATAAATCTTGTTTATTTCCGTCTAACATGATTATAAATTAGAATATAGTTTTAACCTACGCTACGTGGAATATTGTTGCAACATTACATGTCCCGAATTAGTCGCGCCATGTTTATAACGATACGTGATGAAGGTTTTCACTTCACGACGACGCAACGTTACACGTTCCGTAGTGGCGCCGTGTTTGTTACATTACGTAATGAAGTTTTTCACTTCACGACGACGCAGCGTTACATGACCGGTAGTCACGCCGTGTTTGTTACATTACGTGATGAAGGTTTTCACTTCACGACGACGCAGCGTTACATGACCGGTAGTCACGCCGTGTTTGTTACATTACGTGATGAAGGTTTTCACTTCACGACGACGCAGCGTTACATGACCGGTAGTCACGCCGTGTTTGTTACATTACGTGATGAAGGTTTTCACTTCACGACGACGCAACGTTACATGACCCGTAGTGGCGCCGTGTTTGTAACGTTACGTGATGAACGTTTTCACTTCACGACGACGCAACGTTACATATCCAAAGAGCACGGCGTCCGGCCAAGTGGAATAACTAACACTTGGGTTGGGTTGCCGTTGCGATGCCCGTACACGGCCGGAAAACACAACATAATTTTTTTAAGCTTCGGAAAAATCTCTATCTTTTTTCAAAGAACTTGGGAGCTATTCCTATTTTATAATTACTATTTTGTATTACCTGTAAACAAAATAACAAGTTATTATTTTTATATTTAATCCATTCCCCATGAAGCCCATAATTTTATTAAGCTTTTTTACGGCTGATTTTTTTAGCAAGAGAAGTGAAAATATACTTTTATATTAACGACAGTATTTAATTTAACCTCACCCTGGGACTTAAGTGGCATTTTCTGTCCACTACGCGGGGAGAAAATCTCATTCCCTGGCCAAGGCAAGTCTTTAGACAAACCACGGGCGGTTATTCGTAAAGCCCCAGATGGCATTCATGAATTCACCGCCCTAGGTGTGTAATGTACTATTACGTGACACTGATATGAATGACACCAACTTTTATAATAGTACAGTCGCCATCATATTTGAACATGCATTTTAAAGCCTTAACAAATCATGTTCAGATATTTATGGACGCATCATTTGCGGCGATGTATCTGTAGGCGACTGTACCTACAGATTATTACATTATTAGATCTATGTCATCTATATAATTTCAACTTACCTACATGTGTCATAGGACTCGTGATGCTTGACCCGACATCGTCAATTCATTGACTTTGCCAAATAGAACTATTAAGTATTTTGCTTTATTGATGCTATGGCAAATTAACAGTATACCTATTTCAATTAAAATTATTATAGGTTTAATTGACTACATTACATATTTTAAGGCTACAATTTTATTAGTTTTCTGTATTCCGCTTAGAAAGATGACGTAATCACTGTTTTTATATTTTTCCTGTGATTACAAATTGTTATATTATTTATTTATTAAAATGTAGTCAATCTTAAATGTAGTAACTCCAAAACTATGGCACAATGGAAAGGTAACTTTAGCCTGGTGTCTAATAATAAACAAAACTAATGACGTTGAGCTTGACATTATTGACAGCTTATTTTTTTCGGATGAGTCGAAGACTATATATAACTCTATGCAGGCATAGTAGTCGTAGATTTAGGTTATTTTATGTAGTTTCTTATATTTCTTTAAAATACAGAAAAAATATATTCAAATATTTTTTAAAGGGTGTATACGACGCAAAGCTATCTCAATCTCTATATTAATTTCCACCTGTTAGAAATATGAAATGTTGTCAATTGTAAGTTGTACAAGTTATTTATTATTATTCAAGATTGAACTTGTAAGAGAACTTGTCTATAGGTAGTCTATTGTCTGAGGCCCCTCAGACGCATAATGCCCTAATTTACGAACGCAAAATGTCCTAAACGCAAATTGACCTAAACGCATAATGACCTAATCGCATATTGACCTAAAGTTGCAAAATGTGTTGTGTGTGTGTGTGTGTGTGTGGCGTAGAAGATGTACCGCTACGAGATACCTTATGTCTATATTGACTGGTCATACCTACATTATTCTCAGAATAGGTAGAGGACAGGAGGCGTTAGAAACAGACGTGAGTTGAAACAACGTAATTTTTTCCAGCATAAACGCTGTTTAGACCCGCCCCCTCGCAAGCCCCTCAGTGTTGCGTCCTTGCTTCGCTAACGGACATCCGTTCCGATCTACATAGATCGGAGAAAATGACGTTGTTTCAAAACCCCTCGCTCTCCCCTACAATGGTACTGTAGACGACTATTTTCTCTCCTTATAAATAATGTACGCCTGTCTATGTCCGTGTTGCCCTTCACGTGTCAGCAACCGACTATAAACTTTAGATTGACCTAACCGCCGCGGGTTCATGATTCCAAGAAATTGTATAACAGAACAATTTGGCATGAGGTAGAGATTTGGTTTCCTTCATAAGTTCCGCAATTCCGCTAAAAAATTGTAATAAACTGAACATTTAAACCTGATGAATGAATCAGCTATTGGTTACCATAGTAACAGTCAAATTGGAGACTACTTAAGAGGCCCTGTACGTTTTACTTTGAGTATTTATAAGGCGTTTTAAAATGTATTTCTTTCATAATAACACAGAATAGATAATAGTACAAGTACAGAAGGCACACTACTTTGATCTTTACAAAAGCCGCTTTTTTTAGCCGAAAAAAAATGATGCCAAACGGAACGTTAAAGCTGCGTGCCAACGGTAAAAATGAATTGGCTCGCTTACCGCGTCGCCGAGAGCGAGGGCTGTCAACGACTAAAAATAAAAATGTATTTCCCATTTATTTCTTGCATTCAATATAGAGAGTAATTATGTTTATATTCTTCATACATTATACATATTTATTATTTCATTATTTAACTATAAAATAATCAATCACAGAATTTCGACGAATTGAATCCACCACCAGGCCGCAAAACATTTTAGCTTTATTTTTAAACATTTTAATACGTATAATATAATAAAATAATGCAACGAATGCGTTACCTTAACATGCAATTAAATTCTTGAGCTTCATTTTGTTTTTGCTTAGTTGTCCGATATTTATTTATTTGTTCATATATATTCATCACTATACACCTAGTATAAAACAAAGTCGTTTCCTGCTGTCTGTCTGTCTGCCCCTATGTAGGTATGCTTAGATCTTTAAAAATACGCACCGACGCACCGTGCGAAGCCGGGACGGGTCGCTAGTTACAAATAAAACATGTATAAAGGCGAACTTATCCCTATTAGGGATCTCTTCCAATACATTTCTTTTAACTCTTTATTTATATATTTTATATACTCACCTATCAAACTATCACTCAATCGTTTATTCATTACTTACAAGTAATTTTACAAACTTGATATCAAATATTATTATAAAAACCTCTATGATTGTTGATTTAGTAGTAGACGTACTTATATATTTTACTAGAATTTAAATTGACAAATATCAGCAAATAATCAATTCAAAGTTACATAAGTACTTAACAATTAAAATTGATCTGAGTAACCAGTGTTAAATATGGAAGTAGATACACCTGCAATATATTTTTTATTATTATTCAGTAACTACTTGTTATATATTATGTTAATTTTCTTACCTATCGGCATCCTTCGGACGTGTTGGGAGAACGAAAAACGCGTGATTCCAATTTCGATCATTGTTCCTACAACCCGCTGCGATACAATATCTTTTCGCTGTCTTTTTACTCATTTAAACACTTATTATTATTATTCTTAACACTGGTATCAACAGATGAATGAGGAACGTTCACTTGCGACGTACATAAATCGGAAGAGCGTGCGCGCGAATTTCGTGTACGTGCGTTCCGAGACAGTGCGTGGCAGCCACTGAATAGGCACCATGCATGAGGCCACCGGCATGTACTTGTAGCGGGAAACGTTAATCGCGGAGTGCGCCCCGCCTGATAATAATGACAAATATATTGATAATTTTGTCAATTTCGAATAGTATTTGAAACATGAAAAATTCAAACTGTAGGTAGGTTTCTAATATATACCAATAAATCTCAATAGCCCTGCTCTAGGTAGTAATGAATAATATGTTTGATCATACACAAAAATGTCTAAAGCATTTTAAAAGGAATAAGGTCTCTTAAATATTTTTATCTACGCACATATCATTAGTGCTCTAAAATGCGTTCAGAAATCGTAGGAAATGACCAGCCTCGCCTCACAGCTTCAGTGGTACAGCCTTAGTGGGTTTGTACTTCGACACAAAGACCGACTCACTGATAGTGAGGGCTTACCAGCCCTGACACAGCCAGGAGCACAAGCGATATACTCAAAAGTATGCGCTTATTGTAACACAAAGATAGCTAAGAAACGCCTTGATACAAGTGCAACAATGTAGTCTCGATTGTTGAAGGGCTACAATCGAATTGCTCTTGAACAATTAATTCAAAACGTGATTACTTAATTAGGTTCTTACTGGAATTATTATGTCACATTGTTATAAGTGTTATACTGATAAGACTATTTCCGCAAAGTTAACAGATTGGGTGCAAAGCTATGCTATTTGTATATGAATCTGAAGTTATTTCATGTACCGAGTGGTATATAGGTACCATTATCAGCCGCAGTTCGCATATTTTCCTCAACGTCTTAGGCATGAGCATCTCAATAGTTATTAATGATACGAGTGTGTAAGGTAGGTGATTCCAGACGTGTTATTTTTTTACCAGCGATGAACGAGCGAGTGACTAAATTAATCCAACATTACGAGTTTTATCCAACTTTTTACTATACATGTCCGAGAATAAAAAATACTTAAATAGGTACTTGCAACGATTTTTACATTGGAAAGTAAGTATTTTGCCTTTGATTTTTCCGATAAGAGGCTTTTTAACATATTGTGATTCTTGAATAACATCTTCCGGGTTTAAATTTATTGATACAATACGTGGTCTCAACATAATTGTAGCAGATTTACACAGGTCGACTTCGAAATAAAAAGATGCGCACGAAATATATTATCTACAATGCGCATGAGCAAAAAGCATTTTTTAAATGTACGTCTTATTTCAAAATGGCACGAGTGCATGTACATTCAGCCGAATGTATTTAGTGAATCTATCCACTATGCTCTACGATCTAAAATAGTAAAAATAGTAGAGCAAATTGGAGAAAAAAAGTTAGATTTGCGTCAAATAATACATTGTACCAGACGTTTTTAGACCAAGTTGTTCGTTTTGTCAAATAACTCAGTTGCTAAATTATCATTTTGTCAAATGATTATTTGTAAAATGTAAATTTAACTTCTGATCATTTGGAGAAGTGAGTCAATTGTAAAATGGCTTGTTGTAAAATGATCAATTGGCGAAACATTTTTTTGTAAAACGTTGTTTATCAAGTGTAATTTTCTAAAATTACTTTTGGGTCAAACGATAGGACACCAGATACTACCATATATACCATATCACGATATTGTTTTAAGAATATGTGCGAAGATATTTTGCATCTTGAAATAACAATAAAAAGTCATAAAAAAGTTGATACTTAAAACAGATGACATACCTACAGAAAAATAATCACGACCTGCTTGGTTGCATACGTAGAGTAGGTACGTACAATGTACTTATGTACTTACATACCTACTTCTTCGTAATAAACTTGAATTAAAATTGAACCCCACCTTAGCGCTAAGCCACATAGATTGTTCTGAATGAGATAAAAGGTTAATTCACCGTGTAATGAGGACTGGCACGAAATCGTCCGCAAACGCGAGCGAGAATCCTAAAATCAGTTAATTCAGTTAAACAGGCCAGTGCAGCGGTAATTTGAGACAATTTGCCCACGATTGGCTTGTTTGCTCTTCGCTGGAGTCTTGAGCCGCAGGATGTGCTTTTGATGGTAAACTCGAGTCAGCGGTTCTTAAACTGTGCTCCGCGGACAAGACTTCTTAAATCATCAACTCATTGTAAAAAAAAAACATTTTACAATATAATAACATTGATTTCAGTACATACATTTAAAAAGCGTCGATTTTTTTACCCACGTTAAAAAACGTAGCAGGTTCTCCGTACTTCGGATGTTTTTCCTTTATTTTTTTGTTTGTTCCCTATTACGTCAAAACGGCTACGGCTTTTTTTTATAGCGTATTTTTTCTAGATGTTCACATTGTTAATGATTTAACATAACTAACTTCGTATCGCTGACGTTGGTTACTTATTTGTTTAAAAGTGGTTATGACGTATTCTTTACATGATTAGCTGTTTTGCTTACTGAAATCCATGAATAGCTGTCTTGCTGTTCGCTGTTTTGTACCGCAGGATGATACTCTCAGCGGTTCTTAATGTATGTTCAGCGGACCACACTTCTTAGGCTCCAGCGGTATAATATCTGACAAACACGTCAAGTCATGACAACGTATTATGTACTACTAGCTGTTGCCCGCGACCTCGTCTATCTTGAACATTTAACATATTTATTATTTCCAGATCTAAGCAATGTTGGAATAACTTTTCTTTTTTTGCAAGTTGTATGAGATTTAAGTCAAGTGGATTTTGATGTTGGTTGCTTAAATTCAATATGAACATATTTCAATTTATACAACAAAAAATACAAAAGCAGACCATTGACAATCTGTGGCAGAGGCACAAATCACAAGAGATGTGATGTATTTTAGATAAAAGTATCTAAAATACAGATAAGTACAAGATACAAAATACGTATTTATATCTTGTATTTGAAATACTTTTTAAATTTTTTACTAACCGACTTCAAAAGGTTCTCAGTTCAGTTGTATGTTTTTTTTTGCTTTTAATGTTTGTTACCTCAGAACTCCGTCATTTATGAGTCGATTTGGAAAATTCTTTTTAGGTTCATGAATAGACATTTCAAGGTTGGTCCCATAAAATTTTGGTGAAGATCGGATGACGAGATCCATGAGGAATTGAAGGAATTCCTGAAATGTTATAGGCACTCATAATATATTTTTTTTCATGTATTTTTTAAAACTATTTAAGTATTTGCATATGGTAGTCATCATCTTCCAATGCTGAGTTGATGATGAAAGGTACAACTCCTTAACGGTTAGGAGTTAGGAGATAATTCAAACGAGATGCATGCCCTTTCAAGACCTCCCTGATCACCCCGCTATAAGTATTTTATATGAATCACTAAAAAGCAAAAAAAGAAAAAAAATAGAACCGACTTCAGTAAAACTAAAAAGCCAAAAATAACCCGTTCAAGTACAGATTACATTTATTTGACTCACCCTTTGAAGTCGGGGCCAAACCTCACGTAAACTATCCATACTAATATTATAAATGCGAAAGTGTGTCTGTCTGTCTGTCTGTCTGTCTGTCTGTTACCTCTTCACGCTTAAACCGCTGAACCGATTTAGATGAAATTTAGTATGGAGATAGTTTGAGACCCGGGAAAGGACATAGGATACTTTTCATCCCGAATAAATATAGTGTTCCCGTAGGATGAGCGGATAACACCGCGGGGCACAGCTAGTAATATATAAATATAATAACTGAGTGGTTTGGGATCGACTTCAAATGTATTCTGTACTTGAACGGGTTATTTTTGGCTTTTTAGTTTTACTGAAGTCGGTTCTACTTTTTGTGAAAAAAAAATTGTATCTTGTATTTAGATATAATTATTTTCCTGTTATCTTAGTATTTTGAAGATACTATATTCCCTAAGGTACTTTACCTGAAATAAACTTCGAAGATTTTCTTTCCGAACGCAACTGAACGCAGAGAATCGTTCAAAAATTTAGTTGATAGAATCTGGCTACCGAAATATTACCTTAGGTTTGGCGGGAAATTTAAAAAATCTTCGGCGGGTCACTCTTATTGTAGTTGGAATCACGCTACGCGTACGAAAAAAACCCGCTTTTTGGCCCGGTGTGGGTGTACTTTTTTGTATTTGATTAAGTAAGCTTTTTACAAAGTTTCAAGTCTCTAGTAAAAAAAAAAAAGTTTCTCCCATGTTACATTGCACCCCTATTTAACCCCCTTAGGGGTGGAATTTTTTAAAACGCTGAAAGTACTTTTTGTGTTTTTTAATAAGTAATCTTTCTACAAAATTTCAAGTCTAGCTCAAAAAAGAGTTTCCCCCATACAAACTTTGCACCCCTATTTAACCCTCTTAGGGGAGGTATTTCCAAAAATCCCTTCTTATCCCTAGCCCACGTTATAAAAGTAACCTACTGTGCAAAAATCAACTCACTAACATTAGTAGTTTCGGCTGTGCGTTGATGAGTCAGTCAGGACTTCTTCTTTTATATATATAGATAGATGTATGTATACCAATATTACCAATAGACCATTTCAAGATAATATTGAAATCAGTTACCTAATTCAGTTAACCAGGTCGCTGCAGCGGTAATTTGAACAATTTGCCCACGATTGGCTTGTTTGCTCTTCGCCTGAGTCTTGAACCACGAGATGTGATGACGGCAAACTTTACTCAGCGGTTCTTAAAGTGTTCCTACTCCGCAGAGCCTAGGGACTTAAAGCTATAATGATGGAGCACGTCAAGTCATGTACCTACGCTTATAGTAAAAAATAAACCGTTTTAGATGGGAAGAGATCCTTAAAGGCAATGTGTAGGATGCACGCTACATAACAATTGCGTGATTTATACACCTTCCGGTCTAGCGCAACTTACTGCGACTTACTGCGAGCGATGTGCGACTCATTGTCAGTATCACCCATCTTGCGCAGTATTAAAAGCAAAGAGACCGACAATCATTGTCACGTTTTACAGTTGCATTATAGAACTGCAGGTGCGAACTTATTACAGAGACTGGTCACTTGATATCAACTTTTGCTAACATTTTGCTTATAGCTTGTTAATATGTTGCCTCTAATAGTATGTTTACCGACCCGCATTTATTTATTTGTGAGATTTGCTTTGGGGCCATCACAATATATCGTCGTACCCATGATAAATTTACAAATTAGTTTTCTTGGGATTTTTTTTAAACCTCTTGCAGGTTTTAGGCAGAAAACCCAAGTTCACGAAAATTTTGATTTGTAAGTTCACGATGGGAACGAAGATATGTCTTATTTTATAAAGATTTCACCGTCGTTAAAGTTTGAGAACTACTTGGTAAAATCTACCTAATAGACAAACTATATGTGTCACATGATAAAGAGTTGCGAGTCGAGTCATATTTGTGTTATAGGTGCTGGATATTGTATTTTCTATGGTCGATTGGTATTTGGTGTTTATTTGTAGTCAAAGTTTTATTAAATTCATAATAGTAAAAAACAATCTAGTAAATTGTGTAGGTCAGTGGTAAAGGAAAACAATATGTTATAATGCATGTGCTCGAAAAGAGCGTTTTATAATCAGTCAAACTGTGCATAAAGTTCTACTTTTCCGTATTAATGCTTTTTAATTTAGTTTTTTTTATTTTATTTTACTTTGTCCGAAGCCTGACGCAAAGAGGATTTATTATTTGAAAAATGTTTTATAAATTAGTCAAATACCGATTATGATTCATATAAAACGAATATTCTTCATTAAACACGTTATACATTACTTTATTTTTTTTTAATTTGATTGATAAACTAATATTAAATACAGATGCACTAAATACGGGTTAGGTTATGGTTAGAACTGCGACCACAACAGCGCGCGAGCCGAGCGAGCTCAAGCGAGCGTACCGCGGCTGCGGTCGGCGTAGCGCCAGAACAAAAAAAATAAAAGTTAAATTTGCTCTATCCGTAAAACTCGTAGAGCAAACTTGAGGAAAATGTACAATTTGCTCTATTAGTAGATACAGATTGTAGAGCATAGTGGATAGATTCTAAGATAGTAGCGGAATAAATTACCCAACTACAGATTACAGACTAAATCATAATGTTTGAAAAAGAAGTACTTTTTATGAAATATAGTGACCGACCGAAGTTTCGGTTTCGGTTTCGGCCAGTTTCGGCCTAAAAATCATGTTTCGGGCAAAGGTTCGGTTTCGGCCAAAAAACAGCCGAACCTTTCGGCCACGCCGAAACTTACAACATCGTACTGTCGGGTCGCGTTCGGCTAACGTCGGGTGCGCTCGGCAGTCGGCACGGCTGGCAATATGGCGTCGCTCGCCTGACTCCGCCGGCCGCTAAAATCACTTTGCTCAGTGAGATCAAGGTTGTGTTTGTTCCCCGAATAATGTTAAGTAACTGACCGAGCGAATAGCATTTTCGTCTCAGCGTGGCCCAAAATTCTTTCGTATGCCCGGATGTTTCGATGTCTATGCGCTTACCGACTGTTGCATTGCCTTAATGTCGCATTTCTTAACCGATTGTCATGAAATTTTGTGAGTATGTTCGTTAAGTATTATAGTATTTATACGTCGACTCAGTTTTTCGAATTTTTCAAAATAGCGGAGATTTGCGCTTCAAAATTTACATTTACTTTTAATTTAGTTTTTGTTATGAATTGATCAACTCATTGTGTAATTTTTAAGGCAATTTTTCTTAATTAACCAACAAATTGACGGCGATATTGGATAAAGTGACGAGGTTTACTTATCTCGTAAAATTACTTTAGGATTCGTCATTGTAGCGTGTATGTAATACAATTAGTAATATACGTCTGAATTGGCGTTACTAGGCTGCCTGATTGCAATTATAAAAATTAAAACTCAAGCAAATATTTAGGTTTTTAAACTCGTTTCATTTTATACCATCTACAATTAACAGATCGCTGCCTCAGTACAGTTTACAGCTGTTAATGCTTTTCATTTTTTGATTAATTTAATTTAGACCCAGTGTCAATGTTAAAATTTTAATTTAACAAAAGTGAAACATGAGTTTGTTGTGTAATTGCTGAAATTTGTATTTTTTTTTACTTTGTCTACCCCCACCTAACTCTATATCCATCTGTACATTTTTAAAATTTGCTCTAATCGACAAAAATAATCTAAGTAAAAAATTCATGAGCATCGGTTAAGAAATACGACTTCCAGGCGAGAACAGAAAAGCATCCAATCGTCCGTACATACGAAAGAATTTTGGACCAAACTGAAATTGGAACACTTAGCTCCATCGGTCAGCGAACTTTTTCATTGTATATTCATTATTAGATCTAGAAAGAACGGCCCGCTGACATTTTATACAACGTTTTAATCACGTTTATAAAAGGTTCGGTTTGGGTTTCGGTTTCGGCCGAAACTGTAATCAGAACCGAACCTTCGGTTTCGGTTTCGGCAGAAAAACGTGTTTCGGTCGGACACGATAATGAAATAACATTTTGTTAAATGATATTTTGTTATTTAACACATTTACCAAGTGTAGTGTTTGTAAAATAATCATTTGCTAAGTGAGTTTTTGTAATATGATACTTTTGTCAAATGTCTCGTTTGCCTAATGAATATTTGTTGAAAAATTGTTTTGTTTGGTCAAATGATCATTTGTCAAACGTTTTTTGGTCAAACATCAGTGAACCGGTAGTATCTAGCTAGCCTCTTCCCCACGCACAGAGGTCGATTCTGACTTCCTTCTACAACTGAAATAGAATCGCCGGGGGACACTCTGTGGTACCTAGGAATTTCATGCTTGTAACCCGATGCGCACAATTATGTTAGAAAACTGCGGCTTAAGAAACTCTACAAAACTATAATTTTTTAAAAATAAAAAACAATTGAAAAATCGAGTTAGGTCCAAAAATGTTTGTGTATGTTCTGTTTTAAACATATTTCAAAAGTTTTTTATGAAGGTTCATTGACTATTACTGGACTACGCTGTTAAACCATTTTATGCCTTACGGCACTCTACTACCTAGTTACCTACGTGAAAAATTAGTAAGTCACGTAACAACAACACTTTTATAAACAAAAAAAAACTTTAATATCAGTAATAGTCAATTTAACTGATTTGCATTTGATAATATTTATCTAGTGTTGTATTCATAATGAGTCGATGAAAATATCAACTTACGTTTCCGTCACTACTTGAAAACATATTCTATAACTTTATAGGGGACCATTTGGAAGTATGAACTTTATATTTCATGGTCCAATCTATGATAGTTTTATTTAAATCTACTTTTTAATTCTTACTATAAATTGACTAGAGAAGTAAAATTTAATCCAAACCATGCAAACAAAACTTTCTTTCTGAACCAAAAAAATGTGCTTTGAAATTATGGGACTTCCAGTCTTTAGGAATTTTTATGTTTTTAATCCAAAATCAGTTTTTTTTGTTCAGAATCCTCATAATTCAACTATATAATAATTTAATTAGGTATGTATATTCACGAAATTTGTGTCCGCGCCCGCCCGCCCTAAGGAGCTCGTCGCCAATATAGACCCTAAATAAATATTCGTACCTAATCATGGGGCACCCTTAGGTTCGTTTTCTAATGACTGATTGATTGATCAGCGACTTTCGATGCTGATTGTGACGCGAACTAGGCGCGGCGACATTCACTGTAGCGTGTCCAGAAACAACGTTGTTTACAATTACAACTAACCAATAGTCTTTTTTTTAGTTTAATATATTACTATTATTTCCTTATATTGTTGGAAAAAAACATTACATACAACTCGTACCGGTATAAATGAGGATTTCCTACTTCACGAAAGTGGTGAAGTAGGAAATAAAGATGAGGCTCGCGTTCCAGGTTTCAGAAATCTTTATTATTATAAGAGAGTATAGACGGAAGTTATAGTATAGAGTAGAAGTTGTTATGTTATGTTGTTTCGTCTTGGCATCATTTTGCATGAAAATATTTTTGGTGGGATGATAATTATTGTCTTCACCGCTGAAATAGATAAATATAATGCAAGTACCTACCTACTACACATGACCAAAGTTATTTGCATCTCGTACCGTTGAACCCAATTATTCTTAAGGATTCCAACCAATCTTTTGTTTCAATATTTTTTTACGACAACATCAAAGCTTTTAAAAAATATATTCGCATGCTCAAACAAAACAAATAAAAATTAAGTTCTTAATGTTTTTGGTGGTAAAATAGTAAATATTTTCATGTATGTCTTTATTTTTACATCATTGCGTATTTGAGAAAAGCAAAAACCTACTCGGCAGGATCCCCATTTTCCGGGCCTCTGTAGTAATGTACTATTGTATAAAGTAGAGAAAATTGGAGAGGTAAAGTTAAGTTTGCTCTACTTTCCCAACTAATAGGGTAAATCGAACTGTTTTCCTCCAATTTGCTCTATCGTTAGAACTTGTAGAGCAAACTGGAGGAAAACGTACAATTTGTTCTATTAGTAGATACAGATCGTAGAGCATAGTGGATAGATTCTTTTTTCATATATATATTTATATATTTTCATCCCGATTATAATACATACTTAATACTTATAATACATTTTCGTTTCGATTTTTAGACTTGTTTTTTTAGTTATATTTATTTCGGAGCTTTAAGTTGGTAGGGAACGGAGGGCGGTAGCCCCACCCCTAAACTTGACTCTAACGAAAATGAGCGATTTTAATCTTAGATTTTTGCAAACCGATTTCTGAATCGAAAATGTATTTTAGGTTTCGATATAATATTTATTTATATTTGTCATTCCCTCAAATAAATAAGTTATATAATAAAAAACATATAAAGAGGAAATAGTAATTTGTCAAGATTATATTTAACCACCTTCGTGATTATAAACAATAAAGGTACCTAATTTAACGGAACACCAGAAACGATTAATTTACAGTTTCAATAATAATCAAACATTTAATTAATCTGTACCTACTGATTATTTCATACACAAATTAAATAAATACATTAATTAAATATTTTGGACGGAATCTTTTTTTAGGTATGAGTTAGGCCATGCATCTCATTATTACTAATTTAAACCAAAAGAGAATAGTGAGAGCATTTAAAAACGACCACGGATACGGGAAGGACATATTTTTTTTTTATAACCGGCAATATAAAAAAGTTATCCGTAATTCTGAGTCCGCATAACATACTCTATCGAATAAAAACATCGGTAAACTTAATATGGCCAATTTTATTGAAATTCCCACGGGAGCGAAGTCAGATATCGAGCAAAAGTAAGTCGGAGTAATTTACAGTTTTTATTTCTCCGAGAAAAAAAAAACTATAACAACTTGTATACCTACTTACTTAAAGGCAGCGAGCGTTATGTATTACGGAAATTATAAACTTCGTGTTAAGTTACTGATCTTATTTTTTTTTGTAAGCCGGTTAGTGTCCCACTACTGGGCAAAGGCCGCTCGGTTAGATCTCCGCAATCTCCAACTTATTGATATGATGTCCTAATTGGTGTCCCTAAAACCAACGCCAAAATGAAGAGGAGTGATAGAACAGCTCATAAGCAACCATATTAAGTCAATTTGACCTTAATAAAAAGTTCATGGTTTTCGAGATATTTGCATTTTTTTAAAACTCGTGACTTTTGATGCCCTGCTTCAGTATGTCCATTGCCACCACTGCAAATTTAGGTATTTTATCAATCTGTTTTTTGCAGGATGTTACTAAAAACATATCCTATCGAATGTAATTTAAATTTATTACATATCATGATGCTTTGTCGGTAAAAATAATTAAAAAAAAAGAATTATAGCATTTATAGCAATTTATAAAATTTATAGCCTGCGGTTTTGATCGATTTTCATTTTAAAAAAGTATTGTAAACTAACATGGCACACAACATAGAAAGATAGTCAATTTATTGTAGTTTTCAAAAAGGTACAGCATTTTCTAATTTACGCAGCAGTTTAAGAGATATTGATATTTTACACCAAAAGGAGCTCATACTGCAGTTATTACATAGTATGGAACCAGAGCCCCTACTAGGCTCAGAGTTTGAATTAAGAACTAAAAATAGAATCAAAGAATACATAATTTCAAATTGGAACACAATTCGAAATTCGAATTCAAGTCGGCTTTCTGATTAAAGAGTACCTATTTTAGTAATTTTAGTACACTTCGTCAATTCGTTTGATGTGCTTTATTTAGTTTGGGTTCTTATTTTCTTAAATAGACTTGCTTTACCAATAGAACTCGTGTTGGCCTTGTGATTTGGATTTTTGGTACAATTTAACTTTGCTTTGTGCATCTTGGACTCGAGTTCTGCCTATTGATTTTAACTTTGATTTACCTACTTTGGCTCTGTTAAGATTAATTGTAGTGCGTTTGTTACAAATATGCCAGAGAATTATACTCCTCAAGAATATGCCAACATGCATTTTGTCTATGGGGAATGTCAAGGTAACTCTTGTGCTGCAGCTAGACTCTATCGAGAAAGATATCCAAATGTAAGGCATCCGGACCATCGAGTATTTCGAAATGTTCATCTCGCATACTCACAAGGCGTTTTGCCTGGCAATCGTGGCGGATTAGGAAGACCTAGAGGAGATTACGATGAAGATGTTTTACAAGAGATTCAAAACGACCCATCGACTTCGACACGGAACATTGAACGTAATTTAGGGATATCAAAATCTGTTGCCAATAGAATATTACGTCGTTATGGATTTCACCCATACCACATACAACGTGTTCAAGCGTTGCTGCCCCGTGATTACCCACTTCGTGTTCAGTTTTGCCAGAAAATGCTGCAAAAACACAGAGAGGATCCCAATTTCATAAATATGGTTTTATGGTCTGATGAAAGCACTTTTAAGAGAGATGGATTTATGAACATGCACAATTTACACAGTTATGCATTAGAAAATCCTCATTTAATGAGGGAAGATCGGTCGCAGTACCAATTTAAAGTGAACCTCTGGACTGGAATATTAGATGGGAAAATAATTGGCCCATTTGAATTACCAGAAACGCTGAATGGTCCAAGTTATCTGCATTTCTTAGAGAATGAGTTGCCAAATCTTCTCGACGACGTACCTTTAGCTACGCGGAGGTCAATGTGGCTGCAGAATGATGGCTGTCCAGCACATTATGCACGCGAAGTGCGACTACATTTAAACCAAACTTATCCACAGAGATGGATCGGCCGTCTGGGTCCCATTTTGTGGCCTCCTCGATCTCCAGACCTAAATCCTCTGGATTTCTATTACTGGGGTTATATTAAAGAAAATGTTTACAATGAACCGATTAACAGTATAGCGGAGCTGAGACAACGCATTTACGCAGAGGCCCAAAACGACGTAACAAGAAGTGCACGTCACATCAGTCGAGCATTTTTAAGGAGATGCCGGGCTTGTATTCAAGTCAATGGCGGACAATTTGAACATTTTATTTAGTTACATAAAACAGGTTTCGTTTTTTTTAATGTTTTTAGTTTTTTATTCACTTAACAGATAAAAATGGCAACCAGTATTATTTTTGCATTATCTCATAAACCGCTAAATAATTAAGTCACTTCAATACCATCTTAAAAACAACTCTAAATTTGTTATCTTTTTACGTTATTTGCCAGGTTCGCTATGAACATTTCAATTTTTTTTATTCTAAAATTGAATTGTGTTCCTATTCTAAATAAAGTATTCTTTAAATCGATTTTTTGTTCATAATTCAAACTCTGAGCCTAGTAGGGGCTCTGGTACCATACTATGGAATAACTGCAGTATGAGCTCCTTTTGGTGTAAAATATCAATATCTCGTAAACTGCTGTGTAAATTAGAAAATACTGTACCTTTTTGAAAACTACAATAAATTTACTATCTTTTTATGTTGTGTGCCATGTTAGTTCACAATACTTTTTTTAAATGAAACTCGATCAAAACCGCAGGCTAAACTTTATAAATTGCTATAATTCGTTTTTTTTTATTATTTTTACCGACAAAGCATCATGATATGTAATAAATTTAAATTACATTCGATAGGATATGTTTTTAGTAACATCCTGCAAAAAACAGATTTACAAAATACCTAAATTTGCAGTGGTGGCAATCGACATACTGACGCAGGGCATCAAAAGTCACGAGTTTTAAAAAAATGCAAATATCTCGAAAATGAACTTTTTATTAAGGTCAAATTGACTTAATATGGTTGCTTATGAGCTGTTCTATCACCCCTCTTCATTTTGGCGTTGGTTTTAGGGACACCCTGTATATATACTAAAAGACGTTCTAGACGCTCAAACGCTTTATCTGATCTGATTCTGAGTCGGCCACCATTTAACATTTAAAGTGATACATGTGCTATTATTGAGTGTATTAAATCACTAACGCAAACGCTAGACATAATCCATAATGTCACGATTTTATGTCAAAAAACAATGTCTTAATCCCTGGTCAGGCGCCTAAAATAATGGTTGAAATATCATGACTTGCGCCCTTCCCTCGTTTTCCCTCCCACCGCACCCTAAACGTGAGTCTTTCAAGCCATAAGGAACATAATGTCCATATTCCATATTTCTATGCATATCTCAGTCATCCTCTCCCGCTTTCAGTCAGTGTCCATGAAACTGTTACGTGTATGCTGATATTTTTTAAGGTACTTTTGTATTGCGTTTGCTCGGTGTTTCGACGTAAAAAACTGAGAGGCTAAATTGAGTCGGCGATTTTGGCCAGAAAGCCGTTTTTAAAAGAGAAGAAGAAGATAATGAAGTAGTGTAATAGAATCCTTACCTATATTTAGCTAAATGAAGAAATACTTTTTTTGTATTAATATATTAATAACGTTTAATAGTCAGTCAAATAACTGCACTCTTAAGAAGTGTTGCAATTTCGTCACGTGCCATGGATTCAAATCCATGTCACCAAATTCCCGTTCAACAAAAACCCATACCAAGTACACACTTAATATAACCGAGTAGGTATAGGTAACACTTGTTTCTTTCATAGGTTTTTATGAGGTACACGTGACCGCATCGCACTTGTCCGTCCGGCCATCTTTTTATAATATTTCTACCATAGAATGATTCTTGTTGTTAACTTAAATGGCGTCAATCAAATTTTGATAACCGGGTGTTTAAGAGTGTTTCAGCCGCTCTCATTTTCCTGTCTAATATGTACAAACACAGACCAGTGGTTACAAAAGTGAGCTAAAATAATAATAAGACTTTATGAATCGAGATTTTATCGCAAACACAGTATACCTTTTTATATAATTTATACGCTCATTGCGGGTCACTTGTCAAAAATATGCGACAGACTACAGAATACAAAATTTAATATTCATCAAATCATCATACGAATATATGTCATTATTAGATTAGATTTGTGTGCTGCTCTGTGGCGGTGGCACCATAATGAAAATCAATGAATTATATGGTGGAATGATGTACGTTGAACGTACACCATGTAGGTACGTATCATGATTTTGGCTGTACCTGTACCAAGGAACGAAATAATGGACATTGATCGTGGCGCCGCTGGGAAGCATACTCGGCTGCGGCAGATTTTCATTATGATGGCGCCGCCTCAGAACAGCACACTTAGTTTTTTTTTTTTGGGTACTTCATACCTACATAAAAAATATTGTATCCTTTTTTAACTCACATATTTTTAACATCGTAAAATGTACCTCCATTTATTATTGGATAATATAAAATGGCAGAGTATTATATAGTTATAGAATCAGGCTTTAATACTAAAGAAGTAGACAGTTAGACACGCATTGTTAAGTGCATTGAATGAGATTGACACATCAGCATCTAACGGAAGTTGGCATTAACACCGCCTAAGTCGGTCTTCGATGCTCTTTCTATTGCTTATCATGTTCCGACTATTACGTACGGCTAATATAACGGCTATGAATGGTAGCATACATAACTGTAAAACAAAAAAGATTATATGCCATTACGATAATACACAGCTATTTAGAAGACAAGACACGTACGAAAATACGACCATTCGATTCTAATATTACCTACTGGTACAAACATATATGTATTAGATTCGATAAGGCACGTTTTTGATTCAGAGTCGTGTGCGACAAGTGTGCGCAGTGGGTAAGTGTTCGCAAACCCATTCATTTCAGACTGAAATACATGGGTTTGCGAACACACCATTGATATAAACAGTCAAGTGATCAGAATATTGATGTTTTAGATTTAATTCTAATTAAGCTTTTCAATGTTTTCTTTGTAACAGGACGATGTCCTTTGAGATTGATATGTAGTAGAGTTGTTAGTCCGCTGTTTTCTAACATAATTGTGCGCATCGGGTCGGGTTACAAGCATGACATTTCTACCACAGATAGAGTATTCCACGATGATTATTTTCAGATGTGGAGGGAAGTCAGATTCGTCCCCTGTCAGGCGGGAGAGCGGAGTGAATACGGCCAAGTATCCCTCTTTTCTTTCTTTATTGCTGGTCAGTTAAGTCTACCAGGACGTGTTTGGTATCGTTTCCGTGTAAAAATATCAGAAATTCATTTTTTCTGTTATTTTTGTACAGTTCTATATAAAAATATGGGTGTAATGGCCGAAAAGGTAAAAATCACAACAAGTTTTTTTTATTCAGTGAGGTAAATTAGTTCAATTTCGTGAACATTTTCAACTTATTATTATTATTTCAAAAAGTTCATTTAATCTGGTTTCTAAAAATATATGCATGTTGGGCACTTCTCATACAAACAGTAGCTTAAAATATATCTTTACGTCGGCGTAACCAACGTAAAGCTCCGAACGTATCCTATTTCGCTTCATTATATACATTAAATAATGATTGTTAACATGCTTTTACATATAATATTTACTATGTACGTCCTAGAAAAACAAATTAATGTAATTAAAACAAAATATTTTTTTGCTAATGTATCACGAGCACACGGGCTAATCTCAACATCAACAATTTATTTAAGTTACTGTTTGTATGAAGAGTGCCCCATATTTATATATTTTTAGAAACTAGATTAAATTTGCTATTTTGCAATATTTTTCTTAGTTGTAAATATTCAGGAAATATAACTAAATTATCTCCCTGAATAAAAAAAACTTGTTGTGATTTTTACAATTTCAGAAATACAACCATATTTTTATATGGTACTATGAATAAATGACATGAAAAATTAATTCCTGATATCTGTTTTACACGAAAACGACACGACACAAGTCCTACTAGTGTTACTTGATCAGTAATATAAAGATAAAAAGAGGACTCCTTTGTCCTATTCACCGCACTTTCCCGCCGCACAGGGGACGAATCTGACTTACCTCCACATCTGAAAATAATCACCTAAATACTCTATCTGTGGTAGAAATTTCGTGGTTGTATCCCGATGTACACAATTTCGCGACTTAGCATAATGTACTAGAACATGCAGGCTAAGCTTAACATCAACATTTTTTTCAAGATACTTTTTGTATCAGGTGTGCCCAATATGTATACATATTTAAAAACAAGATTAAATTTGCAGTGTATTAATATTTTTTTAAATTGTAAATATTCAGTATATATAACTCATTTATCGTTCTAAATAAAAAAAACTTGTTGTGATTTTTACCTTTTCGGCAATAAAACCAATTTTTTATATGAAACTATTCTTAAATAACATGAAAAATTAATAGCTGATATCTATTTTACACGAAAACGATGTCGCGCAAGCCCTAACACCGTTAACTGATCAGTAATAAAAAAAAGAAAAAGAACAGTACTTGGTCCTCTTCACCCCGCTCTCCCACCACACTGGGGACGAATCTGACTTCCCTCCAAATCTGAAAATAATCACCGTGGAACGCTCTATGTGTGGTAGAAATTTCATGCTTGTAACCCGATGCGCACAATTTCGCGGCTTAGCAACTCTACTAATGTACCTACCTATGCTGAAACGTTACGACAGAATGTCGGACACGTGGCGCCATTATTTTCATACTTCTAACAAAATTATGTTATATGTATGTTTTAAGGTCGTTGTCCTAGCCGTTTCCCGCCTGAATTTTTACTGCATGTTTTTCGGGTTCTTGGGCAGGTCACGTGAGGACCGAGCTCAACCTTGCGCACTGGCAGCCCTGAGACGGCGATGGCCAATTGACAATTTGCGCGAGCACCGACCGGATGAGGCTCCCCTTCTGACTTTAGGAGCGTCGGCCTAATCGCGCCGAATACATTTACCTTACTGAGACATTTACCGACATCTCGAACACGTCTTCATGTACAAGCACAATGCTCTTTTACAAAATATGGCTCCACGAGTCTTACCGAACGCGAAAGCGAAGGATCTAATGAGATAATGTACTTGGTTGCGTCTTTTCAATATGCGTCAAAAGGAACAACTCCCATTATTTAAGGTCAGAATAAAGATGTTGTTATTCGATTACTTCGATGCTGTGGATAAAGCGATCTTCTATATTAATATAATTTACTATACGTAGGCATAACAAATTTTAATTGTAAGAAAAGATTATAAAGTAAGTTGTAGCTCCTAAACTTCACCTGGAATTATTGGGATCGAGAGATCAAAATACTTCTTCCTTGTTCCCTATTACTCATTAGGTCGCAGGGGCCACGCAATTGGAATTATTAATGACCATAATTGGAGAAGTCGGTCATCATCGACAACTACTTGTGGCGTTGGTCTAGAAATAGCGCCAGTCTTGAACAGGTCAATTAAGGCTCCTAGGGCGGCAGAGCAGGCTCGCATGCCGCTTATGGGATGCGAGAAAGACTTCCAAGTAGGAAACAAATACTTAATCAACATTACACTGTAAGCATGACAGATGGACTTAGCAAATGCAGTACCTCCGCGGTATCAATATTAACGTCCATTTCTAGTAGGTCACTCGCGTTGAACAATATCCCACAAATCTCTGTTACTGTTAAAAAAGGTGCGGCGATTGATCTACAATAATTTGTTGATTTAACTGCTAAGCCAACATCAGCACTAATTCGCCGACAAAAAGGCCTGCCCGCATGGTAGCGTACGATCGTAGTTGCCCCACCCTTATTAGCTATGTACTTCAGTTCAGATACACTAGTAACGTAATTGCAAAAGAACTATTGAATGCTCGTGCCTCTAGTAAATACTCGTGTATACATGGAATTCGATGGCTTTCCATAGAGTTATGTAAACAAACCAAAAATCCAGCCAGTTTAGCCTTATTTGTTAAATAAAGGATGCATACCTAGTCCATGAAATAACATGGTGTGGTCTTCAGTCTTCTGTACTTACAGCCTTCGAATGAGCGTCGTCACACCCGAATCCTCTACATACCAACAGCGACCCGAGGGACGAAGGTGTGCAGCAGGCGGGGCGCCCGTCACGCACGATCCACTATACGTTCACTTTCAATAACCGCCACTCGGACAGCAGATGATCTATGCTTCTCCTGCTTCATTTAAGTAAGTAATTCACTCCGCTATAGTAAGTGACCTAGCTATTCACGAGGAATTGGACGCACTTCCGACCTCCTTCCATGTAACCTTGTTCGGTTGGCAAGGTGGGCCCACACGACCGGCCGGCTTCGACTTCAGAACGCCATCGCTGTCGAAGTCGCCTTCTCAATGATAAGTAAGACTCGTACCTCGATCGGAGGTATTCATGTTGGCGTGGTGTGGAGCGCGGCGCAGGCGACCGAGGACGTCGCCACTAGCGTCCGAATGCCGGCGCTCACGTCCGAACGGACATAATGGACCCGCCGGCGGAGAGCTCGTCAAAAGAAGAATAAGGGGGCCAATTATTTATTTCCATACAATACACGTACGTCGGGCGGCGCTCGGGCGCAGTCCGGGAGTGACTCCCTACGCGAGCAAGCGAGCTGGCCGCGTCTGTGGACACACTTCACCACGCTCCTAGCTACTACAACTACATCTTAACTACTCCCATTAAGATTCGAATCATGAATGGAATATGCATTAGCGGTTTCGAGATCTACAAAAACTTCATACAATTTAGCGTCTTAAAATCTAAATCAGTACGGAGTCACTAATTTAACACAATTAAGCCAGCCGGTATGAGCCGCGATACCCAATAATCTCGCAGGTCAAATGTCAACTTGATCGGCCCTTTAGCTTTGTTGTTGGCTCATGCCGTGTGTCGGCTCATGGCTTTAGCGATTAAACTCATTTATGCGATTTGAGTCCCCGACAATCTCACACGCACAACTGTGACACAGACTGAGGTGAAATAGCTACTTATATTATAACGGTGGGATTACAAAATCTACCTACTAATAAGGAATCCCACTAATAATTAATGAGCTCTTTCTTGTACCAACATAACTATTTTAATACAATTTATTCAATAAAAGTATAACATGCACGTACAGTAAATGCATTTGAATATATTGGAGTGATTGACATTTCCTAAAAGCAGTAGTATAAATTATTATAAATAAAGCGCCCTCGTATCGACTAATTGCCAAGCGTGTGTGTGTACCGGAGTAAATAAACTTTTCGAACGGTGGAAAGTTCCTTGCCCACTCAAGAGTTTAATCAATAGATAAGCTTCAGTGTCTTGAATGGAATTTTTCATGTAACTGATAATTATAATTATAGTTAAACTTACATTTATAATCTGCTTCTAATAGATTTCAGTTTATCCTCAATACTTTGATTTGGGTATCAGTTTGTATTTTGAACACTCATAATTACAAACATAACAATGGGTCACATTTCTTGGTATGCATGATTAAAAGTGAAAGGAATGTAATTCCTAGTGATTCTAATTTAGAATCCTGTGTAGCGAGGGAGTCAACAGCACTTTCCCCTCAACAGCAAGGACGTACTGGACTTTGTGTACTTTTCTTCCAACCATTCAAGTGTAGGTATGTTTATAGTCTTTGTTGTTGATTTCAATGTTATTATTAATTAGAAAATAGATACCTGCTACTTAAAATGGAATGTTAATATAATTTATTTGAAATTATACAATCCAACAAACACTGTACCTACCAGTCGCTCAAAACCACCACCACTGAATAGATAATTTGATCAAATTGGAAGATTTAGCAGATACATAACGTGTTTATTTATTATTATTGTACGAGATTTTATTTAACATAACAAGGTTGAGGCTTCCTAGTAAGTATAATAATATATACATGTCTATGACTTGCTCCTCCAAAAATATACCGGATGTTATTTTACAGTCCGCTAATCTGATGTTTACTTTTTTGAATGTAGTATCAGTGAGTAACTCCTAACATTCCATCATCATATTAGTGAGTAATATAATATCCTAACTTATCCTAAGTTTATTAAGTGCTTTTCTCTAAGAGTTTCATCTAAGAGTTTTTCTGCGCGCATGTGTGTGTGTTAGAGAGACTTAGAGGTGTTTTTAAACTACCTATATCAGGTGGGTCCTGTAAAAGGAGCAGGAACTAAACAACATTTTAAACAACTTTTAAAAATAACTCATTTCTAATGTAAACCTTTAAAATAAAGTTTATTCAAAGAAGCAATGTACGAGTATGGCGAAACATTTGATATTTAGTAAAGTGACAGCTATGTCAATGCTGAGGCCTTGTCAATGTTGGACGCCGTACATTGAAAATGCTATTTACTTTGTTTCAAATAATGAACCTATGAAAACAGTATTTAAAAATGATAGTTTATAGACGAAAGACTTTGTTTTAAATGCACATTTATTATAATATATATTTTATTGTTTACAACCACATAGTAACTTAACAAGACGACGATTTGTTCTACATTGACCTACCTTTATTATGAAACATAAATCTAAGAAGTCTAAGCGGCCAAAATAAATCTTCTTCGATATACGAACTCAACACGCCTCCTAAGATTTTTATTGTATAAGCACAAACACATAAATTAACTTAAGAACATTTTGCAAGCATGGTAATATCAATATTATTACTATACTATATTCAGCATTTGTCTGAATTTAAAGAACTTTATGTTTCCTAATGACTTAGTGAGGATATCTGCTATATTGTCCTCTGAATTCACCTTAACGATATCTACAACTCTTTTCTTAACGTTCCCATGAACATAATGATAGTGTACTTCAATATGTTTAGAATTTTTGGTGAAATTACCATACTTAGCAATAGCAACAGCTCCTGAATTATCTTCATAAATATTTACAGGATTAAATATTATAAATATATAATTAAGAACACTAAGTACTAAACATACTTCAGTTACTGCATCTGACAACGCTATGTATTCAGCAAATGTAGACGATTTGGTTACACTGCCCTGTTTCTTTGACTTCCAATATATTACATTGCCAAATAATCTAATTATATAACCTGTGGTAGACTTCCTATCTACAATATCTCCAGCCCAATCAGCATCAACGTAACAGTCCATCACGTTAGCTTTTAAATTCTGTTGATATGTGAGCTTAAGGCTCTTTGTCAAATATAAATATTTCAAAACACGTAACGCATATTTGAAGTGAGTTTTGTCGTAACAATTTTGGAATCTACTTAAATAGTTTACACTAGCTATGTCTGGTCGATATCCGGAACTTATGTAAAGCAAAGCTCCTATAAGATTTCTATATTTAACGTCTTCATTTAGTTTACTTTTCTCTAGTTTAATATTAATTTCCATCGGTGTTTTGTAGTTTAGAATTTTCTATTTTATATTTTTTTGCTAAACAATATATTTTTCTTGACTTAAAGTCAATATATTTGCACTTGATTAGTCATAATCAATGTCAATTCCAATATAGTTTTTAACTTTCCCCATGTCCTTCATTTTAAAATGATTACCTAATTGTCTCTTTATTGAATTAACCTTTTTTTCATCCTTGCAAACAATTAACGAATCATCGACATAAACTAGTAAATATGTTGGACAATTCTCATCACTATTAACTTACAAACAATAGTCGTATTTGCTTCTTCTAAAGCCTATAGTCGTTACAAAGTCATTAAAACATTCGTACCAAGCTCGCGGGGTTTCTTTTAAAACATATAAAGATTTTTATAATTTATACACTTTATCAGTACCATTTTCATATCCAAGTGGTTGTTTGACATACACTTCCGATAAAACTTTGCCATTTAATAAAGCTGTTTCCACATAATTCCATTTGATGTATACTTAATTTGAATTGACAACAATATGATAGAAGTAGCTTTAAAGTTTGCATACTCGCTACTGGTGAATAAGTGTCATCGACATTGCCCGTTTGTTGAAAACCTCTAACCACTAACCTGGCTTTATAAAGTTCTGCAGATTTCTTCTTGTACACCCATTTAACATCTAGTACCTTTTTATCCTGTGGTGCACTCACTAGCGTCCATGTTTTATTCTTCACCAGACTATTCATCTCTCTATCCATTGCCTCTTTCCAATGCTCAGCCTCATCGCTAGTAGTCGCCTCCTGAAATGTATCTGGAATCATGGCATCACAGTAATTAACACTTATACAGTAGTAGCTAAATTATTCATCAAATCGAACTGGTGCTTTGATCTGTCTCTTGGACTTTCTCGTTCCATCATTTATTTCATCTCCATCATCATTCATTTCATGTATAATTTCATTATTCTGTTTTTCTTCCATATCCATTTCAGCTACACCATCTTCCCACTTGTCTTCATCAGCTCTAATTTCTTCGTCGTCATTTTCAAATGCTATAAGCTTAACATCCTTTTCAATTATATCGTGTCTCGCCATAACTATTCTATTATTAATAAGTACTCTGTATCCGACATCTGTATATCCCAACAAGATGCCCATTTCTGCCTTTCTATCCCACTTTAAACTTCTTCTTATTTCAGGTACTCTAACGTAAACTTTACTTCCATACATTCTCAAATATTTGGCTGATGGTTTCTTTTGAATGAATAATTAATACGGAGTCTTTCTCTCTGGTGTATTCGTCAATATTCGGTTTTTTTTAAATAAGCCGCCGTTTTATAGCTTCTGGCCAAAAACGTCTATCAACTTTTGCTTCTGCTAACAGGCATCGTGCCATATCCATTATCGATCTGTTGTACCTCTCAGCTGTACCATTTAATTCGTGTACGTAGGCTGGGCATGCTTTAATCATTATGCCCTTTTGTCGCGCAAATTTTAAAACACGATGGTTTATATACTCCATTCCATTGTCACATCTTAATTCTTTTATTACTTTGCCTGTCATGTTTTCTAATTCATTTACATATTCTTCGAAGCATTCATACACTTGTTCCTTAGATTTGATGCAATAAACTTTTGATAATTTGCTGTAATCATCGATAAATGTCAGAAAGTATTTTTCTCCTGCGCGTCCTTTTGTCCTGTGCGGCCCATTAATATCAGTGTGTACAATTTCCAGTATATCCTCTGCTTTTGTTCTGTTATTCTCAAATGGTATGTTGTGCATCTTGTTTTCTATACATATGGCACATTTCATGTAATCTTCTTCTAATTCTACAGGCATTCCCTTTAATAGTCGTTTTTTACACATAAAGTCAAGATAGTTAAAGTTTACATGTCCAAATATTCTATGAAGTCTTTCTTTATCCGTCATTTTACTGTTTAAAACATTTGCATAAATTCCTTTTGAAACAAAACTCGTTATTTTATAAAGTCTTTCATCCTTTTTTGCAATAGCAATCAATTCATTGTTGAAATTGTAGATCTTCGTTAAATATCCTTTAGAAATTATAGTACGATTGTCGGTAATCTTCGAGTAACTCAATAAGTTTGCTTTCATTTCTTTTACATAGAATACATTAATTATTTCTACTTTATGTTTATTTGCATAGACCGGAAAGTATGTGTAGTGCAGTCATTGAAGCATTATTGCTCCGATTTTTTTACTGTGAACCGAATTGCATACAATTTTGGAATTAGGTTCATCTTACCCTTAACTTCAAAAGTGAAAATGATTTGAACTCCGCAACCACCCTGGGGGTGGTTGCCACCCCTTCTCGGGGGTGATTTTTTTTTTCATAATAACCTCGGATATCGATATAAGGTCTAATTTTAAGCAAAAAATCATCTATAAAGTTTTTCAAAAAATCCAATAATTTTCAAGTTATGGGCAACTGAAAATTCGCATTTTTTTCACGTTTTTCATCGGTTTTTTGCAAATATCTCCAAAAATATACGTTTTGTCGAAAATTTTATAAAAAACAAAATTGTAGCAGGTAAAACAATGAACAATTTGGTTTTTTATAAAGTATTCTAAGTGCAATATTAAGCTAGATACTTAAGATCAAAGCCGTTTTTTATTTTGTCTTAAATTTAATCGATGTGGTCAATGCCATCTAGCGGCGAGCAGATGCATTTTATGCAATCTAATACGAAAGGGTTTTGTAGTGCTTGAAATAAGCTTTAAAATGAGCGCTATTACAAGTATTTTGCACGTTAAATAAGTGAGCTGTATTGCAAATAAGGGGAAGATCTAATGTTTTTTCTTTTAAATCAATGGGTTTCATAAGTGCCATTTCCACCAAAATTAAAATTAATCGTATTCCGCCTAGAATGAACTTTATTATGAAGAGTTTGATAGATAGTATCAGTTTGTCTGCTTCAGGACACATATATTTCAAAAAAGTCACGATTAAAAAAATAAAAAATTCAAATTTTTGATAAAACCCACTTTTATTTCATAATATCTCAAAAATTACGACAGATACGTATAAAAGTGTACGGATTAAAAATTTAGGTATTTTCTGACAAACAATTTGGTTTTTTTGTTTTTTCTGTCAAACAAAAAATTACGGAGATTTGATTGTTTAAAGAGCGCGTGGCAGCGCAATCACAGCCTCTCTTAAGCCCTTTAACCCTTTACCGTTTTAGAAAAAGGTTTTTTACTACATATTGCAATGTAGGATGTTGTAGCTCTCTTAATTACCTTTACAATGGTTTTTTTATAAATTGTGATAGCATGAAAATTGAAGGAGTTATAGTCCAAAAACTTATCATATTTTTTTCTACTTAGTAACTGAAAATTTCGGAGTGTGAATATTTGGAGCAATGTGAAAGTACGCAGTATAATAGAGACCCACAACTATTGTAATGTGTATATATATACATAATATGGCTCATATATTTTGGAAACGTAGGCATGAATACATACCAACGTTCTTATATGTAGGTATATATAACACATTTAACACAAATGGCAATTTTTTACTCTAAATTAAATTATTTTTAAATATGTAATCATATATATTTACTGTTTTAATTTAGGGGTAGTTTTAAGGGTAGATAAGCTTAAGAATATGATAATCATTTTCGAGAGTGTGGAATATAATATTTAAATCCTTTTCATTTTATCAAAAAAAAAATTAACAATTTTTTATCAAGGGGTAGTTTTCAAGGGTTGAAAGGGGGTTAAAAATTTGATCATTATTATAGAGAATATAAAATATTACTTACTCTACACTTACATCTTTTTATGTCATACCAAAGTATTTTTTTGTGATTTTTTTCAATTTAGGGGTTGTTTGCAAGGGTTGTAAGATTTTCAAGGGGTTGAAAATGATTTTAATATGAGGTAATTATGTTAGAAAATACTTTACAATTTCACCACTTACTATTAGACATTTTTTCTAGCGATAAAATGGCTCAATGTAAATTTTTCCATTAAGGGGTTGTTTACACCCCTTAAAAATAATAGGCGGAGTTCAGATCATTTTCACTTTTGAAGTTAAGGGTAAGATGAGCCTAATTCTAAAATTTCATGCAAATCGGGTCACAGTAAAAAAATTCGGAGGTAAGACCGTATTTTTCGCTTCAATGACTGCACTAGTGGTAATAGTTCCCACCTTAGTCGGTTTCAGTATTCTTCCATCTCCGACTTTAACTTTTATTGGTTCCTTTAATGTTACAAATCTGTCAAAATATTCATCGGTATTAATTATGTGGTCAGTACATCCACTGTCGAGTAACCAATTTATCTGTCCCGGTTTTCTTTCATTTTCATCTTTTGCTACTGTTGAATTATTTACAATAGATGTGTGGAAGCTGTTTCTGCCGTAATCATTATTATTATTTCCTTGAACATAGTTTCCTCTGCCTCTAGTTTGTCCAAAATTATAGCGTCCACGTCCACGAACGACCACGACTTGATCCTTGATATCCGCGTCCACAACCACGGCTTCCGTGCCAACAATCTCTTTGCACGTGTCCAGGTTTACCACAAGTAAAACAAGTTGGTTCTCAATACTAGCTTTGAATGCGTTTTTATTATCCGGTATATCTTCTTCTTTTTTCATTATATTTTTCATACGAATTTTACTTTTTAAATATTCGACTGTCCTTTCATTTTCCGATAAAACATCTATTAAGTCGCCGATATAACTATATTCGCCTGGTAATGCTTTCAGCATATAATTTAATTTTTCGCTTTCAGAAATCTTGCGCCTGCCTTTTTTAAATCGTTGACACATCGTTCGAATTCGTCAAAAAATATGTTGACGTCTGTATATTTCGCTAGCTTAATATTTTCTAAATTATTTCTACACACGTAGCGCTGTGGATTGTTTTAAATACATTTCGTCGAATTTCAAAATAATTTCATACGTCGAGTCCAAGTCGCTGATAATATTCTGGCTGCTGATTCGTAATCGCGCTGTATATATAGTTTGTCGCATGAATATCCATTTCATTCCATGTTGCTGCATCCTCAGTCTCCAACTTTAATCGTATAGCAACATCCTTACATTTTTTAAATTGAAGAAATTTCATTAAACGGATTTTCCAATTCGAATAATCTGTTCCGTCAAAAATACGAATTGCGATATTATTCATTTTTAATTATTATTTCCACTTACTTGGTTTTCCACACGCTTTTCACACCTAGCGATCGGCTACCATGATAGTTTATAGACGAAAGACTTTGTTTTAAATGCACATTTATTATAATATATATTTTATTGTTTACAACCACATAGTAACTTGACAAGACGACGATTGGTTCTACATTGACATACTTTTATTATGAAACATAAATCTAAGAAGTCTAAGCGGCCAATATAAATCTTCATCGATATACGAACTCAACAAAAACAAAAGTTTCTGAACAGATGCTGTTCAGTTTGGCGAGTAAAATCTATGTTTTAATTTTTTGCTCCTGTTATAGGACCCACCTGGTATATAAATATAATTTTATCAGTGTCAGCCGTACTGTAGCTAATAGTCTAAGATCCCGATATAGAACGACCTTCACCGAGATGTTTATTTGATGAAATGTATTTTATATTAATTTAATATGTCAATAAATATATTGCATATGGGTTGCCTAACAAGTTTTAGTCCAGAGTATGTTTAATTAATAATTAAAAAAAAAGTCTGATTATTGAATTGAAATTAAATAAAATTAAGATTGTTTTATTATGAATTTATCTAATAATCAAACCGGTGAAATGTTTAATTTTTTTTATTGTATTTTTAACAAAACATACCCTGGACTACAATTTGTTAGGCAACCCATATGCATTATATTTATTGACATATTAAATTAAATATAAAATACATTTCATCAAATAAACATCTCGGTGAAGGTCGTTCTATATCGGGATCCTCTACTATAAACTATAAGTAACAGCTAGAGTGTTAGATGTAGCTAACAGCGGTAGATGGCCCATCTTGCCAAGGCTATCATTATTAACTACTACTATATTTTTAGAAAAAAGGTTTTCACTATGTTATAAACTAATCATTTGACAATCATATGATTCATCATTTGTTAGTGTGATATTTTCTTATCATATCAACATCATTATTTTGTTTGAAATTAATAAACACGTCGGAGGAGCCCTCGTTTTAAAATTGGTTTATCTCTAACATAATATTATTTTCGAGTTGCTACTTGCATGAGAATATCCTCTGTACTATTGACATTAGAAAAGATAACGGTGATACCTACACGTAAATCTTACTTGTAATAATATCGACGTTATCGATAATAACACTTGTTTACTCGATTAGGTGGCTAAAATAAATCGCCCAGTAACGCTCCTACTCCTGTGACTATCACACGTCGAAATTATTTGATAACTTTGACCCCTTCCTTCCCAATGCAGTTGCGCTGTAAACGCAGCAAATTATTCGAATTTTTCATTTGACGAAAGCTACAAACAATACCAATAATTGTGTAGAATTGTAGACAACTAAAATATCTATCTAGTCGAAGATCTTATAACAGTATTAAGTTTAGATGGCCAACATGTTAATAAGGACTAGACCAGTGCAGAAGTTTAGAGTTGCGGTTGTAATAAGAGTGATTTTGTTCTTCGGTATTCCGGTGTGTTATTTTCTAGCGCGCGATGTTATCAGGTTTTCGCCAGATCTTTCCGTTAAAGAATACAGTTTAGATTCAGGTAAATGGTCAACATTAACCAGTTTATTTTTTACGTCACACGTAAGTTTTATTTTGGGTGAAGCCAGGCGTTGTATAAAGACGTAGGTAAATAGGATACGCAAAAAAAAAGAAAATCTTCTGGGAGAGTCGATTAGAAGGCTTTCATTTAGGAGTGGATTTTTCTGTATGTTTACTAGTTACGTACTTATAGGTACTCCCGTCTGCATAAACTCCTTTTAGAATAAATAAATAAATAAATAAATATCGGACAACCTCACACAAATCGATCTAGTCCCAAATTAAGCTCAAGAAGGCTTGTGCTATGGGTACTAGACGACTTCTAGAAACTTCTAACTTAGCTCTATCCGTCCATCACCGACTCCTCGATGTTCATGGACATGATATCTAATTTGTTTTCTTTATATTTATTCTTCGCTTTGCCACTCCTCGTTTGCTTCTAAATTTATTTATGTGAGGTTATTTATTTATTTTAACTATCCCTCCTTAGGTATAAAATACATCCATAAAACCCATCACATTAAAATGTCCTCAAAACTGTACTAATGTGTTTCGTCCACAGGTGTCGTCAATGGCTTCTCGTCCCGTCACCTGCTCGCTGTGGCCGACCAGCAAAGGAACTGCACCCCTGCAGCCATCTTGGAATTCCCGCCTGACGGTTTCACCCGCCCGCAAAGACAACGAGTATGTCATTCATCATCTCATCACCTCGTAACGCTAAAGTTCTATACTTAAGCCAATCGTAGAAACTAACTTAATATCTATTGAGATACCATAGTCGTATACGTATAAATCGTATAAGTATAAAGGATTATTCAGGAGTCATGAGCAGGAGTTATAGAGCTGATAGGGTGGATTACACTAAGCAACTTTCACTATGGGGCCAACCACAAAATCTCAAAACAAAAACCCGATCACACCTTTAGCTAATGCTCATGATTCCTGAATGATCCTGTATGAGCGACTCTTTTTGCCAGTAGGAAAAGTACAATAGAACTTATTTACCCATGTTTATTTTTGGTACCCACTCAAAAGTAAATATTTTTTAATCTTAGGAATCCTTAGTGTCATGTGTCCCCGCTGGTTCACTAATGTTTGACCAAAAAACGATTGACAAATGATCATTTGACAAACAACGTTTCAAAAAATATTCATTACGCAAACGAGACATTTGACAAAAGTATCATATACAAAAACTCACTTAGCAAATGATTAATTTACAAACACTACACTTGGTAAATGTGTTAAATAATAAAAAGTCAATTGATCTTTTCCATTTCACCAAATAATACGTTTCGCAAATTGACAATTAGTCAAAATATCATTTAACAAAATGTTATTTCATAAAAGGTACTTCTTTTTCAAACATTATGATTTAGTCTGTAATCTGTAGTTGGGTAATTTATTCCGCTACTATCTTAGAATCTATCTGTCGGCGGCCGATCGTAAAATCCGGCAGATCACGAATTTCCTAGGCATTTCATGATTTGGCTAAATGACATCCGCCATATTGTTCAAGTCATAACGTTTATCGATTTTCCCAATGACGTTTAGGCAGATCATGAAATTCCTAGGCATATCATGAAAGGCCGCCATTTCATGATCTGCCTAAGTATCACTCACCAGTGACGTTTAGTCAGATCGTGAAATTCCTAGGCATACTCTGGGAATAGTTTCAGTACTCTGGAAGCAGTTTTGTTTTACGGGTCACAAAAAAAAAAACTCTAACCTAACCTTTCTCTGGGAGCAGTTTAGTTTTTAGGCTCATAAAAAAAATAACTGTCTAGGTTAGGAATATCTTTTTTGTATGACCCAAAAAACGAAGCTGCTCCCAGAAATAGGTAGAATAGGGTGTTTTTTTTTGCGCCAACTACATTTTAGTTACCCGGTGGCGGCGCACCGGCTCATGTTGACTCGGCGGCGGCGTGAAAAAATCTGTATACCCTAGTGAATATAATTTTTGTTTTATTCCGTTCGACATCCAGGGTTTCCAGTCTTGTGTCTTTCTTGATCTTTAATAAGATGTACAACAGGATCCCAAGCTGGTGGTAATGACAGACCCTCTTCTCTATTGAAATTAGGATATTTTTAGCAAAATCATAAAATGGCGGCGTTTCACGATATGCCTTAGGAATTTCGTGATCTGCCGGATTTTCACGATATGCCCGGTTTAGAGCTAGGAATATCGACGAATGCGTTGCTCTAATCGATCTGCCGTATTTTTTATCAGGCATATCATGATATACCTGGTCAACTTTTAGCCAAATCATGAAATGGCGGCGTTTCACGATATGCCTAATAGGAATTTCGTGATCTGGCGGATTTTACGATCGGCTACCGACATATCCACTACGCTCTACAATCTGTATCTACTAATAGAGCAAATTGTACATTTTCCTCAAGTTTGCTCTACGAGTTTTACGGATAGAGCAAATTGAACTCTCATTTTTTTTTTGTTCTGGCGTTTCGCCGACCGCTACCGCGGAACGCTTGCTTCGCTCGCTCGGCTCGCGCGCTTTTGTGGTCGCAGTTCTAACATAACGTAACCCATTAATGAACCTATCCACTATGCTCTACGATCTAAAATAGTAAAAATAGTAGAGCAAATTGGAGAAAAAAAGTTAGATTTGCTTTAAAAAAAAACAAACGAAACACTTGTCAAATAATACATTGTATCAAACGTTTTTAGACCAAGAGTCGTTTTGTCTGACAACTCAGTTGCTAAATGATCATTTTGTCAAATGATTATTTATAAAATGTAACTTCTGATCATTTGGAGAAGTGAGTCATTTGTAAAATGACTTGTTGTAAAATAATCAATTGGCGAAACCTTTTTTTTGTAAAACGTTGTTTGTCAAGTGTTATTTTGCGAAATGACTTTTGGTCAAACGATAGGACACCGTCCCCGCTGTGTACCTTAAGAACTCATAGTTGAAACGTAAAGATACCAGTTTGTATGCATGTAAGTTATATTTTTATCACAATGATCACGCCGTTTATGCGGATACAAGTCTAATTAGAAAATAAGGCCACTCTAAAAAAGCGAACCTAAATATGTGTAGTTATCGATGAAATCGTTTCAATTAATTAATTCGACGAATAAATAACACTTCGGGATTTGCCGAGTTCCACATTTATCGCGGGGGCCATTTTGCATAATATCCGTAAACAATTTCAGTAACTTTTGCAGGGTTTTATAGCAATACATTGCATCGTCGCAATCTACTGCTTTCTCCTGCTGGGCGCGGTGTGCGAACAATACTTCGTGCCCGCCATAGAGATGATATGCGAGCGTGAGTACGTCCACAAAAAACCAGTTTAACAAACCCCGCTGAATTGCGAACAATGACTTTGTTGCATGGTGCTTAATGTAACTTGAATGTACCTACTTGGTGAACCGTGTCAGCAACTCTCAACTCAAGTTATATACCTAGATAAGTCGTATTATAACCCCTAATAAAAAAGGGATGTTGTTAGTTACATTGATGTGTCCAATTTTGAACTAAATTGACTTGAACAAAAGTGTTAATATTACTACCTCATGTACTCCATCGTTTTTTATTTTCCTCGAAGTGGAAATGAATAGTAAGCCTGAGTTATTGTTACGCGGGTAAAAGTGATCAATTTACGTGCATTGACCACTTACATATCTCTATTATAGCAAAAATCTACTATCTATTAGAGCATTATGTATGTAGTTTATACCATTACAGTACATTAAGTATTTGTCACTTTCGTCTACCACTATTCGTAATGAATGATTCAATTAAGTGTTGGCAAGCAATCATCGTATCGTAGGGTAGAGCCGGGACAATTGAAACAATTTGCCTTTAATCGCCAGTAAACGTTATGTTTTTGTGAGTAGAAAGATGTAAGCTCAAAATATATCAAAGTTAGTTATTTGGTTCCTAAACAAAATGTATTTTGTAGGTCTATAGTCCAGTTTTTTTAAAATAATGTAATAAAGAGAATGGGGCAGTCTGGTTCAATTGCCCTCACTATGTGAGATTATTCGTAACTATAAAAGCAAAACAATTTGATCTGACAATATACAAGAGTATACGATGTTACAAGAAAATATATGAGAGCACCAATACTTATACATTTTATCGCAAAAAACTGATTTGGCTCGTGGACACTCCAGTCTTGCACCGTCGCTTAAGCGCTACTGGTCAACGATTCAAACATGGCCGGCCGCGTGTTCTGAGTGTTGCGTCAGACGCGTAGGTATTATAGTTTTCGAGAAATTTGACTTGTTTCAATCATGACGTGTTTCAATTGTCCCCGGTCTACCCTATAACTCATCCACAAAAAACAAATCTACACATAAACGTGCCGCCTTTACTTCTAAAGGCAAATTCAGTTCACGCTTTATAGAATACAGTAGGTCAGGTAGGTATATTATTAGGTTCTGAATTCAAAAGAGAAGTGTATTTGGTTGTTGTTTGGGTACGTATTACAATCCCGAAAGTTCATAATACCTACAGTTGAAATACCGATGGTCAAAATACCGAAAGTACAAAAAGCCGATATTCGATATACCGATGCTCAAAAGACCTATTTTGAAAAGATCGAAAGTTCAAAATCACGAAATTTTATAATACCGAAAGTTTAAAATCTCGAAATTTTATAATCCCGAAAGTTTTGAATCTCGAAATTTTATAATCCCGAAAGTCAACCATTGTCAGTAAAATGCCAATGAAATTTTTCTTTTAAGAATATGATCAACAAAAGGAGCGTTTTTTAGGGATATAAAAAAAAAAACTAACCTAACCTAACCCGGCCGAGTCGGATCTGCTCTGAAAGGTAAATCATTTAAAGTTTGAGAATAGTTTGAGGTGAATCAATCACCATTCAGAGCAGATCCGACTCGGCCGGGTTAGGTTAGGTTAGTTTTTTTTTATATCCCTAAAAAACGCTCCTTTTGTTGTACTTGTGATACGTATGTATGTGAACAGTAGGTATTCTAGCCGTCGGGATTACAGTCTTCGGGATTTCATCCTTTCGGTCAAACGTTTTTTTCGGGATTTTAAACTTTCGGTCAAACAAACATTCGACATTTTTATTTTCGGCCTTCCATCCATAGGTCTTATGAAATTCGGTATTTTGAACTTCGGCATTGTAATACGTACCCTTGTTGTTGATGTTAACGATATATTCAAAATATATAAACAGGACTTGACATGGAGGAAGACATAGCCGGTGCGACGTTCATGGCAGCTGCCAGTTCGAGCCCCGAGCTGTTCATCAACTGCGTAGGCACTTTCGTCACCGAGGGTGACCTGGGCGTAGGTGCGGTCGTCGGTTCCGCTGTCTTTAACGTGCTGGCGGTCCCTGCGTGTTGCGGTCTCATCGCTGGAAAGGTACTATTGAATACAACGAAACTCATAGGTAGCTATAGAGACGGTCACGCAGACTTTGCCAGTTTCAGCTTCGTGGTGTTTAACATAGGCGTGGACACTTTTGTTGCCGTGGGTAAAACCTGGGCGTGGGTTGAGTAGTCGCATTGCTGGGAAGGTAATACCGGATATAAAAAAACTCATATGATCAACGTTCATTTAGACACTGGTCTTATCGTAGGCTGGTTCAACTGAGTGAACACATTCTTTACCTGGTCCAAGAGCGAACGGGGTGGACGTCATCGTTGCTTTAGCAACATTGTACGAGCTGATCTGCATGAACCGTGGATTTATCGTTTATATACGTATGATATATATGTAAAATTACATTTGTTTTTATACCTCTGTTATTAATAATTACTTACTCTACCGCACTGTTTACAACTCTGTATTTATGGTGGGACAAACAAAAGTGATATTGGCCATATCAGTTTACACCACGCCTTTTATACCTTGACCAGTTTTCGTCTGTTATCAATACCGAAGTCCCTCAGATCTTCCCGGACTTCATTTTATATCTTGATTTCAATTCACGAGTTCGTTTTCAGGCTATTGAGCTGGACTGGTGGTCGGTCTCCCGCGACTGCCTGATGTACGCCGTGGCGGTTGTGGCTCTCATCCTCACCCTTCTCGACGATAAGGTGTTATGGTACGAGGCGCTACTGCTGGTCCTCATGTATACACTGTACATACTAGGTAATTCATCTGTTTAGTTAATTACGGACATGCATCGTCTTCGGTCTTTATGGACATGCCACAACTTCAGCGGCAAGCGGCGTATGGCCACCGATATCCGATGCGACGCCAAAGTTGTGACCGGGCCGCAACAGCGCCCGGGGCGGCAGGCATGCCACGGATACCGCGCGATCCGTCAGCGCAAAGCGCATCTCGCGCCGCTCTTAAGTCATGGCATTTTTCTTAGTCGCCGATACATTAGTTCCTGCTGCGCCCCGCGTCTCTCGCCGCTGCCACGATGTGCTCAGCAACAACTGCTAGAGCGTCACCGCGCACGGCGGTTCCTGGCATGCTTCGCCGCTCCTCTCACCGCTGCTGCTACTGGTTGCGGAGTCGTGGCTGGGCCGTGAATGTTGTAGTTGTCTAAGAGATTATATAGCTAAGAAGGATGTAGGTAACTGACGAGTAAAATTCGTAAGTATTTATGGTTTATGTAACAGTAATAAATACGTTGACAAATTGCAGCTATGGTGTTCAACGACCGTTTGGGATCCTTCGTGAGGAGCGGTTGCTGTTATTTCAACAAGCCCAAAATGTACTGTGAAATAACTCCTTTACTCGCAAAAGGTAAGTCTGAACAGGGTATTCAATATTCAAAACTTACGAAATCTTAATCGCGGTGAAATAAAACATCAACTAATCTTGTAAAAAAAATTCAAATTTATTTATTAAAACTTTATGGCACAAAATATAAAAGTAAAAGTACAAATGACGGACTTAATGTCATAAGGCACGTATTCATCTGTTTTCAAAAAAAAATTGAATTTTTATTTAATGCCAAGTAAATATTTCATGATGATGTCCGCTCCGTTCTTTGTAGTGAAGTGCAAAAGTATGTTTCTAATTAATCCTCTCGTCAATACGAGTAGATCTGGTAGTTCAGTGAATAGAGACTAAAGTACTAGGGGCGACCTTACAAACGGTCCGGTAGCTTGAAGCCAAATGTACAATCCCCCCAAACCACTCCGCGACCGCCCTGCCCTCATTTTGAAAAAACCAGCACTGTCTTCCGATGTTTGCTTATATCTTCGTTTAGGAGCATTTTAGTTTAAAAAAAAAGCTTAGACTATGTTGTAGAGAGTTAAATTTACTATATTTTACATTTTAAATTTTGTTTTTAAGACAGATAGTTAAGGACACATTTAAAAAAAAACGCAATTTTCAGGAATGTACCTATCAAACTTCTGGCTTATACATATCTTCATTTAGGAGCATATTAACTAGAAAAGAGCTTAGGCAATGTTGTAGGGAATTAAATTTACTATAATTCACATTTCAAATTTTTTTCAAGGGCGGTTAGTTCCGAAGATATGCACATTTAAAAAACTGTTAAAGTCGCATTTCCGGAAATTTGACAAAGTTCTGGCTTTAGAACGCTGTAATTCAGTTACGGACTAGTCTAAGAAAACAATATCAAACTTGTAGGAAATTGAATTACTTATAAAACGCATATACATTTTTTACGCTATATTTATCATGTACTTTTACATACATTTCCGGAAAATGTGACTTTATCTTTTACATATCTCCGTAATTATCTGTCCTAAAAACAAAATTTTAAATTTCATTCCCTACGACATTGCCTAAGCTTTTTTCTAGCTAAAATGCTCCTAAACGAAGATGTAAGCCAGAAATTTAATACATTTCTGGAAATTATGTTTTTTTTTTCTTTTTTTTTTATGTGCGTATCTCCTTCAATATGGCGGCGGGCGCGGAGGAGGTGGAATTGTGCATTTTGCATTTTAAACACTCACTAACCATAACATATCAAAAATTCAAAACTACCGAACCGTTTGTAAGGAAAAACCCCTTTATTCACTGGATTATATATATATAAAAAAAAAAACATAATAAAAAACAATTACAAAAAAATATTTTGACATATTTTATTATTAACGTTTAAGGTGCAGACAAAAACTCTTCTATGGAATCAAACAACAACAACAACAACAGCAACATGTCTAATAAAAATAATCATCACTATGACTTGGAAAACGGGATAGGAATGGCAAAAAGGCACGATTCCAGTGACTCTGGTAAGTGGAACACAATTGGCATATTTCTTATAACACAATTAACATGATTACCTAACTGTCCGAGCGAGCGAAGCGACTCCGGTCCAGCTTGGCCCAAAAATCTTTCATTAGTCCGTGTTTGGCTGTTCGTATATGCGCGTGTATATTTCATATAACCGCAAACTTTACGGGGTCTTAGTTTAGGCATTTATTAATATATTCATCCCTAAATTATTAAAAAAATCGAACTTTTTTTTTTCATATAAAATAATTCCGCACGCAATGTATTTTGTTTGTTGTTGTTTGTTGACACTTAACATCGTGATGTCACAACTGTCACTAGTAATAACTTTAAATACCTCAGTGTAAGCCATACATTACTGCTCAGAAAATTTTCAAACATTAATTACGCTACGGCAGTTAACGATATTTGTTATAAATATCAGATACCTACTTGACATCTACGTCTGGTTTCAATTTGCAGTTATATCAAATATGCAGTTATATCAAATATACTATGCTGTATGTGCGTCCATATCCGTGTCCGTATGTGGTACGAATTGCCGTCTGTTCTCGTCTACAAGCCGCATTTCTTAACCGATTCTCGTTAAATGTTGTGAGCAGGTTCACTATTTATATAGACATAATGTCATTAGGAACGCCGTACTAAGCTCCTGTTCGAGCTCTATTTGACATTTCGAATTTTCTAATAGTGTCAAATTAAAAACTAATTTGATTACTTTATTATCACATCACATAACCCAAAATTATTATTTTTATTTGGTTATACGTGGTTATACGGACAAACTTTTGAGAATACTAAAAAAGGGGAAGCAAGACGTTACATTGTCTAAGAATCAGCTCTCAAATGACGTCACTTAGTGGAAAATGACAGTCGCAAACTACAAAAAGAACAGTGGAACAATACATTCTAAATCCGTCGTAGTAATAGTAATAAAAATAAAATAAAATAAAATAAAAATCATTTATTTCAGATGCGAGATCCATATCGTGTTAGTAACAAATCAAACTAAAAATGTATAAAAAAGCTAGGACTTACGAAACTACTCAGTTGTTAGTATTTATTATATCTAAAATTGAAATTAATTATTTTACCCACCCCGTACAGATGCCCACCCAGTACATCAATATAGGGCAATCAAGACGTCCAGCCAGCATGATCAGGATGCCGTTACTGCTATTCCTCACGCGTCTTAGCATCGAGGTGACTCTTTTTCGACGAAAAGCGTGAAAGCCGTCAGTCTGTGCCTCCGCAAACATGCCGGATGCACTACAGTGGCGAGGGAGCTTAAACAGCATCCTGAATATGTTGTTGTACTGGACACGCAACGTATTATATATGCGCTTCGTATGTTTCACCCATAGACTGCACGAGTAGGATGTACAAAAAGCCCTAAATAGTGTCAGCTTAACATCGTTTGTACACCTTGCAAATCTACGAATGAGCATGTTGCCCCGCACTGCCAAGGACCTTCTTTCCCGTTCTATACATATCAAGGTCATCGTCAAGGTTATCCGTGACTATATGACCCAAATATTTGAACTTCTTAACCACTTTGAGAGCCACGCCGCTCAACATTACCTCAGGTACGCTTTGTGGATTATATTTACGGGCCTTAAACACGACCATCTCGCTCTTACTGGCATTGTACCTAAGACCATGTCGATCGGCATAACTCTCACATATCGCAATTAGACGCCTAATAGAGTTGATTGCGGGGCCCAGCACAGCACCATATCATCAGCATAGCTTATGTTATTGACACATACTCCGTCAATATGGCATCCGGCATGAATGCTGCTAAGCTCCTCAATCAACCCATTTAAATACAAATTAAAAAGGATAGGAGACGTTAATCCTCCCTGCCTTACACCGCATTCAAGCCTGTATTCATCAGACCATTCTCCCGCCCACTTAACCTGATTGGTCTGATTGGAGTACCAAAATTTAAGTAGAGAAATACATTCAACAGGCACTGATGTCTTACTCAGCTTATCCCACAACAGATTAAAGTCCACCCGGTCGAACGCTTTCGACAAATCAAGGAAACACGAATATATATTGGCGTGCTCCTATCTTTGTAGTACCTGATAGTTTGCTTAAGACATAATATTGCACTCTCTGTAGACAAACCTGCCCCAAATCCGAACTGCGCGTCATGCAGTTTTATGTGACTACGGAAATGATCATTAACCAAGCTATTAAGCACTTTAGCGATTACATTAGCAAGCGTCTATAATTAGCAAAGTCTGACACGTCTCCCGTCTTATTTTTAAGAAGCGGTACTACCACGGTTTTCATCAGCTGATCAGGAAGGTAAGCATGTCGTAAGCAAAGCGTAAAGAACATCGCCAAAACTCTGGGCAAGTGGGGCCCGGCATATTTCAGATGCTCGATACTGAGACCATCGTGCCTCGGAGATTTTCCCCTCTGCATTTTTTTATAATAGTATTAATTTGTTTCGCAGTAAAAGTTATGGTATTTTCTCCGGCGACGGTCTCACTATCGCTCATCATGCCCTTAGAAGATATGCGTGAAGCGGATACAGTAAACAATTGCCTAAAACTGTTAGCGATATTCCTTTTGTCACTTACCCCACCGACGCTCACAGGGACTCCCGGCCTGACATTGTGTTTATTTGTATTTTTCCAGAAGGTCTTGAAGTCTTTAGCTGAGTGGTTTGAGGCCAGGATATCACTTCTTATTTGCTCCTGCTGGTCCTGACACCACTTCAACTTTGACTTGAAGACCTTCCGACTGCTACACATTTCCTCATAAGCAATTCCCTGAGATGGCCGTCCAACTAAAATCCAAAATAAAAATTTATTTCAGGCATCCCTGTGTGCTTCAGCGACATACCTACTTGTTCCAACCTGTTACATATTTTTTCTTGTGTTTTCTTACACTTGACTGCCTAGCCGCTTCAGTTAGAACATTAGTTATATTTGTATACAACTTGTCTAGAACAATGAAATGGTCAGAATCCTTACAAACCCCGTCCGCACAAGCGGTCAATTCCGAGGGAAACTGTACTTGCTTAAGCCCATCATGACAAAGCGATTTATATAGGTCAACTTGAGCTGCTTCCCGTTCTCCCCATAAAACCCCCTCTAGAGTTGATTCTACGACGTCACACTTTATTTGCACCTTACTCAAATTACATTCAATGATTAACGGCAGATGGTCAGACCAGTACACGTCCTCTTTCACCATAACCTTAGTTACAGTTTCATGCGCTGATTTTGTGACAACGCAATGGTCTAACCATCTGTTACAACCGTGTGAATCACTTATAAACGTATAAGTACTGGACGAGCTGCCCAAGATATCTACGTCTACACAATGCCACTGTTGATCCACACAGAATTCATCCAATTCTTTATAAAATAACGACGTGGGATGCGCATTAAAGTCCCCTAACACATAGACCTCTTCAACGTCACTATTATCCTTTACAATGGCACTTATTTCTCCGAGACACTCCGTAAAAATTGGAAGATTTTCCGTAGAGTTCACAGGCATATATACAGTGAACTTTCAGTATTAATGACCGACACCGACTGAAAAATAGTCCAACTGTTCATTTTTTGCCCTGTGACCAATTACCTGTCGCTCACGCTCTTTTAGAATGAGGAACTTTTGAAATGGATTTTTAATCATAAATTGGGATATTTGTATAAATGTGGTAATATTTATTTTTATCCTTTATTTGATTATATCTTAAATTAGGCCTGGTTAAAAAAAATCTGTCAATTCTTCTCAACGGTTTTGTTGGTGCTTCGAAACCAATTTTTTTTTTTTAAAGTTTCGGGGTCGCAAACGGTGGCAACTAATAAATTATGTCATTAATCAACTAGAAAGGAAATCAACTAAGAATTTTTATTTATATACAGAGTCAAGTACTAGTACCATATGGCCGTGGCCGGGCGAGAAGTCGTCGAGGTGGCGTCAGGCCCTGTGGGTCCTCACATGGCCTATAAGTCTAATGCTATGGATGACGATACCAGACTGCCGGCGCCGACCTGCTCATTACCCATTAACGTTCCTTATGTGCATCACTTGGATCGGCGGTGTCTCGTACCTGGTTGCTTGGATCATCACGATTATAGGTACAATTCTTAATCCTTATGTGTATATGTGTGAGTTGGTTTCCTAACGAGGCTACGATCAATTAACTGGGTGAGTTTGCACTTACTGCATGATCTGAACAAACTTTCATTCCCTCACTCACTCAGAATTGTTCAGAACACTGGTAAGTTTCGGGTCGGGTTGCAATTTCGATTCGACTGTAATAACCAATTTAGCACTCTTATATTATAATGTAGGTACTAACGATAGCATATTTTCTTAAAAAAACCTTTTTGGTCTAATTTGAGCGTAGAGTATTTCAATTTTAAAATAATTACATATAATAACTATGTGCAAACATTTACCGTGTTATGAAGTCTTTGCCGTAAAAAGGCGTGTTTTTATGCGATTATCAGGTGACACACTTGATGTCCCGGACAGCATCACTGGGCTGACGATTCTGGCAGCCGGCACCAGCCTCCCTGAAGCCGTGTCCAGCGTGCTGGTGACTAACCAAGGTATCTTTTTTTATTATGCATGGACAACACTTAATTTACTATTGATAAAATTTTATTTGTACCAATAGAACCATTTGATAGGCAATTTCGTTAGGTTAGGTTAGGCTATATCAAACAAGTTTAATCCAAAGTTACATTGTAAATGAGGTGACTTTACAATTCTTTACAAATATAGGTCTACTAAGAGCTCGCGCAGACAGACAGCGGTCGGGAGTTCTGAGTTCAGAGTTCTGCGTTCTTCTCCCGCTCTCAGACTTCTTTTCCCGCTGAGACAGAGAACGCGTGACCGCCGTAATGTTTGAGGTTGCAAATACGGAAAATTTAATTGAATAGGTTAGGGAAAGGAGTTTATTAAACGATTTAAGTGATGTTGACTATAAAACCGTAACAAAAAGCAGAAGCTTGGCTTCAAGTGGCCGCAGCAATGGGATTTGGAGAGAGTAAGAGAAATCTTTTTTTGAGAGGCTACTAAGCTACACAAGAGCAATCATTCTTCATCGGAAGATGAACTTTCTTGTGACATGTTGCATGTACAAAGACACAAATAAAACTAGAACGCGAGAATTTGAACGCCACTTGTGTGCGTCGGAACTCTTGAGCGCTCGACGGTCACTAGAACGCGGAACTCAAACTGAACTCTGACTGGTCTCTGTCTACGCGAGCTCTAAACTCGTAAAGTCTACTGCTATATTTCAGACTCCTGCGGATATATAATAGTATATATAACTTTCGGTCTTGAGTAAGTACCTAGTAACGTTTTCTGCGGAGGGAACTATTTTTTTTAAGATAGCCCGCATAGAAGCAAGCTTTTTTATATACAGTTTTCTCATATTATATACGTAAGATGTAACTTTCCTAATATTCCAATGGTAAAAAATCGGGCTTAACATTATCTTTTTGCTTAGTACAAAAGTAACTCCTTGGGTTCCATATAGCCTCACCTTAATATGGGTAATTCTACAGGGCACGGCACGATGGGTATCAGCAACTCGATCGGCTCAAACACGTTCGACATTCTGCTCTGCTTGGGACTGCCGTGGCTGGTCAAGTCTCTCTTCTACCCTGCTACGCCGGGCAACCACTGGGTAAGACATTACGAAATATTTTGTATTATAAATGAGAACTCCTCTGGCTTTCAACGAACGCCTAAGTTGAAGGAAAATTAGTTTTTATTTGAATAAATGGGTCGATAATTATTGTTCTTTTTTTTCACAAAAGCTACGTATGGAACTTTCACTTAATTTAAATATATGTATTTTTTGTTACTCAATGGAAGTGTTCATAAAGTTTGTAAGACATACTTATTGGGAAATAAGAATAAACACTATGTACTTACCAATTTTAACTAAAATCAAAAAAAAGAAAGCAATTGGCCCAAATACAGATAAACCTTTCTCATGCCAACAATTATTAGATACATTTCAGGATGAACAAATGCGTATTTTGATGATATTTTGGCAATGCAACATTATACAACCACTTCTGCTTTTTTTTATAATGGCAAACTTTAGGCAGCGAAAAGGAGTAAGTAGTTCAAAAATATATCAGATTGAATGATATATTAAAAGATGCATTTTGTCTCCTACTTCTCAGCCTTCCAAAGGTAAGGAACTAATTTTAATATTTCAAATAAAATGTCCTCTGTTCCAGGTGCCAATAAACTCAAGCGGTCTGTCATACAGCGCCATCTCTCTTCTGTCCACGCTGTTCACACTCTACGGGGCTCTAGCGCTTAACAAGTTCCGTCTCAACTGGAAAATCAGCGTGTCTTGCGCACTGGTGTATCTAGGCTACCTGCTGCTGGCCTCTCTCATCGAACTTAATATCTTCTTCCCGGTAAACCTACCCGTCTGTGCGCATTGATATCGTTGGCTGTGTAATTTGTATACCCACCCGATTCTTCTTCATTAACAAAAAACTGGGGGACACATATTTTGACAGGCAGTTTAACCGTTCAGACGTCTCATCAGCGCATTTCAGTCTAAATTCAGGAAATTTTGCGTGACACTTTTGGCCGTGTCAGGCGTCGCAAGACTACGGGCCGCAGCTCCTCTAATGATAATGGTTTCTATATAGATTATACCTATCTATAAAGTACCTAGGAACAATAATTCAATACGTTGCATGATTATCTAAATACATAGGATATACGAATATACCTCACAAGATGTTTACGAATGAAGCGAAAATTTAAAAATTTAATGATTCGGACAGGATTCGAACCTGCGTTCTAAATCTTTACGGTAGATGGCGCTACGATGCCACCCTAAGGCATGTCGAAGCAACTGGTTGAAAAATTCAATGGTTCTGACATCTGATTCGGTGGTCCAATTGGGAGGACGCCAGTGTTAGCCCGGAAAGCCGTTGGAAACGCAGGTTCGAATCCTGTCCGAATCATTAAATTTTTCAATTTTCGCTTCATTTGTAAACATTTAGTTTACGTTAGCAGACGTTACTGCTTTAATAAAAAAATAAATAAAAAATAAATACCTCACAAGAGTACAATGTGAAACTAAATTCTTATCGCTAAACAATGTAACATTGGAAGTCGGGGAATATTGTATCACTCACAAAATACCAATACACAGAAGAGCACCCACGCTAATCGTTCTAATTATAACAGCTAGCTATAGAATAACTACACTTTTTATAGACATTCCATGCTATACGAGAATGCTGATGGAAATCAGGTCCTAACCCCGATCCCATCGTGTAACAAACATTTGCAAATCCGAATGTAATACATTTGACTTTTAGTACAATTAACGCAAAACAATTTGCTTTTTTTTAATTAAGGACCAATTTTAGCATACTTGAGCGACACTCAAATACATAACGAAGTTCAATAGAGCGAACCAAACTTGTTAACTTGCACAATATTTAGGTACACTTTAATCAGAATCCCGCTAGTTGCGTTGCATACTGTCGAAAATTCGACAGTGGCTTTTCTTTTATCGAATGCTTAGGTACTTAGCTCTAATCGTACTTATTATCATAGTCACGTATGTATAAGTAGTTCGTAAGAATAGAACTTACATTCATGTTATAGCTTATTGTAATGTTAATATACTTAAGCAAAATAGCAATAAAGCATTTTATAAATATATTTATTTGTTTAAATTTGGCTAACCATTTATTTTATAGGGGAGAGCGGGGACAAAAATAACGGCGGGCGGCGGGTCGAAACCGAAAGTAGAATCATCCAGCGACCGAAATGCCACAAGCAGTCGTACAGAGTTAGCGAATGACGTTCCTCTGCTTGAACTGCGTTCATGCTCCTTTCATCCTAACTCTGGGGGACAAATACATGTAACAATCGTCTTTCATTAATAGTCTTGTACTTAATTATTAAAAATTAAAACCTATCAACCTGTAAAAATATGTGTATGTATGGAGCGTTAACTAAAGTTATAGATGACCCTATATACAATCTATACACTATATAAATTTAATTATATAGGTACTGTAAGAAACCTCAGAAATAACAACACCGGATCCTTTCTTCAACTTATATTTTAACATGAATTTCTTAAACCGTTTTAAACGGTACAAAATTTTAGATAAACCATCTCGCAAAACAAAACTTGTCGGATCAAACTCATATCCCAATCTCTACACCATCAAAATTTTCAAATATCTGTCAAGTGTCAAGATTTACAGCTCTTTTTTTCAATCCCCTCCCGCCATTTTGTGTTGCCAACATTGCGGACGTCATTAAACCTGACGATGAAATCTCTTTGCATGTTTTCATAATTAGTGTGCAACAAAGAAACAGTAAATAAAAAACTTAAACACTACTAACAACTATGTACAAAAAGCTAAAATTAAAATAAACTAAAACAAATTCAAAAAATTACTCCCCTGCGGCATGGTACCGAAAACGCTGGCAGCATTTCCTCGCTGAACAGCTATGCTGATACGTTGAGCGAGGAAGCTGCCAGCTCTTCGGTCCCCAGTGGTCTCCGCGAGCCTTTTAGATAACTCTTTATAAAGGTTGCGGGCACTGGGACCCCATGGACCTAGGGTCTCGACCCCAAACGGAACAAAATTGTACTCTGGGCCGAGACCCCTATACGAGACTCTCTTTTATTTCTGCTAAGTGTTGTAGTGTTCACTTACCTTGGTAATTCCTTTAAGCGATGAAATTCGGGGCTCCCTTATTATCCAATGCTCTGTTTATCTCTCTAGCACGTTGTTCGTTCGGTATATTCGCTTGCTTCGATATATTGGCTGAAACGATAATCAATATTAAACTCTAACTCACTGAAAATCGATTTGACGCAGGCTGCTACTTACATTATTTTCTCTCCTCCTTTTTCTTATTATAATGGTAACGATTTGTTGTATAAAATCATTAATTTACAATTTACTTTTGTTATGACATTTCTGTTTGAAAAAATGAAATAGCTTGTCTTATAAAATTCTCCATTTTCACGTAATTTTACTTCCAAAGCGGTGAGGTTGGATATATTTGAGCTAGAGCTGACTCGCTCGGACGCTGAAAGGCCTTGTCAACTGCTACTACGGGAGGCCTTGCCGGCTGCAAGAAGGAACCTTGCTGTCCTTCTGCCACTGCATATACGCCCTGCTGCTGTTGCGTATACGCCCTCCTGCTGCTGTTGCGTAGACGCCCTCCTGCTGCCGCTGCGTATACGCCCTCCTGCTGCCACTGCGTATACGCCCTCCTGCTGCCACTGCGTATACGCCCACCTGCTGCCACTGCGTAGACGCCCTCCTGCTGTCACTGCGTATACGCCCTCCTGCTGTCACTGCGTATACGCCCTCCTGCTGCCACTGCGTATACGCCCACCTGCTGCCACTGCGTATACGCCCACCTGCTGCCACTGCGTATACGCCCTCCTGCTGTCACTGCGTATACGCCCTCCTGCTGTCACTGCGTATACGCCTTCCTGCTACCGCTGTGATCACGTCCACCTGCTGCAACTGCGGTGACCTGCGACCACCTGTGCTACCACCTGCTGCGGATTCATACCAGGCTCCACAGACATCACCTCAACAGCGACCGCTCCGACCTTAAACTGCCAATCTCCCCTATACTCTGTAATCCCACTGCCTTGGTGACTATACCGAGTGAAAATAAAGACCCTGAATTTACTGTTTTCTGTTTCTACTTCCTTTCTCCTCTATCTTTCTCTCCTTCACGTCTGTTATCCTGTTCTTCGACTCCTCGGAGGACCGGGTAACACCACAGTGTAATAAAATTAACTGTACCTATATCAAAACAGAACCGCGAAATATAATGTTTGTACCGGTATCTGTACCGAAGTAAAGTAATATCGGTGCTACTTATGTGGTATTTCAGTTAGGTATTTTAAGCATACACCAAGATACATTAAAATCAATTAAATCGGCAAAAACGGAACCTTTATAGGATCACTTGATGTCCGTCTGCATGTCTGTCCGTCTGTCAAGATAATCGACTATCAACGATGTCACTCGCACTAGACCGTCTTTTGATGGCTATAAAGTAAAGACACAGACAGCTTTAAAAATAAAAAAAATATCGAAATAAAAAAAATTACTTACCGTAATCTTCCTAAACCTTTCGTGAGACACCTTTATTCTTAATGATTAATAATGGCTGTGTTACCTACTAATACTGTGTAAGTTTTAGGCAACCGTACCTCAAATGGAAAAAACGGAACCCTTATAGGATCACTATGTTGTCTGTCCGTCTGTCTGTCTGTCAAGACCCTTTATCTCGGGAGCGCATGGAGGTATCGAGTTGAAATTAAATACATGTACTCAGATTTACAGTCCCTTGAATATTACTTCTAAGTTAATGTGAAAAATATATGGCCGTTTATGCCGCAAAAAACGCATATGTCGACACTCAAAAGAATCAAACTTTACAGGTTATTTTCCGTTGACCTAGAACTTTGAAATTTAGCAATAATACCATCTTTACTACAAGTAAGGTGGAAGTACTAGTACTCGACGCGGTACTTATACGCGTCACCATACTTTCAACTGTGATAAATAAGATAAGATTACCGTTACTTTCATAGCAAATATAATTAATACATGAGAAATGTTTGTAGCTATCGAATTTCACACGCAAAATAATAAAATATACAACCTGACTGCCTGCAAAAGCACGTGACATGTACTGGGACAATCCTATTGACTTACATTTCATTACATTACGAGATTTTTTTATATGATCATTATATGATATAAATACCATTTAATAAAGGTAAAAGTCATACCTCTCATAAGGGATGAATAAATTTGCGATAGACGTGTAAATTAACGTACTATTACGAAACATAAAATAAATATCCCTTGCAATGTCGAGTACTAGTACTTCCACTTTATAGGGAATATTCTTAAAAACTGTATATTTGTAATTAAATTATAAAAGAGCTCTTTCTTTTCATTATCCATGACTAAAGCCCGTTATCAATCATCGAGGTCAAGTAACAATATAAATTTGTATGGAACCCTGGTGGGCGCGTCGGAGTCACACTTGTCCAGTTTTTATAACTAAAATGTACTAGGGTGTACAGTATAGTATATGATCCATTCAACAAACAAATCGGCATGTCCGACATATGGACAAAACTTTAAGTTTATTTAATAACAGGCAAAGAGTGGCAAGTCGACTTATATAATGATAATAAATCATAATGACACCTACACCTATTGATACAGCTATTCTAAAGAAACGAATCTTTTAATCGAATCTTTATCACAATTTTGATCATTTTGATAGATACATAGCTACCATACACCCCAGAGAATCTAGCTGTGCCCACTACGCACCCAAATATAAATTAAACTTCACTTGCAAATCCCCAACGGACTATTAAACTCAACCGGGAACAAAGTAGACTTTCACTACCGCGCATAGTGCGACGCCGGCGCCTCGCGTTTATTTATTATCATTAAATCAGATTAATACACACTAAGTCCATTAACTACCGTATTAAAATAACAATTACGAGCGCCGCATTGTAAAACATAAAAAATCTATAAAATGTGTATTATCATACGAAATTGAACTACTCACGTCCTAATATAGACAATGCGTACTCCATTTCACCAGTCGTGATCGTGAAAGAGCGCGATCGTCGACAAAATTGGCCGCAAAACGCCGCCGTGAAAACCGATACCGACGCAACCATTGAAAAGTCAGTTTCGTCACCACACATAAGACGTTCAACTTTTCCATTCCGACGCGTAAAAGTGTAAAAAATAGACAATACATAATCGGCATCTGTAATTAGAAGTGGCACACGCGATCGACGACAACAATGCACGGCGCATCGTGCGGTAACCGCCGCAGATAACACGTGATGCGCGTTAAGTAACAGGGGGAACCAACACTTCCCGTATCCTAAGTTCCTACGACAAGAAAACAATGGGATTCGTCTCTTCATTTATTAATTACTCAATCACAATTATTCTGGTCGAGTCATCGTAACGGAATGGTAACAAGCTGCGATGACAGTCGGCTAGCTAAAGATACAAGCGTTAGCAATATTTTTACATGCAAATCTTATGATTAAAATCTTAAATTAAGGGCACACATAGTAACTATCTTGGGATGATGGAGCGCAGTAGCCTCTCCCATAGAGATGGCGGCCGAGGTGTAGTGTACATGGTGGGCATGGTAGACATGCACACTTTGAGAGGTCTCCGTGATGTTTCGTGCAACACGAACGGATAAGGATGTTTTAGTAGTGGCGATACAGAGGTTCCAACTAAACTTATGGAAGTTTTTGGAAAATTGATTGGTTGACTTTTAACAACTTGCCGCTGGTTACTCGCGCCACCGAGCAGGACAATCGGTATGGAGCTCGTCTTCGTTGTTTTCGGAAGCGGCTTCGTAGTAGTCGGCGGCTTCGTAAATTTATGCAGCTTAGGTGGTAACCGCGTAGTGGTAGTCTCAATAATTTCATGAAAAATCGAGTCTTCGTAATCACGGTTATCGTCCACGAATGGAGACACGAACACCAGCTGCTTCAAGCCATTTATATCTTGTACCAGTTTTGCGTGTTCTTTCACTATATCTTCGGCTTCGGGCAAGATCTGATCGATCCTGGGCGATATTTCGTTAAAGTGTAGCAGTGGGTTGCTAAGGAAAGTGGCTGTGGTGGGTGCTGCAAACATCTGGCGTGCCTGCCTCGGGATACGGCGACCTACATCAGAAAATATATCGCATGTAACTAAAATACTCAAGTGTAATTTAAAACAGTTATTTACACATTAAATTACTTAAAAATAAAAGCTACACATGTATTTACCTGTATTAAACGTCCGGGCTAAAGTGTCGGCAGTATAATTCGGTATTTCCAAACAGTTAACCTAAAACAATATAAACTTTTTAACTATACGTACGAACGTTTGTAACTACTACGTATGTACTAAATAGGGTGTTTAGAATAACGATGTAGGAACTTTGTGATACAGAGGACTATTAGAAAGAGTTGAAATCCTATATATAGAGTAGCGGCAAAAATCTATCATATTGAAATATTTTAACTTTAAGTTTAATTGGATCCAAGGGTAAGATCCGAATGAATATTGCCAGTAGCATAATAAGTAGTTTGTAATACTTAATAGTAAGTGCGTAACGAATAGAAACATATATATTTTATTAGCGTAGTTGTAAATATTAACTGAACGGCATATTAGTGTAAAAACGTTTTTTTTTAATAAGACACAGCAAGTGCACAACGTTTTTTTAAATAACAATTTGTATAGAAAAATAGATGTTTTATTGGTTAAAAAATAAATCTCAGGTTAGTAGGTACTTTGTTATATCACCGTTTACAATTGTAAAAGTTAGTCAACTTTCTTACAAAATACACCAATATTATATTTTTTTTTCCGCTACTGTACGTCTTAATTAAATATATTATGACGTTCTTATTTTATTTTTTGATTTTACCGAAACATTTTGAAAACTGTGGAAACTAAGTGCTTTGTTTGATCGTAACACAATAATTCGGTAAATAGAGACTAAAGTACTATGGGTGACCTGACAAACGGTCCGGTAGTTTTGATTGTCTAGGATGTTAGTCAGTGTTTAAAATTCAAAATGCACAATTCCCCCCCCCCCCTCTGCGCCCGCTGCCATATTGAAAAAACCGGCACGTTCTTCATATTTTTGCTCATATCTTCCTTTTAGGAGCATTTTAGCTAGAAGAAAGCTTAGACAATATTATAGAGAGTTAAATTGACTATAAGTATTCTCCACTTCATATTTTGCTTCTAGGACAGATAGGTACGGAGATATGCACATTTAAAAAAACGTAAAAAATCGCAATTTCCAACTCAAAAACAAACTTCTGGATTATATCTTCGTTTAGGAGCATTTTAGCAAGGACAGAGCTTGAGCAATGTTGTAGAGAATTAACATTTACTATAATTTACATTTCAAATTTTGTTTCAAGGACGGTTAGTTATAGAGGTATGCATATTTAAAAAACTGGAAAAGTCGAATTTTCAAGAAATTTCTCAAAATTCTTGGTTTAGAACGCTGTCACTCAGTTACGGACTAGTCTAGGACAAATTAAAACATGTAGGAAATATAATTGCTTATAAAACTTATGTCCATTTTTACATACATTTTCGGAAAAGGTGACTTTATTTTTTACATATCTCCGTAATTATCTGTCCTAGAAACAAAAGTTGAAATGTAAATTATAGTAAATTTAATTCTCTACAACATTGCTTAAGCTCTGTTCTAGCTAAAATGCTCCTAAACGAAGATATAAACTAGAAGTTTGTTTTTGAGTCGGAAATTGCGATTTTTTACGTTTTTTTAAATGTGCATATCTCCGTAACTATCTGTCCTAGAAATAAAATATAAAATGGAGAATGTAGTAAATTTAACTCTCTATAATATTGTTGAAGCTTTTTTCTAGCTAAAATGCTCCTAAAGGAAGATATGAGCAAAAATATGAAGAAAGTGCCGGTTTTTTCAATATGGCGGCGGGCGCGGGGGGGGGGGGGAATTGTGCATTTTGCATTTTAAACACTGACTAACCATCCTAGACAACATATCGAACATTCAAAACTACCAGACCGTTTGTAAGGTCAAACTCCTTTATTCGCTGGATTACAAGTCCGTCTGTATACCCGGGCCTGACTGATCTCTCGGTTATACATAGCTACGTGAAAAGATAGGGGTCTCAACTGCTCGCCCGGACCAAGATTCGAGTCAACTCAAGTATGGGTCTAGAAGTAAAAAAATATGGGTGATAAAATTGATGCAACTCGATTTTTGTCTTACATAATCTCTGTTTTATTCAGCTCAGTTCCCTTACCCCATAACCAAATGTGTTTTCCACTAGTACAAGCATTGCTTGGTTTGGGACTAGGTCGATTTGTGTAAGATTGACCCTAAATATTTATTTATTTAATTATTTCTACCAAAATATGGATCGTCAATGTTATGTCAGACTAGATCATTTAGATATAATTTTCACTAAAATTGCCGACTTCAACGAGAAGAAATTGTACTTATTTCCAAGAACAACTAATTTTCGAAGTCGATTCGAATATGACGGAGTTCTGAGGAAAAAATATTCAAAATATATTTAAAATAAAATACAACCGAATTGAGAACCACCTCCTTTTTGAAGTCGTTTAAAAAAGTTTGGATCCATTTAACTTCCTCTTATCTCATTTGCTTGCATGATTTTACAAACACATATACCTAAATCACTTTTTATAAAATTTATAACCGACTTCGTCGAGAAGAAATCATACTTCCGAAAATAACTGACCGAGTTAATTTAGTTATCACTGCATGAAATCGCCAAACATGTGCCTATAATATTTGGGCAGTTCTAACCAATTTTAAGGTGCCAATAACCCTCGAACACAAAAATATTTTCCGTCGCTTTATAAATGACGGTGTTCTGAGAGTGTTCCCTCACAACATATATCCAACATATAAAAAATGCAAACAACCAAATTGAAAAACTTATTTTTCTTTGTATCGGTTAAAGACATTTTGAAGGGTCACTGGTTACAGAGGTCGGAACACGGTCGGATTGTACTTATGCAAAACATAAAAATTTAGCCATTTTCATAACACTTAAGGTCAGTCGGGCAAAGCGAGCCATAATATACAAATATCAAAAAGTACAGATGTTATACGTCTACTACTATGTTGTCGGCACTCATTTTATATAATTTCATTATCATATATGTAATCGCCTTTAGTACTATGAACATATTTGGTATCTCTCAAAAATCCTGCCTCTGATTATCAACAAACGAACCAAACCCAAATTGGTGAAATTAATGGCTTTCCTATTAAAATGCAATATTACAATAGGTGGTTAAATCACAGTGCGCTCAGAGGGAATGAGTGATAAAACCACTCGAAGTGAATTTAGTCACGTCAGAAGCTATTAACATGAAACACTCGCAAATTGCCAATTACTACGCTGTTAGCGATGCAAGAATTATTCGCAGGCACGAATGCTTAATTTTTTACCCACTCATTATCCATATAGATCACAATGTTATCATTAACTTGCGCTTAGTGCAACGACTGGTTTCCGTATTGATATTATACGTGTATTAAACACGGCATTCTACGGTTAATTACTGTTGTAAACGAAAGTACGCGCTCGGTTCGAAATAATCTCTAAAAGACGTCGCTTTTTCATTTAAATGAACTTGGAGAACTAACATTTGCTTAGTGAATGGCTGGTTTTTAATATTTCAAGTAATTAATTTGTAAATTTAACATTTAAAACACTCCGGACATACTCGTAAGTACGAGACTCTCATTTAATGAGCGATTTAGAAAATGCTACTAAAATTGAACATAAGTACAAAATTTGGAATTCTTAGCTTAGCTTCAATATTGGCTGGTCACTAGTTCCAAATAAAGGTAAATATCTTGGAAACGACTGGTCCTATTTCTACCAAACATAGCTAAGAACGAGCTCGACGGACAAGTCTTTCGATTAAAAAAATCGCACTCAAATTGGTCCATTTGGGAACTACGATGCCGCAGACAGACACACAGATGCACATGTTAAACTTAATATATTAAGTTGTAGTGTGTATATTTCTTGCTTTCATATTATCGTTGTTCTGAAAAGTCTTTTGATCCCCGGTATCTGTTAAAGTTCCGTTGTTATTAAAGAACTTAAATCCGTCAGGTGCGTGTCAAATTCGACTACTTAATGCATAATATTTAATTGGAGCATATTTGCATCGAACATATCAATGGGGAATGGAAATCATTTTTCATTTTCTTTTGAATTTTTGATTATAGTTAATATTGTAGGAATTACCCTTAATTTCAAATAAAGTTAGTTTTTACTGTAGCTTAAAAAATAAAAATTCTTACACGGGGCTGTTAGTGCAGGGATGCTGCCGTGCTCCTTGAATGAATTACTAAGCTAGTTTTAATATATATACACATATAATTATTATTTTCCTCAATTACACTGAAAAAAAAAGTTGGTAAGCCCAAATGGCTGCTAGTTACATAAATCGGAGGACTGATGAAATGAGGGCTACTAGTAGGTAACCGAAATAAAGTTATGCAAAATTAACATAGTTTTGGTTACTACTAAAAACAATTTAGCTATTTCTCAAGTAGTAAATAGGTATTAGCTCTCCTAAAAAGGAACGCTTGGTAAGCTTCAGTGACGACGTATTTATTTCCATAAATCAAAAGTTAATAACCAGTGTAAAAAAACTAAAATCGTTTCAGTATTACAGAGTTGAAAAACTCAAAAGTTCAAGATGAGGTCTGAATTCATTTATTATATCTAAAAATAGGTATTCATTTTCGGACAAACAAAGAGGTATCATAAATTTCCTTTTTTTTTACTTTTTTCGTACGGTATCCTAATAATCGTCGAAATCGACTATTCTCTTCTCCGATTGTTGTGAGTTATGTAATACTATTTAAAGGAAATAGTTTGCTTCAAAGAGCGTATTTACTATCTTTTCTTGGTGTTTCAGGTCAAGCTAACAAACAACATTTTTAAATACTTACAGAAAAGGGGACTTATTATGCCAGGAACCTATTAAAGCCTAATTATATTAACTATCTTACTAACTTCTGGTTAGTGACCGACGTCTTATTCCCAATAGCGATATCATCTAAAATTGCGAATATAGTTTTTTTTTATAAAATCCTCGATGTCACATACCTAATATGTACAGTTTAGTTCTCAATTAAAAGTGTCTTGATTTTTGGGGTCGCCACTTTTGCTTACAATGTGATTCTACAATGTACCTTAGTACCTATCACATTCTATTTTAATGCAAAATCGTTAGTTTACAGGTGCCATAAATTTTTCACGAATATTATCATCATATAATAACATTAATAACCAAACTTATTCGAAGTGACCATGGTAAAAGATAATATTATCATTATTATCCAAATCGTGAAATATTTACATACTCAGCTGAAGAAAAGTAAGCCAAATTAAAGCTTGGGTAATGTTGAAAATTAACATTACCCAAGCTTTAATTTACTGTAGCATAATTTGACTTCTTAATTTAAAAACAGATTTATCGCCGAAATAAATTAAAATTTTGTTTGGAGAACACTTACGAAATTTAAATAAGATGTGGAATCCGAAGAAAATATGAATGCTACCAAACATAAATGGTTTTTTTATGAGAATAGATATTGTAATGCCATGTAAAATTCATTCAGGTAAAATATTAACTAAAATTACATAATCCGCTAGAATTAATACGGTAGTAACGGAAATACGTAGATATCACGATTCGTCCCTAAGTTTGCAGGAAAAGAGGAGATACCTACTAGTAGTACAGTAGTAGTGTTACCTACTAAACATTCCATATGAAGTTTTTATAGGTAGGTACTTTCTTGCAGTTACTATAAATTATGGCTCGATTGCCATTAAATGTTATTTCTGAAAATACACAGACCATATCTACTTATGTAGGTATCCATTGTTTTACGCTTTCGGCGATTTTGAAATAAACTAAATATTTGGTGAAATTAAAGAAGGCCAACTGACCGTAACAGCGTAAGTTACCTCACAACACTTTTTTGTGTTTTCAGAGTTCATGACAAGGAACTATACTACTAGGAGAGGGGAACCGAAATTACAATCGGTGTAATAAGTTAATAGAATACACGAAAAGTGGTAATTAATCGCAATGCATATTGTATGTTGTTGGTTACCTGTGGTGTTGGTAATAAGCCTCTCGATCGTGTGAAGAATCCGAAATTGAGCGTGCCCCCCACGACTAGAATCGTGGAAGCTTGCCACAGCGTCACCCACCGCCACATCTTAGCGCACTGTTGCTACTGGTGTTGTGAACGGACGCCAGCGCCGGCGCCGCCAGCACCTCCCTCCATCACGCGGGCTGAAAAGGGTGGCTGATAGCGTCAACACGCGAAATGCGTTCTTGACATGTGTATAATGATCCAAATGTACAAATCCCACATGGTGCAAAACTTATGCGTAAACGTATACCATTATACTTAATACTTAAGGCGAGTCCTAATCTCAACGTCCTTGAGGATCTGGGCGGAGCCTAACGTTATTCCTCCCGCTGACCGTGCGCCCCCGGAACAATACTTCGCTCATAATCTCGTTGAGTGGCGTCCAAGCAGCTTCATACACTCGCATAGTCCGAGCGAGAGCTGAAGATCAACAGACATTATAACTTATTTACAGTACGATTAAAATCAGTTAACGATTCAGCCAACCTCGGTAATTGTCGTGAATCCCTCATCTCTCACATAGAGTTATAAATTTACAGATATGACCTTTAATTATATTACTCGTTGTCTTATTGAATACAATCATTGAATACAACACAAGAACGATATGAGCAACGAAACCTCCTTTGTAGCTCAAAACTAACACAACCTTTATATTGAAATAAGAAAAGTAATTGACTATTTTGACAGTCTGCCATCTTAATGTCGATAAAAACAGTTTGTTTATACATTTATGTTTATGAACGCTAATTTCATTCGTGAAAATATTCGATTCTATCAAATTTTATCAAAATCAGTCAAGCAGTTTATGAAATATCAACAAAAAATCGGCTGTAATCGGTTTTTTTTATTCGGTGATTATTATCAACTAGCTGTTGCCCGCGACTTCGTCCGCGTGGAACCTTTATCTTCAAAATTTTACATCTTTATTATTTTCAGATCTAAGTAATGTTGAAATTGCTAAACGTGCTTTTTTTGCAATTGTTTACGAAATAGTAACGAACCCTTCGTACGCGAGTCCGACTCGCCCTTGGCCTTTTTTTACTTTTTTCGGCTAATTTGCTCTAATTACGCGGTATCATTATAAAATCAGGTACATCTACGAACGAATAGCTTTACTAAATTCCATGAGTTTAAGCGAGAATCAAACGATTATCACACAGAAAATTGGCCGGAAGTTAGAGAAAATCCTTCACTTCCGGTCAAAATTTTAGGGGTTTACTTACGTCATATGACATCATTACGCATGTAGCCCTTTAATCGTAGAGAGTGTAAACATAAGTCTGCCAGTTCTAAAATGGCCGGAAGTGCTTGGCAGACGGGGTCAAAGATGGTCATCGGATAGGTACGTTTCCTATTACGTTTTGTGGTATCTTGACGAAATCTATACTATCCATATAATATTATAAATGCGAAAGTGTGTCTGTCTGTCTGTTACCTCTTCACGCTTAAACCGCTTAATCGATAGTGATGAAATTTGGCATAGAGATAGTTTAAGATCCGAGGAAGGACATCGTACCTTGAAAACCGTAGTCAGTATGTGCAGATTGATCACCTTTGCGAAGACTCCGATGAAGCTAAGGAAACCCTATCCAATGTACGGGGCACTTCATGCTCAATACCCCAGGGAAGCGTCGCAGGGTGTATTTTATTTATAGCCTATGTAAATGACCTCCCTAAAATACTAGACACAACTTGTATAATGTTCGCGGACGACGTCTCTATATTATTCAGCTGTAAAAATAATACGGAGTGCAATGAGCGATTACGTGAATTATATGCATGTACCCAAAAATGGCTTGATGATCACAATCTCGAAATAAACGCGAAAAAAACTAAAATAATTCAATTCAGACCGGCACAAAAAAGAGCATTACAAATGACATTAGAAACTAACAACTCGACTATAGAAGAAGTGACAGAATTTAATCTACTGGGAATAAAAATTGATTGTAACCTAAATTGGAAACCTCATATTCAAAATATTAAAGCAAAATTATCCCGATTCATATATGCCCTCCGCGTTCTGAAATAAAATACAAACTTCGAAACAGCCTTATCAGCATATTATGCTTATGCGAATTCTTGGCTTAGATACGGTTTAATTTTATGGGGTGCCAGCACGGACGCACATCAGCTTTTCGTAATGCAGAAAAAGTGTGTACGCATCCTCACGAACACGCGAATACCTAATAGCTGCTGTCCACATTTCAAGCAACATAAAATACTTACCTTACCAAGTATGTACATTATGGAAGCGGCAATGTTCGTAAGAAATAACCCAAACTTATTTCCGCTGCAAAAGGTCACCAGCAATAGACGGAATAAAAACCAACTTTTCCTGCCACTTTCAAAATTAGCTATGCATAGAAATAGTCCTTACTGTCGTTGCGCCATTATAACAAATAAATTACCGGATCAGTTAAAACAAGAAACTAAGGACTCTCTGTTTAAAAGTAAGTTAAAAAAGCTGCTCATTGACAAGTGTTATTATACAATCGACGAATATTTAAATGATGATACATTGCTAAATGGAATCCATGAAACATAAGACATTAAAATCGCCATCTCTTATGAATAATTTAGGCCAATGATAAGTAGTAACTTACTTTAATTTATTGAATTTATTGTAATTAAACGACATCATTTCGATAATTGTAATATTTTATTTTATATAGCATTATTTTGACATACTTATAGGTACTGTATTTTCTAATAATTATGTAATCCCCATATGCATGAATGGATATTTATAGAATAAGGCAAGTTCTTATTACCTAATAACTAACATTAAATGCCCTACCAGGGTGTCATGTATCAACTACCTACAATAATTAACATCCTCTGTAATAAACATGGCTTGTAATGTTGAATAAATGAATAAATGAATAAATAAATGACATAGGATAGTTTTCATCCTGGAAATTATACCTAAAAAGATTGAAAAGTGAGTGAACATTTCTGTTGGGGTGCGGTGACCCTGTAGGAAATGTAATTATTAGAACAAAAGCACAATTTCTCTTACATTTACTTAGGCTCTTTTAATAATCCCTTTTATCAAGTTCCACGCGTACGTAGTCGCGGGCTAAAGCTAGTTGATTATAAATGTTTTAAAGTAAGTGTCTCTAAAAATAAATAAGTCTGCCAAGACATATCTGGCCGGAAATCCTTCCAAAGTGATTTTTTAGGGTTCCGTAGTCAAACTAGGAACCCTTATACCCATCCGTCTGTCACCAGGATGTATCTCAAGAACGGTGATAGCTAGACAGTTGAAATTTTCACAGATGATGTATTTCTATTGCCGCTATAACAACTAAAACTAAAAATAAAATAAAAAAAAGTGTGTGTGTCAGCTCCGACGCACGACTGGAGTTTACTCTTCAGGCCAGGCGCGCACCACGACTTTTTTTAGTCGCGCGATAACTTTGTCGCAGAAATAAGCGTACTTATGGGTTTATGAAAATCGTGCGCAAGAAATATGTCAGCTTAGGCACGGCAAAGCAAACTCGCAACATAACGAGGGCTACGTGAGCCGAAAGTTCATTCAACCTCTGCGCAGCCATCAGCAGAAGCAGCTTTCTCTCCTCGAAGGCTTCAGGAATGGCTTCTGGCAATATTGGGGAACCCAAGAGGTTGAAAGATCTCGCCAACAACACTTTCAGTCCGGGGAGCAGAGCACTGAATAAGGGGAAAGAATCGTGTGAGTTGGTACTGCAGGGGAAAAATTCGCATTTGCTGAAATTAATATCTAAACCCAGAGCTTTTAAACGAGGCAGGAGCATGAGCAAGTCTTGTTCCACTTCTTCAGGTTTACCACCTAGGGTACCGTCATCTAGGTACCAGATATTCAATGGGGATTTAACTCAGAGGTTACCTTTTGTATGGCCAGACAGAAAACTAAAGGGCCTAGCGGATCCCCCTGCTGTGCACCAACTTGGGAAAGAATAAGAGAACCATTGTAGAAAAGATTAGAAGCGGAAGAATATACTTGGAAAAGGAAGGGGTAGAGTGATGGCACTTTATCCTTCACTTCGGACAGTAAAACATCACGCTCCACTGAGTTAAATGCGTTTTTTAAATAAATTTTAATTAAAACGGATTCTGAGTTTTTGGTATCTACCGAAAAAGCCCGCGTAGCGTGAATTGAAGCCTCGCAGCCCAATCTTGTGCCAAACCCTAATTGGCAAGGTTGCAGATAAGCTGCCATTTCTTCTCTCACTGCACGGCATCCTAGCTTTGCCGTTAAGCGGCGGAAAGCGCTGCCTATGGCAATGGGTCTCATACCACCGTCTTTTTTTTTTAACAGCGCACATAAGGAAGCACCATAAATATAGGGGCAAACTTCAGGGTTTAATTGACCACTGAGCAAAAAATTACAAAGCTTGGCCAGATGTTCCAGGAGCCGAAAACCGGCGTCTCCCGCAGATGCAGACGTAAGCTCCTTAAGATGAACAGGGCGGATACCATCCAAACCGGCGGCCGAACTATTATTGAAAGAGCTGAGTGCCTGCACCACTTCCTCCGGCTTAACAGTTAAGGCAGAAATAGATATGTCAGGTTCCGGTGGAAGTACCAGCGGCCGGGACGGGGCTGGATGTGACTGCAGCGTAGCTAAAGTCTCAGGGCTCGACGGCGCCACGCCCTCATCCGACATAAGCACTCGCACTGCACCTGACAGATCCCCTTCATGTACTTTACGCTCAATTGTGTTCAGTATGGAGTGTGATCTCAAAGGCGTGGTATCTGCACCGATATTCCCACTGATATCAAAAGAAGCAGAGTTAATATTGCTCTTAACTTTCGTGGTTAAATTGCCCGTGGCCGACGCTTCAGGCGATTTGAGTGCGGAATAGGCAAAAGACAGAAAACTAAACCATTCGAGAGTGCCATTGGAGTCGATACACTTATCAATGAGGTCGCTCAATTTGCCCGCTGCCAAGTTTCGCGCCCCTTTGGGGATATGCCGTAACACACGCACTGCTTTAACGTAGCTAGATCACCAAAATCTAGATGAATGGGGTTGTTACCATGAGCTTGCTGAGCACAGACCTATGGACGGAAGGCCGAAAATTAAAAATTTCGAATGTTTATTTGACCGAAAGTTTAAAATCCCGAAAGAACGTTTGATCGAAAGGATGAAATACCGAATATTATAATCCCGAAGACTGTAATCCCGAAGAATGAAATCCCGAAGACTGTAATCCCGAAGACTATGATCCTGCCTGAAGGTTTAACTGTCGAGAATTATATTTCTGTAGTCTTACAGATTCTTCTCATTTTATACAAAGAATATTAACCTAAATTACGTAACCTACTTGCCTACTACTATACTTACTATTTATAAGTGAACTCTTCTGTGGAACCGATCTGCTCCGGCGCTGCGGGATGTGCAGCTCCTCCGCCCTAGCGCTGCCGTCAAATGGCAAAACGCTGCAACTTGAGTTACAGCGTTTTAAGTTGCCTTGTACAAAACGATTCCTTTTAGACTCTTCTATCATACCTTGTTTTCAGAATTTTTATATCTCATTTAATTAGGGCTGTAGAAAAGTGGTAAAACACGGTAACTATACGCTAGTCCAAGCAAAACATGATAACTCTAGTTTACTCTGTTATTTAAGGGTCAATTTCAACAAGACGCATTTTTTGTATCATTTCGGTGTGATTCTTTATTTTTGATTATTTTTGAGTTTTTTAAATGTGAAGAGATACTTTAGACTATATTATTAAACATATGTAAAAGGGACCCTGAAATCTGAAATAGTTTTCGAGATATTCGAGATCGAATATGAAACACACCACGGAATGATAAAGGTACACCAGGATGATAAAATAAGTGCACCGCAATGAAATTTCATACACCGAAATGAAAGAAAAGTGGCATATTATGAAAGCAATTTTACGTTTTATATTCGTAATATATATTATAGTGCCATTACATAATAATATAAACATATATCTTAATCTGGCATTAAAAACAAAATAAAAAAAATATTATTATTTCAACAATATCTATGAAAAGTGAAGCTACTTTTGATGTCATTCCGGTGTTCTCCTCATTTTGGTGGGGTATAAAGTCATTTTACTACACCGGAAACACCGGAATGAGAATGGTGGAATGAGAAACACGACATATTTTTATTTCTTAAAAAAAAAGGAAGCACTATATTCTAAAACTAATTCAACTCTTGAAATCACGAGTATACTTTACCTGATATATATAAATTCCAAACCACGCAGTTAAAAAATAAGGAAGCTATAACAAACTCCGGAATGACATTTTTTTTGTCCCCAGTCCACCGCGTTGAAATATTCACGTTTATACAAGCCAACGTATTGCTACTATACACAACCGGCCTCGTCGAGCGCCGCAGCTAGACTAATTCTTTGAAGTGCGTGGGGGACGGGGGGCATACTTGATCAAATTTGGGAAATAAATCGTTTCGAAACATTGTCGGCGGTAATGAGAAGTTTTCTCGGGACAAACGTATATGCACTTATTCAAGGGTATACAAAGGAGATATAAAACGGGTATTGTGCTTTTTTCGTTACCTATTTATATGGTAATAAAATAATGGTAACAGATTTTCTTTGACATGCATAGTATTTGACTTACCCGGCATTTTACAAACAAAACTGGCTTGGGGACAACCCACCTTGATGAGAAATTCGGTCTAAATATATATTTTTAAATTATTATGCGTTGAGTGTATTATATATACTAATATTTTAATTTTAGCTGTTGCCCGAGGTAGACAATGGCGGGCTGTTTCCGAAAAAAATGGTACTTTATTATTCAACCTTTCTGCACCTACGTTTTCAGTCTTGCCATCAAAAAATACTGCTTGGGAAATTGACCCTTAAACAAGACGTGACAAGACCGTTTAGTTATGCAGTAAAGGCAGAACGCTGTAAATGGAACTTGCAGCATTTTAGGAAAACCACCGGGAATAACCGCGCGATTGCTAACAACACGCCAAAACGCGGTAAGTAGCAATCAATCGACATAGTTATATTGAATATAGGTAGCTACAATTAATGAGATGCAAGTGTTTTTGCCATAACTCAGTATACCCACATAGTTTTATTCTGTTGTTATTTTCAATTTAACTATATATGTAAACAATTTGGTTGAGGTTACCAGTTGTTTTTTTTATTATTCATACTTAAATTCAATTAAATACTGTGTTTTTTCGCATTTCCATTCATTGATGGCATACAGAATAATCATTTGGGGTAATTCTACGAGTCCTCATTCTCCAAAAGCGTGCACTCAGATACGAGCTTTGTTTTAAGTAGATATTTGTTACTTAGTGAGTTTTGGTTGTCAACAGACGATTTCCCGTTCACCTATAACTATGAAAATTGGCAAGTAAGTACCGTCTTATACTACAAGTAAATATAAAGAAAACATAGAGTACGTAAAACTTTTTCTAATGGTAAAGTTAACTTCATCGCTGAGTGCAGTTTATCTTTTCGTTAGAGTGTGGTTACCGTACTTTCATAGTACGCACAGAACCATCGGTGCGATAGTCCGACTTTTATTCAGTTGACCGTCAAATTTTAAGTAAAGTTATGACTTTTTCACTAGCACTCATAATACAAAATAACTTACATGCTAAACATTATTAAATTATGGCTGGGGAATAATATGGCATAACGATGCAACTAAGACGTTACAGCGTTTTGCCACGTCATTCAGTATTCTTGTCACTTCAGGGTTCTACTGGCAAAACGCGTTTGCATTATTATTTAATTTATTGTCATAAAAATATTATATTTTCTTTTTCGGCTGTACAAAGTATATCATAATGTCTGATCTATATAAATTTCAACCATTTAAGATCATAAATAATAGGTAAATCCCAGGCCGAAATGTTCAAGACTTTAAACTCACTTTTCTCGAAACTAGGTTTTATGACTTGCAGCGTTCTGCCATTTGACGGCAGCGCAGCGTTAGAAAGTGCGGGCATCAAGCGAGTCGCAGCAGCTGAGGCTGGTCGCCGAAGGTGACCAAAAAGCCGAAGCTGCGGAGGCGAGCGTTGACAGCTTCGGTTCCAAACAAGTTCGGTTCGGTTGGCAGTCCATAACAGAATATTTTATCATAATATCGAATATTTAGTGTCATAATTTCCCACTTTCCCGGACTCTTTCCTTTTTTTAATCGACTTGCCACAGAACCGAAGCTGTCAACCCCGATTCCACGTGGTCTTGTCTGCCCTACCCCTTGAGTGTATATAAAAGCCCGGAGGCGCGGAGGGAGGGCAGCCCCCGGCCGCCGCACTTTCTTACGCTAGGGCGGAGGGGCTGAACATCCCGCAGCACCGGAGCAGATCGGTTCCACGTAAAAGTCAGATTAGTTTAGTGTCCTGACACTTTTAAAGTGCTCATTGACTTTCGGGATTATAAAATTTCGAGATTTTAAAAATTTCGGGATTATGAAATTTCGAGATTTTGAACTTTCGATTTTCTGAAAATAGGTAATTTGAGCTTCGGTTTATCGAATATCGGCTTTTTGAACTTTCGGTATTTTGACCATCGGTATTTCAACTACTAGGTATTATGAACTTTCGGGATTGTAATACGTAACCCGCCCAGCTGTGGGACGCTATAGGCTAGATTAAATTAGAAGATGTGTACCCACTACGCTGGATTTTTTCAATGACAGTCGATTTTTTAATGTACCAATAGTAGAAGGGGGCATTACCATATCTCTAATACAGCTGAGACCAGCTGAGGGTTCTTCATCAAATAAATAAATATCGGACAACCTTACACAAATCGATCTAGTCCCAAATTAAGCTCTAGAAGGCTTGTGTTATGGGTACTAGACGACGATATAGACATACTTATATAGATAAGGATATACTTAAATACATAGAACAACCATGACCCAAGCACAAATATTCGAGTTCATCACACAAATATTTGCCCTGGCCGGGACTCGAACCCGGGACCGCCGGCTCAGTAGGGAGGTGTCTACAAACCGAGCCAAACGCGTCGTCAAAATACTTCAGACCTTGGATTTTTGACATCAAATGAAGCGGCCCACTAAGTTGAATATTAAAATACTTAAACGGGTTTACTCACGTCATAGAAGTCGGATAACGCTCGACATGTTTCGAATCGGTACGCGATCCATCATCAGGAGAGATGATCAGTCGCGACGGCGGCCGACCGAACACAACAACAAGTTGAATATTTTTTGTAAAGGCGGTATGTCGATCTCTAATAGTTTGGTTGGGCTCGTGTTTTCTAATCAGAGTACTCCAGATCTTCGATTATCCTAGTTTTTAGGGTTCCGTACCCAAAGGGTAAAAACGAGACCCTATTACTGAGACTTCGCTGTCCGTCCGTCCGTCCGTCCGACCGTCCGTCCGTTCGTCTGTCACCAGGCTGTATATCACGAACGGTGATAGCTAGACAGTTGAAATTTTCACAGATGATCTATTTCTATTGCCGCTATAACAACAAATACTAAAAATAAAATAAAATAAATATTTAATGGCTCCCATACAACAAACTTGTTTTATGGTACGGAACCCTTCATGCGCGAGTCGGACTCGCACTTGGCCAATTTTTATAGTTTTCGCTTTATGTGGCCATTAAACCCTAACTCTGTACCAAATTTCAGCTCTCTGAATTTATGGGAAGTACTAGTTCTTTACTGATGATCATGAGTGAGTGAGTGAATGAGTGAGTGTCGTAAATGCGAAACTTTGCTTTCGCTTAACTTCGGAACTAAATGACCTACACTTGAAATTTTGGATTTTCAGAATGTGATTATAGCTTACTGGATGACAAAAACTTCTGCGTTCTGGTCTTATCCAGAGGTGCTCAAATAGGGGCCTGAAAATGCGGCGAAATGGTTCCAGTAAAGGATGGTACGGCAGTGTTTGCTTCGCGCTCGACTTGGCGGGGGCACTGCCGTGCCCCCCGATAAGAAGTCTATGGTATTGCAAGTAACACCGTTTAACTAGTACGAATATTTATATTTCGCATAATGGCCAAATGACTTAAATTTTAAAAATAGTATTGCAACGGTAAATGAAAGAGAAACAGAAATAAATTATACATTTTTAGAAAGAACATTTTCCATTCTTTACTTTTGTCATACATATTTTGGCCGAGAAGTGTGCAGTTTTTGAGATAACTAACCTTTTAGCAGAAAAAAAATATCAATAATTAAAAACGTTAGTATTTGGTAACAGATTGCGCTGATTCTATAAGTGATATCGCTTTTGTATGTATGAAAGGTTTATAGTAAATTTATTCAGGATTATTTCGTTCCTATTACACTTTGTATGTATCGTACACGGTTTTCTTTTAAAGTGGAAAATACCGCGCTCCGGGACACATTCGAGGTCGCGGGGGGGTGACGCTCACCCCTGAGAGGGGGGGAGAGTAGATAAATTAAACTTGGCTCTATAACCTACATATCCTGATAGATAAAAGTTGTCCTTTAATTTTGCCAAATTTTCCATACATTTCAATCTAATTTTCTTGAACTATTTATGATATATGAAAATTAGTTAGAAAATACAACAATGTATAACAATAACAGTGCAAATAATTAAACGCAGTATTTATAAAAAAGAAATTAAAGCGGGATTTAAATTAAAAGACAAAAATTTCAAATTTGTGTGATCTATTACAATAATTCAGCAAAAATGAGTTCAGACGAGTCTGACTCCGAATAGACGGCACTTCTCCATACTTAAAAGCGGAGGCAGAGTTAGCTAAAATAATTTACTTCCGACTAAATCCAAGGAGATATAAAAAAAATACAAGAGATTCATTAAATGGAAGGAAAATCAAGTTAATAATTGGTCAGATAATGTGTGATAAGGTCAGAATATTTCAACAATCTTTCTCAGGCAATCGGATGGCTACAAAGGAAAGAAATCACAAATATTCAGCAGCAAAATATAGAAAAGTTCTTAAATCAAGCTCTAGATGATAACCATTTTGGCGATGAATGTAAATAAATGCTGCCACTATTTGATAACGATATAACTATATCTTTTATCCAAGTATAAACTCATAATTATTTTTGTTATAGGTTGTTATCATGGGAGTTAATGGTGCCTGCGACGACGAATATCACAATGTGTAATAATAAAAATGGGATATAACAAAAATATTCATTGGAAAATGGCCGAATATGAATGTCACCTACAAAATATAAAATCTAATTTTCTTGTTTAATTTTTGAGAAAAGCACTATACTAATTTTACTTTTTTTATTATTTTATTATACGCGAACTAATTTTGCTCGAACACACACAAAATCCAACGCTCAGCTACAGTAATGTGGCAAAAAGGTTAAAATGTCCACAATCCACTGTTTGTTCCATATTGAAGAGGTTTCGGGAACGCTTAACTATAGAAAGAAAGCCAGGAAGTGGTGGGCTGCAGGGCGTAAAGTATAAAAAAAAGGAGGAACGCATCTTAAAGATATTTGCTTCAAATTGTAAGTTATCATCTCGCGATGTGGCAAAAAAAGTGAACATGTCCCAATCATATGTACAAAAAGTGAAACGTAGAGCAGGTTTAAGAAGTTTTAAAGCACAGGCGGCACCAGATCGGAATGCGAGACAGAATTTATCTGCAAAAACACGATCAAGAACACTCTATGAAAAATATTTAACGAAATTTGACTGCGTTGTGATGGACGACGAAACTTACATTAAAGCGGATTTTAAACAAATTCCTGGACAAGTTTTACACCAGCAAAAACCGCACAGACGCTCCTGAGGATTGTAAAACAAAAAAACGATCAAAGTTTCCAAAAAAATTCCTTCTTTGGCAGGCAATTTGTAGTTGCGGGAAAAGAAGCAGTTCGTTTATAACTACAGGAACAATAAACGGCACTATCTATCAAAAAGAGGGCTTACAAAAGCGGCTACTGCAATTTATAAAGAAGCACGACTCTCAACCGTTGTTTTGGCCAGATCTGGCCAGTTGCCATTACGCTGGACCCGTGAAGGAGTGGTACAAAGCAAACGGGGTGGCAGTGGTACCGAAAGTCAGCAATCCGCCAAACTGTCCAGAACTCCGGCCCATCGAGGAGTATTGGAGTATAATGAAAGGAATTCTTAAAAAGAGAGGCGGAGAGGTGAAATCCGTGGCTGAGCTGAAAAAAATGTGCTTGGGCGACCAAGAGGTATCCCGACGTGAAGGTGCAGTCCCTTATGAGTCGTGTTCGAGGAAAAGTACGATCGATGGCTTACTCGTCAAGAAATCTTGACTAAACGTTATTGTCATTTAAAATACATTAAATTTACTTATATTTAAAGTAAACGTTTTATGATTATTTATTAAATCTTTTCTATGATATTAATTTTAGTGTGCCCAAGTTTTGGTGTGTTCAACCTTTAGTCACAGTTCTAAGCAATATTATGAAACCACTATCCTATATCAATTTCAGAACCCGCATTGAGTTTTCCAGCAGGACTGTGCTCCAGCCCGTAAAGCAAAGTCTACTCAAGCGTGGCTCGCTTGCAATAACATCGACTTCATAATCATAAGGCATGAAGATCGGCCGTCCTCTAGCCCAAACCTTGTAAATTGTGCCCTAATTTGTAATCCTCTGGACTACATAGAGTCTGGCTAAAATATCTTTGCTCCAGCAATTTTAATTTTTTATCTGTAAACCGGTATATGACAACACTGAAGATAGGGCACTAATTAGTCTTGATACCTGTGTATTATCCTCAATTTTTAAACTAATATTAGATTCTAGCTGATTTAATATCAATAAAAAAAAGCTTGGTAAGTTATGCTTTGATCAGTATTGAATAAAGAGATTTACTAAGTAAGATATTTTGGAGGACTTTGGCCTTGTATTTAATGAGTTTACATACTGTAATTCAAAACAATAACTTCAGAATTTATTAAAATTCTGCCTGCCCGTTTATTGCCGGCATTTTCAGGATAATCAAATAAATACGTTTATTTTATCAAAAATATGCAAGTACTAAGGTTGTTGGTCACTCTTACCGGCCAAAGATTTGATTCAATGTAAACATTACCGTTTTTCAGTGATAATTGCCTCTTGCTGTTACTTTACATGATCATAATTATTCATTATGCGGAATAACAGTTCTCGCTCGCGACTTCTCTCATAATTAACACTTTTATTATAAAAAACTAACGAATATAAACAGAATGATAAACATCAACAACTTATTATGACAATTTATAAACAACTTAACATCTCACTTAGTTTGTATGTGTTTGACAGATCATTTGCCTGGAGAGTTATTCGTTCAGGTACAAGAGGTCCACTTTCCGAAGACACTGACTATTAGTCCGACTCTATAATATATGTTTAAAAAATTAAAAACCGCCCAAGAGCGAGTCGGACTCGCGCAGGAAGAGTTTCGTACCAATATTGAACAAAAAACACGTTCTTCGTAAGGTGTCCTCCTTTAATTTTTACTTATTTTCTATTTTTATTATTTGTTGTTATAGCGGTAACAAAAATATACATTCTGTGAACATTTCAACTGTCTACCTATAACGGTTCATGAGAAAATGCCCGTTGAACGAAATATCATGCAAAAAGCCCTATTTTGCATGGGAGCCCCCCCTAATTATTATTGTTTTATCATGAATAGTATTTGTTGCTATAGCGGCAACAGAAATACATCATCTGTAAAAATTTCAACTATCTAGCTACCACCGTTCTTGATATACAGCCTGGTGACAGACAGACGGACGGACGGACGGACGGACGGACGGACGGACGGACGGACGGACGGACGGACGGACGGACAGCGAAGTCTCAGTAAAACCCTTTGGGTACGGAAACCTAAAAACAAAGTGGGTGACAGAACTTATGGGCTGACTAGGTAACTTTGTAGAATCAGTCAATCGAATAAAGAAATTCGCATGTCCGGATGTTTGGGTGCCCAGTTGTACAGATCGCATTTTTTCGATAAAAAGTTGATAAGGCTTTATGCGGTTCTTAAAAATAAATAAAGTGGGGGACAGCGTAACAAGTATAGTATAACAACATGGTTATTTTATCTCTGTTCTTTTCTATTTTGTCTCTTTTCGTGTATTGTCAATTTCATGCACCCTAATCTGAAACATCTGTAAATATGGAAGAACAAATTGAAACATCAATATTATAGTAAGGTATCTTTATTACAAATATTTAAACGATACCTAATATTTACAGATAACAAAAGAGTTACAATCTGAATCTTTCCTGTCATTTATTAGAATTACTTTTGCCTAAATTAATTAGGTTCTCTACGAATCGCAATCATCAAACATGCAACGCACATAAAAATTAAAAAACACAATAGGACATTAATTATTAAATTATTCTTTATACTTTCGTTCGAACTACTCATTAATTTAAAAATTCTTATTATATATAATAAATATTTTACCACGCACCTCCGATACTACTACACAGAAGTATGTTAAATCATTAATTAGGAATGCGTAATCGTTAATACAATCACTCAATTGGTCTTTACCTGGTCAGACGATTTCTAATTAAGGTAATACAGTGCAATACCAATTTAATGGTATTTTTCAGTTGTTTAGTAAAACTTTTCCATTGCATACATGCAGCATCAAAAATTTCTGTCAATTTTAGTACGCAATTTAACATATACCGGTAATAAAATTGTCAGCTACATTGATGCTGACGTACTATGTCGCAATGCCCTGTATGTGATTAATTGTAACAGTAAGCGGCAAGGATCCGTCACTAACAGAATAACATTCATCAATTTCAATAACTAAGTAAGATCACTATCTACAGAAAATATAGACCAGTAACTGATAATAGCGACCTTTTTATTATACTTAATTTAACTTTTTTTTTCTAATTATATAGAATGGTTCAAATGTTCACATTGATGCGAAAATTTGAATGGTTCAGTTGCCTCTTACCATATTTACTATACAATGTTTCTTTTTTTATTTGTCTGCATCAATGTAAACATTTGGTTTACGCTAGCAGACGTTACTGCTTTAATAAAAATTTACTGGTGGTTCAATGTTTATCAAAATTGAATATTAGATACATATTAATAGATGTGCGGAATTCTAAGAAAACGAAATAAATCTATGATTGAAAAAAAAACGTAGTGTTATTGCCTTATTGGTGTTTATATTGTATGGTTTAATAGATCTTCACTACACCGTCCATATATATTTTAGTATTCAGTCTCAGAAACATCTAGAGCGAACTATGGTTCGCTCTAGATGTTTCTGTAGTAACTTTTTAAGGTTCAGACAATACGGAATGTGCACGCTGGTATGTTTGATGTACATTTATATAACATTCCGTACACCAGTTATGAATGAAGTTATCGCACACGTAGTATTTAGGCTCCACCACAATTCCCCAATCAGCGGTATCTCGTTACTGCAACGTACACAATGTTAGTACCGTTTCAACATGGCAACTACTTTAGAAATTCCATGTTATTCCGAGAATTAAGGTTTTTTTTTATGTATAACAATTATAAAATATAATAAGTAATTTTTTATATATACAAGGGACTTTAAATGCAAGGTTTAATTCTGTTCTCCAAACTGACTCTTATGTTCTGCAACTTTTTAAAAATATCTCTACAAGAAAAATAATATCTTAGTGTATAAATAGTTTCTTTTTCATCAAGTTACATATCATTTTCAATGATTGAAGAGATGTCAAATGTCAAATGAATAATCGCAATTGAAATGATACACTGGCTTAACGATTAAACTTTGAGGTCTAATAAATTGTGTAAATTATTATTTTTTCATGTCACAAAACAAAATTAGATCAGTTAAGTGAGTAGAATCGAACTTTACATTGAAAGCCCTATAGTCAGAATGTATATCATAATTCGAAGTAGGAATAACATGAAATAACTTACTAAAAAGATAAACTAAATATACATATTAGAACAATAATAAAATCATCGCTCATGTAAACGATTTTAATGCGCCGTAAAAAAGAATCAAAATACATCACTCAAATTTTATCACTTATCACCCAAATTCACCTAAGACAGCATTTAATGGTCTATAAAGACAGGACTCAAATATTTTCTGGTCTTGGCTTTATAATAAGTATGGCCTTCAATTTTAATTGCAACCTGCTTCAAAACTTAACGATATAAGTAAATTCCAAAACTGACAAACCCAAGCAACAATATTGCTATATGTCTCACAGTTATAGCAGTGTTAATCACAACACACGGTATATCTCGATCAGTTTTCTATCGAAACCTTCTAGGTTACTTATTGCTGAACATTTGCTATTTTACTAATATGAGTTTTTTTTACCAGCCGACTAAAGTTCTTGAAGTAAGCGAGGGACTTAGTTTTCGTTTGCCTGCGCCCATTATCTACCAGTGTGCTCATTATCCCTTCATACTATTTAATAGAATGCATTATGATATATAGAAGGCACTTGAAGATAACAAAAGTTGTAACGTGCGTAGAACCGCTACGCAAGTCTTTAATGTAATTATATGATGGAGCCAATTGTTGTACAGACAGAATATCAGAGTACCTAGACAGTACTCGTTTAACGTTCAATGTACACATTTTAACGCTATTTCGTGCCTGAGTATTTCATAAAAAGAATAGGAAACACCTATGTATAAACATCAATGGTGAAACGTTTAGAAACGTCTGATTTTGTGACACATTTTAAAATTACAACTCTTACAAAACCCTTAGTTGCAGCGACCGACATGCATTAATTCTCCAGTTTTAATGAATCCAGGCCAAGAATACGAAGATGCTTGTAATTTTCACTGTAATACCGGGTGTAACCGACGGTGTACCGAAAACTGAAACCATGGCTTCAGACCATTATTCTGGACTGGAAAATCGTGGAAATTTCTTTGAGAAAATTCACAAATTTTCCTCGCGAGTTTTCATTTTTTCTTTATTTTTCCGTTAATCGAAATCTACCGGTAACAATTTTTCATGAAAAATCGCATGAAAATAGCATTTTCCGCAAAACACGCAACGTATCACAAACAGTATTATGTAAGCGCGGGAAGTGGGACAGATAACGGTACTGGCCGGTCATTGATCCGCCATGCCAGTTAGTACGCGCCCGTTGGCCGTTACGGTCGGACGCATGATTTATGTTTACCTACCCGCACATTTTATTTGCTTTACTTGCTTGAATGAAAATAATCTTTTTAGACTGTTTTAATTTATCGGTCAGTTGTTATTGGTGTTAGGTACTACATACTAGTTGTGATCTGTGGTTGCGTTGTTTTTGTGGTTGCATTCATTCATGTCATTCGATGCGCATTGGCGTAACGGTATGTTTTGCGCCGACGACGCGTGAGTGGAATGGGGAGCGCCCGGACCGGTCGATGCTTGCCGCGTGCTCCCCTCCCCGCGCGTCTGCACCCGAGAGAATTGGACGCAATACATTGCGCGTCAAGTTTTATAATTTATTTTAGAAAATCTTATCCTTGAGTTTTCCAAGAAAATGAACACTCGTTTTCAGTTCGTGATTATGGTCTATAACTACAGTTTTCGTTTTCGGTACGCTGTCGGTTACACCCATTATCCAAATTTTGCGTTCATCTCTGTCGTTTTAAAAATAAACATATATATAATTAAAATAGTAACAGAGAATATATAATAAGTATTATCGAGAAATGTTACTTAGTTCTTATGTACTGCCTGCAAATTTGCCTATTAAAATCATTAATAACACATCTTCAAATTAATCACCACTCAATGATTTATTACCATACATAAGAAATGTATTTTAAAATAAAGTGTGTAAAATTAGTCGCACTTTAAAACCTCTAGACACACATTTAAATTAGAAATAAATTTACAGATTCATTTTGCAGTTCCTACAATACGCGTATACCACTTAATTATATTTATGTTATGGGAAAATATCGCTAAATCATTTGTTAATCAGTTTCAACACTAATTAATTAATACTATTGATCGGTGACGAGCTGAATATATGACTGAAACTAAAAAACAAATATAAACTGTGTAGTGATCGGACAAAACGACGTGACAAGTGAGTGGCATACTCACTTGTCACGTGAGAATATGCAAGATAACGTTCCTTGATCATGCAAAGATAATGGGAGTACTTCTTATTTTATATAGATCTGTTAAAACTTTTTGTGTCCAAAGTTAAATAACATAAAAAAGTTCATTCCAGAAATTACTCATAACAAATTCTACGAATGTTATCTGTTCTAGAGAACTATTCGGGAACAAACCTGATGGGAAATATTAAGTCTCAATATTTAGGTCTACCGAACAAATACACACAATTTACGTTCTACTTACATGTCGTCACAGTTCTATTCAACAAATCGGCATTACTCAATAACGGCACGTATTCTTGAATTTTATTTTTATCGGTACTACTCATCATTAATAACTGTCCGATGATCAACGTAACGTCTTTAGCGTTGACGTGTTATGAATTATAATATTCATAGTTGTTTGACAGATCTCTTGAAAAACCACCACTGGGAACTACTTGAATAATATAATCCTGACTCGTGAAAACCAATACCTTCGAACTTATGTATAGATGTGTTTACCCTCAGTAAAGGTCCGTGAGTTATAAAATCGTTAAAAATCCGTAACACTGCATATAAAACTAGATGCAAGACATCTCATAAGTAACTAACGAGAGTTCTATAGTATTCTTTACTAAATATTTACATGTAATTACCGTCAATAATTGTAGGCCGGTCTTATAAAGCTCTTAATAGTTATGAGGTGAAACATGAACGAACCATATGTTAAAAAAAAAACATCTTAAAAAGTGCCAATCGTTTTTAAAACATGCATTAAAATCAGAAGTTTATTCGTATGTCTTTGGTGAAATCAATTTGCATCTACAATCACGAGGAAATAATAAAACGTATATGATCAAAATTTAAGACATGTAAACCCACAAATAAGGGCATACTTACACGTTTCAGTGCTTCAGACGTGTTCATGTTATACAGAGCTTCAGAAGACTGGCCCTAAGAATCTCTTACTTCAGAAGAGGCTTCTTAATTTAACGACGATGCGCGGCCTGCAAATTGTAAGCTGTAATGTGACGCAATACTAAGCTGTTGACTCGCAAAACAACTCCGATCTTTACACTATATTTGTTTGGCTCTCTTCCTTCATAACTGCGGCAAATAAACCGTAAATTCGTTAATTTCGGTGCTTAAAAATTCTAATATCAGATAAATCGTTTACCTAACATTATAGACGAATTATACAAAACGAGGCAATATCATAGCCTCACACAATCATATATATTATATGTCTATATATAAATTAGAAGTCTTCAAAAGTATCATCATTGAAACTTTAGAACATGATGGTGTAACAAAAAATATATCCCAATCTATTTCCGACGATAGAAATGCTGAGGTATTTAGAGCCTACACTTTAAAATGCTCTAAGCGCTTAGTATACATTCCAATTCAAAAAGTTTGTTATTTATGTACTAAAGTGCAGTTTCGTTTATTCACTATACGACCGCACTTCTTACCGTGTCGACTATAACTAAGCCCAGACATTGCAGTATGTTGACAAATTATATACCATTCGACGAATATATCACTGGCTCATTAGCCTAGGCAGTGCAATAATTCCCTCAGTACCGAGTACAGTTAGCACATACATATAGCAAACACAGATTACTAGCTACAAGTCGAAGTGACTTCCGACTTCTATACAACATAATCTTAATTGATAGATATGGTCGTAATTTATTGCTTTTAGGAATCAGTGATCTTAGTTTTAAGTGAGTAAACCTAGACACTTAGTGGCGGGCGATTGGAATGTATACTAAAGGTGGAACTCGTTGGTGCACGAGCTGGATGCAGACGACGCAGAACGGGCGCGTGGCGAGGCGACGGCAAGCGGCGCGCGGCTCCGGGTCCCTGCAAGATACACCCAATGACTCTGATTCACTCAAAGATACAATAATTCTGATACAAAGTATGCTAACATATTAGCGAAACCAAAGACTCCGCATATAAGGGACACGATATTATCAAATGGTCGATATTCGCACGCGTAATCAGCCTCTTAGAAATACAGCGTGGTGAAAAGTGGCATGCATTTTGACAATAAATCTTAGTCGCTAAGGGCAAGTTGGAATTTAGATTATGGTTGATGGTAAGTTGAATATTTTTTTTGTAAACTAAGACTCCAGTTAAAATTTTGTAAATAGTAAGGCGCACTAAAGTACGAAGAAACTGTACTGCAATTCGGTTTATCACCCCATGAAATCTGAACAAAATAAAGAATACTTCTAGCTTGATTTAAACTCATACGATTTTCACAAATTCTTATATCCACACGGGATTTCGCGTTCCAAAAGATGTTTATTAAATGACATTCGACGTTTCGGACGTGATTTCGAAGGGACTCTTATTGAACGCGACTTAGTCCCGTTTTGTTATAATACTTCAAGCTTATTTTCTTATGAACACTTACATATGAGTACATATCGAAATAGGATAGTATATTCCTAACTGTGGAATGACAATAAACACTACATATTTGCTGCCATAACGCGAATAACTCGTTTTTTATGTTGAAAATGAAAAATGAAAATGAAAAATAGTTTATTTGGTTACAATGAACATAACAGGATGCTTATGAAGATTGCTAAAAAAACTATTGAAAAACATTCAATTCGTAATTCAATTCACACAACTTTTCGCCACGATGAATCAAATGACCTCCAACTTGATGGGGTTGCGTTGTCTTATGACTGAGTTTCTATGGCTAACTTCTAGCCCCGTCATACAATCAACTTCGTCATATATGAGGCTAAATTTAAGTTCAATCGGAATCCGGGAAGTGGGAATTCGATTTGATTACAGACAAACAGACACCGGGATGAAATAAACTAAATAAAAACTCGTAAATAACTTCATTACTATGTGATCGGCGAGTGAAACTATAATATAGATACGAAAGTAAAAAATCTCATGCAAAACAAACAAAATCGCAAAGCAATGTTTAAAAAAAAGCTCGTGTTCAAATCTCGCAATGCAACATATTAAATTGTAACTATGATTCCATTTCACTTTGCCTTTTCATCTACCTTGTTAAGCAATGGCAGCAAAAGCAACATATTCCCAGTGTCGCGTAGGCATATATGCAGTATATTGTCTAGAAGACTTGAACAAGTGGCCCTCCTAACAGATATTTGCACTAGCAACTTCCACAGTCCAATATCTGGTATATTACCACTTCTGAACAATAATCATACACATAGAAAAGCTGTTTCATGAAATACTTAAAACCGCACACATACTATAATCATAGATATAAAAATACACAGGCTTTTTCTGTGACTGCGCTTCGGGAACATTGGGTTTTTTCAAATAATTATTATATCTCCGTGCTAAATATTACGTAACTCTGAAGCTACGAATGTTACCATCTGCGCTCTAAATTATAAGATACCCATATCTACTATATAACTGATCCACTCCACTATATCAGAATTTTTATACTTGGTTAAAATCATGCATTTGACAAACAATCGCAATTGCCCTTATAATATGAAGTCTTAAAATTTTGTATTTTTAGCAAACTAAGTCTGCAACGAATGTTCGCCATAATATTAAATGTCGATTACGAGAAGCTCGCATTAGATAGTCGACTACGAACTGCTTCTACTGTTCCGCGTATACATTATATCACATCCGGAATATTGCCATAAATGTACAAAATGCAACGCTGGTTCTATTTGTATACTGAAGCAACCATTATTGCAAATGATCGACTAAATTTTTAAATCGTTATTAACAACTATCTCTGATAGAATTTATTTTGATGAAAAGTAAAAATCATTTATTAAGCCTCTATCTTTCCTCCAGCTTTTAAGTATAATTGAAAACCTAATTTTATAATCATATTATAAAAAATTAAGCTTCAATATATTTTTTTAAGAAATATAATTATTACAAAAAATACTTTTGCAAGAACATATGAAATCGCCATACGGTCCATCCATAATATAACAAATGTTTCTTGAAACATAAATCAGGTTTACCGTGCCACACATTATTCTACGCGCACATTCGAAGTTTAGAGCGGAGCGTTCGCTGCTTTATGGAGGCAAACATCATGACAATATTGATTATAGTACCTCTTTACTGTTTTGAAAAGTTGCTGTCGCACTGTTGTGCGAAATAAAGTACTCATTTCGCTGTTTTAATCACTATATTGTTTTTCATGAACAAAACATTACTTCTACTAATGGTAGACAATCACGTTTGGCTGACTAAAAAAGTGGTTATGGCGGAATCGAACCCGCTTAAATCTTAGTTTTCTAAATCGTTCAGTACAACTCCTTTCGTCGCCAGTTAGCGTTGGCGTGGTGTCTATAGAATTCGATTGCTATTGGCTTGCCTTGCCTATTACAGTGCTTGTGAGTAGTCTTCTATATTAGTCTTAAAGAAGCAATAAGGCAGTGATTTGCTTGACGCCACGCCACTGTCAGACGTATTGATAAAGAAGCCTGTTCCAATTACCTCATTATTTATCCTTAGCCGGCGTGGGGGTGGCGGCCTTAACGGGCTGTGGTATGATGGTGATCTCGTCGTTGATCTTCAGCGGCTTGAGCAGCGAGTCGTTGGGTTTGGCGGCCGGCGCTGCCTTACTCTTGTCCATGACACGCTTGGCCACGACGCTGTGCGCGGAGTAGACGTGGTTCTCGAACTGTTTGTACATGCCGAAGGTAGCCGTGCACACGGTACACTTGTACGACAAGTGCGCGGGTTTCAGCGTCAAATTGTGGTCTCTAGCTACGTGGTTGAGCAACTTCCATTGATATACCTGCAAACGTCAACATGCCTTTAGCCGATGGTTCATTTGTTTCTACCCTTCAATTTCTTGCGAGGATCTAGTTAAGGGGCGTTATGACATAGCATCTCTCTCTACCAACCTACGTGACTAGGTTACCTACTCGAAAACGTATACCCATACTCACTAATGGTAAACAAAATCACATGACTATCATATCATTTTACCTCATACAAAATAAATGAAATACTGATTGTCGTAACGACCGGAATCGTTTTTTGAAAGTTTAGTTTAGTTATTAAAAAAGATATTAATGGATTGAAATATGAATCGAATTAACGGTTAAAGGATGGTCAAAATTACGTAGTACATCTGAATACATTTTAAACATATTATTATTTATAAGAACATTACAAATGAATAGCCCTGGTAGATGGCAAAATCACTTTGTAATCCTTATATCTTTCTGTTTTAATAAATGCAGGGATGTTCATGCTATAAAATATTTAAAATTTATACATTATCCTTAATTTCATAAATTAAATTAATTACGGACTGGTTGCGTAACATGGATATAAATTTATAATTTCCTACAGCAAACTTTTCACCATACGATTAAATAAATAAATTTCATAAATGTTATAAGGTCACCTGGGACTGTAGAGGCAAATGCGACATTTGATATCATAGAAATGCAACACTTTATATACCACATTTTTTTTATAATATTAATAATGGCTAACTTTAGACAGTATGGGAGGTCTTAAAATGTTGTGGATCTATATCATCAAAAGTAGGATTTTGTCTAAATGGATGCTATAGTCCCAGGTGACCTTATACACCCTTAAAAATATGAAAGCTACTAGAAACTTTCCATTTATATAGCACCAATACAAGATCCAATTTTAATTCCCTTGGAATCATGAAGAGAAGTAAAAACCACTGATAGAGTAACTTACCCTGCCACAAACTGGACACCGTCCGGCGTCCTTTCCTTTGTTCGCGGCTTCCTGCATCGAGCTCGTCACCAGCCCGTGCGATCCCAGCAGATGCCGTTCTAGGCCCTGGTCTGTGAAGAATCTGAAAACGATACATTAACCATCATTCAAGTTGCTTGCTGCCGGTAACGTGGACGCTTTTTTCATACAAATTTACTAGCTGAAGAGTATTGGGAGATTACGATTATTGGCATGAATATGATTCAACATGAATTTTTCGAAATATATTTGGGACTAGAGCGACCCGCCCCGGCTTCGCCAGAGTATAATTATTCTTAAAATATAGATATATGTAAACGCGAACTTTTTTGAAGACCTATAAAAGAGAAACCATCCAATCTATATGCCAACGCGAACTTTTTTGAAGACCTATAAAAGAGAAACAATCCAATCATCTCTAACTGACTGACACGTTTTTTCCGACATCTTCAACAATCATCGTCATATTTCATCGAACTTACACATAACTTTAATAAATTATACACCAGAAGCTTCCTCAGGAATCACTTTGTTGATAAGTGAAAACTGCGTGTAAATCCGTTCCGTGGTTTTTGAGTATTTTATGCTTCTACACCGGTTCAGGCTGCGCGTTCTGTCAGGCACAGTTAAGCATTATAAAGTTGAAACAGTCACCTGAATTGACACTTCTGGCAGTTGAGCGGTGGCCTATTGTATATCATTTTGGGGTGTATTTTGACTTTGTGTATCCACTGCATGTGGTTGCGCAGCTGCTCGAGATCTTTGATGTACCCGTCGCAGATCTCACAGATGACGAAGGTGCTCTTGCCGTGCGCGGCGGGCGCGGGCGTCGGCTGCGGCTGCCGAGGTAGTGGCGTGATCGAGATGGATGGCTGGTGCATCGACTTGGGTAACACGGCGTTCTTGTTGTTGTTCTGCAAGTGTCAAACTTATTAAAACCTTATAGATTAGTGTCTTTTGCCTTTTACAAAAGTTTAACCAAGATACATTTTATATATTGTCATAAATATCGAAAGTAAATAAAATGAAAATACGACGCATTTATTATGATCGATACAGCAATTGTCATTCTAATGACATGGTTTCGGAAAATAGTTTTACATTGAACAAAACAAATCGGTACGAAAATTTCAGTAGTCGGTGGCAAGTCAATTTAACATTTAACAGGAAGTAAATAACGGGCAAACAATATAAAAATCAGTATTTGTTTTATTTAACCAGGTCAAAATACCCGACGGGTATAGGCGAATGCAAATTATTGATCTGCCTGCTACGTCTCAAAGCCGTGTGTATACAGCGTACATGTTTAATTACCTGAGCAGGTGTGGTCTGCCGCACCATGACGCCTCGGATCATGGTGGCGCCGTGCATCGTGGGCCTAGGGGGCGTGGCCACGGGCACGCGACCTCTCGCGCGGAACCCTGTGCCCATGCCCACGGCACCCGCGCCGCTCATGATACTCGCCATGTTAATGGGAGTCCTGCACATGTTGTTCCCGACCTGCGTGCGACCGAAACTGCCCTGGTAGGAGCCCAACATGTTGTTCCGTGATCTTGTTATCTGAAGTAGACGGAAAAACGTTAGTGAAGTATTTGATGTATTTAGCTTAGCAGGGAGTTCTTATTTAGTTTTACTTTGTAGTCTGTGTGATGCGGAAAGGGAATTGACAGGTGAAAGAATACTAACCTTTGGTATTTTCGCTGGAGGTTCCCACTCTATTGGCGGCGCTAAGTTGACTTCGGGCTTGAATTTCTTAGCACACGGTATAAGATGTCGCGCGAGCTTGCCCTTCCCGTTGTCCTCGAAGGGACAGTTGGCACACTGGTGGTAAGCCGGTGCTCTCTCAAGCTTCCCTCTCGTATTATGCTCCGCTTCCATATGGTACAGGATATCGTGAGGACTTCGAATTTCGAACGCACAGAAATTACATTTGTAAACGTTATTCTTCATGTGCGGCGTCTCCAGGTGATGCGCCATTACCAACATAGACTCTGTTTTGAAACTACAAAATTCACACTTAATTTGAGGATATCGGTAAGGAGCGTTATTTTCTTTACTAAACTCTAAATTTTTCATGAGTGAAGCTATAGACGACTCGGTCGCCTTGGTGCTGTGGCCGGCTTTCTTTTCCCTGTAAAGTTTCCGGTTTTGCTGCTTCAATAAATCGTTTTGTACATATTCTTGTACAAAGTTGAGTCCAATATTTATAAAGAACTTTCCAAGCGAACAATCGAAATAATTGTCCGACTTGCCACTGGTAACTTTATCCGTGATTAGTTCAGATACATCTTTAATTTCTTCTATTGAGTCCACTTTATCTTTAATAACAACCGTTTTATCTTCTTCGTCACTATTGATATCTTCTGAATCTGTAGAAGATTCACCGTCCCAAGACGCGTCGTCGTCGTCGTTATTTTTGCGTTGCCTTCTCTCTGTAAATTTTAACGAAACATATTGAATATGGGGGCAGAATCGCTTACTGTAACGCGCAAAAGTAGCAAAAACCGATAGGTTTCTAGTTTCCACTGAGCTCATAAATACGAATATTTTATTAGCTTCTTTTTCATTATAACGATGCTAACGATACATAAAAAATGATTAAAATAGTTTCATGATTTTGGGGTTCCCAAAATATATAAATATATATATATATATAAAACAACCAATAATGCATACCTTTCTTATCAGCCTTTTTCGTTTTCTTCTCCTCCTCAGTCTCTTCCTTACTCGGTTCCTTTCCCTTCTCCTTCTCTTCCTTCTCACTATCCTTTTCCTCTTCTTTTTCCTTTTCCTTTTCTTCGTCCTCAGACTCTTCCACCTCTTCACCACGCTCCCGTTTATCTTTTTTCTCTTGAGCTCGTTTTTCTTTCGCCAGTTTCTCTTTTTCTAATCTTTCTTGCTCTTCTTTGGCTCTTTGCTCTTCTAATTCTTTACCTAATATATCTACAAATTCTCTAAATGGCTTTATAGAAGGTTTCTCGTACACATAGGGTACAATAAATGAGGGTGCTTCTACGACGAACATATCGTCTGTCAACGACGGCAGTATTGACGGTTGCGGCGTCTGAGTGGCGTGCTGGGTGGACGCAGTATTTGTGTTAGTTTTGCTACTCACTGGGGTAACAGTCGTTCCGCGGGCTACGATACTCTGATACAGGTTCTCGGCACTCATAGTCGTGACGGATGACTTCGGTGGCGTCGGTGTCACGGTTTTCCCAGAAATAATCGAATTAGTATCTATAATAACTACCGTCGGTTCTTTCTTTTGGTTGTTATTGCCCATCTTATTTTGCTTAACTGCCATCGCAACTAAAGCCTTGGTATCGTTCACAACTATAGGCTTAGATTTACGAGTTAACGGATCTTCCATTTCTACTTCTTCAATATCAGATCCTTCGCCACCGTTTTCCATTTCGTCATCTACATATATTTTTCTCTTTACTGCTCTACTGCTGCGCCGCAGCGGTAATTTATTATCACTAACAGTTGAACCCGATTTGTCATCATTGGTCATCACACAGTCATCATTATCATTATCACTTATAATCTCGTGAACTTCGGGGGTGGGCGAATCGCGAGAGTTGCCATTTTGGTTGTCAGGTCCATTGTCATTTTCTAAAATGATAATATCGTTGCTTTTGTTTTTGGACTGACTATCTTGTGACGTATCGTCGCCACCGGGCTCGGAATCCGAATTAATACTGACAGTGTCCTCGGCCCTCGGCAAGGCGGACAACTCCGATCCTTCCTCCGATGAATCTTCTTCCGAATCAACCTCGTCGTCCGATTCCTTAAAATAAAATAAGAAATAAGACTCGCGGATTTGGTACTTAATTAAAGGAGATAACAGTAGCAGTTCATAACTTCATAAGACTACAATATACGTTATTTCGTTTGTTTACCTTTACTTAAACAAACTGATATTTTTTTAACCTTAGTACATCGCTAAAATGTGTATTAATAACCATACGCAACTTATATCACAAATAAAGACTTCCTTGACGGTGTGCCACGACAAGGAACCTTCTGCTCGCGAGTCCGATACGTACAGCGCCTATTTAATTTTTTTATTGCTAAAAACGTTAAGCCAAAATTCAGAATTAGATAAGCCGTTTAACGTGATAAAGTAACATATATACATTAAACGATTCATCCGAGTGGGTTTACTAAATCAAACAGGTACTAATACTAAGTTAATACCTCACAAACTAATAAATTTACAAATAAAAAGAAGACAATCTCATTAAAAGACACGTGTCTGATTACTAAATGCCTATTAAATGTATCTTGAGCAACGCTAAAGTACTAGCTTAGTAAAAAAATCCACGCAAAAAATGAGGTCACTGGAGTTCATTGACATCGACATACAAAAAAATACCTGTTATTTTTATTCAAAGCTCAGATTTCGTTCATGTTTCAATTTGCGTAAAGTTGAACAGTTTGACATCGACAGAATATATCTGTAGCCGCTGCTGTTGTCCGTAAGGTCTCCTTTTATTTCGACGATAGTTTTAACTGTACAGTTACAATCTATGTTCTGTCTCGCTCCATTTTTGTAGCTTAAAGTGAGAGGGGCATTGATTTCCGAACTTATGTACCGTGTGGTACTTTATTTTGTACACGAGAACCAAAGAGCCAAGGTTCGATATGTTTAGCGAAAGTACCCAATTAAAACGTTTTTTCGTTTACACATCAAATCGAGTCGGTGAGCCTCGTTATACAACGCGAAACCATACCTAAAATAGTCAAATACCTAAATTGACTTTGTTTTTAGAATATCAAAGCCAAATTATGCCGATAAAGCATGAACCGACAAAAACGGAACCCTTATGGGATCACGTGGCACGTTGTAGTCCGTCCATCTCTCAATACCCTTATTTTTCTCAGGAAAGCGTGGCGGTATCAAGCAGAAATTATTATCAATTACACAAGGCTGCCTTACTTAAATTTCAATTTATGGAAAAGCATCCGAAAACGGTAAATTTGTAGTTACATTACAAAATGATTACTTTTTGCGATTTTAAACTTATGTGAAGTTCGTCAACTAACCGCGACCTATGTCAATCTATGGGAAAATACAGTTTTCCAATGGCAAAGTTAAGTTTGTGCCTCAGATATCTTTTCGTTCGAAAAACGCTCAGTACTTTCATCGTTTGTACGGTACGGACCCGTCGGTGCGAGTCTCACTTGAACTTGACCAGTTTTATTATTGGAATAATGGTATATTTTTAGAGCCGCTCTATAGTTTTCGATCATCGCATTTTCGTTTCTATTTCTACCCTCGACAAAAAGTCTAATATGTGATCTATGTATTCGTCTGCGGCATCGTAGCTCCCTAAACGGATGAACCAAATTTAATAAGATTTTTTAAGAAACACACAAGGAAACGTTTTAAACTTATATTTCATATATTTAGTTAAAATAAAAGCAGTCGTTTCCAAGATTCAGCTTTGTTTATTCTAAACTATTCACAACAGCCAATATTGAAGCAAATTTTTCCAAATTTTGCAGTTACGGTCAGTTTTAGTAGCATTTATATACCATTCCACCCATTAACTGAGAATGTACTTATGACCAGCTGCTTGTTTCTAGGTTATTGTACCTATTCTAATTTAGGTTATCTGAGAGAGAGCTATTTATTACACACATGCAGAAACCCAAATTATACGTGGTCCTATATATATATGGAGCTTACACTACAAATTAAGTACGACACTGTCGTATGTTGTCACTGGTATTTTTATTGACCACAGAGGTTACAAAAACTCTCTTGGAACCATTAAGTCTTCAAGGACTTAGTAAAATAAGTTTATGGTTAAAAACGAGCTACCAAATTTAGAAGATTCATGAATATGGCTGTAAGATATCGGATGAAAAATATATAAACAGCAGAAGTATGTATGTATTATCTCATTCCATGAACGCTTTTTCTCATCCTATGAATCGTGTTGGATGAACAATAAAATAATAAAGAGTAATCATAAGAATACGGTGAAACATGCATTTACCTCCTTCGCGCAACCGATTTATAATCAATTTTGTATATGTAATGTATATGTATAGCAGTTTTCTCTTTTCCGCGCTCTGCGACTACGATACCTACATTATAAGCAGTATCCAATTCAGCTAACATTTTTTCTTAATTTGCTACTTTACCGCTAGTCGCCCCGCTCCCGCTCTAAACTGATGATGAAAGCGGCAGTTCGTGCTCTAGACTCGACCGGCGTTTGTTGTGCTCGGGAAAACCGGGCGACGGACGCTTATGTACGCGCCGCGCCGCTAGCAAACAACTCATAGACGAACACACTTCACATTCGTCACTATTTTCACGCCAGGCTGTATGTAAAGCTGTGCGTCAAGCATAACTCTGATACGCGACTCTATGTCGCGCGAAGTCGCGGCAAGATACGCTAGCCCTGCATGTCTTCTATATTCATCGTTCTCTGTTATTCTAAATGTTGTCGCGTGATTTTCGTGATCAAAAATGATTGTCCTACTCATACTGCACATTGGAGGATAAGTGAGCGGGACAAGCAGAGATGGGCGCTCATGGGTAAATATACCGGGTATTTACCCAATATACCGGGTATTTACCCAATATACCGGGTATTTACCCATTTATACCCAAATTAGTGGGTATAAACCATCTATCATCAAATTTTTGGAAATAAGTAAAGAGTTCAATGTGATATTCAACTAAAAGGTCGTTTCTTATAAATTAATGTTTATTAAATGTAAAATTTATGAAATTTATGAGATATTTATGAGATTTATGAAGCGTCTTACATTATTTCACGTAAAAAACTTATGTTGTATTCGTTTTTAATGGAATTTAGTGAAATAATATTACATATTATAAGGTATAAATTTAGAAACATATTAACATACAATCGATTTACCATCACCAATAATTATTTTTTAAATACTCTAAAAATGTACTTAAAATCATATCGTAGATTTCAATAATTAAGAGAAATATAATTAAGGCTACTTCTAGCCTGGTTATTAGGGTACTTCTGTTTATTCTAAGTTTTCTTCAGATTCAGACTTTCAGATTCTTCAGTAGTTTCTAAAAACCAATCAGAGCGCGGTTACAGGTAGCGTCACTAGATCGTTATCTAGTGCGACCCGGCAGACGCGGTCAGTTATCGTTTATCAGCCACAAGGTTACGACTCCTGTACCTTCCTCCATCCACCGACTATGTAGACAGCTAGTGACAACATCAGAGGCTATACGTCCACACTCCACACTGCGATTCAAGAGATAACACTCTGCGGTACAAAGCCGAAGATCAGGCGGAGATCTTTGCAGCGTGCCTGGAGCGCCAATTTATTGCAAACCCGACGACGAACGACGACCACCGATGGCGTGAAGCCTACGGCACTTTGCGGAACCATTACGAGCAGAGGAAGACCCGGTCTTTTTCTCGGTCAGCCAGGTTCAGAAAGCCCTCCAACGATGTGACCCAAAGAAAGTCCCGGGCGCCGATGCGATCCCTAACTCAGCACTCCGTCACTTGCCACAGTACACCATCGTGGCAGTGACGCACCTCTACAATGGTATCCTGCGCTCGGGCCACTTTCCTCAGACATGGAAGCTTGGACGGGGGTAGTCACGCTTCCCAAACCTGGCAAAGACCGAAAAAGACCGGAGAGTTATAGGACGATAACTCTGCTCAGCACCCTCTTCAAGGCGCCACATGGGGAAACTCCTTCCACACATAGAGCCCGAGCCAGAACAGTTCGGGTTCGAACGACGCTCCAACTCACGCGCGTGCTGCACTTCATGGCCGACTCAATAAACAGAAAGGAGCGCAGTGGCCGTCATACTGGACATGGAGAAGGCGTTTGACAGAGTATGGCACGAGGGGCTGCTGTACAAACTGTCAAACGCCACCACCCCCCGCCACATAATAGAAGCCGTCCGGTCGTTCCTGCTAGAGCCCCGATTCCAGGTTGCAGTGGAACAAGCTGTCTCCGCTAAACGCCCAATCCGCGCGGGAGTTCCCCAAGGTTGGTGCCTCTCACCTGCCTGCTACGCAGTTTACACCGACCAAATGTCGTCGGAGACGTCAAGTTGGGTCTGTTCGCAAACGACGCTTACTACACCTCATCCATCAGCCCGGCCCATGCTGTGAGGAAAATGCAGGCCCAACTTGACGCCTTCCCAAAAGGGCTGAATAACTGGAGACTGTCGGTGAATATCGCCAGAACCCAGGCGATAATCACCGGGAAGAAGAAGACGCCGCGGCCACTACGCATTTCCGACCAGGAGGTGCAGTGGCAACACACAGTGAGGTGACCTGGGCGTCACCATCGACAGGAACCTCACTATGAAACAACACGTGGCGGAAGTGGTCACCAAAGCCAAGACCGCCCGAACACTCCTGAGGCCAGTACTCACAAGCAGCCTGCCAATCGGCATCCGCACGAAGCTGGGGATTTACAAAACGTACGTGAGGTCCATGCTCACGTACGCAGCTCTGGCGTGGTACGCCCTAGTGGCTGCCACCAACAGGGACAAAATCCAAGCGCAAGAAAACCTGGCACTTAGAACAATCACTAAATCCCCGCACTACGTGCGGAACGACCATCTCCATGGGGCACTGGGATGGGAAAACATAGATAAATTCGTCAGACGACTGGCACTCAGGATGTTCCGCCAAGCCGATGAATCCCGCCACGTGCTGCTCCGAGGTATAGCGCCACTTCACGGACACACGCCCGCGGCCACTCCCAAGAGAATTGCTGCCACAGACTTAACAAGACGCCTCAAGACAAGCTGCGGAGAGACCAGCTGCAAGATGCAATGCAGACAAAAAAACATAAAAAAACAGACAAGGCCTTCGAGCAGTCAACTGACGCCACAAATCGACTACCAAAACCCAACCCGTCATTACGAGCTGCGATAAATGTAGTCTCATTGCGTGACACACAGAAAAGGCACCCCCACACTCCAGAATGGAGAGTGTGCGATGAAACGTAGTATCGAACGGCTGATGATAACTCGGTCATATTCTCACATATTTTTTATTAATTATCTAGCTACCGTATCCTCGTTTTCCTATTAAATTATATCTACAGATATAAACAGGTAAGTACACGGTAGATTGAGTAAATACCGTAAATTTAGGTACGAGTATGTATGGTTTTTACCTATTGCCCATTTCTAGACCCTGGAGACCATTCTAGACCAGAGGTACTTGTCAGGACATTCAAAAAACCCGAACACGATAGGATTCTGTTAAATAATTGAGATTTTTCCTCAATCAAGTACCGGAAAGAGAGTGAAATTGAACTAACAAGATTTGATAATAGGTATACCGACAAGCATACAGCCAATACCTCATAAAAACATGATGTTAGTGGTGATAATAGCTATTTTGTAACATTTCTACACACCCCTAATTTAATATTTTCAATAAATATAGTACAAATAGTTTATACCCACCAAATCGGGTAGAAACGGGTAAATACCCGGTAGATTGGGTAAATACCGGGTAAATACCCGATAAATACCTTGGGTATTTACCCACCGCCCATCTCTGGGGACAAGGCACTGTCTAGGCCGTATTTGGTCTGAAGGTGCGAACGAAATTTAAAACCGTGCCGTGCTAACAAATCAAAAAGGGTGCGGTGATACCGTTCCGTCTAGTCTAGGGTCCCGACGCCAGCGTACTAAGTGCCATGAGAGCCATATATGTACAGGTTCTGTTCATGTATAGGTGACCTAATGGAGAATGGTTGCAATTAAAAAATATATATTTTTTGTTTATAGTTAGTAATAACCCCCCTCTTAAAATACTTAAACGGGTTTACTCACGTCGTAGAAGTCGAATAACGATCGACATGTTTCGAAATGGCTGAGTGAGATACGAGGGTTGAAAACGTAAAAAAAATACGAATTTCAGCAATTTCGAAACAAAGAGGTCAGACAGCTCACAGAGACACTTTTTTAATTCTTTTATAATCAATTAAGCAGACTACACCAAGCAATTGTATACAAATCCGTAACTTTAATTTAAATCGTATTAAAATGAAGTTTAAACAGTATCTATAAGCTCATCATTATTATTTAAGGGGACGGGTACTGCGAAACTAGCGCCACTTTCGATTTTTTTCTTATACCTTCATAATCTGATATTTTTTTAGAAATAGCTGAAGTCTAGGAGCTAGCAAAACACCTTTAATATTTATTAAATGACTTTACACAATTTGTTCACTGTAGTTTATCCACAAAACTTGTTCACGTCAAAAGCGGCCACAATAGTTTTGGGCAAGTTTTTAGAGATAACTAAAGAACAAGAAATTGTGTATAATGATTTAATAAATACTAAAGGTGTTTTTCCAGTTCCTCATATCTTGTAATTACTGAAAATTGATCTGTTTTAGAAGATATAATAAAAATTCGTAAGTGGCGCTAGTTTCGCAGTACCCGTCGCCTTAAATGACTTTTCCTTCCATATTTTATAATCACAACTCATCAGGAGACTACGTCACTACGCGAAGCAACTGTATGAAAAGCGACCTATCGCGAGGTAGCGTTGCGCAACCATTGGTCAAAGACCCTAAGCCTCCAAACTCGTAACCTACTTTTCACGATTACTAGGTGTATCTCGGTGCAAAACATTCGTCAATTCAAATCAGTACATCTGTGTTAAGGAATAAAATCGCCGTTTTGGTAATTAACGGCTGTTTAGGTAACAGACTGGATTGACATGATTTTCCGTTAATAATTGACAGATGATAGTGAATATGAGCCTGTTTCATGACAATTAATGTGAGTGAGACTCGAAAAGCTTTATCTGCTAGCTTAATTAATCACTGAAGCGGTGAACACCCAAGACAACTAGATAGAAATAACGTAATGGTCTATAAACGATCTTCTTGATGAATTCATAGGTTAAAAAACCGGCCAAGAGCATGACAGGCCACGCTCAGTGTAGGGTTCCGTAGTTACCCAACCTTCACAATACACGGGCTTAACACAGCGGTAAACAGGTTTAAATTACGAGAAAGATTTCAAGCTCTATAAAAAGGTCGTAAACGCCAAAGTAAATGTAATCACTTATTACCTTCTGAAAGTTATCGATTATACGCGCCAGATTGAGCGGAATGTTTAAGTGCAGTATTGCACTTTACTAATATGTGTAAAGTTCGAAGTATAAGGACACCGCGCGGCACTTACGTCATTTTTAAGAAAATTATGAAATTTTACGATAACTCAAAAACGGCTCAACCGATTTTATTCAATATAGTTTTCATTGAAAGTACTTATAAGGCCTCATTTTCATGAATTTCCCATTATTTTTTGACCCGTGGTTGAAAAGTTAGAGGGGGGGGAAACTATTTTTTTTATTTTCGGGGCGAATATTTACAAAACTGCTGACTTTATCAAAAATAATGTTTAAAAACCCGTATTATTTTTAAAGACCTATTCAACGATACCCCACACAATAGTATTGAAACGAAAAAAAAAACACTCCCACTTTAGGTATTCGAGAGGTACCCGAAAAAAAGTTTTTTTTTGTTTTTATTTTACAGTTTCGTCGGCGTAATACATACACATACCTACTCATACCAAATTTCAGCTTTCTAGTACTAATGATCACGGAGCTAAGCCGCGGACGGACGGCAAGACGGACAGACGGACATGGCGAAACTATAAGGGTTCCTAGTTGACTACGGAACCCTAAAAACCGGCCAAGAGTATGTCGGGCCACGGCCACGCTCAGTGTAGGGTGGGTTCCGTAGTTGCCCATCCTTCACAATGGACGGGCTTAAAACAGCAGTTTTAAGCCAGAGGTTTAAATTACGAGAAAGATTTCAAGCTCCATAAAAAGGTCGTAAACGCGAAAGTAGCTGTAATTACTTATTACCTTGTGCAAGTTATCGATTATACGCTCCTGATTGAGCGGAATGTTTTAATGCAGTATGGCACTTAACTAATATGTGTTATAACGTTCGAAATATAAGGACACCGCGCGGCACTTACGTCATTATAAAGAAAATTATGAAATTTTGCGATGACTCAAAAACGGCTCGATAGATTTTATTCAATATAGTTTTATGATTATTTTGTTAAAACTGAATCGACAAACGACGATCCTATATACTTATCTAACCTACTCACAAAATTTCATGAGAATCGATTGAGAAATGTGGCCCGCAGGCGAGAAAGGCCGGAAATCCGAACATTCAAACATCCAGACATACGAAAGAAATTTAGACAATGCTGAAACAGACGCTCCGCTCTCTTGCTCAATTATTATTTGGAACTTCCATTACATTTGCCAGGGGGCATGGCCTAGGAACAAACTTGTATGACGGTAAACGCATATATGCGTTGCTGGCAATGAATGCGTTAACGGTAACCACGCCATCGGATGTGAAACGCGTATTTTCTTAAAAGGCGCACAATTCCGCAATTATTTTGACGGAGTTTTAAAGTCAAATCATGGAATCAAATATGGAAGGTATTGTGAGTTACTATGACTTGCTATTGACAAATATTTTAAAGCAAGTTTTTGTATAAGCACTTCGAAAGTCGCAAGTACTGTGTGATTTTGTTTGCCCCCCCCCCCCCCTCTCATTTTCCATGGCATTCAAATATTGTTTTGGTTAGTAGGTAATAATAATAAACTTGTTGACCTAGTAGTGGTCACGAGAACATGAGCTTGGTTAGTACAGTCAGCATAAAAAATAGTGACAATTTGACATATGCCAGCAGCAAACTATTTATCATATTAACAAAAATTACGTTTTCAAGAGAAAAGATCAATGTGTTTTACCAGCAATCGTAATAATAGCACTTAAAAGTACCTAATAGCGCCCTCTAAAAGCTATACTCTCGCGCGGGATAATATAAAGTAAAAAATCACGTTTTTATCGTGATTACATTCCTGTGAAGACATGGTACATCATTTGTTACCTTGGTGCATTAGATCTACTAGCAGTTATTTCAGTTACCATTATCAACTTGGTCTTAATAAGAGCTTCAACCCACACCCAGGCGCGGACACAGGATTTCGTTCAGGGGATTTCAGTATTGACGGAAAATCCCGAAAATGAATAAAAAAAAACACAATTCGGGCGCCGGGCCGTTATAGGCCCTTTGTCCTACTCGTGCTCTTTCTATCCGCACCTGCCTAGACTACTATAATGAAATAAGGCATAACTAGATACAATTTAGTTACATTGGTTGTTATTCATGTTTCTTTGCAACAAAAATAGCCGCTGTACCTACCTACCCGAAATTTAATAGCTGAGAATATGACCGGTAGCCGAAAACGCGTACCTAATACCCGAAAATAAGCAATAAGTATCCAAGAAACAAAATCCAATTTAATTTTCTAGGTAATAAATCTTTCATACCAACTAGGATTAGGAAACGGAAAAAAAACGTATTACTGAAAAGCATAGAAATACCCGTGACTTACCTGTGCCGTCACGTGCCACTCGTCTGGTATAATATATTCTATTATGCATGAATAAATAATCATTTTCCATCGGATTTTGCTGGAAGAGCTTGTTTCATCCAATTTAGTTCAGTTTTAATCCAATGTTTGTCCTAAAATCATTTGCCCTACCATGTTTGACGTAACATTAATTTGTCATAATGCTCTTGTGCCAAAATCCATTATTATGACGACGCGGTTGGCGCAGTCGCGCAAAACAGTAACTGTTATATTTTTCTAAGATGTCCGAATGGCCATAAAGTGCTTAACTTGTAAACATGAACACAGAAAGCCAGATGTATGTAAGTAACAAAAAAAAAGCTCAAACTAATTTATAATATATCATCTTTACGTAGTGAGGAAATTGTAGGGACGCGGAGAACCGATGATCTAGTCAAGATGACGACGCGGTTGGCGCAGTTTATAGTGCACCTGCCTACTGAGCCGGCGGTCATGGGTTCGAATCCCAGCCAGGGCAAATATTTGTGTGATGAACTCGAATATTTGTTCATGGGTCATGGATGTTATCTATATACGTGCCGCGGCAGAACTGAGTTATCCCCCGCGTTTAAAGAAGACCTACGTCCATCTTAGTTCATAAAATATTGCGGCAATGGTCTTAGGGCATTTGATATGTGATATAAAATTTGGATATTTAATTGTTAAGACAAATCAGAATTAGTACATAAAATATTAGGGCAAATAAGTATTAGGAAATTCAAAATAAAGACAAAAATACTATAGCAATGCATTAGGACAAACAATCATTAGGGATTTAGGACAAAAGATACCACGGAAAACAAAACTAGGACAAAATAGTTTGGTGATTCCAAAAAGAGATCCATTTTACTGTGTTTCCTATTTTCAAGCATTCTTCTCATATTAAGTTTGTCATAATAAATTATATTTTATTTAAACACCTTATATTAAATTCAATAAATTAAATATTACTTATTATGTTAATGTACCTATTATAAGTACTCGAAAAAGTTATCTCAACTTTCTCTAGGTATGAAAAGACAGAAACTTTGGATCTTAAAGTTGGACGAAAAGACTTGCCATTATATTTATTATGACTTATATAATAGAATATGAATTTGGAAAGTTATTCATGAAATGCCATTGGAATGTATTTTATGAAAAATATTAAAATATTAATTGTAACATATTATATATTTTTTCATACCTAATTTGTCTTAATTTGTTACTGAATTTAAAGTTATTATGATGTAGTTAAATTGTATTATTAATGATTATTGTATTATTGTAAAGAAGTTAATTAAGTTGTGTCAATAATAAGTTAAATACATATACCATTATTTCAAACACAATTTATATTGTCTATTGAATAAATGCTATGTCTATTACTGATAACTTAAGTATGAAACGAAACAAGTACTATACAAACGTTCAGATATTCAGTTATGTATATCATATACAGCAGTGGGTTAGAGAAGAAAACATATTTAAACATGTACAACTCACCTCGTTGACGGTTGCAGGCCTGCTGCAGTTATTTTCAACGTCTTTGCTTATATCATCCTCACAGCTCATTATCTTCTGTTCAACAAATATCTTCTTATCCTGATTACTATTCAAAGATTCTGGATATGATTCATTACTATTGCCACAGTTATTTTCCAAGGGATTATCTGTAACATTATCACTAGTTTCCGGGGTAACTATGGAGTGTTGCTCAGCACTGTCGTTCTCATCATCTTCATGGCCTGAGGCCCCGTCGTCCTGATCATCAGGCTCTTTCTTATTATTATCTAGGTGATTATTAATTTCTGTAGACTCAGTATCCTCCAATTTATTTTCATTTTCACTGTCTTCAGAGGTAATTTTATTACAGTTTGTGTTCACTGGAGAATTAGGAAGAGATGTTTCCATAGGCTCCTCCATAGTGCCATTCACTTCTCCATTCATATTGAACCTAAGCTACATTCCATGTGACAATACCTGTCAAAACACAAACAATACATTAGGTTAGGTTTACTAATCCCATGATGTTCAGAACTGATTCCAAGTGAATGAGCGTCACATTTTTTTTAGAGAACACCGCCCCCTCCTGCCGCCCCTCTCCCCCCTGGCAAGGCGCTAGCAATCAAAATGGCGGTTCCATGGTACAAGTCCGTACACCTAGCTACGTGTACATAATGTACTACAATTTCAAAGGTCACAAACTAAAACTAATTTGGAGATCACATAACTAATTCTAGCTTTCAGCGCATTTGAATACCTAATAAAAATAAATAATTGTTAGGAATGCGATCGGCAAATTTCGCTCCAAATTCAATACACACTAATCTTATGTTATGTATTCCTATTATTTTATCGCAAAAATATAATCGACAAACGTTTAGATAAAATAAATGCTCTTAAATAAAGCGTCCCAAACGAAAAAATAATTGATCATTTTAATAAGAACAATTCTTAACGATAACCAAAGTAAGTAAACAATCAATGCCGGTAAATAACTAACAATTAATGACACAAAACATCAGTATTTTTGTAACATTTATAAATATATGCATTTTAAAGTACTTTACCCAGCACAGCGTTCGGTACGCTCCTCCGAACCTTTCCTGATACTCGTTCACCACTTGGTTATTTCAATGGTGGAAACCAGAACAATTTTCTTCTTCTTACTGGCTGTATACAAACAATTTATATTGAAGTGAGAATAAGCTTAATGTATTTAACGCAATCTTGAGGTTAAGTTCACATGTATGCTACAGCATTTAATTATTGAATAAATTTTTTAATAATTAAATATTAGTGACGGCAAAATGCTCTCACCATCGCACAAACGCAATATGGCGGCGGGAGCTGAGTCACGTGACTATTCCAGTGGCGCCCTCTGGACAGACCTTACTAAGAACTCAAAAGTCCCGCCTCATTCTCCCGACTTCAAAAAAAGAGATAGGCCTAAATACATAATTTTAACTTACTAACCGAGAATGATAAAAAAAATTAGCACGATGCACTTTATAAATATTTACTTTAATGTGGACTGGTTGGAGGTATGTTTATTAACTTCGGAGGTTCAGGTTCAGCAAGTAACTTAGGTAATTAATGCCAATAATAATAAATAAAAAAAAATGAGAAGTAATTATTATTTGACATAAGTCCAATAACACTCTTGTGGTAACTTGTAATTGTGAAATAAATGCTAGCCTTTAATTCTGTATTCATAAACTTTATAAAATAAAACGTTGCATTAAATGAAACGTGGTAGGTATCATCACATCAATATCGAAGACAATAGCATCGCGAGGCCATTTTTATAACAACTCGACTTTAAGATCGACTGAAAAAACGTATTTGCTTCTTCTGCTATGGCCTCCCCTAGAGCCACGGGGCCGTCGGCGACGACAGCCATTTGCCTACGACTGTGGCCTAGTGCAGGGGCCTAAGTTACCTCCGTGTCAGCCCTATAGCTACTTATACGGGGCCCCAGGTCACAGGACCCCGAAGAGTTGAGTCCTCACTCGCCCTGCTATCTAGGGCTACCTACTACTAGCCTACTACCTGGGAACTGGGTAAACACAGCTAGTCAATAGCTGTTCTGAGAACGATGCGATTCTAGTTTGATCTCAGTTTTAGTCATATGGACAGTCCGTTATACTTATTTACGGTACTTTATGAAACGGCCAAGCCATACTTTTGAATCCAAGGTGTAGGATTAGTAAACTCAGGGCTTAGGGGCTTGGCTTTTCCAGGGATCTGATAACTTTTTTACAGCGAAAGCGTTATGAGCATGTGAGTCTTGGCCGCCAGTTTTACATGAAATGTTTTTGGTGGGATCTCATTTCTATTTTTAAGGTGCCCTAGTTTTTTTTTTTCATTTATTTATCTCTAAGTAAGTAGTAATATAGCAAAAGCGTTATGAGCATGTGAGTCTTGGCCGCCAATTTTTCATAAAATGTTTTTGGTGGGATCTCATTTCTTTTTGTAAGGTAGGTTTTAATTATTAGGTTTTTTTTTGTGCTGTAGCGTTTCTAAGTAAGTAGTAATAATTGTGTATTTAAGAAATACTTACGTTTAGCCCCATATATATACTTACACTTTTATCCCCCATTATGAAAACCCATACAAACTTTCATGCCCTTAAAGGGTAGGGGGTGATTTTCTAATAATCCTAGAATGTGTATTTTACTTATAACAATGAGTCCCAATAGGTATAAATTTTCAGACCAATAGTATCAAAATTTACGAGTCTCATATAAACATTCATCCCCTAGTTTAAGGGGTTGGGGGTTAAAAGTTCCAAGTTTCAGAATTATTCTATCGTTTTTGTACTAAAACTAGCTTACATACATACTTATACAAATATACTCTATGATACATACCAAATTTCAGCTTTCTAGGTCATCGGGAAGTACCCCAGAGGTTTTGATACGTCGGTGTATATATATATATGAGTGGCAAAATCGGTATTACGGCGTATTTTAGGTAAGTACCAATAAAACTTATAAGTATAAAATCTAGATCAATTAAACTAAGTACATTTTATAAGTTCCCTAACGGCATCTTAACCTGTGGATTTGGGCGCTCTGGTGTTAACTGGGACGAAGTTATGAGGGTTTGAAAATTAGACGAAACTGTTCGACAAGAGGTAGGTAGTGCCCCGCTTCTTTTTTGCTCGTCTTGGCGGAGGCACTGCCGTGCCCCCAGATTCTAAAATGGGTTTCACGTCATGTTGTGTTTGCTTCATGATTTCTTTCATTACTCCACTCATCGCCAACGGTATTAGTTCGTAACATTCGAATTCGAACACATTCCTTATCTTTTTGTCTTAAGCAATGGAGGGCAATAGGCTTTGACTCCGCAGTGCCTATTGGCCTCACTATTGGAGCTGGGTCTCTGTCCCTCCTACTATTTATTTTTGGACAGCTTGACTGTATGTGTCCACGTTCTCCACATTGGTAACAACGTGGTCCAAATTTGCGGTGGGGAGCCACCGCACAACTTCTACCTCGAAAGCGTGGCCTACTGCATCTTTCAGGTTCCCATGATGTCCCGATCGCACGGCTGCCCTCACTTCCAGATCCCGGATCTCATCAATAAAGGCCTTCACCAGCATACTGTCCACGAAGAATGCTGATGTAGGTTGATAGGCCTTTCTAACCAACTTTTATATTTCCTGAAGGCCCACTGGTGTAAGGATTCGTTGCATGCTTGCGTGTTGTCCTTTAACTGAGCTCATGGACCGCCTCCGGCCACCGATGCATCGGGTACAAAGGTACTTGTACCATTAGCCACTTTAATTTCTAGTTTTTGTATTGTAGGCGGTTCTCACAGGTCTCGATTTTTTATCGACCTCATGAACTTGACTCTCTCTCTCTCTCTCTCTGTCTCTCTCTCTCTTGAGTTTTATTCACTTTTATATTTAATATATTTTTTAAACATGATTTGTACTGTAGCAGGGCTGTTAGCCCTCACTACGAGTGAGTCGGACTTTGTGTGGGGGGATAACCCGCTAATGGGATTATCTCCGCACCACAGGAGTGATTAGGCCTGCTTGGCGGCCGTCGGCGTCCTTTTATACCTCGAGGAATCACACTTTCGAAAACTCCATGCTTTCTACACATAAAGCGCCAATATTCCAGTAATGTACGATTCACATTGACCGGGCCGGGCCGGGACAGCTGCCGCCGCGTCGCAACGGGAAATAAGGGATCTGACCGTTGTACAGAAGCTCTACATTCCTTTGGCAACTATTTAGATGCGCTTGAACGCGCGCCGACTCCGCCCGGTCAGTGGGAAATCGTACATAAGTTCTGGCCTAAGCGTCAGGAACATTCTCGGCCATTGATGTTTCTCTCTAATGGTGTACTCTTTTTTTTATTTTATTTATTTTTTATTTATAAGGAACTACATTATCTTAGGTCTAAATACATTGTCCCACAAAACCAGTGGCTGGGTTTCATGAGTGTGGGATCTCTGTAGTGAATGTCTATTTTAGGTAGGTACATACCTAAGTATGTTTCTTATTTAGGTACAAAGGTATATTACGGTATTAGTGCAAAAGTGTTTTTTTTTTTTTTTTACTTTTACTTGAACTTTTTCTTGTTTGGCTCTCGTCGTATTTTCTCCGGTAAACTATTGATTAGGTACGGTATGCGTTTCTTTAGGGTTCTATCCCAAAACTAATTGTTTACGCTCGGTACCAATAGTTTTCCGGAAGTCATATACTTGGTGTTATGTATATGTTGTATAGGTTGGAATCCAACCGTTGGATTATGGATGCTTTTTGAGCTATGCTCCTGGCGACTATGGACTATGGTTATTTATGACAAGTAGGTAGGTATTAATGTTTAAGCTGACCGGTAAAATATTGCAAATTTTAAAAGTTGTTTATAGTCAGATCTACATTTATGTTTTTTAGCTTTGTTGCTTACTACAAGATTTAAGAATCATAATTGAATATTTTTTTTGGGGTGGTAATTGGTCAGAATCTACCTCCTTGTGGTCCACCCCGGGCAACGGCTTCATTTTGAAGACGGCTGAAAGATTCCGACTGTTCCTGGCAAGCTGGATCTGCTCTTAGAGCCTCCCAGCTATTCCTGTGTTCTAAAAGTTCTTGAAAATATATTAAAATGCTCCCAAATAATGGCCCTTCACAGGGCACTACGACAAAAAGTCTAGGACCTTCTATCCTAATTATGCAAATTAACATTGAAGGGATGTCGCAGCCTAAATGCGACTACCTTGCTAGACTCGCTCATGATAATCATGTCGACGTGATAACCATCCGGGAACATCACATAAATAATGTAAATAATTTTGACAACCGCGACTTGATCGCAGGTTTTAACTTAGTAGCCTACACTCTTTCACCTTCCTATGGCTCAGCCGTGTACATTAGGTCAACTATCTCGAACGCACAGACTCTCCAAGTATCCAACCAAAATGATCTTGAGCTAATAACCGTGAAAATATCCAACATCATCCTGACTTCCATTTACAAGCCGCCTAATAACATCTTTACAAACCCCCCGTTTAGCATTTACCCTCACCCTGCGATCTATATGGGGGATTTCAACAGCAGACATTCTTCCTGGGGATACTCCTCTAACAATTCTAACGGCGAGATCCTGAATGAATTCTGTTCAGAAGAAAAGCTCCACCTGGTCTTTGATGCTAAACAGAAGGGATCCTTTCGGTCGGCGCGGTGGAAATGTGACACAAACCCAGACCTATGTTTTGTCTCTGAGGATGCGCATGGGAACATACTGCCTACTTCTAGAAAAATCCTTAATAACTTCCCCCGTAGCCAACATCGCCCTGCTCTCGTAAAAATAGGACTGGAGGTCCCCATTGTTAACTCTTTACCAAGACCACGCTGGAATATGTGTAAGGCCGACTGGGAAGCATACCAACACCAAGTAGATGCTAATATACGATGGATCAAACCCAGAGCCTCAAATTACGACAGGTTCTGCAGCTTGATAATGGCTACAGCAAAAAGGTGCATACCCAGAGGGTTTCGGGAGGAATACATCCCCGGATGGTCCCCGGAGGTTGAAGGAATCTACCGTGAATTCCTTGCAACAAACGACACCGCTACTGCCAATAAACTGTTGTCCGCTCTAGGAGAAGCCCGCCGGCAAAAATGGATTACGAGTGTTGAAGACATGAGCTTTACACACTCGAGTAGAAAAAGTTGGTCATTACTGCGAAAACTAGGTGGCGCAGCAGCTCCTGAAAAGAAGAAAGCGGCGATTCATCCTGACCAAATAGCAGATCGTCTGAAGAACATCACAAAAAGCGCTACAGTGGACAAAACCTTCGCCAAACACATCAGACGCGAAAATATAGCCCTACTTTCCCCCCTAAATAGATGTGATACTCTTGATTCCCCTTTCACCATGGACGAGCTGGGCGCCGCCCTTAAGGACACTAAGAACGGGAAAGCTGCTGGCTTAGATGACATATACCCAGAATTCCTTACCCATCTGGGTAAGCGATCTGTACGATGGTTAACAGAATTTTTCAACAACATTTTCGAGACTAGCAAAATTCCCGCCGTGTTTATGAAATCCAAAGTGATAGCTACCCTCAAGCCTGGTAAAACCCCCGATGACCCAGCAAATTTCAGACCCTTAACTCTTCTAAGTGTCACATTTAAACTACTGGAACGCTTAATATATAACCGCATCAAAGGCATAGCCGACATGAGTATCCCCGTTGAGCAGGCGGGTTTCCGTGCAGGTCGAAGTTGCAGTGACCAGGTCTTAGCACTGACTAGTCACATAGAAGCTGGATTTCAGAGAGGACTGAAAACAGTAGCTGCGTTTGTGGATTTAAGGGCGGCGTACGACACGGTTTAGATCAATGGCTTGCTGCACAAAGTGGGAAAGATCATACCCTCTGCAAAAATCCTCCGGCTATTGGAAAAAATGATGGGGTCCCGGCACATAACTGTCTTTCTGGACGATAAATATAGTAAATACAGGCTCCTGAAAAACGGCCTCCCTCAAGGCTCAGTTTTGGCACCCTTACTTTTTAACATATACACGAGTGACATGCCCATTACTGAATGCCAGAAGTTCCTGTATGCTGACGACATCGTGCTTACGACCCAAGCAAAGCAGTTCGAGACAGGTGAGGCTGTGCTCACGCGAGATCTTGACGCCTTGAACCAATACTATGCTAAATGGAGACTCTGTCCGAACCCTTCCAAAACCGAGGTTACAGCGTTCCACCTGTCAAACAGTCTAGCAAATAGAGAGGTAAACGTCAGCTTCTGCGGCCAAAGACTGTTCCACAGTTCCAACCCTAAATATTTGGGTATCACTTTGGACCGATCATTGACCTACAAGACTCACCTACAAAGTCTGGCCCAAAAGGTAAAAACCAGAGTAAATCTGTTAAACAGATTGGCCTGTACCTCGTGGGGAGCCCGAGCTGATGTTCTGCGCACTTCTGCTCTAGCTCTTGTTTATGCGCCAGCAGAATACTGTGCTCCAGTGTGGTACAGAAGCGTACACACAGATAAGGTCGACGTCCAGCTAAACCGTGCCATGCGAACAATCTCAGGCAGCCTGCAACCTACTCCCACCAGATGGCTGCCTGTTCTGTCACATATCGCCCCACCAGACCTCAGGAGGACATGTGCAGCAGCACGAGAATGGGGAAAAGCGACAACGCAGCAGCTTCCCATCAGGAAAACGTTGGACCATGTGCCCCACTCGCGATTGCAGTCTCGCAGACCTATTTGGTCCGACTACCGGCTACAGCTCCAAGAAGGTTTTATAATCCACGAGGAGTGGAAGGGACAGTGGCATGAGCAAGGCGGCGCCCCAACTACCGACCCTACCAAAATTCCATCTGGACTGAAGGAACACCGCAAGATCTGGGTTACTCTAAATCGCATTCGCACTGACGTGGGCCGGTGCAACCACAACCTGCACAAATGGGGTATCTCATCGACAGCGTCTTGTGACTGCGGAGCGCTAGATCAAACCATCCGCCACATCGTCGAGGAATGCCCTAGAAGACGTTTTGCTGGGGGCATTGGAGACCTACTCACACTTTCACCAGGCGCTAGGGAGTGGCTACTTAATTTAGACATTAAATTATAAATTTGTAAATAATCTCAGGAATGAATGCCATACGATAATAATAATAATAATAATAATAATGACGACCCCATCGCCCGCTGGTTTTACCAGCGCAATCAGTCACGCAGGGCAGCTTATGGCGAGCTGTTGGGGGGTAGCGACCCCACGTACCTGAGCGCTCCTGGGGGATCCTGACGGGGGGTGATGGGTCGGGGCCTCCGCCTCTGTCTTGCCTTAACCGGCCGGGCAGAGTGGAGTCGTGAGAGTTTCGGCTCGGGGGTGGATGTGGAAACGTAAGGGGTTAGTTGGCTTCGGTTTAAAGCCCAGTATTACACCTCTCCGCCCTTAGCCTTCCGCACCGGTGTTGCCCTTAGGCCACTTTATGTGTCGCTATTTTGTGGGGGCCCATCTAGCGGGAGGCGAGTCATCGTCTACCAGTCCCATTTTTGCTATGAGACATTTTGCTGGTAGACGCCCGATAGTCTCACCCCATAGCCCAATTAGCCAGTCCTCCATTTCAAACCCATAGCCCAATTTGTATTTAGATTCCATGTCTCCATCAATAGTTCTTGCACCTAGCGGGCGCTGTCTCTGTGTGCGTCCCATGACACGGATAGGGACAGCATCCGCTCGATGTACACCTTGCATTTCATTAAATTGTCGAAAGGGCCTCTACGCGTTGGCTTCGGCTCCGTGCACGCCTCCCAAAGGTCCGGGACACTATTGTCCCGTGAGCGGGTGCGACATACAGGAATAATAATAATAAAGGCGTAGGGATGTGACGACCCCATCGCCCGCTGGTTTTACCAGCGCAATCAGTCACGCAGGGCAGCTTATGGCGAGCTGTTGGGGGGTAGCGACCCCACGTACCTGAGCGCTCCTGGGGATCCTGACGGGGGGTGATGGGTCGGGGCCTCCGCCTCTGTCTTGCCTTAACCGGCCGGGCAGAGTGGAGTCGTGAGAGTTTCGGCTTGGGGGTGGATGTGGAAACGTAAGGGGTTAGTTGGCTTCGGTTTAAAGCCCAGTATTACACCTCTCCGCCCTTAGCCTTCCGCACCGGTGTTGCCCTTAGGCCACTTTATGTGTCGCTATTTTGTGGGGGCCCATCTAGCGGGAGGCGAGTCATCGTCTACCAGTCCCATTTTTGCTATGAGACACTTTTGCTGGTAGACGCCCGATAGTCTCCACCCATAGCCCAATTAGCCAGTCCTCCATTTCATCCCCATAGCCCAATTTGTATTTAGATTCCATGTCTCCATCAATAGTTCTTGCACCTAGCGGGCGCTGTCTCTGTGTGCGTCCCATGACACGGATAGGGACAGCATCCGCTCGATGTACACCTTGCATTTCATTAAATTGTCGAAAGGGCCTCTACGCGTTGGCTTCGGCTCCGTGCACGCCTCCCAAAGGTCCGGGACACTATTGTCCCGTGAGCGGGTGCGACATACAGGATAATAATAATATGTTTTTACCAGCGCAATCAGTCACGCAGGGCAGCTTATGGCGAGCTGTTGGGGGGTAGCGACCCCACGTACCTGAGCGCTCCTGGGGGATCCTGACGGGGGGTGATGGGTCGGGGCCTCCGCCTCTGTCTTGCCTTAACCGGCCGGGCAGAGTGGAGTCGTGAGAGTTTCGGCTCGGGGGTGGATGTGGAAACGTAAGGGGTTAGTTGGCTTCGGTTTTAAGCCCAGTATTACACCTCTCCGCCCTTAGCCTTCCGCACCGGTGTTGCCCTTAGGCCACTTTATGTGTCGCTATTTTGTGGGGGCCCATCTAGCGGGAGGCGAGTCATCGTCTACCAGTCCCATTTTTGCTATGAGACACTTTTGCTGGTAGACGCCCGATAGTCTCAACCCATAGCCCAATTAGCCAGTCCTCCATTTCATCCCCATAGCCCAATTTGTATTTAGATTCCATGTCTCCATCAATAGTTCTTGCACCTAGCGGGCGCTGTCTCTGTGTGCGTCCCATGACACGGATAGGGACAGCATCCGCTCGATGTACACCTTGCATTTCATTAAATTGTCGAAAGGGCCTCTACGCGTTGGCTTCGGCTCCGTGCACGCCTCCCAAAGGTCCGGGACACTATTGTCCCGTGAGCGGGTGCGACATACAGGATAATAATAATATAATAATAATAATATTTTTTAATTTATCTATATTTAGTCTTAGTTGTGAGTTCATAGCTGTCAAGAGCATAGCCCGAAAATAGTCTACAAGTGACATGTACAAACATATTTTCCTCGGTTTCCGCGACTGTCACACATTTAAATCAAACAATTTAAACGGATTATATTGCGTATATTAATTATTTGAGCCTCCATAACGTTTCGGTACAACAGATACCGTTGTCAACGCTTGACTGAGCAAAACACAATTTTTCTCTGTCAAAGTTACATTATTAAGTATGTAGAGTGTACGTACCTAGAGTATTTGTTTAAATGTTTAAATGTTTAAATATGTACAAACATCTTAGGGTGCTTACAGGTAGGTACTCTATAACTTAAATGTCTATCTCTTTCTAATAGTGCTATCTCTGTCACTTCTACCGGAAATTATGGCGTCATCTAATAGAGGGTGGCCTGAAACGCCTGAAAGAAAAAATGTTGCAGTCGCCTGAAAACGACGGCAACCTGGGTGAATTTTTGATCTTTTAATAAGTATGTGATATTATTTTTCTGCTGAAAACGTTTCTGAAGCACTGAAATTTATGTCTGAAGTTTTGGTCTAATCTACCGACGTTCATTTTAAAGATAATTATGAAATTTTGCGATTTCTTAAAAACGGGTCTGCTGATTTTATTCAATATAGTTTTCATTGAAAGTACTTAGAAGGTTTAATTTTCATGAATTTTTCCATAATTTTTTGACCGAAAACCGGACGCTATTTTTTGGATTTCCAGAGCGAATATTTACAAAACTGCTGACTATCAAAAAATAAAGTTTGGAGATCCCTATTATTTTTAAAATACCTATTCAACGACACCATACACACTAGTGTTGGAAGGAAAAAATAAAATTCACCCTCACTTTGTAAAAGAGGTACCCGAAAATAAGTTTTTGTTTTAGTTTTTATTTTACCGTTTTGTCGGCGTGATACATACATAATACCTACTCATACCAAATTTCAGCTTTCTATTTAGTACTAATAATGATCACGGAGCTAAGCCGCGGACGGACAGACAGACGGACAGACGGACATGACATGGCGACACTATAAGGGTTCCTAGTTGACTACGGAACCCTAAAAAATAGAGTCTCATTGACGCCCATAGGATATTTATACGAAGTCCTTACATTGCTCGGTAGGGCGTGAATTTTACGCAATCTATTATTTGGTTTAAGCATTCAGGCTATTCCTGAGGGGCTTCTATTCTATGACACATGATATACTTGCATCTCACTTACTTACTCAAATTTGCGTACATAACACCTGAGCGAGAGGAACAATGCAGAATTTCGAAATCTACCATATCGGTGACAGAGTAACCCTCCCATTACTCTGTCGCCAATACGGAAAGAAATCAAGTATATGACTTCAAGATCTATGAAACTGCCAACCCACACTTTTTATACCAAGGTTGAGGGTTAAGTACCTATAAAGTTATAGGAGCTAGGATAAACATCAATCCCGGCATCTAATAATATAATAAAATCTCACTTCCTGACCAAGGCATGATGTAAAACTTTAGACAAACCACGGGCAGTAATTTGTAAAGCTAAATACCCAGGGCGCTTATTATGGCACCAACACTTGCGATCTGGGACATTCACAAATTCACCGCCCTAGTGTAATGTAAGGTGGAAGTACTACTACTCGACGCGGTACCAATACGCGTCACCATACTTTCAACTGCGATAAAATAAGATAAGATTACCGTTACTTTCATAGCAAATAGAATGAATACCTACATGAGAATAGTTTGTAGCTATCGAATTTCACACGCAAAATAATAAAATATACAACCTGACTGCCTGCAAAAGCACGTGACATGTACTGGGACAATCCTATTGACTTACATTTCATTACATTACGAGATTTTTTTATATGATCATTATATGATAAAAAAAAAATTTTTAACAAAAAAAAGAACCGACTTCAGTAAAACTAAAAAGCCGAAAATAACCCGTTCAAGTACAGATTACATTTGACTCACCCTTTGAAATCGATCCCAAACCACTCAGTTATTATATTTATATATTAAAGTTTACGTGAGGTTTGGCACCGACTTCAAAGGGTGAGTCAAATGTAATCTGTACTTGAACGGGTTATTTTCGGCTTTTTAGTTTTACTGAAGTCGGTTCTTTTTTTTGTTAAAAATTTTTTTTTTTTCGCTTTTTAGTGATTCATATAAAATACTTATGGCGGGGTGATCAGGGAGGTCTTGAAGGTATGCATCTCGTTTGAAATATCTCCTAACTCCTAACTGTTAAGGAGTTGTACCTTCCATCATCAGTTCAGCATGAGAAGATGATGACTACCATATGCAAATACTTAAATAGTTTTAGAAAAAACATTAAAAATATTATGAGTGCCTATAAAATTTCAGGAATTCCTTCGATTCCTCATGGATCTCGTCATCCGATCTTCACCAAAATTTTATGGGACCAACCTTGAGATGTCTATTCATGAACCTAAAAAGAATTTTCCAAATCGACTCATAAATGACGGAGTTATGAGGTAACAAACATTAAAAAAAAAAAAAAAAAAAAAAAAAAAAACATACAACCGAACTGAGAACCCCCTCCTTTTTTTGAAGTCGGTTAAAAATACCATTTAATAAAGGTAAAAGTCATACCTCTCATAATGGATGAATAAATTTGCGATAGACGTGTAAATTAACCCTTAACTACCTACCTGCTTCTTTAGGGCCTTATCACACATGCGATTTGCAAGCGTATTTTCTATACAAATAAGCGACGCGGCGAACACGCTGCGCGATCGCCTTCATACAAAATACGCTCGCAAATCGCAAGTGTGATAAGTGTGATAGTCACACAAACACCTACCTCCCGTCCCCAGGACGGATACATAATGTCGGCCTTATATGTTAAATTTTATAGATCAGATGGGAAATTTAAAATACTAATGGCAATATAGATATAATAAAATATTTATTAAGCTATTAATCATTCTGGAAACATTAACAAATCATTTTTTTGCTGTAAACATATGGCAATAGTCCTTATTTCTACTAAAGGAACTATATCCTTTGGAAGGTGAGATCAACAAAAATTTTGAGTTTATATAGTAATTATTTCTAATTATCCAATAATTAACAATGCTAAATCAATAAATTTCGTTCAAATAAAGGTAATATTTTTATAAAATTGCAGGCCACTAATTTTTTAGATTTTTTCGCGGCAGTGAATATAAGTTTGTTTGCACATTCTAGGCAAATCGTTTTTTTGCAATTAGAAACATACGTACTGGTTCCCGTTTTTTCTTCGGATCACAAGTAGAACAGGTTTTCCGTACTTCCAATCACTACTAAACTGACTAAGCGGTCGGCTAAGTAAAGAAAAAAAGTATGCATTGGTCACGTAACCACCTACCACCCGTCTCCGAGACCCTTAAGAAAAAATACGTATCCACCTACCACCCGTCTCGGAGACGGTCGGAGACAGTAATATCCTCACCAAAATTAAATGCGTACACGACCGACCCTGTCGATCGACGACGCGGCACTGAGGCAGGAGGGGAGAAGGTACAAGGACACAGACGTTTGTAGGATGCTCGCACATAGGGTATGTAAACAATTTTAGGTTTGTAGTCTGTGAGACGGGAGGTAGGTGGTTAAGGGTTAACGTACTATTACAAAACATAAAATAAATATCCCTTGCAATGTCGAGTACTGGTACTTCCACCTTACTAATACTACCTAATATTTATATACATAATGATTTTTTACAGCGAAAGCGCTGATGCGTTTGTGAGTCTTGGTACGACTTTACGATCGCCGAGACAGAAGAGTACCATAGCAGTAGTGTATGGCTAGCCTTACACGTTTGAATTTGCATATATTATAAAAAGAAAACACGGAACTTAATTTAGAATATAATATCACCATAATAAGAATACGATATGGCCGTGAAGTAACGGTGTCTTTTAACGTTGACCGTATCGTTTGAGAAAAGTTCACAGAAGGTGTAAAGAGGCAGTGTATCAAGTTGTACCTCCGACTATATAGTCTGTGACTTGACATTTTATTAGCCATAGACTAAATACACGTCAATTATTTAATTATCGCTCTGCTGAAATCACAAGTCGAAACTCAGTTTTATTTTTACGCTGTTTTAATTTTTATATCAAAGGGTCAGCTAAGAAACAACAATGTGAAAGCAGTTCATAATGAATAGTTTATAGCAGTAGCAATTTTTATTATTTACTTTTCCGTTTCCAAATACGTTACTTCATGTTTTCGTTACTCCAGATTGCTAGTCATATTGTTACTGAAAATATTGTGATATGGTGATAATAATGGCATATCGAGTTTTATTAGTTTTTATTCTTGCAATTATCAGTGTGAGTACTGAAGAAGAAACCACTACACCAATGACTAAAGCTGAGAGAATAAGTTTAAGGTAAAATTTATTAAAAATCTTTCTATCAATACATTTTCAATGACTAACCTACTCTTGTCTGTCGATATCTTATTCAAAAAGCACGATTACATGCAGACATTTGGAAAATAAGTAATGAGCTTTCTTACATTACATTTAGTATAATAATATAAGGTGTACTTATATGATACAGTAATAATAATAACAATTTGGTAGTTGTAAGGAAACAACAGGTACGTTCCATGAAAATGTATTGTTTTCCTTAATACATAGTTGTGTAATGGAACTAGCACACATTACACGATGCATAAGGGCAACTTCTTTAGACAAACAAAACTTTGTGGTTATGATGCGAACAAGATAAACTGCACTTATAAATGATTTATTTAATAAGATAGACTATGCTTACATCCAGGCAGTCCAATTTCTGCTTTACTTAAAATAATTATAGTGTGGTAACTACCTTCATGAGAGTTGAGGTGGATGATTACACACACAGCTACATAAAATACTGATTTATAATTTTTGAGGAAACTATAACTTGGCATTTTAAATCCTATCCTCTGAACTGTGAATTCAAACAAAGCTGGTTCTTAACCCAGATAGCCCGACCAGGTGTTATAACACCTCTCATTTTTTTTTTAATAATTTACTCTACTGCTTGTTGCGATTTCAGATATCGCAAAATTTACCCAGGTTCCAAAAAGTGCATTTAGGTGAAAGTGGGTTAATGTTTTTCCGTCCATGGTACCCTAGGAAATCAAGCATAATTCCAAGGAATCCTTAATAAGAAAACAGCAATAATTTACAGACTATTTATGTTAGTACTGCAAATACCAAAAATTATGCTAATATGAGGGTTGATGCTGTTTCTTTACAACTAAGTTAATGATATGTGGGCTAGTCCTACGTTAAAGGTGTAAGTTGCAATCTCAAATTGGATTCCAGTTGTAATTTGTTTCTGTATTTGTTTTGAAAATATACAAGAGAAAAATTGCCTCTTTACAGAGTTATGTGGTTTAGAAAAGCATTCATGTTATGTGATAACGTGACTTTTAATGGCATTTATTTATTATTGTTAAATGGTCCATAGATGCGACTACAGCGAACCCCCATACATATTCTTGCAGAACCCAAGGGTCCGCGGATCACAAGATAAGAAACACTGCAACTCATATATATGTGTATCTTGTAGATCGAGTAATCATACGATTTTTTCATGTTGTATTTTAAATGAACTTATATTAAAAACCAGGTTCTCTAGATGACACAATTTATTTAACTTGTTAACTCTGAAAGCTGTTATTTATACTGTGATTGAAAAATACTTGAAAATGTATTTATTTATCGTCCACTGGAAATAGCATCAGAATCTTGTTGAAATTGAGTTGTGATGATGTGATTCATGAAAAACTAGTCAATTGATTTAAGCACACATAGAAATATCTTTCAAACTGAAGCCATGCATTTACATGTCCAGAATGTGGGAGAGTGCATCAGTATAATGTCACATTCAAATTCAGGTGTCTCTCCTTTACACCAACTGGCTTCGTGTTCACAGTTTGGTAGTTTTTATTACTAGATAGAACTCAATTACTCTGTGATCGGACATTTGAATAGCATGATGCCGTTTAGTCTTAATGTTTTTTTATAAAATTATTATTATTATTATTATTATTATTTAGCTTTATGTATCCACAATACATTTTTAAATATATTTATGAGTTGTTTTTTTTTTTTTTTTTTTTTTTTTTATTTAATAACATTTAATCTTCTGTTTCTGGCCCCTTCCGGGTAAAAGCCTCCTCCAGGTTTCTCCATTTTTGGCGGTCGCAGGCAACGGTCATCCAGCTTCTTCCTGCTGTATCTATTATGTCATCTGCCCATCTTTTCTTTTGTCTCCCTACTCGCCTTTTTCCTGCAGGGCCCAGCCATTTGGTAACTTTATGTGTCCACCTTTTGTCTTTGTATCTGGCAACATGTCCTGCCCATCTCCATTTTTGCCGTAAACTGTACTGTAGGGCATCTGTTACATTTGTTCTCTTACGAATATCTGTGTTTCTGGTTTTATGTATTTTTCTCAACTTCAGGATACTCCTCTCCATGGCGTGTTGGCAAGATAGAATTTTGTTTTTTATTTTATTAGTGTACACCCATGTTTGGCTTGCGTAAGTTAGGCTTGGGAGGATGCAGGAATCCATTATAGTCTTTTTAATCTGTAAGCTGTAGTTACCTTTAAGTATTTCTTTTTGGGCCCAGTAATTTTTCCATGCCCTAGTTATTCTTCTGTCAATTTCATTTTCATTACTGTTTGCATTGAAAGATACCAGTTTACCTAAGTATACATATTCACTCACATATTCTATTGTTTTTCCTTCTATTTCTATTGTCTTCTCACAGCTGTTTGTCATGATTTTTGTCTTTAATGAGTTCATGTGAAGTCCAACTTTTCGACTCTCTTTGTCTAGGGTCTGTAGCATGTTTTCTAAACCTTTGGCGGATTCGCTGAAGATAGCTAGATCGTCCGCGAACCTTAGATGTGTCAGCCTCTTGTTCAGTACCCATATGCCCTCGGTCTTCCAATGGATGTTTTTGAAGATTTCCTCCAGAACAGCTATGAACAGCTTGGGAGATAGGGGGTCGCCCTGTCGCGATTATACTTCTATAATTTCTTTTTTCAAGACTAACTGGCATCATGCTTTTCAAATATCCGATCAGAGAGTAAATGAAGGTCTTGAAAAAAAAAATATTAAATTATACTTCTGCTCACTTAGATTATTTATGACATGATTGGTTACTCTTCATTGCTGCATATGAATGTGTGGCTATGGCTTTGTTAAGATCATGTCATCTTGAGAGAAACCACAATATCCCACACAGTTCAGTAAATGACATGTAAATTTTTTATATATTTGTCCAGAGAGGAGGCCCGAAAAATGTTCTATCATGCTTATAATGCATATATGGACAATGCATATCCCGCGGATGAGCTGATGCCTCTGAGTTGCAAAGGAAGATGGAAAGGCATCACACCAAGCCGGGGTGACATGGATGATGCTCTTGGAAAGTAAGATATGTCTACTACACCTACTACCACTGGCGGTGCTAGATAAGACGCTGGGGCGACAGAAGCTTTGTGAGCAGTGCCACCATAGTTTCGCCCTGCCCTCAAATAGCTATGCTACTGCTGCAGTGGCATCCATACTTAATATTATAAATGCGAAAGTGTGTCTGTCTGTCTGTTACCTCTTCACGCTTAATCCGCTGAACCGACTTAGATGAAATTTGGTATGGAGATAGTTTGAGACCCGGGAAAGGACATAGGATACTTTTCATCCCGAATAAATTTAGTGTTCCCGTGAGATGAGCGGGTTACACCGCGGGGCACAGCTATTAGCTCATAAGTGCCCTGGGGAAAACCTCAAACATAGGGCCCCAATTTTTTATTTTGCACCCATTTTTGTTGGATAACGTACATTTGTTTACTATTTGTAAGGGGGCCATTTGACAGTCGCCAAGCCAATGTCTCTATTTCTTAATAGTTCTAGAACAGTAGTTGTATAAAGTCTGGAAAGGTGCTTTGCCGCAGACAAATCAAAATGACATGATGCGAGACGAAAACTTAAAGTTGCATGGCAAAAAAATCCTGAAATAATTCCCTCCCTAGAAAACTGATTTTCAATACAATTTTGCTGTGGTCAGAACAATTTGCCCCCGAGGTTTCTAGGTCCATGTGGAAAACGTCAAATAAATTTAGAAGGGAAGTGGCAGAAAAAATAGGTGGATTGTAAAAAGTAATTGCGATAACAATAATTGCGACCAAGGCTAGCCGGCATAACTATACGTAAGTAGGTACATAGCTATAATCATAGGTATATTTTGATAACACGGTTATTTTTTTACGTGTGTCACCATAATATATATTAAACACGAGGACACGAGGAAGTCAGACAGTAAGTTTTTAGACATAGACGTATTTTATTATACATATTCCTTATTATTTATGTAGGTACTCGTAATTATTATCCTGTTTTCGTATATCCTGCCTTACAGTATGTTAAATACATGAATTTACAGTCTTATGAGTCTTAGGTACGGAATTTGAATAGGTCCAAGCTTAGCATGCTAGTTCTAGGGCCAGCGCCGATCTGCCGAGGGGAACAAATGTGTGGCGGCACGGTAAAAAAATTAGTACCACTAAACCCGCAACAAGGCGACTGCGCAGAGCAAGGGCTGTGACTTTCGCGTCAGGACTCTTTAGGCAGAGATGAGCAAAGCTTAGGAGACATTTCGAGTTTTCCTTCAAACGTAAAATATGAATAATACGTAATACATTGCTTATGAGTGTAAATACACTTATAAATATAAATGTTTTGAATTATTTCAGCTTTTCCCTGACACTGGTAGACAGCCTGGACACATTAGTTGTAATGGGTGACTTCTCGGAGTTCAGCAGAGCTATCAAACTTGTTATACATGACGTCACATTTGACCACGACATAGTTGTGTCCGTATTTGAAACCAACATCCGAATGCTGGGGTAAGTATATACTAATTTTTAGAAGCGCCGGCGTTTATAGCGTCGCGTCCATTTGTTACATTAACTTGTATCGTATTTGGGTAGGGCAAGTATTAATCTAATTCAGCTACGAGGCGCTCAAAATTACAATATTAATTGCCCTCAATATATATTAGTTCAAGCACAGAAGGCTTACTCTTTTGAACTTAAAGCCGTGCGTTGACAGTGATAGCAATTATTGCGATGCTTAAAGAGTGAACGTTCACTTGTAACGTAGAATGCATGTCAATCTCTACAGAACAGCCTTTCGGTTGACGCCGCCGGTAGGCACTTGTAGCGGCGTAGTCGAGGCGTGCACCGCGCCTGGCCCTTGCAAGCTTCCTGTTATTGGTCTCGCACAACTGGCCGCGACTTGACTTGTACGTAGCATGACAGGCGGCATTGCGGTCGCGGTCGACTAGATAACACAATTGTATGGTGTTCTATGAAATGTTCCGAGCATGGGCGAAAATATCGCCGCATTTATATTGGTGGCAGAGTAGGTCAATCCCGTTGCCGTAGGTACCGTTCTTCTCAACTGTGGTCTCGTCTTGGGAAATGACGGTAGACTCAGACATGTAAAAGTGCCCTTGTGGCCTACTTTCAGAATAAAGTTCGTTACTTCATTATTTCATAGAACATGAATGCAGAGGCCGCGAACTAAGGGATTGCTGGACGAGTTTGGGATAGACGGTCGGCTACAACCAGTCCAGCAATCCTAGTTCCTTGTAAATAAACTGTTGGATTGATTTTTAGCGGCTTGCTGTCCGCGCACGTACTCGCGACGGCGTTGCAGCCGGACGTGCCGGTGCTGCAATGGTACGGCGGAGAGTTGCTGGCGCTAGCTGAGGACCTGGGCCGCCGGCTGCTGCCAGCCTTCAACACTTCCACAGGGATTCCACATGGCAGGGTATATAGTATAGATGCTACATTTATTTGATGTCGTTGTCAGAACTGGACCATATTATTAAATGGGACCAATCGGTTCACCCAGCCGAGTTTATGACTGTTGAGTTTACTTCGACGTTTCTTCTCAACAGTGGTCTCCTCTTGTGAAATGCCGGTAGACTCAGACATGTAAAAGTGACGTTGTGGCTTGCAGAATAAAGTTCATTATTTCATTTCATTTAAAATTCATGTACGTTTCCTATTCTGAATCGTTTCTATGGTTGCCACGCCATTGATAGCAATATCATCACGTATTACTTAGCAAGATGTTTTTAGGTTAATCTGCGTCACGGCATCAAATTCCTGCAAGAGTCGCGGGAGACTTGCACGGCGTGCGCCGGCACCATGATTTTAGAAATGGCCGCGCTGTCGCGCCTCACTGGCAAGCCGATCTACGAGCAGAAGGCACACAAAGCCATGGACAGACTTTGGAAAATACGACACAGGTACATTCTAATAAGTTTTAGTAATATATTATACTAGCTGTTTCCCGTGGCTTCGGGAATCATGTTTATTTTTTCGGGGTATAAGTAGTTTCATCTCAATTGAACACCTTGGGTGCTATTGTTTCTATTCTACGTCCGCTTGCAACATTTAATCTGAACAAACCAGCATACAAATATTGTAAGTATACTTGAAACAAATATATAAATACATAATACAATAGTGACTCATGTTGAATTTTACAACATAATGTAGTTAATGGGTTAATGCACATGGAAATGTATCTTTTTTGCCGACTATTGTCCTTTGTTTATTTATCATAGTAGGTACTTGGTGACCCCATTTTCAATAATAATAGTGTGATTGATTAATTTTTGCCATAGGGTAAAATATTATTATTATTACCTATTTAATAAGTTTTCGAAAAGTATGAAGAATGGTCAATTAAAATCGTTAAATCTACGACTTTGTAATGTTATAAAAGTTTCATTTTATTTCTAATTTTAGTCATAATACTTGTCCCGCGAATTTTAACCACAAAAGACACTTTAAAATTAAATAAAGTAATGAGTATGAATTACATCTTAATTTTATCTCTCCATAGCTCTCTATAACGTCTCACCCTGCTTGCAAAAGTCAGAAACCTCCAGTTGTCGTTTTAGTAGATAACTGAAGAGCTTCTTTTATATAAAGTGCATATGGAGCTATACTGTCTGAAACAGATCCCAAATTGTGCGTTGGTCAATCTTAATAAACAGCGAAGAAGAATGAGGATGGCAACACCATTTATCGGTACTTTCTCTACCGGCATATATCTTTCTTAGTTTCTCATTTTCAACTTCTTATGTTCCCGTATTACTTTCTAATTGGTTTACTACTTGTCAATTTAATACGTGTAAATAAACATTGCCTACTATTCCAGAACGTCGGACCTAATGGGCACCGTCATCAACATCCACTCCGGCGACTGGGTCCGCAAGGATTCGGGCGTCGGCGCCGGGATCGACTCCTACTACGAATATTGCCTCAAGGCGTACATACTGCTCGGCGACGAGAAATACCTGGCCAGGTTCAATAGACACTACAACGCGGTCATGAAGTACATCAGCAGGGGTCCCGTTATGTTGGCCGTGCACATGCACAGGTGAGTGTTTGTAAACATCAGCCGATAAAAAACAGAAAAGTATGTCAACTTAGATTGAATAATTATCAACAATGTAACCATAAAGCAAACATAATTCCTTTTTAATAACGATCATGTTTGAGTGGGAGAGAGACGCAAGGCATTCGCCGGTCCGGCGGGCCTCTCTCTCGTTCGGTGACTCATCGTAACAGACGTGAGCGGGCGTTACACTTTTTCATGAGTGACTCCGAGCGCAACCTAATTTAAGACGTTGTCACGTCAAAAAACCAAACCAAAGGGTTTATCTGTTTCAGGCCGCATCTCCAATCGCGCAATTTCATGGACGCTCTATTGGCCTTTTGGCCGGGCCTTCAAGTGCTGTTGGGGGACGTCCGCCCCGCCGTAGAGACCCACGAGATGCTCTACCAGGTCATGCAGCGACACACGTTCATTCCGGAGGCGTTCACCACCGACTTCCAGGTACAACACCATCACCATCCTAGCCTCTTCAGTGTTCCTGTTTAATTTGAGGTCGGCTCTCCTTGTCTTTATCCGCCGCCTTATTTTTGATGCTTGTACAAGGCCGGAGAAAATATTTTCATCTCTTTTATTTTTTAAGCTAAATGTGGAATCACTGGAAATCTAAAACCAGTGAATGGACCAACAAATGGACTTGTTCGAATCCTCTTCATAATTTATAACATAATTTTGGACACATCAATTAAGACTCGCAATATATCTCACAAATATGTAATCACCATGATCTAGTGAGACCCGTACATTCATTGAATTTTGAGGATTTGTCATTCTAGTTAGAGAACAATTACAAAAAATATATATATATAGCAAAATAAATCACATTCAGTTGTACGTAAATAGGAAAAGGATACTCTACTCTACTCTAATGCATTAAACTAAACACATGTAGAGGTTAGGCGTATCATTCAATAGAAACAGTGACACGTAAAACAGGCGGCTAGCCACTCTGCTTAATACCACCTCTTATAACTGAAATGCGTGTGGGATATATGCCAACTTCACGTCGTCACCATTTTGCACCTTAACGATTGCTCCTTAGCAAATAATGTAAACTAGCTAAGGGAAAATCACGGAGTATATGGAGATGGCATTCAGCGCAGTTTGTTCTAGCACCGCTGTAGCCGACTTTTACACGCACACAATTATATTCGTATAAATATAAGGTTTTACAACAAACAGAAGTGAGTTGACATTGGCTGAGCTAATGTGTGCGATTTACGTGGTCATACACTACTACGATCAAAGTATCGAGAATTTTAGCCCTTATATGCATATCAGACAAATGCATTTATTTTTATTATAACTTAAGTAGAAATAAAATAAAAGGCAAATGAAACTTTGTGATTCAGTACGACAAAGTCTCGAATTGACAGGAAATTGATGTTTACTTCCGTCAATTCAGTAGTGTCACTTTTGATATTAACGCTGGCAAAATATCACAAGGTTTTATGTTACAATTTTAAAATATTTAAAATTGAACCTTATCCTTGTAACACGGGGTTTAATTTTAACGACCCAGAAAATGTAATGTAAGCTCAGCCAGCGGTATGCATCTACTGATTCTAAAGGTTAAGGGCGTGATCAAATCAAAATAGTCGATATCGATAAAATAATAATATGTATATATTTATAATATAATGCATGTTGAAAATATTTATTTTGTATGGTCGTAAATTAAATTATCAGACCTTTTAATTTTTGGCGACGAAATCAAATGGAAGCGTCCATCTCAATCTTTCTATCGTTCAGAATGTTTACATATAGTATATATTAATAATAAAAACATCACCTTACAACATTGGGGACAGGTAGTAGGTAAATTATAAACGGAGTAGATTTATTTACCTATTATTATTATTTATGTAAACATAATAATTCAGGGACAATCATACACAACTCGACCTGACCTTATACTAAGCAATGCTTTTAATATGGGTGCTATAAGATGATATAAACGATATATATAAATACATACATATAGATAACATCCATAACCCAGGAACAAAATATTCGAGTTCATCACACAAATATTTGCCCTTGCCGAGATTCGAACGCAGGACCGCCGGCTTAGTAGGCAGGTGCATTAAAACTGCGCCAACCTCGTTGTCAACTGACTAGCACGTTATTATATTGTGGATTAGCAAAGCAATAATACTGTTTTAATCTAATGATTTTGTCACCCACTGCTATTGATTTTGCTGTAGGTATTAAAATTACTTGTCTGAATTAAAAAAAAAACGGCCAAACAAAAGGTGGACTTGATGTTTGAGAAGTACGATATTTTTTAAGATTTTTACTAGTATTTTTAGTAAGTATGAGGCGATTTAAATTTTTTTTAAGTATTTGTAGTAGGTACTTGCCAAATTTCATAGTTCTAGGTCATCGGGAAGTACCCTATCACTTTGATTCCCTTGAGAGTGTCGACATGTACGTTTTTGGCGACATAAACGGCCCTATCTTTTTTTCACATTAACGTAGAAGCTTGATTTTTTTTCACAGCTCTAAGGGACCCTAAACCTGAGTATATCTATGTACATATAGTATTAATTTCAACTCGATACCTCCACGCATTCTCGAGATACCTAAAGGGTCTTGACAGACAGACAGACAGACGGATGGACGGACAACAAAGTGATCCTATAAGGTATCCGTTTTTTCCGATTGAGGTATGGAACCCTAAAAAACAAGGTGATAAAGTGTAAATTACATTATTAAAAAGGACAAGTTAGTATGAAACACGAGCGGTTGGAATCACATTAAAACCTCCATTCAGAATATCGTCAATTTATGGTTTAGACTTGTTCCCCCGAACTAAATTGTCAGACGGACGTATACATTGCGTGCTCCTAAAGATGTTGCGTGAATAGTTGCCATGTCAAGCTAGTAATATATAATTGTCATAATACACTGCAATATTTTACGAAATGTTACAAAATACCGAATTGTATTACTTCCCAGTGAAATAAAACTGCATCAGGTATCTTTTTGAGTATGCGGATCTCGCCTGTGACGATTATAATAGCACAATTCGGCATATTTCTAATTTTTTGGCACATAATTACTCAACGGTAACTAAGTGACTGTTGACATCACGTTGACATGTATTTGGAAATTTGGGCTTAAGCTCGGTTACGCGTGCCCCGCCCAATACCCAGTCTATAGTATTCTTATGGTCTGTGGGAAAAATACTACACTTCATATAAATGTCAATAATTCTTAACTTGACAAAACATGTGTGTGTTTTGTTTATTCACTAACACTGTTACACTTACACTAGTCTTCCCTTTTTTGTTAAATATTGCGTGAATTCCTTATACCTATCTTAAACTTCTTTGTTGTAGGTACACTGGGGCCAACACCCGCTTCGTCCCGAGTTCCTAGAATCCACATACTTCCTGCACCGCGCCACCGAGGACGACCACTATCTCCACGTCGGCAAGATGGCGCTCAAAGCGCTCCAGCAATACACTAAAGTGCCTTGTGGCTACGCCGCAGTCAACGACGTCAGAACCAGAGTACACGAAGACAGGATGGACTCGTTCGTGCTAGCGGAGACCTTCAAATATCTGTACATGCTGTTTGGAGACGATAAAGATATGCCGGTCAAGTTGGAGGATTACGTGTTGACCACGGAGGCGCATTTCCTGCCGCTTTCGTTGGCTCACGCGGGCAAGAACACTTCGTACTTCAGTTTGAAGATCGATGATGATGACGAGGATAAGTACAGAAAGTAAGACTTTCAATTACACTGCCGTGCTAAGCGAAAAAGCGGGGTCTCATCTCATTATTATACAAGTATGTGACGTATAGTCTAGATGTGTATAAAAATGGTCCACTTTATAAATGTATAAGAATTACGAATAAAATTTCCGACGCAATCAAACAAGGACGTTGGAAAAATATTTTTTATACAACGCAATGCCGGATCTTTAAACATTCGCGTGTCATTGCACTTATCGGTTTCATGTTACCATACCTTTTAGGGATTAGTATGCAGATACGTGACATCTTTCCCGGTATTAACTAGTTTATACTTGCTGCATGCCTAATGTAGATACTGTAGTGTCGCCTTAACAATAAATCAGGACTCAAGATAATCCGCTTTTTGAACAGGAACTTATCGGCCCGTATATCGCCAGTTGAGGCTGTCTAAAGGCCCAAATATTAATGTTATAGTTCTTGAGTTTTCGATCCGACAGTGGTTTTTACACAAAGACACGCGACTGTCCTGCTTTCAGCTATGATTTCAATGTTTCTAACATCTGTAGTCCGTTATGGTTTAATTTGTTATCTTATTTCTATGATAGCAGTTTTTCTTAATTTCTTGACATATTTGTATGTATTAAGTGACATAATTACAATATGTTCTCAAATTTCGACGCGTTTGGCTCGGTTGGTAGACACCTGCCTACTGAGTCGGCGGTCCCGGGTTCGAATCCCGGCCGGGGCAAATATTTGTTCTTGGGTCATGGATGTTATCTATATATGTATTTATATATATATTATGTATATCGTCGTCTAGTACCCATAGTACAAGCTTTGCTTAGTTTGGGACTAGGTCGATTTGTGTATGATTGTCCCTTAAAATAAAAAAAAAATAAAAAAAAAAAATCCACAAGACTCATCATCCCCATTATTATATCTCAGGACGTGTCCGAACACCGCATCGCTGGTCGCCGAGAAGGTGCGTCAGCCGATGCGGCAGCTGCTGGGCGCGTCGGCCGCGCGGCCGCCGGCGCGGCTGCGCCCGCTCAACGACCCGCGCCAGATACACGCGCTCTCTGATATGGGCATCTCCGTGCTCACGCTGCCGGACGGCCGCGTGCAGCTGCTCTACACCACCAATACTGTAAGTCCACCTTATACCACATCTTTTGGGCTTACTGGATGACATCTGGATAACGCAGAGAGCTTAGCTTATTAAGTCGAACTCTGTGCGGACAAACCCACAAACGGAAGTGTCTCCTCACTACAGGGTGAAAAGTGAAAGTTCCATATAACTAGAGACTGCAGCGACTGCTTTTGTAAGAGATTCATTATAATGCGCCACTTTGAGACATGGTGATAATTTATTTTAGATTTTCTAAAAGGTCGTCTTATACACGGCTTCCGTGTAGTTATCTTTGTTTAATATACGGTAAAAAAAATTGGCGAAAGAATCTTTGTAAACTTTTGTGTCACAAACTTCTCTACGTACTGCGTAAAATCAAATTAAAGGACATCGTATTCAACTCACTAATCACCCACGCTTATTACAGGCTAAGTCTTCAAAAGATGCAGCGGAGGGACTGACGTTCATGCGCGAGATGTCTAAGTGGAACTCTCTGAGCGACGTAGAGAACGGCGTGACGCCCGTGGGCGTGGTGGTGAAGTCGCGAGTGTTCCCGGCCGGCCCCGGCCACTTCGGCCGTGAACTGCGCGACGCTAAGCTCTCCGGCAGCCCCGTTCTCGCAGAGCCCTTCCACGCCTGCACCCCCGTCACCAATAAAAACCAGCTCGACGGCAAGTTCGCTGTCACGCAGAGAGGACAATGCACTTTCGCCCAAAAAGTCAGAAATTTGCAAAACGCGGGCGCCAAACTCGCCATCGTCGTGGACAACGTGCCCGAGTCCACCCACGAGGTCACCGCCATGTTCGCGATGTCAGGCGACGGCAAGGACGATATCGAAATACCCGCCGTGTTCCTCTTCACCCGGGAGGGAGAGATTCTGATTAACGACATGAAGGAAGATCCCGACTTGATTGTTACCGTAGGCGAGCTCAAAGCGCTCAAGAGACAGTATGAAAACTCGTGCGAAGACGACAATTGTGAAGCGGTTTTGGAGACGAGTGGGCCCGCGGAATCGGAATCATTTGATCACCTCAAAAAAGTACTCAGTCAATTAGTAGCACAGTTTGAGTTATCTTTATCGCATGACGAAAGCGGTAGCGCTCCGCAACAGCGTTGCGGAAACGAGGTGTTGGAACAATCGTTTCCAAACGATAAGGTCATTAAAGAAGTACATGTGGAGGGTCCTCCGTCCGTCTCAATGGAGAAACACGAAATTTCCAACACACCAGAACTCGATTCGGGAAAAACACCAACCTTAACAGAACTCGCTCCGGACAAGACACGAACTTTAACAGAACCTGTTTCGGACAAGACACAAACTTTAAATACGGACTCAAATAAACACGACGATCTTTGATACAGTATATAAATTATTACGAATTGTATAAAGTGATGTAAAAATGTTGTATATACTATTTTTAAGATGTAACTTAATAAAAAACTGACTTTGTGGATGTTAGAGACTTAACAGGCAGACATATTAGCAGTACATAATAATAAAGTCGATTTTAGACACATGTATGTGCAAGATACGAGTCGCCTATTTACGAGGCACAAAGAAGCGACATACGGATGTGTTGACGTATCATCACAACAATGCAATAAGGAGGAATTGGTTTGTTTTACAAAATTATCCAGCGCTTAAATTGGCATGCGTTTTTTTGAACTATGTCAAATAATTTTCAGCAACTTCAATGTCATGTGTGAATTATTTGGAATATTTAGATTTTTCGTTACTGATCATTTGATGCTAACTGTACTCAATAATATTACAATTCGAATTTCTTGTTGAACAAATAGGTAGTATTCTAGAAGTCAGATTGTTATTGATATTGCCTTCAAGTACTATTCCTATCGTTGTAGGTACAGTCGAGGAAAATAAACACGTACCTTTTTCACTTTTATCACAATGTCAATAAAGATCAAATAGGTACGCGTTTCAGATTCCTTTACTGGGCGTGGTAAGCTCTTTGGCACAGAGTATTAGAGATACTGTCTAGGAAAGATACTTGACAGAAACGAATATCAATAGATGTCTTTAGTCATGTACAGGGCGAACGATGTGAAGTGTTACCAATTTCAAAGGGCTACGATTTTTTTGGTTGCAACAAAGTTTATTTATTTTTACGAATATAATTAGAAAATATAACATTTTTTTTATTAATATATTTTAACTCAATATGACCACCTGCCTTGACTATGGCCTTCAGATGGTCGAAAGATGAGTTGCACGCTGCACGAATGTGGTTTTGCAGTATGTTGTGCAAATTACGTACGACGCGATCGCTTTCTTCAGTGTATCCATACTGGGATGCTTTCTTGTCCTCACGTTGCTCTCCAAAATTGCCCAGATAGAAGGGCCATTTTTTCTAAAGTTGTACACCCCACTTATTTTTAAAATTTTCGATATTTTGGTCATTATCTACTCAGAATCACGAGCTCTTTCTATCTAATTAGGAGAAAAAAACTGTCCTGGCCCAGAAATGAATTTACATAAAAAACAAATGCATTTTTTTACTAAGAATTTCGTCAGATATGGCCATGTTTGAATTTGGTAACACTTCATATCGTTCACCCTGTATTTCATAGAAATGCAGGTACTATAACAATTAACGTATGATATTACTATAACAAGACCCGTAACTGCATGCTCTCTGTCTTTAGATCAAAACGTCAGATGCTGGAGTGAACTAAATTGTTAAATGCCGGTTTATTATTTTACCAGACCGATATCCTCTGCATATAAGTACTTTTTTTATTATTACTTTTTTTATTAACGTCCGTTCGTTTAAATTAACAAATCTATCCTAAAATAAACAGATGATATATTGCATGATAAGATAACATGAGAAAGTTGTTTTATTTGATTTAGGTACTGACATTAAGTACAAAAAGAAATTCTTCCACAGGAAATTAGACGTCAAATCGGAAAAATACCAATTTTAAAACTATAGGGAAAATCATCCATCCAGAATATTGTCCAAAATAGAATCATGTCCTCTGGTAAAGTTGTCAAAATTGACATAGCCCGAAAGAAATAATAACCATTTGTATTTTATGACCATTTGGATGTATTACCATTTGTAAGTACGTTCAAATAGAATTATGTCCATTTGTATTTACGTCCAATCAGAAATATTTTACCATTTGCAAATACGTTCCGGTTCCACGTGAAAAATATACATTAATAATCGTCCAAATAGATGTTATGTCCATTTGTATTTAGGGCCAGTCGGAAATATAACTACATCTCTTTGTAGATAGCTACCACGGTCTTATCCATAAGCTACCGACAAATAACAGTGTTTGCACTGTTGTGGTCAAATTGTTTAAACTTTTCCCAAAATAATGGAATCCTCTTGCACTGAACCTCTTAACCCAAAATCATAACTTGGATCTTCCAGTTGCAATATGCATTTTCTGAGACTTCATAATAACTTTTTATCAGGTAAAAATGCTTGCTTACTTTACATGAAAATTATCGCCAAATGAACTCCTTAAATGCTGTAAATGGTCATTGATTAGTGATAAATTATTATAAAGATACGAACTGATCATTGCATTTCTAAAAATGCTTTTCCTCGCTGAACTATTGATTTAGAATACACATGAAAATGAAATAATAAAAATGCATTTATTTGGTGCAATGGAAATTAATACACGTCGCATCAAATTAGATATTCACTTTTCGCTCTTACCTATATAGTATGAGCAAGAGATAAAATTATACACGAGTAGGTACACACTTTCCTTCAACTTTCCTTCAACTTTCCTTTTGACCTATACATATTTACTTTTCTTGGTATTTCCAAGCGTGTACCAGCGACGGTATGGACATAGCATTATTAACATGTAATTAGTTCCGCTACTCACCATTTCAAGAAAAAAATGTCAAGAAAAATTACAAAAACGAGTTTTGCTATTCCATATTAGATGGCATATAAGTACTATAATATATTCATCCTCAGAATTATATGTGGACAATACAAAATTTGGACATAATTCGTTTTGAGCTTAAATTTACATTTTGGTCTGGTGGTATTTTCCACGATGAAATGGACTGATATTGGGTCAAGAGTTTGCTCGAACCGACAACAGTGGAAATTGATTTGGTAATCAATAAATTTTCCGTCTAGCGAAAGAATGACAACTTGAATACAAAGTTGCTGCAGATATGCCTTTGGCCTGTAGGGTAAGTGGCTATCATGAAGCAAAAATAAATAACACTGACGCATGAGGAACAGAATCCATAGAACGTTCTGCAGTAAAGATATACCGATTTAAAAATTACTCAGCCCTTTTGAGCTTTGTGATCGCGTAAGAAACAGGTATAAAATGCGAATCGCATTCTGACCGCTCACGAACTTTACTGTAAAAGGTGTTTCTTAATGGGAACAATTGAAACGCTCACCAAAATGGCTTTTTTACCCCAAAACTAAATTCCAAATAAAATGAATTGCCTCCATTTAAATTAAACCCACTCTATACAGTGCTCCCCAAATTAAATCATTTTGTATCCCAAAACCGATATACATTACATCAGAATAATTTTATGTTTAGTCAGTATATCTTTTTGCTACCCAAAATGGATTTTTTGCTCACCAAATATTGTTTTCATAAAACATCAAAATTATTACCAAATATATCTTTTTCACTTCTCATGCTCTAAAAGTTCGACTTTATGCTGTGCGTAGGCGACATAAAGTCGCTTTTTATGCTCTAGAGCATAAAGTAAAATCGTCGTCGAAGACCAAGGCGATCGGTCTAACAGCCACACGAAAAAAATAAAACTGTATAGAATAAACTCTTTTTTTTCGTTTCGTTAGTATTCTAAGACCAAAGCAAAAATACCAACAACCAAAGTACACAGCACTTCTTGAAATAAACTTGTAATTTTTATTAGGTACTATCATTTATTACTTTTTTTATTTATTTTTATTTTAGTAAATCAATTAACTATTTATTTAAACTACAACAATAATTTATCGTAGATATAGGTAAATGTATTTTTTTATGTCCATTTGTATTTAGGGCCAGTCGGAAATATAACTACATCTCTTTGTAGATAGCTACCACGGTCTTATCCATAAACTACCGACAAATAACAGTGTTTGCACTGTTGTGGTCAAATTGTTTAAACTTTTCCCAAAATAATGGAATCCTCTTGCACTGAACCTCTTAACCCAAAATCATAACTTGGATCTTCCAGTTGCAATATGCATTTTCTGAGACTTCATAATAACTTTTTATCAGGTAAAAATGCTTGCTTACTTTACATGAAAATTATCGCCAAATGAACTCCTTAAATGCTGTAAATGGTCATTGATTAGTGATAAATTATTATAAAGATACGAACTGATCATTGCATTTCTAAAAATGCTTTTCCTCGCTGAACTATTAATTTAGAATACACATGAAAATGAAATAATAAAAATGCATTTATTTGGTGCAATGGAAATTAATACACGTCGCATCAAATTAGATATTCACTTTTCGCTCTTACCTATATAGTATGAGCAAGAGATAAAATTATACACGAGTAGGTACACACTTTCCTTCAACTTTCCTTCAACTTTCCTTTTGACCTATACATATTTACTTTTCTTGGTATTTCCAAGCGTGTACCAGCGACGGTATGGACATAGCATTATTAACATGTAATTAGTTCCGCTACTCACCATTTCAAGAAAAAAATGTCAAGAAAAATTACAAAAACGAGTTTTGCTATTCCATATTAGATGGCATATAAGTACTATAATATATTCATCCTCAGAATTATATGTGGACAATACAAAATTTGGACATAATTCGTTTTGAGCTTAAATTTACATTTTGGTCTGGTGGTATTTTCCACGATGAAATGGACTGATATTGGGTCAAGAGTTTGCTCGAACCGACAACAGTGGAAATTGATTTGGTAATCAATAAATTTTCCGTCTAGCGAAAGAATGACAACTTGAATACAAAGTTGCTGCAGATATGCCTTTGGCCTGTAGGGTAAGTGGCTATCATGAAGCAAAAATAAATAACACTGACGCATGAGGAACAGAATCCATAGAACGTTCTGCAGTAAAGATAAACCGATTTAAAAATTACTCAGCCCTTTTGAGCTTTGTGATCGCGTAAGAAACAGGTATAAAATGCGAATCGCATTCTGACCGCTCACGAACTTTACTGTAAAAGGTGTTTCTTAATGGGAACAATTGAAACGCTCACCAAAATGGCTTTTTTACCCCAAAACTAAATTCCAAATAAAATGAATTGCCTCCATTTAAATTAAACCCACTCTATACAGTGCTCCCCAAATTAAATCATTTTGTATCCCAAAACCGATATACATTACATCAGAATAATTTTATGTTTAGTCAGTATATCTTTTTGCTACCCAAAATGGATTTTTTGCTCACCAAATATTGTTTTCATAAAACATCAAAATTATTACCAAATATATCTTTTTCACTTCTTATGCTCTAAAAGTTCGACTTTATGCTGTGCGTAGGCGACATAAAGTCGCTTTTTATGCTCTAGAGCATAAAGTAAAATCGTCGTCGAAGACCAAGGCGATCGGTCTAACAGCCACACGAAAAAAATAAAACTGTATAGAATAAACTCTTTTTTTTCGTTTCGTTAGTATTCTAAGACCAAAGCAAAAATACCAACAACCAAAGTACACAGCAAACTTCTTGAAATAAACTTGTAATTTTTATTAGGTACTATCATTTATTACTTTTTTTATTTATTTTTATTTTAGTAAATCAATTAACTATTTATTTAAACTACAACAATAATTTATCGTAGATATAGGTAAATGTATTTTTTTTTTTTTTTTTTTTAGTATAATATTTAAATGATGTAGTTTAATTTTCTCGCAATCGAAGTGAAAAGTAGAGTGTGCAACTCGTCCATAAAACGCATTTTACACTCGACTTTATATTCATCCTCGCTGGCAAGCTCGCTCGGATGGATGAACGTGGTGCGTTTTATGCACTTGTTGTACAATCTACTATTTGCTTCCCAAAATGGATTTTTTGCTCACCAAATATTGTTTTCATAAATTAGTGTTTCAGCTAGGTAACCATCTAATCCTGATCACCTTTCAGAGCAGATCCGACTCGGCCGGATTAGGTTAGGTTTTTTTTTTCATATCCCTAAAAAATGCTCCATAATGTGCGGTAGTCATTATTAGCTATTCTATATCAATTTGAAATTTTCTCCATACAAATCGTTTTTTTTTCGATATTTTCCGAATTTGACCGAATTTTCGGACAAGATTTCAGATTCATATTTTTGAGCCCCGAGAGCCGCCCGATACCGAGTTTTAGCCGCCTAGCACCAATTTGAAATTTTGAATCGTTTTATTTCGATATTATCCGAATTTGACCGAATTTTCGGACAAGATATCAGATTCATATTTTTGAGCCCCGAGAGCCCCCCGATACCGAGTTTTAGCCGCCTAGCACGAATTTGAAATTTTGAATCGTTTTTTATTCGATATTTTCCGAATTTGACCGAATTTTCGGACAAGATTTCAGATTCATATTTTTGAGCCCCGAGAGCCCCCCGATACCGAGTTTCAGCCGCCTAGCACCAATTTGAAATTTTGGTGAAAAAAGCCATTTTGGTGAGCATTTAGTTTTTGGCCTCAGCAAAAATGACTAAAATGGAAGTAATAATATAAAATATTGGTAACATCCATTTGACAATAATATAGATTATTTGGTCTGAAATTAACTTTAACGGTGTTCATATATTTTTATAGCATGCAAGAAAAAGAATTATTTGCTTTATTTATAGAATAGTTTGGGATACACTATTTGGTGAGCATTCATCCGTTTTGGCAAGCATTAAGAATTTATTGGTAGTAATCATAGCTGGGCACCGTTAATCAAATAGTTAACTTCGTTAATCGTTAATCCGCTACAAATAAAGTTAGCTTCGTTAAACGTTAAAGCGTTACATTTCGGAAGAATTAACGCAAGTTAACGTTAATCGTTAATCCGTTAATATGTGGGAACTACCTGTGGGGCCAACTAGGAACCCTTATAGTTTCGCCTTGTCCGTCTGTCCGTCCGTCCGCGGCTTAGCTCTGTGATCATTAGTGCTAGAAAGCTGAAATTTGGTATGAGTATGTGTATACGTATCACGTGGACAAAACGGTAAAATAAAAACGAAAAAAAATTTTTTTTTTCGTTTCTACACTAGTGTGTAAAATAATAGGGGTCTTTAAACATTATTTTTTTATCAAGTCACCAGTTTTGTAAATATTCGCTCCGGAAATTAAAAAAATAGTGTCCCCCCCTCTAACTTGTCAACTACGGGTCAAAAAATTATGGAAAAATTCATGAAAATGAGGCCTTATAAGTACTTTCAATGAGAACTATATTGAATAAAATCGGTGGAGCCGTTTTTGAGTTATCGCAAAATTTCATAATTTTCTTTAAAATGACGTAAGTGCCGCGCGGTGTCCTTATACTTCGAACGTTACACATACTCGTATTAGTTAAGTTCAATACTGTATGAAAATATTTGGCGCGTATAATAGATAAGTTCCAGAAGGTAATAAGTAATTACTGTTACTTTGGCGTTTACGACCTTTTTATAGAGCTTGAAATCTTTCTCGTTATTTAAACCTCCGGCTTAAAACCGCTGTTTTAAGCCCGTCTATTGTAAAGGATGGGCAAGCACGGAACCCTACACTGAGCATGGCCCGACATGCTCTTGGCCGGTTTTATATCGTTGAGTTAGTGAACTTACGTACGACGCTTACACGCAAAAAGTATTTGCTGGCCCGATCTGGATACAAATTCCACATACTTAGTCAAATGTGGCCATGGATTCTCATCAGGACCGCTGGAATCCGTTTCCATGTCTTCCATGATATGGTTTTAATTACTACACTGCACAGGCACAGTACACTTTTTCTATCTAACTAAATTACACTGCACTCTTCTTTATCAACACGCAAATGATCACTGACAGTAATTTATAATAACAACAAACAAAACACTCGTCACTCTAAGCACGGGCGCTAGCCGCTAAGTAATGAAATGATCAAACTAAACAAATCTCTTCGCAGTTTTCTCACTCGCACGCGCCGGCAAAATATATCTAGTTTTGTTTTTGTTTCACTCGCTGCCACGCGCCACCCGGCACTTGTCGTTTCATACTTGTCTGAACCTGTTTTTCACGCCGCGCCGCGGTGCCGTGCGGTAAATAGTAGGCATTGGATTAACGATTAACGGACTTCTGCATATTTAACGGAAGTTAACGTGTCCGTTAACATTTTTAAATGTTAACTTAAAAGTTAATACGTTAATCAATATGTTAACTTCGTTAATTAACGGATTAACGAGTTAATGCCCAGCTATGGTAGTAATTTATCAACATATTTGGTAGGCGTTTAATCATATTTGGTAGGCGTTTAAACACAAGCCTTTCTTAATTTTACCAAATCAAAAAGTTTATTCTGTAAGCAGGCCTCAGGGGCACTTTTACAATTCTGAATCTGAATCTATCGGCATTTCACAAGAGGAGACCGCTGTTGAGAAGAAAGCTGAAAGAAACTAAAAAGCAAGTTGTTTTTTTTTTGTAAATTATACTTAAAAAACCGGCCAAGAGCATGTCGGACCACACTCAGTGTAGGCTTCCGTAGTTGCCCATCCTTCACAGTAGACAATAAAATCAAATGTAAATTACGAGAAAGATTTCAAGCTCTATAAAAAGGTCGTAAACGCCAAAGTAACTGTAATTACTTATTACCTTCTGGAAGTTATCGATTATACGCGCCAGATTGAGCGAAATGTTTTAATGCAGTATGGCACTTAACTAATATGTGTAAAGTTCGAAGTATAAGAACACCGCGCGGCACTTACGACATTTTAAAGAAAATTATGAATTTTTGCGATAACTCAAAAACGGCTCGACCGATTTTATTCAATATAGTTTTCATTGAAAGTACTAATAAGGCCTTATTTTCATGAATTTTTCCATGATTTTTTGACCCGTTGTTGAGAAGTTAGAGGGGGGCGACACTACATTTTGGATTTCCCGAGCGAATATTTACAAAACTGCTGACTTTATCAATAAAATATGTATGAAGACCCCTATTATGTTTAAAAGACCTATTCAACGACAACCCACACACTAGTGTTGGAACGAAAAAAAAAATCACCCCACCTTAGGTGTAGGGGAGGTACCCGAAAAAAAGTTTTTTTTAGTTTTTATTTTACCGTTATGTTGGCGTGATACATAATAAATAATAAATGAATAATAAATAAACATCAGACAACCTCACACAAATCAACCTAGTCCCAAATTAAGCTCAAGAAGGCTTGTGTTATGGTACTAGGCGACGATATACATTACTTATATAGATAAATAAATACTTAAATACATAGAACATCCATGACCCAAATATTCGTGTTCATCACACAAATATTTGCCCTTGCCGGGATTCGAAGCCGGGACCGTCGGCTCAGTAGGCAGTTGCTTAACCACTGCGCCAACCGCGTCGTCAATCATACATACACATACTCACACCAAATTTCAGCTTTCTAGCACTTATGATCACAGAGCTAAGCCGCGGACGGACAGACGGACATGGCGAAACTATAAGGGTTCCTAGTTGACTACGGAACCCTAAAAATAAGTTAAACTTAGTTAGGTTTTAGTTGAAAATGCACAAATTACTAAACTTCACTCGAATTGAATGCAACGGTCCAAGCCTTTCGCGACAGAAAACTTGTGTATGAAACTGTTTTAAAATGAGTGCCATCATTGACGATGATGATTCTAGTGGGAAGAGTTCTTTAAATTCCTTCGATCAATGTAGTGTTTTGGAAGAAAGAAATAAGTCAGACAAGTCAGCATTGACCATATTGGACGTAGCATTGCCATCCAAACTAAACGTGTAATACAGAATTTAAGACCATTCGGTTGGTATTATCAAAGAGAATAATAGTTAGCAAAGTCATCTCACTTCATAGAAATGCTCATAGTATCGTAAGTAGATAATACATGACTATTTTATTTTTGTACATTCGTTAAGATTCAGTCTGTCAACATAAACATACCGAGGTTTTCCGTTTTAATTTGCTTCTAATTCTAACATTAGTCGCGGAAAAATAGTCTAACTAATTAGTCGATTACAAAGTTTAGTTGTCCGAAATCAATCGGCAACTAATTTACTTGCAACTAAGTTAGTTGCACTCTATACAACTAAGATTGATCAGTCGTCGTTTTCAATCGTCAATCGCAATTAATTCTGTTAATTTTAATCGTTAGTTGTTAGTCGATTACATTTTGCCCATCTCATGTCCATAACTATAGAGTGTAACTGTCGTAGCTAACCTCATTGGTTACGTTATATTTTCGTATTGTAAAACAAATACCATACCTACTTTACCAATTTAGCTTTTTATTTGTTTTTTATATTAGAAACAATCTTACACAAATCGACCTAGTCCCAAAGTAAGCAATTCTTGTATTATGGGTACCAGACGAGAGACGTCGAGTACTCGTATATGTGTAGATTTAATATAGAGCGCGTGGTTAAAAGGAGACTTGACGACATAAGCTGGGGCACCTAATGGATGAATAATTTTCGCAGTTCAATCCATTTAGGTAATCCAATATTGTCCATTGCAATCACGACAATTGATATATTTTAATCCTTGGCAAGTGCATGAACGCAAACATGGGCCCTTTGAGGTTTCGATTCAATTAAAGCCTTATCGTATATTGTTGGCCCAATATCACTTAAGTAATTGAAGTTTCAGTTGTGCTATTTTAACACGACGGAGCCTATAACATTAAAAAAGCATGACGGCGCATGAAATTGATGGCGCTACTATCGCCAACTTTATTATATACAAACAACCAACCTCTTTAGTTTAAACACCAAGTGATGGGAAGGCGGCCATAGATGATTAAAATAAAACTGACGACTGTTATATGAGGTTGTCATAATAAGAAAAGAAAAGAGGAGCTTGCGTGAATAATGTGGTAATCCTTATTTGTTTTATTGTGGTTGTTTCGGTTTGTAATTTGAGTGTGTATATCCTTATTATAATTTGTGAAGTGTACTGAAAATAGTTTTGATATCTTCCAAACGCTTGTCCCCTGCCCGATTACCCACGGAGATGGATGAATCAAATTCAAACCAGGTGCGTTCAGAGCATAGCTATGTTTCTTTATCAGAAGTGGGATCCGCAGGGCCTGATGAGGGGACAAGTAAGAGCAACAGCGGCCCCGCACGGCCGGCTAGCGAAAGCGCGAACTTCTTCGAAAATATGGAAGCACTTCTGTCTCGTTTGCTTGCCGCAACACAAAGCACATCCAAAAGCCCATCCCTGACAAATCTGATCAAATTTGATCCTGACGAAGCTGATTCGGATATTCAGGGTTGGTGTAATATAACCGAAATTATGATAAACATCGAAAAACTCACCGGACCCGAACGCATCCCCAATGTTGAAATGAAGGAAGACGTCGTGACTGGGTTCGCTATTTCTGTCCTATCTCAGAAAGATCCATTGATTCGCAGGGAACTCAATTCGCATGTAGTTTCAACAAGAACTCAGCTTTGTAGAATCCTCAGTGGTATATCCATGAAGAGACGCCACGACGATCATGCGACCAATGACATCGAAATAAAAAAAACTCGTTTTAATACGAATACCACGACAGCGACGCGCTTTGATGGAACCTGTCATTATTGCGGTAATAGGGGGCACAAGATGGAGGATTGCCGTAAACGCCGTGAAGCCTTGAAGTCGAGGAACGACTTGATACCATCCGATAAAATAAAAAAGGAGCGAATTTGCTACGCATGTGACGAACCTGGGCACATCAGTACCAGCTGTCCTAACACCGTGAAGAAGCAGGCAAATGAAACAATTACACGTAAGGCTGTCCACGTGTGCGAGCGCCGGTCAGCGAGAGGTACCCTGTCGACATCGTCTGGTGAGGCCATCACGTTCCTTTTTGATAGTGGCTCTGCCTGCTCATTGCTCAGGAGTAGTTTTATCAGAAAGTTATCTGGCACAAAGCGCAGCGATTCAATTTGCTTAGTGGGAATAGGAGGGGATAACATTACTTGTACAGAAACTCTTAAGTACAGTAACGATTCAAAATATTTCGTTATCCATTTTGTTTCACGTTGTCCCTGATAACACGATTCCGGAAGCGATTATAATAGGCAGAGATGTCCTTGAATTAGGTATTCATGTTGAAATTAATAGTGATAGCCTTAACTTTTCTACCCGTAAAGAAATGAACGAATGTGAAGACGCAAAGGTATTTGACTGTCGGGAGATTGATACAGATCTAGTGGGTGTTGAAAAAGAGGCGTTAATTGACATCCTCAAAAAGTATAGTCAATTCTTCATAGAAGGCGTTCCGACCCGCCGCGTGACAACGGGTACTTTAAAAATTGATCCTATAGATCCATATAAAACCGTTCAACGCCGACCATATAGGTTATCTGTTGCCGAAAAGGATATTGTTAGGGGTAAAGTAGAAGAACTTTTGAAAGCGGGTATTATTCGTGAAAGTTCTTCTCCTTTCGCTAGCCCCATCCTGCTGGTTAAAAAGAAGGATGGCTCCGACAGGATGTGTGGAGTACGACTATATGGAGCTTAACAGTAACACGCGCCCTGAACATTACCCTCTTCCGAGGATTGACGAACAAATTGACCCACTGACTGGGGCATGTTATTTTTCTTCTTTGGATATGGCGTCTGGTTATCACCAGATATTAGTCGACCCTGATTCCATCGAGCGCACATCCTTCGTGACTCCTGACGGCCAATACGAATATTTAGCTATGCCATTTGGATTACGGAATGCGGCTTCAGTTTATCAGCGTTGTATTAACAAAGCCTTGCAATCTCTTAAAGATACCATAGCCCTAGCATACATGGATGACGTATTTTGCTTTTCGTCAGACGTTGCTGAAGGATTACGTCGTTTAGAAGCTGTTATTGCGGCTTTGTCTGAAGCCGGCTTCTCTTTTAATATCCGTAAATGCAAATTTATGAAAAATAAAGTAGACTATCTAGGGTATGCCATTAAAGCAGGTGAAGTAAGACCCAACCCAAGGAAAGTTCAAGCGCTCATAGAGGCACCAGCTCCTGCCACAGCTACACAGGTACGGCAGTTCCTAGGTTTGGCATCTTATTTCAGGAGGTTTATTCCCAACTTTGCGACTCTTGCCTGTCCATTGTATCCGCTTACCAAATTAAAGGGCCCTATTACCTGGACTGACAAACATAAGGAAGTACACAGTAAAATCGTGAGCATATTGACATCGGAACCGGTTCTGACGATATTTAACCCCGACATCCCGATAGAGCTTCACACAGACGCGAGTTCAGAAGGCTATGGGGGTATTTTAATTCAAAGGGAAAATAATGTACCACACGTTGTTGCTTACTTTAGCCGCCGCGCCACCGAAGTGGAATCCAGATATCATTCATATGAGCTGGAAACATTGGCGGTGGTGCGAGCTGTTGAGAACTTCCGTCATTACCTATACGGTCAACATTTTACAGTTTTCACGGACTGCAATTCATTAAAAGCCTCCAAAGCTAAAGTCGATTTATCTCCGCGGGTTCATCGTTGGTGGGCTTACCTACAGGCATATGACTTTGATATCGTATACAAAGAAGGTCGTAGAATGGAACATGCTGACTATCTATCGCGGAATCCCCTACCTAACTTGAAAACAACTATCTCTGACAAACCAGAATCTGATTGCACGCCCAATACCCGTTGCAAAGCTGTTAATTTTATAGAGCTCCATGATAGTTGGCTTCAGGTAGAACAAAAACGCGACCCTGAGATTCAGGATCTAATAAACAAGCATACAAGTAATCAATTACCTGAAGGTATCGCTCATACTTTACAGGAAAGTTGAACGTAATAAGGCAAGCTTTTGGTTACCTATTGTTCCGCGGTCCCTAATTTGGACTCTTATAAATCACTTACACAGTGAAATTCAGCACTTAGGTTACGATAAAACTAGACAAAATTTATGAACAATACTGGTTTCCGCAAATGGCGAAAAATGTACGCAAATTTGTTGACTCATGCATAGTGTGCAAGGCCTCTAAGGGGCCTTCCGGAGCTCAGCAACTGAGATTGCATCCTATACCCAAGATTTCTGTACCTTGGCACACTATACATATTGACTTAACAGGGAAGCTTAGTGGCAAAAGTGATCGAAAGGAGTATGCGTCGGTCATTATTGATGGTTTCACAAAGTACGTTCTACTTGAGTATACCCAGTCCCTTGACGCTGCGTGCGCAGTTCGAGCTTTGCGAAAGGCAGTATCATTATTTGGTGCACCCAGGAGAGTCATAGCTGATCAAGGGCGGTGTTACATAAGTTCCAGTTTTAAAGAATTTTGCAATGAGCACAATATCGAACTGCACTTGATAGCAACCGGCTCTTCTCGGGCTAACGGACAAGTGGAGCAGGTTATGCGCACTTTGAAAAGTTTACTTACAATAATAGAAAATGACCCTAACAAGGTATGGCGCGAAGAGCTAGATAATGTCCAGTTAGCTTTGAATAGCACCAGGTCAAGAGTAACAGGATTTACACCGACAGAACTAATGTTCGGCATACGTGCTAAATCTCTTGGCTTATCCAAAACAGGTCCCAATGTAGAATTACCTAAGCGCGCTAACTTAGAGGTAATTAGAGAGGAGGCTTCGTGTAGTATCCAAAATGCAGCTCAAGCTGATGCAGAGCGATTTAATCGTGGCAGGGCTCGAGTTAGTTTATTCTCGAAAGGAGATTGTTTTCATCAAAGGAAGCGAGCGAAATCAAACTAAATTGTCCAAGAAATTTCGTGGGCCGTTTGTAATCTCTAAAGTCCTTAATAACGACAGGTATGAACTAAAAGCTATCGCTAGTGGTAACCGCGTATATAAATACTCTCATGAAAATTTACGCTTGGTACCAAAGGGTTTTGAAGGTTTGGTTGAGGTCGCTACTAACTTGATAGACAGTGAGGAGGCCGAGACGGCGGTCAGGGTGGAACAAGCTGACCGAGACGATAGCGACAGTGATACACTCTCAGTATGTAGCGAGCGTTTCATGACTGCAGGCTCAAACACTCATTCTGGCCCCAAACCCAATAGTGATGATGAGCGATTAATTGTCTCAGGAAAGGAAGGCCGCACACATTAAAGTGAGTCTCATCGCATCGAATAATAATCTTCTATTTGAAACAAAAGGGGTTTTACAAAGACACACGCTCTAAAAACAATCGTTATAGAAAGTTCTTATTAGGTAATCTTGATAATGTGAGAGAATGAGCGGTTTATGAAGTAACTAGAACCCTTGGAAGGCACCTATTGTTTACTTGTAATGACAGGAGAGAGAGAGAGAGTGAGCGTACATGATTTCTTTGTAGTCCGTCAGTTCTGCGTCACGAGCTTGTACTGAAAGCTAATCGAAGGGGCTGTAGGTGCCCGGTCCATGCTATACGGAGATGTATTCGAGAGGTGGCTAGTCGTAAGGGCTGCACGTGCCCGGTCTACGTCACACCGCAGGCAAGAGCTGGCTGATCAAGTGGGCCTGGTGCGCCCGGTTCACGCCATAATTCGAGGTAGGCTGGTCAAAAGGGCCTCGAGCGCCCGGTCCACGCCACTGTTGACGGGGCTACTATAACTATACTGTATTGTCAAAAGAAGTGTGCCTGTTTAGTGAACAGTCACTGCGACGTATGAAGGACGTACATGCCGCGATGGTCAGGAAGGGACGAGCAAGCTTATTTTGTAATCATATACTTACTTTCAGATTCCAAACTAAAAGAAGAGTAATCGCGCGAGGACGCACGACTGTCAGGGTTGGCCGTGACGGCGCATGAAATTGATGGCGCAACTATCGCCAACTTTATTCTATACAAACAACCAACCTCTTTAGTTTAAACACCAAGTGATGGGAAGGCGGCCATAGATGATTAAAATAAAACTGACGGCTGTTATAAAGGGTGGGCCCTGTAACAGGAGCAATAAATTAAAACATAGATTCGTCCCTTGAAACTAAACAACATTTGTTAATCAACTTCTGAAAATAACGTGTATTAAATGACATTTTGTAGAATAAAGTTTAGACAAAGAAGCAATGTATTGCGAAATGTCCGATATTAGTAGAGTGACAGCTATGTCAATGCTCAGGGAATGTCAACGTTGGACGACATACATTGAAAATACTATTTACTTTGTTTGAAATAATAAAAACATTTGTTCAGCAACTTTAAAAAACAAATGTTGTTCAGTTTAACGAGTAAAATCAATGTTTTAATTTTTTGCTTATGTTGCAGGGCCCACGTTGTATGAGGTTGTCATAATAAGAAAAGAAAAGAGGAGCTTGCGTGAATAATGTTGTAATCCTTATTTGTTTTGTTGTGGTTGTTTCGGTTTGTAATTTGAGTGTGTATATCCTTATTATAATTTGTGAAGTGTACTGAAAATAGTTTTGATATCTTCCAAACGCTTGTCCCCTGCCCGATTACCCACGGAGATGGATGAATCAAATTCAAACCAGGTGCGTTCAGAGCATAGCTATGTTTCTTTAAGCACAACATCCTTGAACGAAAAGAAGAGAGCAAGTTAGTTATTCTAACTTTGAAGTAACTTGAAGAATTGGTAACCAATAACCAAGACTGAGAGGACTCGGGGGCGCGTTGAAAAAGAAACACAACACTTTGATTTGCGAAAACTTTACATCATCGTGTTTCATCAAAGTTTGTACAGTAAACTACAGAGAAACCATATAGCTGGTCTGATAGTGCACTCCATTGTAATGGGAACTTCCACTTTTTGACTATGTGCTGAAACTTGGCACAGTTGATCCTTAGGTGGTCTTGAGTGAATTCAGACCGGTTGACATCGAGAGCCACCGCGCGTTGAGTGGGGGGGGAGGGGGCGAAGTTCGAGCCTGCCGCGGTTTAATTAAAGCAACATTTCTCTAAAACTATACATAATAGGGTATGTCATATATCATTTTCGGATAAATTAAGGATGAGGAATCTATTTTTAGGACAAAAATAATGCACTTTCTGACCAAAAAAAAATAAAAAGTAGAAAAAACTGAAAAACGTAATTTGCGTTTTTTTATATAATTGCCAATCATTTTAAAAGTATAACAGAATTCTCAAAACAAAAAATATGGTAATATAGCTAGACTTATGTAGTTTTTATAAATATATAGTTTATTATATATATATCTGTTGATACATGGGAGATAATAAATAATATCAAGCGCAGGTCAGGGTGATTTCTATGCATGATCGTCCGTGAAGTATTTAGGTACTGTGCTAAACAACATTTCTCTAAGACTATGCGATATATCATTTTCGGATAAATCAAGGATCAGGAAACTATTTTTTGGACAAAAGTAATGCATTTTCTAACGAAAAAATAAGTAAAAAGTAAAAAAGAAACAAATTATATAAAGAATCTTAAAATGCGTTTTTCTGTTGTTTTTTTTTTTACTTTTAGTATATATGCAGGTTTAAGTTCTGAGATCCTATTATATCACTTTCAAACGCAGAAAACTGACCTATCATAGACTTGTTGATTCCCCGCGATACAGGTTCGCCTACTGCGGGGGTCAAAGGTAATGCAATGCTGGTACTAACCGGCATTATGTTAACTGCATGCTAGAGATAAGCAATTTATCAAACTAGAATAGTTAAGTTAGGTTAAGTACATATTTGTTAGTCGTTGTAATTGCTTTTTATTTATTTAATTTTAATTTTTTCAATATTACGACGTATTTTTTGATGACTGCCATTGCCTCCGCAATGCGACCCTCGATCGCTGACACGAAACCTACAGTTAGTTAAGGAATATATGTGCATTTGTGCAAGATAGATAAGTCTTCTTTTTATTGAACAATTAACAACAAAAATACTACATATTTGTATACTATCCAATAGATTGCTTTTGGTAACTACGGCTACCTGTCACCGCTCCTTTTTTATTATATAAATAGAGTCCAACTCAAAATTCGAAGCAATTGTGGCAAGTGGCTAAGGAGGAATCGCAACAAAAACAGAGATGGCTCGTTCAGACACTTGTATTCCTCATATTCCTGTACGCCGCCGTAACGTGGAGCCTGCGGGAAGTCGAGAAGAAGAAGATAGACGCCCTATATTATGTGGTGCTGGAGGAGAATCCTTGGAGTATTATGGACTGAATTCCGTACCAACGAGTTTATCTATACTTCGAAAACTTGGCATCAAGCAACATTTATCGTCTTCAGTACAGTCCCGTATCCTCACCTTCTTTGGCCACGTTTGCCCCGGGGGAGGAGGCTATTGAGCGACATGTCACATCGTATTCGTAATACTTTTGCTCTCCGTGGTCCTGTAAGTAAACAAATCTCTATAAAATACCTGTTTTTCTTAATTTACTATGACCAAATATACAATTTTTACCTAAGGCGGTGGCGATATCATGACAGCACAGATATTGATAATGTTTTCCAGTTCCTATACGCACCCATAGTTTTCACATGTGCAATTCCCAGGACTTACACATCAGTATCCACGGTTTCATGAGTTTCATCGAGAAGCCTTGATAATAGTAAATCAAGAAAAGACGGGTGCTTTATACATATTTGTTTATTTACGGGCAGAGACCCTCTTTCACGCATTCACAGGATATGACACGGTATCTTCGTTCAATGGTAATGGAAAGAGAAGTGCTTTTCACGTATGGAAGCCTTTCCTGACCTAATAGGTCGAGCAAATCAGGGGAAATAATTCGTGTAGTTTTGAAAATTAGTACAGTTATACCTTCCAATGTCTAAATGAACATACTAAAAGTCCTCGAGGGTGGGGGATGTGCTCAGGGTGTAGGGAGGATTTGAAGATACTTTTTTTCAGATTTTTGCTCATAACTCGAATATTCATAGAAATAGTATTATGATTACTTGGAACAAAAGTTTCTTCATAAAATTTCCTACAAATTTGGTCATATTCATTTTTACTCTACGATCAATACTTAGGGAGCTACAGGGTGTGCAAGTTAACTAAAATATCAAAAAGTAGTTGTTCAATAAAACGTAGTTTTTTCGTAGTTGTTCGTCATAACACTTGTGTTGTGCATTTGAGAAATTCCCGTTCAAATTCATTAAGGTTCCGTACCTTAAAAGGAAAAATGGAAGCATTATAGTAGGATCACTCGTATTTCTGTGTCTGTCCATCCGTCTGTCATAGCCAATTTTCTTCAAGACTACTGGACCGATTGAGTTGAAATTTGGTACACATATGTAAATTGATGACCCAAACATGGACTTGTAACGTAACGTACCAATATTCGTTGCGTGCGAAATTTAAAACAAGCGCAAAATCGTTTGACCTTTATTATTATACATTGCATAACAAAAGTAGAACTGTTTTTGTGTATGTTGATAAAGTAAGTTAATTAGATTGTGTAGAAGCAAAATGACAAATTTACATACAGTATTAATTACGCCGTAAGCGCTCACTAACAGAAATAGATTTTTTTTTTTTAGCATACGTTATATTTTCTAAATATTTATAATACCAATACAACTAGTTACGAGGAGCTCTTAGAACACATTTTTACTGATTTAGATATTGACACATTTTATTTATAACGTTTAATGAATATCGTAGTGCCATCTCGCTGTGCCATAGAAGTCAATATTCTAAAATTTCAATAGCAATAACGGTTGATAGTTTGTATTCCATGGCAATTTAAATTTTGGGTATAAATTTTATTTTCATTATATAATAATCATGGATAAGAAATACCTAAACCTTACCTAACACATCACTCTGTCGTTTATTATTTAATTAAAAATAGCTCAGAGATGACCTTATGTGTCCACTTAAGTTTTTTTTTAATCAAAACCATGTCCATGTACATCACGCTCCGCGTACTGGCCTAACACTTATGAGTACGAGGGCGGTTTGATAAGTCAGTGACATTAAAAAAAAAACTTTTTGCTAATCGACCTTTTTTATTTTAATTCTTAACTCTTTGGTTACTGGCTGTTATTATTGTTTTTCTTATATTGGGAAAATTAAAAAAGAAATCGAGGCATATGTCCTCAGCATATGTCAGATAAGAGCGGGAAATTGACGGAAAATGGAGAAAAGTGAATTTCGTGTGCTAATTAAACATTACTTTTTACGTGGCAAAACTATCAAAGAGACAGAAGACCGGTTAAAAAAATATTATGGGGAATCTGCTCCATCGCATGATATGGTACACAAGTGGTTTACAGAATTTCGTTGTCGACGTATCACCAACCACCAATGACGCAGTACGCTCTGGAAGGCCGATTGAAGTGACCACTGATGACATGGTGAATAAAGTCCACGATATTGTTTTGGATGACCGTCGAATGAATATACGTGAGATAGCCGAGATTTTACACATTTCATCTGAACGAGTTTTTCATATCTTACATAATATTTTAAGCAAGATGGGTGCCGCGCTTGCTGACAGCCGACCAAAAACGAATTCGCGTAAGAACTTCCAAGCAATGCTTAGCCAAATTGAAACATAATCCTAATTAATTTTTTCGTCGATTCGTGACGGTGGACGAAACATGGATTCACCATTATACGCCAGAGACGAAAAATCAGTCAAAACAGTGGACTTCTGCTAGCGAACGGGCTCCGAAGAAAGCGAAAACCGTTCATTGGGCTGGAAAGGTAGTGGCCACTGTCTTTTGGGACAACCAAGGGATTATTTATATCGATTACTTGGAGAAAGGTAAAACAATAACTGGCGTTTATTATGCTGCTTAGTTGGGAAAATTTAAGGCAGAAGTTGTGAAAAATCGGCCACATCTGTCAAAGAAGAAAATACTGTTTCATCACGACATCGCCCCTGCACACTCGTCGGCAGTCGCAACAGCCAAATTAGTAGAATTACGTTATGAAATACTGCCGCACCCACCCTATTCTCCAGATTTGGCACCGTGTGATTTCTTTTTATTCCCAAACATGAAGAAATGGCTCGGCGGGAAAAGATTTTCATCGAATGAGGAAGTCATCGCTGAAACTGAAGCCTATTTTTCAGGGTTTGACAAAAAGTATTTTTTCGAGGGGATACAAAAGCTGGAACATCGTTGGACGAAACGTATCGAATTGGAAGGAGATTATGTAGAAAAAAAAATTAAAAAAATTGAAAAAGTTTTTTTTTACTAAAAGTCACTGACTTATCAAACCGCCCTCGTATGAGTATCAATTGTATTTTAATTTTCATATCGGCTCCATAGCTCTCTAAAGTCCTACCGTGCTATCGATAGTCCGATGCCTATTAATGATGGAGTCATGGGGGTTGAAAACGTCAAATAAAAACAACTAACTCCCGAGAACTACAGCTCACAGCCACAAGTATTTGCATTATTATGAAAAAGTTCCGCATTATATCGCCATATAATTTTGAAGGCACCAAGGTATAATTATTTTCTCGTAGACTCGCCAACAACTCGAAGCTGACTTCGATTGCCGGTGTTGCCACACACTTGTCTGACTTGGTTACATCATCAACAGATTCACAGGGGCTACAGTTGCCGAGAAACTTCTTGAGCCTAACCTTGACTGCGCAGTAGCCGATTTACGTACAAATATGCATGCGCAGATCCGCCATTTTGGGTCAAGAAGTTTCTCGGCAACTGAACCAGTGATTACCGCCGCAGCACAAGCATCGAGGGAGTGAGCGACATTATCTTTTTATCAAACATGCAATAAAATGTCGTCATAACGTGCGTTATAACTAACAGGCTTCGATGTATCACATTTCGGGCGGAATAACTCGAGAACTGCAAAGGAATTTCATACAAAATTGGAGGCCTAGGCCGGAAAAGTATTTTTTTTAACAATATCCGCGTTAAGGCCAACACGAACTGATATTAAGAATACAAATCTGTCAGTATTTAAATTTAAAATACTGTCTATATGTAAGTCACCAGAGACCATAGACAATATTAAAAATCCTCTGCCTTTATTTTATTTATTATAGAAATTAAGATTCTTATTATCAGGTTGTGTATAGTGGCCCTAATATTAGAACACTACACACGTGGACGACTTCCGGAAGAAAAAAAAAATGGAGGTATTGGAGGGATAATTGAAAATATTTTTTTTTTAAACATGGCGTCTGTGTTCATGAACTGGCTGAACAACTGAATTATGTTCTTTTGAGTGGTGTATTTTTTATTTCATTGCATATGTTTGAGAAAAGCACTATAACTACATGCCTTAGCCGTGAAATGGGCTTGCCGGCTTTGTATCACTATCCGGCCTCCCTTACGGTCGGCCGTCTATACCTACTCAGCCGGCAAGCCCTTATTTCCCGGCGTCTGCAGTAATGTGCTATTACGAAATTTATAATATCCTGCCGGGTCCGCTCCGAAGTTTACTATTACTAACTATTCCCACTCTATAGTGACATTAAATGTGGGGTTAAACGCTCGAGAGCTGGAAAACGTGAGCGAGATGATTTCTTATTGATATTATCTTATCACAAATCACATGTGTTGTTTCTTATCCCTGACTCTACGGCCACTCTTCTTGTTATTTACCATTTTATATGAACTCTCCACGTGCTTATGCTCACTATCAATCTCAATACTATCTATGTAGTTCTACGAAAGCAGCCGGGGAGGGAGGACCTAATAGTTATTTGTGCAACAAGAGAGCAAAGTAGTTTTTTGTTATGAGTGCTAATTTTGAGTCCCGAGCAAGCGAACGATTCTACGTTTGAATCACGAGCGTAGCGAGTGATTCTATGTTAGAATCCTGAGTGTAGCGAGGGACTCAACAGCACGAGATGCAAAAAACTTTGCTCTCGTGTAGCACACACAACTTTTCACCTCATCAGCGAGAACATATTCGACATTTTGTGTTTTTTCTTCCAACGTATGTTTATAGTCTTTGCTGCTGATTTCAATAACATTATTAATCAGAAAATAGATAAGTGCTGCTTAAAAAGGAATAACAATGTAATTTAATTGAAATTATAATCAACCAACCAACACGGTTATTGTCATTATTTGATCAAATTGGAAGATTTAGCAGATACATGACGTGTTTATTTATAAATAAATACATTGATTAATATTTTTACTCCTAAAACACCAAACAAAATATATGCAAAAGAAAATAACAATTACAATATGAACTCGATATTTTTTAAGGTACGTTTCGAATATGCATCTATGATAAATGGCGAAATTATATTTTACAATAAGTAAATATAATTTACAATAAGTAATAAGGTGAAAAATCTTATTATATTTGAGCAATGATCAATTGTTTTATATAAAAGGCACAATCATTTTAATATTCGGTCGTTAAAAAAAAATGTAATAAAGAAAAAAAAATAGGTTGCAATTAAAACATTTTCGGGTGTTTTTAATGAATTTTTTGGTATATAACGCGTATCCGAACTGTTCTCAATCGAGGTCGGATTCGAAAATCGAATTTCATGTTGATAAGTTTCTATCCCTCTCTTTTATATACATATGAAAGAAACAGAGTGCATCGAGATTCAAATGATTAGAATTTTATAATTAACCTTTGGCTGAAGAATGACAATTCGTGGTCAGATATTGAAAAAATTAAAAAGCTATTTTCTACTCACGCTCGAAACAAAATCGCATTTTGTTCACTGTTATCTGACAGCAAAATCGCCGTGTTTGAGCTGGTGAGGTGAAAAATAAATTAATCTTCATGTTTTTTTACCCTTTATCGAACTAGTGCTTGACGTGTACACATGTAGCCCAGGTTGGCTTAAGTTACGTGCACATACTCTTTACTTGCGCTATGTGTGTAATCCAGCGTGTAAGTACTTAATCCATGCGACGTGCGGATTCGGTCGTTATGTTAAAGTAAATATAGACTTACAGTAGCGGCAAAAATCTATCATATTTGTGTATTTTGTACGAAAAATGCTACATCTTTACGTTAGGTAATATTTGAAAGTTCAAATATAATAACTGTAACTAAAAAAAACGGTCAAGAGCGAGTCGAACTCGCCCACTGAGGGTTCCGTGCTAACTATGAAAGCCCTGCATATCGATATTGCACTAACGAAAGGATGAACTGTACACGTACTGACGACACACTTAACGTTATCTGTTGAACAACAATTACACCCATACATCGACATAGGTCGGGGTTACTTTGTCAACTGCAAATAAGTAATCACTATAATTTATATTTATTGTGATTTAACTATAAATGTACGGTCTTCAGACGTTTTATTAACTTTGTACAAATCCCACGCTTCCCTTGCCAGCGTCAACGAATGCAGCATAAACGATATTCACGAGTTCACTTAGGGCCCATACAGACGAACGGCACTTTCCTTACAGACGAACGGCACTAGTACAACTGCAGCCGTCGCCACCTGTTGACGGCTGCCGTCGCCACTTGTTGACGGCTGCCGTCACCACTTGTCGACGGCTGCCGTCGACGCGTTGCCGGCTGCCGTCGACGCGTTGCCGGCAGCCGTCACCTCTCGACGGCAGCCGTCACTTGTCGACGGCTGCTGTCTACGCGTCGACTGCAGTCGCTACCTCTCGACGGATGCCGTCGACGCGTCGACGGCAGCCGGCAACGCGTCGACGGCAGCCGACGACAAGTGGCGACGGCAGCCGTCACCAGTTGGCGACGGCTGCAGTTGTACTAGTGCCGTTCGTCTGTAAGGAAAGCGCCGTTCGTCTGTATGGGCCCTTAGGTTCCTGAAAAAGAGCGTAGAGAGAAGACCGAAATCAAAGATCTGAGCCGGAGGTCCCGGGTTCGAATCCCAGCCGGGGCAAACATTTGTGTGATGAACTCGAATATTTGTGCTTGGGTCATGGTTGCTCTATGTATTTAAGTATATATTTATCTATATAAGTACGTATATCGTCGTCTAGTACCCATAACCAAGCCTTCTTGAGCTTAATTTGGGACTAGTTAGATCGATTTGTGTGAGGTTGTCCGATATTTATTTATTTATTTATTTGTGATCGTATATCGTTCGTTTATCGGGTTATTGTTTTACGCTCTTGTCACAATGACAATACTTAAGGGTAATTAACAAAAAAAGAACCGACTTAAAAAAAAACTGAACAGCGAAACTACTGAGTTGCCAAACCACTCAATTATTAGGTAGGTACTATAAAAACTGATGCCGCGCCTTGATTACCATTTGGTATTTACGAGTATTTTTGTTCGATTAAGAAGTTTACGTGAAGTTTGGCAGCGACTTCAAGAGGGGATTCAAATGTAATGATTCTGAACATGGAGTTTTTTTTTAATCGGGATCTATTTTTGTTTATTTTTAGGGTTCCGTACCTCAAAAGGAAAAAACGGAACCCTTATAGGATCACTTTGTTGTCCGTCTGTCCGTCCGTCCGTCTGTCAAGACCCTTTTTCTCAGGAACGCGTGGAGGTATGAATCTGAAATTTATATCAATTACTCAGGTCTACTGTCCCTTGAAGCTGTAAAAAAATCAAACTTCTAAGCCAACGCAATCAAAAGATACAGCCGTTTATGCCGCAAATTTTCGACACTTGCAAGGGAATCAAAACCTACAGGGTGCTTCCCGTGAACTCAGAATCTTGAAATTTGGTACGAAGCAACGTCTTATAGCATAGATAAAGGAAAAATTACGAAAACCATAAATTTTTAGTTACATCACATAATATATTTTTTTTGATAATTTTAAACTTACTACCCATTTCCTCATAAACGCGTAGAGGTATTGAATTGAAATTCATACCAAATACTCAGGTCTATAATACCTTTAAGCTGTAACAAAATCAAACTTCTATGTCAACGCAATCAAAAGAAACAGCAATTTAAGCTGCATATTTTGAAACTCGCAAGTACTCGCAAGGGAATCAAAACCTAAAGGGTACTTCCAGTCGACCTAGAATCTTGAAATTTGGCATGAAGCAACGTTTTATAGCACACATAAAGGAAAAATTCCGAAAACCTTAAATTTTTAGTTACATTACAAAATATATATTTTTTAATAAATATAAACTTATTACTTTTTTCCTCATGAACGCGTAGAGCTATCAAGTTGAAATTCGAACTTTGTAAACCTTGCAGGTTTGTACGGAACCCTCGGTGCGCGAGTCCGACTCGCACTTGGCCGGTTTTTTTGCTTTTTAGTGATTCAAATAAAATACATATAGCGCGGTGATCGGGCAGGTCTTGTTTGCATGCATGTCGTTTGAATTATCCCCTAACTCCTAGAACCGTTTAGGAGTTAATACCTTCCATCTTCAGCCCAGCATAGGAAGATGATGACTATCAGACGCAAATTAAAAAGTTGTTCAAGATTAGGTTGTACAAGATTATAAAGTTGTTCATGAACTACTTTATAATCGCGGACAAACATACATACGGGTCAAACTCTGAGAACCTCTTTATTTGAAGTCTGTTCAGTACCAAAATCTTCTCCTAAGTGTAACAAATACTTTTCTGGATACCGCATCACAATCGATTCAGCCAAACGCGAGATGCGGACAAACATACATGCATAGGTACTTACTTATACAGGACAAACTGAGAACCTCCTTTTTTAGGGTTCCGTAGTCAACTAGGAACCCATATAGTTTCGCCATGTCCGTCTGTCCGTCTGTCTGTCTGTCTGTCCGTCCAGTCCGCGGCTTAGCTCCGTGTCCGTGATCATTAGTAAAAGCTGAAATGTGGTATGAGAATGTGTATGTATCACGCCGACAAAACGGTAAAATAAACTTTTTCGGGTAATAGGTATTTTAAAAAGGGTACTATTGAAACAAGCTTATTTTTAATAACTAAGTCGAATAGTAACTCTATTAGCTTCTAATTGTATAACTTAGTATGTTTAAAATGTAAGTCATCCTACATTAATCGATCGTAAATTTTACCTAAAATTGTCATCAAATAGTATATTAGGTTAAGGTCGCAGTTCAACCTAACACTCCTCCTCGCTTCGCTCGTCGTCGTACCTAACCTAAGCCAAGTCGGACCTGCCTTAGAACTAGATTAATGGGTTACGTACCGTTATCAAATATCTAATGTTTAAACTCGATATTATAATTAATGTCTAACCTAACCTAACCTATTGCAATATGAACGCACGAATGACAATAAACAATTCGTATATGTTTAAAATGTAAGTCATCCTACATTAATCGATCGCAGAATTTACCTAAAATTGTCATCAAATAGTATATTAAAGCCATTATTATTACATATGAACTATTGAGGAGAGAACAAAACAAAATACTTAAATCTCATTTTTGGTTAGGGTCGCAGTTCAACCTAACCTCCTCGCTTCGCTCGTCGTCGTACCTAACCTAAGCCAAGTCGGACCTGCCTTAGAACTAGATTAGAGAGAACCTATTGCAATATGAACGAAGGAATAACAATAAACAAACACGGGCGGGTCGGTCGGTACAAGAATCGAATGGCGCTCTCTGATTGGTGCAAATGGCCGGTGGCACTCGCGCCAAATCGTACCTGAAGTGGCTATTTTCACGATAAAAGAATATGAAGTATTATTTTGCATGTTAAGTTATAATATATGATGTTGTCTATTGAAGCTCGAATATATAATTTTTGAGGAGCTTGTATTGAAGCTGTAAAACGAAAAATGATGATGAGTTGCAAATTCCGTGGCCGAGTTAGTAAATTACGAGTAGTTGGCAATGTATAAATCAGAAGGACAAGTAATAATAATTGTTGATTTTGACTTGACGCTTTCTTTAACATTTTTAGTTGGCGTTGTAAAGGAGATGAATTACTTTATTAGAGGCTATCTCGATTTCCCGAAATGAGAAGTTCGTGGCCAAAAATAAATCTGTGGCCGGATTTATTATTTCTCTTTTAAACATAATACGGATATTCAAACATAACTTTCTGATAAAGTCACCAGTTTTGTAAATATTCGCTCCACATATCCAAAAAAATTGCGTCCCCATTTCTTTAAAATGACGTAAGTGCCGCGCGGTGTATTTATACTTCGAACGTTACACATATTAGTTAAGTGCCATACTGTATTAAAACATTTCGCTCAATCTGGCGCGTATAATCGATAACTTAGTAATCGGTAACTTCCAGAAGGTAGTAAGTAATTACCTACTGTTACTTTGGCGTTTACGACTTTTTTATAGAGCTTGAAATCTGTCTCGTAATTTAAACGTCGGGCTTAAAACCGCTATTTTGCAGGTTTTGCCCGTCTATTGTGAAGGACGGGCAACTATGGAACCCTACACTGAGCGTGGCCCGACATGCTCTTGGCCGGTTTTTTGAACTCGGTTAAGAAACAAACGCGTTTCAGTATCTTTAGTGTACATACCAGTGTATCAAACATAAGGCACTTGAAATCGGTATAGGCGCCTTCACACCTATGCGTACTATATGTCGCACAGACAAATACATAAATTACATTCTTTACAAGGCAAGGGGCTTAAATTAAGCCATTGTGACACAAAGTGCAAAAGGCGGACAGTGGATGCAATATGGTGACGAAAGCATAAGATGGATAAGACCATTATTACCATTTCGAGTAACATTTATGTTTGCAGTTTTGTTATAAATATATCAGTAGGTAAGTACAAAATACCTCTATCCTGCTTAGAACATAATTAGGATATTAAGAAATTACTGGCCACTTGTTAATTATCTCCTCTTGAGAGTCTTAAGAATCCATACTAATATTATAAATGCGAAAGTGTGTCTGTCTGTCTGTCTGTCTGTCTGTCTGTTACCTCTTCACGCTTAAACCGCTGAATCGATTTTGATGAAATTTGGCATGGATATAGTTTAAGATCCGAGGAAGGACATAGGATAGTTTTCATCCTGGAAATTATCCCTAAAAAGATTGAAAAGTGAGTAAGTAATTCATGATGACATTGATGACCCTGTCGGAAATGTAATGATTAGACCAAAAGCACAATTGCCCTTACATTTGCTTAGGCGCTTTAAATAATCCCTTTGTATTAATTAAGGTGATTAGGTGGATACCTATCGTGTTGTACGAGGTTGCTTCCATACTTCCAAATTCCACGCGGACGTAGTCGCGGGCAAAAGCTAGTATTAAATATTTATATCTATTACGTCTTAGACTTGTAAAAAAATATGTTAATTTTTACTACATCAATAAAATTGTATAACTATTTTGCATTCATGTTGTCTCCTTTAAAACTTTTTGTAGTCATATCCATATTTTTGGACCTTTGCTGTATAATGCTTATTTATATGATATTTATACTGTATTTTGCAACTCTAACTTCCTAATGTACGCTGACGATAAAAAAGTTTTCCTTGACATTAACCAGGAGAGTGACTGCGACAAAATTCAGGCTGATTTGGATCGATTATCAATTTACTATATTATTTTATTTTATTTATTTTTATTTATTTAAACTTTATTGCACAAAATACAAAAGTAAGAGTACAAATGGCGGACTTAATGCCATAAGGCATTCTCTACCAGTCAACCATAGGGCCAAACAGAAACTAGCAGTTGGTGCAGGATCATAAAAAGCCGTGACTAAAAACCTAAAACGAGAAAAAATTCAATAAGTTTGATATTGATATACCTATATATATTAACGATATACCTATACATACACATATATGCAATACAATACACATACATAAATACAAATCGAGGGCTTCATACTATAGGGGCGTATGCGCAAAAATGCGATTTTTCGTTTTTAACGGCATCGTATTCATCTAATAACGATACATCGGGTAAATTTTTTTCATAATTTTATGGTAATTATAAGTTATTTAAAATAAATAAAATGTGTTTTGGCATATCATTGTAGGTCATAATTTTTTATCGATCCAAAGAGGCGTACAGTAGGCGTAAGCGCAATAATGTAATGGAATCTCATAATATGATCGGAGTATAAAGGCGTATATGTTCATACGTCTATTACTCGATTGTGTGATTTACCAAAAATTGTCGCACAATAGCGGCGTATGTACATACGACCATATTTACCATACTTTTTAGTGATAGTATCAGTCTTCGGCCTCATATACCGTCGCACCATATGGGCGCAAAGTCCTTGAACGTCACACCTTTCTCCGAAAAACATCTCTAACTGGTAGGTATCTAAGGAACCATCCTGCTCGTATCCCAGGTGGATTCGATTCAATATCCAAATCATAAATGCTCGATGTCATCCAAAGGACGAACCCACTTAGCATGAATCGCACTATCGCACATAATATGCGAGCCGACTAGGTCCAACTTTGTTGAAAACGGAGGTTCCCAAGAAATATGGGGCAGGGGGGCGCTGAAGAAATAGATAAACAGGCGTCCTTACATATACCATTATGGATAATTATCCATCTCAGATAGCTGCGAGGACAAAGCTAACTAGTCAAGCTGGAGAAGTTTAGGATAAGCAGAAAAAATACGAGGAAACTCAATACAACAATGAACATTTGAGCACGGGCCCAAATTAGTCAAGTCCAAACTAAGTCTCCTCTACAAACAGGTAACTGCAGTTTTAGGATCCCTACACAAGCCAGATAATACCTTCACCAGCTCAGCGGCGGAAGAAACAACCCTCGTACAGACTCACTTCTCGGGCTGTGAGTTATAACGGTTAGTGAGCTGGGTGGATGAGGAGAATACTCCAACGGAGAGAGAATGGCGACAAAAAATACAGAGGGCTTTCAACTGCTTGACTGATACAAATCACCAGAACAGAACGGAATAGAAGGGAAGAGAGATAATAATCAAGATATTTACTATTGTTTTGGCTGCCTGCGTACTGCGTAGACAAGTCAAAGTAATTGTCATACATAACCAGGTAGAAACCTTCTACTCAGGCGTTAGATTCTTCAGTGAAAATTAATCAGTTTTTTGCTTAAGCACTTGCAACAGAAAGTATTCTGCAAAATACTAAAAACAAGTCTGTGCCTTATGCTTAGGCACATTCATAGACATTGAGGGACGTCGACGGCAACGACATGATACAATTCACCAGCATAAAAGCGGCACTGGTAGGAGCCGGAATGAAAGAGATTCATCGGCATCGAAACTGGTGAAGCCAAAACTGGTGCACTCAAAAAGGCAGTGGTAGCAAAGTAAGAACCCTCGAAGCTGCGTCCGCTCACCACTTTTGTGGAATCATCGTCACACTAAACGAACATCACTATTACACAGAGTCATCATATCCTGCGACGTAGGTAGTAATACTAACGAGCGGATGGCTTCACAAGGAATGTGTGAAAGGTGTGAATGTGACTTCACCCGCTCTACACAACAAACTGACAGTTTATTCGAAAAAACTTAACTGGTAATGTTCGCTAACAGATGCTTAGTGGTAACTAACCAAAAATGATCAATACAGAGCTCTAATTTGTCGAGCAAGGTAAATAAAAAAACGTAGCATGCCCGGCATAATAAGTTTTAATTAAGAACAAAACTATTCACCGTTGAAGCTCAACTACAATCACTTCAGAGGTTGATTTGCTTGACAGCCACGGGAAAACAGAACCTCAGGAGAGCAGCTAAGGTGTCCTCGAGTGAACAAATAGTGGGCACAACATCAACCGATTTCCATAGTCTATCTCGTCAGCAACATCAAGGGTCTCCTAGAATTGGGCTTTCTGATGGAGTTGGGTTGGCAAAAGTAGTGTCATCAACTCGCCACGGCGTACGGTTAATGCTTCGTTTTTTTAGAAGACTGTCATGTTATCACATTACAAACTAGTAACTAGAACCTATTAAGATTTCGTAAAATCCGATTTCTGCAGAGAGTGGGCACCTCAACTGCTTGGAGTTCACAAGAAGTCACCTTTAACGACTTTATGACCGCTGTTCTAGGCAAAGACCGACGGGTAGACAAAGAGACTTTATATAACACTAAAGTGCTCAGTTAATAATCGTTCGAGATGGTCAGCCGACTGGAGATCGACATCTGCCGTCATTACTTAACATCCCAGAATGTCGCCGATTCAAGAGCGGCGCTGGGTCATAAGTTCTTCTAAAAAGTTATAATCAAGGAAATTATTCAATTTAATCAGTGAAATGTAATTCTTTCTTTACTAAATGCTTGAATTTGCCTTAGATCACCACTATACGACCACACTCAAAAGCCAATAGCACTGTTTTTTTGTCGGGCGAAACAGGCGTAAAAAAAATCAGAAAAAATTGAAGGAGATTCGTAACAATGTGAAAATTAGTGTAAGAAAGTATTTCGATATAAAAGCAGAACTCAGACCAATTGTCATTGAATAATTGAATAGGAAAAGATTTAATTTATACGCCCCTCAATTTCAAGTATTTTTCAAGGAAAATCGACAGTCATTTCGAATATTTGCGCCGCAGTAAAGAGGCGTAAGCGCATAGTTACTAGTTTTTAGAATAATTTACGTAAAATTGAGCATACTAGATAAAAACAGTGACAATATAAATACTCCATGCAAATTTGCAAAAAGATCCGTCGAAGGGACAAAAAGTTATTAAGTTTTTTGCCTCTCCTGAAAAGTAGGGGTTTTGCGCATACGCCCCTATAGCATGAAGCCCTCGAAATATATATATATAATATAATATATATATATATATATGTACCCCTGTAAAACACCATATAGACAATCAATCCTGAAATTCTTTGGAGAGATGTTTGCGCTCCATGCGCTTGAAGGAGAATTTGCTCTGAGCTTTCTTAATGGAGAGAGGGAGATCGTTCCACAAACGAATTGCTTGAATCGCAAAGGAATTGGACATGAAACCAGTACGGTGAGTAGAAAGAGTGAGTTTGAGAGTTCGGGATGAGCGCAGCTCGCACCCAGGCCGAGCAGTTAAAAATATGAATTTAGATTTAAGATAGCCCGGGGTTGCTGGATCAAACAAAATTGAGTAAAGAGTGCATAGAATTTTTAATGACCTGCGTTCCCGGATAGGGAGCCAGTTCAGTCGACGACGAGAAGCAGATACATGATCATACTTCCGGAGGCCAAAGATGAATCTTATACAGTTGTTGAGCAACCGATCTAGCTTACTCAACAATTCCTGAGTGATATTGGAGTAGCACACATCAGCATAATCAATAATGGGAAGTATCAACGTTTGGACAAGAAGAGTTTTGGTGCAGACCGGCAGAAAATGCTTAAACCTGTAGAGTGATCTCAAAATGTTGGTGACTTTACGACAGACGTCAGACACCTGGGGACTCCAGGTTAGACTACTATCAATAACCAGACCCAGGTTTTTCACTGTGGCTGCGAAAGGAACAGCAACATCGTCAAATATGATCGGTGTCAAGCAAGTAAAATCTATGAGAGATAGCTGCCTAGAGCTGCCGAGTATAATTGCTTGACACTTGGTAGGGTTGACAGTTATACCAAAACTTCTGGACCATTCGGAGATGCTGCTAAGGTCGCTATTTACTTGCCCAATCCCATTATCTAAATCACCAAGGCTTACCTGGGTATATATTTGTAGGTCGTCGGCGTAGAGATGGTGACAGCATTTAATCCTAGAAGTAATTAGGTTAATAAATATGGAAAAAAGAAGAGGAGAGAGCATGCCCTGTGGAACCCCAGAAGCAAGTTCGCACCAGTCAGAAAGAGTACTGCCAGCACGGATCGCCTGCCGACGATCTTGAAGGTAGGAGGAGAACCACTCCGCCGCCTTTGACGAGATGTTTAAATGATTGAGTGTAGCAAGCAGAAGGTCATGATTGACGGCATTAAAAGCGTTAGAGAAGTCGATCAAAACCAGCACAGTTAATTGAGTAAGCTCCATACCTTGCCTCACGTCTTCAACAACCTTCAATAACGCAGTAGTCGTACTGTGCCCAGGACGAAAACCAGATTGTAATGGGGAGAGTAGCTGGTTAGAGTAGACGTGAGTTGAAAGCTGTCTATATTACTAACAGGATAAATGTTAACGTAAATAAATGCGCTCAAATTTCATTTACACGTAGTCGTTCTCCGATATTACGTCAGTATCATATAGGAGGTGAGTTTATTCAACGAGTAAACACTATTCAAGACCTAGGTGTGACTTTGGATTCAAAATTAACTTTTGAACAGCACATCGATAAAGTAGTCGCTAGGGCTTATCGTAATCTGGGTTTAGTTTTCAGGGTGTGCAGTGATTTTCACGATAGCAATTGCATTAAAGTTGTGTACTTTGCCTATGTCAGGAGTATTGTAGAATACGCCAGCTGTATATGGTTCCCCCAATATGTCACGCATAAAGAAAAAATTGAAAAACTACAGCGCTCATTTTTGCGTCATTTAAATTATGTCAAAAAATGGGATCCAAGCTACGAGTCTATGTGCAGCCGCCACCACTTACTGAGCCTGGAGGACCGTCGTATATTGCTTGATGTCTCTATACTACATGATACATGATATCCTGTCTGGTCGTATCGATAGTGCTTCACTTCTTGCCGAAATTGGCTTTTCTGTGCCAACCTTCAGAACCCGGCACTCCGAACGTCGACTTTTCAGCATACCCAAGGTAAACACTAGGTATGCTCAAAACTCCCCAATTGTACGTATTCTGAGAGAATACAATTGTAAATTTAATGCCGCCGATCTATTTGACTGTTCCAAGTCGGTCTTAAAAAACCGTATTCGAAATCTCATTTTGCAAGGTTGATGATGTGGTAGCGTGGAGTTGCGTACGATAGACATGCTTATATCACACACACACACACACACACACACACACACACACACACACACACACACACACACACACACACACACACACACACACACACACACACACACACACACACACACACACACACACACACACACACACACACACACACACACACACACACACACACACACACACACACACACACACACACACACACACACACACACACACACACACACACACACACACACACACACACACACACACACACACACACACACACACTTGGGGTGGTTGCTAGCTTTCTTTTGTTTTAATTTAAGCGTATATGTACCTTACCTAATTTTATACCAATTGAAATCTGATATCGTTACCTTTTCAAGGCCTCGTTAACTGCATATCTGTGGACGTCTGTTATTGGTTTTATGTTCTAGCTATAAGCATTGTTATATATGTTCTGTAATGCTGTTGATGTTCCAAATAAAATAAATAAAAATAAAATATATAGGTATCGTTTGACATGATTTTGACGTTTTTGGATCCACTGTCCGCCCTTTGATTATTTGGACGAGCGAACGTCACTATCATATATCGCTGCTCCTTTTCACATACAATCACTTTGGTTCTCTTATTTTTCGCAGAAAATTGTTACGCCGATTATCACTTCCCAACTCCCGTTTCGCGGAATTTTATTTCGCCGACCTTTCATTTCCCAACTTATAAATTGCCAACTTATTAATTGCCAACCTCACCGTTACCAACTTAACTTTTGGTCTGTGTTTTATTACGTAAATTTTTAAAACGCCACCTTTCATGTAGGAGAATGTTTTAGTTGGCATAATATACACTTAGTTGTTTATTGTTTACCAAATGTTTTAAATCTACATACTCAGAAGAAAAATTATTGATGTGCATTGCTTCCAATTTAAAAGTGTAGTGGTATTATTAGTAAATTCTTGCTAATAAACAAATAAACAAAATATGTAGGTATGTGGTAAATATACCAATTACAAACTAAATTATAAATATATGTATAGTATGTTTTTTTTTGTAATACTTGCAAGCATTTTAATATTACCTTCATGTAAGCAAGCAATCTGACGCTCCGCTCGCTTCGCTCGCTCCGCTATCCATGGTCATAAAGCAAAGTGGAAATTTTATTGCAAGAAAAACTTAACTTATAACAAAGAAATAGTAATAAAAATAATAATGTGTAGCAAAAAGTTATAAAGCACATCTCTGCAAGTTGCAGTTTAGCTAGTGCTGCGAACTGGGAATGGCTGCACCGTCGTCAAACCCCAACAGTTTCGCTGCAGGTTTGAATTTGTGACGTGTGCCTCGTATGCACATACTGGAGGCTCGAATTATAGCAGTGCATATCCTTGTTCTAAGCCAACCCAGTATCGTACTCAGCGATTTGTTCCAACGGTCATAAAACAAACCTAACCTAACCTACAGTTTTTGGGTTTTGACACATATTCCATTTTGTCGCAGTTACTCTTGCTTGCCAGAGTTTCGGCCAACCAAAAAATATGTAATTCCTTCGTACCTACTCGCTTCGCTCGCTCCGCTATCCATTGTCATAAAACAAAACTAACCTACAATTTTTGGGTTTTGACACATATTCCATTTTGTCGCAGTTACTCTTGCTTGCCAGAGATTCGGCCAACCAAAAAATATGTACCTAAGCATTAGTATGTATCTTTTTCTTATTTGTAACTTGCCTAATGTATGAAAAGGGAACTGTTCCATCAACGAAACGTTAATCGTCCAAAAGTTGTTTGACCAAGTGAAAGATTTGAATAGTGATTAGTCTGCCAAAAGTTTAGAGGCATAATAATAATCTGCTTTACAATAATTCTGCCAAGTGAAAAGTTGTCATACAAAAATTTGGTAATCGTTACTTGTCAAAGTGAAAAGTCGGCGAAACGTTAGTTGGCAAATGAAATTCGGCCAAAAATAGTTCTGCGAAAAGGCAGGATACCAATCACTTTACGTAAAGTTTGCATCTGATAACTATGGCGCCGGATACAAAAGAGGTCTAAATTTAACGTAACCTGGTTACTTATTCAAATCGAGGGTTCGGTCTCGTCTGTTTGTTGTTGCTCGGGACTCAAAATCGGTACTGGCAACAAAAACAACTTTGTTCTCTGGTTGTTAAAATAATTATTAAGATATTTGTTTCATTGTGGTCGCATTTAATTTATAAATAGGTACTTATCTTCTGTTATTGCAGCGGTCGACAAACATTCAGCAGGCAAGAGCCACAATATTATGAACATTATATACGATATTTTAATAAGGTTCCTCTTTTTATTGAATAATAAAATTAAGAGCTTTATGGACCACATGCCCACTGCCGTTCAAGTGAGCTGATTATATCGAATATGCCCGCTCGGTGTAATAAAAGAAGGATCATTAATAAATAAAATAATCATGTCTATAGACCGAATTATACACCATACTCGTACTTATGCATCCACATTAAAAACTAGGTAAATTATGTGTTTAAACTAAATAGGTACATAACGATGTTATAATTTAAGACACAGTAAGTACATTTTAAAATACATAGCCCACAATAAGGTAAAATAAAATAAAACTGTCTCTCAAATTTCAATAGCCTGTTTAAACAGAGTTCTTGCCCGCGGTAAGAGAAAATCGCGGTACCTTTCCCGTGGCAGTAATGATAATGATGGAAAGGGGTTCGAAAGGCAGGGAAAATTATCTACGACATACATTTATACATAATTATATACTACATAGGTCTCACTGAATATGGCATCGATATGATTTCGTCTGTTAAACTATCGCCCTAGATTAATTAAAAATCACATGTAGTTGGGTTTCAAGGCGGACTTGAGCCTGCGAGCCGGCGGGCTGTAGTCGGGCGCCGGCACGGGCGGCATAGGTGGCGCAGGGGGCCAGGGGTCACGGCGCCACTGCGGCTCGTAGGGGGCCGCGCGAGGCGCCCGTCGGGGCTCCTCCACGTAGGAATACGGCCGAGGCGCGGGGCTGTGCTGCCACGAGTTGGAGCGGTCGTAGTCGCGGCTACTGTTGAAAGAAACAATTGCACATTTAGGCTGCCTGTCCAATTAAGCGGACCGGAAAAAAATTAACCAATTATGTTACGTCTTCCGACGAGGAAGTGAGCTGGACTTCCAACCCTGCTCAGGTCACTTGATCACTGTTTTTTTCTCGTTAGTAAAAATAATTTGGTAGTTCATGTCACAAGTAGAAAAGTTAGTAATTACTTTACTTGTGACATGAACTAATCATTTTTAAGTTACAGACTACATTGCTTTTCCGTTTGCCCGTGTAGATATTCAAGTAGGTAGGTAGGTACATAAAATATACATAATTATATCAGTATTTGTTTCTTTATTAGAATTTTGAATTGAAATCTGGTTTGAATTCCATACTGGAAATTGCCGATTTAGGCGGAGATAAATCGAGATGGTTTAGGCTTTTTGACGGACGGAAGGCTGCCCGCGGCGAGGGTGAACATGGCGTTTCGATTTGAAGGGGTGAACTTTAGAGCACACTGGAATTCATTTACTGAATACGGTATATGGTTACAAAATGCATTCTGTATTGCATTTGTGGCTTTTAATAATCTACCGATAGACGACACGATAGTGTCGTTACTACATTACAAACTATTAGGTATTGTTAGTATCATTTGCGACATGATGTGATTCATGAGCAACCAGTTTTTTTTAATTGTAAGTATCTTAATTGTGGCGTGCTCGTCAATGACGAAACTGACATCGGTTTAGAACAGCGTAAACTAATCATTCACTTATCTGGAGTCACCCTGGAGTAGTCAGGCAGCGGAGTGAATGGTACAGTCCGCTCGGGGGTGCGCGGGCTGCAGCGTGCTCGTCATTGACGAAGCCGCGATTCACCCGTTGTTTTCTGACATCGGTTTGGAACTATTCACTTACTTGGAATAATCAGACAGTGGAGTGAGTGGTACAGTCCGCTCGGGGGTGCGCGGGCTGCGGCGCGGCTCGTCATTGACGAAGCCGCGATTCACCCGTTGTTTTCTGACATCGGTTTGGAACTATTCACTTACTTGGAATAATCAGACAGTGGAGTGAGTGGTACAGTCCGCTCGGGGGTGCGCGGGCTGCGGCGCGGCTCGTCATTGACGAAGCCGCGATTCACCCGTTGTTTTCTGACATCGGTTTGGAACTATTCACTTACTTGGAATAATCAGACAGTGGAGTGAGTGGTACAGTCCGCTCGGGGGTGCGCGGGCTGCAGCGTGCTCGTCATTGACGAAGCCGCGATTCACCCGTTGTTTTCTGACATCGGTTTGGAACTATTCACTTACTTGGAATAATCAGACAGTGGAGTGAGTGGTACAGTCCGCTCGGGGGTGCGCGGGCTGCGGCGCGGCTCGTCATTGACGAAGCCGCGATTCACCCGTTGTTTTCTGACATCGGTTTGGAACTATTCACTTACTTGGAATAATCAGACAGTGGAGTGAGTGGTACAGTCCGCTCGGGGGTGCGCGGGCTGCGGCGCGGCTCGTCAGCCACGAAACCGCGATTTACCCGTTGTTGTCTGAAATCAGGCAGGAACTAAAAATAAAGGTATTGCCAGCAGAGATAAAGTGACCTGCTCATGCAACTTTAACGACCTTTAGTTGGATAAAGTTTTAAAGCCTGACCAGAAATATATGAGGATGCGCCATATTGCGGATTTACACTGGCAATGATTTTATGATGGTTTGTCAACAATGTCAATGTCATTCGTGCTGATTTCTTTAAGACAAATATTTAAAATGACTTCCGGTTTGTGACTTAAGATGGCCGCATGCGTTTAAGTTGCGTTGTTCATTATTTATTCATTTTTGTTGTTCAATGTGTAGTATTGATAGCGTATTGTGCAGTGATCTAACGTATGAGTGAATAGCTAATGAAGAATTCAACTTGAAGCGTTCATAGCCCTTCCTGGGTCAAGGCCCGATAGTCCGCGTGGTTTTTTGTAAATCGCTATCACTTTACAAAAAGCAAAACCTCACCGAACAACGGCATGCTCTACGAGCAAACTTGAAATTGGCGAAATCATCATTAACCTGATGGAAGCCATATTTTAAAATTAGAATTAGAATATTTAAAATGATTCAAAGAAAATGCCGAAAACCATTCACAGTCGTGAACGTAATATTAAAAATAAAGTGTACACGTGTTTACTAAACGAAAAAAGTCAGGAAAAGAGTGCATTCCATTAAATGATATTAAGAGGTTAACATAGTGGAACTGTGAGGTATTTAAACGAATGTCATTATAGCGGGTTGCGATTGGTTGTAAAATTGTTGCCATATAAGTCTTACAAATAGCGCCCTCTTGACAATCCTCATATATTTCTGGTCAGGCTTTATCTAAATATCAGAAAAAACTTCTAATATTACCTAATCCTGCAATTTGATAAAGAATATATTGTATTTCTCTGTCTCTGTAAGAGTTTTTTAATCTTTATAGACTTTTTCTCACATTTCCACAACAATTATCGTGCGCATCTAACAGTTTATAGTTAGTACTGGGTTGAATTTAATTTTAATGATCATTATTTACATTGGTGAAACGGATAGCATACTTAATTGAAAACCTTTTAATGATCATTGAAATTATAATCGCCGCGGTTTTATTGCTTAATTTTGCAACATAAAATAGGTAGTTACAGATTTCGGAGGAATAATAAATAACAGTTTACTTTTTCGATACGAAAAATCACTTTTTAACAAAAATACAGACTTCAACGAAAATAAATCGTATTTCCGACTGCAACTGAACAAGTTAGGTATTTTGAACTGGTGACAATGGGACCAACTAGAAAGTAGACCTTTTCCAACAAAGATAGTTATATGCTCAACAAGGAACCAAAGTTGTTTTCTGTAGCGAGTTTTGTTTAGAAGCGAGGGATTCTAAGTTAGCACGTTGGACGCCATGGGGGGCACCCGTTGAGTGACGCTCAAATAGCATCGAGGGCCAGTTAAAAATTCATAAAATCGACAAAAATGAGATTTCACTATTTATCGATAAATGGTTTCTAAAATGCATAAAAACTATGGTACAAGTTAAGATAAATGTTTATTGCTGTTTATTTAAGGAATATCCAAGTGTCGCTCAACTGCTGTCCCCCACGGCCTCAGCGGAAGGAAAAGTGCTATTGGGTCGTTCTCTCGTTTCGTCCCGATTTGGCTTTTTTCGATTTTGTTTTTTTTTAGGAGCTATTTTGTTGATATTGATATCAATTATGTGGATACTCGTTTTATATATCATTCAATGAAAGGCACGTCTATATTAATATTTAATAATTCTCATCCAAATGCATTCATTTCCTTCCTCGACAAAAAATGGAAGGAACGGATGGAAATGAATTGGAAAGAAATGAACTATCAGCACTTAAGTCCAAATTATTTCACTTTCTTGCGTGCTTCAAGGTCACCAAGGAAACTAAATGATGGTCGACTCAAATGTTAATAAATAACGTGCTAGAGAAATAATTTGCATAAGAGAATTTCTTAATATACCAAGGATAGTAATTAAAGCTTACCCGTGACAAAATCAAAAACCAACGGAGAGAATTCAAATATTTCTCAAACCACGTGCGTGCGGTCTCCCTCGTTGAGATGCTTTGGTAGTCTGAGGTAGGGAGTACGAACGGCGATTACGGTCGTCGTGGATAAGGATGCACACAGGGGGCGTACGCACCGTGCCGGTCGTTTAGGATTGGATCACTTTGAATTCATAAGATTAGCCTTACAAAAGGTGCCTTCCGAGCATATGCATCGAAAACTACATGAAATTCATAGTAAGGACGTGCCATAAAATTAGTGGGTTGCGCATGATTTTCTTTAGTCGGTTAAAAAATGTAAATACTAAATAAATAATTCAAAAATATCTTATTTTCATTCTAAAAACTTGTAATATATGCATGTAAATTGTATAATATTTATAACCATTTTATATAACTTTCAACATTCTACCATCGATTGTGGAAAATCACTCATTATTTTCTAAGTCGTTATTGAATCCAAAAAACAACAACTCTTGGATCATCTAGAGGGCCACGGGGGTCACCTCAGGTACAAATAACCGAAATATAATTGAGCGACGGCCCAGCAAAGGAGTTTGAAATTAGGTCTGACTCGCGATCATATGCTGCCCCCACGGCGCGAATGGAAAGTGTATGTGTCGCTCAACATGTGGCCCCCATGGCCTAAATGAAAATGCATAGTATTTTTTATGGCGTTTAACGTGTTAGTCCTGAGTTGGTATATATAATGAGGGGTTTAACAGCACGTGATGCAAACAACTTTGGTCTCGTGTCGCACACACAACTTTTCACGTCAACAGCGAGAATATATTAGATTTTTGTACTTGTTATTTCAACCATTCAAGTGCATACTATAATCAAGGGCAATACGCCTTTGTTGCTGATTTCAATGATAATATTGCCAGCTAGATACTCACTTAAAAAGCTCTGCTGGTACTATTGTTTTGTTAACAATTGATTTGAATTTATACGTTCCAACACTGTATCAGTCCCTCACAACCACCACGATTATCATAAAATGATCAAATTCCAAAATTTTGCATATACATTACGTGATTATTTATTATTACGAGATTTTCTTGGTGGTTTGATTAGGGAATATTTTAGTAGCGCTTTTTCATTTGGATATGAAAGAGACAGAGCACAGCATGAAGCTCTAGGTAGATAGCTATTTCATGCTTTCATTTAGGACTTACCGCCCGCTTTTCTAACAACATGTAAACCCTTGTTTACGAGCAAGTGTGATGAAAAATAAATTAGTCCCACAAAAAATCCGCAATATGGCGTGTCCGTTAAAAATGCGTATTGTTTTAGACATTTTCTCTATGATCAAATATATTATCTTATCAATAATCCAGTAAATAAAGGGGTTTTACCTTACAGACGGTCCGGTATTTCAGAATTTTTGATATGTTGTCTAAGATGATTAGTAAGTGTTTAAAAAGCTTAAACAATGTTGTAGAGAGTTCAATTTACTATAAATTACATTTTAAATTTTGTTTCAAGGACAGATAGTTACGGAGATATGCACATAAAAAAAAAACGCAATTTCCAGAAATGTTTTCTACTTCTGGCTTATATCATCGTATAGGAGCATTTTAGCTAGAGAAAAGCTTAGGCAATGTCATAGAGAATTAAATTTACTGTAATCTACATTTCTAATTTTGTTTCTATACTATACACAGCTGTTTCATGCCTCCATTGCGTGCTGTTGAAAAAAAGTAAAAAAAAAACAAATTTTCCGCGTGAATTTTGTCAATTCCGAGTAGTTTTTGTAACAAAAAATATCAATGAAAAATTCAAACTATAGGTTTCAAATATATACCTCAATAGCCCTGTTCTAGGTAGTAACATCAATAATATGTTATTAAAACTTTCGTGAGACATATTTAATTATTGTATTAAGCGGTTTATGAGTGACAAAGTTGCCGCGGCTGTGTACGGATAGCAGTCCCCGATGAAGAGCTCCGTTCGAGTTCGAAACATGTCGGCCGGTCCTGACAATTTCACGTGAGTGTAAACTGCTTAATACAGTAATCAATAATATGTTAAGAAACATGTTTGATCATAGAGAAAAATGTCTAAACCAATCATTTTAAAAGGAATAAGGCCTCTTAACTATTGATAGAAAGCGCACACATATGAGAGATCAATAACACATAATTCTCACGAAAAAAATAAATAAAAGGACAATTAAATTAAATTTTAAACTAAAAAGATAAAACTAAAGAACTAAAATCATAAAAAAATTAAATTAAGCTAAAATAAATCTACAAAACTGTGCCCCCGCTTCAGGGCATCTCAAAGAGAAGACGTTGAGATGCCCTGAGATTCATATTTTTCTACCGCTATAGAAATTGAAGAACTTGTATGAATATTGGTTTTGTACGCGGATGCAATCGTAGGAAAATGCTCGTTAATTATAAAATACTCCAAGGAAATAGAAAAGCTTCCTTCCGTGAGGTCTTGATGTTCCAGTGAGTCTCGATTACCTACTTGTCCCGGTGCACTCCACATTTTATATACTTACACATTTCCGTTTATCTTATTTATGCACAGCCAATCATTTGATATGATCTTATTACGACAGTTAAAATTATAAAATAAGGCAATTTAAAATGTGAATGTTATGAACGCTAACAAAAATTGTAACTAGAAAATGAATATTGCGAAGTAGGTAGGTACACGATATTCCGTTATAAATACGTAAACATATTACCTACGCACCCCGTTCGCTTCAAATTAATTTCTATAGAATGGCGGCTATAGCATGGCGAGGGCGTTTTAAATATTGTGTGGTATACTCACTCGTAAGCATTTAGCGCTCCCATTTTGTGGATGGAATGCTGGAATTGAAACACTGGATTAGATTAATATTCTTGAAACTAGGCGTAAACCACTGCTAAACTTAAAACTCTCGTGACACTCAATTACTATGAAAACGACATTGAGTATTTTAATAGATTATACAGGCCGTTTTGAATAATGATGATGTGGATGATGATGATGTGGGAACATTAGGAGACAGGGGACTATTTGGAAGCGTTGAACCCTGTACGTCTAAGTCCAATTTGTGATAGATTTTTTAAATGGAGTATTTTTAATTTTATAAATTTATAACTAACTATCAATAAATCAAATCTCTTTTGTTTAAATTTACATCGCAATTAATTGATTAACCATAAAAAATCCTACATCATGATTCCAAACAACCTGTATAATTTGTTACAATGTAATGTTATAAGGAATATTGTACAATTGTTTTAGTTTAGGACTAGGTTGATTTGTGTAAGATTGTCCCTTCATATTTATATATGTATTAATGTTCAAATATCGTCGTGTATAATACTCTTTTTTCTTCACAGTGTTTATCATTTCTTCAGTTAAGTAGGTATCGTAGAAGTTTAATAAAAGAGCGTACTCCCATCTCAAAGGCCGGCAACGCACTTCTATACCTCTGGTGTTGCAGGTATCCACGTGCGACAGTAATCGCTTACCATGAGGCGACCCGTCTGCTCGTTTGACTTCTATGTCATAATCAGTGGGATCGCCATAGTGAGACAGATTTTGCGGATTGTACGGCAGAATAGGTACGTGAGTAACTAGCGCTTAATGCGTTGCTATTTTGTAAGGCTAATGAAGTTAGAACCTCGAGTATTGAGAATACTTGAACTGCACAAGCTTGATCTTTAAGTTTCAGCTCCTACTTGTTAGAACCGTGTAAAGTACCAACCACCTTAATAGTTCGAGGGACGACCGCACTACCTGATCTGTTACCAAGACCGATAGATAATTACAGATGGGAAATACGACGAGAGCCAAACAAAAAAAAACAATAGAATGTTATAAGAACACTTTTTTACACTACTTACCTTTGTACCTAAAATAAGAAACATACTTAAGTATATTATACAGCCACTGGTTTTGTGGGACATTATATAGACCTAAGAAAAAAAATTAAGTTAATAAACAAATAAATAAAATGAATAATTTAGTGAATAACATTGTGCCATTACCATTATACTTATAGCTCGTATTAATTTTTCTGTTCATTTAATAATAAATTAATTAGTTAATTTATTTTACGGTAGCCAGAACGACTAATACGATGGGAGAACATTATTCACTACATCTGTGTTTGGGCATTCGGACTGCAACAGATAGTTTTGCTATCCTCATGATTTTTTTTTAAATATTAAGTGACGTTTGGCATACCAAAACTATAATCACCACAGTAGGTAATCCATTGAATCCTTATACGTCATACTTGTATTTAATCAATCGCCTTCCGTTGTTATTATTTTCTACTCCAGCACCTCTAGCATAACTGTCATATGCGAATATTTCTGACGCGAGATAATTTCCCGTCTCTTTCTATGCAGTAATGTGAGAGAGTGACGGGTAGCGCTATGTCACTCGACAAGAGTCGCGAAGCATAGTTGTGCTAGACGGGCGGCAGGTGGCAGATACTTCTGACAGCCCACTACAAACAGCTGAGTCCTTTCCATTTACCCGTAAAACTAATTAGTTAAACATAGCACAAGAGCGTGACCGACCAAATCCTAGTCTAGGAACCCGCTTTCCCTGCATCGAGCCACCAGCCCTAGTGGCTAAGGGGCGAGAGGGACCCTTTGGTTTTGTATGTAGATGTAATATCTTAATTATATTATAAGCCTAGCTTTACCCTTTCCTTGGGCTAATAAATTTCCGTTATTACCAAAAGTATTTTCTTTCTTGGTCACGTTGGTCTACTCTCAAAACCCATTGAATAAAAAAACTAAGTGTTACATGGCATAAGTAAGGGTCCCCAAACATTTTCAGTTCGAAGCGCACTTACAGGTTTAGGTAATATTCGCCTCATTGCGTCCCTTTTAAATTTCTATGGTGCCACCATAACATCGCGATGCACAGTTTGGGAAACCTGCTCAACTTGGTATTCTACAAGCCGGGTTCACCAACGGCTGTCTCTTGATCTATACCTATCTGTTCAAACGGGGAAATGCAAACTAATTACGCCCTAAGGCTGATTCGTCATTCAACACTGATACCTACAGATTAGTTGGTTCTGTTCACGGCAAAATATGAAATTAAAACTTTACCTTCGACTGAGGATCATTAATTACCAATATTAATTCTTTATTCGTTGCAGTAATTATTATTAAAATATTAACTGAGGATCATTAATTACCAATATTAATTCTTTATTCGTTGCAGTAATTATTATTAAAATATTAAAATATTAAGTATATTTTAATAATAAGTACAATTTAGAATTTTTTTAAATTACCTGGCTCACAAAATGCTAAAAATTATAAACCAAATACGTAGATGATAATTATGTGTATACGGAAAAGGGATTTTGATTTAGCTGTCACCTAAACTATGCCTATCCTATGCATTAAAGACGACCGAACACGGTACCTCCTACAAAGTTGATACTGCTAAATTGCTTGTTATATTGTCTTATGAAATACAATTAATGAAGAGTTCTGTGCATATTAGGTATTTGGTGTTGACTGTCGGAAGGCTAAATAGGGAGCGTTGTTGGCACAGTGAAATTAATCTGCTACAAGCAGAGTGAAACTGTCGATGCAGCCGGACAGAATGTAAAGCAATAATTCAGTAAAAGTTTTGGTTTGGACAAAATCATTTCAATTCAACGTTTTAAGTACAGAAGCACGCTATATTTGTTTCTTAACTATTACTACGCATTAATGTTACGAGTCATATTAAACTATCTACTAATTAAATATTTACAACTTCGTTACTCTACTCTGCACAATACTGGATTCAAATTTATAATCAATGTTCGGAAAAGTTGCACTTGTCCGAACATAATTAGTGTAATTTGTATTTAAATTCAGCCAGTCAGAATTTCTCATTTCTACTGGATAATAGTTAAATATTTTAATTACTGTCAGACATACGAGTACTTACCTAAGACGCGTCTTCCAAAGAGACTTGTCTTTGTATGAAAATGCTTAATATTATGACAAATATATTAAAATACTTACTACTAGACGCCAGTCCATAAAGTAAGTTAGTAGGTATACAGAATGGAAAGAAAAGTAGGGTGACCCCAATGTTACTGACCTCATCCGTTTGAAGTTGGGTCCTGTACTTGGTCGCGTATACTGCTAAAAATACGAGCAGCGTAATAATTATGAAAGGAGCGACATATCCCTTCAAAGATATTGTCATGAAAAGTAGAGCACCGAGGCGGAGGACGTCATTCCTGTAATTCATATGGATTCCCGGTAACCAGTTTTCCTGGAACAACATACAACTATATTATTGGAAATAGAGAACAAAAAGGTACAATTTAGACAATTCGAGGCAATTAAAAACTTAGCCGGTTCTTTAGCGATTAACCCCAGGTGACTATAACTCTCAGACTCTTAGATATTAGATATTAGGTACGCATATAGCATGTATTGGCTATATAGCATACATAGCATGTATTGGTTAGATTACACACACTTGGTAACCAATTTCATAATTATATACACATACCTATTTTTTTATGTAAATCTTATTATTTAAGATTTTGAAACCAGTAAGTAGTATGTGTCTAAAATGGTACTCGCCTACTTGACCTAATAACGCAAGTGCTAATATTATTACACCTATCAACGCAACGTTAGCTCTAATTTTCATTAGCCCTAAAGTCATTTCACCTTATTTTCTATACCCTAATTAGTTCTTAGACCTAATAATCCAATACTCTAATAAAATGATTTGTACTAATTGTCAACAATACTAATCTGAAAGAACCTAATAATTACCACACCTAATGATTATTAGACCTAATCATTACTGACACTAAATGTCAAGAGTAGTAAAGATTATTGAATTAGTAGTCTAAAAAATTCGGCTAAGTGCAAATTAGGGCTAGTGAGAATTCGGTATTAAGTAATTAGGCATTATCAAAATTCGGAATCCTGAAATTAGGGCTATTCATTAATTAGGATGAATGAAAATTCGGGATAGTGATTTTCGGGTTACCAAAATTAGGGCCAATGAAATTAGGATGAAAGTTTTTCGGGCTAACGTAGGGGAACCGTCTAAAATAATATTTATATGTTAGATCCCACCAAAAACATTTCACAATACAAACCTAACCTAACCTACAGTTTTCGGGGTTCAGCCAATTCGATATTTGTTCAACTCCGTTTTTTTTGTTTTAACGTAAAAATTAGGTTCAATAATCTTTAGTACTCTTGACATTTACTGTCAGTAATGATTAGGTCTAATAATCATTAGGTATGGTAATTATTAGGTTATTTCAGATTAGTATTGTTGACAATTAGTACAAATCATTATTAGAGTATTGGATTATTAGGTCTAGCAACTAATTAGGGTATAGAAAATTAGGTGAAATGACATTAGGGCTAATGAAAATTAGAGCTAACGTTGATAGGTGTAATAATATTAGCACTTGCGTTATTAGGTCAAGTAGGGGAGTAAGTGCCCCCAGATATAGATTCCCCTTAATATTAGTTTCCTAAGGTATATATTTAACATCGTTATTTTTTAAACCATTATTTTGCCAGTAGGTACGTAGTATTTACCGACTATAAAAAAGTACATACCATTGTATATGTCATTTCTGCGTAATCTATCCCAAAGAAAACAGCTAATACTAAATCTGCAACTACGGAAGACGCACATATGCAAATATACGTCCATGATACCGCAAAAATGTAATCTCTTTTATCAACTGCGACCACTGAAACAAAATAAAGATGTAACAATATTGATACAAGCAGTTAACACCAGTCCAATCAATTAGTGATAAAATCAGTGGTTTGACACCATTTTTACCGTATTTGTAAGTTGAAATGATTTGTTTTTATTCTGAATTGAATCGCGTTGTTAATCAAGACGTCAAAATAAACAGATTTATTTGTATCTAAAAAAAAAATATATAAAAATGTCTTTTCCCGCCTTTTATGGAAACTTAACAGAGGTGATAATTTTTTCGACTTGTGCTGCTGTGGTTTTAGATACCTACTTAGGTAAGGTCATCTCAGATGACTCATCTGCGACAGTAGCAACTATGGGGCAAATGCGTCTTATGGGGCAATCGACTTGTATGGATGCCTAGCCACAGGCATAGCCCAAGAGGCCTTATTCCTTTTATAATGCTGATTGTTTTAGACATTTTTCTCTATGATCGATCAAACATGTTTCTTAACATATTATTGATCCAGTTCCAGAACAGGGCTATTGGGATGTATTAGTATATATTTGTAACCTACAGTTCGAATTTTTGTTTCAAAAAGTAACTCGAAATTGATAAAATGCACGCGGAAAATTATTTAGTTTTTGAACTTATTTTCGTCTGCACGCAATAAAAGCATGAAATAGCTATGTATAGTAAGTATTAAAACAAAATCAGACATGTAAATTATAGTAAATTTAATTCTAAGCTTTTTTCTAGGTAAAATGCTCCTAAACGATGATATAATCCAGAAGTTTGATACATTTCTGGAAATTGTGTTTTTTTTTAATTGCATATCTCCGTAACTATCTGTCAAACTCACAAAATTTAAAATATAAATACTAGTAAATTTAACTCTCTACAACATTGTCTATGCTTTTTTAAACACTCACTCACTAACCATCCTAGACAACATATATCAAAAATTCTGAAATACCGGACCGTTTGTAAGGTAAAACCCCTTTATTTACTGGATTATTGATAATATGTTAAAAACATGTTTGATCATAGAGAAAATGTCTAAAACAATCCGCATTTTTTAACGGATAAGGAGCGTTAACCCACGCCATATTGCGGATTTTTAGTGGAACTAATTTATTTTACTGGCAACGATACATATACATTTTTGGCAACTGACGTTGAAAATCAAGGAATGCCACTAATATAGGCAGAGGCATTTCACTCAGTACTTTACAGATTTAATACAATGAACTTGCGTGCGTTTAGTACGAGACCTGCTCGATAGATGAAGCTAAATTTAATATTTAATTGAGTTTATTATTAAAATAAAATCTGTTTTTATGTTATTATTTTATCCATAAATAAACATATACTAAAAACATAATTATAAGTTATTGTGAAAGATTATGAAGCATTATTTTAATTTATCCTTACAGGCAACATTAGGGCTTAATATTAGATTCCCGTTCCATTCCACTCATTTATTTGTTAGATTTCACCTATTATATTTTAAGCAGTTATATGATGATTATCACAAAAATTTAATATTCACAAAAAAGTTGGAAAATAATAAATGCGTATTTTTTTTAATGTAAAAAAACAATAGTGGAAAGTGCAATTGCAGACAGTTTACTTTATGGACAGTTTGTTTTCTGGTGGATATTCAAACGGTATAAGAAATTTTCTTCGGCTGTGCTTTATGGATATTAGCGAATCTGCTCTTCGTTGTTGACCTTCACGCTAACTTGGATTCCGACGACAGAAGTTCCAGGAAGGATTTCGATCCCGGCTTTGTGTAATGGATCACGATTGCCTCGTTTTAAATTCATGGTATATAGCAGTAAAAAATGTTGTGTGTGTCTACCTGTGGTAAGCGTTGTTCTTATTATGTTCCCCAAAATTAATTAAATAAAAAATTACAAACGTGTCTTTTTTATACCTTTCTACAAACATAACTAGTTTTAAAGCCCACTTATTTTGTTAAGTGTGAGGCACAGATGAATAATATGTATTGAAAGTACCTACAGTATAGTGCATAGCGATTGCTATGTATACATATGTACATGACTCAGATAACTCCAGACTTAGTCCATAGATGGCGATAGTACACAAAGGAAGCTGATGACTCTATCTCAGCACATATAATTTACTCTATGAATATAGGTAAACAAAGAGGAACGATTAAATATTCTGCGAATTTCAAGTCATTTTCACATTATAAAGCCGAAACTATCCACAGCGATGCAGTCAAGTTATTTTCGATACGATCCAATATTTATTTCAGAAGAAGTTCTAATGATTGAGCTGCTTACAATGTTTTGAATTTGGTTGACGATGTACTACATAAATTACATAATATACCATACCATATAGTATAAGTCATACGTTATTGACATTTTATAATGCATGTGTATATGAGTATGACGTATGCACATTTGAAATAGCAAATAGCAAATATGAAATAGCTGTTTGTAGCGCCAATATGGGATAGCCTAGGGTAACGCCACATGTTATCGACGGCAAAAAGCGGAAACGTAGTAAACGCCAATCAATTCCCTTGGCGTTTACTAATACGTTTCCGCTTTTGTATTTCAAATGTATTATTATATACATAAAACGTGTTCTTGTAATATTACCAGTGATCAGTGCGACGGCCGCTGCACAGCACAAGATGGAAACGACGAGGATGGTTATCACAAATATGAATACTGTATCGGTCGACATAAGCAGCACCCCCATTGGTGGCGTCGACTCAGGGTTGTCACACGAGTCTTCTGCAAATAAATAGTAGATAATAATAGTAATAAAAAAAACTTGTCACCGAATTATGTATTATTACCCTCTCTAGTCTTATTACCCATTGTGTGTTTATTTTTGTTTTGATCATTAAATATATCGGGAACTTAATGATATATTGAGAAATTATGATTGATAGTTTGAAGTAAATAAGTACCAATAACTAGGCTGTAATTAGACTCCCTGACTTCAATCTTGTAATCAGAATGTCGTAGACTAAACTGCAAGCCGCAAGGCACCCAGACAAGACGTGGGCCGCGTCGACTTTTTTAAATTTCATACAAAATGCATAGAAGCGTCGCGAGGCAATGCAACTAGACAGAAAAGACGAGGACGCATTGCCGTCGTGCTCTAATATACGATATACGCTCTTATTCTACGATACATGAACTATGAAATTTCATTAAAAGGCGGCACATATTTATTTTATTATATCACTAAAATTCGCAACCAAGACAATAAATATAGACTTGAATGATTGAAAGTACAAGTAGGTACAAAAAAATCTAATAAGTTCTCGCCGTTGACGTGAAAAGTTGTGTGTGCGCTATACTAGAGCAAAGTTTTTAGCATCTCGTGCCATTAAATCCCTCGCTACGCTCAGGATTCTAACTTAAATTCAATCGCCATGCTCGTGATTTAATCGTAGAATCTTTCGCTTGCTCGGGATTCTAAATTATCACTCGAAGCAAAAAACAACTGCTCTCTTGTTGCACAAATACTCGTAATTATGACACATCTATGGCAAAAGCGGAAACATAGTTAAGGCTACGAATTCCCTTGGCGTTTATAGCCATTTTGCTTTGGATCCCCTTGGCGTTTACAACGTTTCCGCATTTTGCCTTCGAATACAAAGCACTATATCTTAACTAGAATGTCGATTTACGTACTCTGTATATAGATTCTATAAAGTGTGGAGATGAAGTACTGGTCGCCAGAGACGTCGTTTGCGAGCCCCACATCGCACTGGTATCGGTAAACTAAGGCGAGGATACTTAGCACGGTGTAGGACACTGAAAGAATCTGAAAGCAAATTTTGTAATAATAGGTGTATTTCAGGTTAGTCAGGCCAGGGTTATATTATATTACTAGCGACCCGCCCGGCTTCGCACGGGTGCAATGCTGATAAATTATGCATTTATTATACATATAAACCTACCTCTGGAATCACTCTATCTATTTATTAAGAAAAAAAAAACGCATCAAATTTGTTGCGTAGTTTTAAAGATCTAAGCATACATAGGGACAGACAGACAGACAGACAGACAGACAGACAGCAAGGAGTGATTTTGTTTTATACTATGTAGTGAAGATACATTTTTAGGTAAGTTATTATTATTATTAAGCCAAGAATGGCAGCTCGAAGCTTTTGCCAGTGTCAGTTATGTAGAGGCGCGTTTTAATTCTGCTTGATGTCAGGTTTTGAAAAAGCAAGAATATTAATTTATATAAGTAAACATTTGGGTATGTTAAAAATCGATTTTTATGTTGCACATAAAATAATACCACTATGATTTAAAACAAAGAGGTTTAAAGTACTTCAAATCAATGCTTTCCTCTTTGGTTTTGGTTATCATGTGACAAAGCATTTATGAACTAAACGTGTTTTGATAATTAATTGTCACTTGTCAAAGAAAATAAGGTTTTTCGGATTTTTTTTACTTAAAAATAAATGCCTCGCCTTTACACCTACACTAATATTCAAAGAATGAGTAAGTATGTTATCTTTTTATTGTACATCGCGGAATAGAGTGCTTCCTCAGGAATTATTTCAATTAATTTCTTGTAAACTTCGATAGACGTAACTAACGTAAATAACGACAAGTAACAGATATGACAGTTAGCTTTTGAATTTGGGGTAACTATTAGGTAACTGACATTGGCAAAATCTATTCTCGTCTTCATAGTAGGTAATAACTATTAGGTAATCACAATCAGTCATTGGCATTGTTTTGTTTGAAAATTAACGATAGTTAAATATCGCTAATTTAAGGAATTGACCCAATGCAAGTGTTTTGTACTTATTAACAATTTGAAATAACCCTGTATATTACTGCTAAGGAATGTATTTATTTATTTTATTTATTTATTTAATAATTACATGCAAATTTACAGTTCACATGACCAAAACATTTGCACGGTAAACACATGGAACACAGAAACACAATTAAGTAAACATAAAAGCAAAAAACAGTAAGACTAGCACATAGAACAACACACATTAAAAATAAAAGACAGCAATAATAAAAACAAGAAAAACAAGCTTAATTCTGTACAAAAAGAAAAAAACAACTATTTACAACTACTTCTAATAAATAAAGGTAAACGTATATCAACTTGTGTAGAGCTTAAGTAGGCAAAGATTTTTCTGCAAAATACACCAACACTGTCAGCAAACATGTCAACGTCAGCTTCGAGTGCAACGCGGTTTAAAATAGTAATCGCTCTCGCCGTCGGAGCGTTGGCGCCGCGGTGGGTGCGCGTGGCGGGCGCCGCCAGCAGCCGGCGGGGCCTCCGCGCCGCCACCGCGCCGCCCGCGCCGCAGGCTCGCGGTACCAGCAATCCAATACGTTGCAGGACAGATGGATTATCCACTTTATTATTGAGGAGACAATAATAATGAACCATAAGCAACATTTTACGTCTCAACTCGAGAGTGTGAATCCCGATAATACCCGTCACAAAAAGACTTGGGTATAAGAATGGATAATACCCATATAGCCGCCTATATACGTATCTGGCGAATTTCTTCTGTATTTTTTCCACCATAAGGACATATTTATCCTCATGGGGATCCCATACCACCGCTCCAAATTCCAGCCTGCTACGAATATAGGCGTTGTACAAAATAATAGCAACTTTGACGGTAGAGAACTGAGAGGAGAGTCTAATAATAAAACCCAACGTTTTGGAAACCATCCTGCAAGTCGTCGTAATGTGCTGTCTAAAGTCAAGCTGTTTGTCCAGTGTCAGTCCCAAGTCTCGTATTTCGTCTGTTTGATGGAGTACAACGTCACGTAGGGTGTATTCGGTGGCTAGAGGTGAACGCATCCTGGAGAAGGTAATTGACATGCATTTAGAGGCATTGAAATGTAGCCTATTGTCTTCGCTCCATTTGGCGATTGAATTTATGTCGTTTTGAAGGTGTTCTTGGTCATTACTATCCCCAACACTGTGAAATAATTTAATGTCGTCCACGAACATTAAACATTTAGCAGTGCTGACGACATTTGGTAAGTCATTAATCATGATTAAAAATTGGGTAGGCCCTAGTGTACTGCCTTGACTCACACCAGAACGAGTGTAATAGGATTGGGACTCATAACCGGCAAGTTTGACATATTGCTTTCGATTTTGTAGATAACTAGCAAATAAATGTAGTAGCTTAGGCGTAAATCCCATGTCTGCACATTTACGTAGTAGAATGTCGTTATCCACAAGATCGAAAGCTTTTCTGAAATCGAAATAAGCTGCGTCTACCTGTCTACGAGCGTCCATAGCCTCGGCTACGTAGTCAACTAGCACTACGTGGTTTGTCGTGGTAGACCGCCCTCGACGAAAACCGTGTTGAGCATCATTCAATTTGTTTGTGATTTGACGAGTTATAATATTATCTAATATAGATTCAAACAATTTACCGAATACTGACAACACCGCAATAGGCCTATATCCAGTTACATCTGACTGTTCTTTACCTTTGGGCACGGGAGTTACTCTAGAAGATTTCCAAAACGTGGGATAAACTGAGTGTTTTAGAGAAAGATTGTATATGTGAAGAAGCGGTAATTTTAAAATAGATATACAATCTTTCGCCAGAAATGTAGGTATTCCATCAGGTCCGGCAGAGGAGCGCGGTTTTAGTCGCTTGTATGTAGACATATTTATAAAAATCTGAGTCACTGATTGACAAACAAAGCGTTATAATATTATAGGTGTCTTTTGATTCATGTGACTGTTAAGATAAAGACATTCCTCTGAGGGTTTTGAGGTACCTATGTGTATATACTCAGATAAGTTTAATAAATCTAGTTACCTTTTAATCTCAGATTCATATAAGTAATTGTGTAGGTATGTACTGTACCGACTTAATATTGAATTATTTGAGATACATCTCGATGAATGTCTTTTTTTACATACAACCCCCTCATTGTATGTGTAAACAGTTATTGAGATGTATCTCAAATTATAAATTATTAAGTCGGTATACTTAGTAGGTAGGTAAAAGATATTCTGATATCTTTATCAGATATTAAATGCCATTAGGCATTAAGTTCGCCATTTGTACTGACTTTTGTTTTGTGCAATAAAGTTTAAATAAAATAAATAAATAAATATTATAATCACTTTTTACCAAAAAGCAACCGACGTTAACCGAGCACAATGAAAAATATGCTTTCCAGGAACAACTGTTCGAGTTACCTATAATTTTTGAAGACCTCCCTCAATTACATCGTCAGAACCTAACCTCGTCACATTGGGACCGACTAGAAGTATACTCTTTGCAACAAATAAATATTTTCCAAATGGTTCGATGCGGGTTTGAATAATAGGACATAAAAAACAAGGCAATGAAAATTGGGCAAGTGCGAGCCCGACTCGCGCATGAAGGGTTCCGTACCTATACATATATATAACCTATAAAAAGATTGTTGTATGGGAGCCCCCCTTAAATATTTATTTTATTTTATTTTTAGTATTTGTTGTTATAGCGGCAATAGAAATACATCATCTGTGAAAATTTCAACTCTCTAGCTATCACCGTTGTTGAGATACAGCCTGGTGACAGACGGACGGACGGACGGACAGCAAAGTCTCAGTAATAGGGTCCCGTTTTTACCCTTTGGGTACGGAACCCTAAAAAAGCAAACGTACAGACGAGTTGAGAACTTGCTCCGTTTTTTGACGTAAAAAAAATAGCATAAAAATAAAACTATAAAGGGTTTCGTATTCAATACTAAACGTTGTGTTAAGAAACAATAGCAAAAGCGAGCGCAAGGCAAGTTTTATCAGCTTAAACATAAAATTGGGAAACATATCAAGTCATATCATGACATATCAAGTTTGGCATATATCATGCTAGGGAATGAAAGTTTCATTTATTTAAACCGGTCCAAGAGACAGAAAACAGAGATAGTAAAATAACGTACATTAGTACCAGCACTACCAGCAATTTTTGACGCCATGACTTTGATTGAGCACGCTAAATGGATTTTTGTACGAACTAAAATGAAGTGGGCGCATATCGTAAATTTTTGCTCCATGCCTATTTAAGCCGTGCTGGTATTCGGAACTGTCTGGTTAATTCGCTTGTAGCTACGTCTCTGCGTTAGCTGGATTATTTACAATTCATTATTCACTCGAAAACATGTACTTACAAGTGTTAAGCCCCCCGATAGATATGCAGTCAGAGCCAGCTCCGAAGGTACTTTATTTTTGTTAGTAATAGGATTTGGATCCATTTTGAAATTAACACGCTACATTCACTTACAATGAACACACGTCATATCAAGTCGGTTATTATTCTACGAAGGGGCTAAACAAGGTATTGAAGCGTTAATCGTATCGCGATAATTGTTATCGGTATTAATAATGCGCAGGCCGCTATCTGCAATGAGTTCCTGAGGAGATAGGGCCGAGAGTGCGGCGCGTCACCGCCAGGTCTTCGCTTCCACGTTACGCCGCTCATACTGACGATGCTTGAGCTGGAAAGCCTGGCCAAGAAACCAGCTGGCGAGGCTAAAGCGCGTCCACGGCCTTGAGACTTGGATCGGATCGATTGTAATCGTCAGAGGGAATATTCATTCTCATGTCGTTTTAACCTTGTATTAGATCTTTTATTTTAAATTTGATATTGTCCGTTAATACCACACGGGCTACTTATGATCTTCTATGACGTATCCGAATGACGATTATATATTAAATATGTTTCATCTTTAACATGTAAAAGGTACCTATAATGTGCACTGTCCAGCGTAAGTAAATAGTCTGACCTATGTTGTGGTTAATGATTTTTCGCACAATTAATTTTTCACGTGAAAAGTCGGCCGAACGTGAAAATAACGTCACGAACTGCACGATAGTGCGGTGTACAATAATTGGCTTCATTATGTTTGCCAGAAGTGTGTTTTTATATTATTTTTCCATGGTATACGGTATGTGGAATTGTGGACTCAGAATCTATGAGTAGATTATTATTGTATCGTAGGTATTATTATGGGATATTTATGCGACCAATAGGACGTCGTCCAATTGGTCGGCCCAAGTATGCTCTCTTGACATTTCGATCATCCCCCCTTCTCTCGACGTGGCCAATCCAACGAAGACGATGTGCCTTGGTTTCGCCAATGATGTTATAGGTTCGGCCGCTAGTTCGGCGATCTCCGTGTTTTTGCGGATCCTCCAGCTTCCATCTTCTCTTTGTGTAGGTCCCAGAATCTTTCTGAACAGCTTTCTTTCTGCAACTAGCAAACTTTTCTCCTCCCTAAGGGTCAGCGTCCAAGCCTCACAGCCATATATTAATATGGGTCTTATGACGGTTTTATACATGGCATGTACCCTTTTTCGATCAAAATATTTGAAAGTTTCACCAAAATTATGCACACTAAATAATGCGAATTAAATATACTATTTAAAGGTATTTGCAAAAGGGTCAATTTCCCAAGCAGTATTTATTGATGGCAAGACTGAAAACGCAGGTGCAGAAAAGTTGTATAATAAAGTACCATTTTTTTTTCGGAAACAGCCCGCCATTGCCTCGGGCAACAGCTAAAATTAAAATATTAATATATATAATAATTTTAAAAAATACCAAATTTCAAGTAAGTCAAATACTATGCATGACTAAGAAAATCTGTAACCTTTATTTTATTACCATATAAATAGGTAACGAAAAAAGCACATTACTCGTTTTATATCTCCTTTGTATACCCTTGAATAAGTGCATATACGTTTGTCCCGAGAAAACTTCTCATTACCGCCGACAATGTTTGGAACCGATTTATTTCCCAAATTTGATCAAGTTTGCCCCCCGTCTCCCGCGCACTTCAAAGAATTAGTCAAGCTGTGGCACTCGACGAGGCCGGTTGTGTATAGTGGCAATACGTTGGCTTGTATAAACGTGAATATAATATCATTGCGGTGGACCGGGGACAAAAAAAAAGTCATTCCAGAGTTTGTTATGACTTCTTTATTTTTTTACTGTGTGGTTTGAAATTTATATATATCAGGTTAAGTATACCTACTCGTGATTTCAAGAGTTAAATTAGTTTTAGAATATAGGGCTTACTCTTTTTTTAAGAAATAAAAATCCCACCAAAACATTTTATGTAAAATTGGCGGCCAAGACTCACATGCTCATAACGCTTTCGCTCTAAAAAGTTATCAGATCCCAGGAAAAGCCAAGCCCCTAAGCCCTGATTTTACTAACCCTACACCTTGGTTTCAAAGGTATGGCTTGGCCGTTTCATAGTACCGTAAATAAGTCCAACGGACCGTCTGGCCCATTACGGTTTATAATTACGGTAACCTATGAAACAGCCAAGCCATACTTTTGAAACCAAGGTGTAGGGTTAGTAAAGTCAGGGCTTAGGGGCTTGGCTTTTCCTGGGATCTGATAACTTTTTAGAGCGAAAGCGTTATGAGCATGTGAGTCTTGGCCGCCAATTTTACATGAAATGTTTTGGTGGGATCTCATTTCTTTTTGTAAGGTGCCCTAGTTTTTTATTTTTTTTGGGCTGTAGCGTTTCTTGAGCATCAGTCTTCAGAGCTCTATCTTTGCCTATTTTTCTTGTTGATATCATTTCCTCTCACGCATTCATCTTACGCTTAAATCTGCTTAAGATGGATATAAAAATCATTGATTCAACAATCCATAATATTAAATTCCGCGTGTTAATTGCGCTGCATTTATTGTTGCATTTTGGTAGGTCTATAAAGAAATATTTATAATACGAAGTCAAAGTGTAGATACAGAAGTACTAGAAGTAGTAATAATTGTGTATTTAAGAAATACTTACTTTTAGCCCCATATATAATATACACTTTTATCCCCTATTATGGGAACTCCATACAAACTTCCATCCCCTTATTTAAGGGGTGGGGGGTGATTTTCTAAAAATCCTAGAATATTATGTGTTTTATTTATAACAAGGAGTCCCTATATAAATTTTCAGACATCTAGTATCAAAATGTGCAGATGTCTCATACAAACTTCCATCCCCTAGTTTAAGGGGTTGGGGGATAAAAGTTCCAAGTTTTAGAATTATTTCGTTGTTTGTGTACTAATACTAGCTTACATACCAAATTTCAGCTTTCTAGATCAGCGGGAAGTGCCCCAGAGGTTTTGATACGTCAGTGAGTGAGTGGCAAAATCGGCGTATTTTAGGTACCAATAAAACCTAAAGTATAAAATCTAGATCAATGAAATTTAGTAGATTTCATATGTTCCTTAACTGCATCTTAACCTGTGAATTTGGGCCCTCTGGTGTTTACTAGACGAAACTATGAGGGTTTGAAAATGAGACGAAACGGTTCGAGAAAAGGTAGGTAGTGCGCCGCCTCTTTTTTGTTCGTCTTGGCGGGGGCACTACCGTGCCCCCAGATATGTTGTGTTGACTTTAAACCCCATCGAAATGAGGAATACACCGGAATGACATCAAAAGTAGCTTCACTTATCATAGATATTGTCGAAATAATATATTTTTATTATTTTGTATTAAATACCAGACTAAAATATATGTTTATATTATTATGTAATGCCGATAAAATATAGATTACGAATATAATACGTAAAATTACTTTCATAATTTGCAACTTTTCTTTCATTCCAGTGTATAAAATCTCATTGCGGTGCACTTATTTTATCATCCTGGTGTATATTTATCATTCCGTTGTGTGTTTCATGTTCGATCTCGAATATCTCGAAAACTATTTCAGATTTCAGGGTGCCTTTTACATATGTTTAATAATACTATATAGTATAAAGTATCTCTTCACATTTAAAAAACACAAAAATAATCAAAAATAAAGAATCACGAAAAATGCGTCTTGTTGAAATTGACCCAAAACTGTTTTACTGGATATAAAAAAAAACTAACATAACCTAACCCGGCCGAGTCGGATCTTAGTGTGCAGTGCGAGGATAATTAGGGTGCAAGTCAGTATTTTTGGTGAAACTTTTAAATATATCCGATGTACGAACCATATTTTTGGTGTGAATTCGGTTAAAAAGGTCATCTCGTTTTGTATGATGTTTAAGTTATTTTTGTAGAACATGTTCAGTTAATCAATTGTTTTTTTGCACAGCATTATTAGGGTTCCGTAGTCAACTAGGAACCCTTATAGTTTCGCCATGTCCGTCTGTCCGTCCGTCCGCGGCTCAGCTCCGTGATCATAAGTACTAGAAAGCTGAAATTTGGTATAATTATGTGTATTGTATGTATCGTCGACAAAACTGTAAAATAAAAACGAAAAAAAAAAAAAAAACTTTTTTTCGGGTACCTCTCGAACACCTAGAGGGGGTGATTTATTTTTCGCTTTAACACTAGTAAATAGGTCTTTTAAAAATGATAGGGGTCTCCGAACATTATTTATTGGTAAAGTCAGCAGTTTTGTAAATATTCGCTTCAAAAATAAAAAAAAAATTGCCCCCCCCCCCTCTAACTTTTCAACCGCCTGTCAAAAAATTATGGAAAAATTCATGAAAATGAGGCGTTATATGTACTTTCAATGAAAACTATATTGAATAAAATCGGTTGAGCCGTTTTTGAGTTATCGTAAAATTTAATAATTTTCTTTAAAATGACGTAAGTGCCACGCGGTGTCCTTATTCTTCGAACGTTATACATATTAGTTAAGTGCCATACTGCATAAAAACATTCCGCTCAATCTGGCGCGTATAGTCGATAACTTCCAGAAGGTAATAAGTAATTACAGTTACTTTGGCGTTTATGATTATAAAGAAGAGCTTGAAATCTTTCTCGTAATTTGAACCTCCGGCTTAAAACCGCTGTTTTAAGCTCGTCTATTGTGAAGGATGGGGAACTACGGAACCCTACACTGAGCGTGGCCTGACATGCTCTTGGCCGGTTTTCTGGTATGCATTCAGTTAATTAGTGGAGTTACCTAGTGTGCTGAAAAATTATACAGATGTGCATTTAATAATATCCCTTTATATATTCGCAGTTTTGTAGATCTGCTGAGAAGCTTGGACACCAACACCCTATGAAGTGTCGCGCTGCAGCGTAAGGTGTTCGGATGCAGATGTTGATCTCGTCCTCTCTTGTATGCGAGTCGGTAACCGTGCAACCGAGATATTTAAATTTCGCCACACCCTTGTAGGAGGATTCTCCTACAAGTAGGTCATCTCTTTTGGCACGGTTATTCCTGAAACGCTTCATATGGAGGTACTCCGACTTAGCGTGATTGATCCTGAGACCTACTTTTGCTGCGTCTTGCTCCAAAACTCTTGTCGATATTTCTACCTCTTCACGGTTTTCCCCTAATAAAGCCAAGTCGTCTGCATACCCTATCAGTCTATGCCTTCCATTTAGGTCCACTCCAGAATCAAGTGCAACCACATTTTTAAGGACGTGTTCCAGAACCAAATTAAAAAGCATAGGTGAAAGGGCGTCACCTTGCTTCAGGCCGGTACTCACCATGCATGATAACTAAATAAGAAATAAAAATAAACTATCTACAAAATGTGAATCCACCAACAGTAAGATTTCAGAACTAATATAAAATACAGGCTGAAGAACTTAATGGCCCATTTATTTACGGCAAACAAAATAGGACAAGAGGGCCGAGGTGATAAAATAAATAAATTAAACAAAATATATAAACATCGGACAACCTCACACAAATAAATCTAGTTCCACAGTAAGCTCTAGTAGGCTTCTGTTATGGACACAAGACTACAATAAACATACTTATATAGATAAATATAAATAACATCCATGCCCCAGGCACAAATATTGGAGTTCATCACACGAATATCTGCCCTTGCCGGGTTTCAAATCCAGTACCGCTGGCTTAGTAGGCACCATTGCAGGCAGCTGCTTTATAACTACGCCAACCGCGTCGTCAAATAAACACAATCTTAAATATATTAAACATTCTGTTTTTATAATCTGTCAATTATAATTTCACAGAAAAAATCACAATAACGCACTTTTTAATTCTGTACCAAAATTCTATACTCTATGGTACCCGCTACAGAACTTTAATATTCATAAGACGTCTCTCTACTCAACTTTAATAATTTCAAAAAGAGAATATTAGCATATTTGATAAAAAAAAGCACGCTACTGTTCACTGATTGTTGAAATTATGTACTTGTCAAAAAATGTAACCAATCACGAGGCACCCGCCATGCCATGAGCATGACTCGGCAAGCCTCGTGACCTAAACGCGGTACTCGACTTTAAGAACCTTCATTGTGCAACGATTGCATAAAATACTATTTTTCTCTCCAATTGGAGATCGAGCACAGCCAAGCTTGGCGTTGCGTACCTACATAATTACCTAAGTATTGTATCATACATTTGACTGTGTTTTCGGCGCGTCAACATTTTTTGAGCAGCTGTGTGGTCTTACCTTTGTTGAGGACGTAGATGTGTGAATCAACTTTCTGGCCGACACAAATTTGTCCACAACTTTGAACTTCGTTGTAAAATTTCCACCTATAATTGCTTCGGTATGGTTACATTTATTTATATTTTACGTTAAAATGTTCAATGTACCAACTGTTGAACCTAATTTACAATTTTACATATTAGAAGCCCGATTTCTTGGTCACTCCAGATTTTGAAGAACACAGTCAAAAGTGTCGGTCAATGCCAAGAATGTGGCCTCCCACTTTTAGGGTTCCGTAGTGAACTAGGAACTAGAGATGCAACGGATAGTTGTTTGGCCGGATACCGGATATTCGGCCTATCCACCGGGCGAATATTCGGTATCCGGCCGCCGGATGTTCGGCCGGCGGAACTATACCTACATTTTGAGTTTTACAGGTGCGCGTCGCGCAGGTTTTGTCCTGTTTCGTAGTGACCGTTCGCGTGGACACATTTCTAGGTTCGAAACGAGTTTTATTATGTCATTACGAAGTAACTTCGTTCAATAGTACACGTGCAAATTGTAGTTGTAGTGCAGTACATTCCAGTTTTACCCCAAAATCAAGCAAGTTTACTATCCGGTATCCGGCCGGATATTAAAATAAGGGCCGGATAGGCCGAATACCGGATAGTTACCGAATATTCGGTGCATCTCTACTAGGAACCCTTATAGTTGCGCCATGTCCGTCTGTCCGTCCGCGGCTTAGCTCCGTGATCATTAGTGCTAGAAAGCTGAAATTTGGTATGAGTATGTGTATGTATCACGCCGACAAAACAGTAAAATAAACTCTTTTTTAATGAAAACTATATCGAATAAAATCGGTGCTGTTTTTGAGTTTTCGCAAAATTTCATAATTTTCTTTAAAATGACGTAAGTGCCGCGCGGTGTCCTTATACTTCGAACGTTACACATATTAATTATGTGCCATACTGCATTAAAACATTCCGCTCAATCTGGCGCGTCTAATCGATAACTTCCAGAATAGTTCGGTGAATAGAGACTAAAGTACTATTGGTGACCTTACAAACGGTCCGGTAGTTTTGAATTTTTAATGTGTTGTCTCCCCCCCGCTCTAAGCCTAAGATATGAGCATAAATTTGGAATTGTGTATTTTAAACACTGACTAGACAACATATCAAAAATTCAAAACTACCGGACCGTTTGTAAGGTCAAACTGTTTTATTAACTGGATTAGAAGGTAATAAGTAATTACAGTTACTTTGGCGTTTACGACCTTTTTATAGAGCTTGAAATCTTTCTCGTAATTTAAACCTCGGGCTTAAAACCGCTGTTTTAAGCCCGTCTATTGTGAAGGATGGGCAACTACGTAACCCTACACTGAGCGTGGCCCGACATGCTCTTGGTCGGTTTTTTTTTAACTCATGGTCATAAAATAGATTCGAAAAGTTGAAGACCACTTTATTGGGTACGAACATGCGTTAGAGATTTTCTGTCATTCAGAGAGATGTGATGTCAGAGACTTAAATTTCCGCAATTTTCGTCATTAGGCCAACCTGTCTCCCAATGTAGACATTCGTGCGGTGACAAATCGATCGCTCGCTCTGTGCCGAACATTGTGGATGTTCACAGCAATTGGGAATCTACCATTATTTCTGTGCCATAATAGCAAAAGAAGTATGTATTCAAATGGTTATGCCACTATCCCATTTTATTATGATTTTCGTCGGGAGTTAAAAATTACGATACAAAAACGAATTATTCGTAGTTTTGAGTTTAAGTACAATGAGCTGCATTTATGAATTAACTCATTCATAAATGGGACATGCATTTGAGCAGCCCATAGTAGGTACATACCTTATATGTAAAGCCTGACCAGAAATATATGAAGATGCGACATATTGCGGAATTTCACTGGAACTAATTTATTTCACTGGCAATTATTTTATGAAGATTTGTCAACAATGTCATTGTCATTCGTGGTGCTTTCTTTAAAAGACAAATATTTAAAAATATCCAACGAAAATGCCGAAAATCATTCACAGTTGTGAACGTAATATTATAAATCAATGTACACGTGTTTACTACACGAAAAACAGTCAGGAGAAGAGTGCATTTCATTAAATGATATTACGAGGCTAACATAGTGGAACCAGCGAACGAATAAAACATAGAACACGAGCTTCATACAAAGTTACAATCAAAAACCGGCCCAATAGTCGAAATGCGCATGCGCACCGGTCCACCAATCACAGGCAGTCAAATGTTTTCAGTTACGCTTAACAAATAAATGTGATTCGTCAATTTCCGAATGGCCAGCTGTGATTCGACTAAACGCATGACATTTGTCTATGGTAACATGGCGGTGACAGTGAAAACTCATAATTGGTGAATCGTTAATGCAATAAAGAGTCATTTTTGTTTACTTCATTATAAATCTTGAATGTTAAGGTTATTGCTTACATACGATTAAATAAAAAAAACATCTTAAGGAATCCTTGTTTGTTCCTTGTTGTTACTAATACTTTGAATGATTATTATTAATGCGTGCTGTATATATTGTTATTTCTCCTTCTTTGTAATAATTTTTATTTTACCTGTAGGTAAAGTCGATAATGGAAAAATATCAAACATAATTAGGTACTTATAAGTTTTCCTGATGGACTAACGGGATATGCGTTTCCCTTTTAGGAACGGTCTTTGCAAACATTCTTAATCGTGAACGACAAACGTACACATTTTAAAGAAAATTTCATAATTTCAAATTTTGTCGACGCCGCCGCGTGGTTCAAAATTTGTCCGCGCTCCGACCGCGCACGCCACCGCCGCGCGCCGGCCGTTGAGCGAAAAGTAGGTAATAATATTAGAAACAGTGCTTGTGTTTTGGTTTTGTTTGTTCTTGTGATTACTGTGGCTTTAAACAATGGAAGGAGTTGTTCTGTGCGATTGTGATGAGTTAAAGTGTGCAGGTCATATAATAGGCGAAGGAAAGGTAGGCACTAACTTTCGCTCAGAAAAAGCTCACATTTTCTCCAAAACCCACGCCCGACCTGTGTATTATTGAAATTTTACATTGAACAGTAATGGGGCAATAATGGCATAACACCATCCCTATACAAAATCTGTTCCGTAAAATTAATTAAATTAATATGTGTAAGGCTTTACTTACGTCTGAAAATTGATACCATCTTTTTTTTGTGTTTTCCTGAGTGATTAATACACCATTTCGCTCAACAGTACGGCATATTTACTTACTTTGGGACTTCACTTATTTCACGTAATGGAACTGTTCGGCGACGTCGCCATTTGCAAACTAGACAGCCGTTTGACACAAAATTTACGCCCCGCCTTAACTGACACAAAATCAGTGGAGCCATTTTCCGACGCTAGTTAGGCTTCTATGTTTTATTCGTTCGCTGAGTGGAACTGACAGGTATTTAAACTAATGTCATTATAGTGCGGTTGCGATTGGTTGCAAAGTTGTTGCCATATAAATCTTATAAATAGCGCCCTCTTGACAATCCTCATATGTATATTTCTGGTCAGGATTTACAATTGTACACTATCGAAGTAAAATATAACATGCACAGTTGCACACATCTGCGAAACTTAATGTAGGTATTAGAGGTAATAAACAAGACGTCAATTCATACTAACAATTTATTATTACATAATAAATACGTCAAACATTTAGTATTGAATTGTAAAGTTAATTCTACGCACGTACGTTAATTCGTTTTCCATTAAGTGTAACGTGAGTTTTTCAAATATTCAACTGCGAAAAAGGTACATATTTAAACCATATTCAAATGTTTTAGACAAATGTACATCGAGATTTATATTTATACAAATACATAGTTATTAAATATTATAACTGTTGTGCGTGCGTATAAATATTTTGCAATGAGAATTTGAGGTTTTTTTCAAGATCCAAATTAGTCATTTACATATTTAAATATTTTTATTTTATTTTGGTGGTACCATGTTGCCGGTCGACGAAGTTAATCTTTTTGATTTTTGTAACTTATTGGAACCTTATTTATAATAGACAAAAACGATTTTAACCAGAAATAGACAATTCATAATTTGTTTGTTTATATTGTTTTATTATATAGCGGGTATATTTGATATAACCGCAAATTGAAGCGAGATGGAGAATTTAGTGCTATAATCTGATATTTATAACAATTATTAATTTAGTGTTAACTGCTGTAGCGTAATTAATTTTTGAAAATTTTCTGAGCAGCAATGTATGGCGTAGTTATAACTAGTGACAGTTGTCACATCACGATGATAAGTATCAACAAACACCTACAAACAAATACATTGCGTGCTGAATTATTTTATATGGAAAACAGGTTTGATTTTTTAAATAATTTACGGTGCAATATATTAATAATTAATACCCGCAAAGTTTGCGGTAATATCAAATATACACGCTGTATAACGAGATTTTAAGATTAATTTTTAATTATCTTTATTGTGAAACCTTAATTTTTACTCTATAATAGGAGTAATAATTAAGAGAACAGAACCTTAGTCCGGCCGAAGCCGTCATTACTTAAGTATTACCTACATAAACTATTTATTATTTTAACTATATATTATTTAAACTTAATAACATTAACCTAGAAAAAATGACTAGATTTTATGTAAACATTAATAACTTAGTCCTACTTACTATACTTAAGTTTTACAAATATAGATGTTACTGGCGACAGAAGAGTTGGCGGTTTTCTCGCTCAAAGAATCTGTTCAGCGATTCAGCGAGGAAACGCCGCCACCATCTTCGGCACTATGCCGCAGGGGCCTTTTTTAGATATTTTATCCTAAAATGTATACGCTCGTATTACCGGTGTCCGAATTATCTGTGCGGATCTTTCAGACAGTACCTATACGGTCTATGTACCTAATGACCCTGATAACTGATCTTCTTACCTGACACAGTGTTGTTTCCGTAATATTAAGATTTCGTAAAGCTGTAAAATTTTCATCGCATCGCAATATAATTTACATAACATACTTAGGGTTGCAAATATTGCAAGTAAAGTCAAAAATATATTTGTAAATTACCCTAAAAAAATCGGGGGACAAAATGTTCTTGTGATAAGTAGACTACCTTCTACATTTTTACAAAATATTGGACCACGACATTAAGAGTATTTGTAATCTGGTAATATAAATTCAAGACTTTAATAGATCGTTCAGGTTGTAAAGGGATCCCTTGAAGTACATTTTCATTAACCAAATAAATAATACCACACATCATCGCTCAGTTTTCTCAGAAAAATTATAAATATACATACGCTTAATAGCATCTCATTTTATCTTATGAGACCGTTAAGGGCATTTTTTTAAAGTTTTTCATCTATCCAAATATCATAAAGCCTCCATGATGCGTTCAAGAACCGTACATTATGACCACCATAAAAATAGTCTGTTTTATTAGAACAAATTTCTTATCTGTAATTGTTTTATTATTGCTACCTAAATAATAACATCAATTTCGATAATATTATTTATTCAAATTTCGAAAATCTCTGAAAAACAAAGAAATTTGATTTGACCTCTATTCTAATTCTAATATCAGTCGAGATGACGTTTAGTTCGAAATGAATTGTCAATTTGCAATGACAAATGTCGCTCGCAAGTAAGATATCGAACGATATAATAGTTGGGGCCGACTCTAGTTTGCCTCTGAATTAAAAAAAAAAACTATGAGAGCTGCAAGAAAACTTCATTACCGCCATTACCAGGTAAGTAATATTTGTCATAATGTGCGACTCCTGAATACATCATGGAGGCTTATGATATGTGGCTAGATAAAATAGTGTATGTAACTGTACATAATTAGGCATTAAAACACTCGTGTGATGTTATTATGAAACTTGCCTTCGGCTCGTTTCATAAACCCACACTCGTGTTTAATACCCCCTCATTATGTGCAGTCACATAAACTACTATTAGTTTATTCTAAACGCTGCTTACTAATCAGGAAACAGCGTTAGCCCAAACAACATGCAAATGTGTCCTAATACACTTAAATTTCGAATTGACATTAGAAATAAGGTAAGTCGGGCGACAAGCGTGCCACACCGAAAAAAAAAGGTTTGTTAACAGTAGCCCAAATAATAGCTGCCAGTTACATAAATCGGAGGACTGACAAACTGAGTTAGTAGCCACAAGTAACCAAAATAAATTTTATAAAATTAGCATAATTTTAGTTACTACTGAATACAATTTAACTATTTCTCGAGTAGTAGTTAAACTAGGTGAGCAATTTTTTTTAAGGGTACAGGGGACGATCTTTACATGTAGGTACCGTTCGATTTTTTTATGGTAGGTGCGCTTATTCCGTCTGACTTTATTTTTACATTAGTATATACCCTCAGCCTTTATTTGGCTTTAAAAGGACAAAATGTCGAGTTTTTAAGCCCGGCCCGTCTAGCACAACTACGCTTTGCGACTCTTCTCCCGCGAAGAATCATCGCCCGTCAATCTCTCCCAGTACAGCGAAGGAGATAAGTAAAATTTCTAGTGCGAGAAAGAGTCGCATGTCTCAGTTATGCTAGAAGTGCTGGTGTCCAGCAATCACATATTGGAGTTCTCTTTTTTATACAAATCGAAACATGTTAATGTCGATAAATAAATAAATAAATATCGGACAACCTCACACAAATCAAACTAGTCCTACAGTAAGCTCTAGTAGGCTTGTGTTATGAACACTAGACGACGGTAAACATACTTATATAGATAAATCCATACTTAAATACAAATAACATCCATGACCCAGGCACAAATATTCGAGTTCATCACACAAATATTTGCCCTTGCCGGGATTCGAACCCTGGACCGTCGGCTCAGTAGGCAGTTGCTTAACCACTGCGCCAACCGCGTCGTCAATAATTTGCCTAGCGCTCAAGTATACTCTATGCCCTACGCTACGAATGAATGAATACGTACCTAAGTAGGTATACCTATATGTAGGACCGATACAGACGGGCAGCCGCCGCGCAGTTTTTATACAAGTTAAAAGGACTGCAGTGCGTCTGCATCGGCCCTAACGTTACATACATGCTGCAGAACTACGGATGAGATGAACATCATTTTATTTATTACGGTGTACTAACTTTGGGAAACACGTGTGTAAGGGTCATAATAATAATATTAGTTTTTGGATGATCTCTGCGGGACCTACTTGGCGTTCCGGGGCATAGTGGCTTGTTTTGAAGTTGGTTCGGGACTAGCAGGCGCCCCTTTCAGTACAAGACGTCTATTAAGCCGCTCGACACCTCTGCGCACACAATCGAGTAGATATTAGTACTGTTCGTTCAACTACATGGCGGTATGACTCTTTTGATCGCCGGCTGTGGTCGACAACTAAATTTCGTGCCACTGTCGCCACGTCGGCCCCAGCCGTTCAAATCTCAAAACTGAATAATTTTTCAATCCCTGTTGACTTTGGACCCATTCTTTTTTTTATTCTGGCGTCAGTAGCACGGAGAACTGCTTCACGGCTTGGTGTTCAAAAGGTTAATAAACGTTGTACTCACGGTGAGACGCTTTAGCATTGGCGTAGTCCTTAGCCTGAGTCAAGGAACTCAGGCTGGAGGCGGCGCGATGTACAGCTGAAATGAATAGATAGTTTAGTTTTTTATTGACACCACATACATGTATAACAAACAATATCATAGCTACTAAGTTATGAGTTATGATTTTGTATGTTATGGATATTTCAGCACTAAACATGGCATGTTGACCCTTAAAATATTATTAATAGATATTATATTTAGTTTGTTTCACATATGTACTTGTGAATATCGGATGACAATACAAATCAATTAGGGCTGTACAGCTGATCTCATGATGGAGTTGGAAGGTGGTCATCGGAGCTCTGGAATAAAAGAGCGTATCCCACCGAGTTTGAGCTCGTTTAATTTGTTTAATTTAAAATTGATGTTTATAAAAAAAATAGTATCGATTATAAACTTGTTTTGAATATGTAAACTTAACATTTGGTATTTATTTATTTCAACTTTATTGCACAAAACACAAGTCAGTACCAATGGCGGACTTAATGTCAAATGGCATTCTCTACCAGTAAACTATAGGGCCAAACAGAGATACTAGAAGGTGGTGCAAATCAGAATACAAATAATAACATTTGTACCTATTAGGTCCTTTCTATAACTGGCCCAGACGTTCAAACTGCTTACCTTAGACCAATGTTTCCTGGTGATACTCGTATGTGAAAGCTTGTGTGCAAGAAAAACATCGTATTGTCAATATGTACAAGTAATATAACATTTGTATGCTTTATCTAAATGCTCAGTTGAGGTTTATACCTCAACTGACCTTATGGTATCCCTGCTAATTTTCCCTGTGACGGATTAATGTTGGAACAATACAGTACCTACATACGAAAATATCGATCGAGTAACAGGGCTTTCCAGTGGTCCACCGAACTGTCACCTAGCGGCACACGTGAATGAATTGCCCGTGGTCGACACACGTGTACCATTATCACTCCTGTGGCGCAGAGATAATCGCATTAGCGGGTTATATTCCCACACAAAGTCCGACTCACTGGTAGTGAGGGATAAACAGCCATGATATAGTTAAAATCATGTTTTAAAAAAACAGGTGTACCAGTTTAGGTAGATCAGTTGGCCTATGATGATAGCGTTTATAGCCCGACAAATAAATGATAAAGACGTGTTATTTAATTTCCCAGTTTATTAGATATTATTTTCCAAACCTCAGTGTCATTTGGTCACATTCCGAAGGTATACAACATTAACTCGGTGTCTTGGTCTACAAGGAATTAGTAAACACAATTAAAAAGTGGGTCACAACCACATTGACGGTTCTCATTTTTTTATTTTGTTTTATTAATTCCATAGACCAAAGTAGTGCTGTATTATGTATATAATACCTTCGGATTGTCATATCGAGGTTTTAAAAAAATTTAAAAAGCTAATCGTAAATTCTCAATGAAACTAACGAATACTATCAGTGAAAATATAATTTGAATACCTTTGTAAAACTTAATGTTCCCAAATTATACACTACAATCGTTTTGACGTACTTTGCGCACTTGATATGCTACTATTTGCTAATACTGATAAGATACCTGATTTCCTACCTAGTGTTTAGCTATTAGGTTCAGTTTACGTTCAGTGTTCATTTTAATAACGCCGCCCTTATTATTATACCTAGCGTATTTCTGTCTAGAAACAACATTAAATACAGTCGTTCTAATTCCGGAATTGAGGATGTTCAATATTGGAAATGTTCCGAAATTCCGGTATTTCTAAATTCCGGAATTCCATAAATACAAGCCCTAATGCGAGTGCCGGTTTCCTTATCATTTACTTGTCGAGCCATAAACGCAACTATTATATCAGTATGGCAAAGCTGGAATGAAATTAACTTGGCATAGGGTACTTACAAGCTTTCCTAGCCGACTGGATAGCGGTGTAGTCAGGCAGAGGAACGGGGGGCAGATCCTCATCGGGCGGGAGCTGGTCGCGCATGCGGTTGGCTGGGGCTCCTGCGATGTAGGCCCACGGCATCTGGCTCGGGAGTCGCCCAGACGTGTTGCGGCGCGGACTACACCAATTGTATAAAAAATAAAAAGGAAATTATGTTTGCGTAGGTAGGAGAAAGTCTGCCTCTTTTTAGGGTTTTATATCTCAGTTGGTAAAAGGTAGGTACCTATAATGAATGGATCTGTTATGAATTATATGATAATGTTGTTGCCTCTATGCCACAAACGGTTTTAAGCATGGATTCCTTCCTTTAAGGTTTTTAGCCCAGGTTATAATTTGTTGTCGATTTTTGCCAATTTTTAGAGGTACTAATTTAATTAACTGGCAACTACAAAATTTTGGTAACTGACGTGGAATGAAAGTCAGTGAATGTCGCTGATGTAAACCAAAAGGAAACCAGGACTAAATATTCCGCAAATTTCAAGTAATTTTCGCATAACAAAGCCAAAACTATCCACAGTGATGAAAGTCTAGTTTCAGTGATGAAAATCGAATCAGTATTTATTTCAGAAGATGAACGAAGGATTGAGCAACATTCCGGTAAACAATGTCTTCAATCTGGCTGAGATGTTGCTACTGACATTTTAGAATGCATATACCTACATGACTTATCAAGTTATCACATTATTACCATATGAAAGCTGTTTGTAGCGCCTCTATTCCAGAGCTAAGCCGCAGCTTGTCGGGCTATACCTACTTCGTATAAACTTAGAATTATGAATATTGACGACATACAAGGTTCTTTAGCAGTCTTGTTACCTGCGTGGTTGTAAAGAGGCTGCGACCGGGCGTGTTCACCTGCTGCTTCGCTATAAGGATAGTTATGAAATGTGTCGGGATGGATATTACCTGTGAGGCTCCGGGTTGTTGAGCAGGTGCGGCAGGCTGCGCGAGGCCGTGAGACCGCCGCGGCCCGACGTGTCCACCGCCACGGTGCGCAGGCGCCGCTGTTGCTCCGCGATAAGATTCTCGAAGGTTTCCGTGTGGGGTGGCTCGGGTGACGGCTCCGGATGGAAATTAACGCGATTGCGACTGCTAAATGAAGAGAATGGGTATTTTTTAGTAATAGTATGTCTAGTTTAGCGACATGCCTTGTGTCTGTATTAATACGACCGGTGTTTATTCTGTTATATACGTAGTACAAGGCTTCCTTTAATAAATTAATAAATAACTACTCATAAAATGTTTCAGTTGGTATTTTTAGTTATTCAGTAAGTTTAGGCAATTAATTTTCTAATTTTATCTTTCAGTACTCATTTAAATTAAGAGATCATATTGAACCAGGGACCTAATTCGAGAATGCCGATTGAGAGATCGCCAAACGTCAAATCTCTAGGTATTAGATAACAGTGATATCGCCTTTGCACTGTCATTAAAATGCGATGAGCTTCAAGTGACATATCTCATCTCAACTTTGGAAATACGAAGGCAATAATGATTGTCAAAAATGCTATTCATGCATATGAATTTCTATTTTCAACGAAACGTAACTGACTTATTTCACGCACTACCCGGTCAAGATAAGTAAGCGCCTACATACAGAGGAAACGCAAATAAAGCGTGACCGGATTGACGAAGTTGCGATGTTCTAGGGATATCGCCACTTGTCAAGTAGGGACACGTCAAAAGTGACGGATGGCGATGAAATGGAGAGATCTCCATCATCTCTCTAAAATTGGTCGAATTACCCCCCAGTTTTCCGTTTTTAGGGTTCCGTAGTCAACTACGTGTGTCCGTCTGTCCGTCCGCGGCTTAGCTCCGTGATCATTAGTACCTACTTAGAAAGCTGAAATTTAGTATGAGTATGTGTATGTATCACGATCACGCCGACAAAACGGTAAAATAAAAACTAAAAAAAATTTTTTTTCGGGTACATCGCCCGTACACCTAAAGTGGGGGGTGGGTGTGTAGGTCTTTTAAAAATAATAGGGGTCTCCAAACAAAATTTTTTGATAGTCAGCAGTTTTGTATATATCCGCTCAGAAATAAAAAAAAATTGTGTCCCCCCCCCCCTCTAACTTTTCAACCACGGGTCAAAAACTATGGAAAAATTCATGAAAGTGAAAACTATATTGAATAAAATCGGTTGAGCCGTTTTTGAGTTATCGCAAAAATTCATAATTTTCTTTAAAATGACGTACTTAAGTGCCGCGCGGTGTTTCTACACTTCGAACGTTACACATATTGGTTAAGTGCCATACATACATGCATATAGTGAGCTTGAAATTTTCGTCTATTGTGAAGGATGGGCAACTACGGAACCCTACACTGAGCGTGGCCCCGACATGCTCTTGGCCGGTTTTTGGTTTTTGGTTATGCTACATGAGATTAGTTAAAAGTCTGCATTTCCACCAGAGATGTGCGAGGTTGCGTAGCATGGGATGGGTTTCTGTTAACCAATGGAATATTCTTCATTTACTCAGCGCAACTGATTCTATTGGTTAACAAAAACACATCCCTCGCTCTCGCTACGCATCATCGCACACTGGTGGAAACGCAGCCGAAGGCAAAAAAGTGTTTATATTTCAAATTGATGTTTTTTTACATACAAGTTTTATTGTAAAATCTTACCGGGTCAGTGAGTTCCGTGTTGTCTCCAACAGAAAATCTTTCATACTCCTAAACGAAGCCGAGAGGCCCGGCCGCGGTATCTTCGGCACCACGGTGCTGGGCGTGCTGGAGTTGTTCCCCTCGCTCTCCTCCCCTTGCTTGTTCGAACCGTTGCTGTTCTCCTGCCCGTTGCTATTGTCGAGCCCGTTGCCGTTGCTCATTTCATATTGCATTCTGCCTATCTCCTATATAAATAAATTAATTGGCAATCAAATCAGTTTTTTTTGTTCGCCTATATCGTAATTCGCAATCGTATCTGACACATGAATCACACTGAACACAATGAAAGCACATAATTATCACTTTCTTGGTGTGGGATTCATGAAAAATCGACGGAGACCCCCCGTTTTTGTAAAGCTACACTAAACTTTTGGTTCGACATATTTCGGACAGCAAAAAATGTATTTGTCTATTCTTAAGTTATATTTTCCGATAGCTTAGAGTTTTAGGAATGGGATTCGCTAAATGTGTAGAGCTTTTAACACTTCGTTTTAAGTTATTTCTTTAAAACCCGCGACGCTTCCCAAAAATATGTCGCGTATCGTGGAAGATGGCCAATATGAAATGAAATTAAATGAAATATGAAAGATGGCCAATATGATCTGATTCGCGGTTTGTCGGTGTCGTCAAAAGGCTTTGCAACCGCGCCGACATTACGTAGGGTCGCTGAAAGGTTTGTCAAGTAGTAATCCAACGACTAACTAAAGGAATTTTACCTTCCAAACGGTCCGGTATTTCTGTTTTTTTTTTATATATTTTGACGGTTAGTGAGTGATTGAAATGCAAAATGCAAAATGCACAACCCCCTCGCCCCTCCGCACCCGCCACCATATTGAAAAAAACCATAAAACGTGCAATTTCGTCAGATTTTTGCGACAATTAAACACTGGTGTAAATTATGGCAAGTAAGAGTACTTAGAAGCACTGCGGCAAAAAGGAACATGGGTCTAAAACCGAAAACTGTAGGTTGGGTTAGGTTTGTATTGCGACCACGTATAGCGGAGCGAGCGAAGCGAGCGGAGCGTCAAAATGCTTGCATGCTTGTTTGGATATACACTCAAGTCTTTACAACTCAAAACAAGCATTATGAATAAAAAAAACATATGAAGAAAAACTGTATCGATGTTTAAATGTAATGATTGACAAGTTTATTGTAATTTATGGTTCTGAATGAAAGAAATATGAAAATCAGCATTATGAGTTACACACATAATCTTAGTGACGACATCAAGAATTACAATGTTCTGAAAAAACTGTCTATTATGAACTCGGTTGGTAGTAATACAAATTTATGACGAACAAATGTATGAGTAAAAAATTCGGAAGAGTGATGATTCTGACTACAAATCGGTAGTAGAAGAACAATTCGGAGGATCGATTTTATGTGAGCCAATATGGACCCGTTACGGACTAGTCTAGGAAAACAAGTAACTAATCAGAATATAATTTATATTTAGTCGCGTAATTTTAGTCACGCCGTGTGACGCGACGTGATCATTTGTAACAATTAATTTACAATTAGACCGACGACAAAACACAACGGACTTACTGAGGTGGTGACCGACGTCCGGAACCGTGTACAGTCCAACACCGTGGACACGGCGAGACCAATGTTGATCGCCAACGCTACGCCGAAACGCGAGAACAGGAGCACCATGGTCCAAGCAGCCCATTTAGTGTCTGTGTCGTAGCCGCTCATTCCACTGGCGGTACCATTTATTTGGGTTAATATGCTTTGAAGCGTCTGTTGGGAATAAATAAGATTAAAGATAAGTAACTAAAATATAAATCTAATACTATATACCATACCAACAATGCAACTGCAACGGTAAAATATTAACGTACCCCCGTATAAAAGGAGTCGTTTATATATAAACAGGCGGCTATGACGTCTGCTAGTATAACCGCGAACGTAGTTGTGACCCACGGCCAATGAATGTGATTCGAGAAATGACGTCGATGCCCGCCTTCTGCAATATAATATTAACTTTAATACAATTAAAATTATAATATAAAGGTATACATATTTCATTTCATTTAAGTTTTCGTCATCAGTAGATGTAATAAAGACCAACACAAGCGAGTAAATGATTATCGGTCGGTTACCATATTTGAAGATATTGAAGTGCCTCATACACTGCGTCGTCGTTTTCGAATTTATAGTTGATTAAAATTACTTATTCGCTTGTATTATTATTAAAATCACTTATTATTATTTGTTATCTAAGTAATTGGATATTTGACACATACGAATACGAGTAAAGAAAATAATACGGGTTATTTTTGAGCGTTTCAATAATAGTCAATATATATATATATATAATTTTTAAAGTCAAAACTCAACATTACGGTCACCATGCCTTTAACAATAGAGGCGAGTTAACATGTCTCTGATCGAATTTTTGCTCATAAATTTGTGACTCGACTGTACCTATCTTAATGTATGATAATTATAATGATTTAACTTACGTGCGTGGGTAATGTGTAAGAATAGCTGTTCGATATTGAAAATTTATAGTTTCCCTATCTATGTAGGTATATATCGAGTGTGTTTATCATTTATCTACCGAGCATATCCACAATTACCTCGCGCTTCACCCACAGCAATGTAGATACCCTAAAAGTATTTTCCGACTACCTCGTATTATGCAGGGTACGAGGTAGTCACATTCGTCCGTAATAGCTAGGAACATGTCTGGCAAATAAATATTTGGCATAGAAAATGTCCTTTACACAAAATATATTATTTATATTGAAACGTACGAGACTATACCCACTAGGGCGTTTCTTTACTGACCACCTGACATGTGCAAAACGTCAAAAACGTCGACGAGAACGGTGACGACGCTGTTGATCCATTCTGATAGGCACGTAGTCCATGTCGAGTTAAATTCCGCGTCAGATACGTTCGTAGTAGCAGCATATCTAGCCTAACTGTGACAAGCGACTCTTTGTCAGGCGACAAATGCTATCTGTCACATACCTGTCAATACTGTGCGAGCGAGACAAGTTACGCTAAGTCACGCGACAAACGAAGTCACGTCAAGATATGCTATATATATATGTAGTGAGAGCTTAATTAGTGACGTTACTTACTTATCAGGAGGATACTGCCGACCAGCCAGAGCACGGAGAGGGTGAGGTTGGCCGACGTCAAAATAAGGGTCCTGGTGGTAGTTTCGGGTGTAGTGGGCAAGTAAATGAATGCTTGGTTTGGCAGCTCGTTGATTACTTCTCCAATGATAACTTCGCTACCGCATCGAGACGGATCTAAAAAAGAATTACCCACGGCGAGGTAAGAAACCTTCCATATGATTCAATATTTATTGCATCAGATAGATAACATCCATGACCCAGGAAAAACATTCGAGTTTATCACACGAATATTTGCTCTCGTCGGGATTCGAACCCAGGACCCGTAGTGGCAGTTTTGTGAAGACAAAAGTCACCGTTCATATGCGTGCTGCCGTATCACGAGGGTCCTAATAATTGCCTTAAGTCTTCGTAGTATACGTGGAAGTGTTAAAACTAAGATTAAATAAAACTTACTATGGTAATATAGTAGTTTGATGTAAATCAACAAGGGGTACTGACGCAGGAAATCAATAACGCAAAAATACTGCATGATCCCGATCAGAGAAAATATAAATTGAATCAGCGCCTGAACCTGAAACAAACAGTGGAATTAATAACTTAACGGAAACAAATAATACGCCACTGGAAACTACGGATTGTATTCAAATTTCAAAGTAGGTACAGAGTCGCACACGGGAAACATGTCAGTGAAAAATGCGGGTACGTATTACAATGCCGAAGATCAAAATGCCGAATTTCATACTATGGACGGAAGGCCGAAAATTAAAATGTCGAATGTTTATTTGACCGAAAGTTTAAAATCCCGAAAGAACGTTTGACCGAAAGAATGAAATCCCGGAGATTATAATCCCGAAGACTGTAGGTAATCCCGAAGGCTATGTAATCCCGATGGCTAGAATTCCTACAGTTCAAATGTCGAACGGTTAAAATAGTTTGTTCAACGCGAAATTGCGCGTGCACGAAATATGAGGGTCGATGCCCTAATGTGCCTAAATATTCTAACAAATGGTAAATGATACGTAATTTTTGATGCCGCAACGGCTCCGGCGCTGCGGGCAGTGCAGCCCCACCGCCCTCGCGAAACAAAGCGCTTGCACCCACGCTCCCCTCCGCAGCTTCGGCTTGCTGGTCGCCCTAGGCGACCAGCCTCAGCCGCTGCGGCTCGCCCACACATGCATACGTATCACAAGTACAACAAAAGGAACGTTTTTTAGGGATATAAATAAAAACTAACCTAATCTAACCCGGCCGAGTCGGATCTGCTCTGAAAGGTGATTGATTCACCTCAACCTATTCTCAAACTTTAAATGATTCACCTTTCAGAGCAGATCCGGCTCGGCCGGGTTAGGTTAGTTTTTTTTAGATCCCTAAAAAACGCTCCTTTTGTTGTAGTTGATGATCATATTAAATATTTTATCTATCCAAATATCATAAACCCTCCATGATGCGTTCAAGAACCGCACATTATGACCACCATAAAAATAGACTGTTTTATTAGAACAAATTTCTAATCTGTGAAAATGTTATTATTGCTGAATAATAACATCGATTTCGATAATATTATTTATTCAAATTTCGAACATCTTTGAAAGACAAAGAAATTTGATTTGACCTCTATTCTAATATCAGTTGAGATGACGTTTAGTTCGAAATGAATTGTCAATTTGCATCAAATTTGACGAATGTCGCACGTAAGTAAGATATCGAACGATATGATAGTTGGGGCCAACTCTAGTTTGTCTCTGAATTAAAAAAAAACTATGACAGCTGCCAGAAAACTTCATTACCGCCATTACCGGGTAATGTTTGTCGTAATGTGCGACTCCTGAATGCATCATGGAGGCCTATGATATGTGGCAAGATAAAGTAGTGTATGTAACTGTACATAATTAGGCATTAAAACACTCGTGTGATGTTATTATGAAACTTGCCTTCGGCGCGTTTCATAAACCCACTCGTGTTTAATACCCTTCATTATGTACAGTCACATAAACTACTAATATTTATATATATATATGATCACAATACAAACCAAACCTAATCCAATTTTATAAAATAAAAAATAATAACATGTTGCATGAACAAAAAGATATCGAAAAAATCACTTTTGTGGCAGAGGGTCTTTTCTCCATTCGAAATGTTTTCGATACGTAATAACATTTCGATATTTCAATTGTAGATATTCTGATTTTCGACCATCTGGTCAGTGGTCAATAATTGTGGTCGTTTTTCTTAAAAGAAAATAGTACATTACTGCAGAGGCCGTGAAGTAAGGGATTGCTGGACGAGTTTGGGGTAGATGGCCGAGTCGAAGACGAGGCCAGATAGAACGAGTCCTGCAATCCCTGTTCCGGCCGAAGCTTGTATAGTGCTTTTCTCAAACGATGTGAGGAAATATTAAAATTAAAATAACTACTAGATAATCAAGTTAACAAAACAAAATATGCTACGGGAAAAAAGTAAAAACTATTTTTCGTTTTTACTTTTTTCCCGTAGCATATTTTGCATGACTAAATTTGCCTCCTCATAAAGTTCCCCGTCATCTTTTGTTTATAAGTTCCCCGTCACTCTCATCACTAGAAGTAATTTTTATGTCTGTTAAAATTATTTTATATTCACTACGAAATACGAATAAGCAGAAAAAAAGATTTTCAATTTGCCACCTTTTTTATTTTTTAAATATGTTATTTGATCCAGCTATTTGAGCACCATGTTTAACCGCACATAAATATAGTACCAGATTTTTTTGTGTCGCAATTATGCTTACAGATTGTGGAGGTGGTTGGCTGTATGTAATTTTTCCTTTGCCAATTTAATTTTAGAATAGAAATTTAAAAAATTAGAGCTGCGGACAAAAATGGATTTTCATACTAACTTTTGTGGCCTAGGCCAAGAAGTAATGTAGGGAGCCATAAACGAGAAACTTCATGTCCTCATATCGGGACATTAACGCATACATTTCCGAGCATGTTTGAGAAAAATATATTTTTTCATTGGCATTTTACTAACAATGGTCGACTTTCGGGATTATAAAATTTCGACATTTAAAACTTTCGGGATTATAAAATTTCGAGATTTTGAAGTTTCGATCTATTGAAAATAGGTATTTTGAGCTTCGGTATATCGAATATCGGCTTTTTGTACTTTCGGCATTTCGATTTTCGGTATTTTGACCATCGGTATTTCAACTGTAGGTATTATGAACTTTCGGGATTGTAATACGTACCCGAAAAATGCAAATCATATATTTTTATAAATACCTATATCGTTTAAATAATTCGCTTGTTTTTTTATATTAAGGGTAGAAAACAAAACAAGCATTGGGAAACATACATTGTGCATACGTTAGCACGAAAAAGTCTATTTCGGTAGAAAGTACCTAAGGAGACCCAGGTTTTTTGGTGAGATGAATTTAATCGACTTAAATTTTACGGATAAAGCATGCAACTTGTTGTACCTATGTGTTTGCTGCTGTGTGTGGTAACTTTTATTTGCATGCTTACAATTAGGGTTAACTCTTGATTTTTTTGAAGATCTCTTTCACTCTATCCTATTTTTTATTGGGATCAAATGCCTATATTGGAACCAAAACAATAACATTGCTTTGATAATCCGCGATACAATAACGCGCCAAGCATTCGTGTGCTAACTCGTTATACTTAATTGTGTATTTTTTCATTCATTAATAAATATATTTACACCCACCCTCTCCGAGGTATCATGCTGATGATGCCGGAGATGTTGCCAGCCCGACTTCCACTAAGCAAAAAAAGCAACCCTATATGGCAGTGGGACTAACTAAATACATTCTAAAAATTCGAAATTACGACTGAAGTTCACCATTCTTATGCAGCGCTCAAGACGCTCCGTTAAATCTGTATGCTCCCGCGGTGGACGTGCTAAAGGCGCGAAGCAGCGTGTAACGTTGGGAACTCACTTCTCGTCACCACATACGAATAATTCTGAGTGCCTAATGGTTGCTACCATGATAACAACAATTAATCTATTTACATTAGCACCTAAGCGTGATGCGTGATTTAGGTACGTTTATAGCTAATAGCTATCGTACACTCGGCTAAGCGAGGTAATATAGTTACGCATTAGGTGTGTCATATACGTACGTCTCACATAAATATTATTAGTATCTCTATGATATCCGGGCCAAATTCCTAACAAGCTATTGCAACACTTCCAAATCAATAACAATATTATCACTAAGTAAATAATGTCGTAATACCAGCGGCATCTATTCCAGACAACCAACTTACAATGTCCTACGAACTGTGACGAGAATATTGATAAGATATTACAGTGCCGACTCTTAACTTTATCTCCATCTTGTATCTGGTTCGGTAAAAGTGATATGCCTGTAGTAACCTCATATTTGCGTGGAGAAATGCGAAACGCGTTAGATCCATTACCTTTACTTTGGATTGTCCAGCTCAGTGTGCCACGAATCGTCAGCAATACGCTAGTTGACTCATGATAAGTTGTATTAAACTAACATTTTTTTCATATATTTTTTTCATTTCGTACATTTATTCGTATATTCGTATATAGTATTTAGCATAGGAAACATAGATATATATTTTTAAGTTCAAAAGTTGTAGGTGGCAGACAAAAATCAATTTAAAAATATTATTTATACTCCATTTTTTGAAATGCTTAGTGCCGTTCCTCTCGAATTCTCGATCTCCCGTCAAAGTATATTTGAGTGAGCGGGACGGCACTATACGAAGGTCGAATTTCGATCATCGGATTAGCCCTTCTGTTTATTTACTCGGTATTCCTACGTCACGCCACAGATCAATAGGCATAAATTGCGGACGTCGTTTTTGTCTGTTCATGAAATTTCTTTTAGCTTTCTAGCTCACACAAAAATACAATACATTTTTAGAGCTAGGAAGATCATTATTAAAATATATTTCAAAAATTGGTTAGCTAGCCTATTGCAGGCAAGGTGGGTCGCCGTCTACGTGGAAGTTTTTAGAAACGGGTGTTGGAACCTAGTATATCGTTATCGTTCGTTTTGTTCCATTATTACAGGAGCTAATAAAGGAATCGATGATAAATTGATAATATACGAGTCAGTATAACAATACAAATATCAATTTAAATGATATCATATATTTTCACGAAGGCTTTTATATAGAAACACGTTCAATTTGTTCTGGGAAATACGATTTAGTCTCTTTAAATAAAGTCGTTCTAGTAACAAGATATTAAAGAATAATTATAAATTGTTGGTCTAGAAAGTAAGGATTTTAAATGCCTTAAGAAAAAACGCTCTAAGAATGTTGTTCGTGACTTAAATATACCCATACCAGTTCCATCAGCAGTGTACCCACTCAGTAGTATTTTTTCCGAACAATTATCAATCCTATCCTATGGTAAAAATGAATCATATCGAACTCGTTATCCAAATAGAATAAAAATAAAATAACAATAAGTAACCTACTTAATTTCAAAATATGACAAATTAAATTGAATTTAGCCAACTGAACTCCAAATACATCGTGTTTACAATATAATTATTTTTACTCTCGGTATTTCAATTTCACGTGAAATGGATAGGTTCCGAGGTTTCAGACAAAATCAATGTTAATTAATTGGCTTGTTTTAAATCACTATTCGCAGAAGCTTTAATTACTTACTAATAAAGCAACGGATAATGAATTAAAACACAACACCCGTCACACAAGACTAATGAAAATAGCCACTAGGAATCCATCTAAATTCCCATGGCAAAGGTTTTTATAATTTTATCTGATCCACTTTTTTTCTATAACTAAATATTTGTAGTTTTATTTTCTAATTTCTCCACCACCTAATTTATTTAGTCCACTGCCCGAAAAAGCACTGGATGCATTTTTGGCAACATTATAACACGCGTGATAAACTCCTGTTTTTATATACATTTAAGTAAATCAATATATTTACACCGTAATTTTACTATTATTTAATTTTATTTTCATTTAGGTACTCGTATTTCTATTTTATTTTTGTATTTTTATTTCATTAATCTAATATGTTATTTTGACACGAAAAAAGCAAAAGAAGTTGGAATTCAGCACCGGGACGCGGGCTGTTTAGTTCGGTGAATAGAGACTAAAGTACTAGGGGATTGCCTTGCAAACGGTCCGGTTGTTTTGAATTTTTGATATGATTTTGTTTCAAGGACGGTGAGTTACGGAGATATGCATATTTAAAAAACTGTTAAAGTCGCATTTTCCGGATTTGTCGAAGTTCTGGCTTTTGAACGTTGTAATTCAGTTACGGACTAGTCTAGGAAAACAAGCATCAAAATAAAACTTGTAGGAAATTTAATTGCTTACAAAAAGCATATAATTTTTTTACACACATTTCCGGAAAATGTGACTTAATTTTTTACTTATCTCCGGAATTATCTGTCCTAGAAACAAAATTTGAAATGTAAATTATTGTAAATTTAATTTTCTACGACATCGCCTAAGCTTTTTTCTAGCTAAAATGCTCCTAAACGAAGATATATTAGCCAGAAGTTTGATATATTTCTGGAAATTGCGATTTTTACTGTTTTTTAAATGTGCATATCTCCGTAACTATCTGACTTGGAAACAAAATTTAAAATGTAAATTATAGTAAATGTAAATGTCTACAGTATTGTTTAAGCTTTTTTCTTCGTAAAATGCTCGTAAACAAAGGTATAAGCAAAAATCTGCAGAAATTGCCAGTTTTTTCAATATGGTGGCGGGCGCGGAGGAGGGGGAATTGTGCATTTTGCATTTTAAACACTAACTAACCACTCTAGATAACATATCAAAACTACCGGACCGTTTGTAAGGTAAAACCCCTTTATTCACTGGATTATTGGGCAGGCCGTCAGCGCGGCTCGCGGCGCGTATTGACGTCGGTCTTAGCAGGGCAGCGAACAATTTATACAATCACTAGCTTGTGCCACAAAACGCAAGTATATATTTTTTACTGGCAAACATTCAGTTACAAATAACGTAAACCCACAGGATATCAACTTATCACACTATCTACTATATCTATGATAATAAAAACACAATACCAAAATTCATTTAAATAGGTTCAGTCGAAACAGAAAACCACGTATATCTACGTTGAACGAATCCCGAGATCAAATGGGCATAAGTTACAAACGGCCATATACCTACCTACCTACTTGTAAAATTGAAGGTCGTTTGACATAATTTAATCTTAGAGTATAGTTAGTATAGTACTAACTATGTGAGCTGTGAGTAGGATTCATTTAATGTGACCGGTATCGGTACTAGGAAAATTTTACCTACAGGAGCTACCGGAAAGCTCCTTAACATACCATAGCACAAAACAGGACCATTTATAAAGCGCGTGATTTTTAGACAGAAAATTAAAATCAGGGAAAATATTCTGCCATGCAGTAAGCCTTTACGTTTCTACTTAACTTCATGTTAGATACTCCACTTTTCACATGAACTACGAGAAAAGAACACAAACCGATATTGGTCAATAACTTTCAGAAGTAACTTATTGTATGTGGTAATAACGTAATTCATACGGGAAAGTTTTATAATATAAATAAACGTAAGGAATTTAATTGGAACATGTGTCAACTAAATATCAGTAACTATTTAAACAATCTTTCCGCTTAGTGTAATTTAATTTTCACCTAACTCGCCCGGAAAACCTCCGTTTACAGCGCGAAATCTGCGTGCATTTTTTTCCGTTAGTGTGATAATGTCATTTGAATTTCGAACACGATTATTTTGATTCACTGTGATGCATTTAACTTTTAATTTTTAATATGTGTGCTTTTCTCTTGTTTATTTGGTTTGAATTTGAGTGTGTTATGTCTAAATTCGATATGTTAAATATCATATAATATAATATTTTTATATTTTAATTGTTTTTCTGGCATCACGCATTTTCCTCGCCGTAGTGAGGTGAAAAGTTGTGTTTTCCACACGCTGCAAAATTATTTGGTTTCTTGTGCCTCGCTACGCTCAGCTTTCAATTTCAACACTCGCGCAAATACCAGCGTTGTAGTCTTGAATAACAAATAACTATTAAACCTTACTCGTATTATTATCGATGTGGTGTTTGGTGTAGTCAGGAAAAGTAACAGTTACGAATAGTTCGTTGGTGATCTGTCTCATATCAATTATTATTAATTGTGTACATATATGAAGTAATCACTATATTAATACGTCTAATGAACATAAAAAAAAAACAGAATATATCCCATTTCTAAAAGAGCGTAAGTGACTTGTGACTATTTAGCTCTGTGTCGGGCCGATATTACGTGAATAATTAGCTTATAAGCTGAACCCCAATGATCTTCTATTTTATCCAAACAAGCTTGGTTCTAGCGTAAGTATTGACTCCGAAAAACTATTTTTTTTTTTTGTACAGACCATTTGTAGTACTTTCTTTACTTTAGTTGATTCCTACTTAAACACGCAACGGGTATTAATGCTAAGACTTTTTTGTCGTCGTAATGATAGCCGGAGGTGTGCGACAGCTTTAACCGCGCGGCACCGCACGATTTTTCATTTTCTTCGTTTGCTGGGGCCATGTACGCCGAATCAGCCGAATATAAAAGCAAACAAGGCGGTAGCAGGATCTCTTTGAAACACTATTACAACGTGAATTTTGTAAACCCTAGGAATTAACACTAAATATATTACGAGGCACATTTTTAGGGTTCCGTAGTCAACTAGGAACCCTTATAGTTTCGCCATGTCGGGTCTGTCCGTCCGTCCGTCCGTCTTTCCGTCCGCGGCTTAGCTCCGTGATCATTAGTACTAGAAAGCTGAAATTTGGTATGAGTAGGTATGTGTATGTATCACACCCTGTTTTTTCTATTCCGTGATCACACCCGACAAAACGGTAAAATAAAAACTAAAAAAACTCTTTTTCGGGTAACTCGTACACCTAAGTGGGGGTGAATTTTTTTTTCGTTCCAACACTAGTGTGTGGATTGTCGTTGAAAAGGTCTTTTAAAAATAATAGGGTTCTCCAAAAATATTTTTTGATAAAGTAAGTAGTTTTGTAAATATTCGCTCCGGAAAAGCAAAAAATAGCCCCCCCCCCCCCCGCCCCTCTAACTTTTCAACCACGGGTCAAAAATTATGGAAAAATTCAGGAAAATAAGGCCTTATAAGTACTGTCAAGAATAATATTGAATAAAATTGGACGAGCCGTTTTTGAGTTAATATAAGATTTCAAATGTTCTTTAAAATGTTGTAAGTGCCGCGTGGTGTCCTTATACTTCAAACGTTACACATATTAGTTAAGTGCCATACTGCATTAAAACATTCCGTTCAATCTGGCGCGTATAATCGATAAATTCCAGAAAGTAATAAGTACTTACAGTTACTTTGGCGTTTACCGCTTTACCGCTAAAACCGCTTTTTTAAGAGTCCTAATTCCTTATAAAAAATTATTTTTCTTATTATGACAAATATATTGATAATTTCAACCAACTTTTTGAATTGAATAATACCTTTCCCCGAGTTCTAGGTAGTAACACAGCTATTTCATGCTTTCATTACGTGCAGTCGAAAATAGATAAGTCGAAAAAACTAATTTTCGGCCTGAATTTCGTCATTTTCGAGTAGTTTTGAAACAAAAATTGTCAATGAAAAATTCAAACTGTAGGCTTCAAATAAATTCCAATAAATCCCAATAGCCCTATCAATATTATTTTAAGAAACATGTTTGATCATAGAGAAAAGTGTCTCAAACAATCAGCATTTTAAAAGGAATAAGGGCTCTTAAGCCCGTCTATTGTGAAGGATGGCCAACTACGGAACCTTACACTGAGCGTGGCCCGGCTCTTGGCCGGTTTTTTTAACTCTATCAGGGCTGGTAGCCCTCACTGGTCTCACTACCGTAGTCGGACTTTATGTGATAGTATAACCCGCTGATGGGATTATTGAGGAAGGTAGACTTGCTTCCTTAGGCACATTAAAGACATGAGAAGACAAATCTTGGAATTTATTGTGTCCCTACACTGAAAGGGTCATCGGCGCGTTGGCCGGAAGCGCGGCACCGGCGGCGGCGTCAATAGAATCAGGCGGCCGTCCACCGACCCGGCCCGGAGGAAGCACGACATTATTTTTAGGGTTCCGTACCCAAAGGGTAAAAACGGGACCCTATTTCTGAGACTTCGCTGTCCGTCCGTCCGTCCGTCCGTCCGTCCGTCCGTCTGTCACCAGGCTGTATCTCAAGAAGGGTGTTAGCTAGACAGTTGAAATTTTTCACAGAAGATGTATTTCTATCGCCGCTATAACAACAAATACTAAAAATAAAATAAAATAAACATTTAAGGGGGGCTCCCATACAACAAACGGGATTGGTTGCGTTAACTTTGCACCTCATTTGTATGGAGCGCTATACATACCAGGAGCGCTATACAAACTTAACTTAACCACTTAAGTAGGGAAAGTGTTAGTACGGAACTCTCGGTGCGCGACTCCGACTCGCACTTGACCGGTTTTTTTACACTCGCGTACCTACTGTAAAGTGTAATCTGTCTATTATAATTTCACATGCAAAATCACAACAACGCACTATTTGAACCTGGTACCAAAATTCTATACTATATGGCTAATGAACTATATTCATAATCAAAAGACATTTCTCTACCCAACTCAAACGAATTTCAAAAATAGAACATCAGCATATTTGATTTAAAAAAACACGCTACTATTCCCTGAATGGTTGAAACTACTTGTCAAAAAGATTTAGGTACCAATCACGAGGCACCCATCATGACCATCGCGATCATGTTTTTCTTTTGTTATTAGGTTAGTTAGAGTTGAACGAATTAGGTTAAGTCCATCAAAAATAAAAATTCATATTGGCGAATGACGATTAAAGTAAAAAATGATTTTCTGCGTTTGCTCGTATAAAAAGGATTGCATGCAATCGTGCATGCTTCGTGGCCTGACGCGGTACCTACTCGATAATAGGTTCATCCCGCTACGCGCTACGCGAACACAATGACAATAATTTCATATAAATTCTACCTAATATCAAATAATGATGTGTTTAAAAAATATATGCGTAATTGATTATCTAGTATAGCACAGGTTCATCTTACATTGTATCCTTATACTGTGACCGAAGTGACCGAAAGCGCGCCGCTAGCAGCCGCCAATCGGGGGCGGCAGTATTTGTTACAAAATAATCGCTTCCGTCCCGCTTCAGCACGAATCTATTATGAGGCACACATTATGACCATTTGAATACAAAACCGCTCTAACTGTTCAAAGATTAACTGGAAGAGATCAAGAAGTTTAACGTTGTACATGTAATATTTGCTATCATTGTATTTATAACCTATGCAATGTGTACAATCTAGTGTGTACATACATACAAAACCAAGAGCTTTACTATTTTCATATTTATAAGCCCTAGGAACTAAAACTTTCGCTTTCGTCCCGGTTCACAAATCAATTGCGAGGCACAAGACATTACAAGCGTGAGGATAGGAAATCATAACGGAAGACGGTAGGCACTAGCCCCAAGTAAGGCAGTTTCAAGCGTATATTGCTACGTGAGCATCAGCTGGAACACGAACCCGAATTGCCCATCCCCACAGTAAAAAAAAAAAGGTATTTACTTGTACCCTAGATGCCCTCTGTGCACAATTAGTTTACATTTCTGGATTTGCACCAACTTCTAATATATTCTAATAAATGGTAGTCTGGTATAGAGTGTCATTTGGCATTAAATCCGCCATTTGTACTGACTTTTGTTTTGTGCAATAAAGTTTAAATAAAAAAATAAAAAAATATCGCGTTTGTTGCACTTCACGAATCTTATTAAATGAGACACATTATGAACATGTTACGCAATCATGTGATCTTTCCGTGCAGTCTTTTTTACACGGCTTAACGCGAGAGCAAAGACCTGTAGTGGTTACGTTTTTGACGTATCAATGATGAATCACAGCACAGAACATTTCTATTTCATGCTTTATTTAAATGATTGAAAGAGCCGTCTCTGTTTGACCATATCGCCCAGTGCAGCTCCAGATTAAATAAAAAATGGCACATCGTTGAATCATTCGATTGAAACAAATTTCCGGGATGACATTTTAGAGTTCGTGACTACGGTGAGATAACAGATCACTCCCAATTCTACCGCTCGTATCATTAGCGTGGTATTCAGCTGAGTATGTTATCAGTGACAAGAAACACTCCAAATTGATAAAAAATATAATCTATCGATGTAAAATATTTTAGTAGAGATTATAGTTTATTCCCATGAGACTTAAGCCGTCGGATTAGGTACGACAGAATAATTAAATATGCATTTGTATAGTATTTAAGACCATTCGTTACAAGGCACTATTATTTTTGTAAATTTAAATAGGTACTTATAAATTTTCGTCGTAGGTCGAAAACGTGTTTTATGCCAGTCGTGTAATATTGACGTGAAGAAAATCATTTAGGGGGCACGACGACGTTACAAAACACATTTAAGTAATAAAATAGAAAACTAAAGGTACCGATAACATGAACTCTTTAAAAACATTGTAACCAGCAAAAGCCCTATTTTGCATTGAATTTGTGCACTTTTTGAGAAGAGGAATCACTGTTTTATTATTATTTTGTGCTTTATAATTTATTTCGCATTGAATTTGTGTACTTTTCATAGAATAGGAATCACTGTTTTATTATTATTTGGTGCTTTATATTATAAATAACCGATTATTAAGTCTCAAATCCAGTCGTAATTTGACACAGGGTGACGAACCTATTAAACTCAACGAAAGAAACACCATTTGCCAGTGTGTAACCGTAAGCAGCCGGTAATCATTTCTTAACAGAGCTTGATGAGATGTGGTGTTAGTATCGAATAATGCACAGAATTTCGAAACTGCAACAGGGAGTGGTTTACAGGCTTGTGATCGGGTATCGCCCGTCAAAACGCTACTTCCTACAATTCCGAGAGAATAGTGTCCGAGCGCCTCTGTTTGCAACAGATGAAATCCCGATCCAATTATAATTGGCAGACAAAAATGCTCGTATTTTCATATTTAGTATTTATTTCAACAACATTCATTTATTAAGGTATCAAATTCACAAAACTGCGTCGATACTCCTTGCATATTCATCTCACGTTATTCGATATAAATTTAAAATTATTGTTAGGAACGTTGCATTTCGTATTGCAATTGACATTGTGCTGAATTAACTTTTCGGAAATTATAAATCATCAATCATGCGTTTGAGTACGCGTCCAATTGAGACTACGAGGCGCCGACTAACACAATAGAAGACTAGATACTAAACGTTCATCGTCTTATATATGTTGCAGTCAAAAGTGTGAACTGGTCAAAAGGACTTTTAACCGACAAAAACAGGCTAAACTACTTTTGACCAACACGCTCAGTCAAAAGCAGTTTTGCCTGTTTTTGTCGGTTAAAAGTCCTTTTGACCAGTTCACACTTTTGACTGCGACATATACATTATGTAAATACCATTAAAACAGTTTCAAGTACCTATGTATGTATGTATTTAACTTAAATTAGTTCGCTGTGGCAATACACTACAGACACAATGCAATTTGACATGTTATGTTAGTAACCAATTCATTTCGTAAAGTTTTAAGGTATTAAGTCAAATAAGTAATGACAAATGTATTTTTTTAGGCGCAAATTGTACAGATGTCCTAAAACTACTGTAAAATGTACGCTTAATCCCTTTAAAAGATCGACACCGTTAAAGTTCCGAATAAAATGGAAGCTGTGCAACGTATTTATAAGTTCGATTATAGAAATAGATCCTAATTTATATAATTCGTCGTGACGCTTAAAAATACATGTAAATATTAATTAGCAGATTAAATTAAGAGGCAGAACAATTCATTAAATTTATGGGTATTTCAGTTGCATTGCTGGTGTGAAAATGTTTTTTTTAGTTCACTTTTAGTTCTGTATCTGGGAGCAAGAATTGCATTGCAACTCGATTTAAACTACAAATTTTCACAATATTTTGCGCTCTACTTCAGGTATATTACTTAATTCACTACATTCATAAAAACGTTAAACATTTTTGAAAATCACCGTTCGATTCGCAACGCGACGCCTGTATTTAAACTATTACTTACCAGGGTAAATGTCCCGGTTGATGTCAGGAGCCTGTTCACTTTGGGGACGATGTTGACCGGAGGGTTCATGTCGGCGCGCGGTGCAACAGGTGCAAGCTGAAACTACCCGCGCGGCGGCTAGGATGCTTCTGGGCGCCGGAGGGCAGAATGCAAGCGGCGCCGCCGCGGCGGTCCAGCCGTAATCGGCAATAGATAAGGGAAAATGCTCTCACAGTTTGACGTTATTTAAATATTGTTTCGAATAAAAATATCTAGCTAATAAATTAAATGCGAAATTGATTCTGACACCCATAATTAAATTTGGAAAATGCGTTCGGATATCTCTGGTCCAAGAAAAATGAGCGTTTTATATAATTATATCGGGATTTTGGGATTGTCCATACAATAAAATCTTGGGATTGGAAGCCCTAATCGTTAGTTGGAGTTAAGTTAGTGGCATAGGTAAGTTCTGTATGCCTAAAGGTTAGTTCCGTATTGTATTGATCGACTCAGAGCTTGTCCATATTTTTAGGGTTCCGTACCTCAAAAGGAAAAAACGGAACCCTTATAGGATCACTTTGTTGTCCGTCTGTCCGTCCGTCTGTCAAGACCCTTTTTCTCAGGAACGCGTGGACGTATGAAGCTGAAATTTATATCAATTACTCAGGTCTACTGTCCCTTGAAGCTGTGAAAAAATCAAACTTCTAAGCCAACGCAATCAAAAGATACAGCCGTTTATGCCGCAAATTTTCGACACTTGCAAGGGAATCAAAACCTACAGGGTGCTTCCCGTGAACTCAGAATCTTGAAATTTAGTACGAAGCAACGTCTTATAGCATAGATAAAGGAATAATTACGAAAACCATAATTTTTTTTTTTAATACCTAACTTTGCACCTAATTTGCATATTTTCGACACTTGCAAGGGAATCAAAACCTACAGGGTGCTTCCCGTGAACTCAGAATCTTGAAATTTGGTACGAAGCAACGTCTTATAGCATAGATAAAGGAATAATTACGAAAACCATAAAAAAAATTTTGAATACCTAACTTTGCACCTAATTTATATGGGGCGCTATACATACCAGGTGCAAACTTAACTTAACCACTTAGGGATGGAAAGTGTTTGTACGGAACCCCCGGTGCGCGAGTCCGACTCGCACTTGGCCGGTTTTTTTTTCTTTATTTAAATGTAACTTATGGTTTTTTATTCCTCCGTTTCCTGTATTGCAAATGTTTGCCAATGCAGAATTGCTTGCAGTTATTCACTTGAAATATCTATGTCACAAACTTACCCTTAAATATTGTAAACGCGCAAGCGTAGATATTTGTTACTTTATATTTTTTACATAGGGATAGCATATGAGTTACTTAACACCGGTATGTGTCCATATAACACTATTACCACCGCCTCGCTTTGTTTTAAATAATGTGAGCATCTAACTGAGCTGATCTAGAGGAAAGAGTAAGCTAAATCCGGCTTCACCTACGATAAATTTGACGCCACCTAATAAACCACAAAATATATATTTATGTAATGTTATGATATGAATCATATCAGTTCGGGATATTTTAATGTACCTAGTTTATATATTTAATTCTCTATAAAGTACTACGCTACAAGTTTTTATAGGAAATAAACAAATGAGCGCGCCGTACAATTTGCTATGACTATGCTTTATAAACAAAACATGGACTCTAATGACTGCGACTAATAACTGGTTCATTGATTTCTATGGTTTTACAAGCTTACCTACTTGAATACCGGTACCTACATAAATATTGTCACGTACGACTTTGTAAAATCTTGTATCTGAATCAAACAACGCCAAAAGGACATAATACACTTAATACATTTTTATTGCACCAATATTAGATAAGGCATTCCTGAGCTGATCACCAACATACGTAACACGTCATAAAAAACGTCAGCTTGGCCCTTGTTCACCTCGCGTAGGCCCTCCCTCCATCTGCCAAGTCTGTGCTGTGGTCGCGTTTGCCGTTCTCCTATTGGCTATCATAAGTATGAAATAATAAACGTTGTTTTCCTAGACACTGTAAAAGTATAATAGTCTGTAAAAGGCTGAAAGCCTATTGAATGATTGATTGAATGCGGCAGGTATATGCATGTTATGTTTATCATAATATATGATAAATTAATCATCTGCTAGTTTAGTTATTCAACACTCTCACACTATCTATATATGTATCAAATGCAAGTGTCCTGACTGACTGACTGACTGATCATTGATCAACGCAGAGCCGAAACTACAAATGTTAGAAAGTTGAAATTTATGAAGTTTTATTTATAAAGTGTACCTACAAGAGTTAAGAAGCAATTAAGGAAAATTCATTACAGTACCTACAAGATAAGAACGGATGAAAGGTTGTATGGGGCACAAGTTTTATTTTAAGCTAGGAATTAGAAACTTGGTAAAATAGCATTTTACAAAAAAATTAGAAAACTAATTTAAGCGTTTTTAAAAATTCATCTTCTAAGGTGGTTGAAAGGGGTTGAAAATTTGTATGGCGCTCAAACATTTTATTAAACGCGAGACTTGAATCTTTTTATAAAGGCATATTATTAAAATACAAGAAAAGTAATTACAGTGTTGTTAGAAATTCATCCCCTAAAAAGACTTAAAAGGGGTTGAAAGTTTGGATCCATTACAAATTCTTTGAAACTTTTTATAAAGGCATATAAAGATAACAAAATAACATTCATTGAACATTTTTTTTTAATTCTATCTCTAAAGGGGTTAAAAAGGGGGTGAAAGTATGTCTTGGGGTTAAAATTTTATTTTAAGCTAGGAACTTGAAACTTCGTAATAGGGTGTGTTATCAAAAAAGAACAAAAATCAATTACAGCGTTTTTGAAAATTCATCCTCGAAAGTGGTCAAAAATGGTTTTAAAGTTTGTATGGAGATCAAACCTTTTTTTGAGCGAGGGACCTGAAACTTTGTATAAAGGCACATTATTAGAATGCCAGGAAAGTATTTCAGTGTTTTTGAAAATTCATCCTCTAAAAGGGTTAAAAAGCTGTTGAAAGTTTGGATCCATTACAAATTCTTTGAAACTTTTTATAAAGGATTCGTATATATGACTTATGTTTTTGATAACTCATCTCTCAAAGTGGAGAAAAATGGGGTTGAATGTTTGTATGGAGATCAAACATTTTTGTGAGTACGGGGCTTGAATCAATATATAAAGGCACAAAAAAAAGGTCCGCGGGCAAATTTGAGGTACCAAGGGTCAGGAACTACCAAAAAACTACTAAAGAATTCCCTACATTCTCAATAGTTTGCCCTAAAATATCCGACACGAGCCAAATAAGTCCAAATTTAAAAAGTACTTAAAAAGCATCTATTGCAGACACTTGAGTGATAAAGTTGGCTATTCAAAGTATCAGTCAAGTGTTTAGCAATAACCTTTGTTGAAATTATTATACTCGTATAGAGACCCACACCTGCAGAGAAACTGTACAAACAGTTTTGCAGGGAATTGTATATATTTAAGTTGTATACTTTAATTATTAAACAAATAAACAACATTATTAGAATACAAGAAAAGTAAAGGGGAAGTAAGGATTTGACAGTATTTATGGAGATCAAACTTTTTTTTGAGCGCGGAACTTGAAAATTAGTATAAAGGCACAAGGGAAGAAGGGAGGGAGCAAAAGGGTGAAAAGAGTTAAAGGAGTGAAAGGAGTAAAGACGTGAAGAACTGATGATGAACCTTACACGCGAGAGTCGCGAGCTCACCTTTATATAGGAACAGTTTGGACGGAAGATTGTTTAGATATATTAGCTAAAGTATTGATATCGGTACCAAATTGCTAATTTATCGGTCATCCGACCTTTAAAAAGAAACGGTCAAACCGTTTTTATAGGTACTTTTATATAAAGGTATCGTTTGGACGGAAGCTTGTTTGGGTAGCTAAAATGTTGATACCGGTACCGGAATGCTATTTTAACGGTAGGATACCTTAAAAAAGACCCGGTCAAAAGCGTTTCTAAAGATACCTTTCCAGTCCCTGTATACATTATCGATAAAGAGGTTTCTTACTAGTAAAATTTTAAATGTGAATTATAGTATATGTGTCAGTGCATCTGGAAAGGTACCTAGTCACGACATCTAGTTACCGAGTTACATGAGTTTTTGTGGAAGCTGGTGAAAAAGTGCCAAAATGGGTTTGTGTTATAATTGGGTTATTTACATCCTAAGGAGCACGTGTGTACAAGAATATCAGTAAAATTATGTTTTTTTAGTATATTTCTTCGACTATAAAGTTTAGTAGTCAGGGTACCTTGTCACGCCATGTCTTAAAAGCCTTTAAATTTTGAATAATTTTGTCAATATTTCCCTCGCGGGTAGTCAACTACCTCTTTCTAAGATAAGGTATAGGATCGGTCTATAGCAAAATAATTTTTTGAACAAAAAAAAAGAACTTCATGTTTTTTATAAAAAAAAAACATTCACCTTGCATGACTTGTATGAAATAACTATTTATTTTAATTTAAAGACTGATAAATCATAAATTAGGTGCAGTTATGTACACAATTGAGTTATTTTTTCTAGTTACTCCATTTATGTAAGATAATGACTTAGCGTGACAAGGTACCCAGTTTAGTAAAATGCTAAACTTGTCTTACACGACTAAAACAGAAGTTTTTATAAATAAGAATACATTGATTTCCGCTATACTTATCCTAAATAACATTTTGTTACAGATATTTCTTGCATTATAGGTACTAAAATAGTGATCTTCGAGTTTAAGTTACTAAAGTTTATTAAATGTCGTGACAAGGTACCCTAGTTACGTTTCCATACAAAAGTTTCGACCGAATCACTAAACTTTATTGTAAAAAAAAACTGCTTTAACACCATTTCTATTATACCATTGTGGTACACCACGCTAAATACCATTTGATCTTGTGATATAGCATGAATATACAAATTATTTTGTTGGCTTTTAATATTATAAGTGATCTTTTTTGTAACTGTTAAAAATGCGGTAATAATTAAATTTCTTTATGATTATGGAGTTTTCTTTCATTCAATTGTCCCAAAATGCCATAGAATATGTAACTATGATGAGAAACTAACAGTTTTAATCTCTTTATTTTATGAATTGGGTATAATTAACACTTTCGTGTTTCTTCCACCCTGGCATGTTCTACCTATTAAATCCTAAGAAATCAAAATAATTAACATGTATTTTTAGACAATTCACCTTTATTATAATTCTTTAACATTCAAAGATTATGATTATACCCTTCACTATGTAACTTCGAAGTAGAAGTGTGTTTTTTGCCACTATAAACTTTAAATGCAATTTTCTCAACTTGTGCATTTCGGAAGTCGAAAATTCAAAAAATTATATAAAAATAGTGGTTCCACCTACAGTCATTATTCTTTTTTGTATTGATAGCAAATTTAATCTACTTCTTGGAACTATGCATAACTCAATACCTGAAACAAGGTACCTTTCCAGATGCACTGACACATATTGTGTCTAAGGGTAGTAAGTAGGGGATTACTAACAAAGGTCTATTAGAAGCCCGACGCCGAAGGCGGAGGTACAGCGCCCCTAAGCGGTTACTTTGTTGAAGATTTGCAAAAAATACGAATGTATTTAATTTGATCCCAAAAAATTATGATAAGATTAAAATCGTTTACAAAATATCGTTTGATTGAATGCTATAGTACGAGTAAGAATCCGGTAGTAAGTCTCATAAAACGAAAATAAGCCATAAATAAACCTAGTAGAAGAAACCAAGGTCTTAAAAAAAAAATCACATACCTTATTAGGTTTACATTTGGGTTACCTTTTTGTCTTTCCCCTTTTCTCATGTACCTTCCTCCTTTATGTACATATATACGTATCGAATAACACTACAAAACCCAAGCATAGAAATAATACCCAAGCCTAACAAAACTGATTTTAATAAATCATCATCTTTCCGACCGATTGCCCTGGTAAAAGTATTTGGCAAATTACTCGAGAAACTTATTATAAATAGACTCGTCTTTCACATGCATTCTAATCAGAAAATAGTAACCAATCAATTCGGTTTTAGACTCCAGACTTCTACAACGCATGCTATTAAACATACCCTGGAAATTGTAGAGAAGGGGCGGGAAGAGCAGAAACAAGTACTCGCGGTGTCCCTGGACATACAAGCCGCTTTATAAACGCCTGGTGGCCTGCGATTTTCCAACCCCTGAAGCGGATCGGATGTCCGGGAAACATCTATAACATGCTCGTGAGGTATGTTACAGATCGTAACGTGCAACTGGCTTTTGCGATTGCTTCGTACAAAATCCAGTTTCTAGAGGCTGCATAGAGCTCTGTAGTAGGCCCCGTATTATGGAATCTAGTTCTCGATGATCTGCTGGACATGACACTGCCAAATGGATGTCACATGCAAGCCTAATATGCGGACGACGTCCTACTAGTCTGTAGCGCCAAAAACGTTACAGAATTGGAGAATGCAGCTAACTCTGCAATGAACCTGATCAAGTGTCAAGCTCGATTTCGGCAAAGACAAGACCCAGGCGATAGCATTTACTCGTAAAGCCAACAAATCCAAACTGCTTATGTACAATTCTCCCAATAAAATAGTAAATTAAATACCTTGACATTACCATGGACAGTCAACCAAGATTAAATAAGCACGTTGAAAATACGATAAAAAAAGCTAAAAAGCTGTACTACAAACTACAGGTCTTCATAAGACCAACCTGGGGAATACATCCTGAAACGTACTATATATACGAACACGTTATAGAGCCCATCGTCACATATGCTGCATCCATCTGGCTGTCTGCGCTAAAATATAAATATATCAGAGAAACTTCAATCTATACAAAGATTGTTCGCGCTTAAAAATTATACATGCTTTTAGGACCGTGAGCACACCTCTCCATCACGATAGCTGAGCTTATGCCTCTTCCGGATAAAATCAAATATGCCGCAGAACTTGAAACAACTCGAATTCAAGGCGTCTCAGATCTTCTCCCGATCGCAAAACCCATCCTCACTTTTACACCCTGCATTAAGGAAGACAATTCCGTTTGGAGAGCTCAACAACCAGGAAGAGGTTTACGTGGCCTTATTGTCTCACCCCGCAAATGCTTGGACTTCATATACTGATAGCAGCCGTCACGACAATAAAGTTGGAGCGGCTTTCATTACAACAAAGCCTAATGGCTCATCGACCGTCAAAAAACTCAAGCTGCACGGGTGCTGTTCGGTCTTCCAGGCGGAGCTTTGTGCGATCTCGGTGCCTCCTAAATCATGCACTCTCAATTACAACTGTACACATGTAGTACTATCTGATAGTAAATCTGCCTTGTAGGAAATAAATAACCCTAACAGTCATAATGCCACAGTAAATAGAATTCATAAACTTATAGACCCATATAAAAATAGATTACAGGTACACTTTTATTGGGTCAAGGCGCACTGTGGTATTACAGGAAACGAACAGGTAGACCTGATTTCAAAATCAGCTGCCAATTTAAAGAAAGCTCCCGACTGTTTTACATAACAAACTGCAAAAGCCGAAATGGCCCCATTATTTAACCAGCCGGACAAGTGTTTGTACACAAAAAGCCTATTCCCAACCTATACAGACTTAATAGAATATCTTTCTACACATAAACCCACCTTTTCTTCTCCAGAATTTATTACAAATCCTGGCAACCATAAGGAATATCTAAAGCGTTATCACATAACAGTCGATGACTGTGACGGAGTTACAACTCAATTGATGAAACACCTCAATAACTGCTCCAGATTCGATTTGCAACGCCTGAATCACACAATAACTCGCCAAAATCTTCATATCAACCCAAAATCTCTCCCTGACATATTATCGAAACAGACAACGTCGGCGTCTTTTCATTCATACATAATTTCATACATGGTGCGACATTTAAAAGCTTTCAATAGCACTTAGCAGAGATTTAAATTTTGCTTAGTAGAAGCGACAAAATATTGACACAATGGACATTTATTTTATGTTTTTTTTTTTTTTTACATTTTTAATCCATTTATCATAGATTATTACTAAAATAAGTAACTTGGCTTTAAAAGATATCTATTTCTCATAACTTTTAGATAAATGACTTGACATTTTCGACAATAAATTATAGTAAAATTCGACATAATTTTTTATAATTATTTTTAAATTTTTATACAGATCATCACCGATTCTCTGTTTGTGACATCACAGCTCCTAAACAAATGAGAATAAAACCGGTCAAGTGTGAGTCAGACTCGCGCACCGAGGATTCTGTACAAACTGTGAAATCACTGTTTATCACTTTAACGATTTCTTTTTTTAACGAGAACTTCGACGTTGTTGACACATCATAGTTGTTTTACAGTCGGGGCTATTTTACCAACTGCAAGTAAGTTCGAACTCACAAACACATATATTTAATTAAATATAACTACAAATTTCCGGTTTTCGAACCTTTAGATTAACTAGTGCTACATACAACTTGTTCACGGGAGAAGTACCAACTCAATGGCAAGATAGTGTCGTTATCCTTTTCCATAAGAAAGGCGCCAAGACAAGTCTCCAAATCTACCCCCTATTGCACTCTTAAGTCGAATATACAAAGTTTTCTCACGCGTCATCACAACGAGAATAACACGACGAATGGACGAATATCAGCCCAAAGAGCAAACGGACTTTAGAGGTGGCTATAGTACAGTACACCATATTTTCACATTAAGGCAAGTGATACAGAAATCACACGAATACAACAAACCGCTATACCTTGCCTTTGTGGATTATGAAAAGGCGTTCGGTGGAACATTGGGCAGTTTTCGATTCCCTAAAGAGGTGCCAAATAGACTACAAATACATCCATCTGCTAAAAAATCTCTACCGATCAGCGACGATGACAGTGCAAATTCAAGGCTCCACCGCAAATATACCACTTAAAAGAGGAGTAGCTAAGGGGATGTCATTTCCCCGAAGCTATTTACAAACGCACTCGAAGACGTCTTTAAGACACTCAACTGGGACGGCACAGGTATAAATATTGATGGAGAAGATCTCAATCACCTACGCTTCGCAGACGACATCGTTCTACTTGCAGAAACACCTGAAGATATTGGAAGAATGCTCAGCGATCTAAGTCAGGCATCAATGCGGGTTGGCCTGAAAATGAATATGGAGAAGACGAAATGGATGAGCACCTCCGTTAGCGCAAACATATCATTGAACGGCAAAACGATTGAGGAAGTGAACGACTACATATACCTGGGTCAGAAAATAACATTAAAGAAAGATCCATTAGACTCTGAAATTAGCAGACGCATCCAGCTGGGATGGGGTGCATTCGGTAAGCTCAAAGACGTCTTCAGCTCAAAACTCCCACAAACACTGAAAACGAGAGTCTACAACCAGTGTGTACTTCCAGTAATGACATACGCATGCGAAACGTGGACGCTAACCGCTGGAACAATCCACCGTCTAAAAGTGGCACAGCGAGCTATGGAGCGCTCAATGCTCGGAATCTCTCTGCGAGATAGAATACGAAACGAAGACATTCGCCAACGCACGAAAGTTACCGACATCGGCAAAAGAGTTGCGCAATTGAAGTGGCAATGGGCTGGTCATATATGTCGCAGAGACGATGACAGATGGAGTCAGCGAGCGCTACACTGGAGGCCGCGAAAGGGTGGCAGAAACGTTGGAAAACCGCAAGCCAGATGGTCGGACGACATTAAAAAGACGGCAGGGCTGACCTGGAGTAGGATCGCCGCATCAAGATCAGCTTGGAAATCCATGCAAGAGGCATACATATGTCCAGCAGTGGACGCATATAAGTATGCTGAGAAGAGAAGAAGAGACATACAACTAAGTTAGATAACGTGATCAGTGTGATCACCCATTTTTGGTAACAAAATAGACACACGCAGCCTTCCATGAGGACGGGAATGACTGGTTTTTGAAAGACAGCAAAACGTGTGCACAAATGCACCAGAAACAGGATAATATTAGAAACAGACAGAATAGGCACAGGGACCGCTCGGCGATCTTCTCGTTTACGACCAAGCGATCGTCAAGCGATCGAGGCAAAGGTTTGACTATTGTGTTTGAATTTAGCGAAGGCCTTTGATCCAATTTGGTACAAAGCACTTCTTTCGAAATTTCCATCCGGTACGCTTTCCGATTGTGACGGACAAATTGACAAATGTCGCACCGACATTTTGAAAGTGTCCGTCACTTTGCAACTCTCCGTGCGCTGGGCTGGGCGCCCAAATCGTGTTTCTTTTTTGTTCTGGTCGCCCTGCGGACGGATTGCACTTTTGTATTTTTTTTTATGTCACAATTGTAAATATTTATTTAGTAACTGTGTTTTATCTTTATTTACCTCTAAAATGTATAAGAAAATATATATGGCAAGTAAAATATGTACTTATAAGTATGGCAAGTGCGGGAACACCGGTCGTCTTAGAACCTTAAGGCCTGGCGAGGGACGACGGAAAGAGGCCGGATGGCATGACCCTCGTCCCCTGGAAGCTGGGACGGCCTTTGGTATGGGACGCCACGTGTGTGGATACATTAGCGCCGTCCCACCTTCCAGTGACCACCACCAAAGCCGGGGCTGCTGCGGACGCGGCCGAACACCTCAAGCAGCGCAAGTATGCAGCCATCGATAGTGGCTACATGTTTGAGCCGTTTGGGGTGGAAACACTGGGGCCATGGGGACAAAGTGCCCATACCATTTTCCGTGAACTAGCTAAGAGACTAGTCGATGCTACGGGTGACCAAAGGGCTGGTTCAGTGTGGTAATGCGGCCAGCCTCTTGGGCACCCTCCCGGTCGGCACCGATCTGGAGCCCGTTTTTAGGGTTCCGTAGTCAACTAGGAACCTTTATAGTTTCGCCATGTCCGTCTGTCCGTCCGTCCGTCCGTCCGTCCGCGGCTTAGCTCTGTGATCATTAGTACTAGAAAGCTGAAATTTGGTATGAGTATGTGTATGTATAACGCCGACAGAACGGTTAAATAAAATTTAAAAAAATATATTTTATTCTGGTACCTACCTACCTCTCGATCACCTAAAGGGGGGCTGATTTTTTTTTCTTTTCAACACTGGTGTGTGGGGTGTCGTTAAATAGGTCTTGTAAAAATAATAGGGGTCTTCTAACATTATTTTTTGATAAAGTCAGCAGTTTTGTAAATATTCGCTGCAAAAACAAAAAAAATAGTGTCCCCCCCTTCCTCTAACTTTTCATCCACGGGTCAAAAAAAATCGGAAAAATTCATGTTAACGAGGCCTTATAAGTACTTTCAATGAAAACTATATTGAACAAAATCGGTCGAGCCGTTTTTGAGTTATCGCCAAATTTAATACTTTTTCTTTAAAAGGTCGTAAGTTGACTTCCAGAAGGTAATAAGTGATTACAGTTTCTAGGGCGTTTACGACCTTTTTATATAGCTTAAAACCTTTCTTAACGTAAACCTCGGGCTTAAATTAAAACAGCAGTTTATTGTGAAGGATGAGCAACTACGGAACCCTACACTGAGCGTGGCCCAACATGCTCTTGGCCGGTTTTTTATTTATAGTTAGCTTTAGTTAAGTTTATATATATATGCATATATTCTAGTTTTAATTGTTTCTATGTATTATCTTTAGTACTTATTGTGTTTTAATAAATTATGGTAAGTATATATATATATATATATATATATCTAAATATATATAAAAAGAAAAATAAAAGAAAAAAACTATTCAGCTCATGGACGAAGTATGATTGAAGTATTATTTTTAGTATCAGCTGATTTGAACTAGTTATTTTTAAGCCACTGTCAATGTTAAAGCCATATTGTGGAATTTCACTGGAACTAATTTCTTACACTGGCAATGATTTTATGATAGTTTGTCAACAATTCAATGCCATCCGTGATAGTTTCCTTAAAAGACAAATATTTAAAATCATCCGAAGAAAATGCCGAAAACATTCATAGTCATTAATGTAAGATTATAAATAAAGTGTACATGTGTTTATTACACGAAAAATAGCCAGGAAAAAAGTGCATTCCATTAAATGATATTACATTAATTATATATTTTTTAAATAATGCAGTAGGTAAGTAGTCAGTGTAAGTACAGTACAGAGTTAATATGGAACTTTTGTAATTGTTCTAATATCGAACGTAGAATTGTCTAAACATTCAAGAACAAGGAGAGTTTTCCTTGCGTTATTGTTATTAGCAAGTGTTTCTTTTATACACCGCTTACTTTCGCATGTGTATTACATTATATATCAATTTATTTTTATTACATTGAAATATTTACAATAACCAAATATAAGGTACTTAAAACATGCATAAACAAAAGATTGACGCCTGCTCAAATATACAAAATTTCGAATTTCTGCTAGTAGTGTCGTCGCGTTGAAACATTGTTTCAGAACTTTCTGATGTCCGTCGTCACAGTATAGCGTCGTATTGTCATTCGTGAATTATATGCGCTTTAGTAGAGTTGCTAAGCCGCAAAATTGTGCGCATTGGGTTACAAGCTTGAAATTTCTAGTTAGACTGTTCTGCAGTGGCTATTTTCAGATGTGGAGGGAATTCAAGTTCGTATGGCGGGAGAGCGGGGCGAAAAGGACCCAGTATATAGTCCTTCTTTTTTTCACCCCGCTCTCCCGGCATATTTCTCTTATTTATTATGTTAGAAATCAGTGGATTAGCAACTCAGGTCAGGGAAGGGATATATTTCCTGACAACTCAAATCAGCTATAAGGTATCCACGGGAATTGAGGTACACACGCAACTACATTAAGGACTGATTGCAAAAAAAGTTGTGAATGAATATGATGAACGAGTAAATGTAAATAAAACCACGATATATTTTAACCATGAAATAGATTAAACGGGAGGAAATAAAAATACTCTAGTATAGGAAATTATAGATTGGCTTTATTCCTCATAATAAATTAGTTACGATTATGATATATTTTCAATCATGCAGATTGGGTTCAAAGATCTTTATTTCTCATAATAATAATAAATACGCACACTTATAACTAAATACACTTATTTATAACTTAAACTGACGGTAATCAAATATTTTTGTGGGGTATGCAATGCAATCGCATTAGAATACGAGCAAGCGTACTCGCATCATCTGCCCGAACCAGCCCATAGAAACAGTGCCGGCAACACAAGCAGCCATCGAGCACTCGAAACCATTCGCTTTGCTGTTGAAATTGGTATCGGCACGAAAAAAGAACAGTAGGTAATTTGAAAATCTCGCTGTCATTACAAGACATGTTGTATGCGGATAGTACATTTAAAATCTGTAGAATTGGAGAAAAACTGAAAACATGGAAAACTGTTAAAAATTTTAATAGTATTGCGTCGGTAGTAAATATTATCAAACGTTTTATCCACCTGCAATGCAAGTCTTGCATACTCAATACAGAAAGGAAAATTGATTATCATAGCACCGGCTACGTGTTGAGATGACAAGGTACCGCTTCTTCAAGCTTGAGTGACAACGTTATTGGGACACGGTTCGACGATGGACATGATTCAACTGCCGTATATTGCTTCACACTGCTGGAGAACTGTGATGTGTAATATAATGTATTTCCCTGGCATAACAGGGGGACCTTTGAATCTGGGTTGATCGAATCGGAATGATCACATCATCAACCGGAATTCACTCGCTGCCTTCTCAAAGACCACTTTCGCCGACCACTGAACTCCCGGAACCTTCACCAGATTAGAAGTTTAACAATCAAAGACTTTTATTGAACATATTAATAATGTAACAATCACATTGAAAGCTACTAAATTCGTGTATTATTTGTCGTATTGAAACCGTTCAAGTTATGTATTCAGGTACGTTCATTATAAATAATTCCACAATTCTTATCTTTACGTCGATCATCAATTCTACGAGCAATATGGGCCGTATGCCCACTTGGAGTAAACTTAAAGTCAGTTTTGTAATTCCTCTTCGGATCTCAATTACTCCTCCGTGATATAAAGGGCACAAGACGCACAACTAACCTTATTATCCAAAATTATACATACTGCAAGTTAGACAGAAGTAGATACCTTTTTTCCTAATTCTGAATATGTACCCATACCCAATTGCACCTTGTGCCCTTTTTCGTTGCCGACAGAATTCTGATTCGGGTCGCAGAGATATCGCGTATAGCTCGTTCCAAATTGCTCCTCGAGTCTCTGTATAAAGCCCATATTTACCTACATAAGAGTACACCCCGAAGGGAATGGGAAAAGGCACTAGTTTGGTAAGTACGAAACGACAAATAACATATTAATATATGCATATAAATACGTAACTGGCAAAATGATTAACGGGGGTTTGTTATTGGTATGAATTGTGAGAATAGCATGTTTTTAACATATCTTAAAAGCCATTTATTTATATATTTACTTTCCAAAAAAGATTTTAGTTATAAAAAAACCGGCCAAGTGCGAGTCGGACTCGCGCACCGAGGGTTCCGTACAAACACTTTCCATCCCTAAGTGGTTAAGTTAAGTTTGCACCTGGTATGTATAGCGCCCCATATAAATTAGGTGCAAAGTTAGGTATTAAAAAAAAAAAATATGGTTTTCGTAATTATTCTATAAGACGTTATCTATGCTATAAGACGTTGCTTCGTACCAAATTTCAAGATTCTGAGTTCACGGGAAGCACCCTGTAGGTTTTGATTCCCTTGCAAGTGTCGAAAATTTGCGGCATAAACGGCTGTATCTTTTGATTGCGTTGGCTTAGAAGTTTGATTTTTTCACAGCTTCAAGGGACAGTAGACCTGAGTAATTGATATAAATTTCAGCTTCATACCTCCACGCGTTCCTGAGAAAAAGGGTCTTGACAGACGGACGGACGGACGGACAGGCGGACAACAAAGTGATCCTATAAGGGTTCCGTTTTTTCCTTTTGAGGTACGGAACCCTAAAAATCCTAGAAAAAAAACACCGGCCAAGAGCATGTCGGGCCACGCTCAGTGTAGGGTTCCGTACGTGCCCATCCTTCACAATAGACGGGCTTAGGTACTCGTAAAACAGCGGTTTTAACATATTTAAATTCTTTTTACAAAACAATAGTTAATAACCGTCCACATGTTTTAAAATAATGGTGATTCAAGGGGTGCATTAGTCGATTAAGCCCGCCATTTGTAGTTTTACTTTTATATTTTGTGCAATAAAGTTTAAATAAATAAATTATAGTGAACTTGGTAACAAGCAATCTGTCTTTCCATAATACGAATTCCACCCGGGCGGAACGGTGGGTATAGCTAGTATCCACATACAAAATGCACAAACCATGTTTCCATCAGTTTCTGGATTTCAGTAGAGCTGAAATTTTGTACGTTTAAATATATTCCGTAAATTCTATGGCAACCGAAGAAATGTAAGTTAAGTACATTTAAATAAAATAAAAAAACTTTAACTCATACGTACGTTATAAATAGTATAGGAAAGATGATCCATAAAGACGTCTCTAGAGCAGAAAGGAGCTAATTATGATTTGCGCGTTGGAATAACATAAAGGTACTAATGATGACAATGGCAATGAATCCTGCCCATATATAAATCAATACGTAGTTTTTATGTTTAAGTCAGTTAAGTGCACGTTGCGAAATGGACGCCTTCCTGGTAAGAAATTATGCATTTCTTATCTTAAATTATAAAAGATGCGAGTATATAAACATGTACATATGTCTGATAGCAGACAATACATAATATAATTAAGTTCAAAAACTTGCTGTTTTCTGATCATTATGGTTTTATTTATTTATGATGATTATTACTAATAGCGATAGGAAAGTAGATTGGCATAAAAAAAATAACAAATTCTTAATCGAAACTTGATCTTTACTAAGGTAAAGGAAGTAGAAAATTATTCGTCTAAAACAAAAAAAAAAAATATTTTCATTGGTTTTTTTAGAGTGATTCGTCGACTTTTAGTGCGTATAAAAGAACAATAAGAGTATAATATTCTTCTCTTTAAAAGATTCTCCTGGGTATATTCTGGTGCCCGGCCATCCTGGGTCAGGAGATTACGAACTCGTCTTCAAATCTTACTAATTCCACTAATGACATGTAAGTGTTTCTTGCCTATACGAGTAGGTATGTAATTACGAATAATATTGATATACCTACTCATTTTTTTTTACTTTTTGAATTAGTCTTTATTCTACACAGTCCTCTTAAATTTCATAGTTCTTTATAAAGGATTCCATTTCAACAAAACCCTGCCCATACTTACTATGCTAGAGACATTCTAACTAAGAATATAAAAGTCAACGGGGCTACAATACAAATTAGTGGAGAAGTATATGTTGATAGTATTTTATGCAATCGTCGCACTTCATTGTTCTTATATACCTAGTCGAGTACCACACGTTTAGGCCACGAGGCTTGCCGAGTAGGGTATGTACGAGATTTTAAGACCGAATTGTGTAACTATTGCATACAATACTTCTTACACGAGAGAAACCCAGAATATTTTTTTTACTTTGGTCGTCATTCCCCATTATGATTGTTTTTCTTTGTATGTAAGTAACCTATTTCATTCAACTCACTGACCTACTAGTGCGCGAGTTCATTTGACCGGTTTATCCTAAAGTCCAACTGAAAGCCTGTAATTTTCAACAAACATGCAAACCAATAACCTCGTGACGTGCATCTAATTTCGTTCTATAATTAGAATATCCTATCCGATCATTTGTTATGCCATCCATATAACCCAATATCACATCAATCAGGGCAGCCAATACGGGGAATACATTCGTCAAAGACTGTGCTATACGGGGAATATAATTAATCAAATACTGTGGCGTTATCAAATGTATTTACAATATTGTCACATTCCAGGTATGTAATACACGCCACGGTGTATCAAGTGGGAATCCTCACCAACAAATCAGACGATGAGATCGCGAATATAACGTGAGTTTTACTAACAGTTAATGCCTCTTGCCTGTATTTACTACGAGCAATACCTAAGTAACTTCCCGGGAAAGGTACTAAAAATGTGTTTATAATTATGTGTATAGACTAGTTTGTGTATTGTACGTACTTATTTATAGATGTTTATAGTATGTAGGTATAATAATATAGGCCTGAATATGTAGCTATTAATAATTTCCTGTTACATTTTTTGCGTAAGACGCATAGAGATTCTTGGGGTTGAGATTGTGGTTCGGGTATGTTGGCATCCATATTACCTATTATAATCTGAAAACATAATGCGTACTTATTTATTTAGTATAATTTTACCTTTCTTTCAGTGGTAATCAAGAGGCTCTGACATTTTACCATAGCAATGGCTCTAATGTGGACTTAAGTGGCATTCCGGCACCGTTAATAACGAACGTGACAGCCCAGAGTGCGGTGGCGGTGGCTCCTGTCCAAGCGGGGTCCTCCTCCGATACCAACCCGCCCTTGGCTTTGCTGGAACAGCTAACTTCAACAAAACGTACAGCAGTTAAAAGATCAGGTGAATATATCTATGAAAATTACACTGACCCACTCCTATAAACGCAAATAATTTAAGCAAAGTACAAGTATTATTTTTTACGACGCTTAAAACCAATTTTTTCAGAGAATGGACCCTTATGATTTCGATCTTTATCTTTTTTTTTATTAAGCCTTTATTTTACAATATTACAAATCATGATTTATGTAATTTATATTGATGTGTATGTACTGTTATCAAATTATATTTATTGTAAGTATAGCCCGTTGAGCAAATGCCTCCCCCTAAAGCTCATAATGTTCTATCCTGTGTCTTTCTTGTCCAGACACACTTCTCAATATCATCTTGCCATCCAACTTTCAACATCCTAAATGTCAAAAACAGAGCTTTTTTTTTACTTTTTGTAACGTCGTTTTAGAACATAAAGCAGCCGACGTTATATTCAATACTCATAAAGTTTCTTCATAGGACGGCGGCTAAAAACCGTTATCAACATTAATGAGCAAGAAATTATGAGCTACTTTCACTCGCTACCTTCTCAACATTTTCTAACTAAAATAGCATTGCTACTTAATGGTTTCAGAAAATTCGGAAAACATCGCTGCTCACGATCACAACGATATGGACCGCGGTGTGCACATAAAACTGTCCAGAAGGCCGACGGGTAACTTCACTGGCCCGGCAATTAAAGTCGTGAAAGAAACCTCCTTAATCCCTCCGGAAGTAGGCCTAAGATCTATAGGGCTACCTGATTTGGTTGGACTTAACACTAGCTTGGCGTCCGTCCCCGTGCCGATACCAAACACTTCGGTTGTGCGTTATTCAAAAGTAAACACCCTCGTTCAGACACCTTAAACAAAAACAGGCGCCAACGCTTTTAAACTGAAATCATTCAACGCCACCTTATTTGCTAAGAGCAACGAAATTCACTTTATTATATTTCATCATACAATATTTTAACAATAATTCTTAGCTATATTATCTCTAAAGTAACGTAGCATTAGTATCTCGATCACGTACATAAGTAGGCAAATAATTTATGTGCACGTTTTCTCTTGAATTCTATTTTCTTTTACTCTTGCGTTCATTTTGGAAAGCCTATAGTCCTGGTACTGTGAATTTCAGTGAAAGTGGTGACGGTAATGAAAAAATGTTTTTCTGGTAAAATATTTCTTAGCGCGATCAAACTACTTCATCTTTTCAGTTAATTTTATTAATACATACAACATCCTCCTACGCGGTACTGTGCGTGAGCTTTCAGAATGCGATTCGCGTTTTATACCTGTCTCTGTCTCGCTCGCTCTTACGCGATCCGATTGAGATAAGAACCTTTTGCCGGGACCACTCGCTTGCCAAGCCTCGGCAAGCCGACAGGACGCACAGTTATATGTTGAAGCACGATGTATTCCGTCTCACTCGAACATATGACTGCGTCCTGGAGGCAGCAAAATCAGTTTACACCCAAATCCGAATTGCCATCTGAAAGCTCACGGACTGTACAGATATCTGTAAGTAATACCGAGGACGAATAAATGCGAGCAATTTTCTACACCTTACACTTTTATAATAAATTATGTTTCCTATGAGCATACCTGTGCTAACTCGGGGCACGTTCATAGAGATTTAATACTTATCGATAAAAAAGATGTCTATACACGATGATTTTTAATCGGTGATCAGGTACCAACTTTTATAACTCAGTAAATGATGGCGGTCACGTTGAAGTCGAAATTACATGAAAACAAACTTTTATTTTTCTATGATAATTTTTATTTAAAATAACAATTTTGTCTTAAATTCCTTGTCACCCTACTAATCTGTATCTGTAAGCTTACAACCTTTTTAATAATTTAATGGCAATGACAATTTATGAGTAATAACTTGTCATTGTCATTGTCATTACCTATACAAAGGCGTAGGAAATTTCGTAAAATTTCCCGCCAAAGCGATGACACTTGACGTAGGTATCGTACTTTAATAAATGTATGTAGGATGACCGTGTATCTAGTGGTTGTTAGTCTTAATTATGTTTCAATTTTTAATTAAATAAACAGTGAGGTAATTGCATGAGACCTCGCCTATTAGGTTTAATTTTAGCTGGATATTAATATTTTTCTACTCCTGATCACCGATTAAAAATCATCGTGTATATAAATATATTCATACATGTGCTCATTGAATATTCTTGATTCCTATAAAAGGATTCGATATCATGTCTGATAAAGTGGATATTTTCATCTAGACGGCAATATTTTATGCAGACGAATATGGGAAAAATGTTGATTGTGCACTTACTATGAAAACTATTTTAAAATAAACGAATAATAGACGGTTAATTGTTTTTATTTTAAAATGAAAACAAAAAATATGTTGGATAACATTTAGATCTTGACAGTAACATCGATACATTTTTTGTCGATAAAATATTTTGCTACATCACTTTCGTATAGATGCCCCGAGTTATCCCAGGCATGCCTATGAGTATTCTCGTTACAAGAAGTGCACAGAAAGAACATTCTTGGAATTCGTAACGTAATATTTTGGTCGATTTATTAGTTCAAGAATGTCCATTTTATAGGTAAGTACCATATTTTTAATGGAAAAATGTCCATCATTTTGTGGGGAGTTCTGCGGAGATAATCAAACAGGCAGAAATTACGTTTGTTTTAGTTCATGGTTGATAAGTATACATTACAACGAAACACGAAAATCAAAAGAGTAATTAGTCATAGTTACTTGAAATAAAAATTATTATTATTATTATCTCCTTTATTCATTTAAAATCTTAAGTTAGGTTTTTAACAATATTATTATCTCCTTTATTCATTTTATGGGTTAGATTAGGTTTTTTACAATAAATTTATATCAAAAGTAAAATACAATAAAGAAGTTACAAAGTATAAGTACATTCTAAAAAACCTAACCTAGGGTGCCGCCGGCAGCGGGGTAGGGCCCAGGCTACCGGTGGTTAGGGCTGCAGAGAGAGGAACCTCCTGACGATGCGCGCCGTGTCCAGGAGTACCGCCTTCTGAATCTGGCCCTTGATCCAGCCATCTAGCGCGAGTCTCTTGAGGTGTTTGTCGAGACTCTTCGCTATGAGACCGTTCGCCGAAACGACTATCGGGACACTGATCGTCGAATTAACATCCCACATGGCGGTCACCTCGTGAGCCAAGTCAAGGTACTTGCTGAGTTTGTCCTTCTCGGCCTTCACGAGGTTCTCGTCATGCGGGATGGTGATGTCGAGGAGCACTGCCTGGCGCTTGGATCGATCTACCAAAACGATATCAGGCTTGTTGGCTACAATAGTCCTGTCCGTGATGATAGATCGATCCCTATAGAGCGTGGCACGACCATTCTCAAGAACTGGCATCGGTGCGTACTTATAGTACGGCACCTCAGACCCCACAAGACCGTATCGAAGAGCAAGTTGCTGGTGAATGATCCTGGCTACTTGGTTATGTCTGTGCAAGTACTCGCCGTTAGCAAGATGAGAACAACCGGAGATTATATGCCTGAGTGACTCACCGGGACGGCGGCATGCCCGACAAATGTCGACCGTACCGTCCTTCAGGGTATATCTCCGATAATTGTTCGTCATCATACCTGCAAATTCCTATCTCTTAGCAAGTGTGATGGTACGGCCCGTGTTGTGATCGTCTAGTATAAGAATTTATCTACGTAATTGAATACTTAGTTTAGAGAGTTAATTTCTCGAATAGTTAAGAGAATTTACGCCTACTTTAAGCTCATCCAGGCTGAAGCGGTCATAGCTCTCTGACTACTAGAGGTCGGCATTAATGACATCGATTCCGTTATCAGGAGAAGTGAAGTAGTCTTCATTGTACGGGTTTTGTTCCCCCGTGAACGACCGACCGCCCGCAATCACGGGGGAAGCCTACGCACAGGTAAACCAGGTACCTGGCCTCGTATTTCGAGTTATGGGGGCGCAGTTGACCCTCTCTCGCTAAGAAGTGCTTAATTCGCCTCGATTCCGAAGATGAGGTCTTAGTTCGATGGGCTGTCAGCCCGCCCCTGAGACCTAGGTCTTAGTTTACTTATTTAGGTGTCAGTATGCAAGTAATTAGGTTTTGATTTGGCCAAATTGGTCGAGGGTCAATCTGCAAGACATGGCGTGTAGTAGAGTGACCGGCGGTCGCCACCGCTACGCCTTTGAAAACGGAATGCTGTCATACTACCAACTGCATTGAGCCAGTTTCACTATTTCACTTCAGGCCTGCATGTCCAACACGCTAAGGTTCGGCCTTACGGTGCCGACCTTACAATAATATCACCTTTTACTGCTAACGTCCACTCGGTCTCCAACTGGTCCCCTCTGCGTTCGCTGCCTCAGGTTCCCGCAGCCCGTCGAAGCCAACCGCAGCCAGGTGTGAACCATAGTTATATACTTACGTATAATGAGTGGGTAAGTGTGTAAGTATTCGCCTTCAGGTGTCAACCCGCCTCTCCGCGTCAGATCAATAGGTAGTAACAAGTTATCGCGGAATTTCCTAGTAAGTATGACGAAGAAACGAGTCGATATTAAATGAACTCAACATCTCGACGCGGCTCTCCGCGATATGTCGGAAACGAGCCCTGAACTTCTTCGGTCATATTATGCGGTCTTCAAAGCATTGTCTGGAGAAGCAGATTATCATAGGGCAAATTGATGGCAGACGTGCGCAGGGAAGGGCACCCACTAGATGGTCTGACACAGTGAAGAAGGCAGTGGGCGGCAGCATGCACCGGGCGGTCCACGCAGCATATAGCCGCACTGAGTGGAAACAGTTATGTGGTCGCGATCCTCATCAGTGAGGGAACGACGACGAAGAAGAATCATTTGGTATAAAACTTATTTCCTATAACCATCATATGGTATAACAACATTTGGTATAATTTCATATGGTATAATTTCATATGGTATAATGTTCATTTGGTATAACAACATTTGGTATAATTTCATATGGTATAACAACATTTGGTATAACAACATTTGGTATAATTTCGCTCGTCGTCATACCTAACCATGGCTCTATTACAATTTAACTTTCATGTTTGAGCAGTTTGAGCGGGTATTGAGCCTTTAAACGTATTATATCCCCTTTTTTTTGCCACTTTTTTCCTTTTTTTCCCTCTTTTCCTTTTTTTTTCTATCCTAACCTAACCTAACCTACGTTTCTCTTGAACTTTCGGTTTAAGTTTTTTTTTTAATGCGGGGGGCTTCGCCCCCCGAGCCCCCCTGTGGGGGCTCCGCCCCCCGCCCCCCTATTTCTCTATACCCTATACGTTATGCCATTTGAACGTTAGATAAAATAAACGTTATACCATAAATTCATTAGACGAAATATGCATTATAATAAAAGAATGTTATATTAAATGTTATTCGATAAAATGATCAGTATATGAAACAATAATTATATCAAATGTTGATATATTAAGTGTTGTTATATCATTCAATCATTATATCAAATGAGCGTTATACCGACTGAAATTATATCAAAAGTTGTTATAGCCATCGTTACGCACCCCTACCAGCCATACTAATAAGAGGGAAAACGTAACATTCAAATTAAAAACCCTCTTGTCACATCTGCACTGCTTCGAACTTCTTCCCATTATTTATGAAAGGTTGCGCAATTTCGTTTTACGATACCCCGTTGCGTTTCCTCTTATGCGTCTATACGTAAGTCTTTTTTCTGTCTCGCTTCCTTGGTAATAAATCGAACAAATACACGAGAAATTGACGGGTACAAAGACAAACTTATCTCTGTATTTGTGTCACCCGTTATTTTAACAAATTTATAGAAATCCAGCTAAATTATTTTAGGACCCTTTGACTTGTTTGAAATAGTCTCTGGTTATTTATGGGCAATGCGGTGTAGCGATTCACATGTTCTCGTCATGTGCTCGCCATCGTAAGACTCACATCATCATTGTCATCATCAGGTTCCCAACACATTGGCATCATATTTCGCCATCTAATACTAAAATCATCACTTAATAATTATAATACAATACAAATGCCTAATAGAAGTAACAGTATGAATGTTTACGAAAGCAAGTAAAAATATTCCAAGCATCCTACCTTTTTAAAATAGCAAATTACTATTCACAAAATTTTCCAACGGAAGAATTGAGCTTTATTTTAGACTGAATAAGGATCAAAATTTAGTGGGAGGAGTCTCATCGGTCACGTGCGCGTGACGCATCCGAAATGTCCAGAATGCCCAGGAAGGGGTCACAGTGTTTTAACGGAACAGTGGGTTGGCAGTCGTGAAATAGACAGTAGGGTGGTTTATGGAGATAGTTACGAAGGTCGGGGAATATTGGTATAAATAGGGACGGATTTTATAGAATTCATTCATTCTTTCTTGCAACTTCGAACGGGTAACACTGATCTCTGGCATTAAGGTACTTACTAAATACAATTCTAAGGGGAATTTCTGTTGGAATTTAGATTATTTTTCGGGATTATAATTATTTATTAAAATTTATTGGGACTTTGTTGTTTGAGAGCTATTAAGCATAATTACATGCCAGAAATAGTGTTTTGGTACATGGTTGCCAGATGAAAGATATTTAACCTTGCGGCTGTTAAACAAATATCTTTCAGACTCTTCTAATTTTATCCGAGCTAGGCATCTCGGACACTAGCCATATATAAGTGCAGTGAATTGCCTACAGATCTAGAGTAATCTATCTGGTGAATGCAAGGTCCACAGGTTGGGCATGTGGGATTTCCACACTTGTTGAAATCAGATGGACCTCCAGGTTTGGTCTCATAAACATATATATTTATATATTTGCAATATCTACACATATTAGGGCGGGTTACTCTGCGTTTCCGGTGTTTTAGCCACGCAAGGGGGGACCCACTTACACTGATTCTAGTCCAACCTCGGGTTAATCTCCCGAATTTATAGTTTAGCTTACCTAGGTCCCATACACGTTTAAATGTAAATATGAGGTTTAGGCCTCTAGTGTTTTGTACTAGCTAGGGAACAGGGTATAGAGATAGGTACACTTTAATAGGAATATTAGGATAGGGCTCTTTATCTTCCGAGCAATCGGCCATTCATCATTAACTAACATAACACCTATTCAAATTATTTTAATCTCGTCAGATACAGTAAATGCAGATGTTAACTTACTGTTTTATTAGTGTTTATGGCTCGGGTTGTCTGTAGTAAAAACAAATCTTGTATTAGTTTATAAAGAATGGGAATAGAACAACCTATTATTAGACCGAACAAATATTTAGAACCGTTAATTTTACGTCGAGATTTGTAGGAACTTTTAGTTTAACTTATTTTTTTTATCGATTATGTTTTAAGATTTGGTAAAGTAATGTTCTTATATTACTTACAACTGTTATATTGAGATGGCAACACTAAAGTGAGAAAAGTCATTACTGTCACTGTCATTAGTCAAATCACATGAAAAATGAGATGAATTTCATTTCGTTTATCCCTACAATAAACAAAAGGGATTGTAGATAATATGCTTCAGTGTTGATGAGGAAATTCTATGGTAGATTGTTGTGTAGTATGCCTAGAAATAGAAAACAAATCATTCCTTTTGCTGGATCTGGTGTCTGGAGTGTAGATTGCTAAGAATGGCCTAGGACGTTAAGCAACAAAACGAAAGTTGTATGTCCTTGTTTATACAATTCAGATCTCAGAACTTAATTAATTAGTATCACAAGGGTTGTGATGAATTTCCTTTATCAAAATAAGTCAGTCGAGAGTTGAAAGATACTTCGAACGGACACAATAGTCTTCATGATTTCAAGGATATACTACATTTATGAGCATGGTCAAACGAAAAACCAAGTTCTACAACTCAGTTGCGTATAATGAATGGAATGGGAATTCATTTAGTCCGCGAGTGAAGAGAATTCGTGTTGCTTAATAACAAATATAGATAGTAAAGATTCATAGATTCTAAATAGATCCGAGAGAGATCTTTTACTCTAAAAGAGCCTTTTAGGCCAATAAAAGATTATATCTGGCAATCATACGGCATCCAAAGAACATGGGTTTGGTGATATTTAAAATAACACACCAAACAGATTTAACAGAAATTTGTTTTATTTTTCTGAGGAACGATTTTCCCTCAATATATACACATGAAGTAACCATGTTTTTTACACGATTGCCCTTGTCACTAGACATGTTTGGTAGCCGACATTATTTATACAAAACTAAACATTTTTGGGAAAATGAGATGATAGCATAAGTATATTATTAGTATAACACAGTCTAATGATAATATTTTTGTATGCGGTCGAAGGATTTCAATAAAACTCAGAATTCTATTCACCAACAAATTACTTCTTGTTTAGACCTAGTCTACTTTAGGATATCATACTGGAACTTACTAAAAGTATGAAATCCATACCATTATTCCATATTAATTTATCATACTAAAATTATTTATTTTGGTCGGACATGAAAATTTAATATTCATTAAATTTGTAATAGAATCTTATAGTTTCAGTATCTTCAATCTATTTATAGATAAATTATGTAGTGTAGTTTCATAAAGTACAAAATTACTTGTCTACTAAACATTCCTGGAACAGACATGCAATTCCAAGAAAACAGTCTAAATTATATCTCATCTTAGAATTCTAATAATGTTTGGTTTTGATTCATATATTTATCTTTATTGTTACATAGAGTAATCTAATATATCTATAGTTTACTTGTGGACTGAATGAGTTTATATTTCATATAGAAATAATATTTAATAAGAGTAGAATATCCCATACTGAATCATGTTATAAGAACTAGATATTTTTGAAGGCTAGACTACACAGGAAACATTATATTTATATTTTGAGGATAGAAGCTAGGGTTAAAAAAGAAACAGATTACAATTTTATTAGGTTCAATTAACAAAAATGCATAGTAGTATAGGTTTGAAGGTACTTAACGGCACATCACGGCTGATCTCCTAAAAGAAACTGAGTTGCTACAACAACGTTGGGTCCTGCACATCTAGACGTTCACAACGGTTACACCGATCACATTTTTTGGCCATTAATTATTAAGAAAAGTTCAAACTCAATTGTTATAAACATCCTTTTCATATTTAGATTTGTTTAGTTGTAGGATATAGAAGACTGGGAGCTGCTGTTAAGATATTCTTAGGTAATTGTTGTAGGGTTTCCTTAGGGCTTCGTTGTAGGAGTGGAGTTAGTGAAGAGGGTGAAGCAGACGAAGGACCTGTACCTTTAGTTTAGGGCTTAGCATACATTACAATTGGCGCGCGTTCCCAGGATGTGTTTATTTAGTAGGTAGCTCGTAAGCATTACAATTGGTGGGACCGTGACCATGGATAGGATCAGTCCGGGATTGTTGAGGTCGCGCCGATGCTGTTCGTCGTGAGGTTTCATGTCTTGCTGTCTTCTTTCGTTTTGTAGTTCGACAATAGTCTTTCATTTTGTTATTTCGCCATGGAATTTTAGTGGAGTTGTTAGTGACGGTTTTATTGAAGGGATCTTTGAACACTTGAGCCTTGAACTAGCTGCCCTTAAGGGCACAATTGTTGACGTGAGAGTGGAAAAGAGATGGGTCGTGATGAGTTGTGTTTGTGCACATCGCCAAGAAACACATTTTGTTGCATATTTGTACACAAATTATAGTGAATAGAGTAGCTTCTTGATATAACGCACTATATTTTTCTTATTTCACATAGTAATAGTACCTGAAACAAAAGATGTATATTAGAACAACGTGATATTTTTTATCAATCAATATTTTGCAAACAATAATTAATTGACAGTTCATTCAGGCATTTTGTTATTTTATCTGTAGTTCTATACTGGATTATTTGAGATACGATTAAATTCGTTGCGATTGTTTTTATAGTTCTCAAAGCTAATTTTAATATTGATTAATAATTATATAGGTGGTTTATTTAAGTTCTAGATAATCATTTACGTTACATAAAATAATAATATCAAGTAATAATTTACTTACTTTAGTTTCAATCAGATAAGTAGACAACTTTACTCAATGTGTTCATATTATTAATATAACATAAAATTCAGATATTTAGGGATATATTTAATATTATTTATGCATAATTTACATAATTGGGTAAAATAATAATAGGTAATTCATTTTTAAATTAAAAACATAATCAAGGCTGAGTGAATAGGAACGCTTAGAAATAAGTTGATACGACAAGTTGACATGTGACAGGGTGTTATCTGTTATCATTTATCAGTAATTAATATGATATCGAGATGGGATGATTATTTAAATAAATTTTATTTTAATATAGGTATAAAGTCGGAATGTTGTAGGAAATTAGTTAAGTGAGGTAGAATAGAGATGTCATTGTTCTTGACTACAGGAAATATGAGTTTGTGAAGACTTATTTTTACATCAGTTATTAGTTCAAGTTGTGTTGAAAATTAGTTATGAAACTAAAGATAAGTTATGAGGATTACTAAGGATTTATTATTTGGGGGGGCGAGGGTTTATTTATAGGCTTTAACTCAATCTAGGAAAGGTTTCAGAATAAGATCCGATAAACATGACTCAACTACAATGTTAAACTTTGTATAAGGCCCCTAGCCACAATATTAAGTTATTAATCTTTTAGCTCTTTATAAGACCTGTTAGAATCATTGAATATAGTAATTATAAAGAAAAGTAGGAGTGCTAGTGATTTCATATCTGGGGGGGAGGCGGTCTCTTTTGCGTTTCTTAAAGCACATAATGAAACAAATGAAATAAAAGTATTTTTTTTTTTCAGTATATACTTAGTAAGGCACATTTATCAATGACTTAGTGTAATCACAGAAGTGTTCTTATGTCTAAATATATTAATCTTCAGCTTAATATTAATTGGTTCACAGACTCAAGTTTGTTCCGGACTCACCTTGATAGTCAAATATCTGGAACATAAAATAAAAAAATTATTGAATCAAGTTAGTTTAACGTTACTAATTACAAAATAAAGGTAGAAAACTACTTTGCATTTATTGATTGGAGTAAAATATAGTACAGTCTCATACAATAGTAAATAAAAATAAAAATAAGAGACGCGTTAACATTGTTAGGAGTTTTTATTATCCATTTGTTTCAACATTAAGGGTGTAATCTAAGCAGTTATAATAGCAGATTAAAACTTACCTAGTTTAATTTAATCTACATAGTCTTCATGTTTCATAGATATGTTAGCTCATTATACTCTAGAGCAATTTTATTAATCCTGGAAAAGAAAAAAAAAATAATAACATATTATTAGATAGGTACACAAAATAATAAATAAACAGGGAAGTAGAATACCAAAGAAATGTTTTTTTTTTAAATAAAATGTTGTAGGCAACGTGGGTATGTTTTTACCTCAAAATAAAATTGATTTTAAATTAATTTTGATTGGTATTTTCAGGAGTAAATAAAATAGTAATAACAAACTATTGTCTGGCAATAAGAGCAGCATATTAGTAAAATGGAACGACCCTCTAGGAAAAGATTGTTTCCTTCAAGGCTCCGAGAAGGTTCAACACGGGATATCAGAACTGATAATGAATCAACAAGGATTGAGTCGGCTAATAGGACAACTAAAGAATCTTCAGAAGAGGCTCCTAGAAGGAAAGTAGTCAGAGAACAGAGACTAGGAAAAGGCTTAGTAAGACCCACTGAAACTAGGAAAGACAAAAGAGGCTTCTTTTACAATTTATTAAGGAGAACTGAAAACAAAATGACCAAAGAACTAGGGGATTTGCGTAAAGAGTTACAAGTAGTATTATCCCCAGCACAAAGTGACATGGAGCATTCTGAATCAGCCACAGATCATAACCATAGTTCTGGAAATATAATAGAAGATAATGAAATATCTGCGGAGCAGCAAAAAACCATAATTTATAATATCAAAAATGTAAACGTGGACAAGCCCAAATTCGGGAAAACGCCGAGTCATCCCGTCACATTTATAGAGGATCTAAACGTATATCTAAAGAAAACAACTAAAACGGGCCAAGAAATAGACACTATCCAAGAATGTTTGGAAGGAGAAGTAAGGGACTGGGCCCGTATATACAGAGATCGCTGGGCTACCCTGGAAGACTTCAAAAGGGATTTCCTGTCGGCATACTGGGGAAGTTTCGAACAAAACGAATTGAGGAGAAATATAACCCATGGGACGTGGGACTGGAAGGAGTCGCCGTCTATGCTCGCTTACTTCCTACGCATCGTTGGCAGGGCTAAGATGCTAAATCACCCTATTCCCGAGGACCAATTAGTATCCGATATTATACGACATTACCCGCGATATATTCAGCAGTCCTTCGCAACGGCAAAAATAACTAGCATTCTGGAGACAGCTGAGTTCCTGCGTTCAATGGACGACATCAACAAGCAAAGAACCAAGAACGAAAGCAGGGACAATAGGGAAACAGCTGAAAAACGGAAGAGGAGTCTTCAACAAACATATCAGCAGAATTGGAAGAGGCCAGCTGTTGAGACATCTGGCAGCGGTAGGAACGGGCCTGCAGTTCAAGCCGTTGAGCTAGAAGACGTAGAACATTCGGGAAACTAAATCAGGCTATCGAAATTGTTCCCGGATCAGCCTTGGACATTGGGGTCAAAATATATAAAATGATGCAAATAATGCATTGGGAGCCTGGTCAATTATTGGGAATTAATGGGAAGGGATTACGCGCACCTCTAGAAATTAAGTTAGGTAAATATGCGAATAATGTAGGGTTAGGGTATGAAGACTGCTATAACGAAAGTGTTGATTTAAACGATATAGTCTCCGTGTTAAAGCTTAAAGGGGAACAGGTTCATTTAGATGATTTAGGCACAGCAATTATGACAGTATTCGAAGAAGAAGTTGAAAAGGAGAAAGTTGAGAGATTTAAATCAGAAATAGTAATAAGAATGAATGATTATGATGTGATTGCATTAATTGACTCTGGATCCGACTTAACTTGCATAAGTGAAGAATTTTGGAATGAAATGAAGATTAAATATCCAAGTACACCAGTAATGCCGGTAAAGCCATTTCAAGTAAAAACAGCGGCGGGACATAAAAGCAAGGAAATAAAGATCATGGTGTTGTTACCAATAAGAATTGATCAAATTACAATAGACGTGGCTTTCGTGGTTATGCCTGATTTAAGTGTACCCTTAATACTAGGATTTGATTGGCTAAAACAAAACGAAGTCGTATTAGATCTTAATAAAGATAGCAGAGAAATAAGATTTCAGTATAAAGGAAAAACGGCAAGAACTAAGTTCTTTACCTATAATGACGAAGTAAATTGGCATGAACAAAGTCATGTAGAGGCTTTACAAGAGGATCACCCAGAAAATACCATACCTTACAAAGTAGGAATTCCTCTACAAGAGACAGAACGACATACATTGCAACAACTTATAGAAAAATATAGTGAACTATTTACTTCAAAATTAGGTAGAGCGAATTGCTATGAACATACAATCAAAATGTCAGAACATACACCAATAGTAAAGCGGACTTATCCTATACCATACGTATATCGGGAAAGAATTACTGAAAAACTAAAGGAATTGGAAGATTTGAAAATAATAAGTCGTTCTCAAACTGAATATTGTAGCCCACTAACATTTACTTTAAAACGCGACAATACAATACGAGTTTTACTGGACGCGAGGGAGATAAATAAATATATGATCGCAGAAACTGAAAAACCATCGTTGCAACTAGACGTATTAAATTCATTCCATGGAGCTAACTATATAAGTATCATCGATCTAAATAATGCTTATTTCCAAATTCCTTTAACAGAAGAAAGTAAAAAATATACAGGGTTCACTTTTAACGGAAAATCATATGTTTATAATGTTTTGCCCCAAGGTTTAAAAACATCAGTGGGTTCCTTCAGCAGAGCAATGGACATCATATTGGGACATGAAGTTAGAGAGTTTTGTGTGAATTACTTAGACGATCTAGCCATTATTACAAAAGGAACGCTTAAGGATCATATAAACCATATAGATATAATTTTAGGAAAATTGCGCACAGCCGGAATGACATGTAATCTACTAAAATGTGAATTCCTTTGCAAAGAGATCCAAATGCTTGGATTTATTATTTCCACGGAAGGCTTGAGAAGTGACCCGGAAAAATTAAAATCTAACCAAGACTTCCCAGTACCTAAAAAGGTTAAACAAGTAAGGGCTTTCTTGGGTTTGTGCAATTTCTACAGAAGATTCATTCCCGAATATAGCATGTACATAGACCCATTGTGTAGTTTATTAAGGAAAGGGGTGAGATGGCATTGGGGAATAAAGGAGCAAACAGCGTTTGATAAAATAAAAGCACAATTTGTTAATGTCATTGAACTCCAGCACCCTGAAGTCACCAAACCGTATTTTTTGCAAACAGATAGCTCAGGTGTTGGGTTGGCAGGAGTCTTATATCAACTAGATGATGACCAGAACATGAAGGTCCTAGGATTTCATAGTAAAATGCTGAAGGGACCCCAATTAAACTGGAAAGTCACTGAGTTAGAATTCTATGCGGTAATTTGTTGTCTGCAAAAATTCGAAACTTATTTAAGGGGAGCCAAGGTGATAATACAATCCGATAATAAAGCCTTGACATTTGTTAAAAACTGGAAACTATACAATGCTCGAGTAACGCGCTGGATAAATTACCTCGAACAATTTCAATACGACATACAACACATAAAAGGTAAAGAAAATATCGGAGCCGACATTTTATCACGTTATCCACCTCAGAGCGAGTTGTTGCAAGAAGATAAAGTCAAATTACCGGAGATACTTTATACTGAAACAAGTAGAAATAAAAGGTTAATTGACAAGCTAAAAGAGATAATTAAGTACCAGAGTGAAGACCCTGTTATTGAGAATCTAAAAAAAGAAATGGGTAAAAATAAGGGTGATGATAAACAAAGTCGGATCACACGACGATGTACCATTGAAAATGACATTTTGTATTTCACAACAAATGGGACAGAGAACAAAGTCATTTATCTACCCCAATCTCTGGTGGGAGATGTTATTAAACAGGTACATTTAGAAATGGGCCATCAAGGGGTTTACAAGGTAAAGAAATACATAAAAGATAGATTCTATTGGAAAGGGATGTCAAGAGACATAAAACAATTGATTAGGGTGTGTCATATATGTCAAATGGCCAAAAATGATAATTTTAAGAATGTGGGATCGTGCCAATCGATAGTAACCAAAAATATAGGAGATTTAATCATGGCAGACTTATACGGACCATTACCTGCGGGGAAATTTGGATTAAGTTATATACTGGTGATACAAGATTCGTTCAGTAAATTCATCAAGTTATATGCATTGAGAAAAGCTACTGCATCTGCCGTGGTAGGGAAAATGAAGCATTTCTTTAAAATTATACACCCGAAGGCTTGTATGACTGATAACGGTAGTCAATTTATATCAGGACTATGGAAAAAATATATGAAAGAAATGGGGGTCAAAACCATTTACACTACAGTGCGCAACCCCCGACCGAATACTGTAGAACGGGTAAATCGAGAATTAGGACGTCTATTTAGAACATATTGTGAAAAGAATCATAGAAGTTGGGTTGATGTATTGCCAAAAATAGAGAATTTATATAATAACACATTTCATACGAGCACCAGATATACACCATGTGAAGTTATGTATGGACGTCCCACCGAGTTGTCCTTTGATAAGGAAATAAAACGCAAAATCGAAATAAATATTGAAAAGATACGAGAGAACACTAGAAAAAATCTTGCAAAATCAGCAGAAGAACGTCAAGCAAAATTTAATCAAAATTTTAAGTTAACAAAGTTTGAAATAGGGGATTGGGTAAAAATAAAGAAAGTTAATAAATCAGTTGCGGATTTAAAAATAACTAAGAAATTTGAGTCGATTTACGAAGGACCATACATAATAGCCGCGATTCCCTATCCAAATGTGCATATACTTATAGACCCAACGACGAAAGAGGTTCGTGGCAAGTTTAACACTATTCATTTATCCAGATATTATCATGCACCCCAGTGTCCCCAATGAACAAGGCTGATTCGGGATTATTGTAAATAAATTGATCTTAAATTTTGCTTCCATTTATGTTTAATTGATAGAATAAGTCAGATTAATTGTAAGTTATTTTTAAATGTTGTGTATTGCTAATTTAATAAATATAATAGCTATTTGTTGTCATTGTAAATAAATTGATTTTAAATTTTGCTGCCATTTATATTGATTGATAAGTGTAGGTTAGTTTAATTATTGTTTATTGTAGTTTTTAATCTGATTCTTTGATTTTCTTTGATTTTAATATGATTCTTGCCATTTATGTTTAAATAATAGAATAAGTTGGATTAATTTAATAAATATAATAGCTATTCCTATGTTTGCATTTGTTTTAATAAAGACTAATTAATGTGAAAAGAAAAAATTATAATAAAAGGTTTGGAGGGCAAAAAAAAAACGGAGGTAAGGGAAAATGCCTATGTTACATCAGCTAACCTGGAAGTCATATTAAAGTTTAACTTTAGAGGTTATTAGATGATTCCCTCAAGATGAAAAGGGAAAGACTAAAGTTAGTAAATCAAATGTAGTTCTAATTTTGAGATATATGACATCAAGGGGTAGTTGATCATTCATAGAGGGGAGTGTGGCGGCATTTTCGCAACCCTCCAAACTTTTTTATGTGTATGTATGTGTGTGTACGTATACTTACATCATTCAATCAAATTTTCATTAAGTAAGTAATCATATCAGTCCATAATCAATTGGAGAAAGAAAGTATTAATCGAGAGGTAGATTTTGATCTGAAAAAAAAAAAAAGAGAGGTATTAATAAACTTAAAACAATATCATCACCAAAGAATTTCAATTAGATGTATTAAAGAAAATATAATGAAATAAAAAAAAAAAGTGTGTCCTTATTAGAAGAAACTGTGTAGTCATCTCAGAAGGGTGAGCTCGAGGAACCTTCCAAGTCACCAAACAGAAAGCCCTGAAATTAGTTATAAGAAAATTAAAAAAAATAACAAGAAAACAACGGTTCAATAAAAATAAAAAAAAAGAAACAAAAGGAAAGAAAGTAAATACTTGTATCAAATGGGTATATAAGAGTATAAAATTATAGGTGAGCCTTACTATATCATCAAGCAAGACCTGCTCTTCATCATTTATGCATTCAGTATGGGCAGGGGCCTCGGGCTGGAGCTATTAAAGGGTTAAGAATTTATAATAATTATTAATTAATGATATTATTTAGTGATACTAAAGGTATAATGAGAAGATGGTTAGCTTACAAGGGGATCGTCGGTGTCAACGGTGCCTGGATTGAACTGAAATGAAATATAAGGGATTAATATTATTTTAATTTCTAAGAAAATGTCAAATTTTGTTCTTAATTAATTAAGGAAATCTTACAGGTTCCACGTTCAGCAATACTGATGGGGAGCAGCTAAACGGCAGAAACTTCGAGATAGATAGTGGGGACGGGATATTGCTAAAGTCAGGTTGGAGTGGTGTAGGATCAGAGTTTGATGTTCTGGTTGCTTTTAGCTGAAAAAAAAAAAAAAAAAATTATTAAGAAAGTAGGTCAGGAGGATAGGTCTCCTTCAATCACGAGAAATGAAAGATAAATAAAATAAACACGATGAAAACACAAATAGGGATCTAATAAGAGAGTAAGTTGTATAAATATAGTATACTTTGTGCACGACGGGAATCATGAATTTTTCAACGATTTGCATTTGATACGTTTAAGAATTTTAAGGTGATATTATGAACAAAAGGGGAAAATATACTTACTTTGATATTATGGCGATTTCGTTTCTTTTTGAAACTATTTAGTTTGCGCTCAATGTCCTTTGGAGTTAACAAGATTTTCGACTCCAGGTTGCACAATCTTAATAATTCTATTTTAGCTAATTTCCGTAGAGCATTGTCATTATAATTAAAGTCGGTCTTGTCCCAAAGTATGGGAAACTTTAGTAATACCTTTTCAAACGGTTTCATGATCGTAGCATGAACGGATTTCGCGGTAATATGAAAATATTTGACATAAGACAGTGTTGCCAGGTTAAAGAAATAAGATGACATAAGTAGTAGACTATTATTATCGATTCACTTTACCAAGTTCGTAAGATTTACGTAACATTTATAGAATAATCAAATATAGTCTTATATATTATTTAATTAAACAGCGTGCTAGTATTTCAGCAACTTGTCAATAAAAATCTAATGTTCAATAGGGATATTAAGATAACATCGATTAAGGTATCGATTACAGTCGATTTGTTTTAAAAGACAATAGTGATGTCATAATATAAGTTGTACCACAGTATAGGTATTGTAAGTTAAGGTTCAAATGTGGTTATACGCAAATTTCACTAGAGGTCACTAGTAGTATATTTCATCGAATGATTACGTAATGGTTCGATTCCATTAATACGTATTTGAGGTTCTTTAATAAGTTGAAATTCGATAAGTTACATGGATGATTACGTAATGGTTCGATTCCATTAATACGTATTTTGAGGTTCTTTAATAAATTGAAATTCGATAATTTTCAAAAGGGTAGTTAGAGGTGAATTGAACCAGGTGTGGAAAGTAATTACGAGTTTTATTAGAGTATAACAAAAATACGAAATGAGTGAAGTGGATGGACAATTTTATTTTCTATATTAGAAAAAAAAATCTTGATTTTGATTTTAATGAAAGAAGTAAAGGGGAACATGGGATATTTTAGGAAGGTAAGGTAGTATGGATTTTGAATACAAAATGGGTAATGTTCTTCTTACTAAGTCGATGCGGAAAAATGAATGTAGGAGCCTGTAGCGCGATGTATGAGAGGATGAATGGGTGGACTTTTTGAGTTGGCTGTTGTCTGTATGTATTCAAGCTAAGTTCGAAAGTATTCGGATCCGAAAACGGGGGGGGTCTACTATCTTTAGAGGTACGAACGGGAGTATTTTCTAAAGGCATCAATTGGTTTGCACATACTTAGAAGTTAGGCTTAGTAAATCGAAGTTTCGATTTAAGACCGTTGTGCGGTAGTTTGTGCGAGACAATACTCTACAGGGCCTACGGGCTAACCTTCTTCGAGCACGAGCAGGAACGTGCAGGTTTCACACACACCCATGTCAAAGATTAGATTGGCCAACTGTATATTTTTAAAGAAAAAGGAATTGTGGATAGTTTTGTCCGTAAAGGCAGGATAAAACTAAATTAGTATATTTGTATGAACCTCGGGTATAATAATATTATTTAGCATAACTTTGAAATGAAAAATTATTTCACAATTCGACAAGTAAGTCTATAGTCTTACAAGAAAAAAAAAAAAAAACACATTTGTATGATTACAGAGCTGAAATTGGCTTGTTTATTTTTGATGTGATACACGCACCGAGAAAGGAGAGTCGCCTGTGATTTTGGAGAAGAATTTGAAATCGGAATCAGTTATTGAATTGAAGTAAGGATGAATATTCAGTATCTATACCAAAGATCTTGCTATGTTGTCTGAGGAGAGTTTTGTCAATTCATCGAAGAATTCGTACAATGTGAATTCGCAAATGAGGCTGAGCAATGGGCAGGTCAAGTTTGAGGTGTTTAGGCAAAATCGAGCTAATAGGGCTTGTTTGACTCACAACCAAACACTTCTTACGATGTAGTCGAGATTTGGAGAAATATATTCACGATTCAATGATATTATTCTATGGTTTGAATTCTGATTTATTACACAAGTGACTTTCCAAGTATTGGTTTAAATACACACACACTTAAGGGTACGAATACTGACGGAATTAGAATATCCAAGATTATCACAAAATGTTATTTGTTATAAGAATAATTTGTCTTATATATATATATTTTATTTTATTGTTTTTACAATTTAATAAGGGAATGCGAAGTTCTACGTTATTTGACGATGTCAATCCACTTCAAACTTTCGCAGGGGGGCGGTTGTAGCGATTCACATGTTCTCGTCATGTGCTCGCCATCGTAAGACTCACATCATCATTGTCATCATCAGGTTCCCAACACATTGGCATCATATTTCGCCATCTAATACTAAAATCATCACTTAATAATTATAATACAATACAAATGCCTAATAGAAGTAACAGTATGAATGTTTACGAAAGCAAGTAAAAATATTCCAAGCATCCTACCTTTTTAAAATAGCAAATTACTATTCACAAAATTTTCCAACGGAAGAATTGAGCTTTATTTTAGACTGAATAAGGATCAAAATTTAGTGGGAGGAGTCTCATCGGTCACGTGCGCGTGACGCATCCGAAATGTCCAGAATGCCCAGGAAGGGGTCACAGTGTTTTAACGGAACAGTGGGTTGGCAGTCGTGAAATAGACAGTAGGGTGGTTTATGGAGATAGTTACGAAGGTCGGGGAATATTGGTATAAATAGGGACGGATTTTATAGAATTCATTCATTCTTTCTTGCAACTTCGAACGGGTAACACTGATCTCTGGCATTAAGGTACTTACTAAATACAATTCTAAGGGGAATTTCTGTTGGAATTTAGATTATTTTTCGGGATTATAATTATTTATTAAAATTTATTGGGACTTTGTTGTTTGAGAGCTATTAAGCATAATTACATGCCAGAAATAGTGTTTTGGTACATGGTTGCCAGATGAAAGATATTTAACCTTGCGGCTGTTAAACAAATATCTTTCAGACTCTTCTAATTTTATCCGAGCTAGGCATCTCGGACACTAGCCATATATAAGTGCAGTGAATTGCCTACAGATCTAGAGTAATCTATCTGGTGAATGCAAGGTCCACAGGTTGGGCATGTGGGATTTCCACACTTGTTGAAATCAGATGGACCTCCAGGTTTGGTCTCATAAACATATATATTTATATATTTGCAATATCTACACATATTAGGGCGGGTTACTCTGCGTTTCCGGTGTTTTAGCCACGCAAGGGGGGACCCACTTACACTGATTCTAGTCCAACCTCGGGTTAATCTCCCGAATTTATAGTTTAGCTTACCTAGGTCCCATACACGTTTAAATGTAAATATGAGGTTTAGGCCTCTAGTGTTTTGTACTAGCTAGGGAACAGGGTATAGAGATAGGTACACTTTAATAGGAATATTAGGATAGGGCTCTTTATCTTCCGAGCAATCGGCCATTCATCATTAACTAACATAACACCTATTCAAATTATTTTAATCTCGTCAGATACAGTAAATGCAGATGTTAACTTACTGTTTTATTAGTGTTTATGGCTCGGGTTGTCTGTAGTAAAAACAAATCTTGTATTAGTTTATAAAGAATGGGAATAGAACAACCTATTATTAGACCGAACAAATATTTAGAACCGTTAATTTTACGTCGAGATTTGTAGGAACTTTTAGTTTAACTTATTTTTTTTATCGATTATGTTTTAAGATTTGGTAAAGTAATGTTCTTATATTACTTACAACTGTTATATTGAGATGGCAACACTAAAGTGAGAAAAGTCATTACTGTCACTGTCATTAGTCAAATCACATGAAAAATGAGATGAATTTCATTTCGTTTATCCCTACAATAAACAAAAGGGATTGTAGATAATATGCTTCAGTGTTGATGAGGAAATTCTATGGTAGATTGTTGTGTAGTATGCCTAGAAATAGAAAACAAATCATTCCTTTTGCTGGATCTGGTGTCTGGAGTGTAGATTGCTAAGAATGGCCTAGGACGTTAAGCAACAAAACGAAAGTTGTATGTCCTTGTTTATACAATTCAGATCTCAGAACTTAATTAATTAGTATCACAAGGGTTGTGATGAATTTCCTTTATCAAAATAAGTCAGTCGAGAGTTGAAAGATACTTCGAACGGACACAATAGTCTTCATGATTTCAAGGATATACTACATTTATGAGCATGGTCAAACGAAAAACCAAGTTCTACAACTCAGTTGCGTATAATGAATGGAATGGGAATTCATTTAGTCCGCGAGTGAAGAGAATTCGTGTTGCTTAATAACAAATATAGATAGTAAAGATTCATAGATTCTAAATAGATCCGAGAGAGATCTTTTACTCTAAAAGAGCCTTTTAGGCCAATAAAAGATTATATCTGGCAATCATACGGCATCCAAAGAACATGGGTTTGGTGATATTTAAAATAACACACCAAACAGATTTAACAGAAATTTGTTTTATTTTTCTGAGGAACGATTTTCCCTCAATATATACACATGAAGTAACCATGTTTTTTACACGATTGCCCTTGTCACTAGACATGTTTGGTAGCCGACATTATTTATACAAAACTAAACATTTTTGGGAAAATGAGATGATAGCATAAGTATATTATTAGTATAACACAGTCTAATGATAATATTTTTGTATGCGGTCGAAGGATTTCAATAAAACTCAGAATTCTATTCACCAACAAATTACTTCTTGTTTAGACCTAGTCTACTTTAGGATATCATACTGGAACTTACTAAAAGTATGAAATCCATACCATTATTCCATATTAATTTATCATACTAAAATTATTTATTTTGGTCGGACATGAAAATTTAATATTCATTAAATTTGTAATAGAATCTTATAGTTTCAGTATCTTCAATCTATTTATAGATAAATTATGTAGTGTAGTTTCATAAAGTACAAAATTACTTGTCTACTAAACATTCCTGGAACAGACATGCAATTCCAAGAAAACAGTCTAAATTATATCTCATCTTAGAATTCTAATAATGTTTGGTTTTGATTCATATATTTATCTTTATTGTTACATAGAGTAATCTAATATATCTATAGTTTACTTGTGGACTGAATGAGTTTATATTTCATATAGAAATAATATTTAATAAGAGTAGAATATCCCATACTGAATCATGTTATAAGAACTAGATATTTTTGAAGGCTAGACTACACAGGAAACATTATATTTATATTTTGAGGATAGAAGCTAGGGTTAAAAAAGAAACAGATTACAATTTTATTAGGTTCAATTAACAAAAATGCATAGTAGTATAGGTTTGAAGGTACTTAACGGCACATCACGGCTGATCTCCTAAAAGAAACTGAGTTGCTACAACAACGTTGGGTCCTGCACATCTAGACGTTCACAACGGTTACACCGATCACATTTTTTGGCCATTAATTATTAAGAAAAGTTCAAACTCAATTGTTATAAACATCCTTTTCATATTTAGATTTGTTTAGTTGTAGGATATAGAAGACTGGGAGCTGCTGTTAAGATATTCTTAGGTAATTGTTGTAGGGTTTCCTTAGGGCTTCGTTGTAGGAGTGGAGTTAGTGAAGAGGGTGAAGCAGACGAAGGACCTGTACCTTTAGTTTAGGGCTTAGCATACATTACAATTGGCGCGCGTTCCCAGGATGTGTTTATTTAGTAGGTAGCTCGTAAGCATTACAGCGGTACCCATTATATTTTGAATTACGATTCTCAAGAATCTCTGCTGATGTGGATGGGTTCACACGCTTTCACAAAATCAAAAAAAAAAGTAATTCATTTGACCATCTCACAAGTTAACAAAGGAATACGAAGTACTAATAGGAGAATACTCTGAGCCGTGACTACGACGAATGTACTATATCTATCTATTGATATAGGGCTACATCCAAATCCGGGGAGGGATGTACGTCATGTGTCTATCAACCCGTTCGAATGCGAAATAAAAGTATTTCGTATAGCTTTAACGTTTTCGAATCCACATACGCTGATAATTAAGTTTGGGTAAAAATAAAAAAGCTTGAAACAACCACCAACAACCAATATACCTTTAGGATCAAAGGTGTAAACGCCAATTTGGGCAAAATGGCTTTTTGATGCAATTTTGATGTCTTTTTCTCTCTATTTGATATTAGTATTTGAATTAAAACTGGGAAATTCGCAAATTTATATACGCTCAATGCTTTCAAAGATTTGAAGCGTAATTGACATACATTACTATTTTACTCTTTATTTAGGTAATACAACACCCACGCAATTATTAGAAAACTTAAAAGTCGTATCCGAAGACATAAACTTAAACTTGAGTCATACTCCCTCATTATTTTATTTACATAAAAAACAAAGTTGACTCGAAATTGGTAAAATCAGGTCGTATCATCGCAACTGGACCAAAATATTGAGTACGAGTATACGCCTCTATTAATGCCGCTTCGAAAATGAAGATGACACCTACACATTACACAAACAAGTGTATCTAATAGCCTAACAACTTTAGTGTCGGTCTTGCTCAGGGATAGTGCCGCTACAAACAACTTTAGTGTCGGTCTTGCTCAGGGATAGTGCCGCTACAAACAACTTTAGTGTCGGTCTTGCTCAGGGATAGTGCCGCTACAAACAACTTTAGTGTCGGTCTTGCTCAGGGATAGTGCCGCTACAAACAACTTTAGTGTCGGTCTTGCTCAGGGATAGTGCCGCTACAAACAACTTTCATATGGTAAGAATGCATACGACATATATTTGCATTATAAAACGTCAGTAGCGATTTGTCAAGGATTTGTCATCACTTAAACTCGGATTTCTAATTCAAGACAAGACCAAAAAAACTACGACAGATACGTCACTGCCAAAATTGACAACATTTAAATGACATCAGAGTTTGTTTCTTGATTTCTTGGCTTGCACCGAATGCACAATGTTACAAGTACAATACCAGATTTTGTACCAAAAATCTCCGATGTTTAAGGTTTTATTATTTCCTCTCGTAATTATGTAATAATAAATATTTCTAGTTATTTTGTTAAAACATAGAGTTAAAGTTACCAATAAATAAATTATCTTAGCGTGTTTATAAAAGAAAAAGGAATTTACTATTGTAAAAATCCTAGTGGCAACCTTGTGGTAGTTTTTTTGGTCTTGAATTAGAAATCGTAGTTTAGGTAATCAGGCAAAATCCAAAAAGTATTTTTCCGGAATGCTGCTCAATCCTTCGTTCTTTTTCTGAAATAAATACTGATTCGATAATTGAAAAAAAAACTTGAATTTCATCACTGTGGTTGGTTTTGGCTTTATTAGTTTAATACGCAAAAATTACTTGATATTTTAGGAATATGTAGTCCTGTTTCTTCTTAGTTTACATCAGTGATATTCACTGACTTTCAACGTCAGTTACAAAAAAATTGTCGTTGCCAGTAAAATAAATTAGTACTTACAGCTAAAAATGAGCAATATGGCGTGGGCTGAAAAACACCACGTTGGGCTATAAAGTTTTTATTGTGGGTTATGTTGAAAAATAAACCATGTTTTAGTCTACTAAAATGCCACGAATTAATATTATTAGCTATGTTTTAATTTCGACATTGACTTGGTTCTTTTGAATAATACAATTTGGTAAAATAATGTGTTACTAAATGATAATCTTACCAAATCAAGAAAAATGCGAGACGCAGTTCTGTGCTAATTATTAGTTCACCAAATGAGACTATTACAAGACGTTAGTTGGGAAGTGAAAATTAGCCGAAAATGCAGTACCTACACCATTTTACTAGTAGTCTAAGATCCCTTTAAGAACGACCTTCACCGAGATGTTTATTTGATGAAATGTATTTTATATTTAACTTAATATGTCAATAAATATATTGCATATGGGTTGCCTAACAAATTTTAGTCCAGAGTATGTTTAATTAATGATTAAAATTTTTTTTTTTTAAACATTTGATTATTAGATAAATTCTATACCAATCGAAAGTATGAAGCCCATAGAATATGCAAACGTTAGGTTGCCTATTCTTTTCCCGTCACAACTATCGGGTAGCCAGGTTTAAACTGGTAAATCTATACTAGCATTTTGCAACGGTCTGATTATTGAATTGAAATTAAATAACATTAAAGATTATTTTATTATGAACACGGTGGTATAGGGTTGCCTGCGAAAAATCAGTCCAGAATTCCGGTTGTCGAATTTTGAAAAGTAAAATATTTCTGCGAGTGAATGTGTGCGACTGAGAGGTCCCAACCAAAACCATCCCATACGATAGAAGAGGACACAGCATAGCAGCTGTTTGAAGTCCGCCCATTTAAAAAAAGAGAGTGCGCATGCTATTTGTGCTTGAAAATGAAAAGGATAGCGATAGACTCGTATATGCTGTACATTATTTTGGAGTAGTTTATTATTAAAATAGAGAAATAGTTATTTAACTTTTTTTTTATCAATTAATTAATGAAATAATGAACTTTATTCTGCAAGTAGGCCACAAGGGCACTTTTACATGTCTGAGTCTATCGACATTTAACAAGAGGTGACCACTGTTGAGAAGAAACTACGAAAGATTAGATATATTAGATTTGTTTTATTCTACTACCTGTGTTTCTACTTGAATCACTTAAAATTAATGCCGTTTAAATACTTTTCACCATTGGTTAAAATTCTCCAACATTTAAAAGTATGAGAATCTCTGAACACCATGATGACGTAGGCTTGTGTCAGTCACGTGGTTCGCGAGTGTCGGAAGAGAGTACCAGGCGGAGTATATTATTATACCATGAATTTTATTGTATCTATAGCGACAATCTACTCCAAAATAATGCACATCATATACGAGTCTATCGCTATCCTTTTCATTTTCAAGCACAAATAGCATGCGCACGCTCTTTTTTTAAATGGGCGGACTTCAAACAGCTGCTATGCTGTGTCCTCTTCTATCGTATGGGATGGTTTTGGTTGGGACCTCTCAGTCGCACACATTCACTCGCAGCAATATTTTACTTTTCAAAATTCGACAACCGGAATTCTGGACTGATTTTTCGCAGGCAACCCTATACCACCGTGTTCATAATAAAATAATCTTTAATGTTATTTAATTTCAATTCAATAATCAGACCGTTGCAAAATGCTAGTATAGATTTACCAGTTTAAACCTGGCTACCCGATAGTTGTGACGGGAAAAGAATAGGCAACCTAACGTTTGCATATTCTATGGGCTTCATACTTTCGATTGGTATAGAATTTATCTAATAATCAAATGTTTAAAAAAAAAAATTTTTAATCATTAATTAAACATACCCTGGACTAAAATTTGTTAGGCAACCCATATGTAATATATTTATTGACATATTAAATTAAATATAAAATACATTTCATCAAATAAACATCTCGGTGAAGGTCGTTCTTAAAGGGATCCTCTACTATAGTGTAAAACGTGTGATCACTGCGTTGGTGTCATAATGGTTCATAAGTACACTGTACACTGTCTCTAATAATTCGAACCTTATATTACCTACTTATTCAATTCTTGAGTTTTCTTTTTTTTTGTTTTCTTTCAACAACAACTTTATTTTCCTTTCTTTCATTTAGGCGGTAATTTGAGATTATGTTATGTTATGATTAAGAGAAAAGAAATTTAAAATGGTTGTTATGTACCTAGTTAGTTTGCACTGTACTTCAGGTTATAATAATTTTGTTTAGGCAATTATTCAATAATGGCGAGACTAACGAAGACACCGCGTTGTAATGAAAAAAAAGCTAACAAATAGAGAAGATAATAATAATTATGTATATTATTGCATTATTATGCCTGTTACTTATAAGCTGCTTTTGTATACAAGTTTATTTTTATTGGTTTTTGTTTATTATTGAATATTATAAATATATTTAACTAGATAATTCAGCTTTATTTTAGTGTCCTTTGGGTAAAGAAAGTCAGTACAAAAGATATGGGTAACTTTCTTTACAGACAGACATCCATTAAGTTTTGTTTTAATTATAGCCGTTAACTACGTAAGTTGATGTTTTCCCATGTCTTTTGATGTTATGTATCTTTGTCTGTCTTGCCTTAGCTTGGCATTCACCCTCACATGAGGGGTTCTTGCACGTTTTTAAATAATATATAGGATTTATTCATTTATACAATTTATTAAATACTATTTTATTATCTTTTGCATGCAATTTACTCAATGATTTCTTTTCAATATGATACCATAAAAAAATTGCTTTATTACTTATTAATGATTGAAATTATACATTTTAAAAGACAACATTTTGTATTAATGTATATGAAATCTATGCAGAATTACTTTCTTACTACCGACATTTTAATTGTAGCTCCAATCAATGTTTAAATAAAAAAAAATGCTGTAAATATTAAATGTAACCTTACTATTTTTTGCAAAAAATAAAAGGATATTTTATTTATTTATCTTTGTCTGTAAGGTAGAAGCTTTTCTTAATTTGGGACTAGATTTTGGATAAGATTGTAAGGAATATAGATATTGTTGATTGGAGTTATATCTGCAAAAATATTTTCATTTAGACCTGACTGGTCTGAAAATTTTAAAAGTTTGTGGGCACCAATAGACAAATTCCCAAAGCGCATGTGCGGAACCCCTAGCGAAATACAACTAAGAGTACGATCATTACTTTGTTTTCCACATGTACGTATTTTTGTTGTCAAAGGATTATTAAATGTATAATATGTTTTATATTTCTTAAGTCTATGACCTCAAAGGTTTAAGTTTAAATATTTATTATTAAACAGCAGGGTGATCAGATTCGAGGCGCATGCGTTGTCGTTAATGATTTGTCGCACCCCAGCAAAATGTTTCCACAGTTTACGGACACGTGCCAGCTAGGTATCCGATTATTCCACTGAAATGAAATAACGTCCATTAAATTTGGATGAAAGTGGCCCGTGCCCCGTTTTTTAGCCATGAGTTCGCCGAAGCTCAGTGAAAGATGTCCGAGCAGCATGAGCAATGGCAAGAAACTTATAAGCAACGACTCAAAGGAGGATTCCTTGGACAATTCTGTAAGTAAAGTATTATAAAAAATAAGGATTAATCCATCATTTACTGAAAATGTATTTGCGCTTTATTAGTTAAATATCCTACTATAATATATATGCTGCAGTGAAATATACACTGCGATAATGTTATTAACTCAATTATATGTATATAAACAATCAGAGTTGATAAACGTCTTATTTTTATGGAAAAATGAATTAATGTGCAACCTTTTTTCGTTCTTAATTAGGTACTGTTAATTTACCTGTACGTATAGTTTATTTTTAAAATTATAATTGGTTTAGGTATATCCAGAATGAACGGTATAATAGAATAAATAGAATGTGTGTAGGGTTTCTATAACTATATTATGTGCCTAGCCCTTCAAAAAGTATTATAATCTTAGTACGGAAAGCGATTTACACTGACATACTGATTGACAAAGAAAGTTAGAAGTACCTACTTATGCCCAAAGTTGCATCGAAGTCTAAAGACTCTAAAGTTGATAAAAACATAGGTAAATTACATTGAAATCCCCTCAGAGTTGTGACACTTGTGACTTATTTTATCCCCTGACAGCATAGCAGCATAGCCTTGAAACGAATCAACTTGCCCTTCCGTATGACCTTGGATCTTGTTGAGCGTTCACACGATGGCCGAAATGATCAGATCGATGAAAATTTCAGGTCGCTTAGATACTACTTTAATTTTGGTCCGCTGCAGTATAAATTGAGTATGAAAAGTAAAGTAGATTTTTTGGGTGTAAATTATAGATTAGAGAATCAATAAAGTCTGAAAGACCCGGAGGCGGCGGCGCGGGCGGAGGCGGGAGTGGCGGCAAAAGCGAGGAGGACTGGCGCCGAAGGACCATCATCGTGGAGAAGAAGAACGGGAGCTACGGGTTCACGCTTCAGAGCTATGGAATCCATTACAAGAAGGTAATCATGCTCTTGAATTCGATCGCGCAATCCATATGTAATATAGGTACTGACGTAGGTAGATGATGCTCAGAATATTTTTCTTTTTTTTGCTGTTGCTTAAAGCCGTCCTGTGCTAACAGACCGCGTGCGTATGCAAACGTCATAAAATACACTCCTTGGTGATAAATAAATAAATATTAAGGGACAATCTTACACAAATTGACCTAGTCCCAAACTAAGCAAAGCTTGTACTATGGGTACTAGACGACGATATACATAACATATAAATACATATATAGATAACATCCATGACCCAAGTACAAATATTTGCCCCGGCCGGGATTCGAACCCGGGACCGCCGACTCAGTAGGCAGGTGTCTACAAACCGAGCCAAACGCGTCGTCTATACTTCATATTGTATAGTTGATTATTCCACATCTACGGATCTGTAACTCATGTTTAAACATGGTGGTGCCAATTAATGATCTAACGTAGAAATTTCGAGCACTGAAGCTTTTATATTTTTATAAAAATTATCCTAGGTATTTCATTATTAAACTCGCAACTCCTTAGTACATTTAAAGCAAATAAATTCCTAGAGTTAATCTATTATACTTATTTCATAATATCAAGGAACGCGAGTGCGACAGATAACATTCATTGCGCTATACACTATGGAAACTGAGGTAGTAAGAAGCAACATAGTCCAGTATAATTTTTTTTAACTACAGGAACAAGAAATAGAGGTGATAACATATGTGGACCACGTTGAAGCGGAGGGACCAGCGGCGGCGTCGGGCATGCGCGAGGGCGACGTCATCCTGTCCATCAACGGCAGCGACGTGGAGCGCGCCGACCACGCCGCCATCGTCGACGCCATCAACGCCTGCGACTCGCGCATGCGGATGGTTGTCATCTTCGAGGATTGCGTGCGCAAGGTGGAACTGCATCTTAAGTACATCAACATACAACGAGCCATACAAACGAAACTACGAGAACTCGAACAACTAACCGTTCGCGAAAGACAACTCTTCGACTCCAATTGGAAAACGCACAGTTTACCGTCCCAAAAGAAAAAATCGTCCCCTACGGACGTGTCCTCCGACAACGAGGAGAACAACGCGGCCGAAAGCGTTAACGGGACTTACTGCAGGCCAACGCTGTCCAGCGAAAACGTCACCGCCGCTAAACCCCCGCAGCCCAGCGTCTTTATGTACCAATACTTGGACACGCGATATGGAGCCTGCATTATACAGCCAAATATACGGACTGGCAGCTTCGTCATCACCGTTGGCTCTCCTAGGAGTAGACGGGAATGTCATCATTATGTGGTTAAAACTCCAAGTGAATGCCGTAGAGCTTCCGAGAATCATAATAATGAATACAAATCAGCAAATGGCAAACATTCAAAATCACATAGAAACAGCAATAGCCATAGCTGTACTCCGTGCATGCCCGCATATAATAATCAAGATGCTAATAGCCTCGAAGCTTATGACTTGGCCAGTCCTTGTTGTGATCCACACTGTGTGCCAAATTCTAGAAAGAAAATAAGACGTAAAAAAGAGTGTTCTAAGGAACAAAAACGTAAAGAGAAATATCAACAGGTTGATAAATCGACACAAAAGACGGACGGCTGTTCGAATACGCGGCCGAAGAAGGTATGTACATCCGGACAATGTTCGACTCGCTATCGATATTTGGCCACGGAATCCACGCAGACTAGCCAGTGTAGCCTGCAGTCATACGCCACTAGCAACGCGACTGCGCCGTGTGATAATTCAGTCTCCAGTTACAGTACTTCTTTGAGTAGTGACACTCTTTTTTGGGACAACGATCGATCTGAAGCAAAATCTTCACCAAAGATACAATACCAAAGCTCTCATCAGCACGTCAAGCCGAAATCGTGGGACAACCTTACTACCAAAGCTTTTGGCGGCTACGGCTTTGGGTACGGCTATTTGGATACGACTGCCAAACATGCCAATCGATCCAAGAGTCACGGGCGCAGTCACAGCGGACGTAGCACTCAAAGTCATCACGAGTACCAGCATCAGTCTCAAGAGAAGCATACTCACCGCCAGTGTTCAACGTCTCATCACTACCAGTCGTATAGCAGGAGTCATAGTCACTGCCCCACTAAGTCTACGGAAAGTCTTATTGTCGTGCCTAAGTACCATCTGGAAAGCAGCGGATCGGAGAGTCGCCTAGCTTGTGATTGCACAGAGACAATCGAATATTACCGCAAGGTTAGTGCTCCGAAGAGTTCTGACAATAACCATGCGGGTTATTATTCGCAACATTTTATATATCCCACGCACTCTTATAAGAAAAAAGACTCCAATGTTAGCTCAGAAATAACAAGGCTCTAAATCTAGATTCGCTATGGGGTGTTAAAAATTTAGTAGGTATATTTCCTTTATTAATAATAATAATTAACTAGGTAATTTTAATTAGAAATTTTGTACTTTGTTAAAATACTAATTGAGGATCTTAGAACTTAATGCATGTGATTAAAACTTGGCGGGAGATTATAATTCTAAATTTAACATTTGTGCCGCCAAAATGTTGTAGTTCAATCAATCATTTAAGAGATTTTAACTTGTTTACTGTTTCGATTAATAAATCATTAAAATTATTAATTTGTTTATTATCCGTGACATACATATTATTTAGGTACTTATCAGTGGCTTGGCGTGAAACAAAATCTTTGGGCAAGTGGTCGATTTAGCTCACTTTATCAAAAAAACAGGCACTATTTTCTAAAATAGGCAAGCCGATAAGAATTGGTCTTTATGGACGCCACTCCTCCGGTAGCTATCTAAACAAATAAATCCCTTAGACTTAATTTTTTTGTCAAACTACACATATATTGCAAACTAAATGCAACAGTATGCTGTGTATCTAAACCATTCATGAACAAGTGCGAGGCGGACTCGCGCACCGAGGGTTAATGCAACCGATCACGTTTGTTGTATGGGAGCCCCCTTAAATATTTATTTTATTCTGTTTTAGGGTTCCGTACCCAAAGGATAAAAACGGGACCCTATTACAGAGACTTCGCTGTCCGTCCGTCTGTCACCAGGCTGTATCTCAAGAACGGTGATAGCTAGACAGTTGAAATTTCACAGATGATGTATTTCTATCGCCGCTATAACAACAAATACTAAAAATAAAATAAAATAAATATTTAAGGAGGGCATACAACAAACTTGTTATAGATTATGGTACGGAACCCTTCATGCGCTAGTCGGACTCGCACTTGCCCAATTTTTTTTTCAGTATTTTTTGTGACAGCGGCAACAGAAATATATCATCTGTGAACATTTTATCACGGTTCATGAGATCCGCTGGTTACAGATGGACGTTACATGGAAATATATCATCTGTGAACATTTTATCACGGTTCATGAGATCCGCTGGTTACAGATGGACGTTACATGGAAATATATCATCTGTGAACATTTTATCACGGTTCATGAGATCCGCTGGTTACAGATGGACGTTACATGGAAATTAGATTTATGTCCCAAACTACTAAAATACATTTATAATATTGTTTTGTTCTTTTCAAGTATTTCAAAGTCTGGACGCACAGTACTTTAGTAAGGTGGGTGTCAATTTATATTGGACACACTATATACCTTATTTTACATATTAGTTTAAACTACCTACTCGTCTGATATTAATAAATGAGGCAGCCGATTACGGCTAAGGTGACACGGATTAAATTTTTGACAGACTTGAAAAGAGGCGATTACACTACGCTCGCGTTTTCTTCTGGTTGTACCTACAGACATTTCAACGTGAAGAAGTAACAAATACACATACAAACACTCTCACAAACTTTCGCCTTTATAATATTATTCCATATTATATTATATAGGTAGTATGATAGACAAATAATAGGTATAGTATACCAGGTATACATCTTTTTGCGTTATTGAAGTCACTTATCAATATTAATATAATCGCAGATTTTTTTGAAAATAAGGTCACATCATAATGTAAAAATGTAGTATAAAAATGCATACGGAGAAATTGGTTATTGTTATGCATATTTTATTTCTAGGACTTTCCCAGAAAACGAGTAAACTACACACGGGGTACGAGCCCATCCGATCATCCATAATGAAGAAAACTTGAAATTCGGCAACCCATTCCAATTTATAGTGGCTAGCAAGTAGCAACGCCACATACAGATGTGTGTATGCACACACACATGCTGAGAGGAAGCACAGAATCGTAGTCCAGGTATGGTTGGACAGACAGTGATCAATACAGCAATTACTTGGTCCCCCGGCCGCTAGTCATGCATTCGGGTGATTAAGTGATTCACTGCGATGCACGGGGCGCACCGGCGCAGGCGTCAACTTCCGCGGCAATGTGCAACTGGTGTTTCGACCCCTCATATCGTTCATATTCATATTTTTATAGACTAGGCCCAGACCGGTCGCAATTTTACCGACTGAAGGCTTGTTCTGGGGTACTTGTTACCCGACATTATTTGGAACTCGTACTTACTACCTATTACATCTAATGTCGAGTGTCGGGAATGTTGAGTTTTAATTTGACAATAGGTACTACGCTGGCAACATAAACAAAAGTGGTAAAAATTTAAAAAGTTGTACTTTGTTAATCTTTGTTTCAATAAATTTAAAACTTGAATAACTATTTGGCATGGACATTTATATTCTTATAATTGTATTAAATTTAATACATTATGTATAAATTTATGAAACATGTAATGTCTCATTTTTTATGTGGGTAGGTACACCACAATTTTTATTTAAGCATTACATACAAAGAACAGAGCTTAAAGAAAAATTGAAAAAGGAGCTACCTGGGGGAAGAGACCGGGAATCGAACCCGGTACCTCTGGATTGCCGGTCCAGCGCGTTAACCATTTCGCCACCCTAGCTCCAGGAAGATCTGACGAATTTTTCCTTATGCTTTGTGTGTCGATCTTTGCATTGTTTTATTTAAAAGGTTTTTACACCTTAGCGACCTCTATGTGAATACGTTAATATTCACATCTTACCGCACCACTTTACAGCGGTGACCGAGCAAGCGAGAGAGGGCGCTGTTAGTTTTATAAATTTATGAAACATATAATGTCTCGTTTTTTATGTGGGTAGGTACACCACAATTTTTATTTAAGCATTACATACAAAGAACAAAGCTTAAAGAAAAATTGAAAAAGGAGCTACATTATGTATGTATTTGTTCTCAGAATTTTATTATACTGGGGCATATCTCATCATTCCAAGATGTCCTACGCGTCAAAACATAACTGACAGGCCCATTCGAATTGTTAACGGTTTTAGAACCTATAAGTTCACGTTGCCTTATATTGTGTTCCAAAAATATTAATTATTACCTGAATAAGTAGTGGGCTAACATGACCACCAAATGGGTAGGACCACACTACCTCAAAGAAGAAGGCAAACTTAAAAACTTGGCCCTTTAGTAAATGTGGCTCAAATTTGCGACCCGAGCATGAATGAGTTGCGCCTTACACTTCATTATCTAAAAAAGTAATGACGCGCGCCAATTAAAATTATTACCACGATCCCAATTTCCATGAGTGCTAAGTATGAGTAGCATCTAACCCGCTCACTATCGCCGAAATTGGGTGGGTGAACTTATATCTAGAGCGGGTTCATCTTAGGTTGCGTGTATGGGTCAGATGGCGGACAGTGTGCCCGCGAGCGCTCCTCGGCAGAGCGTCGTCGCGCCCCAGCTCGTCGGCATGCCTGCGCGCCGCCCGTGCTCGCAGCGAGCGCCCGCGCGCGCCCACGCGACCGTAGCTACTCTACTCTTCCTCGCAACCCTCGGTTCAATATGGGCCGCACGGATACCACAGACTACGCAAGTATGACATTTTGGTTTTACAGTTTCAGTCATAGAAAATATAATTTAATCTGTCTGTGACGTTCGTTATTTCTGGAACTTATTGAGTCTTTGAATGAGATATTTTTCGTAGAATTTGCAAGCCCAGCTTAGTGCTTGTACGTGTTTTACTATACGTCAAAATTAATTCAATAAACTTAACTTGAAAAATTACTTTTTAAAGTATTAACATTTTACGCAACGGGGAATAGGTAATATCTCAGATTATTGTGCGAATGTGTATCTCTATGTATTTCAAAACTAACTGGCAATAGTGCCAATGCATTCCGTATCAACTCTGTGTTATAGAAGCTACAGTAGAGTAGGGCATAAATATAAATAGATAAATTATTTCAGTTAAGAATTGTATGCCAAGAACGGGTCAGCCAGCTATGCTTGTCCTGGCCGCTCGCTGTCGAGGATATTCAACTGGCCGAGAGGAAACTGCACAGAACACCCCCACACTACTTCTGCGGCATAAGCGGTTCCAAAACGTTACTTGATGATACGGAAATAGTGGTAAGAAAACTTGAATGTTTTTAGAGCAATAATTATACTGCCATGCGAATACATAAACAAAACATTAGTGGATCACAAAACACTCGCATTGCTCAACCAAAAAATAAAAATCTATCATAGAGTCACGGCTAGGTATGAGGACGAGCGAAGCGAGGAAGTGTTAGGATATCTTGCGAATAAAAACGTTACATCAAAGGTGTTTTATATACTAATAGAAATCGAATGAAATTATAGTTATGGTTGATAGATCCAGTGAAAATATAATATATCAATGTACAGTCCGTGAGCACGATGTTACGCGAATGTTATTATTATACTGCTGTCCCGTTTTCATAATAAAATAAGTGACACAACATTTTTAAACGTATGATGTTACCTATGTAAAGACCAACCACCAATTATGTTCCATATTAGGTATAACATTATTGCAATTAGACTATTCGTCATAATCTAAATAATATTATAGGATTTTTTATTCAATATTCATCTTTCGTTGCTAGTGCTTATAACATTTGAGGATGGGCCTCAACTTCCTCATCATCAGATCCCGACAATGGGACCACCTAAGGAGTAGGTATACTCTGTCAAATTAAAAAAAATTGTTATTGATTTAAACTTACACCATTTTCACGCATTATTATAACAAAACGGGACTTAATCGCGTTTAAATAGTGTTTTACAGACCTATTTACACAATTGGGGTAGAAATCGGTGGACATTCATAAAAAATACATGCAGTGAAACATAGAATGTCCTTCTTTTTTTAGGTCAATTAAATAACTGGTCGACACTTGTAATCGAAAATCTGTAGGTCGGTAGAGTGGACTATGCATATCTAAACGTTTCATTTCTTGCAACAGTTTTTTTACTTGTTTTTTACCTCTAGTAGTGATAGGCAACTTGTAAGTTTCCAATGTGATGCTTTCACTTAGATTTCATATTAGTTTCTGTACGTTCCAAAGCAAAACTTATTTACTCTTAAAATTTATGTAAGTTTCTTTCACATAATATATATATATATATATATATATATGTAACACAACTATAACCCAATAAAAATAAGTCTATCTAAATCTAAACTAAGTCTAAAGATGGCCCCCGTGGCATTGTACCTAAGACGCTGGCAGCATTACCACGCTGTTTCTTTATAGTTCGGTGAATAGAGACTAAAGTACTAATTTTTGATATGTTGTCTAGGATGGTTAGTCAGTGTTTAAAATGCAAAATGCACAATCCCTCCCCTCCGCGCCCGCCGCCATATTGAAAAAACCGGCACTTTCTTCATATTTTTGCTCATATCTTCCTTTAGGAGCATTTCAGCTAGAAGAAAGCTTGAACAATGTTATAGAGAGTTAAATTTACTATATTCTCCATTTTATAATTTGTTTCTAGGACAGATAGTTACGGAGATATGCACATTTAAAAAAACATAAAAATTCGCAATTTCCATCTCAAAAACAAACTTCTGGATTATAAGTATCTTCGTTTAGGAGCATTTTAGCTTAAACAGAGCTCGGGTAATGTTGTAGAGAATTAAATGTACTAAAATTAACATTTAAAATTTTGTTTCAAGGACGGTTAGTTACGGAGATATGCACCTTAAAAAAACTGGAAAAGTCGCATTTTCCGGAAATTTTACAAAATTCTTGGTTTAGAACGCTGCCATTCAGTTACGTACTAGTCTAGCACAAATTAAAACATGTGGAAAATATAATTGCTTATAAAATTCATGTCCATTTTTTTTTACTATATTTTTTACATATCTCAGTAATTAGGTATGTGTCCTAGAAACAAAATTTTAAATGTAAATTATAGTAAATTTAAGACTACAACATTGCCCAAGCTCTGTTCTAGCTAAAATGCTCCTAAACGAAGATATAATCCAAAAGTTTGTTTTTAAGTTGGAAATCGCGATTTTTTTATTTTTTTACGTTTTTTTAAATGTGCATATCTCCGTAACTATCTGTCCTAGAAACAAAATATAAAATGGAGAATATAGTAAATTTAACTCTCGATAACATTGTCTAAGCTTTCTTCTAGTTAAAATGCTTCTAAAGGAAGATATGAGCAAAAATATGAAGAAAGTGCCGGTTTTTTCAATATGGCGGCGGGCGCGGATGGGGGGGAAATAGTGCATTTTAAACACTGACTAACCATCCTAGGCAACATATCAAAAATTCAAAACTACCGGACCGTTTGTAAGGTTAAACTCCTTTATTAACTAGATTATTAACTTACCAATTGAAAATTTCACATAAACCAACCGTTGCTAAGAAACGTAAACGGTCCTGGGTTCGAACTGGGATTCGAAGTGCAAATATTTGTGTGATGTATTCGTAGGTTTTATCTATTTCTGGGTCATGCACGTGTATTTTTCTGAGTATAAAACACGTCTAAAAATTAAAAATAAAAAGTTGAGCTCCAAAATAAAATGGTTGTATGATATAAACATATACCAAGCAAAACAAATAGCAGATATTAAAATAAATAAAACTGAAAAAGAAAACCGACCAAGAGCATGTCGGTTCCGTAGTTGCTCATCCTTCACAATAAACTGCTGTTTTAAGCCCGAGGTTTACGTTAAGAAATGTTTTAAGCTCTATAAAAAGGTCGTAAACGCCCTAGAAACTGTAATCACTTATTACCTTCTGGAAGTCAACTCACGACCTTTTAAAGAAAAAAATAAGAAATTTGGCGATAACTCAAAAACGGCTCGACCGATTTTGTTCAATATAGTTTTCATTGAAAATACTTATAAGGCCTCGTTAACATGAATTTTTCCGATTTTTTTGACGCGTGGTTGAAAAGTTAGAGGGGGGGGGGGACACTTTTTTTTTTGTTTTTGCAGCGAATATTTACAAAACTGCTGACTTTATCAAAAAATAATGTTAGAAGACCCCTATTATTTTTACAAGACCTATTCAACAACACCCCACACACCAGTGTTGAAAATAAAAAAAAATTCACCCCCACTTTAGGTGTTCGAGAGGTACCTACCCGTTTTTTTTTTTTTTTTTAATTTTTTTACCGTTCTTTCGGCGATATACATACACATACTCATACCAAATTTCAGCTTTCTAGTACTAATGATCACGGAGCTAAGCCGCGGACGGACGGACGGACGGACGGACGGACAGACCCGACATGGCGAAACTATAAGGGTTCCTAGTTGACTACGGAACCCTAAAAAGGGACGCAGCTTGACGTGGTCTCGAACTGCTGTCCATCGTTTAACAACCGGGTACGGTAATCCCTGGGCCTCGCGGCTACTGCCACACATTGTCGAATTTCCGATTATATTTTAATCCGCTCTACTGATGTCAGAGCAGCGGAAATGTTACATGAAATTTAAATGAAATTTATTCCGGAACATTTCAGTCAGAAACGTTTCCTGTTAATTATGTAATTTTCAATAGTTTAAATAATTCATCGTTAAGGAGATATATGAAATGTTTCAGTTGCCCATCGCTACTTCTGACTATTTGCGCGTTTTATACGGAAACTTTTTTTAATTAATGTTTGTATTATTTACAAAAAATTATGATACTAAAGTCGCAAAAATAATTGGTCGATAAATTGGGTGAAATAATTTTCTAAATTGATATTTTAGAACAAGGCTTGGGGCCTATAAACCAAAAATATTACTTATTGTATGACATCCCAAATATTGCACCATATACTTAGAATAGAAACTTTTTTCCCTTTTGTCTTATCCTATCTGGAACGGAATATGCATAGAGTCATAGTTAGTTACTCTACCGGTTAAATTCGTTGCCCGGTAGTGGCTATTGTTTTTTAAAAAAATCACTTAAATTTCTTTCAACTTAAACAATCACCTACTCTTAAAATGTAGAGTTCAAGAGAGACCACCATTTGTAGCCCACACCGAGAGCACGGGTGCCCACCATTTGTTACGCACGGGCGATATGGCTGCACTTTTGAGCACCGGAGCAGTTGAATAACATCCAATATACTAAGCAGATTAGGTGAACTGAAATTATACAAAAATTGTAGTAGACAAACTAGTATTTATAGAAAATTAAATTATACTAGTTGAATAATAGATACAATGAAATTAAATTATATATACACGATGATTTTTAATCGGTGATCAGGAGTAGAAAAATATTAATATTTAGCTAAAATTAAACTTGTGACGTGTTGCGTTGCGTTACAACTCGTTCTAGATAACTTTTTGGACTGTCTGGTTAGGTACACACTCGATCTTAAAAATTGACATTCAAATTCAAAATTATTCTAAATTCCACACTTGTCCGTTCCATGTCTAAAAGCTTCATTCTATTCAGAGCTTTCGAGCTGATCAGATACCTACAAGACGATTTTAATCCTGCTCATCCTCAATTCCTTATACTTAAGCATCAGTCTATAGCTATGTATCCAAAAGTTTAACTGTGCTATTGTGCTGTGAAATCTGAAGTTCTAATTGCTGGATTGTGTCGGATACAAATATATAATTAAATAAAAGACAAGGCACGTAAACGTAAGTTTCCCATGTATTTCATAACCGTTATAATGTCAATATCGCTTAATTTAAATCTAGGAACTTAAGTCTGAATCTGCTTGTTCGCAGGTGCCTTTATTAATTAATATAATAAAATATCTGCTTCTGCCCTGTCTCCTGTCTCTTCCTCCGTTCCTGCCTTCCTACTTTACCACCACCCGGTCCTCAACGTGACAAACTTAATACGCGAGGTCCCGCGCAATTACCTCACTGTTAAATTAATTAAAAGTTAAAACATAATTAAAACTAATAACCACTAGATACAGTACGATTAAAATCAGTTAACACTTCGGCCAACCTCGGTAATTGTCGTGAATCCCTCATCTCTCACATAGAGTTATCAATTTACAGATATGACCGATTTACAAAATTCTTTTCGTATTTGATAGGGTATACTTCCGAGATGGTCACATGTAAATTTTATCAAAATCGGTCCAGCAGTTTATGAAATATCAACAAAAATCGGTTGAAATCGGTTTTTTAAATTTTTTATTTGGTGATTATTATTAATTATTAATCCGACGTAATATCGTAGGTACTACTTACATCAAACAGTAAAATATTGACTTATATATGTTTTTATATGTATATTGTATACCTACAAGAATGTTAAAATTCATGTCGCTTCTGCATAATAAATTTCTTAGGTCTACCGGTTAGTAATGTCATCTTGGCAGGTGCTATACATTGCGTTTATGATACTTCAAATTGAATGCTACTTAAAAGAAATCGCGGTAATGTATTTCGTGTCATTTCCGTCTCCGGATTTAGGCGATGATACCCGAGAAAAGCCGAAGTGTTAACTGATTTTAATCGTACTGTACATGGTCATCCTACATAAATTATTGAAGTACTACATAAATACCTACGTCAAGTGTCATCGCTTTGGCGGGAAATTTTACGAAATTTTACGAAATTTTGTACGATTTTGTTTATGTAATGACAATGACAAGTCATTACTCATAATTTGTCATTCCCATTAAATTATTAAAGAGGTTGTAAGCACACCGATACAGATTAGTTCGGTGACAAGGAATTTAAGACAAAATTGGTTTCAAAATAAAAGTTTGTTTTCATGTAATTACGACTTCAACGTGACCGCCATCAATTACTGAGTTAGAAAAGTTGGTACCTGATCACCGATAAAAAATCATCGTGTATATATATAAAAGTTAGGCAATATGAAAATTAGACATAACATGATTATGCCAAATATCATTTAATCAAGGTTATTTAAGACAAAATTGAATTAAGTACCTAAATTAAAATAAGCCAAAAACAGACTAAACAAATATTTTAATTATTTCATAAAATTACGTCCAACTAGTAGTAGTATTTAAGAGGCCTTATTCCTTTTAAAATGCTGATTGTTTAGACAATTTTCTCTTTGGTGAAACATGTTTCTTAACGCATTATTGATGTTACGACGTAGAACAGGGCTATTGGGATTTATTGGTATAAATTTAAAACCTACAGTTTGAATTTTTCATTGATAATTTTTGTTTCAAAAACTACACGAAATTTACAAAATTCACGCGGTAAATTAGTTTTTTAACTTATTTTCGACTGCACGCCATGAAGGCATGAAATATTTAGCTATGTTACTACCTACAACTCGGGGAAAAGTTATTATTTACTTTAAAAAGTTGGTTGAAATTATTAATATATTTGTCATAATATGAAAAAAATTTTTTTAAAAGGAATAAGGCCTCTTAACCCGCCGGCTCCATATTACAAGACTGTTATGTTTTCAGGGTAGTTTAAATTAGAATTCGTGTCAAAAGTGGAATATAGAATCCTGTAACATTTAAGCCAGCGAACTGGTAAAGCTTAACTGTTAGATGTAAAAAATAAAATGGACTGATTTAAAACAATTATTTTAAGGATATACCTAATGTCATTGTGATTAAATTAACTCGAATGTTGTATCTTGGCTTGTGACCTGAATTTAGAGATGGACGTAGTTACCTACATTAGGGGCCTTATCAAAACTTGAGCAGCTAATATTAAATTTGTAGTAGTTATATTATTTTCGTGAGTATGTTTACACACGTCACCCACATAATATAAAAGTAAAATATACCTAATTAATAAAATAAACATAAAAAGTGACAACTCTACCAAATAATAAATTATTGCTATAAAAAAGAAAGTTCTAGAATTAATAAGAAAATATAGACTTGCTTTCTATATTTATTAAGAACGGAAAATAAAGCGATGGTAACGATTGTCACGCGATAGCTACACTCACGGGTAGGTACGGGTAGCAAAGTAAAGACACGAATATGAGTGCGCGACTAGTGCTTTAGGTAGGTAGGTATACCTTGGTTTTCATACCCGTAGGTACCCGTAAGTCTTAAAATATATTGGTCTACGCACTGTGCACTGCCTGCTCGAGCGCTTTCGTGCATAAGCAAAAAATGTCTACCTCAATGAATACGTAATCTTGAAGAATTTCCTTGATCTTCCACAATAACTCTGTGCGAGCGTTTGAACTATTCCCGCCTATTTCTATTTCATCACTTGATATTCAATAATAGCAAAATACTTAGTACCTATTCTTAAAGACTATGTATGTCGTATAAACTTAAATATAAATTGGGTCAAATTCTGTGACGCTAGGCGTAGGTATCTATTTAGGTTAAATTCCGTTCCACTAAGTATACTTATCATATTTGTTTCTGAATCTTTAGGATATTTCAATTCACGATCCTTCCATTTCATCGCTACTGGGTCATATATTTTTCCTTTCGCAGAATTTCCAAGTCGTAGAAAACCTTTCTCTCGATCCCGTGAGAATTTATTCATGATTGTTGAGAAAGTGATTGTAATTATTGACCTAGCGAGCGAAACGTCTCAGCCGCGGCTAAAGGCCACGCCAGGATTAGCTAAATGCTACTGCCCCCCAGCGAGTTTTAGCTTGTATTGTTTTAATGATGTGGCTTTGTTATAATATGCAAAATTTCAGCCCCCCAAAGTTTTTTTGTAATAAAAAGTAAATAAGTATTATATTTTTGCATAGGCAATGGTTACTAATAGAAATTCACGTCAACAAAAATAATTACAAGCCAAAACTCGCTAGGGGCATAATTCACTTAGCTGATAAATCCTGGCATGGCCTTTAGATTGTATGTCATGTGGCAATCGCCTACAGGCCACATTTCTCAACAAATTCTCGTAAAACGTTGGTCCGATGAGTATATAGATTTCTTAGTCTTTCGAAATTTTCCTAAATGGCAGAGATATTAAGCGGGCTAATACGTTAAGATTTTTTTTTCGAAGCACTCGTATATTTGACCGAGCGAGCCAACATTTTCTTTTTTGTGTCCGGATGTTCGGATTTCCGGCTGTTCTCGCCTACACGCCACATTTCTCAACCGATTCTCACGAAAACTGAAAGTATAGGTGTATTAAAATATTTCACCTTTAAAGTCGCAAAATAAAAAAGAAACCCAGGTTCAAAACTCGTGCTGTCAAAAATAGTAAAAAAATCTGTTTAACTAAAAAATGCAAAAAAGATAAGTGTTAGGGCGACTGATCTTCTCACCTGATGATGTATCGCGTGCCGATTCGAAACATGTCGAGCGTTATTCGACTTCTACGACGTGATTAAACCCGTTTAAATATTTTTATCTATCCAAATATCATAAACCCTCCATGGTGCGTTCAAGAACCGCACATTATGACCACCATAAAAATAGACTGTTTTATTAGAACAAATTTCTTATCTGTGAAAATGTTATTATTGCTAAATAATAACATCGATTTCGATTATATTATTTATTCAAATTTCGAACATCTTTGAAAAACAAAGAAATTTGATTTGACCTCTATTCTAATATCAGTCGAGATGACGTTTAGTTCGAAATGAATTGTCAATTTGTATCAAATTTGACAAATGTCGCACGTAAGTAAGATATCGAACGATATGATAGTTGGGGCCAACTCTAGTTTGTCTCTGAATAAAAAAAAACTATGACAGCTGCCAGAAAACTCCATTACCGGGTAATACTTAGTCGTAATGTGCGACTCCTGAATGCATTATGGAGGCCTATGATATGTGGCTATAGATAAAGTAGTGTATGTAACTGTACATAATTAGGCATTAAAACACTCGTGTGATGTTATTATGAAACTTGCCTTCGGCGCGTTTCATAAACCCACACTCGTGTTTAATACCCTTCATTATGTACAGTCACATACTATAATATGTCTGAGACTCACGGTAGTTTTCTAGTATAGGTTTAAAGAATTTCTTCGAGTCAGTTCTTCGATTTCTTCCAGAATGGTGGATATGGGGGTTGAAAGGTCCGCCATTTGAAAACAATCTCGCGAGGTCTACAGTAGACCAGCTCTCAGAGCCACTAGTATAGAAATTACCAGCAAATTCCCTCGTTAGTGACGTCCCATGTTTCGGACGGGTTAGCTAATAAATTTGATTATATTTTAAAGATAAAGTTCTCTTTGCCAAGGCTGGCCTTATTGCCTTGACCTTTTTTGTCACCCAGTTTCCGTTATCGTAAATAGGCCAAACATTACTTGATTGGGGTAATGAGTTTCTAGTAAGACAAAAGTACGCGTTTTACAAGGTTTCGATACAGAGGTCATGATCTTACAACTATATTAGGAAATGTCAGCATTACCATACGCCCATCAGGGATATGAATACAATTACATACATAATTGTCGTTGAAACCTTTTCGATAGTGTTGGACGGTAATCTGATAAAGAATACTAAAATTAACAATTAGATTAACCACATTTCACTTATTGTTGGGCACGATCGATTGGTTTGTAAGCAGGTACTCCGCCTCGTAGACTAATGCTAAATAATGTCATAAGACATATTTCTATAACTTTCGCATTTTTATCATCAGACCACTTCAGCGGGTAATGAAGTTACGGTGGTAACGTGTAAGAGCATAGTACAACAACCAATGGGAGATATAAGCGACTGGAGCTTGAAACATCGAAAAGGACTTAGACAGCGCAGGCAAGCTCCCTACAGGGGGCGGTTCCGAGGACAGACTCAATCTCAATATTTGGCCATCGATCAAGGAAGTGGCAAGGATGAAGGAAAGGCAGAGGCAATATCTGCAGCCGATACCTCTAAAGCTGTTGTTAGTAAGTATCTAATGTAAAAGGTATCAAGTACTTACCTGTAATGTTTATTTAATTTTAATGTTTGCTGCCTGTCGGTTTGACAAAACTAAACTTATTGAACATTTTACATACGGAAATAAGTGCATAAGCATTCACATTTACCAAACATTAATTTACAGGTGGTAGGAGCGGTATGGGGCAAGCTCAAAGTCAGTCAATGTATGACCCCAGTTGCGACGAGTGTGTTGACCGCCACGTGCCAGGCGCAGAAAACTTGAGGCGTCCAACAGGTGAAAATGGGGGAACTGGTGGCACTTGGAGCAGGCCTGGTGTACATGGGGACAGGCCAGGAGGCAGCTCTTGGATCTCGCAGGATGGAAAACCAGGTAGTCCAGGGGGAACTAATTGGAACACACAAGGGGGGCCACCAGGAAGTCAGGGCGGAGGACCAGGTAGCCCGGGAGGTGTACCAGGCGGAGGGACTAACTGGAATACCCATGGTGGACCACCAGAAAACCAGAGCGGAGGACCAGGTGGCCCAGGAGTCCTACCAGGTGGAGGAACGAATTGGAATACCCAAAGCGGACCGCCGGGTAGCCAGGGCGTAGGACCTCGCGGCCCGGGAGGCCTACCAGGCGGAGGCTCTAACTGGAATACACAAGGTGGACCTCCAGGAAGTCAAGGAGGAAGACAAGAAATCCCAGGAGGCGGACCAGTCGGAGGAACTAATTGGAATACCCATGGCGGACCACCGGGAAGCCAGGGCGGAGGACCAGGTGGCCCAGGAATCCTACCAGGCGGCGGGGCAAACTGGAATAATCAAGGCAGACCTACAGGTAGTCATGGCGGTGGGCCAGGTGGCCAAACAGGTCCACCAGGTGGAGGAACGAATTGGAATACCCAAAGCGGACCACCGGGAAGCCAGGGCGGAAGGCCAGGTGGCGAGGCAAGCCTACCAGGCGGCGGGGCAAACTGGAATAATCAAGGCGGACCTCCAGGTAGTCATGCCGGCGGACCAGGTGGCCAAGTAGGTCCACCAGGTGGAGGAACGAATTGGAATACCCAAAACGGACCACCGGGAAGCCAGGGCGGAAGACCAGGTGGCGCGGGAAACCTACCAGGCGGCGGAGCAAACTGGAATAATCAAGGCGGACCTACAGGTAGTCATGGCGGTGGGCCAGGTGGCCAAACAGGTCCACCAGGTGGAGGAACGAATTGGAATACCCAAAACGGACCACCGGGAAGCCAGGGCGGAAGACCAGGTGGCGCGGGAAACCTACCAGGCGGCGGGGCAAACTGGAATAATCAAGGCGGACCTCCTGGTAGTCATGGCGGCGGACCAGGTGGCCAAGCAGGTCCACCAGGCGAAGGAACTAACTGGAACAGCCAAGGCGGACCATCGGGAATCCAGGGCGGAGGACCAGGTGGCCCGGGGGGCCTACCAGACGGAGGGACTAACTGGAATAATCAAGTTGGACCTCCAGGAAGTCATGGCGGCGGACCAGGTGGCCAAGGAGGTCCACCAAGTGGAGGAATCAACTGGAATACCCAAGGCGGGCCACTAGGAAGCCAGGGCAGAGGACCTGGTGGCTCAGGAGGCCTACCAGATGGTGGTACAGGTTTCCCAGGCGGGAGCACAAACTGGGGGATACAAGGCGGACCTCCTGGTTCACAAGGCGGAGGACCTACCTGGAACCAACAATCAGGCGTATCTGGAGGGCAAGGACCATCAGGAGGAAGACCAGACGGTGGTAATAATTGGAACAATCAAATTCAACCGCCAGGTGTACAACAGAGACCTCCATCTACCGGCGTCAATTGGGGTAACAATCAAGGTGCACCGTTCGTGCCACCGTTCATTGGTAAAGACTGGTCACTCATCACAGGATCCTTACCGGGTGCCAAACAAGGTTCAACGTATTTCTGCTGCGTAGTGGGACCAAATCCACCTCAGTACATTGGAACAGGCGGCGATGGGTCTGGCAACGGTAACACACGTCCGACTGTATTTAATTTGGGACCTGGCCAAGCAGAAGGCTCTGGTCAAGGTCCATCAGGCGGAGGATGGAATGGACAAACGAGAGCGCCGGGCGGTTCTGACAAATGGCCCGCGGGTCAAGGTGGAGGTCCCGGTGGAGGATGGAATGGGCAAACAGGACCGAGCGGTCAAGGAGGATGGCCTGGAGGACAAGGGGGTCCTTCAGAGGGATGGAACGCACAAGGAGGCCCGTCAGGCGAAGGTTGGAATGTGCAAGGACAAACGCCGGGGGGTCAAGGCGCACCGTTAGCATGGCATGGTCAAAGTGCCCAAGGTGTAAGGTCTGACGGCGGCCCTTCAGGTTGGACCGCACATGGAGGACCGGGAGAAGGTAGTCCTGGCGGCGGATGGAATGCACAAGGCGGTACTCCAAGTGGTCCTGGAGGGACAGGTTGGCAAGGTGGCCCGTCAGGCGGCGGAGGATGGAGCGCTCAAGGGGGTGGGCCGAGCGGTCAAGGACGAGGAACTGGTGGACAGGGAGGCCCTTCTGATGGAGGAGGATGGAACGCTCAAGGAGGTGGACCGAGTGATCTAGGAGGAGGACAGGGAGGCCTGTCCGGTGGTGGATGGAATGCACAAGGTGGGCCAACTGGTCAAGGAGGAGGCCCTGGTGGACAAGGAGGCCCTTCAGGGGGAGGGGGATGGAACGCACAAGGAGTTGGACCAACTGCTCAAGTAGGAGGACCTAGTGGACACGGAGGCCCTCCAGGCGAAGGAGGATGGAACGCACCAGGAGGCCGACCAACTGGTCAAGGAGGAGGATCTGTAGGACAGGGAGTCCCTTCAGGGGGAGGATGGAACGCAGAAGGCGGTGGACCCACTGCTCAAGGAGGACCTAGTGCACACAGAGGCCCTCCAGGCGAAGGAGGATGGAACGCACAAGGAGGCCGACCAACTGGTCAAGGAGGAGGATCTGTAGGACAGGGAGGCCCATCAGGCGGAGGAGGATGGAATACTCAAAGTGGACCAGGTGGTCAAGGAGGATGGAATGCACAAGGAAGTGGACCGAGTGGTCAAGGAGCAGGACCTACTGGACAGGAAGGCCCTACTGGCGGAGGAGGATGGAACGCACAAGAAGGTGGCCCGACTGTTCCAGGATCGGGTGGACAAGGAGGACCTTCAGGAGGAGGATGGAATGCAAAGGGGGGACCGGGTAGTCAAGGAAGAGGACCTGGAGGACAGGGAGGCCCATCAGGCGGAGGAGGATGGAATGCACAAGGTGGACCCGGCGGTCACGAAGGACCTTCCGGTGGAGGAGGGTGGAATGCACAAGAAGGTGGGCCTAGTGGACAAGGAGGCCCTTCAGGTGCGGGAGGATGGAACGCACAAGGTGGTGGTCCTGGTGGCCAAGGAGGCCCTGCAGGTGGAGGAGGGTGGATTGCGCCAGGAGGTGGGCCCAGCGGTCAAGCAGGTGGGATGGGACAAGGCGGTCCTTCAGGAGGAGGCGGTTGGAACACACAAGGTGGTCATGGAGGTGGACTTAGTGGACAAGGCGGAAATGAGAATATGGTAAGCAATTGTGGGCACATATTAACAGACTTCCACATGAAACACAGCCTGTCTTATTAAAGTAGAATAATAGTCCAATACGGGAATGGTGGAATTACCCTTCAAACTAAAATAATTCGCTTTGTACGGTTTTTTTTATAAGTTAACAAGGTTACATTGAGTACTATTTATTGGGTATGAACTTTTTCTAACGGATCTTGAGTGTGCATTAGGTATAAAAAAAGTTTTTGTAAGCATCCTCTGTAAATCTTAGAAAAAAATATTCAAATGCATTTCTTGTGCACTAGGGCATCGCATTTTACTGTTTTAACATTTCGTATTATTTTCTAATAGTAGAGTTGTTAGTCCGCTGTTTTCTAACATAATTGTGCGCATCGGGTTACAAGCATGAAATTTTTATCACAGATAGAGTGTTCCTTGGTGATTATTTTCAGATGTGGAGGGAAGTCAGATTCGTCCCCTGTGAGGCGGGAGAGCGGAGTGAATAGGGCCAAGTATCCCTCTTTTATTTCTTTATTGCTGGTCAGTGAAGTCTACCAGGACGTGTTTGGTATCGTTTCCGTGTAAAACAAATATCAGAAATTAATTTTTTATGTTATTTTTGTATAGTTCTATATAAAAATATGGGTGTAATGGCTGAAAAGGTAAAAATCACAACAGGTTTCTTTATTCAGTGAGGTAAATTAGTTCAATTTCGTGAACAGTTTCAAATTATTATTATTATTTCAAAAAGCTCATTTAATCTGGTTTCTAAACATATATGCATGTTGAACACTTCTCATACAAACAGTAGCTTAAAATATATCTTTACGTCGGCGTTACCAACGTTATTCTCCGAACGCATCCTATTTCGCTTCATTAAATACATTAAATAATGATTATTAACATGCTTTTACACATAATTTTTACTATATACGTCCTAGAAAAACAAATTAATGTAATTAAAACAAAATATTTTTTTGCTAATGTATCACGAGCACACGGGCTAATCTCAACATCAACAATTTATTTAAGTTACTGTTTGTATGAAAAGTGCCCAATATGTATATATTTTTAGAAACTAGATTAAATTTGCTATTTTGCTATATTTTTCTTAGTTGTAAATATTTAGGAAATATAACTAATTTATCTCCCTGAATAAAAAAAACTTGTGATTTTTACAATTTCGGAAATACAACCATATTTTTATATGGTACTATAAATAAATAACATAAAAAATGAATTCCTGATATCTGTTTTACACGAAAACGACACCACACAAGTCCTAGTAGCGTCATCTGATCAGTAATATAAAAAGAAAAAGAGGACTCCTTTGTCCTATTCACCCCGCTTTCCCGCCGCACAGGGGACGAATCTGACTTCCCTCCACATCTGAAAATAATCACCGCAGAATACTCTATCTGCGGTAGAAATTTCGTGGTTGTATCCCGATGTACACAATTTCGCGACTTACCAAAATGTACTAGAACACGCAGGCTAAGCTTAATATCAACATTTTTTTTTCAAGATATTTTTTGTATCAGATGTGCCCAATATGTATACATTTTTAAAAACAAGATTAAATTTGTTGTTTAGTAATATTTTTTTAAATTTTAAATATTCAGGATAGATAACTAATTTATCGTTCTGAATAAAAAAAACTTGTTGTGATTTTTACCTTTTCGCCAATAAACCCAAATTTTAATATGAAACTATTCCTAAATAACATAAAAAATTAATAGCTGATATCTATTTTACACGAAAACGATGTCGCACAAGCCCTAATAGCCTTTACTGATCAGTAATAAAAAAAAGAAGAAGAGCAGTACTTGGTCCTCTTCACCCCGCTCTCCCACCACACAGGGGACGAATCTGACTTCCCTCCACATCTGAAATTAATCAACGTGGAACGCTCTATGTGTGGTAAAAATTTCATGCTTGTAACCCGATGCGCACAATTTCGCGGCTTAGCAACTCTACTATAACAGTTTTATCGAGAGATTATGTTAGCGCAATACGAAACGAGTGAAAAAATAATAAATCCCTTAAAAAAATAACAAGTGACTTTTAGCAACTAAAATGTGTTTAAAACGATGATAAGTAATGTCAGATTTAATTTATAATAAATTTTGTGATCTAGATAAAGATTTAAAAATTCAATTGCTTATGTAAAATGAAGTGACGAATCTATTATAATTTAATATTATTTTCACTCGTTTCGTATCGCGCTGGCATAATCTCCAAAACTGTTAGAAAATAATACGGAATGTTAAAACAGTAAAATGCGATGCCCAAGTCAGTGCATAAGAAATGCATTTGAATAATCTTTTCTAAGATTTACAGAGGTTGCTTACATAAACTTTTTTTATACCTACCAAACGCACACTCAAGATCCGTTAGAAAATGTTGCACTTGTAAATTATTGAAGTTCAAAACCCTTCGTGTATCGGTCTATATTACATATATTACAAGCTTTTTCTTTATATATATACATATAAAGCCTGACCAGAAATATATGATGATGCGCCATATTGCGGAATTTCACTGGAACTAATTTCTTACACTGGCAATGATTTTATGATGGATTGTCAACAATGAAAATGTCATTCGTGGTGGTTTCTTCAAAAGACATATTTAAAAATATCGATAGAAAATGCCGAAAATCATTCACAGTCGTGACCGTAATATTATAAATAAAGTCTACAGGTGTTTACTACCCGAAAAACAGTCAGGAAAAGAGTGCATTTCATTACATGATATTACAAGGTTAACATAGTGGATTTGACAGGTATTTAAACTAATGTCATTATAGTGAGTTGCGATTGGTTGCAAAATTGTTGCCATATAAATCTTATAAATAGCGCCCTTTTGACAATCGTCATATATTTTCGGTCAGGCTTTACATATAGCAATCCTACCGAGTTCGGGCTCTTTAGAATTGTATCAGTGAGCATTTGATGGATATGCAAAGAAAAGTACAGTCGGCTATAAAAGCTTGTCACTAAAATGAAATTTTTGACACAAACTTATTGTACATATACCTATTGTGTTCGTGTAGACGGGACATTTGGGATCTATATATATCTAAATATGTACGCGAATTTTCATACCTACCTCATGATTGATGAGCCAACGCATGAAGGCGGAACTATAAATGTATTTTTTTTTTGACGTATAAGTACTTAGCCATCATTATTTACTTATAATTTTTCATTTCAGATTCCGGGTGCTAATGGAGACCAAGGTATGACATTACTTTTAACCTAAGTATATTTATTACAATCTTTATAAAGAATATTCTTCACAAAGAAAATTTACTTACCTAAATATACCACGGTTTCCTCAATATACCACGGCGTTCACGGCTCAAACCTTTCCAGGTACAGAAAACTTATTGTTTGTTTTAGGTCCGCCGCAAAACGTGATTGATCCAAATTTCGTAGCAGCAGAAGGAGATGACTCCCAAGCCGAATCGACTATAACACAAAATGCAAATGGAACCATGGCCAGTGCATCTTCGAACGGAGGAAATGATAAAGGGCGGGCAAAAACACAAGTTAGTGGCACATATGCGGGCAGCGGCACATTCTCAGCACAAGCGGAAATAAGTGATGAGAGTAAAGGAGCACAAAGTCAAGTGTCTGGAGGAAAACACGGCGCCATCAGTACTGCTCAAGGACATAGCCAAAATAGTAAATCACAATCAAATGTTAACCTTGGTTCGGAAACTGGCTCGTTAACCTCGGGGGCGCAAAGTGATGGTGTAATGCATTCGTCAAACACACAAGTCCAGGGTGGAGTTAAAGGCGGGTCAGCGGAGGCCCAAGCTCGGGGCCCAGGAAGCACATCATCTCAGGCCCAGATTGGTTTTACTCCATTTAAAGACACCGATAGGGCACAACACGATTTGTTCAAAACTCCATTTGTAGGCTCTGGCAAAGCTTCTTCTCATTCTAATGGACGAATTGGTGAATCACAATCACAACTGGAAGGCACTTTCAAATATGGTATCAAGTATACTGGAGCAGCTCAATCTGGAGCTAGCTTGGATAAAGATGCGGTATTTGCCAGTCGACTCCCTTTCAACAAAATAGACGTCTTTGATAAGAGCGATGTTAATATTAATGTCGATGACACTGAAAGGCCAACAGAAGTAACGCCTTTACCCCTACCCGACATCAATGATATTCAAAATAATATTATTGTGAATGCTACTGATAAACCGCAGGATAAATCTGAAGGCAGGTTGGGTCCTCATACCCATCTTGATCATCATATATCAGGCAACGATAACAGGGTTGCTCCTACTAGCCCGCCCCCAGCGGGTAATACAAGATCATTCCAAACATCAAACACTGAAAATAACCCTGATTTCGATTACACGAGCGATAAAGAAGATAATCCTCCGGAAGATTACGACGCAGACGGTAGTTTTGGGGCGGAGGGAAGTGATCCGGTCGATGGAGAATATAATTACGATGATTTTGGAAAGGATACCGAGACGCATCAATCTCTTCATAGTCCGCGCAGAAAAAGTTTTGAAGTCAAACAAAGTACTGGAGGTAATACACAGCACATTGTCTTGGGCGCCCTGAATGGTCAAGACGCAGTTATAACGCAACGAAATACTAACCAACGACCCGATGAAAGCAGGATTTATCAGCCCGGAGAGAGCGTCCCAGGAACGGGAGGCTATACCATACCGGCCGGATTTACGGGCAGCGTACAGTCAGTGGCATCCAAACAAAATACTTACGCTATTGGTTCGAGACGATCACCATCGCAGGCTCAAACAGTGTCCTTAACTCCCGGAAGCGGTAAAGTGAAGTATGTGTATCCCAATCCGAATGTATCTCCTTACGGAAAATACATCGCTCCCAAAGACTTAAGATCTTTTTCGAACAATAACAATAAAGACGACAATAATAGATACGTTTCTGTATCAAAGACTGTAACAGGTGCGTTAGACAGCGAAAATAATATAAAAAAGCAATACTCTCATACTTATTACACTAAATCTTCATCTTGTGGGTACTTCACGTTTACATGTACTATGGTCAGTGGGTCTAATGGACGAAAAAAAGTATGCAAACCAAAAATCCCCACCAACCCCGACGGGACCCCTATGAGATGTTGAAGATATTTCTTTATAGGGCATAATGAAACTGGATTCCGTAAACGAATCTGGTGTCAAAAGGTCTTTAGAATTATATCTGGAAAAATCATGTGTTCCTAAATGACGGTTTTTTTGGAGTTTGCAGTATCATAGATTATATGTATTACCAAATAATAATAATAATTAATAATAATAGTTATAAATCAAACCTAGGTAAGTCTAATAAAGCAAATTATAAATATTTAAAATTCTTTGATATTTCAACATTGTCTTCCTCAAGTATTTTTAATTACTCTAATCTTATAGACTTTAATTATTACGAGTTGATAGTCTAAATATATAATTATATAAGCTTACATTAAATTAAGTTAATCCAATTGATTGTATTATACTTTTTTTTTAATGATAGCTGGGATTTCATTTTATCCCTTCTTTGAAAGTGTTTTTACAATTATGTGAACTCATTGAACTATTTGGTATGGCCTCAATTTAAAAACAAAAGATAATATTTGTAAAGATATGTTTATGGACATTATAGTACCTACTTGTAATTTGTAAATCACAACTACACAAAGACGCTTCTTATATTGGCTGACAATTAGCACCATTATTCCAGTATTTTATGATGTTATTAGCGAATAGCCCGTCAGCTGTGATCGCTGACACTGTGTTGTGGTGGTAGGTCTTCCACAGCATAAACATGCCACACAATCAGAACAAAATGTTTGTTAAGAGCCCACCAATGCGTCCCGGCTCGAGCGATTTGGACCCCCGGGCCCCTCAACACATCTCGTACATTATTTCTCTCACATCTCGAGTCTTAACTCGCAAAAAAAAATGCAACTCTTTGCCCTTTCTTTTAGTCTTTCCCATTATGTAAATAGTGCTATTTAGCTCACCAACTTTAATAGACGTGGTAAAATTGATGTATAAAATTACAGAGGTGCGTGACGAGTGACGTGACACGTCCGCCATGCAGGAAGCACAGCAAATACTTTTGAAATAAGCAAAAGGGATAATAGCTCGCGTTACTTCCGCACGCGATACTTGAGACGGGCATAGTTGGCGCGCTGTTCAAACAGTTGTTTTTTTTTATTATAAACGTGCACAATTACATTAAAAATATTTTTAAGAAGGTTCGAGAACCCACAATTGTGAATCTATTCATGCAAAAAAACATTGTTAAAAATGTTAGAGTTCCAACTGAAAACATTTAAAAAAAGGGGTTAGATTGAAAAAAAAAGATACGTAATCATTATATATATTGAGATCTAAGACCATGTTCAGATGACAAGCGCTCAACGCGCGTTACAACTCCATACAAAAGGCTAGAACAAAATGTAGGTATGTAGTTGTAAACGCGCGTTATCAAAACGCGCGTTGAGCGCTTGTCAACTGAACATGGTCTAAGTCGATGAAGATAGCGAACTTTGCATATGCGGGCTCTTAAAATAATTACTTAGAAGCACTTAAAATAATTACTTACAGGGACCTCTATAACAAAAGAGAGAATTAAACATGTTTAGTTTAATTTGATACAATTTATTGACATTATTTAAGTACATTCATATATTGTTCAAGATATATTTTAATCACATTGACGTGTAAAATGGATCACACTTAAATACCTATTAGTATCTTTAAGAAATTTAAGTTTATGCAAAATATTAACTGAATTTTTGATTTGAATGACATTTCCAATCGAACAGATAGACAGAGAATAGCAATTTAATTATAAATGTACCCCTAAATTATGATTAAAGTGCTTTTACTGAAAATTGTAGTTTAAAATTCACAATCCGGTAAATTCTGGTCAACCACAACTTACAGATTAACAATTTAGTCGTCAAGGCCTAATTTTTGTCATTTATGACCTAAGCACAAAATCATTTACTTAATTCGAAAGGAGTTAATAATACGATTGGAGAGAATTGGAGAGAACTGCACCGACAAGAGTGAAACTCTTAAATAATAATAATAATATATAATAATACGATTAGTAAAATGAACTTCTGCTCTATTAAAGAATGATTCAATCCTTATCTGTATTCAACCTAAATACGTAATCCGTTAAAATATTTTTAAACGTTAGTCCATATTAAATGATGAAACAAATGACTTCTGACAAAGTTGAACAATACGAGTTTCTAAAAGAGTTTAATTTGCAGCAAAAAAAATGTTCTATTACGGAGTGTAGAATATAAGGGCCTTATCACATTTGCGATTTGCGAGCGTATTTTCTACAAAAATAAGCGTCGCGGCGAACACGCTGCGCGATCGCCTTCATACAAAATACGCTCGCAAATCGCAAGTGTGATAAGGCCCTAAGGGCCACAATATATAAGCAGGAGATAATAGTTCCAATGCCGTCCGCAATAGGGGTCAATAGCGCTAGAGTAGCAAGATATTTAGTATGAGAACATTCGCAGTTTTTCACGGAGCAAACTGTGTCGAATTGAAATATTTAATATTTTTGGGGACGAGGCAAAGTAGTTCCTACTTAATTCCTTTAAGTATACACGGGAAAAACGCATGACTTTTTTATTTACGATGAGTATAATTAAAAATACAACAAAAGTACTGTTTATTTCTTTCCACGGACACTTTGGTATACAGAGATACTCCTGGTTATATTCTACCCTCCATTTTTTATATTAGACATTATGAGCCTTCTTGTCTTTAGCACTAGTACATTAAGATATTTCACAATAAATGCATGGTAGCCTATATAACAAATAATTCAAGATTTATTTAATAGTAGGAATATTTATAATGTAATTGAAAGTGATTTTTGGATTCATAAAGGGATTCAATACATTTTATATTTAACTTCCATAAAATAGTTACTAAATATAAACAAGGAGCCAGAAATTAAAGAAGTTACCGCAACTTTTTTGTTGTCTTGGCGGTCTTTTGTTAACTAGGTAAGCTTTTATGAAATAAATTAAATAGATAGGAATTAATTTATTGTTAATGGATTTAAATTATTGTTTCCGTACTTGATACATCAAAAATTTCATTGTAATTTTAAAAAATCATGCATTTAGAGATTAACAAGCTAAAGCATTTTTCCATTATGTAATTAATTTTCTATTACGAGTTTACGACCCTCGATGAAGCTTAAAATTGTATTATGAAACAGTAACTTAATTAAAAAAATTAACACGAATGTAGCACAGTAATTATTTCGTTTCAACATGAAATGGCATTCAACATAATTAAGTACTGAATATTTAACTATACTGCACAGAAATTGGAATGCAAGGTGAAATAAAACTACCGAAGTAAAATGCACATTAAAATATCTCACACGACTGAATGTGCCTTAGATCTAAAAACAAAGACCTAGAACGATTTTGTTGACGAAAAAAAAATGGGTAAGTACCTACATATGTACCATATGGTAATATAAAACAAACTTACAGTGTAACAATTAATTTTGCTCCCGAGAGTAAAATGACAAGGTTACATTATAGGACTGGGTGAGGCAAGAGTTAGTTTAGGAGTATAGCCTAGCAAGCGTCGGTGCGGCCCAGAGAGTGGCGCTAAAAACAGCTTTCATATGGCAATTTTTTTTTTATGTCATAGGGGGCAAACGAGCAAACGTATCGCCTGATGGAAAGCGATTACCTTCACCCATAAACACCTGCAACACCAGAGGAGTCACAAGTGTTTGCCTACCCGGAGGACGAAGATAGAATACCTCTATGCTAGTAATTTCACCGGCTATCTTACCCCCACACCGGAACACAACAATGCGAACATTGCTGTTTGGCGGTGGGTTAGTAGGCAAGACGGTAGTAACAATCCGAACGGACCCTGCACGAGGCCCTACTACTCCAAAAAAGTGCATACGTCATATTTGCATTATTAAACATCAGTCAAGGCTTTGTCATTATTAAAATTCAAAACATTGTTTACCGGAATGCTGCCCGATCCTTCCTTCTTCTTGCGTAATAAATACGGAATCCTATTGAAAAGACTTGACTTTCATCACTGTGGATAGCTTTGGCTTTATTAAATGCAAAAATTACTTGAAATTTGCGAAATATTAAGTCCTGTTTCCTCTTTGTTTACATCAGTGACATTCAGCGACTTTCAATTAAATATTCCGCAAATTTCAAGTAATTTTTGCATAATAAAACCAAAACTATCCACAGTGATTGAAAGTAATTTTTATTTCAATAGGATTCATTATTTATTTCGCAAAAATAACGAAGGGTTGAGTTGAGCAGCATTCCGGTAAACAATGTTTTGAATTTGGTTAATGACAAATCCTATTGACGTTTAACAATGCAAACATATGACGCATGCACATTATGCATATGGCTGTGCGCATGCCACATGAAAGCTGTTTGTAGCGCCACCAGCCCTTGTCCGGACCGGCGCTTGTTAGGCTATATTTGACGACAAAATGAAATGTTAAAAACTATTTGTTAGTGTGAAGTTTCTATGAAGATACTGGCTTGTGACGTCATAAAAAACAGAAGTCAAAAAACGTCTTCTTTTTAGTTTCTGTCCACTTAAAAATTTCCTAAAGTAGTGGTAGTTTACTTGGTTCCGTGTATTTTTGAACGTACGTTTAGTGGCTTCAATGACATAATTAATTTTCACTATAGTCATACAGGACGTTTTAGTTAAAATTTCGACACCTCCCTAATGACTCACCGCAATCACATTTACAATATAAAAAACTAAGTATTACGCAAGTTTATCAAATCGTTTAGCGATGCTTGGCCGGACTAGCATGGCCGACCGCGACTTCACTTGCCGTGTGGCACATTCATCTGCCATCTATTCCTCTGTGCTGGATGTAAAGAAATTTCACATTCACGATTCAGAGTCACCGTGCGCTGTTACGATAGAAGAGTTGGTTAAAATTTAACAAAACCTTTTTACTGCATATATTACATATTATAGTGGCAATAAATGATGTTCTTCATTGCCTTTCACCAATGTCCACTTCCAAGTATCAAATGTCTGTTCAAATGTTAAGTTTAACCATCCTATAAAAAATATCCGAAAACGCAAACGCATTAATGTGATTAAATGGTATAAGATAGGCAAGACCTACGACTGGTTTATACATAACTTTTTACCCGTGCCTCAACTTATTATAACATTGTACGTAAAATAGGTAATACTATGCGATTTGAATAATCAAAAAAATGGAAACAAGTCACTACTCACTCAGTTACGCCTAAGAATGAGTATTCTGCCCAACAGACCTGGATGGGCCTTTCAACTGATATACTCTATCCCACTTAGATGGCTTACCACTATATGTATATAATACATTCATATAACTATGTAAAATATCGAATATCCAATTAGTGTCATGTTAATTATTTTCAAACCCATAGTAATTGAATATACATGTACTATCACTGCATCTAATATAATATAAATTAAAGGCCTGTTCCATTTGTCTCTACTCCAGCAGTACAGGACCCCACATTAGGTATATTATTGAATAATTGATGCAGGACCCCAAATTAAGTATATTATTGAATAATTGATGCAGGACCCCAAATTAAGTATATTATTGAATAATTGATGCAGGACCCCAAATTAAGTATATTATTGAATAATTTAAAGTTAAAGCCGGGGCAAATACTGTTGGTTCTTACGTCACGGAAGCCCCTCAAGTTATCATACCCGTCCGTTCTAAAGGAATGCTTGGAATTAAAGAAAAAAATATAAAATTATATTAAGTACTCTCAGTTACAAATTTGTATACAATGGACTATCGATATATTTATTATTAATTATTTTTAAAACTCCGTTATAATCAATTACCTAACTATTAAGACGTGGGATGAACTATTTACATAATAAATTAACAGTAATTACTACTTTACATAAGTTTATAGTATGTTCATTTCTACCTGACAGAAAATATTACAAACGAATTGATTTTAAATGAACTTCTCAGCTTGCATTAATAATATTGATTCATGTCATGTCATATGTTCCAAATATCGTGTAGATATGTTTTGTAAATACACATTGAATATCTTCGGCTCTAGGATATTTAGTACATTGTAAATTATAATATTAAAACTAACATGGCAACTCATATATGTATACTTACATCTGTAGGTATACTAGGTATAGGGTGGTAGCGATAGTGAATTCAGTCAACGGTTCGAGATGAAGAGAACACAATTAATAATTATTACGAGTCGAAATGCGATTGGTTACTTTGTATCTAATATCGTTACTGTCCGGTTAATAGGGATTGAAATTTTCAAAACGCCTGTATTATTTTTTAATAGGTAGGTTCAAGGTAAAAAAGTTACCGATTTTTCGTTATATAATTGCGATTATAAAGTTACATTTACTGTTCATATAATTTTCCCCAATTTGATATAAATATTATAAATAGATATCTAGGAGTACGACACCAGTCCTGCGCAGTCAAAAAGTAGCTATGTAATCATAATCTATACGAGTATAACTCTCTCGTCTGTCTCCGTATAAGACTAGTACAAGGCGGACAAAAATAATTAAAAATATTATCATCTTGTATTTTTTTAAAGCTGCAGAAAAATTTAGTAACTTTTTTAGGATTTAGGGAGTTTATACCAATCTATAAAAAAATCAAGTTGTTTGAAAATATTCATCCATAAACAATGGGATAAATTGTAGTTAATTTTATCGGTAGCATGTTCCAACAAAATGAGGTAGGTACCAATTAACGAAAAATTATGAACTGCTATTCGCTGGGTGCGAAGTAGGTGGTGGGGGAACCACGAATCGATCGCAGCGCGCGCCGTGGCCAAAAAAGGAACTTTCGTCAGGCCAACTGTCACTTTTTCCTAGCGAAATTAAGGCATCTAAAAATAAATAAATATACGGCACGAAACCTGCAGCGTACCTAGTTAATTGCAAAAACAATGGCAAAAACAGTAATCATAAATAAATAAATTTCCACAAGCAAGTTGGAAACGAGAACAACGAATTAAATGGATAATCGCTATCAAGAGGAAAAAGTTAGTATAACCTATAGAACAACATTTTTAATATTATATCTTGTATGTTGTAGGAAGTAGCATGTTTATGCGTTTATTTTCTTTTACATTTTGGACATGTTGAGCAAAAACTAATGGTTTCCCATTTTATTGTAGTTTGGGATTTGAAAGCGATGTTGTGTTTGATTGAGCAGAATCCAGTTATAATAATTAATTTGGCCATGTTTAACTGAAAAAACAAAATAATCTGTATTATTACGAAAATACAGTCATAAATGATCGGTTGCATTATGCATGAAATGCGTTTTACGGTTAAATTTGTTTATTTTGTAACTTACTTCTCGTGAAGACGGCCATGAAAAGGTCCGTGTGAATTACATCTGAAAGTTATTGATTTTGCCATTTTAGACGGGAAATAAAGAAGGTCAACGTTTTATCGACACTATAGATTTAACATAATCGAATAGAATGAAAGAAAATTACGATATTTCATTGAAATTATTTGTTTGTTTACTTACTCTTCGTAAAGACAGTCAGCCATTTGACATTAAAAAGCCCGCCGTAATTGTAACCGCTAGTTGACGCTGTCATCGCGCACCCAGCGAATAGCCCTACAGAGCTTAGTCTGCAAAGGAATTAATCTAACAACCACACCGCCGTAACAAGGCTATGATTAATGAAATCCAGCCCACTGACCCCAGGTGAGAACTCTCGTGCCGGTTTCATTCCATTGCAGGCTACCGACTTACATATTAATACATGTTATTTTTTTATCTATACAGTACTACGACACGTATGCAAGAAACAAATGAGCGTCCATACATTTACAATAACCAGTAATGTACAGATATTGACTAACTATTGTAGGTTACAGAGTTATTGCTGGATTCCATTTACATATTTAAGTTTAATATAATTTATATTTTTTGACGGCAATGCTAGGCAATGACTGTAGGTCGTATGAGGGTATACCCCGAACGGATGAAACAGTTGTGTTCCACAAACGCTAACATTATTGTATTTTCTAAAATATAGTTACGGTAATTCAAAACGTTGAAAAAACATGGTTAGATTATTCGGTGGATGAAACAGGTACTCAAAGAGTCTTTGTAATCATTACAATCTAGTATATTGACATCAAATTTACACAAAAATATACTTGTATTTTTTTAACAATCCATGCCTGGGCGTATTAATTAGGTACGAATCAATGCTTATTTGTTTTATTATCTATACAAATAATCGCAGCCCCATGCATAACAAGGAAATATAATCAAATAGATTTTATTATTTTCATAAGAAATTTGATTAGCATCATGTGGCATATACATTTAACACATTCTGATCATCGCATCCACAACAAAGACTTAGTTTGCAGCAGAATTTAGTACACATACACATCACAAATACTTATACTGAACACACGGAACGTATTTATAAAACACATTGTGTTGTGTAAATTATAATATAGTTCAATCTTAAATGAGATCATTTTAAACTACTAATAAAACAGGTCAAATATACTTAACGAGAGATTCATCAAAATGGCGAGAAACGGTTATTAAATACTGGATCAGGAACTTTTAACTCGACTGTTTATACAGAGCTGCTTGGATCGCACACTAATGATAATATTCAAAAAAATAGAGGCAGCAGCCCATCAATGTTAAAGGATCGTATGAGTTACATGCTAATGAATAGGATTCTTGTCAGACGCATATGAACATGGTTTTAACAGCGAGGATAATTTCTATTCCTCCAAATCGGAACAGCTGTTGTTTGATCTAATTCTAATATAATATGAGGGTTTGATTTTTTTTTCTAGTAAATCAAATATAAATTCAATGTACATAAGATAACGAATAGTCTTATGACGCTATTGTGAGGTCTCTTTAACTAAGTTAGGTATGTGATAGAAACAATGTAAGTTGTTTTTTTTTGTAATTTTTTCTGGTCAAACTATTTAGCTATGAGACCAATTCCGTAATTACCTGAAGAGGGTTCGATTTTTGTATGTAACTACATTAATCAATCGAATGTTTATGTGTTATTTTCATTGTCATATAAAACAGCACTAGATAAATAATGGCTAAAGATAAAGATGTATAGAGTGAGTGAATATTTAAATGCAGCCAACAGTGAGAATATATCCAGACGAAAATAGAAAATAAACATAATTATTATAATTATAGCCAAAAGCTACACAGTAACGCGCCTGACGGGGCGTTTTCTTATATATTCTTTGGAGTATGCCTGAAGGGCGAAATATTATATTTTTGAGCTCCGATACACGCAGTTTCGTCAAAACAACAATTTCATAATCGTGACAAATGGAAGGTGATACTGACAGTTTCTAGTACATTACATTCCGTAGTCGAGGCGTACGGCATTTGTTAACGTCGTCATGGAGGTTGAATTATTGTATTATTACAATTGTCACGTCATTGGGACATCATTGGGGTGCGTTAAAAAATAAATTATTAAATTAGTGATTATAGGCTCGTTATGATTGTATTGTACCTCCACCTCCAGGTCTGTCAACTGTCCAGCGCATCATAACTGGTGCGTTATAAACATAGCCTCTACCCCTAAAACTGACCAGTTACCGGAGTACACCTATTTTACTCTATAGGACATATACTCACTGTCACCCTTATCTACATACGTGCCTCTATTAGAAAAAAAACTTGATAGTTAATCAATTTCAAAATGTTATAACATCAAATTATATTTAGATACATGTGACAGTACTTTTGAAGTTGTTTAATTGGAATTGAATCGGCATGCATTTTCTATTTACTCTATTATTCTATAGATACCTTCATCTGTGTACTTATATAGATTATTTCAGTCCATTCAACACTCAATGAAAATCAAAGAGTAACGTAACTCTGAATGCCAGATTTACTACAGAATGTTTGTGTTTTTTTAACATCTTACATGTTCCTCTCTAAAAATAAGTTGGGAATAAGTCGTAAGAATACCTAACAATGTTTGAGGAACATTAAAACATATCACATTTGAATTAAGATTTCACATACTGCATTATCAGCAAATAATAATGACGATTCAAAATATTTCAATACCGACATGTCAGAAATGAGAACATAAAGAAAACTTAGTCGAGACTTTTAACTAAAATATTATCTAAAATAAATAAAGTAACCGTTAATATTAAGTGCTGGAAAGTTTCACTAGTAATAAAGTTTTGATAAGTAGCAATAATATCAGGTGGAAAAGGATCACAGCGTTGTCAGTTTAAGTAGCTGCCCGCAAACGTTTTAATCGCTCCTTCTCCATGTGATCGACCGGCGGCTCCCGGTCGAATGATACGAGTTCCAGGGCTGGAAACGGTAACAAAATTATTTTATTAATATTGAATAACGAATATACCTCTAACTTAGCAATTATAATATAATATAACTTTTATACAACTAGCCCATTCTCAGTAATGTAAATATGTTAAGTTATGCAATTAATAAACTGACCACTAGTCTGGTTTCTATGTTTGACCAGTAACAGTAAGGCAGTTTGGGCCATTGTTCATTTGATTCAAACAATATTTTCACTACTTACTTAAGTTTAGTTGCTGGACCCGTAAGAAAAAACAGCTTTTTTACAAATTATGCCATGTATAACCTTAATAAATAGTTAGAAATTGATTTGAACTGACCGGTCTCGTTGAGCGTAGGTGTGTCGTTGAGAAACCGCCAGGCAGGCGGGTGCGGCGGCGGCGGCGCTGGTGCCGGCGGCTCCTCGGAGCACAGCCGCCGCGCCGCCAGCTGAGCGTTCACGTGCCGCGCCAGTAGGGAGCACTTCTCGAAGTTCACCCGGGTCCCTCCCAATCTGATAAGTTAAATAAATAAATAAATATCGGACAACCTCACACAAATCGATCTAGTCCCAAATTAAGCTCAAGAAGGCTTGTGTTATGGGTACTAGACGACGATATACATAATTATATAGATAAATATATACTTAAATACATAGAACAACCATGACCCAAGCACAAATATTCAAGTTCATCACACAAATATTTGCCCTGGCTGGGATTCGAACCCGGGACCGCCGGCTCAGTAGGCAGGTGTCTACAAACCAAGCCAAACGCGTCGTCAAAGTTGATAACATAGATCAGACACTAGAATTATAGTCGGCATCAAAAGTAGCTGACAATTTATTTATGCAATTTGACATAATGCCCGTAGTAAAATTGACAGCTACTTTTACGCGTGCGATTGAGAGAGCGCACCGCGCGCGAGCAGGCGAAGAAAACATTAATCTTTGCAACCAGTGTGACCGTACAAACGGTCCGGTAGTTCTGAATTTTTGATATGTTGTCGAGGACGGTCTTTCAATTATTCCATCAAAATTATGTACCTAATGTGATGTGCAATAAATGTTTGAGTTTGACTTTGGTTAGTGCGTGTTTGAAATGCAAAATGCACAATTCCCCCTCCTCTGCGCCCGCCACCATATAAAAAAAAATTAGGACAGATAGTAACGGAGATACATGCACATTTAAAAAGCACGCAATATCGAGCTGGGATACTACTTCAAACATTTTTGGGTTTGGAAATAATAAATTCTGACAACTTTTTAGGTAAAGGTATTTATTACTGGAGCAGGCGGGGAAGTGCGAGGACTTGAAAAATGCGATTATATCCCTGTAACCATCTGTCCTACAAACAAAATTTAAAATGTAAATACAACATTGCTTAAGCTCTTTTCTAGCTAAAATGCTCCTAAACGAAGATATAGGCAAAAATCTGAAGAAATTGTCGATTTTTTCAATATGGCGGCGGGCACGGAGGGGGAATTGTGCTTTTGCATTTCAAACACTCGCTAACCATCCTTGACACCATATCAAAAATTCAGAACTACCGGACCGTTTGTAAGGTAAAACCCCTCTATTCACTGGATTACATCTTTGGCTACAAAAAACTTATAAATGATAGTTGAGGAAAAGTTATTTTGTTACATGGCCCAGACTATTAGCTAAATTATAATTAGATTTGCGATTGTTATACTTATACAGTGTGTGAGCTGTCAGAATGCGATTCGCTTTTTGTAACTGTCTCGCTCGCTCTTACGCAACCAAAATAAGAACCTCTCAGTTTTCACCCAAACCCGAATCTGCAAAGCAATCTGAGAGCTCACGGACTGTAACTAGGTTTAAATATTTTCTGTAAAAACGAAAATCAGATTCTGAACATAACAAAATTCACATAAGCTTGGCAATTCATTGAATATAAAAATATTTCCTCATTATATAGGACAACCACAAACGTAACAAACGTAACAGGAACGTAGGCAAACTAGCCACATTATACAATTTCGCATAAGTAGACTTACTTCGATGATGAGCCTTGATTGGCAAAATGTAGATCTCTGCACGTGACCGAGAGTAACGGCACGGCGGTTTCGGTGGGCGCCGCCGCCAAAGCTGCTCGGTATCTAGAATAAGAATAACATTTAAACACACGAAACAAATAGTAGTTAACGCAGATATCAATCTGATTGACTATATATCATCCAAAATTATACCTTGCATGATTTCCACTAGGCTCGACACATAATTCCAGTTGACGGAGTTGCTGACCGCACACACCAGACGTGCGGCTCCACTGGAAATAATAGGGATGACGACTGATGTTAAATTCTACAGCATACTGTGAGTTAGCTCAACATGTCATGAAACAATAGTGGATTGTACGACAAGTGCATTAAACGCACCATTTTACACGAGACGTTTATATAAATATATTAGGTATCCTTAAAAACAAATTTAAATAAAATTTAAAGTTACATTAGAGCCATGAGAAATATTCAAAGTAATAGTTCAAAAAGTAATAAATGATAGTAAATAAAAGTTACAAGTTTATTTCAAGAAGTTTTATTGTGTACTTTGGCTGTTGGTATCTTTGCCTTGGTCTTAGAATACTAACGAAACGAAATAAAATAAAGAGTTAAAACCCGTTCCAGACCTTACGATCCGATCCGATTTATCGGAAGAAATCGGATAATGTGTAGTGTATTAGATCCTAACAATTGCACTACACAATAAAACTTCTTGTATTTCGTCTTGTTATTGTATGAAGTTTTATGTTTTTTTTTATCTGTTTATTAAGGAACTTTTATCGTGTGGCTGTTGGACCGATCGCCTTGGTCTTCGACGACGATTTTACTTTATGCTCTAGAGCATAAAAATCGACTTTATGTCGCCTACGCACAGCATAAAGTCGAACTTTTAGAGCAATAGTAGTGAAAAGACATTTTTTATTATATATGACTTCAAAGCACAGACAACCCCCACTAGACGGAGCATGTAAGGCGACCCGCGCGCACCAACGATATGGTACGGCAGAACATTAAAGTATGAACACGGCGGCCACCGTTTAGTTGCGTTCTTGTTTATGATCCATGTGTACGTCAACGAAAAAAGAAATTAAATAAATAACATGGTAAATTGTAGTGTTAAGTGGTGTAGAGCGAACTCATAAACATGGACGCAACTAAACGGTGGCCGCCGTGTTGATACTTTAATGTTCTGCCGTACCATATCGTTGGTGCGCGCGGGTCGCCTACGGGTCGCCTTACATGCTCCGTCTAGTGGGGGGGGTGGTCTGTGCTTCAAAGTTACGCGTATTTTACGTTTTATTTAATAAACCCAAAAGAAATTTTGTAATTGTTTTCACAATCCGCATAATTTAACAAAACAATAATTGTAACCATGAACTTAAACACATTTTTTCACGGTAAAAATGCCTAATTACTTATTGTCTCCATATTGGTAGGTACCCTTAACATATAATGTCGTCACGATTAGGTAATAACCATTTGTATGGAGCGTTTTCAGCGCTCCGTAGGTATGTTGGACATTGACGGTCATTACTGACCTTTAAAGCAGCCTAAGCATTGTTATTCCCATAGAGATATTTGATACCAATAAAAAAAAGAATCCATTGACGTCCTCTCAACAAATTTTTAGTCATGCCTATTCAATAAATATACTATTAAGACTATAAACACTGCTGGTTTGCGGTAGACCAAACGAAAAGGGGACTAAAAACCTTGCAGTGAACAAAACTACTTACCGTTTTTTTAAGTCGTGTTACCGGGGACATGTTCAAAGCACTAATAATAGCCATAAGTGAGTTAAAATTTCCAAGATTGAAGCATTCTCTAGCTGTCATGACCCACTGCTCTATTATCCGCGCTCTGTATTTGCTTTTCGCCGCCTGCAATAATGAAGAAATAAACAATCATATAAAACGTAATGCAGACGCCGGATGTCAAGGACCGCTACTATTATAAATGACATATCAAAAAAACGTCTTTTGTAAAATAACTAAATAATATAATACCCTCAAAATATCAGTTGCACATAAATAACTGAGTCTGTTAAACCAGTCAGCATAAGCTTCCAAATTCCTTGTACTTTTCATGTCAATGTGGTGTAGATTAATTGCTGTCTTGCCACAAGAAGATGTTGGCTGTGGTGGCTGTGTCGGAGCAAATGTTTGAACAAATTCTTCGGGGCCCACAAATGACAATCTATGGAGCTCTACTATAGTCAATTGATTTGCTAGCTCTGCTGGAGTTAAGCCTAGTGTTAGAATGTCACCCTGTAACAAACAATAAAAAAAATTAAAATTAAAAACAGTGCATCTGAATTAACACTCATTAACAGATCCTACATTAATTACTGGAGTGTACATCAAATATATGCTGGCTGTTTTTTATTCCAATAAACATACGTCGTTATCGAGAGAGCAATAATGATTTGACAGCTCCCAAAGACTAGAATAACAGAAGAGACACTATCCAAACGCAAGATATTTCGTTTATACCTATCGACGAAGAACGCTCATTTAGTAAGCCGACGTGAATATTTCCTGCACGAAGATGTCGCATATGAACGGTCTAAGCTACTGTATTAGCTACTTGTATTATTATAGTTACGCTAACCTGTTTTTTGATAATAACGAATTATATTATGTTAGATTAATATTTATTAATAAATCACAATAGGGTTAAATAGCTAAATTCGGGACCTATATTATTAAAAATGCACACTTGAAACAACTGTTTATATTTAAATTCAACATATTCTTATACATAAAATTGATAATTTTAAATTATCAATAATTACCTAATATAAATTTAAAAAACAAACTTCGTATAAAATTTGAAGAACTTCTGAGAGGTTGCAAACGAGTAGGCATTTAATTCGGTTTTACTGAATTGAATTTGTCCCCGCGATAATGATGTATGCCAATAAACGATGCTATAAAAAAATAACAAAGTTGCAGAAATTAATAATCACCTGTGCCAATTGTTCCACAGATGCCACTTGAGGTATCTCAACCAATGTTTCCTCATATTGCTCTAGAGCCGTTAGTTTATCCAAGAGCTTTTCCAACATAGTTGACACCTCCACTCTTACCGAAGACATGTGTTCAGCAGCACATCTTCATAAACACAAAATACTGTTAATATTTAGACCAATTGTGTATAAATATTTAAATATTTTTAAGTAAATCATATCCAGAATTTAATAAAAAGTTGAAACAATCAATAACCAACTTAACTATACCTTTGAGTAATACTACGAACAAGAGCCATCACTCTGTCATCACGGAAGTCATATGGAAACATACTAGTCCACTGAGTCAACACTCTCACTAGAGCCTTCATATCCGCTAACTCCTTTTCAACTAATTCTTTTACTTCTGCCTTGCCCTATGTAAATATCAAAACAGTCATTAATTATTAAATTATTGATGTGTATAATTATTTCATGCAGTTCAGCAATGGTTGCAGACAAAAAATCATGTAACTACTAATAATTTTGACAATGATTAAACAATGCAGCCCCAAAAATTAGAATAATACTTACAATTTTGTCATACATTTTAAAATAGCGCTTACACAGCTTCCCAAGCAGTTCATGTGGTTTAACAAAAAGTCGAGAGCACAGTAAGAAAGTGAATGTGTATGTCTTGCTTGCTCCTGGCCGCAGCATGTCTACCAGTGAATCCAGGGGAGCACTAACAAGCTGACCATCTTTGTATTCAAGGTCTGTTTTCTCCACAGGACAATTGACAAATGTTGTTAAGGTCTTTACACCAACAGTGGACAGCTGCAGAGAAAATAAATTTCATATTGGTAGATTTATATGATATTGACAATACAAACAAACAGATATGGAGAAATATAAACTCTTTTATAAAACAAACTAATGTTATCCATGATAAGTACCTGAGAAGCATCTCCTTTTTGAGTTGTGACAAAATTTATACCACCATTCATAACAAGATGTTTGCAAGAGTTTTCTGTCATAAACTTATTGCCTCTCACCATAGAATAGTAGTCATCATTCTGTAATCACCAATTAGTTTTAGCTGCTGCACATACATAACACATTTATATAATTAATAATATACATTTATTTATTCCGAATATTATATTTGCATAGACATGAAAAGTGTTAACTTACATCATAGTAAGAGAGTCCAGTGCCATGCAATAGAGCAGGGTCGGGTGGAAGAGGAGCGTGGTCAGTAGGCGGCGGAGGGACTGGGGCTGGCTCACTGGGCGGAGGTGGCACTTTAATGTTACACCCACTACATGATGCTTCATTCAGCTTACTTGCGTAGTAATACATAGCCATTCAATTCCTCAAAAGCAGCCAACACTTAGCTTCAGTTGCTTACCGGCACTTTATGTTAAGAAACCCATTGGGCTATCTAAAAGCATAATGCAACAGTTACCTCAGCACAGCATCATTTAGTTACATAAACATAATTTAAATTATGCTACATTGCACTTATGTAATGAATGCAATACAATTGCGAAATTTAAAAGAAACCCAATATACAATTGTAACTTTCCATTGAATGTAATAGACCACAATTTACGTGTATGAATATACGTGAAAATAATTATTCTTATTCCATCTGGTTAAAGGCTATGACACAGAAACAATATGATACATCGGCAAATAGATATCGACGCATAATACAGGGCTACAGTTTCATACGGGTGAGCTTTTCAATGAAAAAGTAATCGGGTCAATAATTGGACAAGTACGAAATCTATTTGGTAAATATCTGATCGTTTTCTTTTAGGATATTAATGAAATATTGATGGTACCGTACAGAAGGTGAAAGTTGTCACCAACAAACGCGACCATAACTTACCTTTAGTATCACGCCTCAACAAGTTACGTAAAATAATATGAAGCACAGATAAATTGCAAATTTGTTAAGGAATGGTACAACACAAATAAATATAACCACCTCACATAAACTCGTAAATTAAATAATATTCACGCAAAATAGCGCCAAGCAAGATCTCTTGTTTTTTCTTTTTTTTTATATTGTTTGTTTTCAATGTTGCCATAATTAACCACAGACAAAACTGTATAAATGTTATCCTTAAAAAAAAAAGGAAAAATCTTGTTTATGGTTTTACTTTAGTATACACATGGTGAACACACTTGTCGAGACAATGCGGAACACGCATGTTGATAGATTAGGGCCAAGTTGTCGGCCGATAAAATCAGTGACGTCTGGAAGTTATATTATTCGAACTTCGATTTTGTTTTAAATGGTCCGTTGCTATTTGCGACTAGTAAACAAATTGACACATTGTAAACAACTTTAATGTTATTGATTGAATTGAATTAGTAAAACTTGTATCAAAAATGCTTCGTAATGTTTTATTAGAATTACGAGTAGCCTTTTGATTTCTAATTAATTTTCGTATCAATTGAGTTTGCAGGTCAACTATTATTTATTTTGTAAATTATGCCAAACGGAGATGGAAAGCGTTCAACACATACGAATGCCACAACTTTACCCGCAATCGAAACAATACAAAGGAATGTCCGTAGAGTCCCTACAGATTATGCAAGGTAAATTACTTAATTTTCGAGAACTGGGAAATGGGCCGTAGGTACATACTCAGTCACCTCATATTACGCATTTAGAATAAATAATAAAATAATGAAATGAAATAATGAACTTTATTCTGCAAGTAACGGATTATTCTGCAAACTGCTTTATTCTGCAAACGGGCTGCTCCTAAATGTAACAAAATCCAACATAATGGTTTTTTCGGGACGGCATATCTCATTGCCTCCTTGTTTATGCGATCTCGCGATGCCGTAATGCACCGAAACCAGGTTTCTAGGTTTCACGTTAGACTCTAATCTTAACTGGAAGTGCCATGTCGATTCGCTGTGTGACAGACTGAGTGGTGCGGCTTTTGCGTTGCGGAAACTGAAACCCCTAATATCGGAAGTTTCATTAAGATCGGTTTATTTTGCTCACTTCCACTCCTTGATGTCATATGGCATACTCCTCTGGGGAAACTCTACGGATGCCAATCGAGTATTTATCATTCAGAAGCGAGCATTACGTACTCTTGCCGGTGTGAAACCACGACATCCATGTAGGGACCTTTTCGTAACGCATCGAATTATGACGCACTACTCAGTATACATGTTCGAAGTGTTGCTGTTCGTAAGAAACAATTTGCCAATGTTTAAGCGTGTCGAGGTTTGTGGTAAGCAGATTCGATCGACGGGGAGACTTAGAACCGTCCCGCGACGAATGGCACTTACAGGTAAGAACCCGCGAGTCATCGGTCCGACATACTATGAACGCCTACCCGCCGATCTTCGGAATGAACCATCTGACATGGTATTCAAGTGTAAATTGAGAAACCTTTTATTGGAAAATCCTTTGTACACGGTTGAAGATTATCATGACATGTTTAGATGAAATTGTGTTGTATTATAGTGAACCATAAGTGACGATCCTTTGTGGTGACTGTTGACATTTAATTTGTATAATAAGTGAATTTATTGTCATATTTATTTTACATTATTTAAATTGTTATACTACGTATTTAAAAAAATTTGACATTGTTTTTTCTTAACTATCTATTGAATTATGACTTGCTAAATTTGTTTATTTTGTTTATTATGTTGACGATCACCGTATAGATTCGTGTAAATTGACTATGTGTAATTTATAATGTATCCCTATATGTGTGAAATAAATAAATCAAATCAGTAGGCCACAAGGGCACTTTTACATTTGCTCTTTTTCATAATAACATGCAAACAAGTCTGTAATTATAAATACTAAAATATTTACACGGAATGTTGTGTTGTGAATGTTGGAATTTATAATAATAACGATCCCAATCTGGCTCTTCCTTGATTAACGAATAGAGTCGGCGCTATGCGTTTGGAGTCGTTCTTCCGCGCCTCGCGTACTCATACGTTTTGAAATAATAATAAAAAAACATTATCTATCGGTTAATCTCAATTTTGAATCCATATGTTTAAATACTAGTTAATATTATAAGTTTATAACATCTAAGTAAGAGCATGTAGGTACTAACGCGAAAATTACCTTAACTGAAGATTAGGAAAATGAGTCTTGTTTTTTTATTTCTTGTTAACTAGATATGAGAATAATATACTGTGTATCTTTTTAGGAGGCCTAGAGATATACCATTCCATTTACCTCACAGAAAATTATTGGAAAAGATTGAATATGTAAAGAAACCACCACAACCCCTGGTAATGTATCACTTCGTATTAGAGTTTAGTGCTTGTTAATAAAATTCTAACACACATATTTTGTCCTGGCTTTTGTAAATTCAGAAGCATACAAATTTTTAACATGTGAAATTGCTAACAAATTCTATACACTACTTATACCGAACTAGTTCGGGTTATTAAACTGAATCAATACAAATAAGTAAGTAGGTACCTAGCTAATCACTACCACTACCTAGAATAAAACTCTTAGTCGCGCGACAAATATTGCCTGTCACTTTCCTTTCAATACCATATGAGCAAGATAGCTGATCCTGTGTCGCGGGACAAGCGAAGTCGCGGCAAGATGTGCTAGCCGTGCTGCTGTCTGTCTGTCCCTATGTATGCTTAGATCTTTAAAAGTACGCAACGGATTTTGATGCGGTTTTTTTAAATAGAGTGATTCAAGAGGAAGGTTTATATGTATAATACATGCATTATTTATCAGCATTGCACCCGTGCGAAGCCGGGGTGGGTCGCTATTGTTACGCTAAATACGCGAGCGAGAGAGGAGCCAGAATTATATATTTTTAATTCCAGTGAACAATTTACTTATATTTGTATTAGGTTTTTTTGATAGGCGAACGTGTTCATATGATCTATTAACAAGAGCCAAAGAAAAGTACTGTTCAGTATTAAAACATTGACTCTCTTTAATTGCGTGTCCAAAAAAGTACTAAGATATTGAAATAGATACATTTACTTTCAGACTGGTTTTGCTGAAGCCCAAGAAGAAAGATTTAAAAGAGAAAAGAAGCAGCACAACGTGCAATTAGAACCTATCAACTTGGATGATTCTATCAGTGAGTTCATTCAAAAACTTGCACTCTAAAATTAATAAAATAACAACAAAATGTTTGGATATTTAGATTACTTAGTGTTTAGACAAGTAGACTTCGATTACCTAGCCTTTTATGTTATGTACTGAGTCGAAGATTATTATTGTTACCTACCCTCTTAAAGATCGTATGATATTGAAAATACCTTTTCTTGAGGTCGTATTTTCATCAATATCATCTTATACGGGTAACTTGTGGAATAATCTTATCAACTTTGAAGTAGGTAGTTAAAACCTCCGAAAAGGAGTTGCCAAAAAGATTTAATTTTATGTTCTCCATCATATAATGAAACCAGTAGGTAACTAATTATCAATTTGCTTGAACAAATATCTCTGAAGAAGTTAGAGGGTTTGGTCAATTTTCAGTACTTTGAAGGACAATTTGTCCTAACAGGTTGAATTTGGGCAGCTAAAAAAATACGTGTCTGCTATTTTAGACTATAATAAGAACTATAACATATATCAAAATAAATTCCTTGTAAGTATGGCGCGACCGAAATTACGCGACTCTAATTACGCTCGTCTGACTGCACTCTTAAGAGTAGAATGCTTTTAGACCATTGAGCGACTGTAATCTGTATTTAAAATATGGCAGGTAAAAGAAAGAAGTCCTTTAAAATAAAGGAAACTGAAGAACAGCCTGAGAAAAAGACAGAAAAAACCAAAGACCCATTGAAGGTAAAACCTGAAGTCAGGTCCCAAAAAGAAGTCATTGAATATGTAAGGACCAACCCGGAATGTGGGTTCCTCTACATGATGTACGCAGTTGATCCTGATAACGTGTATTTTACACCTTATTACCTAAAGTAAGTCATTCATTAATTATATTAAATTACATTAAACATGTTTGATTTCAATTTCATCCACCTCGTAAAAAAATAGCATACTAGGTATATAAGTGCGCGCTAAATTAACAAGTTAGGGCCGTACTATACGTAAGATGATGTAGGGCACTGCCTATGAGCTTAACGCCTCGAAAGGGCCTATTGACCTACTTATACGTAAAAAACCTATCTAACTAAAGGTAGAGGGCCTAGAGACTCGCATTGCTAAGAGCTCTCTGTAAGGCATAATTCGGCCTTCATAATTATAATCAACAGGTGTTATAGGTAATTATGTTTTGTACTTCATTTAGCGTTGTTCCCTATGAAGAAATTGATAAAAGCAACTATCTGACGATCAGCCCATGCGGAGTTACACACTTCACCAACGAATTGTTGTTCACGGCTCTCCCGGCCTGGGAACAGGAGTACACGATATTTGTGCAACTTACAGACGTAAGAACTTCATAGCAGTTATTAACGTACCTACTTGATTACCATTCATTAGTTTAAGACCTAATCATATGCTTATAGCTACCAGAACCTAGACGGCTCACTACGTCCACAACACATAAAGAAGTTGAATGTTTGAAGTAGAGATTACTACAATGCGGTCAGTTCGTTCTGACTCTTTTTTATTTTTACAGATTAAGTTTTTCCGGGTGTACAGATATTGGAAAGCGTTCTATGTTTGGCGTAAATCGATATTATTCAGAAAATATAATAAGACACGCAACAAACTGGCTAAGAATTTGTTCTTTTTAACGCCTGTACTAGCCAAAGCCCTTCTGAACATTCAGGCTATGTGCTGCGATATGTATATGAAAAGTTTTGCGGACATAACTCGTGACATGGACACGGCCTTCTTTTATTTCATAGAAGTACAGGTAGGTATGGTAAACCTTAATCTGGAAACTGGAACTATCGACCGTCAGTCATTTTCAGTTATGAAACGCCACATAACAGAGTTAAATTACTTGAAATTTATTTGGTAATTGGCATAGGTATACTTATTAAATAAACAACCCAGATTTTTGTTAAAATTGTAAAATAACTATAGGCCAATTTATTTTAATTAACTACAGATTTTAATATTTCGACAAACATCATTGACCGCGAGAGCGAACTGAGCGAAGCATCTCTGTTTCAACTTCGCCAAAATTTGGTATGTCCGGATGTTTGGATGCTCAGATTTCCCGCTGTTCTGGCCTAGAGGTCGCAATCCTCAACCGATTCTCGCAAACTTTCGAAATTTTTCAAAATGGCTGAGAGATGGGTATGGGGGTTAAAAACGTAAAGAATTACACATTTCAACTGTTTAGAAATAAACTAGCGAGGTTTACAGCTCACAGAGCCACCAATATTAAACAGTATGCCAATGTTATATACATATTTATCTACGCACATATCATTAGTGCTCTAAAATGCGTTCAGAAATCGTAGGAAATGACCAGCATTATTACAACCAATTTTACTATGAGATTTTTTTTGTCTGCGGTAGTAGGTAAATTCTGTAGGTACTGTAATGTTATTACAGTACCGATTTTTGTAAGGTTACGAGTTTAAATTAGGAACAGCTGTCAAAACACAAGTTGGTCTCTATTCTAGTATCCATAGATATTAATATTGTTATCGATACGAAACATCAATTCAGTATGTTTTTTTATAAAAACCGCACGACATTTGATCTCGAGTGACATGAGAATATGGATACTTCGTTTGTATATGCTTAAGAAAAAAAAATATTCGTCTTGTCGGAGGTTCGAATTACCGCCATTATTGTTGTCATTTGTTTGTTGGTTCTTTGCTGTTACGAAAGTAGAATTGCGAAAAGTTTATTGTTATTCACATTTTAGTTGAAAATATTGTTTCAATGTAAATGTAAATTACAACTATTACAATAAATAATATGTTTATGTATTTGTTCAGATTTATTTCTTACTGCATTAGTATATGTGTTAGATATTTTACGGGTAGCACTAGTGGTGCCGGTCATTTCCTTATGGCTTCTGAACCCATCTTAGAGTACTTATGATATGTGTGTAGATAAAGTAGTGTACCTATACAACTGTACATAATTAGGCCTTAAAACACTCGTGTGATCCTATTATGAAACTCGCTGACGCTCGTTTCATAAAACCACACTCGTGTTTTGAGGCCTCTCATTATGTATCAGTTGCATAAACTACTATTATACATATTTTTCTCCACCATGAATTCGGCAATAAATTAGTAGCACTTGAGAGAGAACATTATGAAGCGTTATAGTTTATAACAACAGCACATCACTTTACGTATTTTTACAGATGCAAAGAGCCGAATATATCAGAGACAAGCTTTTAGAGTACAGGTCCGTTGTTATGGATATTGTAACCCAAGCATGCCATGCAGCTCTCTACCTACAAGGTTTCGTATATGACGATAGAAACATACCACCGTTCCAGGTCATTAGGGGTAAACCAACTGGAGGCATGTCGTACACTGAGAAAGCGAACAAAAGGAAATATTGCGAAAGGCTCGCGTGGTAAACCTTTATTTCATTTTGCCTAAAATCATAATAGCGAGTACAAAATCAATTTACATACCTACATAAACAATAAACGCAACTAGAGAAGTTCTTTATTAAAGTTCGTTTTTAAAGGAGACTTCGTTCAAATGTGACGTACCTAATTAGGGCTCCGTAGTCAACTAGGAACCCTTATAGTTTCGCCATGTCCGTCTGTCCGTCTGTCCGTCCGTCAGCGGCTTAGCTCCGTGTTCATTAGTACTAGAAAGCTGAAATTTGGTATGAGTATGTGTATGTATCACGCCGACAAAACGGTAAAATAAAAACTAAAGTTTTTTTTTCGGGTACGTCTCGAACACCTAAAGGGGTGATTTTTTTTTTCAACATTAGTGTGTGGGGTGTCGTCGAATACATCCTTTAAAAGTAATCATCATCATCATCATTATCATTTCAGCCACAGGACGTCCACTGCTGAACTTAGGCCTCGAAACATAACAGGCCTTAAAAGTAATAGGGGTCTACAAACATCATTTTTTGATAAAGTCAGCAGTTTTTTTAACGACATCATCCGCCGCACTCTTGCCAGCGTTAATGTCCCGGCTTTGCTGGAACCAACCGGCATCGCCAGAGATGATGGCAAGAGACCGGATGGAATGTCTTTGATTCCATGGAGATCGGGAAGGACACTAGTGTGGGACGCTACCTGTGTAGACTAATCTTTGTAATATGGTACTATTTGCTGACGATACATCATTAATTTTCAATGTTAACCGAAAATCAACCGACTATGCGGAAATAAATTGCACACTGGATAAAGTACTAAACTTAACTGGTTTACTACTAATAATCTTCTATTAAATGCCAAGAAAACTAAATGTGTTAGATTTGCTTTACCGAATGTTACGGCGGTAGATTCTACTATATTACTAAATGGTGAATGTTTACAAATGGTGAATAAGGCATTATTCTTAGGTATAACATTGGACAGTCATTTGCAATGGAGTCCACATATAGCAGTACTTGCAGGTAAATTAAGTTCAGCGGCGTACGCTGTTAGGAAAATTAGACAATTGAGTGATGTTGATACAGCTCGCTTAGTTTATCATAGTTATTTTCATAGTTTCATGTCGTATGGTATTCTGGTTTGGGGAAAAGCAGCTGACATTCAGACTATATTAAAATTAAGAGCGATTCGTTCTATACACCCTGTTTTTGTTCAATTGCTTTAACTTTAAGGGTTAATTCTTTACGTCTTATTGAGTCAATTTCTCAAAGAAACTAAGTTCCTAACTCGCACCGTTTTCAAATTATTTAATGTCCAAATTTAATCACTAATCTCAGTTAATCTAGTGTAAAATCTTCTTATAACCAACGACTATTCTCTGCTGGTTCGTATGTAAAGAATTTTCAGTGTTCCTTATGTACGACAAGGTCTAAATAAATGAGTTCTATTTAGGGTTCCGTAGTCAACAACCCTTATAGTCTTGCCATGTCCGTTAGGGTGGGTCGATTTTGTAAAAAAAATATTTTGAATGCTGGGTACGTCCAAAAAGTTGCGTTTTGGTCTGTTTAGCATCAGAAAAATATTTAAGAAAAAATCCGATATAACTTTTAGCCCTCTACCGTGACTTGAATATTTCCAAATTAAGTTTTTTTCAACGTTTTTATATTTGTATCCAAAATGTGTTCTAAAACTTTTTTTTTTAAATTTCGAAGTGTAATACCTACAGTACAATTATCTTTTTTTAAATCATTAACAAAAGTAAGCTTTCTTGCGTGAAAACTGTCCACTCAATTTTTACGTTACCCGCCAATTTGTTCATAAAAGCTTCAAGTAGTTGTTTTCATAATTACTTCATAGTTTTTATGTAAAAATAAATAAAAGCAAGTGAAAATCTTAATTAACATTTAGTAAAATGCTTTATAAGTCAACCAGCTTCAAGTTCTGTGCAATAAAATGAGTGTTAACTGTTAAACAGTCTACCTACCGTCGAAACACGAAGTGAAGACACTTGCCCTTTATTTGGACCACCTTTAGATCATAATGTGAGACTGTTACCTTCGATACCAGGCACAATTAAGTATATACTTATCATAAACACCTTTTGCAAGATTTTAATTCCGGTAAGGAACCGTCAATTGCCCATGTTTTTGCTTGTGTGAGCTGCAACATTGAGAATATCTGGGCTTCTACTTCTATTCCTACTGTAAGTCCCAAGAGAATTAAAGAGATGTTAAAGAGTATTACGATGAATACCTAAAGACAATACGGTGCCCTAAAAGTAAGATTAACGACAAATATAGGAATAAATTAACTTGTTTCAAGAATGGTTGTTTAACGCAACTTTTCGACATTGATTTCGACTTCGACAATTATTGTACCTGTGCTAAACAAAATAAAGTACCAGTCATCGAGCAAAAATTTTTATTAGATCAACGATCTCACAGAAAAATGATAATAGCAGGTGTAGACAAAATTCAAAAACAAAAAAATTGCTCAAAAATTTAAAGACAGCAAAAGTTGTAGAACCGTATGTCAAAAGCAAAAGTCGTCCTGTATGTATGGTGCCCATGCCTACCATGTATTTAATTTAATACGCCCGCCTAACTAGATCCTTCGGTGATAAAGTGAGATCTATTATTGATTCAGTAATCCAAAGGAATGCTTTTTTGCTTACCCTGAAAATATACTGGAGGCTATGGTATCGGATGAGAGGAAATCTGTGAGAACTTGCTCTTATATTTCTTTTACAAGCAAGACGTCATACAATCAGTGGTTCTACTGGTGCTATCAGTGTTTAAATTGCCTCAGCTCAATTTTAATGCAACTGATTACCTATATAGACATGATAATCTTGGCTGAGTGTCAAGTTGCACCTCCGCCGGTAATGAGCCATGTGTCTGAGGAGGATTTGCACAAGATGATCGAAGTTTCCCTGTCACACGCAGGTAAGACGGTAGAACGGTGCATAAAACTTGTGACGCAAGCATCGATAACGTAAATCACTTTGGCTTCAAAAAATGCACGAGATGGACTTATTCGGACCAAACTAAAATCCAGATTTGTAATGCCATCTATTGTCAATGAGGCACGATACAACTGCTAATGTAGTTAAAATGCAAGTTTTTTAACAATAACATTTTAGATATTATGCATCAATATTGTAAAAAAAATGACATTTAATGATAATTACACTATGTTTTATTATAATACATGCGTTTTTAATTATTTAGTAATATAAAAAATATATATAAATCATACACGAAGATGACATCAAATTTTTAAAAATGTTAAAGTTTGAACTGCTGTAGAGGGCTAAATCATATAGCGAATCAACATTATTTTAACTAAATATAAGAGCGTAAACAAAATAGCAACTTCTTAGACCCCCCCAGGTACGATTTATACAAAAAAAAAAAAATTTCATACAATATCGACCCACCCTAATGTCCGTCTGTCCGTCCGTCCGTCCGCGGCTTAGCTCCGTGATCATTAGTACCAGAAAGCTGAAATTTGGTATGAGTATGTGTATATATCACACCGACAAAACGGTAAAATAAAAACAAAAAAAAAATTTTTTTCGGGTACCTCTCCTACACCTAGTGGGGGTGATTTTTTTTTTCCTTCCAACCCTAGTGTGTGCGGTGTCGTTAAATAGGTCTGTTAAAAATAATATGGGTCTTTAAACATTACTTTTTGATAAAGTCAGTAGTTTTGTAAATATTCGCTCCGAAAATAAAAAAAATAGTGTCGCACCCTCTAACTTTTCAACCACAGGTAAAAAAAATACGGGAAAATTCATGAAAATGAGGCCTTGTAAGTACTTTCAACGAAAACTATATATATTGAACAAAATCGGTCCATCCGTTTTTGAGTTATCGCAAAATTTCAAAATTTTCTTTAAAAGGACGTAAGTTGACTTCCAGAAGGTAATAAGTGATTATAGTTACTTTGGCGTTTACGACCTTTTTCCGTCTTTCCGTCTCTGACCGTCTCTAGTGAAGGATGAGCAACTACGGAACCCTACACTGAGCGTGGCCCGACATGCTCTTGGCCGGTTTTTTATTTTGCTCTCACTTGACTCGCATGTGTCACCTCAAATTGACAATACTAATTTATTATTGTTGTTATGTACTTAATTTTTAATGAAATAATTGTGTTCACTTGCTTTGTGATGCCAAGGATAAATTATACGGCCGAAAGACGAAGAAGAAGCCAATATGCACTTTGTTTACGGTTTCCTGCAATGGAAATGCGGCGGAAGCAGCAAGGGAGTACCGACGTCGATATCCCAATAAGAACTTGCATAATTTGGATTATTTCGATGATATTCCATTGGAAACACTGCGGACACACTGGATCCAGCATGACGGAGCACCTGCACATTTTGCTGGCCGTTTTAGACAGTACTTGGATGTGCCCTTTGCTGGGCGTTGGATTAGACGCGGCAGTCAAACTCTTGCGTGGCCCGCCATGCAGATCTCCGGACCGAACACCCTTAGAATTTAATGTCAGGGGGAACTTTAAAAGAAAAGTCTACTCCAAACCTGTGGCTTCGAGGGAAGACCTACTGCAACGAATTCAGGAAGAAGCCGATGCCATGCGTGTCCTGTCAAACTAAATCGCGAGATACGATTTCGGTTGAATATTTGTTTAGAAAATAATGGCGGACACTTTGAAAACAAGTTGTAGTAAATTATTATTTTGTTTTAATGTAAATATTGAGTGTTAAATACTGATGAGATCATTTTATTTTATTAGGCCAATATTGATTATGTAAATAAATGTTTATACTTAAACTTTAATTAGTTTCATTTGTGACTATACCGTAACCCGAAAAATTGAAATAAAGTGAATAAAAAAAATGGATTAAACACATCGCAATCATTGTTCTGAAATAAAAAATAAGCACAAAAAATTCAACTTTCACTGCCAATGAACAAAAATAAATACAAAAGAAAGTTCTTTACCGGAGTTTGAACAGTTCAAACCTAATGGTCTTGAATCTTACACTTTTCCTCATTTATTAGAATACACTTTTAATATGTTTTCTTCGAGAACTACGTATAGTTAAGTTCATATTACTGTAATAGTTAAGTACTTATCCTTTATGAAAAAATGACTGACTGTTGAGTTTCTTTCGGCGTTTCTTCTCAACAGTGGTCTCCTCTTGTGAAATGTCGGTAGACTCAGACATCAGACATGTAAAAGTGCCCTTGTGGCCTACTTGCAGAAAAAAGTTCATTATTTCATTATTTAATTATAGACACTCTGGCTGCTTCCCATCTCCATGGAACATCTCATAAGCCAGGCACGGCGGCCGAAGAGGCCGGAAAATTAAAAGTACATAAGTTCAGGGGTTCAGCTCTGAATACTACTTTGTTCCTGTCGGGGTTGAGACTCTTGGTCCGTGGGGGCCCATGCAGTGCTCGACAACTATTTAGGCAGATTTCGAAAAGACTGGTCGACATCACGGGGGATCGAAGAGCTGGCAGTACTTTCAACAAAAACTATATTAAATAAAATCGGTCGATCCGTTTTCGAGTTATCGCAAAATTTCATAATTTTCTTTAAAATGACGTAAGTGCCGCGCGGTGTCCTTATACTTCGAACTTTACACGTATCAGTTAAATGCCATACTGCATTAAACATTCCGCTCAATCTGGCGCGTATAATCGATAAGTTCCAGAAGGTAATAAGTAATTACAGTTACTTTGGCGTTTACGACCTTTTTATAGAGCTTGAAATCTTTCTCGTAATTTAAACCTCGAAGCCCGTCTATTACCTATGAAGGATGGGCAACTACGGAACCCTACACTGAGCGTGGCCCGACATGCTCTTGGCCGGTTTTTAGGGTTCCGTACCCAAAGGGTAAAAACGGGACCCTATTCTACTAGACTTCGCTGTCCGTCCGTCCGTCCGTCTGTCACCAGTATCTCAAGAACGGTGATAGCTAGACAGTTGAAATTTTCACAGATGTATTTCTATTGCCGGCTATAACAACAAATGCTAAAAATAAAATAAAATAAATATTTACGGGGGGCTCCCATACAACAAACTTGTTAAAGATTATGGTACGGAACCCTTCATGCGCGAGTCGGACGCGCACTTGCCCAATTTTTTATTATTAATATTTATTAATCCGTTTTAGCCGTTTATTTTAGTTAGATAAGTTCTTAGTTCATAGTTAGTATTTTAATTTCTGTAGTATTATGTAGTAGGTTACGTTACGTGTAGGTAGAAACGGCCGGCCACATTTTCGAACTTTTCGAGTCCATCATTCTCAATAATATTAGAGAGGGTTCACGAAAGTTTTAACAAGAATTACTTGTAAATGTTATATTCTTGACTTTTACCAAAATAACATTACAGTTTTATAACGTTAACGGACTACATGACCAATTATATGCTGTATCGCTTAACGAGGAAGTCTAATGAGATGATGGCGGATATGCTGCGAATACATATAGGATTCACCCCGCCTGACGATCGCTTAGAAGGTACTGAGGTAGACGAAGTCCTGGAGACCATTCCCAGAGATACAAACAGGTGCAAGGTTTGTATGTGTAATTTTATTGCCCTCAAAAGGATGAAATGGGAGATATTGTAAGTAATAATTATTTTTGAGGGAATTAATACCAGTTAGTAGTATACAGGAATATATTATAGAAGGAAAAAACAGAAATACATGTAAAAGGATCAGAACGACAGATGACACACAGTTATAATTTTCAATCGATAACCATCACTACCATATATACCTATACACTATTATAATTTTGTGTTAATGTTATTACTATCGTACCAATGAATGTAATAGCTACGTATTCAATGACGATGCAAAAGTGGTTCCAGTGAATCCCAATTGATTAAACGATTCTTATCTTATCGTCAAAAAGTTTAAGACCAAACACAAAATATGCAAGTAATCAATACTTTTATAAAGTTTTTATGAAAATACTACTTATAATAGGTAGTGTAACTAATAATAAAACGTATAAACATTTATTAACAAGAAGTTTTATTTAAAATACAATAATATAATAATTAAAAGTTAAACGTTATTCTTATTGAGGAGGTTTCCTCAACGCTTTTCCACTTCAGAGCAGAGTCTTGGCATTATTTCTACCAGTATGTACGCTACACACTTCGCTAATGGGTTTCCAATCATATTGCAGTACCTAATAATATCTCCCATAGAGCTGTTGCAGATGTCGGTTTGTTTTCGGACCCTGCGGTCGAGTTCATCCCAAAAAGTTCGATCGGGTTAAGGTCTGGTGATGTTTTTAACACACCTTGCCGTTCTTTATTAACTGTGTAGCCTCTACTGATTTTTTCCAATGTTTGGGATCATCTTCTCGCTAATTCAATTTTATGTTTTTTAAAGAATTTATGAAAATGAAATTAAATGTGTATGGTCTTGAACTTCTTGACGCTAAAGTGTAAGTTTTCTAACTCCATAGACGAGGAACAAATAAATGGGATTTTTTCGTTGCTATTTAGCGTTTAACAATTAAAGTGTGATTTGTTTTATGAATATAATATTATAACTACATAAGTAGGGACTTATTATAATTATTGTTGTATTATGTTTTAGTGGGCGTTGTTTCAAGTGGATGCTTATATTTTGCCAAGTGGCGAATTTGTGCTTGATCCAAGTGAAAAAATTGTGTTCGAGTATATGGAGAGAATTACTAATTACTGGGACGAATATGTTCGGACTTTTCATAATTACTTGAACGACGAGACACTGCAGATATTTGTTCAGCCCACAGTGATGGGTAAGCAAGTGGAATGGTCAGCAGGAGTCGCGCCTAATTTATATTTCTTAATGAACCAAGACAAGGAAATGCTGGCTAACATTGCTTACATCCCAAATTCGATTCGGACTGCTTACGAAAAAGTTTCCAAATTCCTTCAACGACTGAAACCATTTATGGAGAATTTCCGAGACGCCCACGAAATGGACATAAATACAATAAAGAATGAACGTAATCTCGAAGCATTTAGAAAACTTGCTGATAAACTCGTTAAACAGATTGATCTAATAGAAGAGGTCGTTAATTACCAACCTCTGGGATTACTCTTCCTGTGCTTGTCTCCATTTCAAGAATTGTTCAGACCCCAACCCAGAAGACTTTTCGATGTGGTCACTACGACCACTCCTGAGTGAGTGTTTTAATTCAACTTCCTTATTCGACGACGCGGTTGGCGCAGTGGTTAAGCAACTGCCTACTGAGCCGACGGTCCCGGGTTCGAATCCCGGCAAGGGCAAATATTTGTGTGATGAACACGAATATTTGTGCCTGGGTCATGGATCTTCTATGTATTTAAGTATTTATTTATCTATATAAGTAATGTATATCGTCGCCTAGTACCCATAACACAAGCCTTCTTGAGCTTAATTTGGGACTAGGTTGATTTGTGTGAGGTTGTCTGATATTTATTTATTTATTTATTCATTCCGATTTCATTTAAGAGGAAAAAATTACACCTTTGTAAAAATTGTTTCATCTAGTATTGGACGTGCCGTTATTGACGAAATAATGGCTGGTAACGAAAATATCAACGAGGACATCACGAAGGAGCCCCAGACCGCAGCTGAGCTAGTCGAATTTAATTATATGCTCGACACTTTAGAAGGCCGGGTGGTCTTCCTAGAGGAACGCTTGGAGTACCTCCGTGAACTGTATGATCTCATGGGCGAGTTCAATATCCTCATTCCGCCGGATGATATGACTGAATATCTAGGTTAGTATTTAAATATTCTTAAGTCAGCTTTCGTCGTCCTCCATCGCCATTGTGAATACATCTATTTTTCTTAGCATACATACAGGGTGCTCGGCACACGGACCGTGGAATTATATTGGGATATTGTTGAGGTTACTTGCTTTCTTTTTACCTTTGGACCTTGGGTCCTAAGAGTGACGGTTTCAATGTTTTTTCTCTGAGCCTTTAAACGCTCGGTAACTTTTTTATAAATAGGTATATGTAAAATTTAATTTTTTGTATGTAATACTTATTTATGTAATATAATACATGCATTTTCTTATACTTATGTAATACATGCTTTTTCAAATAATAGTTTTTATTTTTATTTATAGAATCAAACAAGGTTTTTCATTTCACAAAATTACTGATTGCGTGAAAAATCCAACTTCGAAATAGTTTTTACTACCTAGTTTTTATTTTATTTTAAGGTTTAACTGCGACGCTCAGTACACTACGACAAAACGTAGACCTTCGTTTGGAATCGCGCAGCAAGCTCGCGGGCATGTTCGCCAGCCAGATAGGGAAGGATATTATGGAGCTCATGACGGACGTCAATAAGCTCAGAGATGAAGTCATTGTAATTATTCCACAATTTCGTATGATAATTTAAATATGTATTCTTAATATATAATCAAAATATTAACCACTAAAATATATTATCCTAGCAACCGTGGTTATATGACATCAATTCTGATATGGACAAAGTATTGGAATTCCTAGAAGATCTAAGCGAAAAACTAGCCGTCTGTACTGCTAGAGACAAACAAATACGGGAGTGGCAGAAAATTTTCAAGGTTTGTAATACACAGATATGTATATATAGTTGACGGTGGTCAATAAAAGCAGAAGTAATAATCAAATTACTTCTGCTTTTATTGACCACCGTCAGTGTCAGTAGTGGCAACGACAACGAGACTATTCGATTTACCCAAGGATCGCAATGTGGGATTCTGCGGCACTGCGATAGGGCCATGTTTTTAAGTCTGACTGTATATCAATGAGTGACCTCCACAAAGGCTATTTCACTTATTTTTTTATATCTTCAATTGAAAAGACATTTAATTAGTATTATTTCATAATTAATTCTGGTTGATACCACGCCATATAGAGCTTACTGTGAATATTGCCATTGTTTTAGTTACCCTTATTGTTTACTATTTTAGATTCCTCCTGCGAGATTAGAACAACTGGACGAAGCAATAAACGACGTCAAGCTAAGACAGATGTTGTGGAAATCTTCGAAAGAATGGAATGAATGTTACACTCAGTGGTGAGTTATTTACCTCATTTCATTATATTAACTTAACTCAGCTTTAGTACCTTATAGCATAGCAACATTAAGTTTTTGAATAAGTAATCCAATCTTTCGATTTTTGTTCTCGTACAGGTACGAACAACCTTTTAACACATTGGATATAGACGACGTGCAAAATACAACAATAAACTTTGGAAAGATTTTCAATCAGCTGGACAAAGGATTGCCTACCAATAAAATATTGCCAAGTTGTAAAGCAACTATAGAAATAATCAAGGAGAAGGTAACCGTGAAATGATACACTTTAGGGGTTTACATTAATTTTATAATGCAAATTTGGCCGTTTTTCGACTCTTCTTCCTGGCGAAATTCCGTGACTTGGTTCGACCCTCCGACCTCCTCCCTCAAACTCCCTCAAACCTAACCCCACATCGCACTATGGGCCAAAAGCCCGATCTAGCTGGCCAAAATTATTTTACACTCTTAATCAGTTCTAAGGGGTGCGTTTATTCATGGTGTGTCTAAAAAAAAACATAATAAATAAAAAAAAACTTTTATTTGCCATAATTAACGGGAAAGTACAAAATCCAGCATAAGTTGACCTTTGTATAAGAAGAATGACTATGGCTGAAGAGGTCAGTTAAAATTTGTGTTTACATTTTAACAGAAACGAAGCATTATGGCAAATGACACTTTAAAAAACATAAAAAAAAACAAGATATAATCATACTGTTCTGCAATTTTATTTAAAATAGCTTGAAGTTTTACTTCTACTCGAGTTTCGCAGATAGAAATATACTCTTCAGGGAGATAACATGTAAGACGTAAGAAGGATTAACAATAAGGATAAAATACACTTGTGACACGCTTTCAATGCCCATTTTCGAGACTGTTGGTTGGTATCTGTGGCGGGTACATTGGTTTTAAAATATACCCTTGGCAAGAAAATAGCTTTCGCTTAACTATAAATGTCACGTGGTTCCGCAGCCGTCCGGAGTTTCAAATGTACTGAATCCAATACTCAATGAATTCAACTACCATATAAAAAAAATCCAGCCATGATACAAGATGGTACATGTAATTTCTGGTCTAAGAAACATAAAAGATGCACTAAAAATGTGATATCCATCATATTGGTCAGATTTTTTTTCAGCAAAAACTAAAGTATTTACAACTAAAATAATGATAAAAAATAGTGCTTACCATCAACTTCACGATCCATGAATAAAAACTTTAAAATTAAATTTATAAGCACTGTGAAATACATAAAACCAAATACGGAAAATTAATGATTATATACGGACGACAACGCTCTTATTGACGCTTCAAGATTAATAATTAATTATTGGAGGGTACTTACACAAAATTATCATCAGAATCGTGACCTCGGGAGTATCTGTATCTGTTATCGGTTTTGTTAGTACTATTATAGAATTGCAGTGACCCTTTTTGTCCAGCTAGATCGGGCATTTGGGCCATAGTGCATCGTCACGTTAGATTTGATGGTTTTGATGACCTTTATTACCTGAAATTTGGTCAGATTTGCTACAATCACATCACGTGTTAATTAAAAAATTAAATGTCTAGATATTTTATATTTTCCCTAGCATCTCTTTATATTTTTAGCTACCCGTAATAAGTTACCTTCGCAACCCTGCCCTTAAGCCGCGACATTGGGTTAAAATTGAGGAAATCCTGAAAGTGCGCATAACTCCTGATACTGTGGTTACGTTGAAATCGCTGGAAGAATGGAAAGCATTCCAGTACCCCGAGGAGTTAATGGAAGTTGCTGGCCAGGCTAGCTCTGAAGCCGGACTAGAGGGTCTGCTTAAAAAGGTTGGTGCCTACTCTGCAACACTAGGAAAATATCGATTTAAATGTAGTGATTTTAAGTATATTTAAGTAAATCTGATAACAAACAGAGGAAGCAGCGCTATTGGCGGGTTTATTTACTGCTTTTGCTTTGTTGTCTTATTATTATTGAAACTGGCTTATTTTCCTTTTTTATTGCAAATATGCTTAATAAGCCACATTTGACTTCGAAATTCTAAAATAAGTTCGTTGTTAAAGCCAACATTTAAAACACCATAAGGAATAAAAATACATCAGACATTTAGGTATTGCGATTTCTTTACACAGAAAGCGTTATTAAGTTGATAAAATAAGTCTAATACAAAAAGTAGTAATTCAAATGTTGTAAGTATGGGTAAAGGAAAAGGAGAAATATGACAATGTCTATTATAAACCTCCTTCCGATAGCAAACATAAAGGGCATGAGATGAAGTTGTAATTTCGTAATGTCAGGTGGAAGACATATGGCAAAGCCTGGAGCTGCCAGTGCTGCTCCACAAGGATGCCCGCGACGTGTACATCCTCGGCGGCCTGGACGAGATCCAGGCGGCGCTGGACGAGAGCAACATCCACATCGGCACCATCCTGAGCTCCAGGAACTGCGGCCCAATCAAGGGCCGCGTTGAAGAGTGGGCCAAAAACTTGGACTTGTTCGCTAGGACCTTGGTAATATCACTAAACGATTAAAGTAGCTGAGGGTAGGACTGAAATATGACGAAGATCGAAAGGAAAAAATATATATTGGCGCACCTGGCAGTTTTTGTAATGAACTAATGAGGAATGGATGAAAATGAAAAAAAAAAACACATTAAATTTTTATCTATAGGTAGGAATAACCTCATTCCTAGAACATCCCATTTTTTATTTTTTTTTGTTTTCAGAAAAAAGAACTAATTTAGCAGCAGGAGCATTAGGAGTAGATAAAACAGAACAATACGGAGCTGATAAAAACTAGCATAAAATGTTGAAATTTGTGTTTACAGGAAGAATGGTTTGCGTGCCAACAGACATGGGTCTATTTGGAAGTGATTTTCTCTGCCCCCGACATCCAAAGACAACTGCCCAATGAAACTAGACTCTTCTCAATCGTTGACAAATCGTGGAAAGATAACATGCGTAAAGTAGCTAAGGTAAATCTTGTTACAATTTGTATACTTACTTAAAGTACCTAAGAGACAAAAAGCCCTTCTTTTCGCCAGACTTTATATAATTAATTTCATGATAATAAGTTCTCATGTATCAGGTTCCCTTGGCCATGCCAGCAGCGACTCAACCAAAACTTTATGAGGAGTTCGTGCGAAACAATGAAATGCTCGATCAGATCATGAAGTGCTTGGAGGCTTATTTAGAAACAAAACGTGTGGCATTCCCGAGATTTTTCTTCTTATCAAATGATGAATTGTTGGAGATTTTGGCGCAGGTATTAAAATTTTCTTAAAAATATACCTACGATACGTTTCTGTCAAATCAAATCAAATCATTTATTTTGCTAAACATACACAGGTGGTATAACAACATACATGTCAGTAGGATTTAGTTACATGAAGGCATGTCAACATCTTTCACATTTTTTATTTGTTATCCAGACACGTAATCCCCACGCGGTACAGCCACACTTGCGCAAATGCTTTGACGCGATGGCTAAGCTTGAATTTGGGGTAAAACTACCTGAAAGTGAGATGGAAATAACCGAAGACGGCACTCTCGTTGAGAGGGAGATGTCGTTCCATACTCGAGACATGTTGCAAGCGAGGCTCGCTAAGACAGCTCTTCCCGAGGATCTAACCACGGACATCATTGCAATGCTGTCGCCAGAAGGAGAGAGGGTTAACTTGGGCAAGGTAAAATCTAAAGTTATTTAATACAGGCAATCGAAACTATCGCCAAATGTTTCGTTTACTTACAATGCAATCAGTTCTTTTCGCGTTTTTTTTACGATAGAGGCGTAGTTTAGTTTCTACTAACTTTTTTGCGAGAATGAATATTTATCGCGTGGTATACACTGACGTCATGGACCTACAGCTTTTAATAACGTTCATACTTTAAAGAGTTTGAAGGTGCTCATGAGACCTTTCCCGGTTTCATTTAAATATTTAAAGGGGTCATATTGTGCCTTTAAAGTTTTAAATCTAAAAGTATATTTATGGTTTATTATTATATATGTTACATATGCTAAATGTAATTACAGGGGTTGAAAGCGCGAGGAAACGTTGAAGATTGGTTGGGCAAAGTGGAGGAGGCTATGTTTGCGTCAGTGAAGAGATCGATGAAGTTTGCCCTGAAAGATTTCCAGGTTCGCCCGCGCGTAGACTGGGTGCAGCTGCATCCCAACCAAGTAGGTGACAACATCAACCAGTAGCGTAGTTCGGCGGGGGGCGAAATGGTCCCTCGCCTTATGTTGCGGGGCAAATATTTGTGTGATGAACTCGAATATTTGTGCTTGGTCATGCTTGGTCATGGTTGTTCTATGTATTTAAGTAATACATACATCTGTATAAGTACGTATATCGTCGTCTAGTCTAGTACCCATAACATAACACAAGCCTTCTTGATCTAAATTTAGGACTAGGTCGATTTGTGTGAGGTTGTCCGATATTTATTCATTTATTTATGTCTGGTACCTACGGTTTACTAATGTAGGTATCGCAGAAAATTATTTTACGTAACGAAATGTTTCGCATACACATTTCGCATAATTTTTGTTCTCCTGATACCATTGACTTCTGAAAAGTTAGAAAATAACTTCCAATTAATAAGTTATATAACCTCGGTTCGAACCTATTATATATGGTTTGACTGGTAAAGAATGCCATTAAAAGGGTTGTTTATAAGGTAACGTTTGACCTCACTACTGCAGTTCCTTCCATTTAAATAACATGTGTTATCGCTTAATTTTACCGTATATATACAAATTAACGAATACAAACATATTTTTATCTATCCAAATATCATAAACCCTCCATGATGCGTTCAAGAGCCGCACATTATGACCACCATAAAAGTAGACTATTTTATTAGAACAAATTTCTTATCTGTAAAAATGTTATTATTGCTAAATAATAACATCGATTTTGATAGTATTATTTATTCAAATTTCGAACATCTTTGAAAAACAAAGAAATTTGATTTGACCTTTATTCTAATATCAGTCGAGATGACGTTTAGTTCGAAATGAATTGTCAATTTGTATCAAATTTGACAAATGTCGCACGTAAGTAAGATATCGAACGATATGATAGTTGGGGCCAACTCTAGTTTGTCTCTGGATTAAAAAAAAACTATGACAGCCGTCAGAAAAGAAAACTTCATTACCGCCATTACCGGGTAATATTTGTCGTAATGTGCGACTCCATCATGGAGGCTTATGATATGTGGCTAGATAAAGTAGTGTAAGTAACTGTACATAATTAGGCATTAAAACACTCGTGTGATGTTATTATGAAACTTGCCTTCGGCGCGTTTCATAAACCCACACTCGTGTTTAATACCCTTCATTATGTACAGTCACATAAACTACTATTATCACATTAAATAAATATCTTTTATTTTCTCAGTAAATCGTCACTAAAAAGAAAAGTCAGTACCCAATTTTGCAGAGGTTTAAAACGCAAGGCTGCATTATTGGAAGTAACACGATTAAAATAGAAAGTCACAAGTTTAAAGTTGCAACACCTACCTTATGTGAATTTTAACTTTGTCGGTTTGACACTCGCCATTGCTTGCTGTCATGTGATACGCGTGCGATATTTTACGAGTATGTTTCCGAGCTTCCGTTGCGAATAGTTTTCGGACACATGAAATTCGGTCAATGGTTTTTAGTTTTTGAGATAGGTTACCGGGTTTTCTATTTAAGAAAATTACTAACAATAGAAAAATGCTGATGGAAAAAGATGACGTTAGACGTAAAAGAGTAAAGTGCCTGGACTTAATAAGGAAGTACGGAACTGAAGGCAGAGATCTTGTGTATATGGACGAAACTTATATATATCCCATTGAACAAGGAAGTCCTGGATCGATTCTACGGATAAAGGAGTGAAACAGTTAGTCTCAAAAGGTCAACGCCTTAATGCAGTTGCAGTTAGTGCCAAAGGATTTGTACCGGGTGCTCTACTTATGTACAAGTCTACTGATAAGACCGGTGATTATAGCGATGCCATGAATAATGTCAGTTATGAAAAATGGTTCTAGAATCAACTTATTCCCAACTTGTCTCCAGATTCTGTATTAGTAGTAGACAATGCTGCTTATAACAATAAATATGTGGAACGCCCAACTCTAATACCGCAAAGCCGCTTATCATAAACTGGTTACAAAAATACAATATCCCCCTTTCCTCTACAGTTAGAAATTTGGGTATTACCATGGACCAGACGCTTTCGTGGGCACCGCACATAGCGCAAGTTAGCCGGAAGCTCTTTGCATCTCTCCACTCTTTAAGGCGCCTGCAGAATTTTCTGCCATTTTCCACCAAGATCACTCTTGCCAGATCTCTCTTGCTCCCTCTACTAGACTATGGTGATATTGCTCTACTGGATCTTAAGGAGGAACTACTTGACAAGCTTGAACGCCTACAAAATGTGTGTATCAGGTATATATTTGGATTGCGAAAATATGACCACATCTCTTCCTTTCGAGCGCAGCTGGGTTGGCTACCGATTCGTCGGCGTAGAGACGTGCATGTCCTTTCATTGCTCTTTAATGCCCTGTTTAATCCTACTTCTCCTCCTTACCTTAGTGAAAGATTTTCGTATATGGCTGATGGCCGCTTGCGGTCTAGCGCCAATCTCACTCTGGCTGTACCGTCTAATAAGACGCGTACCTATAGCAAGTCTTTCACGGTAAGCGCAGTGAAGTTGTGGAATGAGTTGCCTTTGTCCCTTAGGAAGTCTCCATCTGTTGCATCACTTAAGATTAACTTGAAGAAATTGTGGCTGTCCGATGACGTGTGAATTCATTGAATACTATATTTATTTACGCATGTATATGTATTATATGTAGATATATATATATATATATATATATATATATATATAACGCTAGGAAGACCGTCGAAATGCGAGTTCAGTCGTGCGAAAACCGACCCATAAGACTCAATAGGACACTGCTGGAATCTGTCGCAAAGTTCACATATCTCGGCAGCACCGTGACCAACAGCGGTGGTTCCGTGGACGCGAGGATTAGGAAAGCTAAAGGCGCCTTTGCCCAGCTGAAACAGGTCTGGGCTTCGAACGTGCTCACCCGGCAGATCAAGATTTCCCTCTTCGATTCCATAGTGAAGTCTGTTTTGCTCTTCGGCTGCGAGACTTGGAAAGAGACAAAGGGTCTGACGAGCAAGTTACAAGTGTTCGTCAACAAATGCCTTAGATCCATCGTGCGCATATTCTGGCCGAAAACTATCAGCAATGAAGATCTTTGGAATCGATGCCACCAAATCCCGATCAAGCGAGAAATCGCTCAACGGAAGTGGAAGTGTATAGGGCACACCCTCCGAAGACCAGAGGACAACATCGGCAAGGTTGCGTTCACGTGGAGGCCGCGCGGGAGCAGACGACAGGGCCGACCGGCGCACACGTGGCAGCACACCGTCGACGCCGAGCTGCGGGCGGTCGGGCTGAGTTGGAGTGACGCGGAGCGCGGGGCACAGGACAGGAGCGGATGGGGACGTCTCACGAAGGCCCTCTGTACCACTGGGGTACCATAGGACAGCAACAACATTGTGAAGGATGGGCACGTACGGACCCTACACTGAGCGTGGCCCGACAACTTATTCAACACTAGTGTTGGAAAGAAAAATAAATTCACACCCACTTTAGGTGTACGAGAAACACACAAGATGATGATGATGATTTGGTGTAGGGACGCCCGGCCGGAAACAGGCGGGCTGTCGATCGCTTGACTGCGTTCATTCAGCCCAATTCCCAATTGGAGCCAACGGTTACTGTCCCGGCGGCGCTCCCATACAGCCTTCTTCCTCGAATCTTCTTGATCTCCTGCAGAAGGAAAGGAAACATACAAGAGGTACCTACCCGAAAAAAAATCTTTTTTAAGTTTTTATTTTACTGTTTTCTCTTCGTGATACAAACACATACTCATACCAAATATTAACTTTCTAATACTATAATGGTCACGGAGCTAAGCCGTGGATGGAGAGACGAACCGACGGACATAGCAAATCTATAAGGATTCCTAGTTAGACTACGGAACCCTAAAAAAACCACTTTTGTAGGACATCCGGCCAGATACGTCTTGGCAGACTTATTTATTTTTAGAGACACTATTACTTTAAAACATTTATAATCAATTTCGTCAAGACACCACAAAACGTAGGAAAAGGTACCCGATGAGCATCTTTGACCCCGTCTGCCAAGCACTTCCGGCCATTTCAGAACTGGCAGACTTATGTTTACACTATCTACGATTAAAGGGCTACATGATGCCATCTGTCACGTAATGATGTCACATGACGTAAGTACACCCCTAAAATTTTGACCGGAAGTGAAGGATTTTCTTAAACCTCCGGCCAATTTTCTGTGCGATAATCGTTTGATTTTCGCTCAGCACAACTTTTTTGACCGTGTGGCATGCATTTTATCGTCATGTCATATTACGTAGGCAATCTTGGAGCGGGCTTACGGATTATACTGTAACAAGAGGGAAGAGGGAAGAGGGAAGAGGGAAGAGGGAAGAGGGAAGAGGGAAGAGGGAAGAGGGAAGAGGGAAGAGGGAAGAGGGAAGAGGGAAGAGGGAAGAGGGAAGAGGGAAGAGGGAAGAGGGAAGAGGGAAGAGGGAAGAGGGAAGAGGGAAGAGGGAAGAGGGAAGAGGGAAGAGGGAAGAGGGAAGAGGGAAGAGGGAAGAGGGAAGAGGGAAGAGGGAAGAGGGAAGAGGGAAGAGGGAAGAGGGAAGAGGGAAGAGGGAAGAGGGAAGAGGGAAGAGGGAAGAGGGAAGAGGGAAGAGGGAAGAGGGAAGAGGGAAGAGGGAAGAGGGAAGAGGGAAGAGGGAAGAGGGAAGAGGGAAGAGGGAAGAGGGAAGAGGGAAGAGGGAAGAGGGAAGAGGGAAGAGGGAAGAGGGAAGAGGGAAGAGGGAAGAGGGAAGAGGGAAGAGGGAAGAGGGAAGAGGGAAGAGGGAAGAGGGAAGAGGGAAGAGGGAAGAGGGAAGAGGGAAGAGGGAAGAGGGAAGAGGGAAGAGGGAAGAGGGAAGAGGGAAGAGGGAAGAGGGAAGAGGGAAGAGGGAAGAGGGAAGAGGGAAGAGGGAAGAGGGAAGAGGGAAGAGGGAAGAGGGAAGAGGGAAGAGGGAAGAGGGAAGAGGGAAGAGGGAAGAGGGAAGAGGGAAGAGGGAAGAGGGAAGAGGGAAGAGGGAAGAGGGAAGAGGGAAGAGGGAAGAGGGAAGAGGGAAGAGGGAAGAGGGAAGAGGGAAGAGGGAAGAGGGAAGAGGGAAGAGGGAAGAGGGAAGAGGGAAGAGGGAAGAGGGAAGAGGGAAGAGGGAAGAGGGAAGAGGGAAGAGGGAAGAGGGAAGAGGGAAGAGGGAAGAGGGAAGAGGGAAGAGGGAAGAGGGAAGAGGGAAGAGGGAAGAGGGAAGAGGGAACGGTCGACGGATACAAAGGTATCCGAACCAAAAAAGTCTCTAAAGGTACATTTTCTGTCCCTGGACAATTCATATTGTATTTTCGTAAAGAACACAAAATGCGCGTGTTCCAACTTTTAATCGAGAAATTAATCGTGAAATTTAAATGATTAAAATGACGATTAGTTAATCGTTAATCGAAGACTCTCTCGATTAAGTAAATCTAGATTAAATTAATCGCGATTAACTTTGACGATTAACTTTTTAATCGATTAAAAAATTAATCGATTAATGCCCATCTTGCGCATGAATCATGCCTATGTTCCTTTATGATACGTAACCTTTTATCTATGACCATAAGGGTTGAAGTCGGTATGGTATGGCGGTAACCTTAACACTTCGTGTCCATGTTGATGTAAAATTTTGTCAATGTAGTATTCTACAGTCTTCTTTATGTCGACATTTCGTATTGTTGTATTTTGGTTAATGATGAATTATGGGGAATATTGTATGTATGTATGTAAACGCTTTATTGTACACAACAACTGGTAATAAATACATTGATAACAAATGAAATATGTACAAAGGCGAACTTATCCCTATTAGGGATCTCTTCCAGTTAACCTTTGAGCAATTGAAGGAATGGGTATTCGAAGAAAATAGGCAAACTACACTGCGTACAACCAAGATATGTATATGTAATGATATATATATATCTTATAAATAGTATAAATATATGTGTATTATTACTTACTTAGTTTATGTACTTATTATAGTTTTATTAAGTATAATATACATATCTTGGTTGTACGCAGTGTAGTTTGCCTATTTTCTTCGAATACCCATTCCTTCAATTGCTCAAAGGTTAACTGGAAGAGATCCCTAATAGGGATAAGTTCGCCTTTGTACATATTTCATTTGTTATCAATGTATTTATTACCAGTTGTTGTGTACAATAAAGCGTTTACATACATACATACAATATTCCCCATAATTCATCATTAACCAAAATACAACAATACGAAATGTCGACATAAAGAAGACTGTAGAATACTACATTGACAAAATTTTACATCAACATGGACACGAAGTGTTAAGGTTACCGCCATACCATACCGACTTCAACCCTTATGGTCATAGATAAAAGGTTACGTATCATAAAGGAACATAGGCATGATTCATGCGCAAGATGGGCATTAATCGATTAATTTTTTAATCGATTAAAAAGTTAATCGTCAAAGTTAATCGCGATTAATTTAATCTAGATTTACTTAATCGAGAGAGTCTTCGATTAACGATTAACTAATCGTCATTTTAATCATTTAAATTTCACGATTAATTTCTCGATTAAAAGTTGGAACACGCGCATTTTGTGTTCTTTACGAAAATACAATATGAATTGTCCAGGGACAGAAAATGTACCTTTAGAGACTTTTTTGGTTCGGATACCTTTGTATCCGTCGACAGTTCCCTCTTCCCTCTTCCCTCTTCCCTCTTCCCTCTTCCCTCTTCCCTCTTCCCTCTTCCCTCTTCCCTCTTCCCTCTTCCCTCTTCCCTCTTCCCTCTTCCCTCTTCCCTCTTCCCTCTTCCCTCTTCCCTCTTCCCTCTTCCCTCTTCCCTCTTCCCTCTTCCCTCTTCCCTCTTCCCTCTTCCCTCTTCCCTCTTCCCTCTTCCCTCTTCCCTCTTCCCTCTTCCCTCTTCCCTCTTCCCTCTTCCCTCTTCCCTCTTCACTCTTCCCTCTTCCCTCTTCCCTCTTCCCTCTTCCCTCTTCCCTCTTCCCTCTTCCCTCTTCCCTCTTCCCTCTTCCCTCTTCCCTCTTCCCTCTTCCCTCTTCCCTCTTCCCTCTTCCCTCTTCCCTCTTCCCTCTTCCCTCTTCCCTCTTCCCTCTTCCCTCTTCCCTCTTCCCTCTTCCCTCTTCCCTCTTCCCTCTTCCCTCTTCCCTCTTCCCTCTTCCCTCTTCCCTCTTCCCTCTTCCCTCTTCCCTCTTCCCTCTTCCCTCTTCCCTCTTCCCTCTTCCCTCTTCCCTCTTCCCTCTTCCCTCTTCCCTCTTCCCTCTTCCCTCTTCCCTCTTCCCTCTTCCCTCTTCCCTCTTCCCTCTTCCCTCTTCCCTCTTCCCTCTTCCCTCTTCCCTCTTCCCTCTTCCCTCTTCCCTCTTCCCTCTTCCCTCTTCCCTCTTCCCTCTTCCCTCTTCCCTCTTCCCTCTTCCCTCTTCCCTCTTCCCTCTTCCCTCTTCCCTCTTCCCTACTCCCTCTTCCCTCTTCCCTCTTCCCTCTTCCCTCTTCCCTCTTCCCTCTTCCCTCTTCCCTCTTCCCTCTTCCCTCTTCCCTCTTCCCTCTTCCCTCTTCCCTCTTCCCTCTTCCCTCTTCCCTCTTCCCTCTTCCCTCTTCCCTCTTCCCTCTTGTTACAGTATAATCCGTAAGCCCGCTCCAAGATTGCCTACGTAATATGACATGACGATAAAATGCATGCCACACGGTCAAAAAAGTTGTGCTGAGCGAAAATCAAACGATTATCGCACAGAAAATTGGCCGGAGGTTTAAGAAAATCCTTCACTTCCGGTCAAAATTTTAGGGGTGTACTTACGTCATGTGACATCATTACGTGACAGATGGCATCATGTAGCCCTTTAATCGTAGATAGTGTAAACATAAGTCTGCCAGTTCTGAAATGGCCGGAAGTGCTTGGCAGACGGGGTCAAAGATGCTCATCGGGTACCTTTTCCTACGTTTTGTGGTGTCTTGACGAAATTGATTATAAATGTTTTAAAGTAATAGTGTCTCTAAAAATAAATAAGTCTGCCAAGACGTATCTGGCCGGATGTCCTACAAAAGTGGTTTTTTTAGGGTTCCGTAGTCTAACTAGGAATCCTTATAGATTTGCTATGTCCGTCGGTTCGTCTCTCCATCCACGGCTTAGCTCCGTGACCATTATAGTATTAGAAAGTTAATATTTGGTATGAGTATGTGTTTGTATCACGAAGAGAAAACAGTAAAATAAAAACTTAAAAAAGATTTTTTTTCGGGTAGGTACCTCTTGTATGTTTCCTTTCCTTCTGCAGGAGATCAAGAAGATTCGAGGAAGAAGGCTGTATGGGAGCGCCGCCGGGACAGTAACCGTTGGCTCCAATTGGGAATTGGGCTGAATGAACGCAGTCAAGCGATCGACAGCCCGCCTGTTTCCGGCCGGGCGTCCCTACACCAAATCATCATCATCATCTTGTGTGTTTCTCGTACACCTAAAGTGGGTGTGAATTTATTTTTCTTTCCAACACTAGTGTTGAATAAGTTGTCGGGCCACGCTCAGTGTAGGGTCCGTACGTGCCCATCCTTCACAATGTTGTTGCTGTCCTATGGTACCCCAGTGGTACAGAGGGCCTTCGTGAGACGTCCCCATCCGCTCCTGTCCTGTGCCCCGCGCTCCGCGTCACTCCAACTCAGCCCGACCGCCCGCAGCTCGGCGTCGACGGTGTGCTGCCACGTGTGCGCCGGTCGGCCCTGTCGTCTGCTCCCGCGCGGCCTCCACGTGAACGCAACCTTGCCGATGTTGTCCTCTGGTCTTCGGAGGGTGTGCCCTATACACTTCCACTTCCGTTGAGCGATTTCTCGCTTGATCGGGATTTGGTGGCATCGATTCCAAAGATCTTCATTGCTGATAGTTTTCGGCCAGAATATGCGCACGATGGATCTAAGGCATTTGTTGACGAACACTTGTAACTTGCTCGTCAGACCCTTTGTCTCTTTCCAAGTCTCGCAGCCGAAGAGCAAAACAGACTTCACTATGGAATCGAAGAGGGAAATCTTGATCTGCCGGGTGAGCACGTTCGAAGCCCAGACCTGTTTCAGCTGGGCAAAGGCGCCTTTAGCTTTCCTAATCCTCGCGTCCACGGAACCACCGCTGTTGGTCACGGTGCTGCCGAGATATGTGAACTTTGCGACAGATTCCAGCAGTGTCCTATTGAGTCTTATGGGTCGGTTTTCGCACGACTGAACTCGCATTTCGACGGTCTTCCTAGCGTTTTTTCGTAATACCTAAACTTGAGCTTCCTCTCGTAACGAATCCAGCTTCATTTGAAGATCGGGCAGTGAAGACGAAACCAACACTATGTCGTCTGCGTAGTCGAGTTCCTCCAGATGTAAGCTTTTATTCCATGTTATGCCCCTCGGTGTTTCTGTTACTTTCCGCATGACGTCGTCGAACAGGACTATGAAGACCAGCGGCGACAGGAGGCAACCCTGTTTGACTCCTGCACTCATTGGAATTGGTTCCCCTAGAACTTGGTCGTGCACTACTTTGCAAATACTGCCATTATATAGGGACCCATCCTTCACAATAGACGGGCTTAAATCCCGAGGTTTAAATTACGAGAAAGATTTTAAGTTCTATAAAAAGGTCGTAAACGCTATAGTAAATGTAATTACTTATTACCTTCTGGAAGTTATCGATTATACGCGCCAGATTGAGCGGAATGTTTTAATGCAGTATGGCTCTTAACTTATATGTGTAATTTTCGAAGTATAAGTATACCGCGCGGCACTTACGTCATTTTAAAGAAAATTATGAAATTTTGCGATAACTCAAAAACGACTCAACGGATTTTATTAAATATAGTTTTCATTGAAATTACTTATAGGTCATATTTTCATGAATTTTTCTATACTTTTTTTGACTCAATGTTAAAAAGTTAGAGGGGGGATGGGACGCTATTTTTGGGATTTTCGGAGCGAATATTTACAAAACTGCTGTCTTTATCAAAAAATAATGTTTGGAGACCCCTATTATCTTCAAAATACCTATTCAACGCCACCCCACATACTAGTGTTGGAAAGAAAAATAAATTCATCCCCACTTTAGGTGTACGAGAAACATATAAGCCCGTATATACATATACCCGAAATACAAATACATATAAACACATATACCCGAAAAACATTTTTTTTTAGTTTTTATTTTACCATTTTGTCGTCGTGATACATACACATACTCATACCAAATTTTAGCTTTCTAGTACTAATGGTCACGGAGCTAAGCCGCGGACGGAGAGACGAACCGACGGACATGGCAAATCTATAAGGGTTCCTAGTTTGACTACGGAACCCTAAAAAATCGCTTTTGAAGAACTTCCGGCTAGATATGTCTTGGCAGACTTATTTATTTTTAGAGACACTATTACTTTAAAACATTTACAATCAATTTCGTCAAAACACCACAAAACGTAGGAAAAGGTACCCGATGACCATCTTTGACCCCGTCTGCCAAGCACTTCCGGCCATTTCAGAACTGGCAGACTTATGTTTACACTCTCTACGATTAAAGGGCTACATGATGCCATCTGTCACGTAATGATGTCACATGACGTAAGTACACCCCTAAAATTTTGACCGGAAGTGAAGGATTGTCTCAAACTTCCGGCCAATTTTCTGTGCGATAATCGTTTGATTCTCGTTCAGCACAACTTTTTCGACCGTGTGCCATGCATTTTATCGTGATGTCATATTACGTAGGCAATCTTGGAGCGGGCTTACGGACTAGTAATACAAGATGGTTTTTATAGTGCAGTACTCTAAGAAGTTCTAGGCAGGGACTTAAGACTTATAAAAAATATCGTATTTTATATTATACTAGCATTAACCCGCGGCTTCGCTCGCGTGCCTATATAATATACATCATCCTACGGGAACAATGCTTTTTTTTTTCAGGATTAAAAGTAGGCTATTTGTTAGGTTAGGGTATAATCTGCAATCTGCATTTCCCTCATGCATATCCGTCCAGCCGTTTTAGCGTGAAGAAGTAACAAAACATACACAGACTTTTGCTTTTCTAATATTACTGGGAAATACTCTTTATTTTATCATAACTCCACTTTATCAAATCAAACCGAAAACTCAAGCACTCAAATCAAGCGATCTCAGCTTTGACTGTACCAAATAAAGTTCACTTCAAAATTCATAACTCGAAGTGAAGCTAAGACACCGGGATATGTGTGCATTTTATTTGTATAAAGCTTTTATAATGTCCCGAGCCTCCGCTTATCGATTTGGGATATTCGAGATTGGTTTAATGATTCTAAGCCATGTTCTAAGTTACGTCATGTTCTGTTGTAAGATATTGAGGTTCTCTTAAAAAAAATATTATTCTGAGCCAGATAAACGTAATTCAGAATTCTGAAATGACTTATTATTGAAAAGCTTGAATGTATTTATTACGGATGCAGGAAGTTTCCCGATCATTACTCCTCCCGTCCCAACGCGCCGCCCGCCTATAGGTACCGATTGACGACGATCGAGATGCCACCAAATACTATTTTTTTAATCTATTAGGATAACGCGGGTCTCTATCCATACCTCAAAAGCAAAAAAAGAACCCCCTTATAGGATCACGTGTAGCTGTCTTTCAGCCCGTCTGTTACAATCGATTTGCTGCAAAACTACTGGACCGATTAAATTGCAATTTGGCGCAAATGCTTTCAAAAATTTTCATGACCACAAATAAAATTTCAAAATCGGTGGCATTTTCGTAATTAACGTCCCAACAAACCATAAAAATTATACCCGTACTCATATTTAGTCATTTCAACCCCATCGCACCCCAACAGGCGACCCGACCCGATAAACCATAAAAGCATTACCAATGGATTTTCAGACTTTGTCACCACATTTCTCCCTTTTAGGGGTTGAATTAAAAAAAACCTGAAACACGTGTTTACTCATTTATTGTTAGAAATACTCCTGTGAAGTTTCGAATAAAATAGTCTAACTAATCTTGTTTCCCCATACAAACTCTGGAACCCCATTTCACCCCTTTAGGGGGTGAGTTTTGAAAAATCCTTTCTTAGTGCACCGCTTCACCTTATAAGGAACCTACGTGCCAAATTTGAACTCTCTAGAACCAGCGGTTTAGTATTTAGACATTTCAATCCCATTTCACCCCAACAGGGGAGATGGTAACTCACGTTGGATTTTAAAATCGTTGTGGTTTTCGTAATCAGCGACCTGATAAACCATAAAAATAATACCCATGCTGATTTTCAGACTTTGTCACCACATTTGAGCGTTTTTCAAAAAAAGTGTACACGTGACGGACCGGAAAACGTTTTTTTTTATAACACCGATTTTAAATTTTCTTGGCTTATTCAATTCCCCATAAGTTATAGTGTATTATTTGAGAAAATGGCATTAAAATATTAAAAAATATAGAAAATATCGACATTTTAAACTCAGATTGTGGTGAAACTAGTTCCGGATAGTCACAAATATAAAATTCATTATAAATTGATTGTAGTATTTTTTGGACCAGTTTTAGTTTACACATTTAAAATAAAGACAATAAACTATTTAAAACGGGTTTAATTTAAAGAATTAATGGAACAAGCAAGGTTTGAGGATAAAATAAAGGTCCAGTTCGTCACAATCGCCACCAAATTACTGCTAAAACATGTATTTTTTTGCATTAAAATGCGACAAATCAACGAATAATATTTTTTATTACATTAAGGAATATTCATTTAGTAATGTTAACGCTTAAATATGTGAATTGTTGCACTGCAGCAGCCAGAAATAATTATTTTCAACATCCCAAATCTTGGGACAGTAACTAAACGGAATCTCATGTGACTAACTGGAAAATGTAAGGAATAGTGTACATAGATTGAATATATTGAAATAAAATCACAAAAATATTATGTTATGAATCGTATTTATTGCAACGGAATCAAAATCGTAGGTATAATATATATTGTTACTAGTTTATATATGTAATAATAAAACATGTATTAAACTAGTAATAATAAATATTTACCATGTATATTATTATGAATTACATAAAAATCTTTCATGAGTAAATGACAATCTTAATATTGAAAGTTTTATTAGTTTTTTTATTTATGTATTTTTATAAATTATTAATAATGTTTTATTTTTATTTTTTTAAATAAAACATAAAATGTTACTATTACCTTTAACAAGTAATAGCAACATGAACATTTCAAAATATAGAATAACAGTCTTAATTCTCATTAATAAAAAATTGGGCAAGTGCGAGTCCGACTCGCGCATGAAGGGTTCCGTACCATAATCTACAAGTTTGTTGTATGGGAGCCCCCTTAAATATTTATTTTATTTTTAGTATTTGTTGTTCTAGCGGCAATAGAAATACATCATCTGTGAAAATTTCAACTGCCTAGCTATCACCGTTCTTGAGATACAGCCTGGTGACAGACGGACGGACGGACAGCGAAGTCTCAGTAATAGGGTCCCGTTTTTACCCTTTGGGTACGGAACCCTAAAAACGGTTGTAATTAAAATACTTACATCGAACGAACTTTATTTTAGGACATCGCTTAGAACGCTGTCTGCCTCTTGTTTTCTTAATAGTTATAAACGAATATAAACCTTAATGCAATATGTTAAGGTTTATGGGTGTATACTTAAGGTTATATCGACATAAACCAATCACAATTTTTTTTCTTCATTTCTGACAACAGTTTCAGCTGTCAAGTTAGTTCGCCTAATTAAAAACTCGACTGTAAGCGTGGCCCGACATGCTCTTAGCCAGTGTTTATAAATGTTTTAATTGTTATTTTGCTTTTTAGTAATTTCTTCCGGAGATAACAAATACTTTTCTGAAAACCGCATCAAAATCGGTTATGACAAATGCGAGATAATGGCGGATAAACATGCATGTATAACAAACATATGGGTCAAACTAAGTAACTCCTTTTTTAGAAGTCGGTTAAAACATCGGTCACATTTCGATTGTGTACTAAGCTTTATAGTTCCAATTCGTCACAAAATCGTTCCGGTAGTATATCACGTCACTAACCGGACGTGACGAATTCTACCTCGACAATTTAAAATCCAAATTTCAACGTGTTCTGAACCAATTCAATGTGTTTTTGGTTTAGTTTCGGATACTACGATAGTTTCTTCTATGTCTAATTGTGTTTAAAAAGTTAATTATAATCTACTTACCGAAAAAACTGTTACTAACTCGAAATCCTATTTTTAGCGCACTGACACAGCGTCCACCTTTCGTCACCGTTTTCACGGAACTGACGTTTTATTTGCAATGAAATCCGATGCCTATAGCATTAAAATGTTGCCAGGATTGAAAAATTAACGCTTTTTGGGGAATATCGATTGCACAAGTATGTTGGAATCGCTTGTGACTATAACCGGAAGTTCCGGTCTGTCGATTTCTTTGGACAGTGGAAAAAGTAGTTTTTCGGCATTATAAACCGTATTTGTTTATAAATAAAGCACACGAATAAAATCTAGACTCATTACTTTATCTGTGTGACCACATTCAATATTCATACAAATTTATTTCGAGTTTCTGCAAGCCTCTGAACATGACTGAGTCGACGTGGGACATACCCATTTTAGCACTTTTCATATCTTCATTTTGCAATTAATCTAGTAATAAATATAATATAATCGTTTTAGAAATATAAAATGAATGCCCCACATCTACAGAATCAAATGATACCACTCATATACCCAAATACTAAAGGTAAAGTAAAAAAAAAACACGTTGAACGTGTGGGACATTCAAATTTTGCCATGTACACTTTTTTTGAAAAACGCTCATTTATCCCTTTTAGGGGTTGAATTTTAAAAAAAAACCTGAAATACGTGTTTACTCATTTATCGTTAGAAATACTCCTGTAAAGTTTCGAATAAAATAGTCTAACTAATCTTCTTTCCCCATACAAACTTTGGACCCCCATTTCACCCCTTTAGGGGGTAAATTTTGAAAAATCCTTTCTTAGTGCACCCCGACACCTTATAAGGAACCTACGTGCCAAATTTTAACTCTCTAGAACCAGCGGTTTAGTATTTAGACATTTCAACCCCATTTCACCCCAACAGGGGAGATGGTAACTCACGTCCGCCACGTTGGATTTTCAAATCGTTGCGGTTTTTGTAATCAGCGACCCGATAAACCAAAAAAACAATACCCATGCTGATTTTCAGACTTTATCACCACATTTCTCCCTTTTAGGGGTTGTATTTTCAAAAAACCTGAAACACGTGTTTACTCATTTATCGTTAGAAATACTCCTGTGAAGTTTCGAATAAAATAGTCTAACTAATCTTCTTTCCCCGTACAAACTTTGGACCCCATTTCACCCCTTTAGGGGGTAAATTTTGAAAAATCCTTTCTTAGTGCACCCCGACACCTTATGAGGAACCTACGTGCCAAATTTGAACTCTCTAGAACCAGCGGTTTAGTATTTAGACATTTCAACCCCATTTCACCCCAACAGGGGAGATGGTAACTCACGTCCGCCACGTTGGATTTTAAAATCGTTGCGGTTTTTGTAATCAGCGACCCGATAAACCATAAAAGCAATACCCATGCTGGTTTTCAGACTTTGTCACCACATTTCTCCCTTTTAGGGGTTGAATTTTCAAAAAACCTGAAACACGTGTTTACTCATTTATCGTTAGAAATACTCCTGTGAAGTTTCGAATAAAATAGTCTAACTAATCTTGTTTCCCCATACAAACTTTGGAACCCCATTTCACCCCTTTAGGGGGTGAGTTTTGAAAAATCCTATCTTAGCGGATGCCTACGTCATAACATCTACCTGCAGGCCAAATTTCAGCCCGATCCGTTTAGTGGTTTGGGCTGTGCGTTGATAGATCACTATGTCAGTCAGTCAGTCACCTTTGAGTTTTATATATATAGATTAGTAAAGTTAATCTAATCGAGAAAAAATAATCGAATTAACTAATCGATTAAAAATTTAATCACTAAAAATTAATCGACGATTAACTTAATCGAGATTAAATTAATCGGAACTCGTACGATTAGATTAACTAATCGTCAATTTCAATCGTTAATCGAGATTAAAAAAGTTAATCTTAATCGTTAATCGTTAATCGATTAATTTTTGCCCATCTTCAATCAATCTTTTTACTGTACCCATATTCATTGAATATGGGTACAGTAAAAAATTTTATTGAAGAAATAATAAATATGATTGGCCCGGATTAATGGAAGAAAGTTTGTGATCATGCCATCAAATGTGAAAATGAATATGGGTCACAGGAACACTCGATGGATGAACACATTGATAGGATTGTAATTAATGTAGTTAAATGAACGCACTGACGAATCTGACGACGATATACGTCTGACTGTTACTCAAATTGTGAAATAGAAAATGTTGAAAATATCGACCCAAATATGCAGTAGGTAAAATATTCATGTTAAGTACAGTCACCGGCATAAATAAGTTATTTAGGAACCTTGTCACTTTAACGTCGTGTTTGAAATGTCATACAAAATTGTCAAACGATTATTAAAAGCAACCAGGTACAGAAATCATCACTTATTTATGACGATGACTGTACGGGCCTAGTATGAAAGCCTTCATGTCGTTTGCATCCCTGTCACATACGGGTTATTTACTTAGGTGCGATAGGGACGCCAATGACATAAAAATTTTCATACTAGCCCCGTAAGTAGTAAGTAGATGCTGTTTTTAAGTAGGCAGGTATTGAGTTTTATTCTTGTAAATATTTCCCAATAAGCTTTATTTTGTTGTACTTTATGTTTTAAAGTGAAGATAATGTTTACAAATGACAATAAAACGGAGTATTTTCAAAGTTATTGAAGGTGGTTGTAACATCTCTATATTATACAATAACATTTTTCACTTTGACATTTGACACTAAACAATAAAGTTCCTTAATAATGGATATGAAAACGTCACTCATTTAATACAATCATTGATTGACAGTTTGGGTGCCATCGTATTCCGATTGAGATCCGGGTTTTCCGGAAGGAAAATCATTTTGCAATACATCTGTACCACTGAGCTAAATCTGTAAATGTGCTGTCATTTAGGAACATAATTTCAACACTGTCATAATTTATTAGCACTCATAAAATGTTTTGTATTTTAATTGAGCTAGAAAGCTAATTTTTACTAATTGAAAATAGAAATTTCACGAACAGACAAAAACGCCGTCCGCCATTCTTTGTTTTTAGCTCATCTGTGAGTCAACTAGCCTATTGACTTGACAGTGACTTTTGTCCAACTCAAAAGTGCCTTTTAACAGTGTGGGTCATCCACTCGAAATTTATTTTGCATGAAATAGTAAAAATATTATTCTTTTGAATTTAACTAAAACTGATTACCAAGATAGTTTGTTTTAACGTAAAGCATTATGTCGAAGTTAACACAAAAAAAACCGGCCAAGAGCATGTCGGGCCACGCTCAGTGTAAGGTTCCGTAGTTGCTCATCCTTCACAATCACAATAGCCGTAAGTTACAGGAAAGCTTTCAAGCTCAATAAAAAGGTCGTAAACGCCAAAGTAACTGTACTACTCATTACCTTCTGGAAGTCAACTTACGTCCTTTTAAGAAAATTATGAAATTTTGCGATAACTCAAAAACGGCTCGATTTTGTTCAATATAGTTTTCATTGAAATTACTTATAAAGCCTCATTTTTATGAATTTTTCCATAATTTTTTGACCCGTGGTTAAAAAGTTAGGGGGGACGCTATAAGTCCCGTTTTAAAATAATACATAATCAATCTACTATTTATATTATGTATATTGAAAATAAACAAGTGATGTATTTATTGCACAGGTAATATTAACCGTATCACAAATAATGTGGGCAAAAGGAGTCCATAATATATTCGACCTAGAAATCCCACTTCGCATCGACACCGGGCTCATTGGCTACGAGAAACGTTGCATCGCGGACCTGAACGATCTGGCGGCGCTCACTCGAAAAGATCTCTCCTCGCTGTTCAGAAAAGTTCTCTGTGCGCTCATCACAGTCGATGTTCATGCCAGAGATACCATATCGCATATGGTTGAGAAACACGTGCAGAAGGCGTTAGTATGTTGTGTATTTATAAATTATATGGGACTAAACTAAACGCAAGAGTAAAGTCTCGAAACGTATTTTATTTTTTGGTATCTATCAACTCATCATCAAAGATGGAAAATTTAACCAAATCAACTCTGTAAGTTAGCCATTACATTATTTCCTTATCAATCTTACCTACTTACCTCAACGTAGAGGTATCTTTTTTTATATACTGTATATGTGTTTCCCACTGCTACACAAGAGCAAGTTCCTACCAAGCGTTTTCAAATGCGTACAAGTCATCCCGCCATTATCGGTCTGCCTCTGCTTCGGTAGCCATCCTGCAGTATCCACTAAGTGGATAGTTTGGCCCAACATTCTGGATGCATTCGGAAGACGTGTCCTGCCCAGTCCCACTTGATCTTGGCGGCCTTGACACCCACATCTACAATCTCGTGTCAATGTTTTGAAGCGAAGTCTTACGAACTCCCAAGTATGCTGCGCTCCATTGCGCGATGGCAAACATTGAGTCGGGACTTCTGAGCTTCAAGTTTGGGCGCCGTAGGTTAGGATAGGAAGGATACACGATCATGTCGACTAGTTTGCGCTTCTGGGGCAATCGAAGGTTCCCATCATTAGCGCCTTCATGGACCAGAAGGTCATCCAGGCTTTCTTGATGCATCGATCGATTTCTTTAGACTGCCAGTTTTTAAAAAGTCGTCGACGTATTGTATAATCTTCTCCATCTACCTTTTCCCCTACGTTTCACGCCATGGGTCATTAACTATATTATGTAGGTATCGTATTAGCACTTTATTCTTTCGTAAACATGACCTTCTGCGTCTGGTTAATTTCATAATTTTTATGTAGGTTGTTAAAACCGCAAGACCGATATTTAACTCTACCTCTTTAATATTTTAGAACCGATTTCGAATGGCTAAAAATGATACGTTACTACTGGGAAGAGGACATAGACAACTGCGTCGCTCGCATGTCAAGCGCACTGTATATCTACGGACACGAATACCTGGGTGCTGGCGGTAAGCTAATCATATCAGTTATCATTGATTTATATAAATGTAGACACGACGCCTAGTACACATTTTTTATAATAAAAGCGCAATAATGGAAACGGTCCGACACAGAACGTTTCATTCCCATTTAGTTCCTAAAATTTCGCAAAGATTGGATAAGTGCTGGAGGAGGAAAGAGACTACAACACAACCTTGATATGTACGGAAAAATAAGCAATGTTATTTCCTCTTAAGTAATAGCTTTCGGTAATTCATTTGTTTTTGTATTTACCTTTAAGGTGTACTCGTGATAACGCCTCTCACGGACCGTTGCTACCTATGCCTCATGGGCGCCTTGCAGCTAGACTTGGGCGGTGCGCCCGCTGGCCCGGCTGGAACTGGTAAAACGGAGACCACCAAGGATTTGGCTAAGGCTCTCGCAATCCAATGCGTGGTGTTTAATTGTTCTGAAGGCAAGTATATTTAAAATGAAGTCCAGCATACTGGCAACCTATGTGTTTATTCGGCTGTTTTCTAGAACGGGCGTGTTTTAGATGGGTCTTAGTTGGGTTAAATATGGAAACAATATTTTCTGTCACCTAGTTAGATGTGTCACTAATCTGCGATAAGTATCTAATAAATGCTTTTTAAGTGACCTATTAAATAATATTCGTTCCTAGAATAGTAGATCTGTCACCTAAATTGTATTACCAAATAATATTAAAACGGTTACCTAATGTGTACCTACCTACACTGTATAGCCCCACAACGAGTTTTACAACCCACGCCATATTGCGACTTTAGTGGTACCTACTAATTTATTTTAATGGCAACGGCAAATTTTTGGTAGGTAACTGACGTTGAATGTCGGTGAATTTCACTGATGTAAACAAATCTACCATTTGAAAGCTGTTTGTAGCGCGACTATTCCTGGGTCGGACCGACGCTTGCTATGTATAGTGCATATTTTCATGACACTTTTAGGGTCCCAAATAATATTAAATAAAATGTAATTGAACCTAGGTCTCGATTACAAAATGATGGGCCGATTCTTCTCCGGATTGGCCACGTCCGGCGCTTGGTGTTGCTTCGACGAGTTCAACCGAATTGATATTGAAGTGTTGTCGGTGATTGCTCAACAACTTATCACGATCAGGAATGCGAAGGTCGCGAAACAAACTAGGTAATTAACTGCTCTCACTTTAAAGGTAGGTAAGTTTTATTTACATAATATCTCGAAGGATTTGTGTTTTTATTAATGACTTGAATTGGAACGCGTTTATACCTTCGTACCCTCACTCCTAGGCATCGTGAATTTTCTCCTGGCCTAAGAGTAGAGAGATACCTTGAGGTAGTTGAGCAGAGCTATGGAAATACAGCAAAAGACAGCTCCGAATCATAACGGGGATGTTTACTGGTTACTTTGGGATCAAAGGACTATCGGCCAAGCTGGTCTGGTATCGGGCAAGTCTGACAATACAGATCGTAAGAATGTGTAGCGAGGAGGCAGAGACAATAAAGCACATTCTGTGTGAATGTCATGCCCTCGCCAGACTTAGAAGGAAGGAATTCGGTATTGGTTACCCAGAACCTAAGGAATTCCAGACACGACCAACTGGTTCCATCATCCGATATATGGAGGTGGTGGAACAATCCTTTGAATAGGTGCAACAAGGTGTATAAATACACAATCCTTTGAGTAGGTGCAACAAGGTGTATAACTACACAAAAGATCCCATTGGGTCAAAGTGTATCAGGAAGGACCCCTATAATAAGATAAGAAGATAAGCTGAGCAGACCAGATTTGACCAATCACAGTGCTCGAAGTCTCGCGATAGTGAAAACACTATGGTCAAATCACGAACCATAGAATCGCAACCTAAGTTCTGGAATGGATGACGTATTGGCCCTTAGTACCTATATTTATTTAGGCACCATACGGCTTTGTAGATTCATGTTCGAGGGTCGTGAGATCAAGCTAGTCCACTCGTGCGCGGCCTTCATCACCATGAACCCTGGGTATGCCGGTAGGACGGAGCTGCCCGACAACCTGAAGGCCCTGTTCCGGCCTATATCCATGATGGTGCCCGATTACGGTAAGACTCAACTGTCAGACAGAAGACAATCATTTTAAGGTTTAATATTAATTGAAATTTATTATAATAATAATTCGTTATTATTGTATGTTATTATTTCACGATTAGATGTTCTATTTATTTATATTCGCAAAACAGTAACTTATAAACTAGTTTGTGTGTTTTCATAGCCCTCATCGCGGAAGTGATCCTGTACTCCGAGGGCTTTGAATCGTCGAGAGGTTTAGCAAAAAAGATGGTGCAAATGTACAAGTTATCGAGCGAACAGCTTTCCAAGCAAGACCACTATGACTTTGGGATGCGAGCAGTCAAAAGTGTCCTGGTAGGCTGATTTGTAATCAACACGAATACAATTACTTACATATAATGTAATATTGATAAAAGAATAACGACATATATCTGCCAGAGCAATATTTTCAGGGGGCACCAAATATCTTTTATTATTTTTCTACGATAATTTTCATTTTGAAACCAATTTTCTCTTAAATTCCTTGTTACCCTACAAATCTGTATCTGTGAGCTTACAACCTCTTTAATTTAATGGCAATGACAATTTATGAGTAAAAACTTGTAATCGATATTGTCATTACATAAACAAATTCGTAATAAAATACGTAAAATTTGTCGCCAAAGCGATGGAACTTGAAATAGGTATCGTACTTCAATAGTTTATGTAGGATGACCATGAATCGAGTGGTTTTTAGTTTTAATTATGTTTTAACTTTTAATTAATTAAACAGTGAGTTAAGTGCGTGAGACTTTGCCCTATTAAGAGTAATTTTAGCTGGATATTTATATTTTTCTAGTCCTGACCTCCGATTAAAAATCATCATTCATCATTCAGATTAGTGTATATGTATATATTATATATATAACTATGAAGAACGAAATTCACAAGCCAAACAGCCGGAAACGGTGCCTCATAAAGGTTTCCTTCCGATCGACAAAAAAAATCGTGCTGCTGCCGTTGCTAGAATCAGAAGTCGTATAGGATTTTATTAATGTTAAAAAACGCAGTTCATAACCACGTATCATAAGAACGCATTACTTACTACCATCTGCTGCTATTGTAGGTAATGGCGGGAGCTCTGAAGCGAGCTAGCCCCGACCAACATGAAGAGAAGACTTTGCTATGCGCCCTGAATGACAGCAATCTTCCTAAGTTCCTAGCGGCCGACGCCATTCTGTTTGCCGGCATTTTGTCGGATCTGTTCCCTGGAGTCAGTCTGCCGGTACGGGATTACAGGATTATGGAGGAATGCATCAGTAAGTAATTATCTAACACAAAGCGAAAGCTTTGCTATGTGCGCTAAATGACAACAATGTGCTCAAGTTCTTAGCAGCAGACACCATTTTGTTTGCCGGCATCTTATCAGATCTGTTCCCAGCCCGTCTAGCACAACTAGGCTTCGCGACTTTTGTGGTGCGACATAGCATTACCTGTCACTCTCCAATAGGACTGCGAAGAAAGAGATAGGTAATATTTCTTACCAGAGATGCTGGAGTCAGTCTGCCGGTAAGAGACAACAAGTTTATAGAGGAATGCATCAGTGAGCAAGTATCTGTAACGCAAGAGATGACTATGCGCCCTAAATGACAGCAACCTGCCCAATTTCTTAGCGGCAGATGCGATTCTATTCGCGGCCATCGGCATTGTGTTATAGATCTCTTCCCTGGAGTCAAACTGCCGGTACAGGACTACGGGAGGAATGCATTCGTAATAGTAAGTAATTATCATCAACACAAGTAATTCATTATCTGTAACACGAGAGCCTAGAAAAGATTGTTATTGATGTTTAAAACCCCAAACGTCGCAAAATAAAAAAGAGACCCAGGTTCAACCGTGCCGTTCAAAATACTGTAAATTCTTTTTAAATAAAGGGTACAAAAATATAACATTATGACAAAAATTATGCGTAAACAAAGGAAACCGTCTGATCTTTTTCATCCTAAACTTTGTCGTCAATCATCATCATGATCATCATCCAATCCTAGCCGATTTCGGCCACGGCGACTGGACATACTAGCTAGTCAGAGCGTCGTTCGTGTGCTCTCAGGTGACTGACATAGCCAATTGTCTTCAATACCCAGTTACTCAATATCGTGTCTTTATTTTAACAGCGAAGTGTCTGCTAGAAAAGAAGTTGCAAGTGGAAGTGTGCCAGATTCGGAAAGTAATACAGTTGCACGAAACTATGATCGTGAGATGGGGCGTGATGTTGGTCGGCCCCACTGGCGGAGGAAAGACGGTAGTACTTCATGTAAGTGCAAATTGTACAAAATAAAACAACAAATCACTAATGTAGAAGGATCCATTGGGCGATTGAAACCTCGCTTATCTACTTTAAAACATGCATACTTATTATTAAAGTTACGTGTACTGAAAACAATTGAAATCGGTCTAGCCATTTAGCCGTGGTGAACGTATAAAGACACGTACCAAATACTGTCAAATTCACTTTTTTTGGAAAATATCTTCAATATACAGTCGCCATAAGATACATCGTAGCAGGCGAGGTGGTCAAATATTTCTCAACTGCGGTAAAATTCAATAAATTCTTTATGTGACTTATTGCTGTGAATATTTATTTATGAAACCTTGGGAATACTCATATATTCATGTTTTCTCTTAAACAGATTCTGGGTGACACATACGAAGGGCTATATAACGAGGGCGTGCCAGGCTCTCAGTTTCAGCCTGTCCGCAAGTACATCATGAACCCGAAGAGTCTGACCATCGGCGAGCTGTATGGAGAAGTCAATCTGCAAACTCTCGAGTGGCACGATGGGATATTGCCGCTTAGCCTACGAACTGCTGTCCAGGTATGTATCATGATACTTCTACATATATATTACAACAGCAGAATGAAGTGACTCCCACTTGGTGAAGGAAAACATCGTGAGGAAACCACCTAAGCCCAAATAAGGCCTAGTTTCCCCTCTGGGTTGGAAGGTCAGATGGCAGTCGCTTGCGTAAAAACTAGTGCCTACGCCACATCTTGGGATTTAGGTAGCCGACCCCGATTGAGAATTCATTCTCAAAAAATGGGACAAAGGCTAGGAGGATGATGATGAATGAAGTGACTCCCACACTACATTAACAATAATAAGGGCTCATTAATGTCAAGCCTTAACTTCTGAAAGACATGCATACATACAAAATCAAGTATATTATATTTGTTATTTGTCGATATATTTACTTGCGGGCGAGGTACCACACTATTTCAACGTGTGACTGGGATAGCAAAATTCGTAATTAGGGTTGAGACATTTGGTGGCACCGTGGTTTTAAAAACCACGTAGACTATAATTAAAAAAAATCAAAGTCAAAGTGTAAAAGTAGTAGTTTAGTAACGGTATATTTTAAACTTTGTCTTTGAAATTCTTTACAATATAGCGACGCTGTGTATTTTTGCAACACGGTTGCCACCAAAATCCTAACCTTTTAATCAATGTTGTAAAAGCGAGATCAACTGAATGTCAAAATTTACCAGAACCACCTAAGGCTGGTCCGTTTATTACTATATTTGTTGAACAATTCCAGTTCAATGTTTTTTTGCTACGACTAGACCACCCAATGGAAAATGTTTGTTAGGAGAAGCATAATCCGTACCTTAGTTTAGTTAATCCGTGCTAGTGCGATTAAGAAAAGTGAAAAAGTATGTGTTTCATATAGGATACCTACTTTGCGGCTATAAATACTGTTTAATAAGGGCCACTTTACGAGCAAGTGTATTAAAAATACTATCGATTAAATATCATAGAATAATCTGTTATGTTATATGTAGTGTGTGGAAATGGACCACCAATGGTTAATCTGCGATGGCCCAGTGGACGCCGTGTGGATCGAAAACATGAATACTGTACTAGACGACAACAAAATGCTGTGCTTGTCCAATTCTGAGAGGATCAAACTCACACCTTACGTACATATGGTATTCGAGGTAAGTAGCCGAATAAATTAACGTTATGATGGTCCGACAAGTGAGTTTTCAAACTACGCCGTAGTGCGGATTTTAGTGGTAGGTACTAATTTGGGGTTTATTTTTCTGGCAGACCACTTTTCAAACGCCTTAAAAAAAGAAGGTTCTCAATTCTACTGCATGTTTCTTTATTTTATGTTACGCAACTATTCCGCCAATTGTAGACTGATCTAGAAATTCTTTTTTTATTTGAATGAGTACTCCCGAGGTGGTCCCATTGTCGCCATGTCGGGATCTGATGATGGGATCCCAGCGCAATCGAGGGCAATCCTACAATATTATAATTTATAAGCACTAACAATTTTTATCATTGTATTTTTCGAAAAAATGATATAGGTATTTGTAAGCTATCTTTAAATTCAATACTTATTTTGATTACCGTAAAACCCCGTGACTACGCCTGGGTTTAGGCACTTTTATGAAAATTTCTCTCAATGTAAGTACACCCTATTTTTATTGTTTAATAAAAAAAACTGTATTGTTAAATAAAAAAACCGGCCAAGAGCATGTCGGGCCACGCTCAGTGTAGGGTTCCGTAGTTGCTCATCCTTCACAATAAACTGCTGTTTTAAGCCCGAGGTTTAAGTTAAGACAGATTTTAAGCTCTATAAAAAGGTCGTAAACGCCCTAGAAACTGTAATCACTTATTACCTTCTGGAAGTCAACTTACGACCTTTTAAAGAAAAAATATGAAATTTGGCGATAACTCAAAAACGGCTTGACCGATTTTGTTCAATATAGTTTTCATTGAAAGTACTTATAAGGCCGCATTAACATGAATTTTTCCATATTTTTTTGACTTGTGGTTCAAAAGTTAGAGGGGGGGGGACACAATTTTTTTTATTTTCGGAGCGAATATTTACAAAACTACTGACTTTATCAAAAAGTAATGTTTGAAAACCCCTATTATTTTCAAGAGACCTATTCAACGACACCCCACACACTAGGGTTGAAACGAAAAAAAAAAATCACCCCCACTTTAGGTGTTCGAGAGGTACCCGAAAAAAAATTTTTTTTTTAGTTTTTATTTTACCGTTTTGTCGGCGTGATACATACACATACTCATACCAAATTTCAGCTTTCTAGTACTAATGATCACGGAGCTAAGCCGCGGACGGACGGACAGACGGACAGACGGACAGACGGACAGACGGACATGGCGAAACTATAAGGGTTCCTAGTTGACTACGGAACCCTAAAAAGACTGGTAGTTCCCAAAATGCACACGACAATGAAGGGTAGAAATTGCTATGCCATGTGTATTAAAATTACACCTACCAAATCACCTCAAGCAACTACCTTCTAATAAATTTAAAAACAAACTGTTTACTTGGCTTGTTGAAAAATGTTTTTACGATATTAAAGAATACTTTGATGTAGCACATAAGTAGAATAAAATTGTTTAAGGCGATATTGTCCGGCTCTACGGCCGAATTGAGGGGGTGAGGTGCGCGGCAAGACGCGGAGCGCCGCCCGCGCGCCCCGACCCCGCTCGCCGAGTTCGCTACGCGAAATTGCGATGGCAATGTACACTGTAGAGGGGTGTCACAATACAGTGATATCAGTCGGCAGTTTTTTAAGTGGCCGGTGCAAAGCGGGTTATAATTTATGTTCAAAGTGAAATGCGAATTCTTGCTATAGAAGTACGAAATATGTATTATTTTTCGTTTTAACTAAATGTTTGTTTTAACTTAATTTATTTTTTATAGTTTTTACTTGCGACTGTGTTCCGTGGAGGAATTATGGAATAAGTATCCCACCAAAACATAACATGTAAAAAATTGCAAGTCTCGCATCGCAACCTTCTACCGCTAAAAGTTGTGAGATTACAATATAAAACCAAGTTGGTTAATTTATTCAGTCCCTATCAGAGTGAACCCCGCCTATATGACAACTTTGACATACAATTTCACCGGGTTACATAACTAAAAACATATTACCATGACCGTTCTAGTGTTTGCATTAATATTACACATCTTTATCTTTATAATAAATGTAATGACTTGGCCATCGCACAGCAACATACATAAGTACATAGGAACACGAGTAAATCTCCTTTTAAAGTGATTATTATATTTTTAGCTTTATCTAATAGTTTACAATTTAGATAGTTTGGCCATTTCGTTCGGTGTTGAGCTCTGCTCCTCCCGTTTTTTTCAACTGTTTTTACTATCTCATCTTCCTCTATTATCTTCTGTCGTCCACTTTTGCCCGTGTGGCCAGGTCCATCTTTTATCTTAGTAAGGACGGCCAAGATGAAACAATGAGTAGGAATTTACGCATATAAATTAAGCGTGACATTTAAAGCGTTAATGATATTTGGTAGATGTTTTCATTATATCTAGAGTATATTACCGTGTGCGATTGCCAAGTCCTTACATTTTATTATAAAGATAAAAATGTTTAATACATTACATTATTAATGCGGGCACTAAAACGGTTATGGCAATATGTTTTTAGTTATGTCATTCTGTGAAAATGTATGTCAATGTGGTAATATAGGCCGGGGGTCACTTATTAAATAAATTAACCGACTTGGTGTTATATTGTATCACAATTTTTTGTGGTAGATGGTTGCGAGACTTGCATGCATGATATGTTTTTGATGGGATCTCATTTTTTTTAAGTGGTCCTCCTTTTTTTGACAAGCCAAGACGGTAAATACTCCTTATTCTATTATACTCTGCAGTTGCGGAGTCGACGTGAACTAGATGTAAACCACACAGACTTGTCACTTCCTCTTATGATCCATAATGATCTCTCTCACAATCCGTCATGATCCATATTGATCACTCTCATGATCCATAATGACCCATCATCACCACAAGGATTGTCATCACAATCATCGTCATTATTCATCATCAGTCATCACCATGACCATTACCATCTGAATCAACACCGCCATCATCATTCCTAATCACCATGATCGTCATGACCATCATTATCATCAGAATCATCAACAACAACACAATCATCAACAACACCACCACTATCATCATCATAAGCATGACCCACAACACCACCATCATCATTATCATCATTACTATCACCAACAGCATCATTATTTGACGAGTCATCATTATTATTCTACCTATGCCTGTGCACACGACCATTTCAAAATTATCTACGCAGAAAAAACGATTCCAACTCACTGCCCCTGCGGGGTGAGGTAACTCAATTCGGCACGGAGTGTGCGTGTCCATTCTGTATGTATAAATTCTGTGCCTGAGGTTTTAGTATCTAAACCGAAGGTTATATGAACCGCAAAATCAACTTTGTAATCGAGTATTTTTTATAGGGTTCATAAGGAAATACAAATTTTCCTATGCAGGTCGCATAACTGTACACTAAACAGTAATAGAGTTCAAAATTTCAAGCTTGTGTGTCTGCTGGAAATAACTTAGAATTCGTATGATCGTGTGTAAATGAGTCAGTGAATTAGTGAGTGACAAAATTAAGGAACTTTGACTCGCAATAATTCTTAACTTACTAGTTCAAATTTAATGTAACTTGGAATATGCCTAGGTTATACTATGCCCACCTAGTTACTGAAAATTCAGGCTTCTAGCTTTGTTCACAACGAAATACAGGGGGTTTGAAAATGGTCTGAATGGCTTCGAAAAAAGGAAAAGGATGTTGCGGTGTGCCGGTAAGCGCGTTTTCTCGAGTTGGAGGGGGCAATGGCGTGCCTCTAGATACAATTAATAAAATTATTTGTTTTTTTAGATACTTTTAAATGTGAAATATTCTCAAAGGTGCTATCATACATAAACAGACTGCGCTAAACACATTACCCTCCTTTGCGTCGCGCTGTCAGGTAAAAATATACTACATACCTTACCTAGGAGTCGATTGTTGCTAAAGGCCTTAAGAAAGAACAAGTACTAAGGAGCATTTGTAAAGTACAGTTTTTTTTACTTACCTATATCTTGGTTACATAACATACATAATCATGCCTTTTCCCCAGGCAGGGACTTAAAGTACTGATATATGTTAACTGTGTACTAAATCCATGTTCCAAGTTTGACAAGAGATATAAGTCAAAATACGCAAAAAAACTTAATTCAGATGAAAAATATTTGTGGTAATAAGTTCGTAAGTCAATTTGACACTTAATGCTTTGATCAATGAGTTCTTTTGTAGGAAGTAATTATGTTGTTTTAAATTATGAATAAAGCGTTATTAGCATATACTTGAACATGTCAACCGTGCCACTTTTTGACATTTATGTTCGGTTCTGTTAATTTATTATAAATAAAACATTAACTTACTTTTTGGCATTCCTTGCTCGAGCATTGTCTTTTTTTATTCGTTTTATAATATGAAAAGCTTTTTGTTTACGTCGTGCTGCTTTATTTCTCATTTTTTTGGAAGAATAATTCGTAAATGCGATCACGTGGACGCGCGGAACAAATTGACACAGGTCCATCCCCTTCAAGCGCCGAAGCGCGACTGAAATGGCACCGCGAGCTATCGCCCTCATAGTTTTAGTAGATATTTCGTTCTAGTGATTAAATAAATAATTGTATTCAGAAAATCCCATCCACTTCAACTAGATATTGTTAGTATCTATACATTTACGCAAAAAACGGGTAAAAAAGGTTGGTATTTTAGCTATTGAACAGAAAAGATATTACGAACAGAGGTAACTTTGGGATCGTTTTCTATCGACCGAAATTTTTCCAATCATGTTGCTGAACACGATTTCATATTCAGAAGATCCTTAAGTATGATATATATGTTTTTCATAATCTTCAAACACTGATTAAACGTCTACGACGAGTCTGAAAATGAGTGAGTTCGGCGTCTACTGGGAAAAGCCCGCCTTAAATAGTAGGATATAATGTCAATATTGACAATTAAAGATTTGCATGACTTACTCACGTCCAGATATATGTTGGAGCGGTGTCATACTCCATACTGCAGAGCTACAATGATTCTTTGAGAATACTATTGAAAGCTACATATGAACTGGTGACGGCACGGCAGTGAGGTGGTGATGAGGAGTGTGAATGAATAACCGTTTATGATAACTTCTTGGTGTTGTATTTCTCGTAAAAGTTTACAAAGGAATGAGCAGAGACGTCACTGCACCTGGTATTTAAAGACTATCAAAGTACCATTAAATGGAGGGGAGAAACAAGTAAGTGGTAGTCGTCAAGTAACCAGGTGTTAGTAACATTTTTAGTCAATTGATACACTGTGTAAATAATTTAACAATACTAATGTTGAATCTACTATTTCTTAAATTGCTATTATTAATTACAATATAACTCATGCACTTCACATGGACTAATAACTTATAACTAAATTATCGAGATACTCAATGATCTATTCAAATGTGCTTCTGAGGTAAAGAAAATCCAATTAATATCATTATTTGTTTTCTAAGATACATTTATATGCGAAATAATCTCAAAGGCGCTATCATATATGATACGATTTTTTTTTTTATATTTTAAGACCAATATGTTAACTATATCTATTGCAAATAAATATATTTCATTTCATTTCAACGAATTAATCTATGAAGGACTTTAGTTTGCCGTAACTTAAAGTCTATAAATCTCGCTAAAGAATGATTACAATTGGACTCCTCCAACTGCAATGCGACTGCAATAGAACTGATCATAATGTGTGCAGTATTTATGTTCCCCTCCGCCGGTTACTTGTGGAAGTGAATAGAGTGCACACGTATTTCAGTATGAAATTTGACGAAATATTATTAGAAAAGACACGTAGGGGGAAGTCCCCTAACGCCGGACGGCACCTAACGCCGGACACTCGAACTATCTCGGCAACTAGCAACGCAAGCGAATCAAGGACAAGTGGAAGGGGCGCGGGGGTCCCCGCGCCCCTTCCACTTGCCGAGTTGCCGTTGCCGAGCTTCCAGTTGCCGAGATAGTTCGAGTGTCCGGCGTTAGGTGCCGTCCGGCGTTAGGGGACTTCCCCCTACGTCAGGTATTTACTCAATAGATAAACTGAACTGAATAGATAACCGGGGTTTTGCAACAAGCGGCAATGCAGTTATATTACAGTCGTTTCAACTGCAATACGACTGCATTATGACCGTGCAGCCAGCTACAGTTGGTGTGCGGTTGAAAGGACTGCACGACAGCTGCAAGCTGACTGCACAGTCGGTTTGCAGTTCTGATGCAGCCCTGGAACTGCCACTTTGCAGCTGGGTTGCAGTTGAAATGCTGCCCGTCTGTATAGGCCCTTAGACAAAATTAGAAGTTGCCTCGAAATGTGTTTTTCGATTATAAACTTTATCTACTCCCAAATAGGTAGAAATATTTAAAATATATATATATGGTAGGCGAGAACAGGCAACAATCTGCGGTTAGTTTCATACATTTATTGTACTTTCGATAGGGTTGTCAAAAATCACGTAAGCTTACCTACTCGAAAACAAAAAAGAAAGGGTAATGGTTTTGGACTAGTAAACAATTCTTTTTATTAAATTATGAAATTATATTACGAAAGATTATGTATTTTTATCTTATACAAGCGACCCGGCCCGGCTTCGCACGGGTGCAATGCTGATACTCGTAAATTATGCATATAAACCTTCCTCTTGAATCACTCTATCTATTAAAAAAACCGCATCAAAATCCGTTGCGTAGTTTTAAAGATTTAAGCATACAAAGGGACATAGGGACAGAGAAAGCGACTTTGTTTTATACTTGTAGTGAAGTACTAAGGTCACATTCAAATTGAGTAACAAATGATCTCAGCCTCAAGGATCACAGCTCTCTATCATAATAGTGTATAAATAAGCAACTCAAATCAGTCCACCCGTATAAGAACTACGGTGCCACAGACAAACATACGCATACACACATATCGGTCAAACTTGTAAGACCCCCTTTGTGCGTCGAATCGAGGGCATTTTTAATATATCACACACTTGAATTTGCAACCCTAGGGGCAGGCGAAGTGTAGCCCCGAGATGGCCATCACCCCGATTACATTTTAACCCCTCGTATGCAACCAATTCAGAATTCGACAACTCGGTGCGGCCGCGTTACGTCATTGTATGCTGCCCGCTAGAACGTATCCGTGCTTAGGCAGTTCATGAACTGGCACGGATACGCGTCTAAGCATACGAGGGGTTAATCGATTGCGACGTATACTTACACATAACTTAAGTAAAAATATTAACACCATAAGAAAGAGCATTAGTTGTACATTATATTATAACACAACAAAAAAGTCTAGCTTTATCTCTTCTTTAGCACTATTTATAGCGGAGTTCCGCAAAATAAACGCGTGCTGTCACTTTAACGAAAAACGACACTGATCGTAAACTACACGGCGTTAGAGGAGAAAGGAGGAGGAGGAGAGAAGGAGAACGAGAATCTTGCCATGCATTAAAAATACTATCTATTTAGTTGTTTTTAGGGCAGGTTCCAGCTCTAAAAACTAGGCGGAAATTTCAACTTTTAGATAGGCGATAATAGATATCCCAGGAGAGGAGTCCGGGTTTTACGGTATTATATGTACAGTCAAAGAAATTTAAACATGTACCTACCATTTTTGCTCTTATCGTACCTAATGGCAATAAGGGTCAAAAATGTACACGTTAGTTTCCCTTAATGTCCCTACCTATGACAGTTTATAAATGGACTGATATTCAGGTGGCAGACTTAGCTCAGGCGTCGCCCGCCACCGTCTCTCGCTGTGGTATGGTTTATATAGACCCTGACGAGTTGGGATATCTGCCCTACGTGCGCTCCTGGCTTGAAGAGGGTGTACAAAGTAACTTATTCAACCAAGATAATTCAGATTTCCTATACGAATTGTTTCAAATGCTGAGTGTCGGTGTTGACCATGTTGACTCTAAATGCTCTGTCGGAATTAGCCAGGTATGATCTATATTTATTTATTTCGTAATGTCAAATATCAGTATAAAAATTAGTAAGTAAGGTGCTTTGGGGTAAATTCGACATATTTTTAGGCGAGTGCAGAGTATGTTAGGGTTTGGGCTCGTAAGTCAGAACCTAAGAAGTATTCCTTCCAAGTAATGAGATCTTTACGAAATTGGATATATTCATCAACGCTTTGTGATCACAGCGTTTCAATACGTTGCTTGAATTTGGAAACAGATTAGAATAAAAAAAAAATATTTTGAATACTATTTCTTAAGGAGTGGGGTAAATTCGAAAGTAAGTGGGGTAATTTCGAAGCTGGATTTTATGCAATATGAGTTTAAGAATCATATTTCTTTTTAGTTCTAATTTACCCCCGCAAAGATCCAAAAATCGCACTGCTTTTATTTAATCGACTGCAACACACGTGCCCTCACGACTAGCGATGCGAAGTGAACTGAAGCGGGGGAGGAGATAAACATGGCGTTTTGACAAGCGTTGCAAGCGTAGAATTTGTTCCCAGTTTAGTAGATATGTGTGATTTTCGACTTATCCCCATTTTCGACTTTAACCCAAAGCACCTTAAGTAGGTACCTAAGTACCTATAAAAGATACAAAAGGCAGCGTAAAAGTCGCCAGTTGAGACTCGTCTCTGGATTATCGCTAGTAATTCACTTGTGAAACGGAAAAAACACGTTGACGTATTTTCCAAAAGTATTTCAATCTAGTCCTTACCCCCCCAGTTTTGACCGCGTTACCCCGAATTAGGGATGCTATAATATAAGTATTTCATTTATGATCTAAACGTGTCTAAACTATCTGCCAATTTTCGTCACTATTTTTTAATTTTTTTAAACGATATGCTACTACCTAGTAACCAATTATATTTTAATTCGCAGGTAAACATCAGCAAAGTGTCATCCGTTTGCTTCCTAATGGGAGCCCTACTAAGCGAGCCTGGGGACCGATTTCCGGACAAAGCTGCAATTAAAACATACATAGCGCACTGTTTCATTTTTTGTTATGTCTGGTGTATTGGAGGGAATATACTGGAAGGGAATCGGAAACTGTTCGAGGAGCTGATCAAACGGCAGTTCGAAGAATTCGAGGAAGCAGAATAGTACGTGCAAATTCCCTGTTTGAAATCGTTCAGTGGGTCGAATTCGAATCACATAAATCGAATGTTCTTTCGCGTTTCATTGCCTTGGTTAGATTATTCTACGCCCAATGAAAAGCAAGTTTGCAGTTTACATAGTTACATAAAATCGAAAAAGTTATACAAAAAACTGTATTTTAATACACAACTTTATTAAAAAAAAAGGTCCTTTATTCGTCAAAAATATACAAACAAAAAAAAATAATAATACTTAAGACTAGCTTAAGCCTAGTCAAACAGGGCTCCTCGGGTTGCCCCTGGCGCAAAGGTACCCATCACACTGGCCGCGTTACCACGTTGAATGGCGATGGACAACCTTTGCACCAAGTACGAACCCGCACGGGCGTCAAATCCCCTCTCCCTATATTTATTAAAATACATACCTAAATATTAATTTCAAACAAATTTAAAACTAAACTACGTCTTTTTTTTATGTGTAAAGATTTCTGGTTTTATTTTTTGTCTAATCTGTTCAGATTAGACATCGACATCTAGAAGCCTATAAAGAATAGTCTAGATGACTAGAAGATAGATAGTAAAAAAAAGGTTTTGACGTTTGGTGGTCAAATTGTGATTTGATTTCATTGTTCGATGGTTTTTATTTTTATATCTTTGCATATTTGAGGAAAGCACTATACTTACATACCGAGGTATGTAAACATAGTCCTTTCTTCAAATTACATACCGAGGTATGTAACTATAGTGCTTTCCTCAATTATGCAATAAATATGCGTGAAAAAGGATTGCCAGCCTTGTATCCCCGGCCGGCCGGCCTCGCATTGTGCTCAGGTGGCTATGGACTCGACAGACAATTCACATTTTCCCGGCCTCAGTTGTATTACCGTTCCAGTTTCCATTATTTTTTCCAACAAGGTAACTGACAATAAAGTGGGCAAGATCACGTTCACGTTAAACCATTAGAAAAGGGCAGTAGGTACACACGGCTAGTCTTTGTGAAGAACGTAATTGGGAGAGACCGTTATCCAGCAGTCCATGTTTATCGTATTGATAAGATGATATTGATGTGATGTGGAATTTATTTTTCTAAATATATATTGTGCTCTTATTTTACCTACCTATATTTTTTACAGTTTCCCACAAGGCTTCAACTTTTTTGACATGTACATGGATACAAAACAACGTCGACTAAAAGTATGGGCTGAAATTATACCGGAATTTGTGTATGATAGTAATAAACCGTTTTTTGAAACGTTGGTCCCTACCATAGACACCGTGAGATACGGATATTTATTTGAGAAACTACTTGGCGTGGGTAAACCAGTTATGTTCACTGGAGGCACAGGTAAGAACTTTATACTTGCGACTATGTTTCTTCTTTTTTATAACCATGGAAATATAATTCTAGAATTTTTATTTTTATTTATTTATAGGAGACCCTATTTGAGACTTGGCTATTTACGAGATATTAATTAATTAATTGTAATCACTAATCAGTCCTTAACGTGAAATCTTTCTCAAGGTTCCGTACCTCAACTAACTACTAGTTCTGTAGTATACCCCTACAGAGTGTTTTTCAACCCACGCCATATTACGGTTTTTTTGTGGTACCAGTGGTACTAATTTATTTTACAGGTAACGACAATTTTTTGGTAACTGACGTTAAAAGTCGGTGAATGTCACTGATGTATAACGAAGAGGAAACGGGTCTAAATATTCCGCAAATTTCTAGTATTTTTTGTATAATAAAACCAAAACTATCCACAGTGATGAAAGTCAAGTTGTTCCAATAGGGTTCAGTTCATTTCACAAGAAGAACGAAGGGTTGAGCAGCAATTATGGTAGATTTCTAAAATTCAAAAATGCTCGTAACGACGTGATTGGCGCAGTCTGTAGGTGCAGTGCACCTGCCTACTGAGCCGGCGGCGGTCCCGGGTTCGAGTTCGGGCCAGAGCAAAAATTTGTGTGATGAACTCGAATATTTGTGATTTTGCCATGATTGTTCTATTCTGTGTATTTAAGTATATATTTTATCTATAAAGTAAGTAAATATATCGTCGTCTAGTAGGTATCCATAACACCAGCCTTCTTCAGCTTAGTTTAGCTTGGGACTAGATCGATTATTGTGAGGTTGTCTGATGAGGTGGGTCGGATGATACCTACTAATACCTGCGTTTACCTTGACGGCTTTTTTTTTTCATAATAATGATTCGTTACGTTTCCGAATATAAAAATGTTTTTACGTAGGCGTTGGAAAGACTGTAATCGCGGCCGAGATCCTCAATAAGATGGCAGCTACTGGGACTTACATACCGGTTATGATGAATTTCTCTGCCCAAACCAGCAGTCAGCGCACACAGGTGATTATCCGACAATCTTACGGTATTTTCATTCCATCTGCGTATCGGGTGAGAAGACCGCAGTCCTGGTATAATAATGGTTTCAATTTTCCCACGGCCCATAAAAAAACGATATAAAACAAGAACAGAGAGCTAATAAAAAAATGTTCTATATAACATTTATGTTTATGATGCTCTGCAGGAAGTAATAGAACTGCGCTTGGATAAACGACCTCGTAAGGCAATAGGAGCGCCTCTAGGCAAGAAAGTGATAATTTTCATCGACGATGTTAACATGCCTAAACTCGACGTGTATGGTGCTCAACCTACTATAGAACTATTGAGGTACTTACATATATTTTAAACTAGACTAAAGGTTTCACTAAGCACAAAATAGCACGAGTAGGTACACCTGAGAAAACGTCTATTAAGTATATTATACATTTTGTATTACGTTTCGATAGTGCGGTATAAAGCGATAATGCCCCATCTCCAGTAATTACTATAATTTCTATTTTAATGAAGACTGGGAAACTTTATGTTCCAAATGTGCCTAGCTAAAGGTCATATAGGGTGAGGTAGTGATTGCTCTTGCATGTGAATTTGCAGACAATTCCTCGACTTTGGCGGCTTATATGACCGAGACAAACTGTATTGGAAGGACATCCTGGACGTGGTGCTGTCGTGCGCGTGCGCGCCGCCGGGCGGCGGCCGCAACCCGCTCACCGGGCGGTTCGTGCGCCACTTCGCCATGTTTTACATATCCGCGCCCAATAACGAGGCCATGAAGACTATATTTAGGGTAAGAACTACAAAGGGCCATCCACTTTACTATCACTACGTGAAGGTATCATCCTTACCCTTATCTATCGTCATCAGCACCCTCAGACCCTTGTACTTATTTGTGACCCCATCTCCGCCTATCAAACCGCATGTACAGCCTAAAAGGCTGCGGCCTACAGTCAATGTCAAAAAAGCAGTAGTCATTCCCCAGCTATCCTTACAAAACTTGCCAAATGTGATACCATTTCCGACAAGTACAACGCAGCCGAGCTCGTTATTTTTAAAACATCATGAAGGCCACTAAAGTGTTTATAATCATTGGTTTTATCCTTGACACGCGTAATCAATATGTATTATGCCAGGGAAACTAATCTATAAGTGTCCACTATAATTATACGTACCTGCCCAACTAGCAAAGTAGTGATAAAATAAAATGTATTAACACTAAATAATGATATAAAAGTCATAAAATAGCAACGCGGAGCTGCTATGTTGTATATTGGCGACTTGTATCATCATTTAGCTGTATAATCTTACACAGCTATATCGTGATAAGAATTGATGACATAAACGTTTACTGGACTTCTTAATACGGCACATATAACACAGCAGCACAACAGAATCCCTAACTGTGATTTAGAGCAATTTCGTTGCATATCAGATATATACAGTGCCTGTATACAGCTAAGTAACTCTATTGTGGTTTTTAATGCGCTGCAATATCGCTGGTGATATATCAGTGCACTAATGGAGCTAACTCGAGATATATAAGAACATAACGCAGCTGATATGCGCCTAAAGTATCATATAATGGCGTTTCCTTAACACCAGCAGCATAAAGTTGTTTAAAGATCTACATTAACACTGAACAGTTTCAAATACACTTTTTAAGACCTTTTATATCATCAGTAACATATAAACATTATTGTTACTAATATAACGCTAAATAAATGTATATCAGCTGTTGTAACCTCATTTATAGGATCTTTATGATGGTCAAACCAGCGTCGAGAATTCTGAAGTTGGTTCCGTAAATACAAAAAATGAAATCTTAACAGAACCTTGTTCAGGATACCAAGATGACTTGTTTGCGACTGACAATTTTGATGACAATGGAGAAGATGAAGACGTATTCTTCCACAGCCATTCAAATCTGTTGAGTTTTATGAAATTACTTCTGTTTGAAAAACAGTAATTGACCAAAAATATAACCACTTTCATTTCACGCAAATGAGTTGAAAAATATTAAAGATACTTTATTTAGTTTATTTATTACCCAAAGGTAGGTACAGTAGGGGGTTTTACTAGTTTTATTAAGGAACCCGAAAGTGTTTGGTAATGGCGGTGGGAAACTGTAAATTTGTGATATATCGGTAACCAGAACACACTTTAGATACATATTGGTGACTTTAAATAATTTGCTATTTTAAATATTTTTTATTTAATTAAATATTCAATATATAATAGGGGCATGAAAAAAACACAAATAATATGCTATTATTTCATCAATAAAATTTTAGCCGCATGGAAAATTACCCGTTATGCACGTACCTAACAGCAACTTGACACTACTTACTAAAACAAAAATAGTTTGCTATTTTATTATACTTACGGTATTTTTTTTTCACACTACTTTATTTACACATAACACTCAGTACTTTAGCACTAACGATATGCGACATAAAAGAATCCCTAATAACAATATAACAACAAACAGCTCTATATCAGCATTGATGTTACTTTCTTATCATAATTTAGTGATATAGTGATTCAGGCACCATTGGTGTAACGCTAAAGAGATTCATAATACATTGTAATATCATGGATATACATCAAAGTAGTGACGTGCGGTGCCAATATACACATGATATATCATCAAATAGCTGTAAAACTGGGGCCACTTTCCAGTGATAGAGATGTTTCTATCACGGATATAAAACTGCGTCTGTCACTGATTTACAGCTAAATTTGTTTCAGTTTTGCTAGTTGGGTGTTCGCTGCGCTCCGTTTATCTAGTTTTAAGTTCACTAATAGCTTAAGCACACACAATATCACACTTACCACCTTGTATTAAAGTCCCATTTGCAATGTATAAAGGTTAAGCCAATCAAAGCGTTCACATATCACGACATACCAATTCTAACCAATCACAGAGGCTCTTTCACATACGACACACGCGACACCACATCATCAAAGACTTGCATTCTAACACTCACTCCTATGAAGACAAAATTATTGTATAATTTGGAAAATTACATATTTTATGAGAAGAATATCAAGTTTGAATCATCTCCTTGCTCCTATACGGAACAAAGTGGCGACCGTGACAGGACCTGCAACGATTCCTAACCGGAGCTGAAGTCTACACACGAAGTATCGTCTCTCTGAGAGGCTAGAAGTGGACATCGCCACGCAGGCTTCAAGCAGCGCCTAGAGACTTGGGCGAACACCAAGGCAATCAGCTGCGCCTAGGTGCCTACAGCGTGCAGCCAGTCCACTACACTCCCGAGCAGTTCAGGTCGCGCCAGCCGGCGCCGGGCCCGCGACGCAGTCATCAGCACCCAAAGTGCCTAACTCACCCTGCCTGACCTACATCAAGTGAGCCCGTTCCTATCTATTCCCTAGATAAATCCTCTTTGATTTGTGTAGATAGTGATTTCAGTTTATCGAATTTAATGGTCTATTCTTATAGGATTTCAATATTTATGCAAGTTGTTTTCAAGTGAAACATTCCAATAAACACAACTATAACAATTTAACGTCAACAAGTCTTAAATACTCGTGTTAACTATCTAGTACAAATAAACGAGTGTTAGTTATCCAATGTGTAGCTTAACCTTAAATTAGTGCTTAAGGAACAACATCTAGCCTACTACTTACCTATGGCACTATATTCGTTCTTCCTAAAGCTAATTCTTCGTAGTTAAATAAAATATAAGTCCTTTTTATGCCTAGTTCTGCGTTACAACTATTTCACAAACCAATAAGTTCCTATTAATAACAGAACGTTACTTAAACATTGTCTAGTCCAACTATTTAATACTTGATAACATCAATTAGATGATTTAGCGTGCGTATTTTATGCATTTGCAGAGACAACTACATGGTGAATCTTTAGCGGCCCGGTACCTACTAAGTGTCTGCGCCCGAGCCAGCTGATAAGGAACCGGTGCAGTTGCCGCGCCGACCAGCTGTGGACATTGAAGCGAGGAGCGTATCGTACCTATTCTTTTTAACTTATTTACCACTTGTTTCTCGGTAATTTAGCGTTATGGCCGATTCTAAACAATTAAAGGCTAAGCGTAGCAATATAAAAGGTCGTTTAACGAAGTTTAAAACCTATCTCGATGATATTTCTGAATTAGAAAATGTTACACCTTTGGATATAAATAAGCTATCGCTAAAATTATCGAGAATGCAATCATTATTGAATGAGTTCGATGTGGTGCAAGGCCAATTGGAGATTTGTGAAGGATGTAACCAAGCCGAGGAATTAGATATTCGCGATTCTTTTGAGCAAGAATTTGACAGTTACATTTCGATAGCACAAAACTTCATTGAATCTAATTCGGCCTCTAAAGAAAATTCCTCATCGTGTAATGCAAATTCGAGCGCTTCACATTGTAATAATAATAATATGCTAGGATTTAAATTGCCGGTCATAAAAATTCCTACCTTTGATGGCACATATTTTAAATGGCTTGAATTCAAGGAAACCTTTACCTCCTTAGTTCATGAAAACGATAATGTTAAAAATATTCACAAGTATCACTATCTCCTCTCTTACTTGGAAGGGGAAGCAGCGCGTGTTCTTTGTAATTTAGAAGTAACCGACGCGAATTATTCTGAGGCTTGGCAACTCCTTTGTAAGCGCTATGACAACAAAAGGCAATTGATTAATAATCACCTAAAGGCGTTGTTCAGCATCGAGACGGTGCGAGAGACCGACAAGTCACTTCGTTTTATTGTTGATCATGTAAATAAAAACTTGCGGGCTCTCCGCACCTTGGGGTTACCTGTCGAGCAATGGGATGTCCTCATTATATATATGGTAACAGCAAAATTGGATAGCAGTACATGTTATAAATGGGAGGAAACGAGAACAACATTACCGGAAATCCCTACATTAGATCATTTTTTTGATTTTTTGAAGAACCGTGCAAATGTTTTAGAGACCGTCAGCAGGCAACGACAAGATAAACCTAAAATGTTACCCCAGTCAATTCAGCCTAAATCTCAAACTAAATCTTTCGCCCTGACAACCAAGCATACTGCACCGACTACTTCTAGGCCTCCAATTGAATGTTTGTTGTGCAAAGGTGCCCATCGTCTTTACGAATGCACCACATTCCAAAATAAACCTGCCGAGGATAGAAGTGCCCTAGTATCTAAATTAAATTTGTGTGAAAACTGTCTCAGGTTTGGCCATAAGGCTCAGAGGTGCAGGCTGCCGGGTTCTTGCCGTTCCTGTAAACAAAAACACAATACGTTATTGCACATTTCAGAGCCCACCGAATTTCCCAGTGCTAACCCAACTCAATCCCATACCCAAAACTTAGCTGCTATCACCAACACTAATGGTACCACTTCCGAGGTTCTACTATGCACTGCTCAGGTTCAGTTAAGGAACCCCGACACGAACCAAGTTCTGACAGCGCGAGCTCTGCTTGACAGCGGTAGTCAATCGACGTTCATTACCGAAAGGGTACGAAATAAATTAAATCTGGCTCCTCAGCCTACAAATGTCAGTGTAATCGGGCTGTCAGACACCCCATTAGCCCTTCAGGCGAAACGTTGCGCACTTCATTTTCAGTCTCTTTCTGACCCGTTCAATGTTAGTCTGATGTGCTTAGTTATTCCAAAAATAGCAGATAAATTACCCAAGGTCACACTTGATGCCAGTCAGTACGACCTCTCTCAATTTCAACTAGCGGACCCCAGATTTTTCGAGTCATCCTCTATTGACATGCTTATTGGTGCTGACCTATTTTGGGACCTAATCGGTTCTTCTCAGCACTCGTTAGGTACTAATAAAGCTATCCTCAGAAGCTCTAAGCTAGGATGGCTCTTCGCGGGTCCTTTGCCTACTTTGCCACAAAATAAAAACAACCAATCAAATAAAATTACACACTGTAACTTTGTTATCAATGAGGTAGGTACCTCGCCTAATATCGATGAAGAACTACAGAGATTCTGGGAGCTAGAAAATGTCCCACAATCTCATCCCTTCACCAAAAAAGAAATGCTTTGTGAAGAGCACTTTCTTTCAAACACGCATAGGCTAGAAAATGGCCGTTTCTGCGTTGGCCTCCCTATGCGTGAGGAAAAGGACAGCCTAGGTGACTCCTACTCGTTGGCAAAAAAGCGGTTCGCGAGCTTGGAAGCTCGTTTCCGCAAACAACCCGAGCTAAAAAGGGCGTATGCAGATTTTATCCACGAATACGCTGAACTCGGACATTTAACGGAAGCACCAGTCCATAGGCCTAAAAACGCTTACTTCCTTCCTCACCACCCTGTTATCAGGACTAAGAGCGAGTCTACGAAGCTCCGTGTTGTTTTCGACGCGTCGGCACCTAGTACTTCAGGGGTATCCGTGAATGACCTACAAATGGTAGGACCTGTCATTCAGGACTCCTTATTTAATATACTTGTACGTTTCCGGCAACATAAATACATAATTTCCGGGGACATCGAAAAAATGTATCGTCAAGTCCTTGTAAGAGAATCGGATCGAGACATGCAACTTATCCTGTGGCGCGACAATGAAGACGAACCTTTGCGCACTCTAAGGTTAAACACAGTAACTTACGGTTTTTCGAGTGCTAGCTTTCTCGCTACTAGGTGTATCTGGCAACTCGGCGATGAATGTGCTGACCCTAACTTAAAAAGAATCATTCAAAATGACTTCTATTGCGACGATTTATTGACCGGGGCTGATGATGAAGAAGCACTCAAGTACATTCAACGTCAAGTGTCAGGAGAGCTTGCCAAAGGGTGTTTTCATCTGCGGAAATATAGGTCTAACCTGTCTTCTCTTTTCGAGGATCACTCTTTACCCGAGGAAGGCGATCTCATTATAAGCAACGCCACTAGCACTCTGGGTATAGGTTGGTGTCCTGCTGCAGATGTACTTCAATTTCAAATCGAATATTCACCTCCACATATTCTAACCAAAAGGTCGATATTATCATCCACATTTAAAATTTTTGATCCCCTCGGGGTCCTATCTTTATGCACCATAAAACCCAAGATTCTCTTACAAAGCCTGTGGTCACTAAAATTGGATTGGGACGAAGAAGTACCCTCAAATATTAAGAAATCCTGGCTGAGGTTTACTGAAAATCTAAACTTACTATCGTCATTTCAAGTACCAAGGCGAGTTCTTATCGATAGGCCCAAGCACATCGAAATGCATACATTTTGTGACGCTTCTCAGTGTGCCTATGGCTCAAGTACTTACCTCAGATCTATTGACGTCACAGGCAAGGTACAAGTAAGTCTATTGTGCGCCAAAGCCCGCATTGCGCCCCTGAAACCCAGCACCATTCCCCGGCTCGAGCTCTGTAGCGCTTTATTAGGAGCTCAATTAAGTTCTTCAGTCACTAAGGCTCTGCGCTGCAAAATAAATCGCCACGTCTATTGGTCAGACTCCAAGGTAACGCTGGGTTGGATTAAATCAGCAAGCAAGGCCAAGACTTTCGTCGCTAACAGAGTGGCCGCTATTACGGAGCTATCTGACCCCGAAAATTGGCGCTATGTACCTACAGCAGAGAATCCAGCTGATATGTGTACCAGAGGAGTGGACCCCCAAAATGTCAGCAAATCTGACAGTTGGTGGTACGGCCCAGCCTTTCTTGAGCAGGACGAAAGTTCATGGCCAAGTGAAAATGTTCAAGCCGTGGAGCTTCCCGAATTGAAAGCGTTGCCTGCTTTGGTGGCGGAGTCCACACCTTCGGTGTCGTTTATAGACATCTCCAGGTATTCCAAACTTCTTAGAGCACAGAGAGTAGCCGCTAGAGTACTTAGATTTATTCACAATTCTCAAAATCCTCAAAACAAGCACTCGGGCATACTATCGACAGAAGAGCTACATAAGGCTCTAAACAACCTCATTAAATTCGCTCAGCTAGAATCGTTTCCTATAGAAATAGAATATTTAATAAATAAAAGACCATTGCCGCGTAAGTCTAATTTAAACCAACTAAATGTATTTATTGATGAAGAGGGCTTGGTTCGTGTCGGTGGTAGGATAAATACCTCAAATCATCCCTATGATAAACGGCACCCTATTTTATTGAAAAGTAATCATCATTTAACGAAACTAATATTTCAGAACGAACATGTACGCCTGTTGCACGCCCCACCCCAACTGTTACTTACCAGTATTCGTGATCAGTATTGGCCTATAGGTGGCCGTAAACTTGCACTAGATGTATACAAATATTGCTACAAATGCCGCCGATTTGATGGCAGTGGCATGGCCAATATTATGAGTGACTTGCCCCCTGATCGCGTAGAAACGGATTTTCCATTTATGACTACTGCAACTGATTTTGCTGGTCCCTTCTTGATCACGGACCGAAAGGGCCGTGGATGCAAATAACCAAGTGTTATTTATGCCTTTTTATCTGTTTTCGGTATAAGTGTGTACACTTAGAGGCCGTGAGTGAGTTGAGCAAGGACGCCTTCATTTTAACTCTTAGTCGATTCATTGCTCGTAGAGGTACACCCAAGGTAATTTTTTGTGACAATGGCAGAAACTACGTAGCTGCAGCCAGAGAGATAAAAGATTTCCTCAAAAACAACAATGACTCAATTTGTGACTTTGCAGCTCAGCGACACATTCAATTTAAATTTTCTCCCGCATACGCTCCTCACTTCAACGGTCTAGCTGAGGCCGGAATTAAGTCAGCTAAGTTTCACATTCGACGTATTTTAGGGCAGACTCATTTAACATTCGAGGAACTGTCTTCCCTTTTTACACAAGTCGAAGCTATCCTCAATAGCCGACCCTTATGTCCCCTCAGTCCATCACCCAACGATTTCCAACCGCTCACACCGGGTCACTTTTTGATCTTCAGGCCGCTTACGTCACTACCAACTGCGAGCTACGGCGAGGACAGCGCTCCACTCCGCAACAGATTCCAGCGCGTTGAGCAAGTGCGCCAACATTTTTGGAAGCGCTGGTCGCGCGAATATGTATCAGAGCTGCAGCAACGCACGAAATGGCGGGTCAAAGGCCGGGATCTACGTCTAGACGACTTGGTGCTGATAAAGGATGAGTCCCCGCCGCTTTGTTGGCGCTTAGGAAGAGTCATCAAGCTGTTTCCTGGACCCGATGGGATAACGCGCGTTGCAGACGTGAAGACCGCTGGTGGAACCGTCCGTCGAGCCCTCAACCGCCTGTGTCTGCTGCCTGCCGACGACTCAACTTGAAAGCTATCCAGGAGCTTTCAAGGCCCGGGAAGATGTTCGCTGCGCTCCGTTTATCTAGTTTTAAGTTCACTAATAGCTTAAGCACACACAATATCACACTTACCACCTTGTATTAAAGTCCCATTTGCAATGTATAAAGGTTAAGCCAATCAAAGCGTTCACATATCACGACATACCAATTCTAACCAATCACAGAGGCTCTTTCACATACGACACACGCGACACCACATCATCAAAGACTTGCATTCTAACACTCACTCCTATGAAGACAAAATTATTGTATAATTTGGAAAATTACATATTTTATGAGAAGAATATCAAGTTTGAATCATCTCCTTGCTCCTATACGGAACAGTACCTAATATTAAAATACTGTTCCAGGCCATTCTAGCCGGGCATATGGAAGATTTCGTTACAGAGGTATCATGTCTAGCCGATGCTATAGTTAATGCATCAGTCGAAGTATACCAAAAGATTTGTGCTGAGTTATTGCCCACGCCTGCAAAATCTCACTATGTATTCAATCTCCGTGATTTATCCAAGTCCATGCAGGGTTGCCTGCAGGCAGATGCTGCGTATATGAGATTGCCTCAAGCGATGTTAAGGTAACTATTGCTGCCTTTAATTCGTTATATTATTCACTCACGATTTTGGCAATACGACTATTGCTTTTCCTTCATTAGTTGTTTTTAACGTTTTCTCAGCATTTCAAGTAGTAGGTAATAAACAAGAGATAATTAATATAAAGGACAGTTTTTATGTCGTGCAAAATTAGGTAAATCTCGGTTTATGGACGGCTAAACGACATCATTATCTGTGACTACTTTTCTGCAGATTATTTTACCACGAATGTCTGCGCGTTTTTCACGACCGCCTCATCAACATTGAAGATAAGAGTTATTTCTACCATCTGATGAGCACGGTCTGCCAAAAGAACTTCCAGACGCCGGTGTTAGAAGTTCCCGAGGATCCAATCATAGAGCACCCACCCACGCTACTCTTTGGTGACTTCCTCAACTCCGCCACGCCCAAGGAAAATAGGGTGTACCAGGAGATACCGGATTTGCCAAAGCTTATGGTAGTTTTAAATGTAAGAGATATTCCTGGCATTCCAAATGTTTTTCTCATATACCTAGTCAGAGTCAAGGCTAAGAGGGTTTACGCTTTTTACTTTCAGGAATATCTAGATGAATACAACTCGACAGCACGCACAGAAATGCACCTGGTTTTATTCGCGGACGCTGTGGAACACATAGTGAGGGTAGCGCGCGTGTTGCGAGCAGAGCGAGGACACTGCCTGATGGTGGGACCTGGCGGTTCTGGGCGGCGCAGTGTAGCCACCCTTGCCGGACACGTCAACGAATGCAAGTGAGTTGACCTGATCTTTGTGTGGTGACAGGATTCTGGTGCTCGGTTGCCGGCCCCGCTTAAGTCAAATCTTTGGCTATTAATCCGTACGTTATCGAATTGGTAACAAAGTTCCGAAATTTTATTTCCTTCATTTTATGTATGTACAAAGGCGAACTTCCCTAATAGGCATCTCTTCCAGTTAAACTTTGAGCACTTCAGTGAACACCGAATAAAGGATAAATGCTCTTTATCATTGTGTTCTATATTTTAACTCAATCAAAAAGACGTTTGTCATTTTAATTACACGTTTTACCCGAAACCCGAATTGCATTCTGAATGCTCACGGACTGTACCACGGTGCACAGTGTTATAAGTTCGTGTGCAAGGCGATGTAATGCAATATTCTCCAAACTTCTAAACCTTCTGTGTAACCCGATCCTCTTTCCAGATGCATGGGCATGGAACTGAAGCGTAACTACGACACGCCGGAGTTCCACGACGACCTGCGGCTGATGTACATGCGCGCAGGAGTTGGGAACGAGGACACCGTGTTTCTCTTCACCGACACGCAGATCACAAAAGAAAGCTTTTTTGAGGACATTAATAATATGCTGAACTCTGGTAAGATATTTCAACACGTTTTAGGTCCCGGTGTCAGGTTTAAGGGACAAAAAATAATGCTCGGTACAGTGAAAGCAACTTCGCGGTAACATTTTTTAGATTAAATTTGTTCCTTTAAAGATAAGATATTATAAAAATAATTGTCTGTCTTTTTAATCGTTATATGCATTAAAAAACCATTTGAAACGTTTTAGCGAGAGGACTTTGTTCGGCGGTAGTATGGTGGTAGAATCTAAAATGATGAAGACGAATGAGATGCCGTAAAAAGAAAGACTAAACGCTTTCTTTCTATCAGGTGAGGTGCCCAACCTGTTTGAAGGGGACTCATACGAGCAAGTTCAGACTGGATGCCGTCCCGACGCTTCGAAGGCCGGCGTGAACCCCTCTGATCGAGATGGCGTGTACACTTTCTTCATAAATAGGGTGCGGGGAAAACTGCATCTATGCATCTGCATGAGCCCTGTCGGTGAGGCATTCAGGTTAGTAACTGATTAATTGATTATTTATTTTTATTTAATTATTAGGAACTTTACACTTTCCTTAAATCTAAATACATTGTCCCACAAAACCAGTGGCTGGTTTGACTGTGGGATCTCTGTTAGGGAATCTCTATTTTAGGTATAAGTATGTATTACGTTAGTTAATACGTTTTAACTCTTCTAAAGTGTATGTGAGTCCCATTCTCATGGATACCTATATCTCGCGGAAACGGCCTGATATGTTTCGAACTTGTATTGGATTTCAACTTCAGGGACACCAATGCAATCGAGATCTACTAATACCAATTCGAAGCATGTCGGACCGTTCCTGACACAATATAATCGTGAAATGAAACAGTCTCAAGATTAGTTACTATAAAAGTAACGCGATTTAATATAAGACCAAGTTATTATGATTCTTTGCAAATTACTAATCAGGCGACGTTGCCGGATGTTCCCATCCTTGGTCAACTGCTGCACTATCGACTGGTTCACGAAGTGGCCTCCTGAGGCACTGCTGTCGGTTGCCGAGCAATGCCTGGAGCCGATAGGTGACAAGGAAATTATCCAGAAGCTGTCTTCGCTTTGTGTCGTCATGCATGGGGTTTGTATGGGGCTGTTTTTTAACTATTATGTTACTGCACCAGAAAGTTTAGTCTGTTTACTATTTCTATTCATGTTTTATGTACAATGAAGTATCATACATGCATAGGCACAGCAAGGAAATTGAAGCACGTAGGTACAGGTTGGCAGGTCTGGCACGAATGTATTGAACATGGAAGAAAGAACCTATGGAATTGGCATGTAGGTTAAAACGTACGAAAACCGCTGTCGCCAAACTCATACAAATAAATGAAAATCTTTACACGTCACACTATTACAAATCTTTATTCATTGGTTTAAAGTTACAGCAATATCAACAACAAAATGTCACTTAAGTTACGTCAGTTCTAGACTGAAAGCAACTTTACCTCGCTTCATTTGCGATGTAAATTACAATGTTCCAAAATTGTAACAAACGTTTGTTTTTAAAATGCTCGGAAGTCACCAAAAGCTAACATGAAGTCGGCATATTGCTACTCAACAACAGATGACACTGGTCAATAATATTTGAGGTTAAAAAGTGATGATACCTAAGATCAAGTATGAATTATCGATAGTTTCGTCCTCGACAAAACAATACATTTATAGCAAAAATTTGAAGCTACATTCCAACACATTTAAAACTCTACGATAGTGATATATTTTACGTTACATGTTACATATTCTCTGGTAACGAAAAAATAAATTCCTAATAAGATTATTAAAAATAGTTTTGCTAATCTAGCTGCTTCTAATGACAAATCACCAGACCAGCGCTGGTTCCCGGGCCAGCATTTATGCTGAGGTGTGACCTTTTCGTGGCATACACACCTAGAATTTTATTTTATTGTATTTAATTTCTAATGTGTTGTCCAGTTCGTGTATGTTTACGAATAAATTTTCATTCATTCATTCATTCAATCATAAATTTCCGGCAGTGTATGTCTATCCTAACTTGCCTGCAATCCGTGCAAAACACAGGACCTGTTACTGTCCCTTTGTGCTACTAGGCGGTGATCATATTAGGCAGTGTCAGTGCAGTAATTTACCTGTAGGTTGCGCGAGGACGTCACATATGAAGGTTTAAAAAGTTTGTCAATAAAGCCACATTGAATAAAAAACTTTTATCTACGCACATATCATTAGTGCTCTAAAATGCGTTCAGAAATCGTAGGAAATGACCAGCATTATTACAACCAATTTTACTATGAGATTTTTTTGTCTGTGGTAGAAGGTAAAATCTGTACTGTAATGTTATTACAGTACCGATTTTTGTAAGGTTACGAGTTTAAATTAGGAACAGCTGTCAAAACACAAGTTGGTCTCTATTCTAGTATCCATAGATATTAATATTGTTATCGATACGAAACGTCAATTCAGTATGTTTTTTTTTTATAAAAACCGCACGACATTTGATCTCGAGTGACATGAGAATATGGATACATTCGTTTGTATATGATTTAGATAAAAAAAAAAACATTCGTCTTGACGGAGGTTCGAATTGCCGCCATTATTGTTGTCATTTGTTTGTTGGTTCTTTGCTGTTACGAAAGTAGAATTGTGAAGTTTATTGTAATTCACATTTTAGTTGAAAATATTGTTTTAATGTAAATGTAAATTACAACTATTACAATAAATAATCTGTTTATGTATTTGTTCAGATTTATTTCTTACTGCATGAGTATATGTCGTTTTTAGGTATTTTACAGGTAGTGGTGCACTAGTGGTGCCGGTCATTTCCTTATGGCTTCTGAACCCATCTTAGAGTACTTATGATATGTGTGTAGATAAAGTAGTGTATACAACTGTACCACATAATTAGGCCTTAAAACACTCGTGTGATCCAATTATGAAACTCGCTGACGCTCGTTTCATAAAACCACACTCGTATTTTAAGCCCTCTCATTAGTATCAGTTGCATAAACTACTATTACTAAACATATTCAACATACATATTTACAATATTTTTTTAGACCATGACATAAAGAAGGGTATTTCTAAACGGTAAGATAAGGCAGCATACTTAAGCTAGAATTTATTTTTTGCGTGGGAATAGCAGACCCCTTAATAAATCTTTAATTATTTAATTTCAGTTATCAAAGTCAAAATTGGTATCGACAATAGTAGCGATATTAACTTAGCCGCATCCCAACTTGAGTAGCGTTCACTTTGACATCTTTAATAGCGAATTTTCTCGATTACTGTTTAATGTAGATAACAAACGATAATGAACTGTATTTCTTAAGGAATAAAGTTGTATTCTACTAACGTGATAACTAAAATAACGATCAACCAAATGGAGACAGAGGAAAAAAAATATATTTAAATAAGACTTAGTGATGCTGATGATACGAAATGCCTCCTTCAGACAGTTTTTGCCTGGGTTGAATTTCGGCAGCTTATCACTGCACAATACGGCATGATCAATTTAAAATAATTATTTTTCATTGCAAATTCACACGTCAGACCTAGTTTGCGGTTGACTAGCGACTAACGACGCATTTGTGCCACGGAACAAATGCTTGGAAACACGGGAACGCCTACTTGCCACTTCAATTAGTCTCTTTCTTCCATGGAATTGAACTAGTGAATGATAATATGTAGGTATGTGTGCATGTTATAATTTTTAAATACAGGTTGATGCAACAAGTGATTATAATTGTGTTATAGAATCTAGCATACACGCCAAAATTTACATTGTTTATCGCTCGATTGACAGTGAAAATTGAGTGAAGTGTCATTTTAATAAGAAGTTTATCGAGCAATATGTAATCTTATCTATGAAAGTTCTTACGCCTACATTTTGCATTTTATGAATAATTCAAATATATATAATTATAACCATATTTCATGCACAATTACGAAGCCGTGAAACGCGAAAATAACAGTTAATTTTAGTAACAATTTCGAACCTTCCCCCCTATTACTGAGACTTCGCCGTCCGTCCGTCTGTCACCAGGCTGTATCTCAAGAACGGTGATAGCTAGACAGTTGAAATTTTCACAGACTGATGATGTATTTCTATTGCCACTATAACAACAAATACTAAAAATAAAATAAAATAAATATTTAAGGGGGCTCCCATACAACAAACTTGTTATAGATTATGGTACGGAACCCTTCATGCGCGATTCGGACTCGCACTTGTCCAATTTTTAGACTTTTTACAATTCGAACAAGCCATACAGAAAAATAAGTATACGTTTTTGTTTACACAGAGGACTTTAATAATAATTACTAAAAGGATTAACATAATCCTTGGTGCGGATTATAATAGTATAATTAGTTTTTCTTGAATAACGAAAACGTATTAAGTATATGTTTACAAAATATTAGGAGGCCCCTGTGTAAGAACGGCACTCACACTCTGCCACTCACACACAGTGACAAGTGACATATATTACTCTCGGTCAATTCATTCATGCCAGCTCTCGTGAATCGACCCCTTTTTCGTCTTGTCCCATAGACAAAAAGGTTCGCGTTTCAGTTTTTTTTACTGCACATTTATATACCTACATACCTGATATCATAAAAATTCTATGCTCTAAAGATATGGAGGTGCGATATAGGTAATATAAATCGATACCAATTAACCTGATATGAAGGTAACGCTCATGTACAAGTGTGATGCCTAAATTAAATTTTTAGGATGTGGACGTAATGACAGACCGGTTGTACAACGAGATGAGACGGTACTTTTACACGACTCCGAGTAGTTACCTGTCCCTGCTCCATCTATATTTAGGACTACTGGATAAAAAACAACAGGAAATTATTCGAGGAAGAGACAGAATATCTTGTGGTTTGCATGTAAGTCCATAATATTTTTTCGGTTTCAGCGATTATCACACATTTAAGCTAGTTGCTCTATTCTGTTACCTTGCGAGTTTGTATCCAAATGACTAAAATTCGCATTTTTATTATTTTATACGATTTCAACGCCCATAATCCCCAAATCGCCGCCATTGTTGGAAAATTTCGTTTACCGAATCGAAATATATGTATACATATATGTATGTGTGTATATAAAAATACAGTCTTTATTTAAAGTACGTTATCAATCATCGAGGTTAAGCAACCTACCCTAAGTGGCTAGTGTTCATGACTTTCGTTTTGATTGTTCCCATTTAATTACCTATAATAAACAAAAATAGCATTCCTGTTGTTTTTTTTACATAACAATAACTTTAAATTTTAATTAGATGTACTAAGTATGTGATTTTGACTCTCTTTACATCCTTAATTACTAATGTACTTTAACATTTGGCATTTAAAATTAGTTTTATACGGAGAGGAAAAAATCTTAGCAGCTCGATGCAGTGGACGTGCGTAATTTCGTAGCCAAACTAAGCTGTTTCCAGCAGTTTACACGTGGTAAGGAGACAAACTGCACACACTTTAGGCTTCGCAAATACCTAATCATAAAAAAATGCTTTAGAGACAAAACAGGTTTCTTAAAATTATATATTCATAACTTTACTAAAGGGTAACTTCGTCGGCGTAAATCTTTTTTTACCGTTCGGGTAAAAAGTATCCAGTATAAAACCATTTTTGGATTTCCAGCTTGAAATTGGTTAAAATTTGTCCAGCCGTTTCGGCGTGATGAGGATGCAAAGAAATTATGACCAATAGATGGCGCCCGACTGGTATGGCGCCGCGCGCCCATTTAAACAAATAACGATCACGCATCCTACTCGTATTAACATTTTCTTGAAATCATGTTCCCTCTACATAGAAAACTGATTTTCAATACAAATCTATAATAGTATATAGATAATATTGTAAGATAATACAAAGATAGATAATGTTCAAGATCCTGGCCTGATGTTTTAGAAATTGTACGAAACGTACGACGTTGTCGGGGTGATGGAGCAGCAGGTCCGCGATATGGAGCCTATCCTGGCAAAGAAGGCAGCCGAGGGGGTCGCCCTCGTCAACAAGCTGAGGGTCGAGCAGCAGGCCGCCGACGAGGTCAAACGCGCTGTGATGAAGGACGAAGCGGAGGCCAAGGTAACCTGACAGTGGCACCGGCCACCGGGCGCGGTACGGGTACCAAGCTCAGAACTCGTGACATTTGTATAGATGGGTAGATCAACTTTTCTTGTTTTTATTCTGTCCCGTCACCCAGGGGACAATGGTGATTAAACTTCTTAGAAAAGTGTTAATTTATAATATGGGTATTTTCAAGAGATAGTCTATTTTGTTCAATATAGCCGCTGAAAATCGTAGTTTTAAAGAGTCACCTAGGGGACATCACCATGGCATTAAGCAACAGAGAAAAATTTATTGACCCAGATATGTATCGAAATCGATACTATCTTCATGGTGACATTGATACATACATGGAGGTACGTATCGATATCGATAGAGAGCTAGTTCGCAATCTGATAATTTGGTCGGGTTTTGGCTCACCGCGCTCCACTTGCAAACTCTTTGAGGGTTCAAGGTCCACGACAGATAAAGGTGCAACATTGAACTCTATTCACCAAAGCTAACTCGCTAGCCCAATATTACAGGGTTCTATATTACATTTTCAGGGTAGTTAAAATTAGACTTAATGTCAAAAGTGAAAAGAACCCCGTAATATTGAGCCAGCGAACTGAAGGCATACTATAACAACTGAATTAATGTAAAGCCAATAAAGGCATCGTACCGGCTGCATAAAGAATCGCCTGGATAAGTATATTACTTAGGTACTGAGAAAACTTAACGCTGAAGATTATTGTTACAGATAAAAGCAGAAGAGGTAAAGGCAATAGCGGATGAAGCCAAGGCGGATCTCGCCCTCGCCATGCCCGCTATGGAGGCCGCGCAAACCGCACTCAAAGCGCTCAACAAAGCGGACATCAACGAGCTGAAAGCGTTCCAGAAACCGCCCGCTCTGGTGCGGTTTGTGATGGAACCAATCTGTATACTCTTCAACGTCAAGTAAGCATCCATTCAGACTTAATTATTATATATACTTACGTAAACTAAGCGGATCTAGCGCTCGCCATGCTTGCTACGGACGGAGGCCGCACGAGCCGCGATCCACAAGGCGGACATCAACGAGCTGAAAGCGTTCCAGAAACTGCCTGCGATTGTGCGGTTCGTGATGGAACCGATTTGCATACATTTCAACGTTAAGGGCCCGCCTATGCAAACTTCGCCATCTTCATCGACCAATATCTTGTATAGCGATCACGTATCTTTCCTTTCGAAATATTTAACTTACACTGCTTTTCCTCAGCCTGTTAAAAGTGAAAAAACAATTGGTAATATTTTTCTCTAATAGATTTATTTCGCAAACCCTTATTTAAATGTTTTTGTTTGGATCTCCAAGACCATCCTGTCTTTAACAATGATTTTTGGTTTAAGAGTTGTCCACTAGGTAGTTCTTAAATCTCATTAAAAAAAATCATTGTAAAAAGTATAAGTTTATCAATAAAAAATGAATATTCGAATTGGTGCTTACGCCATCCTGTCTGTACAGAGCGCGCGAACTATACCCGTCTCAGCTATTGCGTATGAAAATTACTAGTACTACCTATCTCTTTTGATTATTTCAACCCGTTTCTGTTCACCTCATGAGAAGACGACGGACCTGTGCCACTCGTCACGCACCTCTGTATTTTGATAAGTACATCGTTTTTTACCATGTTTAATAAGGTTGGCGAGCTAAATGACACTATTTTCATATTGGGAACAAGAAATTGCATTAATTGTTTTTGCGCGATAAGGCTCGAGATAATGAGAGAAAGCAAGTAGGTAGGTCCAGTAGCCGGCTAACTTCTTGAGCATAGCCGATTTACGTACAAATGTGCATGCGCAGATTTGCCGGCAACTATATAATACACGACTATATTATACACGACGTATTGCAGAGAGGTTGACGGTTGTGGGGTATTTGCTCGAGCCGGGCAGCATTGGTCGTGCGCTCTCTTAAGTAATAATCGATTCAGATTTATTATACTTTCCAACTTAATTAGTAATTGGGATGCATTATAGCAATTTACATTTTTTTCACGTAAATGTAATCAGACACAATAATCTTGGTCGTCAATCAGATACGTGTATACCTATAACTGTATAACTAGTTAGGGTTATTTTATACGGCATTGCGTTAGTCAATTATGAACTATTCTAGCTAAGCTGAAGGAAGGTAAACGTTCTCCCACTGTCATCGCTTTAATGGAGATTCATTCATGAATAAGTATTTGGTGTTAAAAAATAATTGGCGAACTTTGGCAGCTCAAAACTAAACCTTACTCGTAACATACAATAGCAAGGCTAGCATTATGTTGTCCACGTCCACGACTTGGCTTGCCTCGCGACTCAGCATGACCTGTCTCGCTCGCACGGTGTTGAAAGGAAACTGACAGGTAGCATTTGACGCGCGACAAAGGGTCACGTCGCGTGTCACAGTTATGCTAGACTTATCTTAACATAAATGATATTCTTCACAGGCCGGATTGGGATAGCACAAAGAAACTACTGGCCGACGTGAACTTCATAGGCAAATTGGAAGACTACGACAAGGATCACATACCTGACTCGACGCTCAAGAAGATCAAAGCTTACCTCACTCATAAGGACTTTAATCCTGATACTGTGGTTAAGGTTTCTAAGGTACCTACTGTTTATTCCTTACTTAACGTAGGTATTCATTGCCAGCACCGCATATATGCGTTCAACGTCATACAAGTTTGTTCCTTTAGGTCACTTCCCCTGACAGTGAATGTAGACAGCGAAGCAGTGCGAACTGGTTCTAAATCCCAAGTGAATATAAAAAAAAAACAATAATGTGCATTCATCATTTTACTGTGCATTCATCAGCATTGTACTTATATTCATTATATTTTAAGGGCTGCTGTTTTTAGGTATGCCGTTCCATGGTATTGTGGGTGCAAGCTATTGATATGTACGCCAAAGTATTCCGAGTGGTCGAGCCAAAAATAATCAAGTAATTGTTTCTTTATCACCTTATTGCAGTATTATTTAACTTTTTTGATGATAATATATTTAACTTCGTTTATACCTATTCAAACGATTTCCTTAGACATAAGGAAGCGGCTGCAACTCTAAAGGGCGTAATGGCAGTACTCAGGGCCAAGCAGAAAGAAGTAGAAGCAATAGAAGCACAACTTGCTAAAATGTTGGATGAATTAAGGGTAATGTAAACTACTATTCGTCTATTGCGATGAATTTATAGATCCACCACCAGGTTGTCTATTGCGAGGCTAGATTATATTTATAATTACAACCATTATCGTCACAAGGTGGTCGAGGAAGAACGTATCAAACTGCAGGCTGATGTGGATTTGGCAGCCGCTCGACTGGGGCGCGCTGGGAAACTAACGCAAGCGCTTGCCGATGAACAAACGCGTTGGGAAGACACCGTCAAGGTAACTCAACCTAAAGGTTACGGTTTCAAAAGGTAGGATAGCAAAAATCCTCATCGTAGAACTGCACTGCTGCACGCGTAAACCGCACTACTAACTATTCCCGCGTAAACTACTCGCAATTGCGTTAGGACCGTTCGGGTTTTAAATAATCATCATATTTAATCCGTCCTACAGGAAGCGACTCACCAGCTGCACTGTACAACCGGGGACATCATCATATCTTCCGGTTGCATCGCGTACTTTGGCGCCTTTCCAACCAGCTACCGCCGAGAGCTTGAAAGCGCATGGGTTGCGGAGTGCAAGCAACTTGAGATTCCAGCATCAGATCATTTTGAGTGAGTCGATTATCCATACATTTCTTGGAGTTAGATATGATGATAGGGCGCCTGATATGACCCGTTTTGTAAATTGTAAGTCTTAGTAGATTCAAACGTAAGTAATGTTTGATACTTTCAGTTTAATAACCGTAATGGCGAACTCGTATACCGTTCGCACATGGAATTCGCAAGGGCTGCCTCGTGACGCCATCTCCACAGAGAACGGGATCCTAATGACCCGTGCGGGCAGGTGGCCGCTCACCATCGACCCTCAGGAGCAGGTAACCATTCTATTGCCATACGCCAACATATTGTATCAATTATCTACACAGCCCGCACATCGAAGTTGTAAGTGCTGATTTGCGAATCATACGAGACTTTGGTTCGCATGTTACAAGAGCTAATGGGATAAAACTCGTGGGCGTGTCGCCAGCCATCTATCCTAAATAGTTGTCCGATATTTAAACAATATTCTATTCTATTCTATTCACTTATTTATGAAAAAAATAACTATCTTAGCAGAACAAACAATCTATTTTAATATCGCCACTTTTCGAGGACGATTAACACGGCATATTGATAGTAATTTAATTTTAGAATATTTTGCCTTGTTTACTCGTTGAAGGTATTCGATGACTTTCAACGTAATTTACCAAAAATTACTCGCTTGCCAGGAACAGAAATGAGTACCACTAGAAATCCGCAATATGGCGAGGCCCGAAGAGCAACTTGTTAGGTTTTGTTATATATATATACATATGTGGAATAAACGTCATACGAAATGCATCACCGATGAGGAATAGTAGATTGTTAACCAAGGGTAGAAAGTGACCCATTGCACCCGAGATATTTCTGGCGCTCGAACGAAGTGAGAGCGCCATTAGTTCGAGGGTGAAATGGATAATTTCATCCGAATTAAACACTCTACTTTTCATTTCGACTGCGAGGAAAATAAAATACTACACGCACATATCCCGATTCCGACTGTCCTAGTTTCTTTCAATTTGTGCTAACGGTGACAATGCAATGTCCTACATAGTTGAACATATATTAATTAAGCAATATCACATTAAATAAAGTATGTAGTTTAATAGTATTATATTATGAATTCAATAAGCAGTATTGTATTAATTGTAAATGATTATTTTGGTACTTGGCGTATAATTTGAACTCTCAAAGCCTGAGATACAGGATTCTCCTAGTTCAGGCACCAGTATTATGAATGCTCTGTATAGATGTAAGACTTTTTATGCTAATTGTTATTACTATGATTTTATGAATAAAGATTATTATTATTATTATATTTCACACAGCACACTAGAATGGTTTTCTAGTTTAAACATGACAAATATTGTATTTTTGTGAAATTCACAAATGAGCGTGTTCCAACTTTTAATCGATTACTAATCGTGAAATTTAATCGATTAAAATGACGATTGGTTAATCGGTAATCGTAATCGAAGACTCTGTCGATTAATTTTGATGTTTTTTTTTTTAATCGATTAATGCCCATCTCTGGCTCTACGTATCGCCTGGTGACAGCAAAAACTTACTAAAATTTCTGTCAATATTCAGAACCGTGTATCTAGTTTGTAGATTGATACTGATATAAGAGCTTTAATTATTATTATTATTATAGTATTTGTTACTTAATTAGTTTTGGTTGTCAACAGACGGGTATAGTTTATCATAAAAAAAAACGATTCTCCTGAGCTATTAGGAGACCCTCATTTAATGAATGGCAGAAGATACTACGAAAACTCAACAAACCTTTTTTTTTTTATTCTTAACTTCAATATTTGCCGAGATCATGTACCTACCTAATTAGTTCCAATTAAAGCTGAATAGAGCTGAATATGTCATGAGTCATGACTGAGTTATATTAATGTCCATGTCATTCCTAACAAATAATCAATTAAAGACACGGTATTTATATTTAATCTCGTGTTCCCGCTTTTTCTACTGCAAACTTTCATTCTTCTTATTTTTGAAAAAAAAAACTTATTATATACATACTGCCAACATTTAAAAAGTAAAAAAAAAAACACCCCAATGCTTTCAATTGTATTTTTTAAATAAATGTACGATCTATCAACAAATGTGGGACGGAATTATATGTATGTATTATGAATATAAGGCAAATTTATGTTTAATAATTAGATATAATTTTTTTTTTTTATAAAAATAGACATAAATAAATTAAGCTTGCCTATATCCTAACCTTTAGAGACCTTTTTTCAATGGCCACTTACCACGGCCGACTAGATTGCACCTAATTTAGTTGGTCACGAACGGCAATCGGTCATCTAGAAGGCAATTACCAATTTTCTTTGAATCCGTGGCAATTAAAAAAATATTACTTTCCACCCTAGTGATGGAAAAGCTGTTTTCCACCCGGCTATCTACTCATGAAAATGACACTTGACTCACCCGAACAGCAGAGATGAAAATTATATTGCAAATCACACTGATGGTTAAAATCGTCGTTTTGCTTTTTACAGGCTAACAGATGGATTAAGAATATGGAAAAAAACAACGGTCTGCAGATAACGAAACTAAACGATCCAGCGTATCTACGTATTCTCGAGAACTGCATCCGCCTGGGCTGGCCCATGCTCATAGAAGATCTAGGCGAGTCCTTGGAGGCCACGCTCTCGCCAGTGCTACTAAAACAGACCTTCTTACAGGTGCATAAAGACAGTGGTTCAATTAGTTAACTGTCATCTTAAACACGTGTACCTACCACACTCTATCGAATTGCACAGCTTGGTTAAAGATTATGCATCTTAAAGGGAGGGACCCATTATTGCTTAGACAATTTTAGATCATCGCACTTCTAACAACGCCTCTCGGTAAAATGAAAAACTAAATAAATAAGTTCAAGTACCGAACTAATAAGATGATTATTTCATTAATCTTGTATGCAGGCTGGAAGACTCCTCATACACTTGGGCGACAGTGACATAGAATACGACACCAATTTCCGCCTGTACCTGACGACCAAACTCGCCAACCCGCACTACATGCCCGAGATCTGTATCCAAGTCACGCTGGTCAACTTCACCGTTACTCTATCGGGATTGGAGGACCAACTTCTGGCGTAAGTCTCTTACCTACTAGCTCTGGGGTGGACTGAACGCGTCGAAAATGTGACGGTTAACCTTTTGAACGCTGCAGTTGTGGCTAGAAGCCAACGACGATGAATGGATTACGCACTTTAAGTACTGATTGCAAAAAAATGAATTAACCCTTCGTATGCTTAAACACGGATCAGTGCGGGACATTTCAACATTACGTTAAAATATCAGTTGGTTTCAATTTGATTAACAAATTTTTGACATCGCATTCGAGGGGTTAATGGAATTATAATTAAAAGCATATATGCTTTTAGGGTGAGTACCATTAAATTGTCTCTTACATTTTCTGTATCTATTTTCTGGGCAAGCAACTTTCTTTGGTTTAACTTATCAAATATTAAATTTCGAATTTATTTGCAAAATTTTGTCTTAAAAACCTTTACTTATTTTTATCAGTCGAGAACTCTTCAAAATATCAAAGTATTCGCGAATTAATTTTGCGTGAATTTTCCATAAATCGTAATTTATGGGTCGATTGCAAAAAAATATACATACATATGATACAAAATGTATGGGTAACTTTCGTCACACAAAGGAGTCAATTAACATTGTTTTAATTAAAGCCCTTAACTATGTAATTTTTTTTTGCAATCGACCCTTATCTAATTTGAAGCTTGCGAAATCGTGCAATATGAGTCGGAGAACAGTGCAAAGGACCCTAAAGTCAGAGTCAAAGATGTACAAGCTGTTTGAAGTGAGAATCCGGCAATCTCTTCTCATGCAAGATGTGTTAGTATATAAGTCAAACAAATGTGCATAATTGGGCCAATATTAAAACAAAGTTGCGGAAAACATGCCAACCGGCCACATCATTACCTGATTTCAAAATAAAATAGATGAAATGTGAGCATTTCTCAAAAAAATGTTCATGTCATTAATGTTCAATTATGTTTTTTGTTCATTGTGACATTTTAATTTCTAAATTACATTAGATATAAATCGTTATTCATTAAATACATTTGGCTGAATGTACACGCGCTTGTGCCATTTTGACATAAGACGAATATTATTATTTTTTATTTCAAATGAATCATAACAAAATATATAAATGGAGAATTAAATTCGAATTAAAACTAAAGAACTAAAATCTAAAATAAAGTTAATTAAATTATGCTAAAATAAATCTACAAAACTGTGCCCCCGCGGCATAGTCCCGAAGACGCTGGCAGCATTTCCTCGCTGAATCGCAATGCTGATGCGTTGTGCGAGGAAGCTGCCAGCTCTTCGTTCACCAGTAGACTCAATGAGCCTTTTACTAATTTCATTTAGTAGTTTGTGGGCACTGGGACCCCACGGACCTAAGGTCTCGACCCCAAAAGGAATAAAATTATATTCGGGACCGAGACCCCTATATTAGGTAATTAATTTTTAATTTTTCGGCCGCCACTGCTGCCGCCCCCGCCCGCCCTGCCCGATATTCCGTGGAGGTGGGACGGGCCAGTGTGTCTACGCATGTGGCGTCCCACACCAGCACCCGGCCCAATTTCCACGGAATCAACGACATTCCGTCGGGTCTCTTGCCATCGTCACATGCGATGCCCGGTGGTTCCAATATGGCCGGCACGTTGACCATTATTTATTCCATTTCGTAACCAATTTTGTTTGTGATTTGATTTCCAATAACGTTGATTTCAGATTATGTATAATTAAAAAACTATGAGTATAACAGAACCTACTAAACTAATTGGTAACGAAATAGGAAAATTATAATGAAGTTTAATTGAAGTGTTAATTGAGTAAATAGGTACAATTTTTTTGAGAAAATGCTCATGTAGGTACTTAACTGATCAGAAATGAATCCGTTCAAAATTCTATGAGTCACGTCAAGAGCACGGTCCGACAATTCTCACGTCGTTACTCTGGAGAAACTATAGAATTGTGTTAGCTGATCTAAATAATTTATCATAAACTTTCTTATAATAAAGAATCTTGTTACTAGAATCCTATTTCGTTATGTAAACTATAGTTTAGATGGCGGCAATTTAATAGTACTTACACCCTTTATTATTCTATGACTCGATTTATCTTCATCTGGTTCATTAAAATTTATAACGTGGTTGTGGTATTCGAAAAAAATCATAAATATTATCGCGCATGTAAAATTATCAAATCAGAAGTATTTTATTAAAAAAATAATTCTCAACGAACAAACTTTTTGTCATTCTTGAAGTTCGCTGCTGAACTTGCTATCGGTACACTTTTGTACCGAGAACAGTAATTTCAAAATCTGCGTCTCCTCAACTTGACTATGATGTACAACTATACCTCTTATTTGTTGCCAAGCTTCTAGGAATTAATTTTCTGCCAGTGGACTGGGCGCTCGAAAGGTTAAGGTATATCATTACGTTAGTGATGCGTCGCTTTTGGAAGCGGTTCTCAGCTTAAAGGTTTAGCCGGTTGTCAATAAAAAGACCTAACAGCCGATTAACTTATAAAAACTACATTATTTTACTATTAAATATAACATATGTAGGTCTGGGTTTGTGTTGCCAAAATATAATCAAGGTATTTTTTTTTTACTAGAGACGTGGTGAGGCTGGAGCGGCCAGATTTGGAGTTGATGCGCACCGAGCTGATCGTACGCATCAACGCTGACAAGGCGACACTGCTCGAGATCGAGGACAAGATCCTTAAGCTGTTGTACGCTTCGTCAGGGAACATTTTGGACGACGAGGAGCTTATAGAAACGCTTAATGAGAGCAAGGTGGGTGATAAAATCCACCGGTGAAATCGCTATATATACCCATATCATTATCAATTTGCAAAGGCGTGTCTTCTATACGGTTTCCCAGAAAATCATTATTTTCTCATGTGTCAGTGAGAATTTCGTTAATGTCTAACAACGAAGAAAATGGAAATTCGTGGTCAAAGTTTTCTAAGTCGATGTGAAGTTAGTCAAAGTTTGTTTGTAAAATGTTGACAGCCCTATAAAAATATTTAGTAGGTACTTGTACATGTTACTCCCACCATAAAAATATTGTGTAAATCTCAACTTATAGTATCACAAATTAGACGAATATAGGTAGTGCAGGCGAAGTTACAGTACGCGACGATGCTATCGTTCTAATAAGAGTGATGACATGTAAATGAAATAACAGGAAACATCTGAAATCATAAACGCCAGACTGGAAGAAACAGAAGCCACTGAGATCAGCATCTCAGCCGCGAGGGAAAAATACAGGAGCGTTGCTACCCGAGGAGCCGTCTTGTACTTCGCCGTGGCGCAGCTGGCCGACATCGACCCCATGTATCAGTTCTCCTTGAAGTACTTTAATCAGGTAAGACCGTTGTGTTATTCATATGGTTTTTATAAGTAAACAGTTTTACAAATTCTTCGTCCGCGGCAAGTGAAACTGGAAGGCAGGCCTATGATAGGCCTACCTACTGAAGACACACGTAGGTACCTACAGTAAGGAAATGAAACGCGTACCTTTTTTACCCTTATTGTGCTGTGCGGACAGCCCACATTGTTGTTATTGTGACAAAAGCGAAAAAGGTACGTATTTAAATTTCCTTGACTTTCATTGTTTGTTTGCTCAATATTTTTATTGTTTAGATACCATCTCAATAGTCTTTTGCCGCGGACGCGAACTCAGTAACAATTGTTATTTTCATGATAATATTAATAACCTCACATAATACAGGTTTTCAATCAAGTCATAGAAAGAAGCGAGAAAAGTGATATCCTAGAGGTGCGCTTAGAGATTCTTTACCGCGAGATCACTTTAAATGTGTACCAGAACATCTCTCGCGGCCTGTTCGAAAGGCACAAACTTGTATTTAGTTTCCTGCTCAACATGGCCATATACCTTAACGCTGGATTAGTCCGTCAAGACCAATGGAACTTCGTTTTAAGAGGTGCAGCTGGCACTCAAGTGGTGAGTACTCTGACTTTCATCTGTAAGTGTGTTAATTAAAAGATGTGAGTACAGTATTTGTTGGTACCAAACAAAACAAACGATACCTACTAGTGTTGTAAAGGAATATTATAGTGTGGAGGGCACTTCGCTCCGGAAACTCATATTTCGGCCAACTTCGGTCAACTTCGCGAATAGTGTGGAGTTAGGGTAAGCCTCGACTCAGTCATCATAAATCTTGTACGAGCACTACGAGCAGGCTACATCTTATTTTGTAGCAGGCAAAATGGGCCACGCGCAGTAAGTACCGTTTGAAAACAACTTTACCAGCAGACCGAGAAGTACGCCTACAAATCATTATTAAAGTATTACCCTATTTCCACCAAACGGCCCGCAACGGAACGGAACGGAAAGAATTGGATGGTCTTTAAACGATACTGAATCATATATGTACTGTTTTAAGTCTAGGTACATTACCAAGCTGCGCACAATAGCTTGACCGCGGGCGTCCTCCGCATCATGTGATCGTATCCGAAAGTATGCTACGTCACGCGATCGGCTACGTTCGCTTGCGTTGCGATCAGCCCCGTTCGCTTGTCATCGTGTGCGATCGGAATCTTTCGACTGTCTATGCCGATTCGACAGTTGATGGTTGATAATTCGGTGAATAGAAACTAAACTATTAAAGAAACAAAGAAAACACATTTATTGCAGCGAAGAAGACGCACCACCATTACAAAGGACTTAAAAACTAAATTTATAACTTAACAATAACATACAATATCATACATTTAATTTAAAAAGAATTGAGGTTGAAGCTTTTCTGCCTGTATGTGAACGAGCTGATTGTCGGACTCAGCAACTTACATGCGGGAGGGATGTTCGATAGATTTCATTCAAATTTCATACAAAATTGAAGCCCTAGGGCCGGGAAGTATTTTTTATGTTATTTTAATGTAAACATGGCGACCTGTTCATGAACAGGCTAAACAGCTGAAATATATTTTTTAATTTTTCTTCTAGTGGCTGAATGGGTATCGGACCAACAATATTACACACGAACTGATATTAAGAATACAAATCTGTATGATTCAATGTGTTAATAAATTTTATCTATCCAGATATCATAAACTCTCCATGATGCGTTCAAGAACCACACATTATGACCACCATAAAAATAGACTGTTTTATTAGAAGAAATTTCTTATCTGTGAAAATGTTATTATTGCTAAATAATAACATCGATTTCTATAGTATTATTTATTCAAATTTCGAGCATCTTTGAAAAACAAAGAAATTTGATTTGACCTCTATTCTAATATCAGTCGAGATGACGTTTAGTTCGAAATGAATTGTCAATTTGCATCAAATTTGACAAATGTCGCACGTAGTAAGAGTAAGATATCGAACGATGTGATAGTTGGGGCCAACTGTAGTTTGTCTCTGAATTAAAAAATCTATGACAGCTGCCAGTAAACTTCATTGCCGCCATTACCGGGTAATATTTGTCGTAATGTGCGACTCCTGAATGCATCATGGTCATGGAGGCATATGATATGTGGCTAGATAAAGTAGTGTATGTAGCCGTACATAATTAGGCATTAAAACACTCGTGTGATGTGATGTAACTATGAAACTTGCCTTCGGCGCGTTTCATAAACCCACACTCGTGTTTAATACCCTTCATTATGTACAGTCACATAACCTCCTACGACCCAGTTTCGAAGAGGGTACTTCCGAGGAAGACCCAATGTCCTAATATTAGAACCAATTAATAAAGTACTGAACGCCCAGGCCAAAAAATTATCGTATCTGGTTAACCGCAACATATACAGCTGTCATATTTTAGGGGTGTTATATTATTGATTTAGGCTTGTCAGACAAAAAGAAAAAACACCAATATCTTTTGTTCTTTATTTAGCACATTGGGCTGTCACATATAATCTACAACAAATCGAACAGTCTTAAAAATCTTATAAAAAGTTAGTATTTAAACAATTAATATTAGCGGAGATTAACAAAATAGCATTCAGCCTTATCAAAGTGACAATAATAAGTTTTCTTTCTCATATAAAGCTCAAATATCACACATAAAATTAATATTTTGGCATCAAAATCAACAAAACAATAATATTTGTACCATTAAAGTTTCATAATTAACCTTTTTCTAAAAAAAAACTCAAAAACCCCTCAGCGAATGGGAATTTAAACAAAAAAAAACATGATAACATAGATAGATCGAGGAGTGCGTCCACAACCTCTTCTGGAACATGATCGACCACGGGATATCACGCGATCGACCTCGTCCTCGACCACGTCGCGAGACTGGTGTTGGGTTGGCAGGCTCTGATTCTGAGCTGGTACTGCTGTCACTGTCAATTTCGCCAGTTCTGGTACTGTGTGGAAGATACTCATCTTCAATATCATCTCCTCCGAAGGGATCGTCCTCATCGTCTTCGAAATCGGACTGTTGAAAAAGGTCAAGCACTTGACTATCTTTTACCGCTGTAAAAAAAAAAGAAAACGTATGAGCTCAACAGTCTAAAACTATGACAAATTATACTGTACAAAAATAAATATCCCATTCTTTGTTTCTCTATCACACGAATACAAAAACTCATTCGAATAAGCAGGATGCCAAACCATTAAAAAAAGCAACTTAAGGGATACCCGCCCAGCATACTAGTACTAGTACAAATAAATTATCGTCAAAAATACATGTCAAAAATGACGACATTACCGTGAAATAACAGTATTTACACATAAGTTATTAGTTTTTCTCAAAAACAATACAAAATACAGTAAGTTTCAGATAAAGATTTCAAAGATATTAATAAGTTAAACTAACCTCTTTTCGTTCCACGTGTCATTGTTGCGACGTCTTGTGACAGAAGACCGAAGATACCCCTCCCCGCTCACTTTGAGCAGTGCTGCCACAATGCCAAATATATCCACAGACTACCCGACAACGTAGAGATGACATGGCGCGTAATATAAAAATACCAGGCGTCAGTAAATATTTTGTTCTAGTACTATCACAGTGGGTCATTGCTCCAAGTCTTTGTTTAAATACTTGGGCTTTCACTGCAAACTGATTTTGTCCTAGTAGTATCACTTTGAACCCCAGGAGGATAAACTACTATAAAATACTGTCTATATGTAAAGTCACCAGGCACCATAGACGATATTATAAATCCTCTGCCTTTATTTTATTAACAAATCATGCGGATGACGTCAAACCACTCATAGGATGATTTCAAAAAGTATTTTCATAAACAATTACTACTTATCAATTATCAACCTCTTTAATAAAACGATATCGCCACTTGACATGAGCAGAGTAGGTACATAACATCTTTGACTGACATTGTCATTCAGTTGAACAATAAAGTGACTTCGTAATTATTTAAATTTTTCTTTACAATTTTTTCAAAAGACGCAAAAGAATGTCGCGTTTACAAGAATATTGTTGTATTATACGCGGTTAATCTGTTGCTTCGTGCAATATGTCATACGGATGTTGCAATACAGACATCATCCTGTGTGCAAAATTAGGTACGTCATTTTTACGTCATCCGCATGATTTGTTCGAGGTATGTAATATTATATAAATTAAGATTCTTATTATGAGGTTGTGTATAATGGCCTTAATATTCGAACACTATACACGTGGACGACTTCCCAAAGAAAAAAAATATGGAGGGATTGGAGTGAAAATTAAAAATACTTTTTTTTAAACATGGCGTATGTGTTTATTAAATGGCTGAACAGCTGAAGTATGGTTTTTAGAGTGGTGTATTTTTGTATTTCATTGTATATGTTTCAGAAAAGCACAATACATGCCTTAGCCGTGAAATGGGCTTGTCGGTTTCGTATCACTATCCTATACTATTCTATACCTATTCAGCCCTTATTTCCCGGCGTCTGCAGTAATGTACTATTATTCACTGGATTATGATGGATGGGTGCGGATACGTTCGCAAGCAACCGTACAGTGCCGATGGTGTGCGTTGACAGCCCGCTGTTACCGCCCGCTCGTGTGCGTCGACATGCTGCCGGACACGATAGGTCGACGCCGCAACCGTTCGTATCGTTTCCGTTCCGATCCGTTGCGGGCCGTTTGATGGAAATAGTACTAATTATAAGATTTATAAGCGAATCTCCAAAATGTGTGTGCGCACATTACTTTAGAACAACGAATCATTTCTTTTTTGTTTAACTCTTTATTGTCTTGAGAAGTAGATACAGATAGAGAGATAAAGAGACATAAACGGATTGATAGGAAGAGACAGAGGCAGCTAGAGATGGAATGGGATATATATGGGATAATGCGAGATAGTGACAGATAGAGATAGAAAGAGATGAATACAGACATATATAAAAACCCGATAAAAAAGAGACAGAAAGATACATTTCCGCGTTGACAAACGCCCGTCAGTTTTAGGCAGCTAGTTTATTGTATTAGGTAAAATCGAATCTTGAAGTCAGTGCCTGATGCCTGACAGTGATACCTATATCGGTGACTGGCAATCGGTCTGTCTGTGTACAAGAAATTTCTTCTAATATCAAGTGCTTTTTCAGGTCCCACCAAAAAAACCAACAATTGAATCACTCACAGAACAAATGTGGCTCTTAACTAATCACTTAAATGAAATGGACCCGAGTTTTGAAGGACTCGTAGATGACTGTCTCAAGAAGATCCCTATCCAAATTGGATCATTTGCTGTGGTAAAGCTTTATATATTATTATATATGATAATTACAATTTACATGAGTGTACACCTACAGTACAGTCCGTGGCACTAAGAAGAGATTCGAATTGTAGATATAAACGGTTCACTAATGTTTGACCAAAAAACTATTGACAAATGATCATTTGACAAACAACGTTTCAACAAGTATTCATTAGGCAAACGAGACATTTGACAAAAGTATCATCTTACAAAAACTCACTTAGCAAATGATTAATTTGTTCTAATTGCTCATCAAAGTTGAAATTCGAAAACCGCACATGTCTACGTTGAACGTATCTTAGATCCGATCCATTACGGGCTTCCAGGGTCCATCATTAGGTTTATTTTATGACACCGGCTCTAATTGCTCATCAAGGTGGGTTTAAATTCGTAAACCGCACATGTCTATGTTGAACGTATCCTGAGATCCATTAAAGGCTTCCAGGATCCATCATTCATCAGGTTTGTTTTATGATACCGGATCTATCCACTATGCTCTACGATCTAAAATAGTAAAAATAGTAGAGCAAATTGGAGAAAAAAAGTTAGATTTGCTTGTCAAATAATAAACTAACCCAACGTTTTTAGACCAAGAGTAGTTTTGTCTGACAACTCAGTTGCTAAATGATCATTTTGTCAAATGATTATTTATACAGTGTAAATTTAACTTCTGATCATTTGGAGAAGATTGAGTCATTTGTAAAATGACTTGTAAAATAATCAATTGGCGAAACATTTTTTTGTAAAACGTTGTTTGTAAAGTGTAATTTTGCGAAATGACTTTTGATCAAATGGCAGGACACCATAAACATCGTGTATCAACGATGACACGCGAATATTACATACTGCTGTCTTTTCTAAATACATAAATATCTAATGAACGGATCGAAAATGATGGTGAGGGCCATAAATATGCGATCTGGGGCTTTACGAATTACCGTCCGTGGTTTGTCTAAAGTAAACGTCTTGCATTGGCTAAGAAGTGAGGTGTTCTCCCCGCATAGCAGGCTGAAAATCCCACTTACGGCTTAGGCTGACGTAAAGTATACAGGGTGGATTTAGATCGGTTTGTATGGGAAAGTCTGAAACTATAAGACATTCGAAGACCTGTTCTAAGGAACCATGTCATCCAATTTAATAAAAAGAAAAAAAAAATAAAAACCTGCGTTCAGCTCGGGAATCGAACCCGGACGTTTTCAAAAATAAAACTAACATTATTTCTCCTTAGATATCGGTTGTGTACATACAATATTCAACACATGTAGGTAACAATCTTAAAAAATTGCCGAAATAACCTCGCGTGATTTGTGCACAAGCCCTAAGAACAGATCTTCGTATGTCTCATAGTTTCAGACTTTCCCATACAGACCGATCTAAATGGGCCACCCTGTATAAGGTGCCAATCAATTATATACCTATAAGTTTAGAGTAGGGCTTCTGATATCCGTGTTACACGCGGAACCGTAGCTCCGTGCCCTTTGCACCGGCGGTCCTAAGATCCCGTACTAAGTACACGGACACGTCAAAGATACGTAGCCGTGTCTGCGTTCGGCTACGGATCGGCGGATCTCGGCTCCGCTCGGGTTGTCGGTCGGTCGGGGTTGTCGAACAGACGTCACAGACGGATCAGATCCGCGTGTAATTAAGAAACTTAAAACGCATCTCCGTCCACGGAATGGAAGCCGTGTTACAACACGGAGCTACGTATCTTAATAACACGGAGCCTAATATCACGTGCCGTGCCGAACGGTCCGGACACGACCGCGAGCCCTAGTTTAGAGCTGATAGTACTCACCGTTAGGAGTACACTTAAGTATTACTTAGTACATACCTACTGCAGGGGCCGTGCAATTACTGCACCGACCAGTAATGTAATGTCTCTACTTCATTTGTTAAGCACCTTATATACGAGCACCTACAGTAAAGGTGACTTCTAGTAGTACTTATAGTTACAATTTCACTTCTTATATAGATTTCAAGGTTTTTGCATTTCGTTGCTGACATTCGCTACCTGTCATTTATATTACAGGACATTCATGTAGACACAAGTAATAAAATTGCACCAAACAAGAAGTGGAATGAAATTCTGACGCCTTTTGAAAAGCTGATGATCATTAAAACTCTAAAAGAAGAGAAGCTGGTATTCGCAATAGCTCAGTATGTCAGCATCAGCCTCGGTCAAGTTTTCATTGAGAGTCCCACCGTTCAGCTCAGTACTCTGTAAGTACCCACATAGACACACCTGGACACAGCAACGCATATACGTACAGTAAACGGCGATAAAGAATGCACATCGGCAATCATCGCATTTCCGAATACAAACGAATGCTAATTTCCATGTACCTACATCAATTATTAGATTAATCGTTCATCAGAATTTGAATTAAGAACTAAGTACTTTATTGTTGTTTTGTTTTGATTTCACGTGGAATATATAGAGCTGTAAAACTCGATGTAATAATATTATAGTTATTATAGTTATACTAGAGGCCCGTTGCGGCGTCGAACCGCCGCTAGAATATGGAAATCCGGAAGTGTTACCGAAAATAACTACTTTATCGATAATAAGTTTTTGGCGAACGAAGAATAAATACTGTAAAAAAACACGTTAAAACTATGTTTTTTATATATATATATATATATATTTAAAGGGCTTTGTCGCTAAGCGACCACATCGCAATTTCGCAAAATTATTTTTTAAAAACGGTAAAACATGCCAGGCTAGAGCTAGGCCTGATAGCCAACTGCCAGCTTCATCGTGCCAACTTTTTCAACTCTTGTAAAAATAACTTGTGCATTAATGACATGTGATCTGCTGATCAATTTCACAAATAAAATGCATATTATTCGATTTATGGAAAAATTTAATTCATAAAAATAATCCCATATCTTAAAAAAATAATTGACATGTTTTCATAGGACCGAACATAAGATTGGTAGAATTTAATTTGTTGTTCTTTCTTCAGGGCATAAATTTATCGATTTGATCGATTTCTATCAATTTCCAGAAATAGCACATGAATCGAAACGACAGATTTGGGCACTCACTATTAAAAATAGTGATAATAATTTTTTTTACATAAACTCAATTGTATGAAATAGAGAGTATAAAACGTTTATAGATACACGAAAAACCACTATTATCAATGTTTTTTTATGAAATTGAATAGATCGTGCAAATTTTCTTAATATGGGTGCTGCCGTGTCATCATCATCAATCAATTTATTCAATAACAATTACACATTGTGTTTGAAATTCTTACGCTAGGTATAGTTAATCAAACCCTATTTACTAATCTAAATAAATAACTGACCAACTCCACCATAAAAAAAAAAAAACAAAAAAAAAATGTGTCAAATATGTGTAATAAATAAAATCCAATATATAAAATCCAAAATATAAAAATGTTGAAAAAAGAATATTAAGACATATTTTTTTCAATAAATTTAGAGCTGAAGGCCTAATACCCGCGAATTCCAAATTCAAACTTTCGTCTTTCCTCTCATTGAAATAGTGTCTGACAGAAGAGTGAGGGAGATGCTATCTATACTCTCAAGTCTATGATATAAACCTAATTTTAGGGTTCCTTACTAAAGTCGGTAAAAAAGGAAGCCTTATAAAATCAATTTGTTTTGTTGACAGCAGAATTTGTCAAATTTTATTTTGAATGAGTATAAGAATGATAAGCCAGACGTCATTAATTCAAATATGATTTATTCTTGAGAGCGTCGATTTTTTGAAATTTGCATCATATGTAGGTTATTTCTACCATCAAGTTTCGCATGTTAGGGTAACATGTTAATTATTCCACATTGCCAACTGGTCCACAATGTCAGCTCGTCTATATTCCCATCTGGGTCACAATGCCAACTTGTCCACACACCCAACACGTCCACATTGCCAACTCGTTCATACACCCAACTCATCTGCATTGCCAACTCGTCTATATTACCAATTCGTCTCCATTGGCAACTCGTCCATATTCCCAATTTGTCCACAATGCCAACTCGACCATATTTCCAACTCGTCCATATTTCCAACTCATCCACATTCCCAACTCGTACACAATGCCAAATCATCCACATTGCCCACTCGTCCATAAACCCAACTCATCTACAATGCCAACTCGTCCATATTACCAACTCGTCTTTATTGCCAACTCATCCATATTCCCAACTCGTCCACAATGCCAACTCATCCATATTGCTAACTCGTCCACATTTCCTACTCGTCCATACACCCAACTCGTCTACAATACCAACTCGTCTTTATTGCCAATCTCGTCCATATTATCAACTCGTCCGTATTACCAACTCGTCTTCATTGCTAACTCATTTATATTCCCACTTATCCACAATGCCAACGCGTTCATTGTAAGCTTGTGTTTTAACTGTTAGATAAATTTTTAAATGAATTATTTCAGAGATGTATAGAGGAAGGAAATCAAACCAACCAGATTAACAATTACAAAATATATTGTATAAAGAAACACATTTACATTATTTGAACAATAATGCACAGAAAGCTTTAACAGAATTTTATAATTTAAAATATAAGCCTAAAAATAAGATATAAAACATGAGACCATAAGGGTCGCTTTATGTTGATTCGTCGATCGAATATACTGCCAAGAATGATATGAAATTTTATAGCTCTACAGAATTAAATAATTTTAATTGACTCACAGGAATCGCTGTCAAACCGTATCTTAAGAGAAATCTCCCGTCTTCTCCTAAATTGAAATCACGAACGGTTTGAAGTCTGTAACGTCCTGCAGATCTTGAAAAGAACCTCTACTGAAGAGTCACCATTGAGTCTTCAAAGAAATCGATGAAATGTATTAATGAATATAATTTATAATTTATTTGATATCATTTATTTGTCATTTATTTGTCCCACCTGAAAATGGAAAGGTATAACTTTATGAGCAGTTCTTTTATCACAGGATCCACGGCTTTCTTTTATCTATAAATGTCCTTACCCGCTACGTCCGTGAAGACAGCCTCCCAGTAACCATATTTCAGGCACGCCGCTAACACTTAACAATATTGCTGCCGAAGAATCTGCTCCCTTTCTTAATTTAGATTTTTAATAACAATTTCCCTGCAAATAATAGTTTTAGGGTTTTAACACTTCAACTAATTATTTTCTTTCCTTCAAAACAATCCAAATCCTTGATACGAACCATGCTTAACTCGTCCTTGGTATTTGAAATACTAATATTACCGGTTTTCATTATTCCGGCTAGTAATCCTCGAAAATATGTAAAAATTTACTATCCATCATAGCTCTTCAAATCTTTCTCTGACTTTTCTTCTTGACAGCTCCCGAAGATTCCAAATTTTAACTTTCGAATCCTGCCATAGTTAATTTTCATAGAGCAGTCCCGTTTTCAAAAAGGTAGAACTTTCGACGACGATATTCCGAAAGAGACGGACATATGCGTGAAAAACGCTACGTCACATCATATTACTTGCTCGTCCACAATGCCAACTCGTCCACATTTCCAACTCGTCCATATTCTCACCTCGTCCACAATGCCAAGTCGTTTACATTACCAACTCGTCCATACACCCAACTCATCTACATTGCCAACTCGTTTTCATTTCCAACTCATCAACAATGCCAACTCGTCCATATTGCTAACTCGTCCACATTTCCAACTTGTCCATAGACCCAACTCGTCTACAATTCCAAGTCGTCCACATTTCCAACTCGTCCATATTCCCAACTCGACGATACACCCAACTCGTCTATACAAACTCGTCCTTATTATCAGCCCGTCTTTATTGCCAACTCGTCCATATTCCCAACTTGTTCATTTTGCCAACTCATCCACAATCCCAACTCGTTCACGTTGACAACTCGTCCGTATTACCAAGTCGTCTTCATTGCCCACTCGTCCGTGTTCCCAACTTGTTCATTTTGCCAACTCATCCACATTCCCAACTCGTCCATATTCCCAACTCGTCCACATTGAAAACTCGTCCATATTACCTACTTGTCCGTATTACCAACTCGTCTTCATTGCCAACTCGTCCATAATGCGAACTCGTCCACATTGTCCCCTTGTACATGTTCCCAACTTGTCAATTTTACCAACTCATCCACATTGCCAACTCATCCACATTTCCAACTCGTCCATATTCCCAACCCAACTCGACGATACACCCAACTCGTCTACAATACCAACTTGTCCTTATTATCAGCTCGTACTTCTTGCCAAATCTTCCATATCACCAACTCGTCCGTATTACAAAGTCGTCTTCATTGCCAACTTGTCCGTATTACCAACTCGTCTTCATTGCCAACTCATCCATAATGCGAACTCGTCCAAATTGCCCACTTGTCCATGTTCCCAACTTGTAAATTTTACCAACTCATCCACATTGCCAACTCATCCACATTTCCAACTCGTCCATATTCCCAACCCAACTCGACGATACACCCATCTCGTCTACAAATACCAACTTGTCCTTATTATCAGCTCGTCTTTATTGCCAAATCTTCCATATCACCAACTCGTCCGTATTACAAAGTCGTCTTCATTGTCAACTTGTCCGTATTACCAACTCGTCTTCATTGCCAACTCGTCCATAATGCGAACTCGTCCAAATTGCCCACTTGTCCATGTTCCCAACTTGTCAATTTTACCAACTCATCCACATTGCCAACTCATCCACATTTCCAACTCGTCCATATTCCCAACTCGACGATACACCCAACTCGTCTACAATACCAATTGTTCTTATTATCAGCTCGTCTTTATTGCCAAATCTCCCATATCACCAACTCGTCCGTATTACCAAGTCGTCTTCAGTGCCAACTCGTCCATATTCTCAACTCGACCACATTTCCCATCCCGTCGACATGCAAGCGTCGACATGCAAGCGGAAGGACTTATACCATTTAATTTACCATGACTCATGCCATTTTCCTTGGTGTTATTTTTTTGATGGGCTTATATAATCATATTTATAATAATCTATCATAAATTTACTTATTTGAATGACGTTTAAATTAGTTTTACTACATTTTTTCTGCTTTGATTTATTGTAAAACTCGCCTATAAAAATAATCTATTCTTGAATGACGGTCACTTTTTCTAGTCTTTCGAGTACCAGTCCAACTCGCACTAAACCGGCTTTTTTCTCCACATTTTTAACAGGTATGCGAAAAAAGTTTCCATATGAACATTTTAAAAAGAAAAACAACCTGGCAATTTAGAGCATTGACATAATAGCCCCCAATAAAAAAGACATTAAAAGTTGTCAGAATATGGTTACTGTCATTCATTGTCATGTTATTAAACTGTAAAATTATTTTTGCATATTCGTACATGTTTTAAGTGTTGCGGATATTATGTTGTCGACTCAAAAATAATATTTCATCATGCTGAACAACTTACTCAGGTTTGTGAGCAAATCATGCTTATTATTATTTGGTCATCTTATGTCAAAATAGGGATCACAGGTCACGTGGTTAGCGCACAGTAGTTTTTTCAAATCCATTTTTCAGTACCTTTTCAGGAAAAAATTAAAATTCCAAGAGTTTTATGCACCTCTCCAGCATAAGACGAATCTAATGACATATCATTTATCAAAATCGGACCATAACTGTAGATCTGATGGGATGTACAAAAATCGGCCTCGCGTAATATATATATAGATTATGTTCTTGTTGGGGAAAAATTATATATATATATTCAGGCCCACATTCCTAAAAGGGGTTGACTGAGCTAATGCAACTGATGTTATACTACTAGGATACTTAAATGTGGGTTTAAAGATCGACAAAAAGTGTAATTACTTAAATTATTATTACATTACTTACGAAATTATCTACAATGTTTATAAAATACTAGCTGTGCGCCGCGGTGTTACCCGCTCATCCCACGGGAACACTAAATTTATTCGGGATGAAAAGTATCCTATGTCCTTCCCCAGGACTGAAACTATCTATATACCAAATTTCATCTAAATCGGTTCAGCGGTTTAAGCGTGAAGAGGTAACAGACAGACAGACAGACAGACAGACAGACACACTTTCGCATTTATAATATTAGTATGGATTTATAAACATTGTAGATAATTTCGCGTGACTAGCAAAGTAACGGCTTACTTTTTTTCTCTATAGATGCCCTAGTACAAATTTAATTTTGTGTAGGTTTTAGCAACTCTATATATATATATATATTGACTTGGATATGCGACTGCACTCTCTCGCATTTGAACCACGACTGACAAAACAAACGTCATGGTGTGTGCGACACAGATATCGCTATACGAAGGCGAAATTAGCCGATTGCCTCTTTCCAAAGATCGATGTGCAAACTTTATCGCCGTTTACTGTACATAGTATACCATCTAGTAATTTACCAATATAATAAAGACATTTTAACAAAAAGAAACGCCTTCAACAAATTTAAATTATATTCTCTCACGTTCTATGAGCAAATGCATGCGTTACTATGTAATTCTCGGGTTCTTCCAGGTTCTCTAGTGTAAATATTTCGTGTATGTATATCTTATCGGTTAAGTACAGGTATTTGACTAAATAAAACGAGTTCGTATCTAAACAAGTATATATTTCGTGTATATATTAAATTCACTCTTACTTAACGCAATGATTTTTCTTTTTAATAGAGACTTGAGTCGTCATTCATAAATTAGTCATATATTCACAACATTATACCTTATAGTAAATATATCGTTCCAGAGGAACCCTAAAGCTTTATGTAATGTGAAAAGTGCGATTGATAAAGCTAAATATAATTATAAATGCAACATTAGGTAACTGCATGATAGATTCGTTTCAATAAGCTTTTTACGACAAATAAAGTGAGCGAACATTCATAGGTACATTCATACTCGATATTGTGTAAAGTAAACAAGAGAATCACATAATATGTTCTCATTCATTGCCCACATTAGAAAGGGGTTGTCTAAAATTACTAAAATTTGAGCTCTCGATATTTAATAATCTGGGCTAGGTAAGTATTCATGAGTCAATCAAACAAACTCTCTTTGAAATATATTTAGTATATGTTGTAGATTTAATTAAATTGAACAGCATTATAGATTTGTTCTTCTGTTACAATACGTCCTTGTAAATAAAGAAAGGGTTCGATATTCGTAAAATTATTTTTAACTCCGTCGAATAATTATATAGTCTTAAGAGTTCAGTCAGTTTAGTAATAAGTTTTTTTTAAATACATACCCTATAATTTTCATGAAAGACAAAATATTTTGTGTGTAAAAATATACATTGTATACTATTGTAACTCCAAAATTGTTAAAAAAATCGTCAATATTCCAGAAAAAAACTTAACAGCACAATAGTTTTTCCATAAAATCTAGACACCCCTTGAGACGTGCCGTTTCTGAAACTTACCTCATTATCCATACAATAAGGCATCTCCGGAAAAGGCACATCTCTAGAGACCCCTCCTATAGTAGCACTGTTATTAACTAGACGACACCCATATCGTTATTACACAGAACACACACTTATACCATAAGGATTCGATATATTCACAGTGGATCTGAATGAAAAATATATTGACGATAACTATTACATTTGTCACTAACATTATAACGATTGCATTACATGCAGCAACGAACAACAGTTATCAGTATCACACTTAACAATCACTCGTCAGCATCGACGTCTGCATATGTTACATAAAAATTCTTGTACTATAATATTATAATGTAACGTTATCATATTTATATAATGGATCAAGAGAGCATTTAATGCATTACGTGTCGTCTCTTAGTACGTATAGAGATATTAGTGCCTAAGGCAATAAAGGATAGTTAAAATGACTCCGCATATGTACATTATTACTCATAAATCTAATAATATTATGACTATCGACATGTCGTATCGTCTGCTTGAATACTTTGGTAGCCCGCGCTTGAAAGATTTGTAAAATACTGACTTTTAACTTACATCCTAATATGTAGGAGAGAGTATTTGATTAATATTTACGCACGATATAAAGATAATGATGTTTTTTTTTCGTATCTATGTACCTAATTTCGTAAGACATATTTATTCCCTAAACCCTGATCCCCTTGTGACATTTGAGCGTACTTCACTTATACTATACACTGCATTCATTTTTGTTAATATTATTTTATGCAACTATTACAAAGTCCTAGAGAGACAGTATTGCAATACAAAAGGAAAAAATACTATTACATAAACCTTAAATCCTGGAACCTTGAAAGCTTAAAACAGGAGTGTTGTTTTATGAAACGAGCTGAACGTAAATAATGAAAAACCGATCCAACGCATTGCGAGTGTGTACCTAATGTAAATTCCAGTAAGTAGGTATTCCAGTTTTCCAGTTTACTTTGTTTTTAATAATAAGCCATAGTAAAAATCGAAAGTTTAATAGGGAATGACCACATTGTTTATCTTGACTTATATACGCTTTTGGTTTAAATTATTAGTTTTGAGTCCATTATCACCCTCTTATAATATATATTAATTTTTTATGTTAAATAAGATTCGATAATATCAAATGATACATATGGATCACCAATCTCATACAAAAGAACGTACTCCGGAAAAAAGCTCAAATACCGTCTTATTTCTAGATGGCGCTGATTTTAAGACGTAGATACGCAATGTTTTATTAAAACACATAATAGATGTCATTGTCGCTGAGCGTTATTCCAAAAAGAGGCAGCGTGGTATCTGTATAGTTCTTAACTAGATGGCGCTGAAACTACTCGTGTTGATTTCTTAATCACGTCACGAATAATCAAGGAGACTGGTTATTGAATAGGTACAGCCAACGTCATAAGTCATAAACGTACGTCCGTACTTTCCTAGCGCTCCAATGATATCATATCTATATCATACATGATCATACATTAGCCAGAACTACCTATAGGACAACCCGTTCAGAAATTCGTGGCCATTTATGTTCGTCTTATTACATTAAAATAAGTAGGTAATCAAAAGTTTACCTGATGGCTGATCTCACGGAAAAAGAGAGATGGCAAACTCATTGCGCAGTAATGACTATTATGCAATGAGTTTGACACGACTTATTTGTACAAGAGATTAGGTATATACCTATATTTATAATTATTACCCTTTGCATTAAACTATTTTAAGTAGGTATTACATAAGTACCCGAGTATATTAATACTACGAGTACTAATACTTGCTTAAATAGTAAATAATACATTCTGCTAGTTATTTTTATTGTATATCTTTATTATGAACAATGATTAACGAAAGCACACCAACATTTTAACACACTTTAACAACATACGGCACACTAAAGTTCAATATGAAGAAGTAATTATAAATACTAGTTAAGCCCATTTTATTCCAATTGGTCTTTGGTCAAAATATTTCATCATATGCAAAAATCGCTGAATCGCGATTATTTCTGCTTTAATTTGACGTAAGCCATACTTATATAGGTAGCCATAATACGAATACGACTTGTCAATTTCAATCTTCTGTACCGTAAAATGCCCCTCATGTGTTCCGTACTGAAATAAACTTTAGGAGTCTTTAATCAACACTTTAAGTACGCCAAGAATAGAGTTTTCTCTAGGAATAGAGTCTTCTTTAAATCTATTTTTTCTTTAGCATATATTTCTAAAAGCTTTCGCTTCCGTCTTTCTTTTGGCGTTATGCCTCTACTACCATACCAGTGAGATTTTAATTCTGGTTCATTGCATTACAGACACTGATTACAGATGATTTCAACTGAAAATTCAAATTCGCATTACGCCCATAATTTAATCATAAAATTCAGCGCTTTAGATGCAAAACTTGCTTTGGCATAACATGTCATTCATTACCTAAAAATATAGAACCTATATGAATTTAATATAGTAGCATGGCAGCATGCTATTTAAAGCCTTTTCTTAAACTGTTTAAACTAAGCAATCTTGTGATGCTAACCTTGTCAGAATAAAATAATGTTCTTACAATGAAAGTTTAGGATTGTCATTTGAAAACTATTTATTAACCAGTCATAAATTTTGATAATTAACCTCCCTTAAGCGGAATGTCAATCGAAAATAGCAAAACTATTTTACAATAAGCATCAATCAAAAACTAATGACATTTTCATGACGTTACATTCAAACTGAAAGAGACAAAACATCATTTGACACTATAGCACACTTACCTATAGATAGAACTATGGCCAGTACATGGCCAGGCTTACTTCAAAGGCTTGATTTGAAATATTTCATCCATAATAAATACCAAATCAACCATAAAAGCCTTAAAAGCGAAAAATTACCCTCAGTGAAAAAACTTCTCAACATATCAAAAATTGTAAAAGCACAACGTGGAAACGTCATCTATTGTCGGCAAGGTATATCATTACGATTCTTACATAACTCTGCAAAAGTTGACAAATATTAACACCGTTCTATGTCGTTTATGTCGCTACTGAAACATCATTTTAATTAATTTTGATACTTACAGCGGCATTTACTTTCTCGACGGTAAAATCTTTATCGGCGTACGCTCCCGACTATGAACATTGCTGTTCCTCACTATTCATTTTCCTTGATAATATGGTGATAAACCGGTATATTAGGTTAAAAACTTCGGGTGCCTTTTTGGGTAGGCTTTAGGAGCGTTTCCAGCATGCTGAAAAGTCATTTCAGTCTATTTCAGGAGTAGCTCTATCACATATTAGAAGATCAATAATTCAAAATGTTTCACAAGTTCGCGTCGTTTTCATACGCCTGAAACATGATTTCAATCCGTTTCAGGCCACCCTGTATCCAATGACGACATAAACCTGAAAACCCATATTCAGGCGTTTTTAGGACCCCTTATGGGACTGAAGTAGGTATCATTATATTGCGAAGTTTCCAGGAGTGACAGAGATAACACTATTTGAAACAGAAGCTATACACAGAACATTCGAGGTGTGTGAGAAAAATAGCACTATTGAAAGAGATAGCTATATCAGGAAAATTTGTGAAGGGAGTGACAGAGATTGCACCATTAGAGAGACATCATTGGCCGAGAATGTTCCCGACGCAACAGACTAGAACTTACTGGAATATTTTTCTATCGATTCTATTTTACATTACTTACTGGAATATATTCACGTTTTTATGTGGACAAAGCATCGAGTCTTCAAGAGTGGAGGCATAGAAGGACGCAGACGGCCGGCAAGAGTCAGTTAAGTTTTAACTTCGATACGGTGCGATCAAAGTAATAGTAATCGTAGCGAAGAATTAAGTGATTAATGCGTCTAACATTTTTAAGTACAGTTGAAAATTGTGATTTTGAAATTTCGTAATAAAGTGTGTATTTTAATTGGTGCTCTACACTTGTAACGTGAATATAACGAGGCACACCACTCGAGTTGCCCAGCAGTGCGACATAACAAGCCCATAATATACGAGTACCTAATATAACGAAATTTATTCTGCTATGCATATAATAATACTCATATTGCGCTGCAATTTTTTGTTTTCTACCGATGTGAGTAGATAGTGAAACTAAAAACTGAAAGGCTTAACTGAAAATTTGTATATAATGAATTATGAATTCCATATGGAATTAAAATATTTATGATGGCCTTACTCATCTGTCTTAAATGTTAAAGAAAAAGAACAAAGCTCAATAAAAGAAAATAGAAATTAGGCTACCTTGGATGGATCCCAAGCATATTTTATATTTTTCTTGCCAAGCTTTTCCAATGCTTTCATGGAGTCATCGGGTATTTTAAAGTTGAGAGATATATTTTCTTTGATTCGGTCAGGATGAGTTGATTTCGGAATCACGCTTATTCCCTGCTGTGTGGCCCAAGCCAGCAGCAGTTGTCCGCTGCTGACGCTTAATTTCTGGGCAATACTGGTTACCACCGGATCGTTTAGAAGAGTAGCTGATCCTGAAGAGGTGCCGCCGAGCGAGCAGTAGGCCTGTAGAGCGATTCCGGTGATTTTACAATACTGGAGAAGTTCTTGTTGTGGGTAATAAGGGTGACACTCCACCTGTAAACCAACACACCGTTCATTATAAGTATTATATTTTCTCACATGATATAAGTAATACATAAGTGTATTGTGGGACCGATAATGCTTTTTTTACCTGATTGACAGCTGGAACGACTCCGAAATTGCGTACTTCTAGTTCCTGAAGATGTCTGATCGTGTAATTGGACACGCCTATTGCCCTCACTAGGCCTTCGTTGTAGCACTCCACAAGCGCTTCCCAAGCTTGAGAACGTAATCCTATGTTCTGTGTATCGCAAGAGTCTATGTTCGCCATACCAGGAAAGTGAATCAAATAAATGTCAATCGACTCAAATCCTAGATTGGCTAATGATTTGCGACAAGCATCCTTGATGATTTCTTTAGCGTGAGCATCTCTTGGTGCTGTAATGAAGAAAAAACATTAGTTAAAGCATAATGGTAGGCATTGTCATACCAACCAAGATCATTCTATACTGTTAAAGCACATCCATAACATATATATTATAAAGGTAAACATTGTTCTTACACAGCTTAGAAATTATAGTTATATTTTCGCGTGTCAACCCGTATTTAGGCATTAACACTCGCAGAGCTTCTCCAAGATATTGCTCATTGCCGTAGACAGAAGCAGTATCTGAAAAAAAAAACGGACACAATTGAGCAGGTAATTTATATCGCGAATGCTGCGAAATAAAAGTCATACTCATGACCCTCTTTTTTGCTTCTCCGTAGTCGGGTAAAAAGTATCATATTATAACCATCTGAGGATGCGCAGATATCCGTGTCGTGGGCGGTGTTCGCTTAAATATACGGCATAAGATGATCCTTTGCTATGATTTTTAAATATGATGTACTATAGTGAATTTGTAGTACAGGAATAATAAAATAAAAAAATACTAATCTAAGGCTCAATTGGTGGCGCTATAAAGGTCGGTAATAACAAGTGGGCTAATGTTACATTAACATTACAGTAAACGGCGATAAAGAATGCACATCGGCAATCATCGGATTTCCGAATACCTACAAACGAATGCTAATTTCCATGTACATCAATTATTGGATTAATAATTCATCAGAATTAGAATTTAGAACTAAATACTTTATTGTTGTTTTGTTTTGATTTCACGTGGAATATATAGAGCTGTAAAACTCGATGTAATATATTTAATTATTGCTATGTTCTTGTTGGGGAAAAATAATATACATACATATAGTATATATATATTATATTATAAAACAAGAAATCTAAAAAGCTTTAAGGCTATTCAAGCCCATATTCCTAAAAGGGGTTGACTGCGCTGAACTTTGATCCACTAGAATGTGTATCAGTGCCAGTGCCCACTTCGTTTAATAAATTGTGCAAAGTTCTTCTTGAAATTCCAGTGGCATCTGCAACTCTCTGTTGAACCTTCTTAAAATAATTACTTACATTAACTTCCTCATGTTTTTTAAATTGGTCGGCTTCAGTTACAAAATATTTATAAGCATAGTAGATAATTTCGCGTGACTGGCAAAGTAATGGCTTACCTTTTTTTCCTATAGATGCCATAGTACAAATTTAATTTTGTAAAAGTTTTAGCAACTCTATGTATATATTGACTTGAATATGCGACTGCACTCCTCTCGCATTTGAACCACGACTGACAAAACAAACGTCATGGTGTGTGCAGAGATGGGCAAAATTTATTCGAATAACGAATGACGAATAAGAATAACCAAATTATTCGCGAATGACGAATGAAAATCACGAATGATTATTCGTCATTCGAATAAATTAATCGTCGAATAATTTATAGCGAATAATTTATTCGTCGAATGAATTGTCATGAATAATTCTGTGGCCCTAGTAAAAAGGAGTATTTAAGTCAGATTTAACCTAGCGGAAGGAGCTTAAGTTTCTCATAGACTGGTAGAAAAATCCAAATATCGGCTAAATTTACCGTCCTAACGGCATTTTGTGAGCCATTTTGGCAACATGACTTTTCCGATGTAAAAAAGCCTGCTGAATTCGATTCTGGATGTTGCCAAGCCGAATTTTGCCCCCCTCCCCCCATTTCCCCCCTTTTTTCCTCAAAATATGTCCCTAATCACGGTTTTTACGGTTTTATACAAAAAGTATTACAGCTAGAAAAAAAGTAGCAAACACAAGACTGATCTCTATAAAATTTTCCAAAATGGATCCCAAAATGCCGTTAGGAGGGTACAGGAAGCCGATATTTAGAATTTTATACCATTCTATGAAGTTCGGGAAGATATTGCTCACAAACCATAAGGCCTACTAAAAAAGTTTATACACCATATTATAGCAAATTTTATAGAGATCATTTTTGTCTTTGACACTTTTTTTCTAGCTGTAATACTTTTTGTATAAAGCCGTAAAAACCGTGATCAGGGACATATTTTGAGGTAAAAAGGGGGGACATGGGGGGAGGGGGGCAAAATTCGGCTTGGCAACATCCAGAATCGAATTCAGCAGGATTTTTTACGTCGGAAAAGTCATGTTGCCAAAATGGCTCACAAAATGCCGTTAGACTTGAAGATTTTTATTTGAACTACCAGTCTATCAATAGAGTTAGGATTATGATCTTTTTAACCGACTTCCAAAAAAGGTTCTATGTTCGACTGTGTATTTTTTTATGTGTGTTCCCCGATTACTCCGCCAATTGTGGACCGATTTTAAAGATTATTTTTGTTTTGAAATATTAGGGAACTGTGATAAGCACTGCAACTCAATAATAACTGACAAATTTAATTTGCAGTTGTGAGATTGGCTCAGAAGTGTATAAGTCAACTGATAAGAAAATGTGGTTTTCTCGCTCTCTCATATATCTATCTCTTTCTAGGTCAAGCTAGAAAGTAATTAACTTTGTGTGTGACTAATCCGCTCTTGACGCTAATCCCTTGTTTATTACTACCTGTGCCTATCCGTTAACCCTTAAATATACAGTAAAAACCACTCATGTTAAATATTCTGCGTGTTGTTTATTTCAATTGAATTTGGAGGTCAAATCGCTTAACATCGTTTTTTTTTGTAATAGTTAATATATGTGATTTTAGCGTTTTTCACTCCAATATGCCCAAAACTGTGTAAAAAAATTAAATAATGAATCAACAAAAAAATATATGTAATTAATGAACTTACACACAAAATTCTATGAGTAGGTATGGGTTGAGTCTGGGTGTTCGGAGGACTGATCGAATCAGAAACACGGAACTATGCCCCAAAACTGGTATAGTAGATGTGGGAGTGAAGAGAGCAAAAGTGAAATGGTACTGGGCTGGGCATGTCTGTTACATGAACCCGGAAAGTTGCGCCACAATAGGCAGAGACAGACTGAAAAGGAATGGCGGGACGGTGGAGTGGAGAAAAGAATGGGAGGCCTTTGCCCAGCAGTGGGACATCTTAAATGATTATTTAAAAAAAATCGGTTGAGAAATGCCACTTCTAGGCGACAACAGCCGGAAAGCCGAACATCCAAACGACCGATCATGCGAAAGCTTTTTCACCAAGCTGAAACGCAGACACTTCACTCGCTCGGTCCATGAATATTTTAGGAGTTAAGATACCTTGTTAAGATTGGTGTAATAATATTTATTTGCTATTGTATGCTCGAAATAAGCAAGCTGGTGGACGAAGACGATATACGATCTTTGACAACAAATTAATCTCTTTCTTTCAAAAAACTTAATATTTTCCGTGAATTTATCGAATAAAAATAACGAATAAATCATTCGTCATTTGAAAAGCGGTCGAATGACTTATTCGAGGATAAATCATCCGCGATAAATTATTAAATAATAAATTATTCGCGAATGAAAAAAGCGCGAATTATTTTTTTCGAATAAAAAATTGATTCGAATAATGCCCATCTCTGGGTGTGTGCGACACAGATATCGCTATACGAAGTCGAAATTAGCCGATTGCCTCATTTCAAAGATCGATGTGCATTCTTTATCGTCGTTTACTGTACAGCTACTTATTTGGAAACGTCTAAAACACATTATCGAAACGGGTCCGTAATGTTTTAAATCATTTCAGAAAAACTAGCATACACTTGATGATACACCATCAATTGACATAAAGTCATTTAATATAATGTAACGTTTGATATAACGGTGTGTTGTTATAATTTGTTATACTCTAAGTCTCTAATTATACTTTTTATGAAACATCCGCCAAATAACCCGATATTAACTCATAGGTAATATCTAACACCAAGGGAGGAATTTTGGTTATATTCAAATTTCAAAATTGCAGTAGACTAAAGACTTTTACAAGGCTTACGAAATGTATTTATATTAGGGTTGGTAACTGTATAACTTATAGAAAAAGAAAATAGGAGTAGATTAATATATCTAACAATGCATGTGCTAGAAAAAAAAATTTTCTTTTTTGTAGCTGTGTCTGACAGTCTGACGCGGAGGTTTTATTATCCCATCAAAAACATAAATGTTAAATAAGAGCCAAGTTCAATATCGCGTGCCACTTTGTCGACTTAACCGACAAAAGAATTGAGATCTATATGGGTGCCAAGTTCTATGCCCTAAATTTTTTACAATTTCTTGTTTCTCACAACTACAACAATGTTTGCTACTTAATAGTTAATTTAAATTATTTGGGTGGATCAACTTTTTCTTGCTGTTATTCTGTCCGTGACCCAGGGGATAAGTGACTAAATTTCTAAGAAAAGTGTTGATAATTGACCTTACTGGTATTACCCGGAGATACTGTACTGAGCTTATAACTGCTTAAATTACAAAGCTTTTGCTGAATATAACCACGGAAAATCGTAGTTTTAAAAAGTGACCCAGGGGCATCACCATTGCAACGAGTGGCAAAAAATAGTTGATTGACCCATTTACTCAACGTATTTATTTTACTTGGGGTGTAATTGAATATCAAAACTTGACTTGGCTATTTTTCACATACAAGTTTGTATTATATTTGTCTAATTATTAACGTATTTTCGTCAAGGTAAGTACGCAAGTAAGTGTACGTCCTGTTACTTATATTGTTAGCTTGATAATAATACTGTTATTTTTATAAAATTTATTTAGTTTTGGGGTGAACTTGGCCGGACACGATGCCGCGTGTCCTAGATTTAAAGTTTGATAAATGCCGATTAATATATAAAAGTACAATAAAACCAATACTCCATTAAACACGTTATTCATTACATTCGATTTAGAATTTGATTAATAAACGAACTTTTAAATAGCAGTGTTGAGTGCCATTTTGAGATAAGACCGTTTGCACATGCGCAGTAGTAGATACGTCGAGCATGATCTACAAAATAACCCCGCGATATTTACTAATGTACTTATTTAGAAGTTAATTTGTGCAAATATGCTGAAATAATGTCGACTTCAAGTGACAAATCAATGAATTTACCCGTAAAATGTTATTGAAGAAGTAAACAATGTTAACAGCGGCCTCTTGCTGGATAAATGAAATCAAAATACTTTTTTTTACTGCAAACAGTCTTTGTGAGTATTAAAGTATTTTTTATTTTCTCGCACATGCATAATAATGTTTTGTATGAAACTCGTGTGCAAGATGATTTCCGACTCGTGTTTAATAAAAATCACTTACACTCTTCTGAAATCACCTACCTTACCTTGTATCATAAATAACTATAGAGCTCTTATAATTCTTTTAATATACATATAACGAATATGACGATCAGGATTAAGATCGCGATTATAAAAACCAAAAGAATGACTAAATATGGAGACAAAACTTGTTCTAAAACATTTTTATGACATTTCAATCATTACTAATTTTATTTTAACTATAGTAGGTTATCACATTTTTTTAGTAAAGTATGGATATGTAGAATTTTTTGACATAAAAAGTTCCTCTTAGAATGACCACAAACTATTAGAGGTAAAAATAAAATAAAAAATTGTGGGTAAATGTAAAAAAATCTTACCAAACATTCGATATCCAGCTGCAAGAGCTGCATCAACAACACTCATTATGACTTCAGCCGACCGTATTCTATACGTTCCAACTGAAAAAGACATTCATCTTTTGTTATTGCATGCGAGTAGATTATGATGAGATACCAGCATTTAATATGTGGTAAAATGTGACGGCAACAAGAAAAAGAACCCTCATAACATAATTATCATACTAATATTTGACTAGGTACAGAAATGAAGGGGTAAATTAGCCTTTGCAACCAAAAACTACAAACGATGGCATCGGACAGGTTATTTCAAGTTCTAAAACTAAAAATTACTATAAAATACCGGCCAAGTGCGAGTCGGACACGAAGGATTCTGTACCATCAAATAAAAATACGGCAATTTTGTTTGTATGGGTGCGCCACTTATATATTTATTTTATTCGGTTTTTAGTATTTGTTCTTATAGCGGCAACAGAAATTATACATCATCTGTGAAATTTTCAACTGTACCGCTAGCTAGACCGTTCCGACCGCTATCACGGTTCATGAGATACAGCTTGGTGGCAGACCGACAGACAGTGGAGTCATAGTAATAGGGCCCCGTTTTTACCCTAAAAACGACGAAATCGCCATGTGCCCAGCGAACGAATAAAAATATTTTATTCGTTCGCTCGCTGCATGTGCCTATAATGCGAAGAGTTCCATAAATGTATGTCGTCATCAGGTCTTCGCCAACATTTTATGGGACTAACTTGGAATATTTTCTATACATCGGTTTATAAATGACGTAGTTCTACGTTCTGCGGCAACAAACATAAGAGAATAGTACATTACTACAGAGACCGGGAAAATAGGGATTGCCTGTCGAGTAGGTATAGGCCGAACAAAGCGAGGCCGACTAGGGGTACGAGGCTGGCAATCCTTTTTCACACCGAGGTATATATAGTGATTTTCTGAAATCACCTCACTCTCGAACCACCAGATTTTGCGCTACGCCACTTGTAATTATAATAAAACTTGCAATCTTTTGAAAAATCCTTATCTATTTCATTTTAATCGCTTAGCATTCTTTTTGTTATAACATATTGCACAATGTAATTATGGTATGTCACGATGGGACGTGCTAATTTAAATGCGGGCATCCTGACTAATTACATATTTTATTAATATCCTTCATTTGTCCTTAGTTACAACCACATGAGTAAAGAAACGGAACAGAGACTAAGCTTCATACAACCGCGCTGTATCGCTACACTACTACAAGCGCAATGCGCGTGTGTGCGTGTGACCAAACTCCTCGTCACGTACACGCAGAAACTGGTTTATACTAGTTCAGTTTGGTCACAAGCGCAGGGCGCGCACCGCGTCGTGTTCGATTTCAATGTATTTAATAAATAATAATAATATAGTTCAAGAAAATTAGATTGAAATGTATGAAAAATTTGGCAAAATTAAAGGACAACTTATATCTATCAGGATATGTAGATTATAGAGCCAAGTTTAATTTTATCTACTCTCCCCCCCTCTCAGGGGTGAGCGTCACCCCCCTGCGACCTCGAATGTGTCCCGGAGCGCGGTATTTTCCACTTTAAAAGAAAACCGTGTACGATACATACAAAGTGTATAGAAACGAAATAATCCTGAATAAATTTACTATAAACCTTTCATACATACAAAAGCGATATCACTTATTGGCCGGGTGCATGACGTTAGCGCCACCTAGCGTTCACAACTTTGGAGGGGGTCTGTCAAAAGTGTTAAATAATGGACGCAATAAAATTAAGGTAAAAAATTTAAAATATTGATTGTAGAGCACCTAACAAGTGCAAAATCTGTTTGTTTTTAATGTGAAACACATTTGGTTCTTAGCTTTATTGACGAAAGTAATTATTATTTATAAAAATAAAAATGTGGTATTACCACATAAAAAAAATATGAATCGATAAAAAGATTCTATACAAATATTATATATGTGTTTAATATTATTATGTCAATTTACTTCTTTGTTGTTTCCTTACAAATTAAAGGAAAAAAATAATGTTTTATTATGTCTATTTTCAGATAATTGAAGAATTACTACTATTTTCAAAACTGGCTTCCAAAGCATCGGTCAGAACATAAGGTTTCAGCCTCAAACCGAGAGTAAAGGGAAGCTGTTAGTTTTGGCACATTAATAAACAAACAATAAGTAACATTTACAAATTATAAGTAATTTTACATTTCATATTTTTGAAACATTGTAATAATTCTATCATAATAATTATTATTGCACTAAATAGATAAAAATATGTTCAGTTTAATACACTTACTTTATTTTTCTAGCAACAGCGATCCAATTCATTTTCTGATCTTGTTTCCAACTCGGTGTAGGAAAGCATAACATTTGCAATTGCTATTTCGTCCTGTATTATTGCAGTTTACCACACAATTACACCTATCGTGACCCATTTTACTTATTTCAGTTTCTTATTTTATAGTACAAAACGTAAGCATTATAACTGAAAAGTATGACGTTTGACAGAAACAGAGAGGCCAAAGTTACCACTTTTGGCCACATCAAGCGCTGCGATCATTTTCGCTTTCCCTACGCGACCTCTGCACCCGGCCAATAGAATCAGCGCAATCTGTTACCAAATACTAACGTTTTTAATTATTGATATTTTTTTTCTGCTAAAAGGTTAGTTATCTCAAAAACTGCACACTTCTCGGCCAAAATATGTATGACAAAAGTAAAGAATGGAAAATGTTCTTTCTAAAAATGTATAATTTATTTCTGTTTCTCTTTCATTTACCGTTGCAATGCTATTTTTAAAATTTAAGTCATTTGGCCATTATGCGAAATATAAATATTCGTACTAGTTAAACGGTGTTACTTGCAATACCATAGACTTCTTATATGTTTTTCTGTAATCTACAAGTAGGGGAGACCGGGTATGGAAGTCACACGGGTTGGTTGTCACAGCGGCGATAACTGACAAATAAAGGCACGAATCAGTTTACCGACCGGTGTCCAAGGATCGCGAGAGCTAAACCCCCCTCCGTACTTTACCTCAGTCGGCTCCGGTATGTTGTGATGGAGCCACATTCGTTTACTTTTTTCCGCCAGTAAAAGTATTTTTTTGTGCATCTGTGTTAAATCTCGTAGGTACACTTTTATTTTGCATATTACTATGCTTCTTCGTGTATTGTTCAAGTTGAACTTGTGTATAATCATATTGTTATAAGGTTTTTAGTGGAAACATTCATTTGAATTTATATTGTAAGATTATTTTCTAAAACGTGTTTTGGGGCAGGTTGTCTCAGGTCGACGGGGGCTGGTAGTCACGTGTGACTACCTTATTAGCTGAAAGCGAATTTAGTTTTTGGGTGTTTTTATTAATTATGAATACGTATTTCGTTACTTTCCTGGTCACAGTGACATACATACATCATTTAAGTTTATATAAGTTACTAGCTGAAAAAAAAAATGTTTTTGAGATTTTTTTATTAATTACGAATATTTCGTTATTTTCCGTTATAGTCACTTACATAAAACATTTTTATCTTCAACAAGAAAAAAGTTCGTTTGATATAAATGTGTGTATTATTGTATATCCCTCTTATTTTACTATGTGATTACGTACCCCAGCACCTGTGACAACCATCCCTGACACGGGGTTAAAAGTCACATTTCTCTTTTTTCATAAAAATAAAAATATTTCCTCAATAATTTTTCACTAACATTATGTACTGTTAGTGAAAAATTATTGATATATTTTTAAACTCAAATAAATACACTATCCATTAAATTATCTTTTATCATCCCCAACTAAAAACAATAGTACTAAAAATGCAAAAGAAATAAAATGTGACTTCCATACCCGGTCTCCCCTATTGCACTATATCGTGTATTTTTTTTTTAGACCTACTATTTTAGGAAATAAGGGATGTGTGGGGAAATCGTCAAGTTTTGCTAATTTTCGAAAATAACTTCAAAACCGTTTAATTTAGAATGATGAAATATATATATTTGAGATTTTCATAATGTACCCTTTCATTTGATGTGTCACACGATATACTTTGCCATTTTTTTTTCTAATTTGCCCCCTAAAACTGGCCCTCATGTCAAAATTTATTAATTTGCGTTACGTTACGTTACACGTCCATGTTCGGTTCATCAATTTGCATATGTGTACCAAATTTCAACTCAATCGGTCCAGTAGTTTCGGAGCAAAGTGGCTATGACAGACGGACGGACTGACACAGACACACGAGGGATCCTCCTATAATCATAGCGAATTTTCTCCGAAACTACTGGACCGATTGAGTTGAAATTTGGTACACGTATGTAAATTGATGACCCAAACATGGAAATGTAACATAACGTAAAGTAAATCAAGTAATATGAAACATAAGGGCCAGATTTTAGGGGTAAATTAGGAAAAAAATTAGCAAAGTATATCGTGTGACATATCAAATGAAAGGGTACACTATGAACATCTCAAATATATATATTTCATAATTGTAAATTAAACGGTTTTGAAGCTATTTACGAAAACGAGCAAAACTTGACGATTTCCCCACACATCCCTTATTTCCTAAAATAGTAAGTCTAAAAAAGAAAAAAAAATACAGAATATAGTTCAATACTTGTAGATTACAGAAAAACATATAGGAAGTCTATGGTATTGAAAGTAACGTCGTTTAACTAGTACGAATATTTATATTTCGCATAATGGCCAAATGACTGAAATTTTAAAAATAGCACTGCAACGGTAAATGAAAGAGTAACAGAAATAAATTATACATTTTTAGAAAGAACACTTTCTATTCTTTACTTTTGTCATACATATATTGGCCGAGAAGTGTGAAGTTTCTGAGATAACTAACCTTTTAGCAGAAAAAAAAGATCAATAATTAAAAACGTTAGTATTTGATAACAGATTGCGCTGATTTTATAAGTGCTATCGCTTTTATATGTATGAAAGGTTTATAGTAAATTTATTCAGGATTATTTCGTTCCTATACATTTTGTATGTATCGTACACGGTTTTCTTTTAAAGTGGAAAATACCGCGCTCCGGGACACATTCGAGGGCGCGGGGGGGTGACGCTCACCCCTGAGGGGGGGAGAGTAGATAAAATTAAACTTAGCTCTATAACCTACATATCCTGATAGATAAAAGTTGTCCTTTAATTTTACCAAATTTTCAGCTAATCTTATTGAATTAATAATAAATCATTTATTTTCGACCAACTTGGATCAATAGTGTTAGTAGAATTACATTATATATCATATTAATACTAGTGTTAGTAAATAAACAAATAAGACATCCATACTAATATTATAAATGCGAAAGTGTGTCTGTCTGTCTGTCTGTCTGTCTGTCTGTTACCTCTTCACGCTTAAACCGCTGAACCGATTTAGATGAAATTTGGTATATAGATAGTTTCAGTCCCGGGGAAGGACATAGGATACTTTTCATCCCGAATAAATATAGTGTTCCCGTGGGATGAGCGGGGTAACACCGCGGGGCACAGCTAGTATTAGGTATAAATTTTGCGCGCTCTTTAGAAGCTTAGTCTCTGTTCCGTTTCTTTACTCATGTGGTTACAACAATGTAATTAATCACACGCATGCTATGTATTATGAACAAACTGTTAGAAATTAAGCTAGACTTAATAAACCTATCAATTTGTCTTACTCTTACCCCACACCCATCATGTCGTAGCCAACTTGAAAATATTAAAATCGGTGTTTTACACTTGACCAAAAAAAGGTGGAGGATTAATGTTTTGTACTACTTTTATTTCTTTAGAATATCAATACCCTACTAAAATCCCGCAACTTCAGTCCAGGTAAAACTGTTTTCTTTACCATAGTTAAGTAATAAGTATCCTACATATAACCATCTTTAGGTGTAAAACTATCTCTGTTATACTAAAATGTGTTAAAATCCGTGCAGCCTCTTCAGTGTGATGAGTGGCCAAAGAAATGTTTACCCACAGAGCACTTAATGGCTGGCGCCCCGCGCCCGTACTAAACCTGTATCACATTTTTCCTGAAATAATGACTCCTCTCCATACAACTGATTTTCAATGCAATTTTTAGGGTTCCGTAGTCAACTAGTTTCGCCATGTCCGTCTGTCCGTCCGTCCGTCCGTCCGTCCGTCCGTCCGTCCGCGGCTTAGCTATGTGATCATTAGTACTAGAAAGCTGAAATTTGGTATGAGTATGTGTATGTATAACGCCGACAGAACGGTAAAATAAAATAAAAATAAAAAAAATTTTTTCGGGTATCTCTCGAACACCTAAGGTGGGGGTGAATTTTTTTTTTCTTTTCTATACTGGTGTGTGGGGTGTCGTTGAATAGGTCTTGTAAAAATAATAGGGGTCTTTTAACATTATTTTTTGATAAAGTCAGCAGTTTTGTAAATATTCGCTCCAAAAACAAAAAAAATAGTGTCCCCCCCCCCCCTCTAACTTCTCAACCACGGGTAAAAAAAAATTTGAAAAAATTCATGTTAATGAGGCCTTATAAGTACTTTCAATGAAAACTATATTGAATAAAATCGGTCCAGCCGTTTTTGAGTTATCGCCAAATTTCATATTTTTTCTTTAAAAGGTCGTAAGTTGACTTCCAGAAGGTAATAAGTGATTACAGTTTCTAGGGCGTTTACGACCTTTTTATAGAGCTTAAAATCTTTCTTTACGTAAACCTCGGGCTTAAAACAGCAGTTTATTGTGAAGGATGAGCAACTACGGAACCCTACACTGAGCGTGGCCCGACATGCTCTTGGCCGGTTTTTTATATTTTATAATAGTATAGATTTCTTTTTTAAGCGGCCTTATTACCTTTTAAAATTTATTTTTTTCATATTAGACAAATATATTGATAATTTCAACCAACATTTTGAAGTGAATAATACTTTTCCCCGAGTTCTAGGTAGTAACATAGCTATTCCATGCTTTCATTGCGTGCAGTCGAAAATAAGTTGAAAAAACTAACTTTCCGCGTGAATTTTGTCAATTTCGAGTAATTACTTAGTTTTCTAATCAAAAATTATCAATGAAAAATTCAAACTGTAGGTTTCTAACATATACCAATAAATCGCAATAGCCCCGTTATAGTCAGTAACATCAATAATATGTTAAGAAACATGTTTGATCATAGAGAAAAGTGTCTAAAACAATCAGCTCTTAAGGGCAAATTTTTATTTTGTTGTTGTTGTTGTTTTTTTCTCAGATTTCAATAAAAATTGGTGAGTTGGTAAAGTTGCTTATTCTGAACAAGATAAGCCCAATTTCACGATATGTCCTACAAAATTTACCATTGATGTACAAAAAAAATATGGATTTTTTTAACGAAATTTCGTATTTTGTACTAAAATTTAGTACAAAATGAGTAGCTCGAAATTAAAAATAAATAATTCGACAACATAATAAAAAATGGCCCAAGGGCCAATTTCAGTAATAGATTTTGTGTAACTCAATGGAGAAAAATTTGTAGGACATATCGTGAAATCAAGCTTACCATGGTCTGGAGAAGCAACTTTACCAACTCACCAAATTTTATTGAAATCTGAGAAAAAAAAGAAATCGACAACAAAATAAAAATTTGCCCTTAAAAGGAATAAGGCCTCTTAAGGCATAGAGGATATTATGGATAGCCATAACTAAAAAATTATATACTCAGTTTGATTTTTGATACTGAAGATTATTTGCATAAACATTTATTTAGAAATAAGAACCATGGTTTTAACTATTATGCTTGGGGAATCATGGTCATTTAATTTTACCTTTTTTTATATTTAAAGTGTTGTCTACACATATGACATAACTTAATTTACACACCACTATAACTTCCACTTATATTAATTGATTGAAATATACTTAATTGAAATCTATTAAACTGTTATAACAACACCAGCACTCATCTGCTTATATATTACTTGGGAAATACACTTTATTAAATAAATATACATGCAGAATAATGCCTCCTCTTAATTCTATATCACTGGAAGGTTTGTAATATTTGCAATTAAACTTTACGTGTATGATTTTTTTTCAAAACTATGGTTGAGTTTTGACAATAACTCATATTATTCTAAATAATCTAATAAATTTAAATTATTCCAATGAATGATGTGTTTCCATGATCATACTAAAATGCTGGAGCTGACATGCTTATCATAATTATCTAAGCTCCTTAATTAAAAGAAAAAAATATCATACTTAAAAATATTACCACTGCAAAACAAGATTTGTCACCAAAATAAGTTTATAACATCGCACTGCCTAACTTACAAGAAATATAAATATGGCTTTGCAATTATTATTCAATAAAGCTTAAGAACAACTTGACACAGCTGCAAGCAGCAAACGTACTATTATTGTCCTTTATTATTTGCATTTAGGACACTAGTGTATGGTCCAAACATAAATAACAATATCTGCTTACATCCAACAAGCGGCATTTGGACGCCATTATTCAGTGTCACATACTGCTGGCTAACGGGCTGCATTGCTGGTTATTCGAGATGTCTGCAATATTGAGGTCCCGGTGGTCTGAAAACAACCCAATGTCATTCCTCGTCTCATTTAACTACATACCTACCTGATCCTCTGACGAGACACACTTTTTACTGATTGCAACAAATTCCGTAAGAACTGGTGAGGTGGTGAGGTTGAGATTCGTTTAAACGATGGTGGTGATCGCTAACCTTAAATAGTTGAACTGGAGACGCTATAGGAATACGAGAATCTTAGGACATATATACTTACCTAGTTTACAATTACGTACTTGGCTTAAGTTTTGACTAATTAATAATGTAATGTTTCATAATCGGGAAAGACTTTATCCAAAAATTATCATACAAAGTTGACTTGTTAATAACGTGCAAAAAACTTAGGTACTCACCGCCGCCAACTTATGCGTCGACTCGAATTTGATTTGCAAAATTTTAATCAATGAAGGTTCACAATATGAGGCTGTGCGCGTCAAACAATTAAAGATCTATTTATTATGACAATAGTGCACCATGGTATAAGAAAAGAAAACAAGACAAGGTATGACACATGTATGACACTGACACTTGCCACTCCACTCCAGCTAGTGAGATTTTCTATTTCTACGTCACTGATTGATTAGATTAGTTGCCGCTGGTAAAAAAACAATTATAAGGAGAAAAAATGTTTCATCTATGCATTACGATTGTCATTTTTTTTTGTCGTAATAAGAATAATAATTGAATTAAAACAGTAACGATTTTATGAGATTCATACAGGTAACAAGGGACTCGGGGAGTATTATAATACACTACTGGCAACCCAAATCCAACCAACCAAGCATAAGCTTGGATCAAGTAAAACCCGATCCAGACCTTCCGATCCGATCCGATTTATGGGAAGAAATGTCCTAACAATAGCACAAACATTATCCGATTTCTTCTGATAAATCTGACAATTGCACTACACATTATCCGATTGCTTCCGATAAATCGGATCGGATCGGAAGGTATGGAACGGGTTTAGTAGTGGATTCGGCATACGCGTATACCCCAAAAGGGACAGGAGCACTAACACAGGGTTACCAGGTTCCAAATAATAGGCTAGTAGACCCAGTATTGAAATAGTTAATAATGATCTTACTTGCTCTGAAAAAAATGTCTTTTATTTTTGTGAAAGCTAGAAAGCTAAATTTTATCAATTGAAAATTAGAAATTTCATGAACTGTCGAAAACGCCATCCGCCATGTTTGCCTTTTGCTAATCTGTGGTGTGACGTAGAATTACCTGTAAATATTCGAAATTCGACCGTCGTATAGTGCCATTCCGCTCACTCCAATATACTTTGACACGAGACCGAGAGGGACGGCACTATTCGAAGTCGTCAAAGTAGACTTTCAGTTATCTTTACAGGACCGATGACGTCACTATCATAAGCGAAAATGGCGGACAGCGTTTTAAGTGGTTTCAAGCATTTCATAATACAGATTAAAAACCATATTTTCAAATTCAATTTTTTCAGCTATCTTTCACTTTTAAACAATTTGACATGAGTCAACTAGCCTATTCTCCCGTTTTTCCAGTGCTAGTTGTTAACGGTGTGGCATTCGCTTAAAATGCATGTTATATTGTATGGGACAAGTAATAAAATAACTACAATAAAACTGGGTTTTTTTACAAAATGTAATGAATAAGTATATTTACTTTACAAAATGTAATAAATTAGTATATTTAGTTAGTTTTTTCACTTCGTGGTCAAGAAAAAATATAAATTTACTCAATTTAGTACAACTGTGTACACCAGCAATAATATTCTCTACCGGTTTAGACGCTTCTAATGTGCATTCTGAACATGTCCCATCCCTATGAGTACGCGCGCTATCTGAATCGGCCACTCGTGATGCAGGTACCGCCCAGGCGCCCACCCGTTCTCCACAACTTGCCCCGCCGCGCGGTGAACTGAATAACGAATAAATAAAACTATCAACATTGGCTATCTAGTCTGTGAACATATGGCGAGCATAAATAAGCTCGGTTTGACTCAATATTTGTTCTTCAAACCAAATAACCAATAAACGCGTTCTGCTGGTGTTTGCGCCAATCCACCGATCGAGGCAATACACGCTTAGCAATGATGATGATCGACCTGGATCAGATCCGTCTAATTTCTTGACTGCCCGTTAGATCCTTTAGTTGCTCCCGTAGTTATTACTAATAACTTCTTAGTAAAAAACGGTTTGTGAATGGAAGGAAACTTAAAACATTGTACCTAATTTAATTATTGAGTAAAAATAAGCCATGGTTGATGCTTTGTCTAAAATAAATCTTTCCAGAAACTATTTTTATAATAATTGACATATCGATATTTCAGATATGCAGATACGACATGCTCGATACCTCTTACATTCATACTAAGCACTGGGTCTGATCCATTCGGAGCCTTCCAAAAGTTTGCAACTGAGATGGGCGTACGGGACCGGGTGCGCTCCATCTCGTTAGGTCAGGGCCAAGGGCCGGTGGCCGAAAAAATGATCAACGCTGCGAAACCTAAAGGAGACTGGGTATTTTTGCAGGTTAGTAGGTATTTTTTTATCACATTGAAATGAAATCAATCAAGCTTTGCAGTCGAGTTTAATTCTCAATTGTCCTTATGATATTCCTTAAACCTACTAATTAGTCATTTTCAAAAAAACATGTGCATAGTTAAGGGATTTAATCAAAACAAAACTTAATTGATTCCTTTGTGTAACGATAGTTACCCATATCTTTTGTATGAGTAACTTTCGCAACAAAAAGACGCGATCGTTATTTTGTTTTTATTAAGCCCTTAACTATTGTACATGTTTTTTGAAAATGACTCAATGGACAATTTGACACACTTTTTACATTGAGAACATTAACCCAGATAGCCCGACCAGGTGTTATAACACCGCTCATTTTTTTTTTATAATTTTGCTCTAATGCTTGTTGTGATTTCAGATATCGCAAAATTTACCCGGGTTCCAAAAACTTCGTTTAGGTGAAAGTGGGTTAATAGGCCTTATTCCTTTTTTTTTCATATTATGACAAATATATTGATAAGTGCCTGGGCGACCGAGCTTTGCTCGGTTATTACTATTTATTGTAATATGGTGGTGTTTAGGTGATAAAGGCGTCACAAAAAATACCCGAGAAACTGTGTTTAAAATTTGTATCGTTAAATTTTTCGTTTTGCACTATTGCTTCATAAGTCTTGTAGGTGATTGATTGACGTTGTTTCCATAGAAACAGCGAGATTGACGCCTGAGCGTTTGCTCTGAAAAGAGCAGGTTGTTTGTCTTGAAAAAGACAGTTGTATAAATATATCTTCAGTCAGCATCATCTTCTATCTTCATTCTTCAAGTTTCGAGTCTTCGAGCTGAAGCACAGGAGACACGCTGGGACGAGTGAACACGATGAGCGCCGGCGACGAAAAAGGTGGCGCGCTTTTGCTCGCATTAATTTATAGGCGCGCGATCGCGCGCACACAAGCTCAGAGTGTTACGTAACCGCATCAGTTTACGACACGTATACACTCTCTCCATCGAAGCGCCATTTTGTATCCCCACCAAGTAGCATCATGCTGGGTGCTACCTACTCTAATTCTATTGTAAATATTGTATATAAAATAAACCAAATTTTTGTAAATAAATTATCTCAAATCTGACATCACAACGGAGTTTCTCTTCAACCAACTCACTTCCCTAAAGTGGTGACCCGCGACTCAAGAACTACAAAGGAAGAAAATCAAGAAACATCATGAACAACGAAGCTCCTACACCTGCACCTCAAGCCGTAGCACCGCAGCTTCAGACGCAGCCGCCCGCGCCGTCTGATTTGCAAGCACCGTCGTCGCATGAAGTCTCCGGCATATCACTGTCGCTTCGCGTACCGCCGTTTTGGCGGGATCAACCGCGACTGTGGTTCTGCAGTTTCGAAGCTGCCACCGCCGATCTAAAACGAAGCCAGGCGCAACTCGCGCAGATGGTTATCGCCCAACTCGAGAAGCAAGACATACAGAATATCTCCGATCTCATTTACTCGCCGCCAGAAAAGGACTACTACAAGGCCGTCAAGGAGCGTCTGATATCTCTGTACGAGGAATCAAGCAGCACACAGACGAAGAAGTTGCTGTCGCAAGTCGAGTTAGGCGATCAAAAACCGAGCCAACTCCTACGGCGGATGCAAAATCTCAACCAAGAGAAATTTCCGGAAAGCACGATACAAATGATGTGGCTGGACCATCTACCGCCCCACGTCCGCTCCGTGCTCACAGTCAGCGAGGCATTCCAAATCAAGACCACGCTCGACGATCTGGCTCTCCTCGCCGACAGGATGATGGAGGTGTCGCACACGCCGTCAGCGCACATCGCCGCAATAGCGACGCCCGCGCCAACCGCTGCACCCACCGTGCCCGCACCTCTACAGCCGCCGCCGCCGCTGCCACAACAACCAACCTACCAACCGCATCCACCATTCGACCCGCAATATCTCATCACCGAAATTAGAAGACTCTCCCTGGAAATCGCCGAACTCCGATCGCGACCGTACGAAAATCCACGTCCATATGAAAATCAGCGAGATAGCCGACCACGCCGCCGTTTCCAATCACGATCAAGAAACGCGTCGCAGAGCCGAAGCCGCAACAGTTCACCCATGCCGTACTGCTACTACCACCACCGCTTCGGCATGGACGCCAAGAAATGCACGCCACCGTGCAGCTTCAAACCCATCACCGCCCCGCAGCCGGAAAACTAAAACTAACGCTAGCTGTGGCGGACGCTGGCGTTTACGAAACCTCTCACCGCCTCTTCGTGACAGACAAGCAAACGAAGCTCACGTTCTTGGTAGACACGGGTGCAAATATTTCCGTACTCCCGAGAACGAAAGGCACGCAAGAGCAACCACTACCGTTTCAACTGTACGCCGCAAACAACACCGTCATACCTACATACGGCGAGAAAACACTCGATCTCGACCTCAACCTCCGACGCTCATTCAAATGGAAATTCATCATCGCAGCCGTATCGAAGCCTATCCTGGGAGCCGATTTTCTGAAGTACCACAATCTCATCGTGGACATCAAAAATCGCAGACTCATCGACGGCAAGACGCTACTCACAACAAACGCACAAATCTGTTCTGCGGACATCCCAACCGTTCGCAGCATAGACGTCCAACAATCATATCACAACATACTCGCCGATTTCCCCGGAATAACAAGAATTACATCAATGAAACTCAGTCCAAAACACAGCGTCGAACATTTCATCGAGACAACCGGTCCGCCCCTCCACTGCAGGCCACGCCCCATCGCTCCCCACCGCTACGAGCTTGTGAAGAAGGAGTTTTCAAACATGATGGCACAAGGCCTCTGCAGACCAAGTAAAAGTCCTTGGGCATCACCACTACACGTCGTACCTAAAAAGAATGGGGAAATACGCGTATGTGGAGATTACCGAAGGCTAAACGCAATTACCAAGCCCGACCGATACCCCATACCGCGCATGCGCGACTTCACATACCAACTCGCCGGGAAGCAAATATTCTCAACTCTCGACCTAAACCGCGCATACCAGCAGATACCTGTCAGCGAACAAGATGTTGAGAAGACCGCCATCATCACGCCATTCGGTCTGTACGAGTTTCCTCGGATCTGCGCAGGACTCAAAAATGGGGGACAAACGTTCCAACGTTTCATCCACGAAGTTCTACGCGACCTCAACTACGTATTCCCATTCGTCGACGACATCCTCATAGCTTCGACCAACGAAGATGAGCACCAACAACACCTACGCACAGTACTGGATCGACTGGAAGAATATGGCATCACCATCAACCCATCAAAATGCGTCTTCGGCCAACCATCTGTCAAATTCCTCGGCTACCAAGTCTCTCAACAAGGAATCCAACCACCCGAAGAAAAAGTAGAAGCAATAACCAATTTCCCGAAACCACAAACAGTCGAAGAGTTACGCCGTTTTCTCGGCATGCTAAATTTCTACCGAGAAAATATCAAGGACGCCGCAACTATTCAAGCTCCACTACACGCATACCTACACAACGTCAAGAAGCGAGATAGAACGAAAATCGACTGGACCGCTGAAGCAAACCAAGCATTCGAGGCATGTAAAGTCAGCATCAAAAACGCAGCTTTACTCGCCCATCCTTCGCACCATGCGGCATTGGCGATCTTCAGCGATGCTAGCGACAAAACAGCAGGAGCCGCGCTAAACCAATTTGTCAACAACGCATGGCAACCACTCGGCTACTTTTCGAAGAAATTCACCGACGCACAGACACGCTACTCCACATTCGACCGCGAGTTGACAGCAATTTACATGGCAACGAAGCATTTCCGCAAGATGTTCGAGGGAAGAGAAATTATTATCTACACCGATCATCGACCGCTCACGTTCGCATTCACCAAGACGAACACAAGCAACGAATTGCCACGTCGGACACGTCAACTGCTATACATATCCGAATTTACCACGGATATACGACACATCAGTGGATCGCTGAATGCAGCCGCCGACGCTCTATCACGCATAGAAACAATTTCCTGTCCATCACCAATCGACTACGAACAACTCGCCGAAGCACAAGAAAGAGACAGCAACATAATCGAAACACTCGCACAACAAGAAAATCTGTCTATCAAGAAAATAACTTTACCCGGATCAAACACAAAACTACACTGCGAAACATCAACAGATTGCCTACGTCCATACCTACCAGAAGAATATCGCCGCATCGCATTCAACTCCATTCACAACATAAGTCATCCTGGAGTCAAAACTACTCGCAAGCTAATCACGCAGCGATACTTTTGGCCAACGATGAACCGGCAAATCGCGGAGTGGGGGCGAGCGTGCTTACACTGCCAACGTGCGAAAATCGTTCGACATACATCGAGTCCGCTGTCCACTTTCCCGCCAACCGACCGCTTTCAGCACGTGCATATTGATATCGTCGGCCCACTGAGTACAGCAGCAAGCGGACACAAATACCTACTGACGATGATAGATAGAGCAACCCGATGGCCCGAAGCATTCCCGTTATGCGAAATAACAGCAGAAGACGTCGCCAAGACAGTTTACGACGGATGGATTTCGCGTTTCGGATGTCCCGCTACAATCACTACGGATCAAGGAAGGCAATTCGAAAGTCGAGTATTTGCGTCCCTTTCACGCTTACTCGGCATCGAAAGAACCCGGACAACACCGTACCATCCGCAATCTAACGCCATCGTCGAACGCTGGCACAGAACACTCAAGGCCGCATTAAAAGCAAGACTACAAACAACAAGAAGTTGGATCGACGAAATACCTACAGTCTTACTGGGAGTTCGCACCGCGATGAGAAGCGACACAAACGTCAGCGCTGCACAACTAACTTACGGCTGCAGTGTACGACTACCGGGCGAATTCCTGGAATCGACGCCGCGCGGCGACCTCGCCGCCGAATCCAACATGGACGCCGAATTCGTGGAACGATTGCGCGAAGTAATAAGCAAATTGAGACCTATGCCGAACAAATCACATAGCAACACAAGACCTATCTTCGTACACCGTGACCTTCAAACATGCGACAACGTTTTTGTACGAGTCGACGCCGTAAAGAAGCCGCTACAAGCACCTTACGACGGACCCTATCGAGTGCTAAAACGAAATGGAAAGGTTTTCACGCTGCAACTACCTAACCGACAAGCCAACATATCAATAGACCGTCTAAAACCCGCATACACCATCATCGAGCAAGAATTACAAGAACCTACTTCGACGCAGACTACGCAGAGTTCCTGTAACAACGCTACCGACAAACAAAATACATCTACATCAACGCAGATTACACCGAGTTCCTGTAACAATACGACCGAGAAAAATACACCTACGCAGAATAATAACACCGTACAAGATACAACGACGCCGAGTGCCTGCAACAACGAGAAGAGCAAGAACGACAAAAGCAACCAGTACTCAGACAAAAACAACCTGAAACAAAAAACAGAAAAGAACCTGAAACAACAAACAGAAACCAACTCAACACCTACCAAAGACAACCAAACAACCCGCCGTGGACGTACTATCCGCCTGCCGGTACGTTTTCACTAGGAGGGGAAGCATGTAGGTGATTGATTGACGTTGTTTCCATAGAAACAGCGAGATTGACGCCTGAGCGTTTGCTCTGAAAAGAGCAGGTTGTTTGTCTTGAAAAAGACAGTTGTATAAATATATCTTCAGTCAGCATCATCTTCTATCTTCAATCTTCAAGTTTCGAGTCTTCGAGCTGAAGCACAGGAGACACGCTGGGACGAGTGAACACGATGAGCGCCGGCGACGAAAAAGGTGGCGCGCTTTTGCTCGCATTAATTTATAGGCGCGCGATCGCGCGCACACAAGCTCAGAGTGTTACGTAACCGCATCAGTTTACGACACGTATACACTCTCTCCATCGAAGCGCCATTTTGTATCCCCACCAAGTAGCATCATGCTGGGTGCTACCTACTCTAATTCTATTGTAAATATTGTATATAAAATAAACCAAATTTTTGTAAATAAATTATCTCAAATCTGACATCACAACGGAGTTTCTCTTCAACCAACTCACTTCCCTAAAGTCTCAATAAAATAAAAACTCGAAAGCATAAATCTTAGTCACGTAGTCAGTATAGGTAAATGTTACACATATTTATGAGAAATATATATATTGTTATTTCAAACATTAACTACATTTTTTTAAACTTGTCTAAAAACAATAAACATTTATAAATTATATATAAACTTGGACATAAAAAAAAAATAAGTCACCGTGCGGGATTTGAACTCTTAACACTCGTTTCTTGCCTTCCGCGTCTAAACCTGCTGGACCAGACGGACTGTGGCCGGCAGGACGAAATTGGCGACCACATTCTGCTTGGTAAGAAAAACGCATGAAAACTCAAAAACACGCGTTTTCCCAAACATAACACTAATCTAGATCGACTGTTTACCCCCGAAAACCCCCATGTACCAAATTTCAGCGAAATCGTTAGAGCCGTTTCCGAGATCACAGAAATAAATTTATATACATACATATAATATATGTATCTACGATGGATGTACGAGCAATTCTTGTATATTATACAAGAATTGCTTAAAGGTGTGATTTCAACCAACTTTACAACCAACAAGGCGTCTTAAGTAACATGTTTGATCATAGAGAAAAATGTCTAAATCAATCAGCATTTTTGACGGTATAAGGAGCCTTAAGGTTTACGTAGATTGTTGATCCACAAAAGGTCGTAATTATACTATTCAGAACTAATAAGTATAATTTGAACCTCTCCCTCACCTCTGGAAAACTCAATGTCTCCAATTGTTTGTGATTTCAGAATTGTCATTTAGCAGCTTCTTGGATGCTAAGTTTAGAGCTAATAGTGGCTAAACTAGCCACCGACTCTGGTCAACCGCACAATGACTTTCGCCTCTATTTGAGTTCTATGCCAACTCCGAAATTTCCAGTGTCGGTGTTGCAGAATTCCGTGAAGGTCACTAATGAACCCCCGAAGGGCCTGAAGGCGAATGTTAAGAGAGCACTCATTGAAATGGAGGAGGATTTCTTTGAAAATAACGGTTATTATTTAATATCATTGAAGTTTTTAAGATTCCTTTCTAAGGTAATTAATTATATGGACTGAAAGACTTTTTGAAACACTTTGTTTCTGTTGGCATGTAACGGTCACTACGGTCAGTCACTTAGTGTCCACGAACGTATTAACAATGATCTCTGTGTCTCCAGTGCTCGGTCAAGACTGGCGGACGATGCTGTTCGGGATCTGCATGTTCCACGCGATCATCCAAGAGCGCAAAAAGTTCGGGCCGCTGGGCTGGAACATTACATACGAGTTCAACAATAGCGACCGGGAGTGCGCTATGCTCAACCTGCAGATGTTCTGCGAGAGCGGCTCCGTGCCATGGGACGCGCTCGAATATATCACCAGTCAGTACTTCCTTACCGCCGTCTCTCTCTAAATAAATAAGAAACGTGCTGTCGGCCTATCAACGTCCATCCACTAGAGGGTTTTAGCTAATATCGTGCAGAAGCAACACAATTTATTGACACTGAGGTTTGAGATTTTCCTTTGCTCAAATTTGGACGTTGTCGTGTTGGGACACTTCGAGTATTCCAATCCTAAAATGTCTGCGATCAAGCAACTATGAATAAATGGATTCCTTAAGTACTGACTTATCGATTGCTATCTATTTTCAAGGTTTAATTACGTACGGTGGTCGCGTGACTGACATGTGGGACCAGCGATGCTTGACAACGATCCTGAAGAAGTTCTTCTCGCCTGAGACGCTAGAGGAGGGCTACACCTACTCAAAATCGGGGATCTATTACTGCCCCAGGGATGACAAACTAGAGGTGTACCGCGAGTATGTCGAAAGCCTGCCGGTCATAGAGAGCCCAGAAGTATTCGGGATGCACGAGAACGCTAATATCGCCTATGAGGTAAACAAAACTATATGAGGGAAGTGCGATGAGCGCGCAACGCACGCCACCTGTTCCTATCACTGAATAGGAAATACTCATAGTTCAAGTCCAGTCAATTTATCCTGTGGCAACTGGCAAGGAGTCGCGCGTATGTCTCGCATCGAGGGCAGACGTTCAGATCGGTGTTATCTCTTATAAATACTTACTTAGGTACTTCCATTCCATATTTGGTAGCGAGACAAAAGTTTTATGTTAACGCCATGTAACTGAAAACCTGAAAGCAGAAATATTTTGAATTACCAAATCCGACTATTGCAATATATGTCTGATTCCACATAATATGCATTGAAGATAAAATTTCGAAGACTAGCCTAGGTATATGCTAATCTTTTTTCACAAAACCACATCACTTTTAGTGTTAGTTTAGTCTTAGTCAGCTGTATACCAGACGTGTTAAGCAATTAAATATTTTCCTCTCAGAACAAAGAAACAAGCACGCTAATCACGACGATAGTAGACGTCCAACCGCGCATGGGCGGCGGCGGCGGCGGTGACACGCCAGACCAGATCGTGTGGCGGATCTGCGACCAAACGCGCGCGACGGTGGCTCGCCACATCGACGAAGCTTCCATCAACCCTGCTCTTATGGAGCTGGATGATATGGGCCAGCTGAATTCGCTCACCACAGTGCTGATACACGAGACCGACCGATTCAACAGCCTGCTTCATCTCATACACTCCTCCCTCAACGAGCTGCAGAAGGCAATAAAGGTATCGTATTTTAAAGATTCACCAGCATTTAGTAAGAACTGCATATACTTATGAGTCGACAAGAAATTTTAAACATGTGAACTATATATTTCAGGGCATTGTGGTGATGTCCGAGGATTTCGAGGAGGTGTTTACATCTTTCCTGAACAACAAGGTGCCGGCGATGTGGCATAGGAAGGGGTATAACTCGCTTAAGTCGCTCGGCAGCTGGATACACGATCTCGTGCTTAGGATCGATTACATAGAGGCAAGTAGTCTAAACCGGTTTAAGATACCTTTCGGATACCAAGATAGTTAATCCAGCACAAAGCACATTACGCTATAGGTGATATATGCATCCGAATCATATATTTATTTATTTAAGACGTAATGTCGAAAGCGTTGACTACCGTTTGCGCCTTTTACTCAACAGTGTTCTTCTCAGTTGTTCTAAATTAGTTTGATTTCATTCGAAATTCGCACAAAAACAAAACAACCCTAACCCCAACCATTCAATAATCCAATATTATGTTTTGAGATGACAGCTTATCGGCCGAGCAGTATAGTGTATTAGGCTTTCGGAGGATGTGGTTGAACGCTCTGTGTTGTTCTAGACATGGCTGGTTCATGGCAAACAGCGCAGCAGCTGGGTGTCGGGGCTGTTCTTCCCGCAGGGTCTACTCACGGGCTCGCTGCAGTCGTACGCGCGCCGCTACCGGGTGCCCATCGACGCGCTCATGTTCGACTTTCATCCGTACCGCTCTTTCCTCTCGCAAGAGGACGTCTATAAGGATCGGAGGAAGAAGTTTAAGGTACACGGAGATGAACGATGTTCGACTAGTCAAATTAGATATGTACTTATCGAAATGTCGAAAATGTCTTGGTTGGAGATTTCATAAAATGACCAGTAAGGGTCAGCTCACACCGAGACGCGACGATGCTGGAAGAGGCCGGTGATTTCGCGCTACGCCGCGCGCCGCCGCGAGACGCATCGCAACGTAGCGAGGCGCATCGTAAAATCGTTGGCAGCACGACGCCTCGCTGCGCAGCGAGACGCCGCGCGGTGCAGCGGAACGTGTCTACTCGCCGCGTGCCGTGCACCCGCCCCGCCGCGTCCAACCGCCCCGCAGTCTACCTATTGCAAGCGCATGTGAACGGCGGCCTCAGGCTGCGCCTCGCAGCGTCGCGCGGCTTCGCGAGGCGCAGCGCCGCTCTTACACGCCGCGCGTACCGGAGCGATGCACCGCTGCGTCGCTCTACGCCGCGAGGCATCTCGAGGCGCAGCGCTGCGTGGCGCAACGCATTTGGAATTCTCACGATGAAATGTGTCCCTTTTAATGTAGTAAATAAAGTATAATTTTGAGTCGCTCTATTGAAATGTGCGCGCAGCGTCGCGTCTCGGTTTGAGCTGACCCTAATGCACTGGCATCCTTAAGGTTCAGATTTTTAACGACTTTCAGGAAGCGGAAGAAGACGTGTACGGAGAGCTGGAGTCGCCGGAGGACGGCGTCAACATCCACGGATTGTTCATCGACGCAGCGCGCTGGGACGTCGAGCACGACTGCCTGGTCGACGCTCTGCCAGGCACGTTACCATCTCGACTTGACACCTCATTTTCAATTTTAAGACCAAAAAATTTCAAAATCATTATAGATATTAACATAATTAGTAATTACTTTTTGTTACACTTGGTTATTTCCAATATTTCTCAAAAATACTTCACTCTGATGGCAACCTACTGTTCTGGTTTTCAATTAAAAATCAGAGTGTATCTATACTTGAAACTTGATTCACTTAAAAGCATAATTTGTCCCTCTAATCAGCAGACAGCCAGAGTGATTGATTATGTATTATATACTAACGGGCTTGCAATACAGTATTTTTTTATTTATTTTTTTCATTTATTTATTTCATTGAAGTATGTTCCCTGACTCGCTGAACTATGTCAAATTAAATGACAAATATTTTATGGCAGTTGCTACGTCAATTTAGTAATAGTTTCATGAATTTAATTGTTAAGTCGTGTTCAAAAAACATGTACATAGTTAAAGGCTTAATAAAAACAAAATTACGATCGCGTGTTTTGTGTAACGAAAGTGACTGAATATAAAAGATATGGGTAACTATCGTTACACAAAGGAATCAATTAAGTTTTGTTTTAATTAAACCCCTTACTTAGTACATGTTCTTTGAAAACGACTCATTTACCTTCAGGTCAAATGAATCCTCCACTACCGGTAATCTGGTTCCAACCAGTATTGGAGCTGCCGAAGCCAGACACGCGCTACGAGGCGCCTCTGTACAAGACCTCCGAGCGGGCGGGCGTGCTCTCCACGACCGGGCACAGCACCAACTTCGTGCTGCCCGTGCTGCTGCCAGCCGACGCGCCTTCCGACTACTGGATCATTCGCGGCAGTGCCCTTCTCACACAGATTACCGATTAAACGAGCGACCACACCGGTACTCAACGCGGCTCAATGATGTGAAATAAAACTGGCGTAGACGGCGCGTCATTAATGGCTCTAGTTTCAATGGTCGTTCTGAACTGCACGTCGACATGCAGCATGCGCTGATTCCCCACAGGCGGTATAATTTAACTTAGTTACTTAGTATGTAGTAGAGTAATAAGGGCATGCGGCATGCCATATCGACGAGCGGGAAATCTCCCGTAACCTACAGCCCCATCGACCAATAATGACACTGCTGAGCGTTAGTGTGCCATATTTTATGGAACAGACTGTCACGCCGTGAAAAGGCAAGAACCAATATAACTCATAATACTATAATATATATAATCTTCCTATAACTATTGCATTGACCAAAATGGAATAGAGGCTTTAAGGCCCTCGCTTATGGGTCAATCAACTTTTCTCTGTTGCTTGTTGCCATGGTGAATGGTGATGCCCCCTGAGTTACATTTTAAAACTACGATTTCGGCGGCAATATTCAATAAAAATGTTGTAATTGCAGCAGTTTTAAGACTATTCTTATTTACAATACCAATATTATAAATTATCAACACTTTGCTAAGAAGTTTAATCACCATTGTTTCCACCGGGTAACGGGACAGAACAAGAAAAGTTGATCCACCCTTATACTATAAAGTTAAAATAAATAAAGTTGTTTAAAGAATCAGTTATGTATTTATATTTAATGATCACACAATTTTTTTTATGGGTAGACGGGTCCCTTTACTTAGTCCCGTTTCGTAGCCAGATTTAGAAGCCGGCCACGAAATGACTAGGTGTGGCAACCAGCTTCCAAATGGAAAATGTGAATACCCATCACGAAGCTAGCTCATTGGAACGATTTCACCATTTCATAGCCAGGCACGGATGAACTAACCTATGGCAAACAAACTTTGACAAAACCTCTTGAAAACAAAAACATGAGTATAGTGTGCCAACTTTTTTGTAAACTGAAGGTTGCCGCCACAATCTTCGCATTCAAACACACAAACAATCGTATGAAATTTCAGCATGACAGTCGTAGTTCCTAATTTTGCTGTTTCACTGAAAAGTTGGTCGCACTATACTATCAGAGTTATTGGTTACGAAAAAATTGGGCAAGTGCGAGTCCGACTCGCGCATGAAGGGTTCCGTACCATAATCTATAACAAGTTTGTTGTATGGGAGCCCCCCTTAAATATTTATTTTATTTTTAGTATTTGTTATATAGCAGCAATAAAAATACATCATCTGTGAAAATTTCAACTGTCTAGCTAACGCAGCGTGCAGTCGAAAATAAGTAGAAAAACTAATTTTCCGCGTGAATTTTGTCAATTTCGAATAGTTTTTGAAACAAAAATTATCAATGAAAAATTAAAACTGTAGGTGAGCATTTTTCAAAAAAAGTGTACACGTGACGAACCGGAAAACGGTTTTTTTTATAACACCGATTTTAAATTTTCTTGGCTTATTTAATTCCCCATAAGTTATAGTGTATTATTTGAGAAAATGGCATTAAAATATTAAAAAATATAGAAAATATCGACATTTTAAACTCAGATTGTGGTGAAACTAGTTCCGGATAGTCACTAATATAAAATTCAGTATAAATTGATTGAAGTATTTTTTGGACCAGTTTTAGTTTACACATTTAAAATACAGACAATAAACTATTTAAAACGGGTTTAATTTATAGAATTAATGGAACGAGCAAGCTTTGAGGATAAAATAAAGGTCCAGTTCGTCACAATCGCCACCAAATGACTGCTAAAACATGTATTTTTTTGCATTAAAATGCGACAAATCAACGAATAATATTTTTTATTACATTAAGGAATATTCATTTAGTAATGTTAACGCTTAAATATGTGAATTGTTGCACTGCAGCAGCCAGAAATAATTATTTTCAACATCCCAAATCTTGGGACAGTAACTAAACGGAATCTCATGTGACTAACTGGAAAATGTAAGGAATAGTGTACATAGATTGAATATAATGAAATAAAATCACAAAAATATTATGTCATGATTCGTATTTATTGCAACGGAATCAAAATAGTATAATATATATTATTACTAGTTTATATATGTAATAATAAAGCATGTATTGAACTAGTAATAATAAATATTTACCATGTATATTATTATGTATTACATAAAAATCTTTCATGAGTAAATGATAATCTTAATATTGAAAGTTTTATTAGTGTTATTTATCTATTTTTATAGACTATTAATAATGTTTTATTAAAAATGTTTAAAATAAAACATACAATGTTACGATTACCTTTAGCAAGTAATAGCAACATGAACATTTCAAAATATAGAATAATAGTATTAATTCTCATTAATAAATATTTATTTTATTTTATTTTTAGTATTTTTTGTTCTAGCGGCAATAGAAATACATCATCTGTAAAAATTTCAGCTGCCTAGTTATCACCGTTCTTGAGATACAGCCTGGTGACAGACGGACGGACGGACAGCGAAGTCTCAGTAATAGGGTCCCGTTTTTACCCTTTGGGTACGGAACCCTAAAAACGGTTGTAATTAAAATACTTACATCGAACGAACTTTATTTTAGGACATCGCTTAGAACGCTGTCTGCCTTTTGTTTTCTTGACAGTTATAAACAAATATAAACCTTATTGCAATATGTTAAGGTTTATGGGTGTATACTTAAGGTTATATCGACATAAACCAATCACAATTTTTTTTCTTCATTTCTGACAACACTTTCAGCTGTCAAGTTAGTTCGCCTAATTAAAAACTCGACTGTAAGCGTGGCCCGACATGCTCTTAGCCGGTTTTTATAAATGTTTTAATTGTTATTTTGCTTTTTAGTCATTTCTTCCGGAGATAACAAATACTTTTCTGAAATCCGCATCAAAATCGGTTCTGACAAATGCGAGATAATGGCGGATAAACATGCATGTATAACAAATATATGGGTCAAACTAAGTAACTCCTTTTTTAGAAGTCGGTTAAAACATCGGTCACAATTCGATTGTGTACTAAGCTTTATAGTTCCAATTCGTCACAAAATCGTTCCGGTAGTATATCACGTCACGAATCGGACGTGACGAATTCTACCTCGACAATTTAAAATCAAAATTTCAACGTGTTCTGAACCAATTCAATGTGTTTTTGGTTTAGTTTCGGATACTACGATAGTTTCTTCTATGTCTAATTGTGTTTAAAAAGTTAATTATAATCTACTTACCGAAAAAACTGTTACTAACTCGAAATCCTATTTTTAGCGCACTGACACAGCGTCCACCTTTCGTCACCGTTTTCACGGAACTGACGTTATATTTGCAATGAAATCCGATGCCTATAGCATTAAAATGTTGCCAGGATTGAAAAATTAACGCTTTTTGGGGAATATCGATTGCACAAGTATGTTAAAATCGCTTGTGACTATAACCGGAAGTTCCGGTCTGTCGATTTCTTTGGACAGTGGAAAAAGTAGTTTTTCGGCATTATAAACCGTATTTGTTTATAAATAAAGCACAAGACTAAAATCTAGACTCATTACTTTATCTGTGTGACCACATTCAATATTCATACAAATTTATTTCGAGTTTCTGCAAGCCTCTGAACATGACTGAGTCGACGTGGGACATACCCATTTTAGCACTTTTCATATCTTTATTTTGCAACAATTATTATATTATAATATATAATTAGCAATAATTAGCAATATTATATATAATGACGTCTGGCTGATCATTCTTATTCTCATTCAAAATAAAATTTGACAAATTCTGCTGTCAACAAAACAAATAGATTTTATTAGGCTTCCGTTTTTACCGACTATGGTAAGGAACTCTAAAATTAGGTTTATATCATAGACTTGAGAGTATAGATATCATCTCCCTCACTCTTCTGTCAGACACTATTTCAATGAGAGGAAAGACGAAAGTTTAAATTTTGAATTCGGGTATTAGGCCTTAAGCTCTAAATTGATTGAAAAAAATGTGTCTTAATATTCTTTTTTCAAACATTTTTGGCTGTTTTATGTATTGGATTTTATTTATTACACATATTTGACACATTCCTTTTTTTTATTTTTATATGATGATGACATGGCAGCACCCGTATTAAGAAACTTTGCACGATCTATTGAATTTCATTAAAAAAAACAAGCATTGATAATAGTGGTTTTTCGCGTATCTATAAACGATTTATACTCTCTATTTCATCCAATTGAGTTTATGTAACAATTTTTATTATCACAATTTTTAAGTATTTACGATTATAAATGAATACATAAACAGTTGCGCACTACATGATTTCCTTTTTAAAACCTGCGTAGTGAGTGCCCAAATCTGTCGTTTCGATTCATGTGCTATTTCTGGAAATTGATAGAAATCGATCAAATCGATAAATTTATGCCCTGAAGAAAGAACAACAAATTAAAATTCTACCAATCTTATGTTCGGTCCTATGAAAATATGTCAATTATTTTTTTAAGATATAGGATTATTTTTAGAATTAATTTATTTCATAAATCGAATAATATGCATTTTATTTGTGAAACAGATCACATGTCATTAATGCACAAGTTATTTTTACAAAATAGTTGAAAAAGTTGTCACGATAAAGCTGGCAGTTGGCTATCAGGCCTGGCTCTAGCCTGGCATGTTTTAACGTTTTGAAAACATCATTTTAACGTGTTTTTTTACAGTATTTATTCTTCGTTCGCCAAAAACTTCTGATCGATAAAGTAGTTATTTTCTGTAACACTACCGGATTTCCATATTCTAGCGGCGGTTCGACGCCGCAACGGGCCTCTACTTAACTATATTACCATAGGAATCAGCAAAATAAAGACAGCCAATAATTATTTCCAGTTATTTTTAATGTATTGTACTATTTGGTGTAATCCTTCTTTCCCACTGGATCCATCAATAAATTCAATTTCAAGACATACATGGGTATCTTTTATGAACATTTTCAGAAATGCGTGTACAAACTGTTGTTCTACTGACTTTTTCACATCAGAGACATCATCCTGGCCCGTTTTAGCATCATTATTAGAAATAATAAAATCAACACTGTTTGTATTTGAAACAGATGAACCTTTTCTGTCTGTATTATTATTCTCCATAATATTTGTTTCTGTTTGTGGTGTACCTAATTTTTGTTTTTTAGCTTCATCTTTTCTTTGCATCAGCCTCCTTTTTCGCCTCTGATTACTCCATGTATTTTCAGTAGCATTAATGTCCAAAACTATGCTATTTCCTTTTTTATTAAGAATTTTACTGGATATTTCTAAACTTTGCAAGATAGTTTTCAATTTATTGAAGGCCATATCAATGTTATTTAAGCTTTCTGTTAAGTCTGGTAACTGATACTCAGCAATTATTATTTATTTTGCATTCGCACTATCAACAAAGTCGCGATACAGTTGGATTTATTTACATGCTCCCTGAACGAATTTACAAAGGCAACTATGTTCTTACTAAGCGATTTACACTAAATGTCATTTTGTTATTTTATTTCTTATTAATTAAATTGACGTCGATTTGATCTGGATTATTAACTTATTTGACATTGATTTTTATGCTAGTTTTATTTTTGTATTATTAAGTTTTTATTTTTTGTTTTTCGTTGTATAAGATCGTATTGACATTGTATAATTTTAACCTCGACATTTATTATTTTAATTTTGTAACAATTTTTATTTGCATCTCTTGTTTATTTAATGACTTTATTACTATTTTTTTTTTCTTTTCGTGTTATTTTTAATTGGAAATTTGTGTTAATGCCTATTTAGCTTATCTATCGCATTGGGGCTGCCTGTAATGATAGATTTAAGTTATTGATTATAGAAATAAATAAATAAAATAATGCGAACTCGTCCAAATTGCCCACTTGTCCATGTTCCCAACTTGTCAATTTTACCAACTCATCCACATTGCCAACTCATCCACATTTCCAACTCGTCCATATTCCCAACTCGACGATACACCCAACTCGTCTACACAATACCAACTTGTTCTTATTATCAGCTCGTCTTTATTGCCAAATCTCCCATATCACCAACTCGTCCGTATTACCAAGTCGTCTTCAGTGCCAACTCGTCCATATTCTCAACTCGACCACATTTCCCATCCCGTCGACATGCAAGCGGAAGGACTTAGTTTTTTCTTGTAAAATACCATTTAATTTACCATGACTCATGCCATTTTCCTTGGAATTATTTTTTTGATGGACTTATATAATCATATTTATAATAATCTATAATAAATTTACTTATTTGAATGACGTTTAAATTAGTTTTACTACATTTTTTCTGCTTTGATTTATTGTAAAACTCGCCTATAAAAATAATCTATTCTTGAATGACGGTCAGTTTTTCTAGTCTTTCGAGTACCAGTCCAACTCGCACTTAACCGGCTTTTTTCTCCACATTTTTAACAGGTATGCGAAAAAAGTTTCCATATGAACATTATAAAAAGAAAAACAACCTGGCAATTTAGAGCATTGACATAATAGCCCCCAATAAAAAAGACATTAAAAGTTGTCAGAATATGGTTACTGTCATTCATTGTCAACAAACTGTAAAATTATTTTTGCATATTCGTACATGTTTTAAGTGTTGCGGATATTATGTTGTCGACTCAAAAATAATATTTCATCATGCTGAACAACTTACTCAGGTTTGTGAGCAAATCATGCTTATTATTATTTGGTCATCTTATGTCAAAATAGGGATCACGTGGTTAGCGCACAGTAGTTTTTTCAAATCCATTTTTCAGTACCTTTTCAGAAAAAAATTAAAATTCCAAGAGTTTTATGCACCTCTCCAGCATGAGACGAATCTAATGACATATCATTTATCAAAATCGGACCATAACTGTAGATCTGATGGGATGTACAAAAATCGGCCTCGCGTAATATATATATAGATATAACCGTTTTATAAATATAAAATGAATGCCCCACATCTACAGAATCAAATGATACCACTCATATACCCAAATACTAAAGGTAAAGTAAAAAAAAAACACGTTGAACGTGTGGGACATTCAAATTTTGCCATGTACACTTTTTTTGAAAAACGCTCAGGTTTCGAATATATACCAATAAATCCCAATAGCCCTGTTCTAGGTAGTAACAGCAATAATATGTTAAGAAACACGTTTAATCATAGAGAAAAATGGCTAAAACAATTGGCATTTTAAAAGGAATAAGTTCACTACAGTTTTTAATTAGGCGAACTAACTTGACAGCTGAAAGTGTTGTCAGAAATAGAAAAAAAATAGTGATTGGTTTATGTCGATACAAATATGTCGATATAACCTTAAAAATACACATATAGACACTTAACCTTTTGAGCGCCACAGTCGGCTGTGGCCGTCAACAAAAATCGTGCCCATGACGCCACGTCGGCCACAGCCGTCCAAATTTCAATGATCAAAAACTTTGTAATTCTAACCGCTACAAGTATTTTTCAATCCCTGTTGATTTTGGGGCACATCTTTTTTTTTTACTCTGGCGTCAGTGGCACGGTAAATTGCTAGACCGCTTGGCGGTTAATAGGTTAATTATGTTGTAATAAGGTTTTATATTCGTTTACAAATGTACAGTTATCAGTGTATTCGATAGTACTATGGAACTGACAAGAAAACAAAAAGGCGGACAGCGTTCTTAGCGATGCTAAAATAAAGTTCGTTCGATGTAAGTATTTTAATAGCAACAGTTTTTTTTTATTATTGATTTATGTTATAAAATTATTAGTTTATAGATTTCAAACACAATCATTCAAAGTTTATGAAATACGTAATGTCTACTTTTTTTTATGCTGTTTAACTCTGGTAGGAACTGGTTTTTTTAATTATCGATATTAACAACACTAGCGAAACTGTGGCAGCATTTCGTGTGCAATGAGCTGTCAGTTAGTTCGCCTGATTAAAAACTGGAGTGTAGTTAGTGGATAAATTGGATGGAAGTATTTTCAATCGATATTTTATTTAGAACTCGATTTAATGGCGCGTATAATCAAATTTTATCCCGGCTGAACACACAAATGCCGAAACCGGGCGAGACGTAAGTGGGATATTTTTCTTACTTATATCGGCCGAGGATTACAACCACTTCTATCTGTGGTACAACGCGCGCCCATTCTCAGTGGCACTCGGTGGTACTGTATGTACAGTCAGCATCAAGAATAAGTGATAATAAAATTATGTTATGCAATTTAACAGTGCTCGGATAAGGGTGTCCAATTTCAGGTAAGTAATGTGTATATTTACTTATGAATTAAAAATACCAGATAAAAGGACAGTGGACCACTGGAACCATATATGCCTGTTTGTATTAAAATTGAAAGATACTTTTGATGCTGACTGTACACCCAGTAGGGTGGGTCATTTTTTTTTTTAATTTCTAACGGGCACATTTGAAAAAAGGTGCCATTTAGTGCCATTAATGGATCCATATTTTTATTTATTTTTATATTTCCGTTTTATTGCCTCCGGATTACTCCAGAAAAAAGTTCCTAATGTATGGAGCACTAAAAAAAAGTGGCCTTGTATATCATTTTTTTTATTGTATTTCGTTTGTGATGCTTTACTTATTATACTCAGAATAAAAATACATTAAAATATTGGGCCAAATTTAAAATAATAAAAACAGACTTCATAACGATCATTTAATATGGGCATTTCTATAGCCACTAAATTGCTTTTGGTAGCTACGGCTACCTGTCACCGCTCTTATTTTATTATATAAATAGAGTCCAACTCAAAATTCGAAGCAATTGAGTGGATAGTAACTTAAAAATAGATCCGGAGGCAAAAGATCAACATCAATATCGATGCAATTTTGGTATTTAGTTTATATTATTATGAGTTAAATTTTTTTTGCTATGCCTAAAGAAATAAAAGTATTAATTGTTTTCCTATACCAACGTGACCCACCCTAACACCCAGGGTACAAAGCAGCGAAACCATAATGTGATGACTGATTCCTATTCAGTTGAACTTATATGAGAATGAACACAATTTACTATATTGTACCAGAGCAATTCATACTAAAAGTAATTTTGAAACGGATTTATTTAAACTGGTTAAAACTTCTTATCTCAAACAAAGTCAGAAAACAAAAGTTACGATGTTATGTAGAACATGGAAGGGAAATAATTAATAGAACAGCCTAGTGTGGAGACGATACGTCGCATGTCACAGTTAAATTATAACTACACTAAGTTTTACGGCGGGCTGTGACTGGCCTCTCGTTGGCGATTCATTACTCGCCTCGAGGGACCTTCATAGACCCTACAATCAATCACGTAATAACGACACTAATAATTTATTAATGTCATCCATCATTAACGAGAGTCAAGAAAGTTAATAACAAATTTATAATCTAGATGATTTCACATGTACGTGCATGGTTGCATTACACAACTGACGTCGAATTTTTCCGCATATTTGTACTTTTTATATTTCAAATGGAGAGAGGAACACATGAAGTATTGTTAAAATTGATCACGGTAAGTGACTTGTAGACCGATATATTTGCGGCAGTTACACTTTATATTATATGGATCTGAAATAGCTCTTTAATATGTAAATTTGGTATGAGCATTCTGGACTCTTAATAAAACACCACCGGCGAGCCTAAGCTTCATACGGACATGCCAATATTTGCCCGAGTTACGCTAACAAGCAGTAGTTTTAGGCTTCGACATAAAACGCAGATTCTAATTCCGTAACTTGAAAAGGATGGGTAACCTTTAGGAAAATATTGTACAAAAACAAATATTCTAACGGTTAACTACTGGAAAGTCTATTAAAACATCAAAATTATAATTGGGTAAAAGCTTCAAGTAAATGCAGAAAAAGTCAAATAATTTCATTTCAAAACGCCTCCGCTTTAAGTACGTAAGTGTAACCGAAATAACACTTCCGAGTCAAAATGTTCTCTATAAAATATGTAAAAATATATAATAAGGTACAATAGGTTAAAATGCCCAATTTCAAAACAAATGTCAACAAGTATACATTGTAAAATGATTGAAAGAAAGTTTTGATTTTAGACTTAACAATAGGTAACCGCCCGGATAACTCAAAGTGTTGGAAAATATAAACCTAGCTTTACGCCACATCACGTTAAAAGTATTTTGAATTATTATTTCCACTTAAGGAATACAGTCATTTTGATATGGGTCGATTGCAAAAAAATTGTACATAGTTAAAGGCTTAGTTAACATTAAATACGATCGCTTCCTTTGGGTGACGAAAGTTAGTCATACAAAATGTATGGGTAACTTTCGTCACACAAAGGAATCAATTAACATTGTTTTAATTAAAGCCCTTAACTATGTACAATTTTTTTGCAATTGACCCATATCAGTACTACAACTAACGTAATCGACATGTTGACAAATTTTTTTTGAGGACGTCATTCGATTCTATTTTGTATTGTGATCAAATGTCTATATGGGACTGACTACACTTAAACTGCTCTAAAAGTCAGAAATGACCGTCAAAGTTCAACATTCCTACGTAGCGCTAAAACAGTCCAGGCTAGTGACGTCACAGGCCGGTATAGGTACCAATAATGTATGGAGAAATTAAGAAATTTGCCATTTTCACCGTGAAAAAAAATATCATAAAATTTTCGTACCTTTGAAGTCACATATTTCCAAAACAGATTTATTTTTCTGATTTTTTTTTTGTTTCGTGATAGTTTTAGCTAATTTTATTCATATAACTACAGTACGCTGTAGAATTCAACATCAGTCAACATGTCTATTGTTGAGCGTTACTGCAGGACCCAAGGGCCTAGAAAATTGGCGAATAGTGTTTATTGCAGTGAAGTGAAACCAAATAGCCGCTGCGTGAATATCTAAAATCGGACATATTTTTTCGAATAAATGAATGAATTGACATAATATTTAATTTTTTGAGGGAAGGCACTCTACCCGACAGTTATGATTATGAACCTTAATATGCAGAATCGTATGAAGATTGGACTCGGGTGGGTGTTTAGTCTTGGACACACAGCGTTAACTAAATAAAACATAACTCCACACAGACTTAAAGAACATAATCTACACATTACTATTTTATTTAACGCGTGAAAGTGAATGAATATCACAGTACTTACTTCTGCTAATTTCATGTACAATAGGTTGGTGGCAAAATTTAGCAGTTGAATTAAATTATAATATTTAGCCCTAATTATTAGAAAAATAAAAACCTAGACCAGAATTTACCTCTAACTAACCATTTGCTAATTACTTCTTTATTCAAACATTTTTCTAGACTTTCGTACAAATTGAATTATTCATCGTCTGTTTTGCACTCAGGTAATCACAAAGCATGCAAAATATTGTGATTATCAAATAAGCTTATATGATTTTTAATAATAATCAACTAATAACTACATGAATTTCTGGTTACTATCATTATTATTACAAAATACCTGCTTCTTTACATAGTTTATACATTTGATTGGTCAAAATGAACATATTGATGTAATTACGAGGCTAACGTCCGTCATGTATGAGGTGAGCGATCGATATCTATCTAATATTTGCTACAATTTATGCAAATGCGCCGGCGATTATACTTATAATAGCTAATAACATAGTACACGTGGGTAAAGAGCCGGCAGAGGCCCTAGCCCCGCCCGCTGCGGCTCGATACCTTGTATGGACTTCTATGGAAGTGCGGTGAACAATACACTTATCTACCAACGAGTAGTCAAGGGCGGCGCTGTCTAGGGCGACGTAGAGACACGTATACTGGATTCTAGGAAACAGGGTTATATTGGAGCTTGTACAGTGTGATATTTCTGTCATACATACCTGCATCCAAAACTAATACATAATAGCTTCTACCTTTCCAATTTTATCAACATTTATAGTAAATTATCAATTTGCAACTACCGTATGTGAGCAAGTTTATAGAAACTAGAAGAAATTATAGGTTCCATTCCATGTTTCGTGCACTTTATTTTAACTTTGGTTTCATTAAATTTAAGCCCCCTTTGAGAGCGCATATTGCTCATACATAGGTGTTATAGATAATTTCACAAAGCTCTGTGAGTGTGACATCAGTCATCTCGGTACATTTTAATCGAATAGGTTATGAAAAGTACCGAGAGGACAGATGGCACACGCACGAAGCTGTATGAGATAGACTATAGTAAGCAGGAAGCACGGCGGGCGCTCGTTCGTCAACGCGCGCTAACTCGACCGAACTGTTCTCCGGCAACTACACTAAGGCTGTTCTCGCGACAGTTCCGTCCGCCGCGACCGAGCCGCTTGTGACTACCCGGTCTGATCTACGGGGGCAGTCCCAGAAGTACCCGACCTGACACACTTAGAGGTTTTTATTTTGAGTAAATACTCTTTTAAAAAAAAACGCATTTTATAAAGTTTAAATTTGAAATTCTAACACGTAGCGTCGTTTGTCTTTTGTTTAGTAGCCATCAATAGTGGACGCTGTGAACAAATTTTCAGACATGGAGAAAATTGGCCATCGTTATGTGATACAATACTTTCATTTGAAAGGTTTTAGTCCAACTAGCATTAAAGCGGAGCTAGATTCTACTTTGGGGGAGTCTGCTCCATCGTTTACAACAGTAAAATATTGGGTGGCAGAGTTTAAACGAGGTCGCTCTAGTTGCGAAGATGAACATCGATGTGGTCGACCAAATGAAGTGACTACGCCAGAAACAGTTAAAAAAATCCACAAAATGGTATTAGATGGCCGTCGATTGAAAGTACGCGAGCTAGCAGACATGGCAGGGATTTCAAAAAGTGCTGTACATCGCATATTAACTGAAAATTTGGGTATGAAAAATCTGGGTTTTATCACTATGGATGAAACGTGGGTGCATTATTTCACACCAGAGACGAAAGAACAGTCGAAGCAATGGACTCGAAGAGGAGAACCGGCCCAAAGAAGGCAAAAACCGTTCCATCAGCAGGAAAGGTCATGGCCTCCGTTTTTTGGGATTGCCCATTGGCGTATACAGGAGGGTGGCCGGGTGGGCCGTGCCCACCCCAGTATGGTCTAGTGCCGACCCTAGGATTTTGGGTTACCCATAGAAATTCATGGCTTCATATCAAAAGCCATGGCCAGGCCCTGGCCAGGCCCCCCCCAGGCCCCGTCTGGAAAATAATCTTAGTTACGCCAATGGGATTGCCGTGGGATAATCTTCATAGATTATCTTCAGAAAGGAGAGACTATCACTGGCGAGTATTATGCTAACCTTTTGCATCAATTGAGTGAAAAAATCTGTCAAAAACGACCACATCAAGCGAAAAAAAAAAAATTGTTTCACCAAGACAATGCACCAGTACACACGTGTACCAAGGCCATGACCAAAATCCGCGATTTAAAGTTCGAATTACTTCCTCATGCACCCTATTCGCCCGATTTGGCCCCTTCGGATTATTTTTTGTTTCCAAATTAAAAAAAATGGCTTGGCGGTAAAAGATTTGCCAGCAATGATGAAGTGGAGGCTGCGGTTGATGGGTATTTCGACGAGCTCGACCAATCTCACTACAAACAAGGTGTTGAAGCTATCGAACATAGCTGGGCCAAGTGCATAGAACTAAAAGGAGATTATGTAGAAAAATAAAAATTTAGATTTTCTTTTGCTTTCTTTGTCAGGTCGGATACTTCTGGGACTACCCTCGTATCAAAGACTCGACTCATGCTGATGCTAGAAGATAGCTAATGTTAATTGAGTTTCACGCTGACAAGGAACTTTCGCGGGGACAGTCCACTATAGAAAAATAATAAATTTCCTATGAAACAATTATTTCAATAATTTATTATTTTACAATAAACACTTTATAAAATCACTGTATCCTTACATATGACCAAAGTTATCGTATAATCATAAAATATTACAAAAGTGACCCAACTGAAAAGGTTACACATGCAAATAATTACTTACTCGTAATCAGAATGTAAATATAAAAATGCCAAGTAATTACAATTTGCGACATTAAGAAAATCGAAAAATATAATAAATAAGTGTGAAGTGAAGAGTCAGTCTAAGTAGCGATCGGACCACGGTGCCGCAGCCACCGCCGCCCTCGCTCACTTCAAGCTACAAATAACTTATCTACCATTCATGTCATTCATTAATAATATTCATGTCATAGTACTGTAAAATAATAGTTCAAACCCAATTTGACCAACCGTGATGGATTTCACGAGAACAATTGCTTAGAATTTAACACCAAATCACACAACACATTTAACAATAATCATTCGATCTAAATTACATAGAAAGAGAACGGAATGAACAATGTTTAGCATTGATAGGTAAATGAAGAAGTCCTCAGTGACGAGGGCGCGGTAGAGGCGGCGGGCGGGGCGCGGCGGGCTCGGCGCCCGCGCACAGCCCTAGTCCTCCGACATGAACGAGTTCTGCGACTTCAGCTCCTCCAGCCGCGAGATCTGCTGCCGCAGGTACATTATCCTGCAACGCCATGTTCGCTATAAACCACCCATACGTCACGAGGAAGCTAATTGGGATAAACCAGCTTATTGCAATACCGGTAGTACGAATACGATTACGCTTTCAATAAATATTATAATTCTATAATATTATGATATTCAAGTTATTAGTCTAACTAGTCAATCATTCAATCAATTTAGTAAATACATAAATTGACTCTGAATCTAAATTGCAATTGCGACTGCTATTGAAACTAAATTGTACACATGTCACTGATTTTGTGACTGTACCAGTAAAAGGATTTCGTCTGACAATAACAATAATGACAGCATCATACATTGTTCATTGTCATTGAACGTCTATATACTTTTTCGTACGCAACGCTTGAAATAATTATTTTTAAGCAATCCTTTAGAAATACTATTATCGAGTTTGAGGCACTTTGTTTAGAATATGTACAATCAGGCACAAAACATTTAAAATTGCAAGTTTTATGAACAAATACTTATTATGTCTAAAAGTCCAGTAAAGACTTATTAATTATTCGAATACAAATTTATCTACTGGAGATTAATCAAAGACTAATTTAGTCGCTGGAGATTAATCGACTAAATGAATCGCAACTCGTACGACTAAGATTAATCAATCGCCATGTTGCACACGATTAAGTTAGTTAATCTTAATCGATTACATTTTGCCTTGATTTAACCAAACATTGAACATAGTGTCATTCCATAGTACATAGAGCATCAAATCTGACACTGAGCATTCGGTCATTGAGACCGAAATAGGTTAAAGCATCACATTATCGTTCATTCAACGAATCTAGGTACAAACAGACGCTGTTTACAGTGAGATTAGGTATTAGTAAGACTTACTTCTGCTCCTGTAGCGTGGCTTGAATCTCGGTGTGGCGCACGAGCGAGCGCGAGCACTTGAGCTCGGCCGAGACGCGTGTGCACTGGAGACACCCCAGCTGGTAGGCTTCTTCTGTGTATTTGTTCGCCTGTAACAAATCTTTTATTAAGACACCGGATTTTTCGAAATGACAGGGAAGGGGTTATCGATGGGTGTGTAATGATCGGTACAAAAACAAATAATATAATTTCATTGAGTATAACCAAATTTAATATATTTTCAATGGATATAATAACTCATTTTATATACTTATTGAACATTTAATATAATTTCAAAATATATATTTTTATTTATTATAATAATGTTTTGGTATAAAGTCGCCGTCAATAGAACTTGCTAACTATGTAAACAAACCGCCATATTGAAATTGTCTCTGAATGAGGAATTTACTAGTGATGAGCAAGACTCTTACTTACTCCTTTACTTATGTCAAACTATATCGAATCATAAAATACCGAAATCAAAATCAAAATAAAATTGATGTATTATACTTTCCTCCTTATACTGTCAATGTAAAATTATCAAATTTGCTAAGTTTAGCAAATTTGTTTTTATTAAAATATAGGGTGACTTTTATTCCTTAAAACCGTCCAAAACGACCATATTAAATGTTCCGAAGTTTAAATAATATTAAAAAAATGGTGCGAAAGAATGGAAAAAGTTTATATGAGAATAAGGGAATTAAAAAAAAAAATATTAATTGTTTACGTACTTATTGAAATTTAAATTGTCAAATTACCGCGTAGTGTATACACCGCATTGGCCGTTACAGAGAGTGAGTTGGATAGTGTGTACTGGCTTTAATATATCGCCAATTTTAGTCACAACACTACCCACCATAGCCAATTGTAGAATTTAAAAGAAACAAAAACGTCATTCCCTCAGGTCCTAATAACCTAACTTATAAAACCATTTTAAACTTTTAATGAAATATCCAAGATACAGTTATATATTTTAAGGTCTTGTATTTTACGGAAATGACCGTTTCAATAGTGTATGGTTTCAATGATTTTTGATGAGGTGGTGTGAAAATTCAAGGAGAAACAGTGAAAAAACAAAGTTACGTCCTTTGTTTACATAGTTAGCAAGTTCTATTGACGGCGACTTTAAGGCTTATTTCTTATAATCATCATATATTATAATGCTCATTTTATATACAAGTGTATGACTATTAGTAATTTACTTTCCTCGTGGTCACACTGTTTGGGTGACCATTAGTAAGTTACCAAAACATGAGACTTGTGGTCACACTACTAGTGCGGGAAATTGAATACCCTGTTATGTACAGATGATCAAGCATATTTTATAACTTAGGTATAATTGAATCCTGATTATTATAGCCCTATTAATGATTCGGAAAAAAACTCGGTTCTGGCGATTCGCTCTCTCGCTTCGCTCGCTCGTTAGGATCGCAGTTCTACCAAACACTCCTCCTCGCTTCGCTCGTCGTCGTACCTAACCTAAGCCAAGTCGGAGCTGCCTTAAGGTAGATTAGGTAATGATTCTAACTCTCGGAAAGAGACAAGTTAGGATATCGGTTCCATATTGGGTTGCATAAATTTTAAAGCCTAATGTCGGTGTGCATAACTACTTTTGTCATAATAGTTCTTGCGCATAAGGTGTGTAGTGATCCGCATAAATTTTATGACCATAATGTTTTTACGCATAAGCAAGGAAAGTAAATAGTGAGGAACAGCCATGTTCATAGTCGGGAGTGTACGCCGATAAAGATTTTTTTAATACAGTTGCTCAAAAAGTGGTACTTTTCGTAGCTGCAAATCGTGCGAAAAGTTGGATATTTCGAACTAGTGCTTTTTACTTTTCAAATTGTTTTAATTTTCTGTTGTACTAACACGTCATGTTTCATACATCCAAACAAGGGTCAATCACTTTCCGACTTTATTTATTACGTCATACAGCATTGTAAATATCTTATAATTATGCTTAAAATATTTTAATTGCATATTGGATCAATCAAAGGGTTATCTATTAAAAATGTTCAAAAACGGTTTTAATAAGTTGTCTGAGTGACTATTATTTAATAAGCAAATGAGTATTATGCGAAACCTAAAAAAATTAAAAAGAAAACTATTGTCACAGATTAGAAAATACAGTATTAAGCGTGACCCACGCGCTGCTTTATAAATTCATAATAATTATGAATAATCGCTATTTTTGTGTATTAAATAATATATTTATTTACAAAATGTAAAGAACTAAAAACAGATTCACGATGTTTATTATTTGGAATCAATTAAATTACTGTGTAACATTATCATATCTCTTCTGAAATATTAAAACTATTTCTTTTGATTTGGCTGAATGATGACAGCCGACGCCATCTTGAAAAAAAATATTACTTTTTCATTCAAGATTGTTTTAATCATGTGTAAATGACACGTAAGATTCATAAAATAAGAGTTTTTGATAGAAAATGATGGATTCTGATGTTACCAGAATAGATTTAACACCGCTCTATATACGAGCCAAGGCATAAATTGCAAGTGAGAGTATTTTACCCGCAAAATCGAAAGAAAAAAAATTACATTGCCGTCTATGAACATTTTATTGGCTGGACACGAGAAAAAGAGAATTATTAACAACTTGAATAAAACTTTAAACTTACCAGCAAAGTCCTTTAATGCGACCCTTCACAATTGCTCCAAGAATTGTAGGTACTCTTAATTTTTATCAGACAGAAATAAATATAATTGCCCCTTTCAATTACTGTTTTAAATTTGTATTATTGCAATTTTTCGCAAATGTATTAAAAGACGTTGTTTGGTACACGTGTGGAAGTGTCATTTTAACTCGTCCCGAGTCTTGACCCTCGCCTTGCGGCTCAGGCCAAGACTCCTCGGGACTCGTGCAAAATGACATACTTTCCAAACTTGCATCAAAAACTACTATTACCGTCGAGAAAGTAGATGCCACTGTAAGTATCAAAATGAATTAAAATGGTGTTTCAGTAGCGACATAAACGACATGGAACGGTGTTAATATTTGTCAACTTTAGCAGAGTTTTGCAAGTACCGTAATGTTATACCTTGTTGACAATAGCTGGCGTTTCCACGTTGTGCTTTTACAATTTTTGATATGTTGAGAAGTTTTTTCACTGAGGGTAATTTTTCGCTTTTAAGGCTTTTATGGTGGATTAGGTATTTATTAGGGATGAAATATTTCAAGTCAAGCCTTTGAAGTAAGCCTGGCCATGTACTGGCCATAGTGCTATAGGTAAGTGTGCTATACTGTCAAATGATGTTTTGTCTCTTTCAGTTCGAATGTAACGTCATGAAAATGTCATTGGTTTTTGATTGATGCCTATCCATACTAATATTATAAATGCGAAAGTGTGTCTGTCTGTCTGTCTGTCTGTCTGTCTGTTACCTCTTCACGCTTAAACCGCTGAATCGATTTTGATGAAATTTGGCATGGAGATAGTTTAAGATCCGAGGAAGGACATAGGATAGTTTTCATCCTGGAAATTATCCCTAAAAAGATTGAAAAGTGAGTAAGTAATTCATTATGCCATTGATGACCCTGTAGGAAATGTAATGATTAGACCAAAACCACAATTGCTCTTACATTTGCTAAGGCGCTTTTAATAATCCCTTTTATTAATTAAGGTGATTAGGTGGATATCTATCGTGTTGTACGAGGTTGCTTCCATACTTCCAAGTTCCACGCGGACGTAGTCGCGGGCAAAAGCTAGTTGTAATATAGTTTTGCTATTTTCGATTGACATTCCGCTTAAGGGAGGTTTATTATCAAAATTTATGACTGGTTAATAAATAGTTTTTAAATGACAATCCTAAACCTTCATTGTAAGAACATTATTTTATTCTGACAAGGTTAGCATCACAAGATTGCTTAGTTTACACAGTTTAAGAAAAGGCTTAAATAGCGTGCTGCCATGCTACTATATTAAATTCATATAGGTTCTATATTTTTAGGTAATGAATGACATGTTATGCCAAAGCAAATACTAATTTTAGAAAGTATTGAAGTTTTGCATCTAAAGCGCTGAATTTTATGATTAAATTATGGGCGTAATGCGAATTTGAATTTTCAGTTGAAATCATCTGTGATCAGTGTCTGTAATGCAATGAACCAGAATTAAAATCTCACTGGTATGGTAGTAGAGGCATAACGCCAAAAGAAAGACGGAAGCGAAAGCTTTTAGAAATATATGCTAAAGAAAAAATTGAGTTAATGAGAGTCTTCATTAACTCAATTTTTCAAAAGAAAAAAATGAGTTAATGAAGACTCTATTCCTAGAGAAAACTCTATTCTTGGCGTGCTTGAAGTGTTGATTAAAGATTCCTAAAGTTTCTTTCAGAACGGAACACATGAGGGGCATTTTACGGTACAGAAGATTGAAATTGACAAGTCGTATTATGGCTACCTATGGCTTACGTCAAATTAAAGCAGAAATAATCGCGATTCAGCGATTTTTGTATATATTTTGACCAAAGACCAACTGGAATAAAATGGGCTTAACTAGTATTTATAATTACTTCTTCATATTGAACTTCAGTGTGCCGTATGTTGTTAAAGTGTGTTAAAATGTTGGTGTGCTTTCGTTGATCATTGTTCATTATAAAGATATACAATAAAAATAACTAGCAGAATATATTATTTACTATTTTAGCCAGTATTAGTACTCGTAGTATTAATATACTCGGGTACTTATGTAATACCTACTTAAAATAGTTTAATGCAAAGTGTAATAATTATAAAAAAGATGTCGATATAATTAAATTAATATATGTGCTCATTGAACATTCTCGATTACTATAAAGAGGTTCGATGTCATATCTGGTATCGAGCCTCTTAAATTACGGTCATTAATAAAAGTATGAGGATGTCATTTCAATCAAAATGACAATGTACGTATATTATGAAAATTATTTTAAAATAAACATGTAAATACACGTTTTAATATGTTTATTTGAATATGTGAATCAGAAATAAGTAATATTTATTTATGTCGATGACATTTAGATGTTGACAGTAACATCGATATATTTTTTGTCGATAAAATATTTTGCTACGTCACTTTCGTATAGGTGCCCCGAGTTATCCTAGGTATGCATATGATGTTCATTATTAGAAATATGCATTATACTAAATGTATGTTATATTAAATGATATTCGATCAAATATTTTTTTTATAAAAAGGAAACTGAGAGGTAGCATTTCTCGCGCGACAAAGAGTCGCGTGTCATAGTTATGCTAGACGTGCAGCAACGACGCGAGAGTGGACGCCGATCATTTTTCCTTCTCGCTGTCGTCGGCTTCACATTCATACTTTTTATTTATAAAAAAGAGATATAAGTTGTGTCTCGCCTGTTTCTCGAGGATGTCGGCGGGCCAGCCGGACACGTGCGCGGTGAGGTCGGCGCGCACGTAGTTGACCAGCGACGGCGTGAGTGTGGGCGCCTGCGGATGGTGCAGCGCGCCGCCCACCACCGACGAGTAGCTGCCCAGGCACTCCACTGCAATATTATAAATACCGTAAATAAAGGATATCAAATGGAACTAATTACTAAAGACACCTTTAAACGGGGAGTTTAAAGGGCAGTTTTTCGTAGATCGAGCTATTTAATTAGCATGCTATTTATGTAATGTGACGCGCGTTGTCTGAAATGGCTAAACTGTCCCCTCACAAGAGGTATGCGATTAAGGTTACGAGCCCCTAATACAGGGATCGACTTCCCCCGGCAGCGCAATGTCGGGGCTTCGGCCTTTTCAGCGAAATATATTTCACCAAATTTTACTTTGCAAAAGTTTCATTTCGCAAGCCAATTGTTGGCGTAACCTTACTTCGCACTTTTTTCTTTAAAGGACATTTTCATATTGCAAAATTTTACTTCAACACACTTTTATGTGGCAAATAATTATGAAGCAAATTACTTGCTTAGACAAATGACAAATCGTGAAATGTCGTTTAGGCAAAACGAAACTGTACTGATATATTTAATGCTTAGTGTTATGCTAGATTAGAACTGCGACCCTAACCCAGCCAGACACGAGCTGGTCCTTAAGACATTTGACGAATACATCAATATCTTAAAAAAACTCAAGTAATAATTTGCTTAACAATCATTAGTTGAGAAATTACATCCGTACGAAACGTTGAGTTGGGAAATTAAACTTCGCCCAAACACAAATATGGGATAAATAGTTTGGGAGTTAAAAAGTTGCCATATAATTTTCGCCGAATAAGTAGTTAACCGCAATGTCGAACAGCGTCGGCGGTAGATTAATAAATCCGTCGCTGTTGCACTCATATGCAAATTCGTAACCGCATTTCGCATTTATTCACGTTATATATGTGTGACCATCATAGGCCTCCAGCTAATCTGTAGAGGTAAAAGCCGTAAAAGCAGTACCTAGGTATAATATACCACTTACTTTTCCTCGGCAGCGCGGTATCCAAGTGCAGCGGGGGTGCGTGCGGGTCGGTATTTTCCGAATGCGTCGGCGTCGGCGGGCCGGCGTCGCGCTGCGGCGAGCCGTCGCCGCTGCCCGCGGGCGACGCGCCGCCGTTATTGGCCACGGTGGTCGGCGTCGGCGTCGCCGCGGCCGCGACGGACGCCGCCGGCGGCATCGTTACCGCCGGTGTTGCCACGATGCGAGGCAGGGCCGCCGCCAGCAGTGAGCCGCTCTGCAAGTATGCCATTGTACTGTTAACCTAATTTTCTCCAACTTGCTTGGAAATGTTACCATTCATGTAGTAAAACTGGACCGCGAAATCATTCGTTATATTTAGAAGGCGTTAATGAAAATTAAAAAAATATATATTATTGGCCTTAGCCGGGAAATCAATATTATTTAAATAAGACGATTAAGTAAAAAACACACCTTCCGTTTATAACGTCTCATACAAATGAGGGTAATCTTAATTTGGCCGGTTACTGCATTTTTACTTTTAATTTTTTCAAAGACTTTGATAATTCACCATACAGCCAATTGTCCACTAAATTTAAAAAATAAAAACTATTATAAACTTTTTAATTGTTCTCCGCGTTTAGTTCTTGCACTGAACATTTTTTTGCTCTGCTACTGTCAATGTATTTGAAATGTCGACAAATTTCGAATAACGGACAAACAATTTGAATAATAATCTTATATGCGGTTAATTTATTTTCATGATTCTTAGTTATTTATTAGAGATTTCTCACGACAGTTTTAATTTTAATAATATGATGATATTTAATGAGTGATTTGAAAATTAATAAGTGTACCAAACGTAAACAAATAAAAAATAAAACAGAAATGATTGTGTCCAAATCAATATAAAAGTTATTTTGAACTTATGATCTTCTCCGAATGATAAATATGGTATGGTTTCTAAAAAAAAACAGTGTGTTTAGAAGTTGTTCATTTAACTAAAATTTATAATTACACATGTGCATATTTTTTGTTATTGTGTTTTCATATATATTTAATTCTTATTCATATATTTTGTTTTAAATCAAACATATGATTCGGACCCGAAATTTTATTCCTATTCCTAAAAAAAATAAGTACCAAATGAACTTCATGGTACTGATACATTAAATTAAAATGTAGATTGGTGATTATTTCCAAGCATATTTGGAGAAAAGCACTATACAAGCCTCGGCGGGAATGTCAGTTCGCAGATTCGTATTATTGAAGGACTCGTCATACTCATCCACGAACTGACTTTTCCCGGCCTCGGCAGTAATATACTATATCATAAGTAGCAGATAAACATAGGTTAACATAAAATTTAATTAGCGTACTTTATACCTTATAACCATTGTGACGTAATAGTAGATTGTACGACAAGTGCATAAAACGCACCATTTTGTACGAGACGTTTATCCATCCGAGCGAGCTTGCGAGCGAGGATGAATATAAAGTCGAGTGTAAAATGCGTTTTATGGACGAGTTGCACACTCTACTTTTCACTACGATTGCGAGGAAATGAAACTGTATCATGTAAATATATTAGGTATACTTAAAAACAAATTTAAGTAAAATTTAAAGTTACATTAGAGCAATGAGAAATATTTAAAGTAATAGTTCAAAAAGTAATAAATGATAGTAAATAAAAGTTACAACTTTATTTCAAGAAGTTTTATTGTGTACTTTGGCTGTTGGTATCTTTGCCTTGGTCTTAGAATACTAACGAAACGAAATAAAATAAAGAGTTAAAACCCGTTCCAGACCTTCCGATCCGATCCGATTTATCGGAAGAAATCGGATAATGTGTAGTGCAATTGTTAGGATCTAATACACTACACATTATCCGATTTCTTCCGATAAATCGGATCGGGTCGGAAGGTCAGGAACGGGTTTTATTGTATGAAGTTTTATGTTTTTTTTATCTGTTTATCGTGTGGCTGTTGGACCGATCGCCTTGGTCTTCGACGACGATTTTACTTTATGCTCTAGAGCATAAAAAGCGACTTTATGTCGCCTACGCACAGCATAAAGTCGAACTTTTAGAGCAAGAGTAGTGAAAAATACATTTCTCAAGCACGCTGCGGTCTGAGGTTTGAATTCTTGTAATGGGCGCAATACGTTAGGTTACAATAGTCCATGCTTTGAGCAATCAAGAAACAAGATTAACCCTATATTAATATTTGAGTAAACTGACTCTTTGAAAACAAAAGGTACACGTACCGTTTGGTTGGAGTTGTCCAGTACGACGACGGGCGGGACAGCGTTGCTGTCAGAGTTGCTCCGCGCCACAGAGTTGACGTCTCTGGCCCCGTACGAGTTCTCTGAGAGAGGCGTACTCCGGTCCGGAGATATGTCCATGTCTTGTAATGACTGGCCATCTGAAATACCAGTAAGTAAATCAACAAAACAATACCTGTCGGGCGCATCGTAACGTGTACGATATACGCGTCTATCATAACTATAATCAAATGTATTAGATTGACATACAATCTGACACATAGCTCCACGTTTTAAGGTTAAGTCTTGTAAGATTCTATACCGTATATTAATCGCCAACAAATAAAGATTACATTTTACTAAGCTAATACCTGACCCTTACTTACACCTCGTCAGTAGTTGACTAATGTCAACACAAATGTTCACACTCCTTACTTAGGAAGCGCAACGAATGTCATATTGTAAATACACACTGACTATGGCTTAATTTGGTCAGCACCGGGTCAAATGTCACACAAGACCATTTCTGCGCATTCCAATCGGATGATCAAATCAATAATAATCCGATAGCTACATATAAATCGTTATTTATAGATTTAGATTTAGATACCATTTACGCCTCTAAAATGGTCATTATTGGGAAAAGTATTCATAATCACTAGGTGAAAGCGTTTTGATAGCATATTGTGGTTCTAAAATCCTCTGAGTCGCTAATTGTAAAAAAATTCAAAATCAAAGTCTATAAAATATGATAATATATTAGGGGTATCATGATTTATGCTGATTTGTCGTTAATATGTGTATCTCCAATAGAGTTTATATGAATGATTACACACACCGCTATATAAATTTCAAAAATTAGGTAAAAATAAATTAAATCAATAATTATGAGACAATCTTATATAAATAGACCTAGTCCCATACTAAGCAAAGCCTATACTATGGGTATTAGACGACGATATACATAATATAGATAACATCCATGACCCAGGAAAACAAATTCGAGTTCATCACACAAATATTTGCCCCGGCCGGGTTTGAACCCAGGACCGCCGGCTCAGCAGGCAGTAGTCGTAGGTATATCAGGACAACAATTGTCCAACTGCAAAGTTCAATTTGTCGCTCAGTACAGTTTATCTAGTCGTTAGAACATTATGCAGAGCATTCGTAATTTGTATTGTACGGAACCCTCGCTTAGCGAGGTTGACTCGCATTTGACAGGCTTTTTTAGAATTAGCGACTCCGTGGATTTTAGAACCACAGTAAAGGATCTTCACACTTCTAAAAGTGCCAGCTCTGGTCATCACTAATCAGTATTTAATAACCCTCATTAAGCTAAAAATAACTAAAAAGTTGTTTCTAGAACCTACCTTTGCCCTCGTGGGGCGCGAGTTTTGGTCGAGAACGGTCGTGTGGATCCTCCTCCCTGCCACCATTGTTCCAATACCTCTCCGACCCGCTATTGGTTCTTTTACTAGATTTCTCGCCTTCTCTTCTGCCTGATCGAGAACTGGACCTTTTTTCTCTATCTATATGGAAAAAGAGAATAGTTAACTTCATAGTTATTTCATACATATTACAGTATACACACATATTTCAGGACTAATGTACACAGTACGAATTTCAGTCGTCGAGGTGGTTAGGTCTTTAATAACTTGTCCATTTACCAAAACAACGTTTTAGGTCGTATAAGCCGAGAGAGTTGAGGTGACACTCCCAACAACATGGCATATAATTTAATGACAGCGAGATTTTAAAATTATTAATATTCTGTTCACGTACTGATAACAAGCAAACTTCAAAATTGTAAGTTTGTTCAAGGTATTTCGTTAGCAAGAATTATTTTTTATTAAAATTTATGTGATTTGTGTAAAATAAATCATAATGTTTGTATAGAATCTTTTTATCGATTCATTTCTTTTATGTGGTAATACCACATTTTTATTTTTATGATTCATAAATCATAATGTTATTAAAACTATCGTGAGACATCTTTAGTAATTATAATAAACGGTTTAAACTCACGTAAAAATTGTCAGGAACGGCCCGACATGTTTCGTCGGTCGGTCGCGAGTCGCGTAGCAGCACGGCACGGATAGCTACCCCTGATGAAGAGCTCCAAATGAGTTCGAAACATGACAGGCCGTTCCTGACAATTTTTAGGTGAGTTTAAACCGTTTTTTATAATTATTATACCTAAATCATAATTTTATATGCGCTATAATATTTACGATTTTCCGACTCCCACAACTACTAAATCGAGTAAGTTAGTTTAGAAACGCTTATTTTTATTTTTCTACTGCTTTACCTTAATTTCGAAAATATATCGTGTTTTTAATTACATTTCAATTCACTCATTAATTCCATTTATTCACATCTTTTTGAGCAATCAGTACTTTATGTAGATATGTGTATAATCCTTAATGCATTCACCTCAACTCTCGTGACAAACCTATACTACAAACAAGAACGTTTTTGATTATGTCTCCGGAAGAACGTGTATTAATTGCATTAATTGTTGAGAATGTTTTGTCTAGACAATATTATATAATAAACTAGGCACTGTTGCTCATCGAATAATCAGTCGGCTTAAACCGGGAGCCGCGTAATCGTACAAAAACCGTCATGTGTGTTGTGACTGGTGAAAGAAGAGAGCAAACAGTAGTCTCATAAACTGAATATGGGCATTAGCAAATATTATCGTCAACTAGCAGCTTGGATTAACTTCGAAATACGAGTATTACTTAAATGGGATTCCCTGTACTAAATATTAAATTGAAAAAAAAAAAAAGAATTCAAATAGGCTATAAAATAAATAAACGAAAAAGGTGACAAATCGTTGATAAAAAAAATCATTTAAAATCACAACATTCAAATGTATTCAACAGCTATTTAAATTATAAATGGTAGCCCGGAGAAAAATAATTAGGTACGAGGGGAGGTCCAAAAGTTCGCGGAATGGAGGTGATGGGAGTGGGGATGGCCATCATTTTTAATACAGTACTAATGGCAAACTCATTAAGAGTAAATATACCATATTTCAGACTAATTAGGTCATTACTTTAAAAGTTATCATCGAGCAAGCAAGTCAATCCGGAAGAATTCTGCAAGTATGGAGGAAAATGAGTATCGAACCGTCATCAAGTTCCTAACCAAGCAAGGAAAATCTCCTCAGACCACCCTGATTGAGATGTCAGCAGTTTGCGGTGATCATTGGCCTGGAAAGACAATGGTTTACAAATGGCATAGTCTCTTTAAATTTAGTAGAGAGTCAATTGAAGACGACCCTAGCTCGGGGCGGCCCGCTGAGGCCACCACATCAAACATTATCGAAAAGGTTGAGAAATTACTATTGGAAGATGCCCGGCTGAAGAAGAAACAGCTTTCTACATTAGTTGGAGTATCAGAAACCACCATTTTGAGGATCCTACATGAACATCTCGGCATGACTAAAGTTAGTGCAAGATGGGTGCCGAGAATGCTTACGCCGCATCAGCGACAACAACGAATCGACGCGTCAAGCAGCTTTTTGGAACGGTGTGGCGAAGAAACTACGTCGGTTTTGAAACGGATTGTTACTGGAGATGAGATTTGGGTTCATCATTTTGAACTTGAGTCTAAACAGGAGTCAATGCAATGGCACAATAAGGGTACCCCACCACCTAAGACATTCAAGGTGTCAGAATCGGCTGGAAAGATGATGGCTACGATATTCTGGGATTGTCAAGGTGTATTAATGATTGACTACAAAAGCAAGGGCGTCACTATAACAGAAGAGTACTACGCAACATTATTGGAGCAATTGCGGCAATGTATTAAAGAAAAAAGGTGAGGAAAGTTAACCAAGGGTGTGCTGTTGCTTCATGACAATTCTCCAGTTCACAAGAGCTGTATTGCGACAGCTGCCCTGGGCAAATGTGGCTTCTAAGAATGAGACCCTCCCCCCTACAGCCCGATCCTGGCCCCCAGTGATTATTATTTATTCCCAAATTTGAAGACAGAGTTGCGAGGAAAGCAATTTCACACCGATGATAAGGTAAATGACGCATAATTGGCTCATTTCGACATCTAAAACAAAAAATATTATTTTGTAGGTTTAGAAAAATTACTTTCCCGATCGAACAAATGTATTAACCTTAAGGGGGACTATATCCAAAAAGAAAAATAGTAACGTCTTTGTATTCCGCCATTCCGCGAACTTTTGGACCTCCCCTCGTACATACATTCAGCCAACAGATAATAGGACCATTTGAATAAAATACGAATTATGAAAAGGATAGATAGTGTTCTTTCAGTTGAGCTTTTAAAGAAACAAGAGATTTGGCGCGCCGTAAGCTAAAAGGCAAGGAGTTCATAAACAGAAAGCTTTAAAAGTAAACGAATTATTATAAAATTTAGAGACGGAAGAAGGTACGGCAAGGAGCAAATTTTGGGCAGATCGAGCAGAAGTGAGATAAGTGAAACGCTCTTTGAGATAGCGGGGAGTTGCAGGATGAAAAAGTATACTATAAAGAAGAGCAAGAATATGAGAGTTACGACCTAAACTTAAACCTAATAGATGTTTAAATTTGTATTTGGTGCCATCTCGATTGTCGTCAAGGCCAGTGCGGGTGGCGCGGCGAGACTGGACGAGTAGTCATCGGGAAACTTCCTGCAGCCGTAATAAATGCATTCAAGCTTTTCAACAATAAAACGCCTAGACGGATATGCATGAGGGATAGGCAGATAATATCCTAACTTTAACAAATAGCCTAATTTTTAACCTGAAAAAAAGAGCAACGTTCCCGTAGGATAATGTATATTGTATAGGAACGCGGGCGAAGCCGCGGGTTAATGCTAGTATCTAATAAACTTATTTTGAATTCGCTCTAACATGACATTGTACTTTGCTTCGTGCGGTGCCCAGATTTCCGAGTTACATTCTAACTGGCTTCTCACTAATGCATTATACAATGCCTGAATAGCCTTCATATTTGTGAAGCTGTTAGCCATCCTGAGTACAAAGCCTAAATTCCAAAAATTATAACTACAGACTGAATTAAAACTGATGGCCGTTATTATTACAAGATTAGAGAGAAAATTACTGCATGCATTGTTACCCTTTTCCCGCATATAATACTTTAGTCACATGTGTGGAAGTGTAGTCTAACTACAATTTGCCTTTTATATTGGTTGTAATACGCTAGAATATTTGTTAAAAATGTACGTCACCTACAGGAGCAAAGGACGCTTGAGTGACTTCCCCTTCATGAGCAATAACTTGTGGCAACATATTAATATGTTATAATAAATATATATGTTTATAGTTTTTGTTATAAAATTACTATCGCACCTTCGCGGTGACGCGCGCGCAGTAGTCCGAGCACCTTATCTATCGGGACGCTTCGTGAAACTTCGGCGAACGCCGTCAGTGATCGCGCGCGCTCGGAAATTCCTGCCAGTCGGCCCAGTCTAACGCAACTAGGAACAAAAAAACTTTTGTATGGCCTTTACATGGCAAACAATAGCCACCATACTCCATCAGTATAGTTTTTAGTATCTAATCTGTGGTCATCCCTCGTCAGCCATATTGTTTTTTTGTCATTGCGTTTCGTCTGTTTTTTTGATTATTTTTGTGCATATCTAATTATTTTGGTCTTAATTTGTAATTGAAAGTAGTGAAATGTGATCGAACACAGGTTAGTGAATATATTTTGTGACAATGCCACCGAAAAGACGGTTTATAACTTGTGAAATTTATGAAAATCGAGCTGGTCGTGAAAATTTCAATAAATGGATGTTTATGGCGAAATTTCCCTTAGGTGAAGGCCGGTAAGTATTGATATAGCAATTTTTAGCCATATTTAAATGCAGCAGGCTATAAACATACTAAACTAGATATTTTATTTCCATTTTTATTGTGTACTAGAGATGTACTGTATCTATCGATAACTATATACATGCTTATTTGTTTATCAGTGCAAATCATTACGTAAAGTCGAATTGTGTGAGGACTAGCATGAAATATGAGCACAAAAATACTGATTATTTATGATGCCCATTCAGCTTATACCTGATGCGTGCAATCAATGTCCACTTTGTTTTAAAGTAATAAAAAAAATGTGTCAGTTTTTAAACGAATTGATTTTAATCTTAGATACATATAAGAAATTGTAACTGTTTTAATTATAAAATATTTTCAGATGCAGGCAGTGGGCCAAGTTAGTGGAAAAAGAAGACTTGATAATAAAATAAAAATTTAAGAATGTGTAACAATAAATAATTTAGTAAAAGTTTTTAATTTTATTTCGGGTCTACGTTTAATTCGAACCTTGTATAAGAATCAATATTATATCATTATTATTATCCACTGTACAACATACGACTTAAATGTGGAGTCAAAACTAAACTAATTTCGAGAAAAAAAAAAATAGTTTACGTATTAGCCTTTATTTCAACCCTGTTCATTTTGTCGATATCGATAAAAAAGCGAGCGTATAGGCCGCTACACTACTTTAGTCTGTTAGGTTGGTACTACTGCTGTTTGTTGTTTCTTTGACGTACATTATGGTATCGGTTTGCCATGCAAACTGTTTCTTTACTGATTCTATCGGCTAGTATGAGAGTCCCGCCTCTTAAAACGTAGCGATTATATTCTCTTTGAGTCGGCATTTAACTATTCTCGAGGCTGGACGCTGCGCTCGCGCCGCCCGAGCTAACGGTACAATGTTACTCGAATACTTGTCGGTTTGCTATTGCGCGCCGCTGTGTATTTTAGCTTTCGCTTAACTTGACTTTTCCAAAAACTTCTGTGTTGAGTTTCCTACTATCATTTCTTCTTACTGTACTGTGACTCTTGTGTATTGCTGTCAAACTCTGTCGTGTCCTATTTACAATATATTTATAATTAATACGGAACTAGCCTGTTTTATTTAACTTGCCGGGCTAGTTACCCATAACTTAATATAAAAATGAACAGTAGATATTATTTATTTACAAAAAAACACAGATGTGCGAGGATGCGTAGCGAGGGATGTGATTGTTAAGAAAAGAGTCTGCTTCGCTGAGCGAGGGTAGGTAAATGAAGGGATTTTATGGGATCTTGGTAAACACATCCCGAGAGATAAGCGTAGTCTCTGGTGGAAATGCAGCATGCGAGGGGCGTCTGAAAAGTTCTAAGCCTAAGATAGAAAAAAACAATTTACACAAATGAACTCGTGTTTATTTTTCAATATAGTCTCCTCCTAAATCAATGCATTTTTTACATTTTTTATACAGTGCTTTTAGGCCATTAAAAAAATAATCTTCATTTTGCCCTTCAAAATGCTCCTGTACAGCCGCCTTCATCTCTTCGTCACTTCTAAATCGCTTTCCCCTCAACTCTTTCTTCAAATTATTGAATAGAAAATAATCGCTTGGGCTGTAGGGCGGGTGGTCAATTTCGTCAAAACCAACTTCCTTCAGAGCACGCCTCGCAACATTAGCCGTGTGAACGGGTGCGTTGTCTTGCAAAAACAAAATGCCTTTCCTTAGTTTACCCCGCCTTTTCTCAACTATGGCTTGTCGCACCTGTTTTATTAGATTTGCATAATAAGTTCCGTTTATCGTAGAGCCTTTTTCTAAATAATCGATTAAAAGAATGCCATCACAATCCCAAAATACCGTAGCCATTAACTTAGAGGCCGACTTTTGCACTTTAAATTTCTTCGGCGGCCTTTCACCCTTTTCAATCCACTGCATCGACTCAGACTTACACTCCGGATCATACTGTCTGATCCATGTTTCATCAACAGTTACTATTCGGGAACAAACTTCATCTAAATCATCTTCGCACAATTCTAAAAACGCCCGAGAAGTTTCCACACGACGTACTTTATCGAAGGCCGTCAGCATTTTCGGTACCCAACGAACACTGACTTTACTCATGTACAAATGTTCATGTAAAATTTCTCCGACTCTTTCTTTACTAATACCTAAGACCTCAGCTATTTGCCAAACCTTAATTCTTCTATCTTCTAATACCAGCTTTTTGACTTTTGCTACGTTTTCTTCGGTCACTACCGATATTGGCCGCCCTGAGCGGGGGTCGTCTTCGATCGATTCCCGTCCGAGTTTAAATAAGCGACTCCACTTTTTGACTGTGGCATAAGAAGGCCCAGAATCACCGTAAATAATAGCCATTTCCTCAAAAATACACTGCGGTGATTTGTCACTTTTTGTAAGGAATTTAATTACAGCATGGTGCTCAATTTTCGTAATATTCGTTGGTAATTCACACATGATGTACTTTTCCGTTGAATATCTCGAAACAGAATAATAAAAACGTGACATGTTATTTTTTAATAATTTGTTTTTAAATGGCCTTTCTAGTGGCCAGTATCATAAACGCATATATAACCTCGAAATACCTTAGGCTTAGAACTTTTCAGACGCCCCTCGTAATGTAGGACTTTAAAGCTTAATACGTTGCTATGCTATTTAATCCTAAGAAAGTGGTGCTAAATTACCTGCATTTACGACAATAATAGCAGACTAACTTGTAACAACCTCATACGAAATACTGTTCAAAATGTACAAAATACATTTTTACCTCACTCGCTCGGAAAAACTCCGTTCATAGGGCGAAATCTGCGCGCAAAAGTCTATTTTATCCGCTAGCGTGCAAAAGTCATTTGAATTTCGAACACGACGATTTTGATTTTCTGTGGTGCATGTAACTTTTTTATATTTAAGACTCTTTCAACGCGTGACTGATTTCATCAGTCGATAAATCTTCGAATAACCAATCAACGCACGCTAATAAAGGGCGATCTGGTCAGGCCAGCTAAAATCATATGTACGTTTGAATACTTCTTTTAAAAAAAAATACACCTACAATATCACGTCCAGAAACCTGGTTCGTAATTACAGATTTTTAAGTTTTTATTTTTTCTACACTTTATTTTATGTTGAATATGTTTATATATAAGTATTTCAGTTTCATTTACATATTTTGACTAGTAAATATATTAAATACAACACAATTTTTTATATTTATTTGTTATAAAAGGAAGAGTGTAATTTCTGAACGCACCCGAGAAAAAAAAATTAAAAAGTTGGAAGTTTTCACAATTCATGTAAACAACGTAAATTTGTTCTGTTGAGAATACATACAGTAAACGGCGATAAAGTTTGCACATCGATCTTTGGAAAGAGGCAATCGGCTAATTTTGACTTCGTATAGCGATATCTGTGTCGCACACACCATGACGTTTGTTTTGTCAGTCGTGGTTCAAATGCGAGAGAGTGCAGTCGCATATCCAAGTCAATATATATATAGAGTTGCTAAAACCTACACAAAATTAAATTTGTACTATGGCATCTATAGGGAAAAAAGGTAAGCCGTTACTTTGCCAGTCACGCGAAATTATCTACAATGTTTATAAATATTTTGTAACTGAAGCCGACCAATTTAAAAAACATGAGAATGTTAATGTAAGTCATCCTCCTAGCCTTTGTCCCATTTTTTGAGAATGAATTCTCAATCGGGGTCGGCTACCTAAATCCCAAGATGTGGCGTAGGCACTAGTTTTTACGAAAGCGACTGCCATCTGACCTTCCAACCCAGAGGGGAAACTAGGCCTTATTGGGCTTAGGTGGTTTCCTCACGATGTTTTCCTTCACCGAAAAGGGAGTGGTAAATATCAAATGACATTCCGTACATAAGTTCCGAAAAACTCATCGGTACGGGCCGGGTTCGAACCCGCGACCTCCGGATTGAAAGTCGCATGCCCTAACCACTAGGCTACCACCGCTTATTTATTCGAGAATGTTAATGTAAGTAATTACACTTTTTGTCGATCTTTAAACCCACATTTAAGTATCCTAGTAGTATAACATCAGTTGCTAATGCTCAGTCAACCCCTTTTAGGAATGTGGGCCTGAATATATATATATATATATATGTATGTATATTATTTTTCCCCAACAAGAACATTATAGCAATAACTATATATTATTACATCGAGTTTTACAGCTCTATATATTCCACGTGAAATCGAAACAAAACAACAATAAAGTACTTAGTTCTAAATTCAAATTCAGATGAACGATTAATCTAATAATTGATGTACATGGAAATTACCATTCGTTTGTATTCGGAAATGCGATGATTGCCGATGTGCATTCTTTATCGCCGTTTACTGTACTGTTGTCTTTCTTTATAGAAATATGGAAAACAAGAAAATTAAGCCCAATTTAGAGTATTTATTCAATGCTAAAAGCCTGCATTAAAACGAAAAAGGATTTGTTATAAATATTTGGAGCCGATAAGTAATTTACCGAAACTATATATCTTAGATTCCTTCGCTCGCTCAGCTTTCAATTTCAACACTCGCGCCAAATAACAACTTTGCAGCCTTGCATAACAAATAACTATTATAGCATCTGACGTATTAAAACAGGTTTTTTTAAATGGAAGGTGGTGAGGAGAGGTGAAACCAGCCAGTGCTGAGCTGACTTCAGTGATGAAAATTCCAGGAAAAAATGCCGGGTATTGATTTTCCCTTTAATTTTCTTAAACCGAACACGTTAATGAATGAATGGTTAGTATGCTATTAGAACCCTTCTAAATGGTAACGATGTGTTTTCCTTCTTATATTCCTATTGGAACCCTCGATTCGATTTCCATATTAATGTTAGTTATTTTATTTATGCTCCTAATAAACATGTTTCAAGTGCAGTTATGAACATTGAGTATCATTTTAATTTTGTTAAAATGACAATCTACATAGCATAGCATTTCCGGACTTATAATGACTTATTTAAAAAATGTTATGTATGTGGCATGTTTCGAAAGGATCAACTAGGTATTAAGTATTGTAAAGGGGCAGCAACCATTTGTGGTAAGAGAAGAAAATGATTCCTTATTTGTAACATCATCCAGATTCCACTCTCAACAACACTGTATCTAGACACGCGACAGCGTGTCCAGCCAAGTTCATCCCAGGAACTGGCGGGCAGCAGCCGTGTGTTATATTACACGAACCGTTTGGAGCCAATTCTGACCCCCCAATAACTCCAAATCTATTAAACATAAAAACATGAAATTTGGCTTATGTATTTAGATCCTTTAGTAAAACTAGAACTCCAAATTTCATAAAAGTAAAAAAAATCACTGTTTTCGATTTTTTTATGTGTACACACACAATTACCAAGCTGAATGGCAATTTTCACCTTTCTAGGTCACCTGGAAGTGGGTTAGGTTTTTGATTACTAGTCAGTCAGTCAGTGATAAAAATACCGTTTTTTGGACTTTAATATCTTAATAACTATTTAACCTATATTTATAATAATTATTATTATTTATGCTTCTTGCCTCAGAACTTCGTCATTTATTACCCGATTTGGAAAATTGTTTCTTTGTTTTAAAGATGTACTAACACAGCACACACACACACACACTCTCTCTCACAAGAATCCAACACGTACCAACCGATTTGGAAAATTCTTTGTTTGTTTAAAAGATGTACTAGAATAAGCACACTCACAAGTAATTAATAATTAAGTAATTTACACATCATAATAATTTCTGTACAAAAAGTAATGATATCCCATCAAAAACATAAATGTTAAATGAGAGCCAAGTTCAATATCGCGTGGAACGTTGTCGACTTCGCCGACAAACGAATTGAGATCTATATGGGCGCCCATTGAGGTATTATTTATAATAGAGCCACAGACCCGAACAAAAATGACAAAAAAAGTGGCATCGTTGTCATGTTCAAGTAGATGCCAATAACGGTTATTTATAACAACATAATTACTTCGTACAAAAGAACTCATTGCTCAAACTTTTAAGTGTCAAATTGACTTACGTACTTATTACCACAAATATTTTTCGTGTAAATTAACTTTTTTAGCGTATTCTGACTCATGTCTCTTGTCAAACTTGGAACATGGCACGAATGGAGCAGATTTTAATATTTTTACATACTAAAAACATTTTCATTATTATTTTATTTAGGTATTAAAATATATTTGTTGTTTGAACTAAATAAACTCGTAAATAGTTAATAACAATTAAGTTACGTTTTTATTTAACAACTGCATAAAAGTGTCCCGACACTGCATAGAAGGGATCAGTAATAATGACATTATTTCTCAACTCATCTTGTTCTAGTATGTGAAATGAGAGTAAGGCAAGTGCAATATATTAACATTTTTAACCCTTTAAAGTTTGATTTTATTTGTCGGCGGCGTGGTATGAACGGCAGCACACGTTGCCTTTAGGTGTTCTTGGCGTTCAAAGGTTTAAACTGACAGTGTCTTGACTCTGAGACAGAATAAAACAATGACAACGGAGCAATTTTTTTATTAATTTAGTAATGTAACCATTTTACGCTTCTTTTGATTAAACATAAAAAACATATATGATTATGCCAAACACACGAGAGACGAATTATTTGGCTGAAATTATTCTTGACGTCTGTCTCTTGCTAAACGTGACCTCAATTTTTCATGTTGTTTAGGATCGCGTGGGAATCTTTAATAAAAAAAATGGATAATTATTTATGGCACCCCTTTATTTATTAATAAAATATAAAACTATAGCGACTCCTTAGATTTTTGTTCTGTGATGCGGTGCATTTTGTAGGGACAAAGTTAATAATTCTAATCTAAAATATGCTATGATTTTACATAGGATTCGTTAATTAATCAATAGAACCTACGTAAAAAAGAATATTCCGACCTTTTAATTTATTTTATAGCTGTTATTTCTGCAATTTTTCACTGAACATTTAGTCATTTTTGAGACCCGTCACGTGTCATGGTCTAAACGAGACTGTTCGCCCAACTAATGCGATTTGTGATTTTGCATTACTAGGGAGGGTGCAATTTTTTCCGTTTGATTGTGTGTCCATTTAATTATTACGTCAATGTGGGCGCCAAGTTCTTTAGCCTATAATTTTTAGATACAAGGACATGCGACATACTCAATGCATTTATTTTACTTCGGGTATAATTCAATATCATGATTTGACTTGGCTAGTTTTCACAAACTGACTAAATTTTATAAAAGTAACAGGACGTACACTAACTTGCGTACTGGCCTTTACGAAAATAGGTTATTGATTAGACATATATAATATAAATTTATATGTAAAAACTAGCTAAGTCAAGTCCTGATATTGAATTACACCCCAAGTAAAATAAATGCATTGAGTATGTCGCATGTCCTTGTATCTAAAAAAATTAGGGCAAAGAACTTGGCGCCAATATAGATCTCAATTCTTTTGTCGGCGAAGTCGACAACGTTCCACGCGATATTGAACTTGGCTCTCATTTAACATTTATGTTTTTGATGGGATCTAGGTGACAGACTGATTTACATGTTGTGAGATGTATCTGTTTTGAATTCGTAATCGCATACATTCAGTCTATTCTTAGTCAAGTTTCATGAATATATTCATAACACCAAGATTTTCGTATCCATAACATTACTTAATCATTTGTCAAGTACCTAGTTCTTTAATAAAGAGGGTTTATATCGTTGGAGAATGTCAATTTTAAAATCTGGTTCTTTCTGTTCCTATCTGGTTCATCAGGTCTCCATAGCCATGTGTTCTCGTAGGCGGGTAACACCGCGGGGGGCAGCTAGTATCATTAGGTTAGGATATTTAATTGTATTTTTTTTTGTTTTTTTTTTATTAATTAATAACTATTGATTTAAGGTATACACAGTATGATTTTAATAACCGGTTCTAGTTCCATTTCTGAGTGTCTATTCAGTTAATTACCCGTTAGAGAGCTTAGTTTTAAGATTTGTTCCTGATTCATCATATTCCTGATAGGTGATATTCCTTATTCGACACTTTCCTAACTGGTCATATCCTAACTTAATGGCTATCTCTAAATATCTCTTATTTATTTTCTATTTAACTTATAAGAATTTGATAAAAATTTAGCTTATGTGCCAAGTCATACAAAGACCATGGCAGGATAAGGGAACATCTTGTGCCTTAAGAGCTTTTCCACTTGATTTTTTTTCTGATGATAGGTCATGACGTTCGTAAGTGCTATACTAAATTTCAGCATTCTCCTCTTCTTATTTTAGAAGAAAATAAATAAATAAGAAAAATGAATTTTCATGAATATCTCCGCTTTAATGGAACGAATAATTTCGTGCTTCATACATATAATACACTTAAGGGTGAATTGCAGAAAATATGTACCTTTGGAATTTCGTAACTAAACTGAGAGTAACGAAACTGATAATTTCTGTAACGAAACTGATAACATAAAGCGTCGGACTCATGAAATAAAACGAGTGATGTTTTATGGTTTCGTTCGCAGAATTATTTAATAAAACGTTTTAATTTCAATTAGCAATATTGATTAATGATTTTTGGTTTACATAATCACAGTGTGAATAATAATAACAAATATGATCTAAATAATTAATTAATGTCTACAGTAGCCAGTCTTAATTCTTTCTTAAGTATTATTTCTGGATCCGGAATCTGCCGCCTATTAGATTTATTTTCTTTTTGGTATAATAACGTGCGGAATATCGTCTCCAATTATCGCTAGTTATTTCTTTTTGTTCCTTATTTTGACTTTTTATTCCTTGTTTTCTTGATTTCTTTACTCTGTCTAAATGTTTCACTCTTAACAATTCATATTTTGTAGTATTTTGCTTTAAACGTTATCTATATTTCCTTTGCCTTTCAGCATTTTGTCTACTGTAAAAAAGTGTTTTTATTTTTGTACTGAAATACTAGGTAAAAAATATTTTTACATAGTAAATTTATTTCTAAAAATATGTTGAAAATGCTAAAATAAATCAATTAGGGAATTGAAACAGAGACAAAAAATATTACAGTCCATATTCAGATAGGTTTTTCGACCTATAAAAAAGGTTTTATAGTATGAACTAACCCTTACATTTCATCAGTTTCGTAACATAACGAAACTGAGACAAGATATATGAGAAATCGCAACCTAAAACAATAATTTTCTTCAAACGTGTAATGCATTCATCTCGAACTATGTAAATTTGTAAGATTCAGAGTAAAACCAATCGGCAATGAATAAACTGGAGTACGAAAATAAATATTTTATATGAGAAAATTGTCGTTACTCGTAACCTGAGATTTTTTAACTCATTTACTCAAGACTATCGATCGACGCGCCACTTTGTTGAAAATAAAGTGGCTGTCGCCGTGTTCAACATTTTGGAACATGTCAAAGTGCTGCCGGAATAAGAAAAAATAATTCTACTAGGAACTGAGACATTTATTTGGGATTAAATGCTCCGTAACTAACCCTGAGCACAGTATAATAAAGAGTACTAACGTACAGTATGGACACTCCCTGCCTCCCACCGAAAGTGCCGCCCACCCGCGCTCGGTTACCTCGCAGTTACCGGCTGGCAAGGACGCGACGACGCGGTGCGCAGAGCGGAGGCCACGTACAATATTCAAATATTAAACAAATACTTTTGTAATGGGCGTGTGTTGTGCTGTGTACGGTGGTTTAAGCTCTATAAACAACAAAAATAAAAGAAAGTTCTACAGATTCCCATTGGATGAATCAAGGCAAGTACATACCCAGTTATTTTCAAAGTGTTTTAAATGTTTTAGTAGAAAACCAACTTACAATAGGGACTTATGTTTAGTTTTTTTTTTGCCCTATCCGTTTTCGACCTAAACCTATCAGATCACACTGAAAACAACACAATATATATATGAACAAAAAATCATGTTTTCAACTTACGTAATATTTTGGTGGCCTGAATTTCCTTACAAAAATTTAGTTACTAAGTTTATACTGATTCAAAATAGGAAACTTTTTGTATAAATCGAGCTTAGATACCCACCTTACAGCGTAATATGACTCTTATTTCTTCCTAATTCGCGCAATGAGTTTTTAGTCATTGAGGTTATCGAATTTAAACGCGGGCGGAATTAGAAATCGTAGTTTAACATTAGTTTAATTATAATAATAAATAATAATAATAATAATAAAGCTTTATTTCATTCCATACACAATAAATAATATTTAACATAATCAATCAAATTAACCTAATAAATGCATTCTCTCTTTTAATTTACTATCAAAAAAGTAATTACATATAAATATTTCTGCAATAATAATAATATCAATCAAATACTTTCATTTAAATCAGTTGAAAAATAAAGAATACGAGTAATTAAAATTTCATGCATTAGATTACGATTGGTATAATAAATAACATAATATTAATTCAAATTATATGATTGCATAATTATAATATTGATAAGTCTATGATTTTAGTATGGACCCCTTCTGGGTAAAAGCCTCCTCCAAAGAATTCCAAGTGTCTCTGTCCTTGGCAACATCGATCCAATTGTGACCCGCCACTCTCTTTATTCCATCATTCCATCTAGAAGATGGCCTTCCTTGTCTTCGTGTGCCGGTTGGGCCTCTCCATTGCGTGACTCTACCTGTCCACCTGTCATCGGTATAGCGAGCCACGTGCCCAGCCCATTTCCATTTCAGACTCTGAGCGAATTTTAGAGCGTCAATTACTTTTGTTTTATTCCTTATAGTCCTGCTGTTTATTTTGTCTTTAATCTTAATTCCTAATGAACTTCTTTCCATTGCTCTTTGAGTACATTGGATCTTATTTTTTATTTTTGAGTCAAATGTCCACGTTTGACAGCCGTATGTTAAAGATGGTAAAATTGTAGTGTCCATGACTATTTTCTTCAACTCTATATTCATTTCCGGTGATTTCATGATTTCCTTTTGCGCCCAGTATTTTTTCCATGTGATAGCTACTCTCCTTTCCAATTCTTCAAGGTTTCTACCAGTCTTAAAGGATATTTGCTTACCCAGATAGACGTACTCCTGCACATATTCTAGTACTTCATTACCGACGTATATAGCATCTTCTTGGAAATTTGTCATTAGCTTTGTTTTGTCTGTGTTTAGTTCGAGTCCCACAGCTCTGCTAGCTAAGACTAATTCATTGACCATATTACTTAACTGTGACGAGGTTTCGGAGAATATAACAATGTCATCGGCAAACCGTAGCTGGCTTAGGAAGTTGCCATTTATATTTATGCCCTTTTCTGCCCATTTTAAATCTTTTATTATATTTTGTAGGAGGGCAATAAATAATTTAGGTGATAACGGATCACCTTGTCTTACTCCTTTTTGAATTTTTATGCTACTTCCCAACCTGTCTAGTCTAATTTTGCTCGTGCTATCCTGATATATGTTCTTAATAATATTTATGTATTTATTTGGTATTTTTTGTTCACTTAGAGCCTTCCAGATGCTCTCGTGGGATATCGAGTCAAAGGCCTTTTTATAATCTATAAAGGCCAGATATAATGGTCTTCGGTCGTCAGAAGACCAGTTTAATTATAAGCACACAAAATTAATTCGACGCCGCTATTACAAGGTCATCTCATATTGCTGCACATTGTGTTCCCGACTCACGTGCGTTCAAAATGGCGGCAACCCTAGCATGTCTTATCTCACTCACACAAGCATGGTACGCGTTCACCTACACGAGCTTAGACTGTGTGCGGAGCAACGCGTTTCTTTCATACATTTGATCGCCATTGTCCGAGGTGTGCCCTGAGTCTGAGTAACGAAACTCCAGTAAGTTGGGACAAGTTTATCATTATCAGACCTAGGAATATAAAGGGCAAATTTTAATGACAGCTACTAGCAGCTAGGGATTGCCTATATTGATGAGCCCAATTATCGATGCTTATCCCATATCGTCGGAGATAGTGCAATACCGCGTAAATAACAGCTGTCGATAAACTTCTCATTTCAATAAAATACTTAGCATTTGATTGAATATTGATTCGTATCTACACTTGTTACTTTCGCGGTATTGCAGTATCCGTGACGATATACATACTAGTGCCCCTACTGCCCCTAGCACGCTTTTTGAGTTTGTATTTTCTTGTGTAGGTACTATTCTGGTGACAATTATCATAATATATATTTAATATTAATAATATAATAATAATATCTCTTTATAGACCTCTTTACATAATTAGATAAAAACTGCTTACCTACTTGAGACACTTATAATGAAAGGAGTACTAATTGTCAATGTCGTCGGAATGAGGAAAAATATAAGAATGAAGGTTTAAAAATCCTTTTGTTATATATATAATTGTATATTGTCTCATTTGTATAATTTCAATAACTTTTCAATTCAATGGATTTTTATTTTTACAAAAGACGGCGCGGTCCCAAGTATATTATGGGATAAGCATCGATAATTGGGTTCATCGATATAGGCAATCCCTAGCTGCTAGTAGTTAGCTGTCATTAAAATTTGCCCTTTATATTCCTAGGTCTGATCATTATAAAAGTTTCCCAACTATTTATAATAAACGTAAATATATTTGTACAGAATTTAAAGATGATCTAATAAGGACTGAATAATTTACAGTTAAAGTTTAAAATAAATAATATCAATCGTAACAAATTTCCAAGATAAAAATACACTCAGAATTGGGACATGAGCATAATATATGAAGTAACTGCGTACCTCTTAGGAAAAAAATACTTAAAAAATAAAATAAAAAAAGGAATTATAATAATATCTTATCTGAATTGAAAAATAAAAATATCTTATCTGAATTGAAAGAATTCTTATTATCAAAGTAACATAGTAACATTGTGTTTTATTCTCATAATATATGTTTAAATTCATTGTGTTTTCATGGGACACTCATAAGCATAAAGGGTGCATATTTTCTGCAATTCACCCTTAACTAAGACACATAATATGTCACTATAAGCCGCATGACATTCGATATAAAAAAATGAAAATAGATGTATTGACATTTTTCATTTTTTTTTAATTACTTATAATATGGAGACACCTCAAATTTTTTTACTTATACCTATTATAACAAAATGGGATTTATCACGTTTAAAACGTGTTTATTTAGGTCCCCTCGAGACCATGGACGTAACATCACGTTTGAAACGTCGAGGTAATTAAATCAACACTTCGATTAAGTCCCGCTTTGTTATAATCAGGTTCACCTTGTGTACCAAACTTCAACAATCCACACAAATCCATATGATATATATATATATATATATATATACACTACCGTCAAAAAGTTTAAGACCAAACACAATGTTCAGTGTCATTGTTATAAACCCTTCTAAAAATCATCAAACTAAATTTGTAATCAATAGAAAAAAAAGTAATCTTATTATTTTTGTCTTTGGTCCTGTAGCAAAGACTATTTTCAATACATATGTACAGAAAAAGTATTTGATTGAGAAGACACTAAAAAGTAATGTTTCTAAATTTGATATTTAAACGATATTGTTTGTTCTAAGAACTTCAAACCTGAAAACCAAATGACTACTCAATTCTTCACATGTCATCCTAGTACATATAAAAGGACCCAGGTGCTGGTATAATTCACATTTTACAAAAAGTCTAGAGTGACTCGGTTTCCTAGGACACTTAGTGAAAAAAATAAAAATAATGGGTCGTAAGCCTCGAACATCTGTGGCACAACGTAGTGCTATCATCACACTTAGTCAGGAAGGCAAGACAGAGCGATATATAGCCAGTAAATTGAATATTTCTAAGACAGCTGTCCATAACACTATCTCCAGGAAGAGGAAAACTGGGAGTTTATTGGATCAAGCATGTTCAGGGAGACCCAAAGTAACCAGCAAGGTCGAGGATCGAAGAATAGTGACGATGAGCAAGAGAAATCGACGCTTGACAGCTACAGAAATCAGTGCGGAAATAAACAGCAGCCGTGAAAAGCCCGTGTGCGTCTCTACTATCTCCGGGGTTGTGTAGCTGTTAAAAAACCATTACTACGCAAACAAAACAAGACAAAAAGATTGCAATGGGCTATTTCTCACAAGGATTGGACTTTTGCAGACTGGTCGAAAGTATTATGGACAGATGAATCAAAGTTCGAAATTTTCGGGTCAAAACGTCGAACGTTTGTTCGCCGCACACCGCAAGAAAAAATGCTGGAGCAATGTGTTGTGCCAACTGTGAAGCATGGTGGAGGGTCTGTCATGGTGTGGGGCTCGTTCAGTGCAAATGGTGTTGGAGAAATCGTAAAAATCGATGGTATTCTTAGAAAAGAGCAGTACAAGAAAATTTTAATAAGACACGCGGTGCCGTCAGGAACACGTTTGATCGGCAACCCATTTGTTCTGCAAGAAGACAACGATCCCAAACACTCAGCAAAGATCTGTAGAAGCTACACAGCCAATAAAGAACGCCAAGGTGTGTTAAAAAATATGATTTGGCCACCGCAATCCCCAGACCCTAACCCGATCGAACTTTTATGGGATGAACTCGACCGTAGAGTCCGAAGACAATGCCTGACATCTGTAACTGCTCTCTGGGAGATACTGCAATACGAGTGGAAATCCATTAGCCAAGAAACGCTACACAAACTTATAGCAAGAATGCCAAGAATCTGCTCCGAAGTGAAAAAGCGTCGAGGAGGATTTTTCGATGAGAAAAACGTTTAGCTTTTTATTCTTATTATGATCCCTTTTTAAATAAAATTACTGTGGAATAAATTGTTATACGCTTTATTTTGTCGGTTGTAGGTACTGAAAAGTAATATTCTCATAGGAACTTCATGAAATGTTGATTATTTGCATATATCGTGTTTGGTCTTAAACTTTTTGACGGTAGTGTATATATATAAAGTCTTGTATGAGTATTGATTACAGCACTATCTATGGGTAAAATTATCGTTGTGCGCTCATTACGTAAAAACGGCTGCCTGGAATTTAACCAATTCCTTTCACATATTAGTGCACTTTAGCAACCCAAGAGGTTTACTACGTTTCCGCTTTTTAGCGTCGATATGTACTTGTTTTATAATTATAAAATTCTAGATTCGTTTTGAAAATCGTTTTATCTACGCACATATCATTAGTGCTCTAAAATGCGTTCAGAAATCGTAGGAAATGACCAGCATTATTACAACCAATTTTACTATGATATTTTTTTGTCTGTGGTAGTAGGTAAAATCTGTACTGTAATGTTATTACAGTACCGATTTTTGTAAGGTTACGAGTTTAAATTAGGAACAGCTGTCAAAACACAAGTTGGTCTCTATTCTAGTATCCATAGATATTAATATTGTTATCGATACGAAACGTCAATTCAGTATGTTTTTTTTATAAAAACCGCACGACATTTGATCTCGAGTGACATGAGAATACATTCGTTTGTATATGATTTAGAAAAAAAAATCGTCTTGACGGAGGTTCGAATTGCCGCCATTATTGTTGTCATTTGTTTGTTGGTTCTTTGCTGTTACGAAAGTAGAATTGTGAAGTTTATTGTAATTCACATTTTAGTTGAAAATATTGTTTCAATGTAAATGTAAATTACAACTATTACAATAAATAATCTGTTTATGTATTTGTTCAGATTTATTTCTTACTGCATGAGTATATGTCGTTTTTAGATATTTTACAGGTAGCACTAGTGGTGCCGGTCATTTCCTTATGACTTCTGAACCCATCTTAGAGTACTTATGATATGTGTGTAGATAAAGTAGTGTATACAACTGTACATAATTAGGCCTTAAAACACTCGTGTGATCCTATTATGAAACTCGCTGACGCTCGTTTCATAAAACCACACTCGTGTTTTAAGGCCTCTCATTTTGTATCAGTTGCATAAACTACTATTTCGATAAAATCTTAATACCGTGATGCAGGATCGTCATTTGTTTTGTATGCAACCTGGCGCCATCTATTTTCATAATTTCCTTTGTTCTCGCATTACGCCGAAACGGCTGGACAAATTTTAACCAATTTTGGTACATGGATAGCTGGATATCCAAAGGTGGTATCTTTCCATGGATGTTTATCAATGGGATATGTAGTTTTAAACCGACTACGGTAAAGAAAGAAAAAACCCTGACGACGTTTACGAGAATCTCATAGTGTTTTATAATTTAACGGATGTTGGAGCAGAGAGCTACTTGAGTGGCAACAGCGTTCCGGGAGGTACAGCGTGGGAACGCCCCCAACAAGGTAGACCGCTGCACCTCTAGCACAACTGTGACACGCGACTCTTTCTCGCGCGAGAAATGCTACCCATCTCTTTCTTCGCTATACTGCGAGATAGTGACGGGCGATGCTATGTGACGCGACAAGAGTCGCGAAGCGTACTTATGCTAGGCGGGCTGGTCAGGTCACCGACGATCTGGCCAGGACCGTGAAGCGCACGACAGATCGGTGTTGAAAATCTTTAGGGAAGACCACGGCAGTAGACACATTACGTTTAGGTCGTTCGCACACCAAGATTTACTATTAATATGTGTTTGTTTTATAATGGAAGTTAGGACAGAACAGTACACAGAGAGGCGACCGCGTACCCGAAAATGCAGCGTGGGCTGGCCGCCAACAAAGTGGACGAGGATTGAATGACGGTGGGGCATGTGGAAAACTTTGGGTAGGCCTTTGTCCTGCAGTAGACCTCATTCGGCTGGTAATTATGTTTCATATTCATAATAAACGTTGATGCTCGGTGATTGGATCAATGTACGTACAAAATGCAATAATCCATTTTAAGTCGCTAATAGGGACCCAGATGAACTGGATTATATAAAATCTATAAAATTGCTGTAACCGAACAAGTTCTTTCCATCTTAAAGAGTAGTACCCATTGAATTAGTATTCACAGAAAAGTTATTTACAATAGGTTAGCTAGTCTGTCTGACATGAAACTAGTCTATGGATTACGCTTCTTCTAACAAACTTATTCATAAACTAGGTATTCTTCACTACATTATGTCAGATTTCTGAGTTTTTAAGTAGTCTCAAAAAACCATTGAACTGTCATTGCCAAACATAATTAAATAATCACATCTTAAATAGTTGGTTCTGGTAAATTTTGGAACCAGACCTGGACCAGATATTCATTTAATTCCAAATATTTTAATTGAAGGGAATATTTTTTTGTATTCATTCCCATTATTTATTTATTTAATTTATATGTTTGTTAGCACACCATAATATCTTTAATCCGATTTCGATGCCTACCTAACATTGCTCAATTTAAAAACCGGCCAAGAGCATGTCGGGCTATAGTTGCCCGTCCTTCACAATAGACGGTCTTAAAACAGCGGTTTAAGCCCGAGGTTTAAATTACGAGAAATATTTCAAGCTCTATAAAAAAGGTCGTAAACGCCAAAGTAACTGTAATTACTTATTGCCTTCTGGAAGTTAACGATTATAAGCGATTGAGCGGAATGTTTTAATGCAGTATGGCGCTTAAGTAATATGTGTAACGATTCAAGTATAAGGACACCGCGAGGCACTTACGTCATTTTAAAGAAAAAATATGAAATTTTGCGATAACTCAAAAACAGTTTGACCGATTTTATTCAATATAGTTTTTATTAAAAGAACTCATAAGGCCTCATTATCATGAATTATTCCATATTTTTTGACTCGTGGTTAAAAAGTTAGAGGGGGGGGACGCTATTTTTATTTTTTTTGCGGAGCTGATATTTACAAAACTTCTGACTTTATCAAAAAATAATGTTTGGAGACCCCTATTATTTTTAAAAGACCTATTCAACGACACCCCATGAAACGAAACGAAAAAAAATATTCACCCCCACTTTAGGTGTTCGGGAGGTACCCGAAAAAAAGTTTTTATTTTACCGTTTTGTCGGCGTGATACAGACACACTGTACACAGTCATACTCAAACCAAATTTCAGCTTTCTAGTACTAACGATCACGGAGCTAAGCCGCGGACGGACGGACAGATGGACATGGCGAAACTATAAGGGTTCCTAGTTCACTATGGAACCCTAAAAAGCATCTGCATGCAAATGGATGGATAAAAGCAAGTTGTACAACATTGAAAACTATGTTGGTCTGAACATCAAGGCTATACAGAAGTTATCAAGAAGAACAGGGCAATAACACCGTTCAACTGAAGATATTATTCCTAATAGCAAGCTTTCCCTCCCTATCTTAGTACAAGATACCAGTAACAACATTCCAATATTCAAGTAAATAAACTGAGTGAGTGTTAACCAAGCCTGGCTTGCTTTCTATATTGAAATAATTAAATAATTTTGTATACAAAAATAATTTAAAAATTGGATATATTAAATAGCAAAGCCTAACCTAAGAATTATTGTAGTTTGAAAATATTAGGTAAATTTAAAGAGTATGTTGTTTTATCTAGTTAATTGTTATTGTTTGTTTTTATAGGTCTTTTGTATTAATAATGTTAATTAATTTAAAAAAACACTGTTTTATCTAGTTCAGATTAGTGTATTAAAATACAAATAAATCACCATTAGGTAATGGAACTTTCAGATTTGATGATATTATTGTAAATCAACAAGTTATAATTTTATTTAACACTTTCGACACCAACAACCCGGAGGCCGGGCGCTCGTAAACTTTGTTCAGATGCCGGCCAACCCGGTAGCCGGGGTTGATGCTATAAAAGTCGGCTCGGCCGGTTTCTGGGATGTCTTACTTTTTTGTCTGGTTGCAAAAGTGTTAAGCAATAAATGTAGAACAACAGTGGCCATATTGTCTGTCAGTAACCAATAATGTAATTTAGAAAACAAGCTAAAACTTACTGCTTCTGGTTGAATATGTAGAATCTTTGGATGATGTCCTCCTTGTGTCCCACTCCCGCGGTTTCTCCCACTGAGACACTTCACTGATACAGTTATAATAATACTTCTTTCCTGATGAACTAATATGTTCTGACCATTCACTGCCAGAAGGTACACTCCCTGAAGGAGCGCTTCTTTTATCATATTTACTACTTCTATTAACACTAATGTTTATGCCACTAGTCCTATTCTTTTTCTCTGTTTCACTTCGTTCATGATTACTTCTCTCTCGTTCACTCTCTTTGATTCTCTCACGTTTCTCCTTTGGGGATCTGACACTATCTGGAATGGTTGAAGAAAAATTATAAGTAAAAGGTTCACAATAAATATATTTATACATTTGATTGACAAAATGAAGCCCGTCTCATTCATTGGAAAGGGAGCCATGGTTTATAGGTGTTACATTATACAAGCAATCAGCAGGGCAGTCTTTACTTAATCATTCGCTTGTGCTTCCAGTGTAGACATCCTCAACTGTGGTCATGTAGTAACTTAACTATATAGACTAAAATTTTGTTAATTATGAGACCACCTCAAATGTGGTCATAAAAAATGGAGAATGTTTTTAAAATCTAATCAAGTATAACATACATATATTGGTTTTACATTTATAACTAATATTGAAATCAAAGAAACATAAAATTGCAGTAACATAGGAGATGTGTTTATTTCTAAATCTGTTTACCCTTTACTAATATATAATAAGACAACAAAAACAATCAGCTATTACCAATAAACAGAAGAGATTTGATATTCAGGGTGATCAATCCAAATGGTTAGTATTGAGAAGTGAAATACTATGAGAGATAGCAAAATCTGTTCCAAGGAACCATGGTGTCAATTTTAGATTTAATAATGGCACTCTCTTTTTTTTACTTTTCTGTGTCTTCACATGTCCTATTTGTTGTCCTAGTTAATCCTGTGAGTACTGGGTTATTTATGAGATTGTAAAAAAAATGTAATGCCGTTTTCAATCAATCTAAAATCAAAGCCATATAGTTTCTGAGTTCTCCCTACTACCTACATATACATATTTTTAGGAAGAAGTATGGTATTTGTATATCAAATAAGCAATTCAAGTTATTTTATTTTCTTATTTAAATATTTCATTATAAAGTTGCACATATAAAAGATATTAACTGTTAGTATCCGAAATTATAAATGTGATTTATACAGAATTGTACAATAAATTACAGAAGAAAAAAAGATAACAGTGCACATATTGCTTACAGCAAGCAAAAAATATTGTTACTTTTTTTAATATTATTCGCAATTGCACGCAATATTCCCATAGTTTGTTAATTTTCATACATTAATACATGATTAGACACAAATATCAACTTAGGTAAAGCTTTGATTTGAAAAAGTATTGTTTAAAAAAACCTTTTTACCATAAATCCCATTTAGCTTACCTTTAGAGTTTGAGACTAAGTAGATAAAAGTAAGTAGATTGAAAGTGATTATTGTATGGTCTTACCTGTGTACTTATTTCTAGAGGATTTGTAGTCTCTATCTCTCTCCTTTTCTGAACCTTTCTGCATATAGGTATTTCTAGATGTTGCATATCCTCTTTCATCAACGACGTGACTGTAGTGGTGGTGTCCATGCCCCACATGACCTGTATGGGTCCCGTGCCCATGTACAGGGACATTGCCATTAGGGGATCGGAGTGGTGTGTATCGGTTGTCAGAAGGTACATACTCATTTGCCCTCCTATCACTTTTGGTATTGTATTTCTGCACAGAAAAGGTTAGTGTTGATATGATTTTACAGAATGTTTCAAATACTCTATTTACCAACTGGGACAAGATCTGTATAAAACCTCGTATATTTTCTAATGCATGTTCTACATAATAGAAACAACACCATTACAGCCTCAGCCTCATGTCTATGTTAACTTTTATTATATCAATGAATATTCTCTTTAATACTGAAAGAGTAAGGATATTTGAAACCTTGATAGAACTCGATTAAATTAAAGATTGTTCGAAATCATATTTCATCCTGTTATGACAACCACTCCACTCAAAGTTATAACCAAGTAACATATAAGTTGTATTAATCAGTACAGTTAACTTAGTGACGATTATAGCAAAGGACAGTTTGGGACTAAACAGGAAAATACACATCGGGAACAGATATTACGTACAGAAGAACATAATTCGAGGCAGAGTTAGCATTTACGTGCTATCGTATAAACTGTTAATGTTACAGTCGATATTCGTGTCAATTAAGCTTACCTGATACGGATGGGCTTGGTGCTTCTCAAAGTACCTGAAAACAAAAAGATAAATTTAATTTCTCCGTCGTAATTACATGAAAACTATCAATCGGCGACCGCCATGTACAGATTGCAAAACCGAACCATAAAATTCTAAATCATACCCATCGCTTATTCGCTGCGGTTTCCTTGCATGCATTACCATCAATGCAAATGTACGATTTATTACGGCCTCAGTAATAAAATACTAAAAGAGGCCACTGTCATTAAAACAAGAGTTATCCGTGATATATCTTGGTCGACGCCATGTCACATTCAATTCATTTCATTTCATTCAACTCAAGCAAGACACTCGAAAGAGTCAATAGAGACGCGAAAGAGAAAGGAAGGTGTTGTCGAGGTTTGTCTATGGTACCAATACCATAATGCATTACATTGGCGCGGCGCGAGCAAGGCGCTCGGGCGAAGCGCATGGTGAATCCACCCACGACACATTCGCCTTGTTGAAATAAAACATCAAACAGTACTTATTCTTTGCATCGAACAATCGAGTAGTTTCTTTCCCTTTGTTATTGTCATATTAAATAATCGGAAATCTTCACAAGATTGAATAGAAAATCGTCACAAAATTAGATTGGACACTCAATACAATCAACCAATCCGATTGGCGAACACTTCTAAAACCCGCTCCAGACCTTCCGACCCGATCCAATTTATCTGAAGAAATGTCCTAACAATTGCACTACACATTATCCGATTTCTTCCGATAAATCGGAAAATTGCACTACACCTTATCCGATTGCTTCCGGTAAATCGGATCGGATTGGAAGGTCTGAAGCGGGATTGGAAGGTCTGGAGCGGGATTAGAAGGTCTGGAGCGGGATTGGAAGATCTGGAGCGGGTTTAAAACCCGTTCAAGACCTTCCGATCCGATCCGATTTATCGGATGGTGTGTAGTGTAAAATCCGTTCCAGACCTTCCGATCCTACCCGATCCGATCCTACTTATCGATAATGTGTAGTGCAATAGTTAGGACCTAAAACACTACACATTATCCGATTTCTTCCGATAAATCGGATCGGATCGGAAGGTCTGGAATGGGTTTAATTGTTAGGAAATCGGATAATGTGTAGTGTACTTGTTAGGAAATTTCAAGCCCGTTCCAGACCTTCCGATCCTACCCGATCCGATCCTACTTATCGGATAATGTGTAGCGTAATTGTTAGGAAATCGGATAATGTGTAGTGCAATAGTTAGGACCTAAAACACTATATATTATCCGATTTCTTCCGATAAATCGGATCGGATCGGAAGGTCTGGAGCGGGTTTTAATTTTCTCGTTCCAGACCTTCCGATCCGATCCGATTTATCGGATCGGAAGGTCTGCAGTGGGATAAATACCGCTTTACAAAATTGTATTTGTCAAAAAAGCGTCTAATCACTTTCAATAATGCTCGTACCATTTGTTTTGTTCCTGTACCGTCTTATTAGGAACTACCTTCATCTAGCTCCTGATCCCCACCTTGGATCCACTAGATACTAATTGCTGAGAGGTGGGTTTGTCTGACGTTCGAAGAATTTCAGAATCGCCTCTTAGGGTGCGTCCACACTTGTATCATTTCGCCGATCCGATCCCCGTCGCGTATCTTCACCGCGTATCATGAACGGTAAGTGTGGACGTCGCGCCGTCGCGATCATGCAACGCTCGGCGGCACGGCGCGACGTCCACACTTACCGTTCATGATACGCGGTGAAGATACGCGACGGGGATCGGATCGGCGAAATGATACAAGTGTGGACGCACCCTTAGTCGCTCTCCCTTTTCGCACGCAGTAGGTAGACAGGGTACCTACATAGTTATGCCTAGTGCATCGCGTTTAATACCCACTCACTACTGTAGTTCGGAGATATTCTCGTTAGTGGGTTTGTATTCCCATTGAAAGTCCGTCTTGCTGTGGTAGTGCGATCTAATCAGGTTTGATATAGTTCAAGTCATGTTCATATCTAAAGATTAAAAAAAATCTGTGTAGGGTCTGTCTTTACGTAAAATAATTTACAGAGGGGCGCAGTTTGAACTGGTTTGAACGTATGCCATGGGCGTCATTTTTACCTCGCTAAAATAAAATATTTTTTCAAATTGTACACATGACCAGCCAAGTTGCTTTTTTGTAACGTGCACAAGAGTGTGCTCTAACTTTACATTATTCCAAATACCTCATCAATTAAATTTATCGCGATTAATCTTGTGACGACTAATTATCAATTAATGGCAATCTCTGGCTAGCTAGGATTTTACATAATTCTTCCAAAAACGTGCTTAAATTTTTTTTACGCTTAATAAATATCGTATCAGACAAACAACGAGTGCTTGTAGAGCTCGGACGTCAAACGTCCATAGGATCGCGAAAAACTGCCAACCTGATCAGATCAGCCATTAGTTGAGTTTCTGATCCATTTACACACGTTTGTGACTGTGACGAAATCAACCAATGAGAAGCACATTATACTGACATTATTTTATATTAAAATATCTATGACAGAACACGAATGGTAGTTTCCCCTTCTCATGAAACTGCGGAAAGAGTTGCTTTAGTGTGAGTGGAGTCACTCAAGCTCAAGTCTCAAAATCACGTTAACCTCGCTGCTGTATGGTTTTTTAAATTGATATTAGCAAAATTTCACAATGTCGAAGCCAGTGGATCTAGAGCTTAAAAAGGCGTTTGTGGAATTACAAGTCAAAATGGTTGAAACGAGTAAGAAAATACAGGTGATTGACTCTCAAATAAATGTATTGAATCGCATCTTGCACCATGTAGATATCACACAACGTGAAATTAGTACCATGCCTCCTGACACGAAAACCTATGAATCCGTGGGTCGAATGTTCTTACTCACCGATTTCGACGAAGTTAAGTCGAATTTGAAAAATAAAGAGGCTCATGTGAGAACTCGCACAAAAGAATTGGAGAACAACAAGCAGTACCTGGAGAAAAATCTGAAAGAAAGTGAAGACAACATCAGAGAAATGGTACAACAGCGGAAGGAACAAGACATTAAATCTTAACAAGAAGTTCTGCTTTTATAATTATTAAGTCCCTTACAAGTATTTCGTTAAATTGTATCAAATCGCTAATAAAGTAACAATACATGCTCAAAGTGAATAGCCATGGTCTCTAGAAATATGCTCTTCATCATTTGAAACAAAAACCTTACTATTTCGTTTTAACACATGTTTGATTACATACTATAACATAATATATATTAAATATACTAAATGTTATTTGATTTCAGTTTAACCTCGACAATTGTAGTATTTATCATTGTCAGAAGACAATTTTAAAAACAATGTGAATTTCCATACCTGAGAAGCTATATTTTGTAGGAGAAAAAACTGCCTTTGATAAACAACACTAAGTTCTCCTGTACCTGAAAAGCAAAACTCTAATTGCTGTGTCAACACTATCACATGCAGGTATAAAAATTTAAAATACCCTTCGCTTACTAGGTGGGCGCAGTCCAGATGCTGACAGAGCCGACTAGGTGGGCGCTTTAATAGTACAATCTGCTAGAGTGGTGGCCGGCGGCTGAGTGAAAGGCGGGTTGTAGGACATGAACGTGTTAAATAAAGGAGGCATTTGCAATGTTATGCTTCTCAGATACAGTTTTTTCTCCTTCATGTATGCATAAAATGTACTCCTATCCCAGTGACTTCTTGGATTTCAAAATATAACATGATATAACTTCAAAAGTTAAAGTCAAGTCACCAACAAAATATTGCATTTGAAGTTCACATAACTTGAATCTTTCATCTATATGGGGCTTCAAGTCATTTCACATTTTAACTTTAGTGTGAAATATGTCACCAGTGTTATGTGGAGTAGGAATATTGCCTCTAGTTTGGCTTGCAGAGTGAAACCTCAGTTAGCAGGATGAGGAGAACTAAAGGAAATTATTAACACTTGCCTTGCACAACCAAATACCTGCCTAGTGGGCTAGGTAACTTGCTCTGATGCTGACCCAGCCAACTTGGCTACGAATACGACTCATACTGGGCTCTCTTGAGTATGGTTAAATGTTATGTCATGAGGCAGAGTTACTCTCCAGGACAAATCTCAGTCTTTATAAATATGGATATGAGGGCTGAAATTTGTCCAGGAGAGTAATTCTATGTAACATGCTTCTTGATGCTTTTCACAAACATATAATAATACATTTCTGAAGATTTAATACTGACGAATATTTTAACAATATTTTACTTCACAAGTTGTAAGTACCAGTAGCATAATATGATCAGTTTTAGTAGCATTTTAGCTCATGATGACCAGCTATGTCAGGGGTGTTTAAAATATTCACTGGGTTAGTTAATTATTTAATTCAAAAATAGATTGATATCCAAGGGTACCTTATATGAAGATTCATTATTTATTAATCAAAATTATTAAAAGAATTTATTGGGTTGAGCACTCCAGATGCAATAGGTACAAATGCATTTTGTTAAATTGCATACTAAAATTGTCTGCTACTTTTGACTCCGACTTTACATGTGAAAGTTTACCATACTTCCACAGCTAGGTATATACTATTACATACAGCTATTAAATACGTGGTATTCACATAAAATTATCGTGTAGGTGGACTTCGTCCACTCTCCACGTCCAAATTTCGTTTCATCTACACACTTACTTCGTGGTGGGAATGTAAGTCTGATATAGTGGTTAATTTTAAATTATTTTTTTATGTGGACGAGATAGGACGTGGGGAATTGGATGGTGAACCAAAACAAATTTTAGTACTTACTTATTTGACTTTTACTGCTTGCTGTAGGTATGCTTAAGTACCTACATATTAGTACATTTTACTCGACTAAGGAGAGAGGGAGGGTTATTTTTTTGTATAGAAAACATGAAATGAACTAGCATTTACAAACACATAAATCAGCGTTCATACATGATGATAACCCGGGGTTTTGGGTGCAAGAAAATTTTTCACCAATAGTAGAGATAATTAGATAGCTGACTCAAATGTTTCAAATTATACCTACGCTATGCTTGCCTCTGAAGTTTATATACTTATAGAAATAATCCTTTTTCTTGAGCGAATCCACTTAGCTTTGTACCCCATCCCATGAACAATACTCATTATCTGTATTGTTAACTGTGGCCACAACTGCCACTTCAAAATGTAAGGCGTTATAAGTGCAAATTACTTTTACACTAAATTAGTCTTTAAGTCAAACGAAATAAGGTTTACTCTTAAAAAAAGAGAACACAGATGTTGGTCACTTCATCATCATCCTAAGCATCGGTATGAACTTCACTGCTCTTTCACTTACGAAGTGACCAACATCTGTGTTCTCTTTGTTTAACAGTAAACCTTATTTCGTTTGACTTAAAGACTAATTTAGTGTAAAAGTAATTTGCACTCCTAACGCCTTACATTTCGAAGTGGCAGCTGTGGCCACAGTTAACAATACAGATAATGAGTATTGTTCATCGGGTACAAAGCTAATGGGATTCGCTTAAGAAATGGAATTCGAACTATACGCAACATTTCAGGCTTGTTGGACAGTGCGAGATCGATAAATGCTTTAGGTATATCGGCTTAAGGTATTTTTTTATTTAGGTTGATGATGCTGCTCAGGACACTTTTTATATCCAAATTAGATCGAAAGAGCTCGTGACGCTGAATAGAAGATACCTAAAATATGCCAAATAAAAAAGTGGGGTGTACAACAAAAAATGTAATTGCCGTTTTAAGCTATTGGATGGAAATGAGCAAAAACATTGGTATGTTTCGAAAACCGATCCGTTTAGAAATGTGTTATTATTTGTACGCAAAACCTCGACACAAAAAAATTCTATGTATGTATATATTTTTGAAAAAGTTTTATTTAATTTTTACACAAGATTTTAATATATATCCTTATTTAATTAACTATGAGTTCCTTAAACTACATCCATGAATTTTATTATTAAATTAACTTTTAATCTTAGCGAACAAAAGTAGATGTATAGTAAAATGCTATTAAAACATTAATATGAAGTAAACAAAAGAATATAGAGATATATTTACACAACAATCTACGTAAGTAGCATAACGTAAAATTTCAATTATTATAATAACAAGAGTTTTCATGTGACCTGTAAATTAAAGCTAATAGCTAAAGCGTCAATACTACGAGGATACATCTGCGAATCTCGGTCAGCCAGGTAATCTCAACAAAATCTGAGCACTTGGTCAAATAATAATAAAAATGCTAAGCTATCTAAATAAATATGCTTACAAAGTAACTATGTATTTAACTAACATTTATACTGGTAAATTGTAGATTTAACATTTTTTGTTCATATTTTTAATGTATGTATGACTAAGTGGACACATAGTACGGAATAATAAAAGTTATATCCTTAAAGTTAACAATCACTATAGCTTGTCGTAAGATTAAATTAAACCAATTACTTGTTAACCTGAATTATCTGTTAGTAGCATGATTATTAACGTAATTAAAGTAAAAATAGTTCACAAATTAAAATTGTCATGACATGTTCATTTTGAATTATATTTAATTATTATAAATAACATCAATGATTTATAAATTATTTTCACAAAATGCTATTGGATCTACAAACAACATAAATTAATAAATCAATACTAATTCTATAACAAGTGTCACATTAATAATAATAAGTATATTTATTTATTATGGTAGGTAAACGCACATGATGTATAAGTAATGAGTGTGTTAGTTTGTTTAGTTTAGAGCCAGGATGGGCGGTTGATGGAGTCGTAGGGCTGGCGCACGCCGAGCGCGGCGGCGGGGTACCCGGGCGGGTACAGTCCCATGATCTGCGACACTCCCGACTGCCGCAGCAACTCCTCCTGGTGCCGTTGGAAGTACTGCTGGTACAGAGGCGCCGAGCTCTCCGCACCCACGAACGGGTATCCGCCACGCACTTGTCCGTGTCCGATAAAAGGGAACGATCCGCTGTTGTGTGTAGAGTTTTGATGAGCTGGTTTTACTAGTTTCTCAGCACTAGCAGCCTCGGCGTTGTTCCGCTGCTGGTGTGCCACTGCCGCCATATAATTTGCTGCCATTAACTGATTTGTGCTATTACGGAATTCTTCAATTGAGAAACCTGTACCGTCTCCATATAGACTGCTCCCCAATGCCATGTTTGGTGTAGTCCCGAAATTGAACGCACTCCCGGGAACCATACTCGATTTCACAGATGATAAAACGTCGGTAGCGCAAGGAGTGTGATAGCTCTGACTCGAAATAATCTGTTGTTGTTTACTATCGGAAGTTCGCTTGCGTTTAGTTCGGCTCTTCGATTCGGTTGATGCTGAAGATGGATTGGGGGTTGGTGTTTTGTAAATGCCCGAGTCTTTGCTCATTGCTATTGAAGGTTGCGAGTATATGCTAACAGATGTGCTCACTGGCTGTGAATCCGCGGGCATACCTTTGTTAAACATTTGTGCCATTTGAAATGTTTTCTCGTGGTACAGTGATGGGTTAGTAGCTGCAAAACTAGATAGATATCGTTCGTCGTTGGTGTACCGCTCAAGCATTTGAGGAATATTAGGAAGATTTCGTAAACTTTCAAGAGGAAGTGAAGAGTGAGTATTGTAAGGGGTTTTATACGACATTGAACTGCCGATTGTTTGACTCTGCATGGGTTTATCTGTTTTTTGCGACTTGGCAATAGAGTCGTTCTTAGCAATAAGATCACTTTCACTTATGGTAGAGGCAACATTAATGTGATCGTTCTTGAGAAGACCCCGAGGATTCGGTATTCGAAGCTCCGACGGAAGATTTTGGTGTAAGTCTTGGGATCTTTGTAGATTGGTTCGGGGTATATTGTAGTTGGGATACTGCTGATGGTGTGCATTTTTATTGTAGCTCGTTGAACTTGAATTGGGTGTGTTTACGTTGTTTTTCAGTTTGTCAGCATTATTTGCGCCATAGTTTATAGAGTAATCTGAGGGAAGAACGTCTTGCTTTCGCATTTGATTTGTCAGCTTCCAGTTCCCATAATCAATGGCCGCAGCAGTCGGCGAAGGGTTGTTACAAGAGTAAAGTTTTTTATTAGCTAGTTCAATATCACTAAGCGAAAAGTTGCTGATAGGTTGACCACCGGCAATGCCATCATATTGATTGTGATGTGAGTGAGCAATATTGTGATTCACATTTACCTCAGAGTGAGAATGTGCTGGAATAATGTTAGGCGGAGTAGCAGTTGATTTCGATAAAGTCTTTTGAAATTGTTGGTTCAAGCCCAGATTCATAGCTATTTTATCCACGTCATAGGTTTTTGGATGGACATTGACAGCAGATTTCGTCACGTCCTTGTCCTTGTTTGCAGCATAATCAATTTCAACAGGTTCGACTATGTTTTTCTTGTCATCTGGATTCATATTATAGCCCATATTGACCATATCAATATTATCCTTTTTAATCATACCAATTGGTTCGTTCAAGTCAGCACTTTTAATATTTTTCTTGTCATCTAGAGAATGTTCGTTATTACTAAATGTACTGTTGTCCTTATTTTCAACGGTAAGTCGTTCAGAAAATTCAACAGTATTCTTATCTCGCGTGATATTTTGGTTAGCAATCTCCGATTTCTCACTGAGCACAGCTGCTATTTTATCAACTGACACGGAAGGTACACCCGTTGATGAAGGCTTCTTCGGATATTCGGTTTTGATTGGTGGCGAAATCATGTCTTTTGTTTCAGTAGCAGTTTTCAGCGACAATGAAGATAGCTCCGGTTCGTTGTACATTCGTTTCTTAACGGGGAAGAGCGATGTTTTATGGTCTGGCAGAGGCTGCGTTGCATTTACAATGGTTGAATTAGATCCAGATGGCTGTGGCGATTGTTGTGGTTGAGAATATTTTGTAGGCTGTGATGGTGGATATGGCGAATGTGAAGGAGAAAATGGGCCACTATATGGAGTCTGTTGGAAGCTGTCCGGACCCAAAGCTGTATAGTCATCGTGGATTCGAGCAGGTTTACTCACTACGGGAGCCTTTGACGTGTCATAATAAGGTGGCGGGTTTTGGGTATAGGTCGGAAGGGGACTTTTGTTGTGATCCAGGAAGTAGTTAGGAGTGGAGGAACCCAATCCACTATTGGACGCGTAAACGTGTTGCGAGTAAGGCGAATATGGCGACTGTGGAGCCTCTCTAGGGCTGCAACTTTTTTCAGGACTGCTTTTAATGGATGTAGTGTCTTGGTAAAATCCAGCTCTTACAGTACCATTGATAATAGGATATGTTATCTTCTGGAAGTCATCTGTCCGAGGAGAGGCCGGGGACCTTAGCAAAGGTGAATTATGGGACATCTGGTGTCTTGGCGAGTCAAGATCTTGGCTGAAAGAGGATCTTTCCGACACAGAGCTACCTGTACTGGTCCTACGCTGTCTTGGCGTCGCACTTACGCTAGGCAGTGGGCTGTCACCTCCATCAGGGTTCGGAGTATCAGGATCAATCGGAGAATCATACTTAGTTGTGTTTTTAGGACTGGAAATTTTACTCTCATTAGTTGCGTTCTCAACTGCCACTTTTTCGTCACATTCAGGTTCTTCTGCTTTCTTTTTCGGAGCAGTAACCGTAGAAGTTGTGTTTTTAGGAGCTCCAAAGGCTTTGAACCAAGCACTAAGATTAGGAGTGGCTTTTTCTTGACTTGGTTTTGATGTTAAGGGTGGCTCAGTTTCCACTTCTGCATCCTTTTTAGTGGTTTGAACTAAAACGTCTTCAGTTTTATCTTTTTCAACAACTTCCTCTGGTTTGCTGTCTTTTTCACATCTTGGTGATTTAATAATAGCCTGATGCGCATCAGGCTTTTTATCTTCACTTTTGGTGAAATTGTGGTCCTTGCCAAGAGAAAATTCAACAGTCGGTAATACAGATCCAAGACTCAGTTTGGGGCTAGATTCATCAATCTTATTAGTTTCACGAGCCTTGCTGGGGCCAAGAGGAGTGACTTCCTCTACTTTCTCAACGCTCTTGCTAGGTAGATTAGTAAGCAAGTTCCCCTTGCTTTTACCTGGTTGTAATCTATCTATGGTTCTTTGAATTTCTCTCCTTTTGATTAATTTCGGTTCACGGGATGACGGACGTTTACGGGACAAATCTTTTCTGAGATTTGTACTTTTCTCTCCTTGACTAAACTCGTCATCTTGTCGGCTATTTTCATGCTCTTCTGTAGATATTGTGTGTGCTGGGCTATCACAAGGTGAGCTCTGCACGGATCCCTTAGGAGCGTCATCAAGCCATTTGCTGATATCTTTGACAGCTTGCTCTAAGGCTTCCGAAGCAGATTCGTTTTTAGCCGTATTTTTTTTATGTCCTTTCTTGCTTTCTTTTCCCTTGTTTTTATGGTTATCATTTCGATCGTCATCAGATAATTCTAAATCATCGCGGTCCTTATTTGTGGAATTTTTATTATCTGCGGTACTGTTGCCAGTAAATAGACTATTGAACAGAGAGCTGTCTTTGTATTTTTCATTCTTAGCCTTAAGCTTTTCAATAGTTTCCCGTAACTTTTGATTCTTTTCTTTCTCAGGTATGTGAAGGTTTTGCTTTTGTTTATCTACTGTTTTCTGACTGTAATCGAAAAGTGATTCCCATGCATCTTTAGCTGCGTGTCGTCTTCTCTCTTTGATCTTATCGTACTTATCCTTAACAAAATCAGGGTCGTTAAGTTGATCAGAAGGTTCTTGGTGGTCGGCTTCAGAAGGCGACGGAGTTGGAGTATGGATGGAGGGTAAAGGGCTGGCGCTTCGACTTCGGTTTGAACTCTCTAATGATTCTTGAGATTCACTTCTTTTCAATTCCTCGACCGGTTCTGTCTCATGGTGCTTACTTTTCTTCTTCTTTTGCTTAGATTTTTTACCTTCTTTGTTCTTATTCTTCCCATGCTTCTGTTTCTTACCGTGTTTACTTTTAGATCCTTTTTCTTCACCATGTTCAGATTTGTGGGAACCCTTTTTGTGATTTTTGGAATGTTTACCATGTTTGTGATGATGTCCCTTGCGCTTTTTCTTGTCTTTATTTGACTTTGATTTCTGAGATTCTTTCGACTTCTTAGCATCTGTTTCGGGTGATTCCTCCTCAGGTTCTTCTTCTTTCACCTTTTGAATTACTTCTTCCAATGGTTGATCTGATGAACTAGATTTAGGATCACCTGCAAAAGTCAAAGTTAATTAAAATTAACAAAACACTTTGGCTTGATATGGTAATCATTAAATAATAAGTCAATGGTGGTTATACAGGGTGCTCGGCACATGTACTATAATTTTTTGAGACATTGTTGGGGTTCCTTGCTATCTTTTAATCCTTAGACCTTGGATCCTAGGGTCCTGGGTTTTGGATATGTTTTTTTTTATGTTGTTTCTCAAACTTCCCGAAATCCCGCCTTTACACGTTCGTAACTTTTTATACCGCTTTAGCTTATATTGTACGGTGTCCATGTGCCGAACATCTTGTATATCAGCTGTCGAGCGATTTCTATAGCGCCGTCCGCCGACCTATTCAGAGTAAATAAGTAGTCACACAAAGGTATAGTGTCCCTTTTAAGAATATTACCCGTATAATATTACACCCAGTAGGTGAACATCAAGACGGTAAATTAATAGAAATTTAGCAAACAACCGTAAGTGTGTTCGCTGTAAGAATAGAGTTGGTCATGATATATTGTGAAGAGACAGAAAGAGATAGTATAGTTGACTTATTTATATCCACAACTTAACATCTAATTGACGACGCGGTTGGCTCAGTTTGTAGAGAGCAGCCTACTGAGCCGGCGGTCCCGGGTTCGAATCCCGGCCAGGACAAATATTTGTGTGATGAACTGATGAACTCGAATATTTGTGCTTGGGTCATGGTTGTTCTATGTATTTAACTATCTATTTATCTATATAATATCGTCGTCTAGTACCCATAACACAAGCCTTCTTGAGCTTAATTTGGGACTAGATCGATTTGTGTGAGGTTGTCTGATATTCACAAAGCTTTTTTATTTCAAGTATTACGATTACAATGAGAAATAATATTTAATGGCTTATGTTTAATGGATCACCACATGAAGTAAAATGTAACAGCAAAAAAGCCACTTTTAATTTTCAAAAATCATGTGATAGATAACCAAAACTTTTATAACTAGTAAATAGTGGGGGTGATCCATAAAAAATAAGACTATAATTTAGGTGGTAATAGGTCAATAATTTGGTCGTCAAAATGTGGTGCACATTTTCAAAATTTGGTGTTCGAGTATAGGTAGTTCCGCGAGAGACGATGCCACGCAACAACAACATTGTCATGTAATGAACTAATGACAGCGAGGTTTTGAAATTACTGTTCTTATATTGTAGGTACCGATAGCAAGTTCGACAGTGAATTACATGAAAGACCAAAAAGTTTCTTTAAAGTATGTTGTTAAGCATTTTATTTAAATAAATGGGTTATATGAATAAATAAAGGTCAGATACTTATGTGAATATAATTTTATTAATCGTAGAAACCAAAGAGAATAAGTAATTAACTGAATTGTTTTTATCAATATAGCTGTTAAAATTGTCTTTACCTATAATTTTCATTACTTTGTTATTTCGTTATTAAACCTCTTCAAAGATGACTGAAGTAACTGACACTCGTTCAAGGGTCTGACATGCTTTGATAGATAAAGATAGCCTTATTGCGATTCCTAAAAGAAGAAATAGAAAAGAGTGCCATGTTTTGTCTTTATCAGCGACCGAGCATTTTTTCATGGTCGGGTTATTGGCACACTTCAAATTCTAAGCAAAACAATCAGGTAGTATCAAAAGCGGTATAGAAATAGAAGATTTTGTGTATTAATTAATTATTATTACCAGATAATTGACATATTAACGGATGTGGAGTATTTGTGTGTAGCCTCAAAAATGGTGGGGTGTTCAGTGTTTGGTTGGAAAAGCAACAGTTAACGAAAATAAGCGGATTTTACATTTCATGCGTAAGTACAAGTTTTTTTGTGTTTTGATCACCTATTTCTTTTTCAAATCTCACAAGAATCAAGTTACAAAGTTAAATCATTATATCATGAAAAAACTTGATAAAATAGGAAAAATCTGTAAATTATTTTCAAAATAACTCGGAGCATTTTGACATGTAAATATTGCAAATCGGTCAAATTACGTAGCATAAATCTACGATAGAAGCCAACTAACATAGACGTCTAAATAAATCAGTCGTTTTATAATCCAATTTGGGGATGCCTAGATTTAAAATAAAAATTACCCCCATATTTGGGGAATCTATAGCAAATTGATATTTTCAGTTCTCCGATTCCGACGGAGAAAGAAGCGTGTAAAACATGAATAGCAAGGCCTGAGAAAAATTAGATTTTTGCAACTAGTATTGGTGATATCCTATCTACTTATGTCGTTTACAATTTACTATTTAATTTTGCTTTGTTACAGAATGTCCCAATAAGGCGGTGCGTCCATGAACGGACTGTCACGATGGATTAAAAGTATCCTGAGTAGAATAGAAGAAAGAAGTTTCACCCTATTTTTTTAGTACTGGCCAGAAAAATCCTACAGTATTCAAGTGCAAATCAAATTTTTTATTTAGAAACAATAGTTGTAAATACATATTATTTAAAGTTTAAACTAATTTCATTATTTTTATTATCAGTATATTATTTTTATTTGATTATACGGACTAGTTTTGAAAATACTAAAGATAAAGGTGAAAGCAGCGTCGTCTAAGACTCAAATCAATCAGCACTCAAATGACGACACCTTGTGGAAAATTGACAGTCGTAGCCTATAAAAGAACAGCGCTACAATTTTCATACTAAATCCGCCTTAGTAATAGTCAGACTGTATGATTTACTGCGCTGTGACCTTTCGCCTATGGTCTTTTAAAATGAGGAACAAATAGATTTTTAATCGTTGATTGGAATATTTTCAAAAATATAAAAAAGGGAATACATAATTTTTTTATCCTTTATGTGATGTTATCGGAAAACGAGTAAAAAAAAATATATTTGTGAATTCGAGTACTTGGAACGTTTCTCTCTAACCACTTTTTATGGGGATTTTTTTGCGACTATGGCAACCCCACATTTTGACGTCATTATATGTCTTTCTCTTACGCCTGGTCGCTCTGTGGCAAATCTATGACTACTATACTATATCTATGGAATAACCAGTCCAGAGACACTGCTTACAAAACTGAATTATGAAAGCCTTTAGTGCGAACATTGAAATATAAAAATAATTCTACTAAATTAAAACGACTACCGATTCCTTCGCGTAACAAGTCTCATAACGTCTATTTGATTAAGACGCAATAACATATGTCATACAACCCTCAATTTGACGCAAGTTATAAAAATCTATGGTGGAATAAAGTTGTTTGGTTTGTTGTTACTAAATTATTATTATGTTATAGTAGTGTGTCAGTGTTTTATAAGAATAATGCCAGGGAAATATACAAGAAAGTGTGAAGTTTGTGGCATTGGGAGTGTCAGAAAAAAAGATTCTGGCATATTTTTAGCATGATTTCCGCTTGACCCGAACAGGTAAAACTTGGTGTAAGGTGAGTCGGGGTTATTGTATCTTCTTACCATTATAATGGTCTGTGACCATTGGTTGTATTGTTATTGTTGGTTTTATTGTTCTTTCTTTAGGTTATAAACTTATCGATTTAATCGACATTTACCGATTTACAGAAATAACACATGAATCGAAACGCAAGATTTAGTCACAACAACTTTAAAAAAAAATAAGACGTAGTACGTAACTGTTTGAGTAATGATTTATTATTGTTAAATACTTCAACACCGCGATAAGAAAAAATATAACATGAACTCAATAGTATCAAATAGAAAGTGAAAAACGTTTATAGATACTTGAAAAACCACTATGTCATTTCTTGTTTTTTTTTTTTTTATGAAATTCAATGTGTCGCGCAGATTTACGTTGTATGGGTCCTGTGATGTGACAAATGTTTGTTATAATATCAAACAGACTGTATATAGGTATACAGGGTTGAATTTTTCTATGGGCCCTGGAGGGGAACTACCTTAAATCCTTTAGTTAGCTCATTTTACTGAAAAGAAACATTCCTTTATTTTAAAAAAGAAACAAAACTGCATTCAAAGATTTTCCAAAATTTGCTTGCCTCAACCGGGAATCGAACCAACTAAAAATTAAAAAATAAACCCTCGATATTTTATTTCACAAATCGGTAGAATTATTGTTCAGGATAAAATTTATCCAGTAAACTTAGCCCTACACTCATTATATATCGTATTTGTTAGCTGTTTTACTCAGATTGATATCAGGTAAATACGTAAAATAATGTATTTTCTCAAAAATCTAATCATACTTTAAGCAAACAATAACATAGTGATGTGAACAAATTATCGATAAACTTGGTTGTTTTACTTTTAGGTGCTGTTTATGCGTGAAGTTAACAGGCAATGAGGACTTGGCGTATTTACCGATTAGAAAGTTAAATGAAAATGTGAAAATCTCATAAAGCGTTTCCTTTACAGGGTCTAGGTCAACCGACTTTATGTTTACTAATATGTTGCTTGAGAACAAAATCCAATGGTAAACTGTACATATACCTAGGCTAAGTAAAATAAATAAACAATTTTAAGGCGTATATTTATTTTCGTAAAACCAGCACTAAAATTGACCAAAGTTATGCAGGAAGCGACCAGCATATTTATTTGTCAAAGTGACTTTTATTTGTCGTACCAGGCCGTCAAGGAGAGAGCTCAAGATAGAGAAAATTGGAAATTGCTCCACCGACAAGAGCTTAGCACTTAAGTTTATGATGATGTTGACTTTTATTTTAATCAATTAATAATGTTGGTCGTTTTTTGCATTACAAAAAAAAACTGCTTCTAAACCTACGCAACTACGAATATCGAATATTTATCGATATCGATAGAAAAGTATGATTCGTATTTGTCAAGCCCTAATAACAGTGGTACCAACATACTCGTAGTAAAATTGGCTTTTTACTATGTTGGCACTACTGTTTTAAGTTGCTAGGTTGGTACAAAAGGCTTTCATAATTCCGATTAGCGGCTTGTATGAAAGTGCCGACTCTTATAACGTAGTTATTATATGCTCTTTGAGAATAACTACGGAAACATGGCTTTTTCTGCGCCTGAACTGAACTATATAGAACTTTGTTAGGGAATCATAAAAGGAAGAGTGGCATGTGAAAGATAGCGTCATGAGAAAATTAAACGAAGAAATTAAAGCACTTGACAGAGACGTTTCACAATATTTTCAGTAAAATTCAAGAAAATTAAGAAAGATATAGGAAAATGGAACCTAGGATTGACCAGTTGTCCGAAAATTAAAACCTTGTAATCAATCTTAACGAATCGGATGAAGATATGCCAAGTGACGATAGTATAAAAGGATTTGTTTTTTATTTTTTTACTTTTTTTGATACCTTTTAAAAATATAATGAATCGTTTTTATTTACATTCACATTCACTCACTTATTTCATTCATTCCCTTTTTTTGCAATCAGTACTTCATGAAGCTGTGTGTGTAATCATTCACCCTAACTCCGTACACACTCCTATACAATTAGAAGTGCAGTCATGATTAAAATGAATAAAAGGTAGAAGCATTGTAATTTTAGGCTAATGTCTTAATGTTGGTGCAAGTAATTTTTTTTGGTGTTTCATATAATTTTTAGGTAATACTGATTTAGAAGCACAACATTTTTTTTGGTGGTCTATATATTTGTAGTCATAGTAAAAGTTACCCAAATAAATTAATAAATAAATATCAGACAACCTCACACAAATCAACCTAGTCCCAAATTAAGCTCAAGAAGGCTTGTGTTATGGGTACTAGGCGACGATATACATACTTATATAGATAAATAAATACATAGAACATCCATGACCCAGCCACAAATATTCGTCGTGTTCCTCACACAAATATTTGCCTTTGCCGGGATTCGAACCCAGGACCGCCGGCTCAGTAGGCAGCTTCTTTACCACTGCGCTAACCGCGTCGTCGAAACTTAACCCATGTTTACGGTATTGGAAATCAGTTTTCTATGAAGAAGAGTCTTTATTTCAGGAACAATCTTAACAGCACAATGCAGGATATATATGGGCGCGCGGCGACAGCCGTGCAGCGCCACCTGTTAGTAAAAAATATCCTCTCATCACACCAGAACGGCTCGATGGAAGAGAATTAGAGATGTGCCGTTCACGAGAACATTTCTCTTACAAAATGAAGAAAGTTTTGGAACAGACACTCACTTCACTTTACAGAGATAGCTGGATATCCAAAGATGGTTAAACGATATTTACCTTCTAGTATTATTAAAATTTAAGTCCAAATATTAAATTTTGCAAACCTGTATCAGAGTGAGATTTTCTCTTCTTCCTCTTACTTCGACTTGGAGATTCGCTTGCCTTTAGCTTGTGTTTCCGCGAGGGAGTTGGTAACTGGTATTCGACAGCGATTTCTTCATCGGAAGATGACAGTCGATGCATATATTTCTCAGTTAACCTGTCGAAAGCTGCTTGGAGACTATCCACCATCATAGTGTATTCTGGAATATAAGATATAATTTAATAATATTTCTTATGCAACTGGACTAAATTAATTATTTAAAGGTTAGCACAGCTGAACGTAACAGCCAAATACTTTTACGTGCGGGCGTTGTTTTGTATTCTTGCAGTCATATTAAACTGGTACGTAACGTTAGGAACCAAATATAAACAAACTCTAAATTATTATATTTTAAGATAAAATCATATAACCATTATCTTGTCCGTTATAAAGCCGACAGTTGTTCACAATAAGTTTGAAATCGGCTTTGAACATCGAAAAGTCTGTGTAGTAGCCACTGTCCAGCCTCTCCTCCATTTTTCGTAAGTCCATGGGCCGCCTTATCACGGCGTAATAATTAGGGGCGTATTCTTCCTCTACGGGATCCATGAATGGCCAGGCGTCATCGTGTGCGGTAAGCTGTTCAAGCACCTTGTACATATCCGTTTGGATATCCTCTTCAGTTTGTGTAAATCTGAGAATAATGTTAAGGGTTATTTTTTATATAAATATGGTATTTCAGTACATTTTAACCATGGAAGAAAGAGACTAATGGAAGTGGCAAGTAGGCGTTCCCGTGTTTCCAAGCATATGTGCCGTGGCACCTCTCCGTCGTCAATCGCTAGTCAAACGCAGACTCGATTTGACGTATGAAATTTTCAATAAAAAATATTATTTTTAATTGATCATGCCGTATTGTGCAGTAATAAGCTGCCGAAATTCAACCGATAGCAAAAACAGTCTCTGAAGGAGGCATTTCGTATCATCGCTAAGTATTATTTAAATAATAATTCAATTTTTTTCTTTTTCTCCATTTGGTTGCTCGTTATTTGAGTTATCACGTTAGTAGAATACAACTTTATTCCTAAGAAATACAGTTCATTATCGTTTGTTATCTACATTAAACAGTAATCGAGAATATTCGCTATTCAAGACGTCAAAGTGAACGCTACTCAAGTAGGGATGCGGCTATGTTACTATCGCTACTATTGTCGATACCAATTTCGAATTTGATAACTGAAATTAAATAATGGAAGATTTATTAAGGGGAGACCTACGCAAAAAAAATGTTTCTAGCTTAAGTTTTGCTGCCTTATCTTACCGTTTAGAAATACCCTTCTTTTTGGCTCCGTCTTAAAAAGTATTGTATAAATATTATAAATATGTATTATATGTTTAGTAAAAGTTTAGTTAGGATAGACATAAACTACCGGAAATGTATGATTCATCACTAGAAGCAGCTAGTTTGGCAAGACTGTTTTTAAAAAGCTTATTAGGAATGTTATTTTTGCGTTACCAGAGAATATGTTAACATATGACGTAAAATATATCACTACCGTAGAGTTATAAATGTGTTGGAATGTAGCTAAAAAAAATATTTTATAAATGGAAATTCATATTGTTTTGTCGAGGACGAAACTATCGATAATTCATACTTAATCTTAGGTACCATCACGTTTTAACTTAAAATATTATTGACCACAGTGTCATCTGTTGTCGAGTAGCAGAATTTTGGTGACTTCACGTTAGCTTTTGGTGACTTCCGAGCATTTTTAAAACAAACTTATGTTACAATTTTGGAACATTGTAATTTACATCGCAAATGAAGCGAGGTAAAGTTGCTTTTAGTCTAGAACTGACGTAACTTAAGTGACATTTTGTTGTTGATATTGCTGTAACTTTAAACCAATGAAAAAAGATTTGTAATAGTGTGACGTGTAACGATTTGCCTTTATTTGTATGAGTTTGGCGACAGCGGTTTTCGTACGATTTAACCTACATGCCAATTCCATAGGCTCTTTCTTCCATGATTTTAACCAACCTTCACTACGATAACGGTTTATACATTTTAGGATAATAATCAGGGTTCGTAAAATGCGTGCAAAACTCATTGAAATGGGGCAATCGATTGTGCAAGCATTTTACAATCCCCAGTAAATGAACTGCGCAAATTCATATCAACATGATTAATTTTCATGCGGCCAAATGAATAAAAAAGGCTAATAAACGGTGGTCAGAAGTAGGTAGCGTTAAAATACCTACACCTTGCGTAAGGGCGTAACAAAGGGTGGTTGAAACCTCATAAAACCTTTTCCTTTATAGAATCTCGGTTCTTAGCCTTAGAGTAAAAATCTATGAAAAAATTATAATTACATTTGTGATGTCTTGAGTTTCTTCCGGGTGCTGTTGACAGGCTCATCATTGTCGGGTATCAGGATCTGGCCGGTCGCGCACGCAAGCGAGTTGTTCGTCTTTCTACCAGTTTTTACGGGAGCGTCTGGCGGAGGTTCGCCCTTGTGGGTGGCTGCCGAGTTTTTTGACCGCTTTTCATGGCTTTTAGTTCGTTTGGAGACCTTCTGAGGCATTTTATCCTTTTCGCTCTCCGAAGTATCGGAATCGGATATATCTGATTTAGATCTGAAATTACATTGAAGTAAAATGGTTAGTGCTATCACAATCATATAGCGAAAAACATTTACATATTGTGTTTAAGGAAGACAAAACTAATAGACATTCCATTACTCTTCTTTTAACATATAAATAGGCAAGCATTTGGCCGTGATCTGTATGATATATGTATGCAGCACGTTGTAATCTGTTTTATATATATATATACCGCCGGCCAGTTTGCGTATTAAAAAAAAAAATTACTACTTAGTATTGCGCAATCGAGTATTATTAGTGCAAAGAAACAAATTAACGCGATAAAAACAATACTTACAACTTACATACAACAACTCGACTATTGCTTTGACAATGGTAATGGTACTCCCCATATATATTAAAAACGAAAAACTTAAGTCAAACATGTATTGCATACCATATATATTACATAATATCGATGGAATTATTGTAAGGTATACATCCTGCGAGGGCACAGTTACATAAGAAGAGTATTATATAGTCCTCCTTGAAGTATCCGTCAATGGCGAACCAGGCTCCATGACCATGACCTTCACGAGCGTCGATTATGTGCCCCAATGTGGCTTGCAAAACCAAATTTGGTTTTAAAGGTTCTGTTGCAAGTCTTCCTATACTTACACATACAATAAGAGGAATAACATGTTTGTAACTAGTGTATGGTTACCTCAGTAAATTACGCCTTTTCGCTCTATTCTCGCGTGCTCGATCCGGTGTTTCCTTGCTTTCCTCCTCGTCGTCTTTACTGTCTTGCGCACTCTGCTTTCCCTCCTCCTCTTTCTGTTTAATCTTTTGAAGTACACGACTCGAAGTACGCCTGGGTGCTAATTCAAGCAACCTAAAATATGGTACATAGGATATTATTAGTTATTACACAACTTATATACAAACGTACAAATTAATATACACGCCATCATTATACATATATTAGAATTGATTGGTTGATTTTATGTACTTAGAATCATGAAATAAAATATTAGAATAGTACAATTTAATTAACCAATTTATCGAAAGTGACCCAACAATTCGTTCGCTAGAGCCATAAGGTTATAACCCTTCCTGCATTATCGTAGTAAGATCAAAAGTAATCTTAATCTATAATATTAATACTGGTAGAGGTATTGTGGCGAAAATATGAAGGTCGCAGGATTGCGCGATGGTAGTGGCGATGGTCCCCAGCTAGTTGGACTGATGATCTCGTAATGATAATCGACTCTCCTGACGATGTAGGATCACAATTTGTGGCAAGTTATAGAGCCTATGCTCAGCAGTGCCCGTGCGTCAGGCCGTGGTTATAGATAAATTTATGCGTGGGGGTCGGTCACTATTAGAGGTACAGACACAACAGTAAGTTTGCAGCTCTAAAGCAATTGGGTCTGTAATAGAACTGTGTTACAACTATGCAGCTTGGCCTGGCAGTTGTTGGAACTGCAAGCGGATTGTAGGCGATCTGTACAATCTTGTCAACTGCAAACTTACAGACGGCTTGCAGTAAGGGTGTAGTCTGTATATAAAAACCCTCAACCATTGACATATTATTAACCCATTATAGCCTAGCGGTGCCGTTTGGCACCCATCGCTTCATACAAAAGTAAATTTTACATTCAACTTTCAATAATTTGGAAAACCCTCGACATCTATATACTAAAAGCTTTTCTAATCCTGAGACCCAAAATAATTCAGGTCATAAGCCAAAAATGGACTACCTATATCACTGCTGAATTGAACCCACGTAAAATCGAGACAACAACTGCTTAAGGGTAAAACCACTTAGCAGATCATTCTAATTTGTTAGGCTAGCTAATATAGCGCAATTACCGCAAGACGAATACTCAAATATTCATTTCCTTCTGACATAGAGACATGAGAAGTATTGCGCGGTTTATTTGTTGGCATCGCGGACGCAATGAAGAAAATCTTCAAATATAAGGTTTGTTTCATCTGTTGTTGATTGGTTGCATTTGAAGGACGAGGTTGGGGAGGAACTAGCAGATTTGTAGAATTTTACAGTACAGACAATTGAAGTGGTGAAATCACCTTATGTCTGCATGACATACGTAAATCTCTATATACAAATAGACAGGATATAGCGAGTTTTACTCCAGTTTTAAATAGTCATATGATGCAATGGGTAACCTTGTAGCCTAAAACTAAAAATATATGGAGTTAGCCATACTGGGAACAGCAGAATTGTAACTATGTTCGCTTAGCAGCAATGGCATTAGATATAGAGAGACATTCAAAATTGATAATGACCTAATACAAATTAAAATGTGTTAAAAAAAATAACAATTTGAATGCAGTTAATATTGTTAGTTACCATATTTGTTAAGGGAATAACAAAAAGAGTTATGAAACAGTACAAAACTGGATGTTGTTAATTATAAAACTAAGACTCTGTCCGATCTATAAGATTAAATGAAATCATTTCGGCACAAGGTACTCACAACCGTATATGTACCTGTAAATTTAAGGTTGTTTTTCACTTGTGCCTGTTTCACATAATTTGATCTTAGAATTCTGGATAGACTATACTTATTTACTTTTTAATTTTAGTCACTAATCATGCACCTAATTACTTATATGAATGCTTTTATGGACCAAAAACAAGTTTCGTGGACCATATAAAATTATTATGAATGAGTGAAATTATAAGCTGCTGCTTATTTTAGAAATTCACTCTGTTGACAACCCTTTTTATTTTTTAGATATTAGAAGACTGATTGTAATATCATGCCACTCTATGAACTAACAAAATTCGACATATTAAACCCGAAATTAGCAGAAGTGCATTGCATGACTCAAACATTGGATGAAAATGTTGAAGTATGGGCTCTATGGTATAATTGAGCCCTGCATAAACTGCTTAATGTGAGTGGTGTAAATTATTCATAAAGTTACTCTATTACTGAATATGAATTCATGATTTAATTGTATGTTTAATGGTCAATAAGAATAAACATATGTAACTAATCCACATAGTTGATACCATAATTCACTTAATTAACTAAATTTTTCAAAACATTAGGAGTTATAAGGGCAAGGATCCCTACAGTACAAATTTTGCTAACAGGCAATAACAGGCAATTAGCATGATTGTGAACTAGTGGGTATCAATATGTAGATATGTATTTAATTACTTAATTACACGTCTAGCTCTAAAGTAGTATCATCCATATTAAATCGCAAAAGCATAATAATCACACTCTTTGAAATAAAACCTATTTTGGAGGCAATGCAATAAGTTTATGTAAATAGAGCCAAATTCTTAATGTGTATTAAACTTGAGGATTACTTTTGTTTGTTTATTATTACATCTCAATTCTTATAAGGATCTATTAGGGGGTACATGCCATGCTATGAATAAATAAATAAACTATCTTTGGTCCATAAATGATGGAGTTTTAAGATCACAACATAACATACAATTGAGAATTGTTGAATTGAAAACCTTTTATTTTAATTTTGTTGGTAATTTTAATAAGCAAACTGAATGCTTTGCAATATATCATAAACCACACAGCTTAATGTCACATTGATGTAAATACTACAGTATGTCTCAATGAAACCAAAGCTTTGATTATGTTTCTTAATGCAAAACTTTAAAATGTCGTCATATCGGGACTATGCTGCAGGTGAGAAAGTTCTTTAAAATTTGTTGAAGTGAGGTCTATATAAGTATATTACAAGTTACCTTTTACGCTGCAAGCGCTCCTTTTCCTGGAAAAGTCGTGGTATTTCAGGCAGAAAGTTTTGTGATAGAGATCTGTACAGTTCCTTCTCAACCTTGCTTGTGGCACGACTGAATTTCTCTGTCAAATGGGCCCAGTCTTCTTCGGTGAAGCACACCACTTGCCACACCCTTTCAGTGTCTTCATCATCCAGCCAATCATCCCCATAGAACCAACCACGCTTCTTTCCCTTTTTCTTCTTGTTTTTGCCTTTATTATGTTTCTTTATTGTATCCTCACGATATAATCTTGTGCCATAAAAGTACCAGTATGCGGAATCATTGTTGTCATATCTAAAACACAGCATGGTATTAATAAATCATAAATCCTTAAGCTGGATAGAGAAATATCAACATAGTATATTTACTTACCCAAGGGGCTCTACTCTGAGACTCTCTGCTTCCAGGTTTTTAAACAAATCAAAAACATCTTCAGCATCCAAACGAAAGTCACACAAAGCATACAGGATTTCAACTTTAGTGCGGAGGGGCAAAAATTGAAAATCAATGTCAGTATTGAAGGGATTGTATCTTCCTGTTTCTTGACATTTTCTTCTAAATAGACGTCTCAAATACATCTGTAAGAGAGTGTAAACAATAACATTGATTTTTGGAAAAGTACTGAAATTGGGCCAAAAATCAAAGCAAGCAATACCTGATAGTTGAAGGCAGAGATGTCATTGTTGCCCAGACATCCATTTAGGAGACGCACGATCAACTCGGTCAAGAGGGAACTAGCCGATTCTTCCGTTCCATCTGTCAGAAGAGCTTCTTCTAGTTCCTTCGAAATGTAAAAACCGCATTGAGGGTGATGTTTAGTGATGATGAGGAGATAATATCCAATAAAAACAAGTAATACTCACTTCGATGTCAAAATCCAGAAGATTGAATGCAGTCCTGAATAAGGAACAAAAGTACGCGATACTGGGCACTTCCCACCATGACTGAATATCTAGAAATCGTGAGAAATTCATTCAGACATCACTTTTAGGGATACTTTTTTCGAGAAAAACACTCAATTGATCTTCGTTCTCACTAAAACCCACCTAAAATACCTATAAAAGATGGAAACATAACCTAAAAAACGTACGCTTTAACAGTTAGTGATGCACTATCTAAGTTAAAAACATGTTTTTCGTTCACTAAAAGGTTTTTAAAATGTTTTACTGTCTAAAATTAGGTTTTTCTTCTAAAATATGGTTAAGATGTGAATATGCGTTGTGTATCGCAGGACAAACGCCATAACAGTTTACATTGAATACCACCATTCACAAAACCATAAATGAATAATATAAGAAAAACGGTTTATATGACATTGTGCTGTACTTATTTTGATTTACCTTCTAATTTGGGTATTGGTTTATCCATTTAACAGCTTTATTTTAAAAGATATTATTAAGAGAAGTAAAACGATCACTGTAAACGGAAGTCCTAGTGCTTAGTTTATTTTTTTATGTGCATCACAGACCACAAGACTGTGGTCACAGACAAGGGTTCAATAACGGGGCTAGTAAAATACCAGGTTGTTAGCAATTTAGTCCGGACTGATCAGGTCGGCCATGCTTTCTGACCGAGTTGGACGCTCGATACATTGATTAGTTTCATCTTGCTCCATCAGAACGCCAAAAATCCGACGGTTTTGGATAAAAAGCAAAGCCAAACATGTTTGATAATATACAATAAAACCGTAGATAGTTCGACCGATTTGTTGAATAAATATAAATAAATTTTAATTATTTTTAATGATGAAACTGGCTACCCTGAGAGAAAGACAGAGAGAGTTGTCCTTGTCTATTTTCTGTCACCTTATTTAATTTCGTTTCGTTTTATAATTAGACATCAGATCAGAATTTCAGAGCTGGATACTTGTTTAATGTTTTTTTTTGAGAGACAGTGGTTTTTCTGTTATATCGGTATACCACGAAATAGATAATTTATTTGGTTAGTTAAAGTAACAATCATAGTTCTTGTCTGGGTACAGAAATAAGTTCAGGAAGTCTCATAGCTTTATCGATAAGTTATAGCATAGCAATCTGTAGGTGGATGACCATCGTTAGTGTTCTCTGAGTTATTAATTTATATCAATTTATTTACGCATAGAATTATGCTAACCACAAGAGCACTCATTATGTCGTGTTTATACAGTGATAGTAGATATCAAAAGGGCGCCTAGTAAATAGATAGTCAGTTTGTTTATTTGCTTGGACTCGTGTTGGGTGATATTGGTTTCCGTCGATTAATTTAATACTGCTGATTTATTAATTCGATTGCTTGTTTCAGCTGATCCCAGCCTCATTTAAAGTATGCAGTACCTTACATTATAAATAAAAATGCCACGGGACATACTTAGTGATAACTTTTCAGTGTTAAGTATTGTTGAGGTATAAATGATTTGTTATATTTTTGACTTGCATCAGCATTCAATATACACTATATTTTATTTTGTTTTGTTGTGTTGTATTGTTTTCAGCATGAAGATGAAGAGAATTGGCCTCTTGATGAAAAGCCATCATGTAAACAAAATAATAAGAAAACAATTCACATTCCATTGAACAGTCAAAAAACGAAAGATGACTGTGCATGCTACTATAATTATGGGTGAGTTCTTCGTTTCATATGTTTTTAAATGCAAAACTCTGTGTCTATTAGCAAATAAAAAAACTTATAACAAATATTCTTATGTTGATAATAAATTTGTTTCTGTTGGTCAAATATACATTTATACTTTCATCTTTCCATTGAATTGATAGTGCCTCCATGAAAGTAATGAAGTAATTTTATTTTCATTAAGACTTGGGGATGGCAGTAGTAACCGGCAACTAGATCCAGTATACCAATACAAAACCAGCAGTTTGCCGGCTGCATCAAGCATTAACCAATCCTGGGACGAAATTGTTTGTTCAGCACTAAGGTTGAGTCCAGAAGATATAGCAAATCAACTCACATTATTGGATTTGCCATGTTTTAAAGCTATACAACCAAATGAACTAACAACTTGTTGCTGGAATAAAGCAAACAAGCAGACAGTGGCACCAAATGTAGTTGCATTCACAAAGCGGTTCAACAGGGTAAGAAATATTGTTAGAAATTGATCATGTCATTGATTTTTGTGCAGTCCCAGGTCTGTAACTTTTCTTAACTAGAGCAGAGACTGATATGGTGACCCTCTTCTCCTCTTACGCGCATTGTATATTTTGTTCTTCCAATGCATGAAGTTTGAAGTCTGATGTCGAAAAGCATGTGTGTAGTAATTTATTCCCAAGAAGCTCAATCATTACATTAATTAGGAAATTATTAATTGAAGGCAAAAAAGTTGTTTTTTTTTAATTATGCCAATGACAGTGTCATAAATCAACTTCCTGTTATGAGATCTATCATTTTGTTACTGATTGACAGTCAACATGATTGTATTCCAAGATGAGACTTTCAAGAAACTATAACTATAAATACTACATGTGTTTATACTTTATAGTATACTAAATGGCTTCTTAGATTTTCTTGTTACTTATTCTCATCCCACCACTAATATTATAAAAGTGAAAGTTTGTATATGGGTGTGTATGTTTGTTACTTCTTTACACCTCAATCGTTGTACAAATAACATTTAAATTTGGAATATGTGGGCTACTTTTTGTACCAAAATAAAGCATGGTTCCTGTTGGATAGTGTATTTGTTCTACCACAAGAGAAGCAGCGGTTAAAAACTAGTTTGTGATACGTGATATATTTTCTAGTTTTTAAAATCAAATTGCATTACTTACATTTACTTCAAAGTCTTGAACAGTAAGCTGCAGAGAAACCTGACCCCCGGCATTAATTACTATTGTGGGAGGGACAGGTTTCTCTGCAGCTGACTGTAACTATTTTTACTTCATAATGTACCATATGTATACATACAAATATAATTGTTATAGGTAAGCTTTTGGACTGTACAAGAAGTTTTGAATGGACAGTCACCTAAAGAGAGAGCAGAAACGCTGGCACATTTTATAAAAGTAGGGAAAAAGTTACATGACCTTAATAATTTGCATTCTTTGTTTGCTGTAATATCTGCATTGAATAGTGCTAGTATTTATAGGTAAGTTCTAAATACAAGTTTATTAATGTTTAAAAGAACATGTTCACCTAATGATGATATACAATGTTCAATTGCGCCATGGTTAAATTCTGTACCTGAGAAGCATAACTGCAAGTCCTTCCATACCAGAGAAACAAAACACTGTTAGTGCTATGTTTAATACATGAAGTTACAGTGTAATGCTTTTAAGGTACAGAATAAAAATATAAAAATGATTTATTTTGACCAACTGGCTATGATCCCAAATTGGTTACAAATTACAAATTTATATGTTAGTAACAGACTGATATTTCTTATTAAGTGTCCTCTATTATTTATAATATTCATAATGCGCCACTGTTTGAAATATCTTTTTACCTACGTTTGATAAACCTTATCATGTTTTGGACTGTTTGATTGTCTTAATGTCTAAATTTATTTTTCAAGTACTTCTGTTTAAAACAAATAAGTATGTACAACAAACAACTTGCGTTTTAAATAATACATATTTTTTTACTTAAATATATTTTATTTGTATCACAGATTATCAAAAACTTGGGCTTGTTTACCAAAAAAGGATAAACAACAATTTGATAAACTAGCGGAACTGTTTGGTGAAGAAGATAACTGGATAGCTTTGAGGGAATATTTGAAAAGCATATCCCTGCCCTGTATACCGTTTATGGGTGAGTCACAGTTGTCCGAGGGTTTCGTACCAAAAAGCAAACAGTCATCATATATGACAACTGGCTGTGAACTGGTTAAATGGTTAATACGAGCGTAAACTGAACCACATAGTAATTTGATTAGTTTATTTATTTATTTCATCTCTATTGCACAAATTAGAACGTGGAAAACTTTTACTGCATCTAAACTTCTTAACTCAAAAGAAAAAAAACATCCTTATTTCTTGTGCGTACGTCCGTTTGTCTGTCTGTCAAGACCTTTTATCTCGGGAAAGCGTGGATATCAAGTTAATATTAAAACCATATTCCTACTCAGGTCAGTCCCTTGAAGCTTTGAAAAAATCAAACTTCTAAGTTAGCATAAAAAAAAGATATGCCGTTTATGCCGGAAAAAACTTACATTTCGATATTCTCAAAGGAATCAAAATTTATAGGGGATTTTCCGTTGACCTAGAATGAAGAAATTTGGCAAGTGATACCGTCTTATACTACAAGTGTTTATAATAAAATCATATATTTTTTTAATAATTAAAAAAGTACGTAATCAGTCATCGAGGTCAAGCAACGGTATTTTGTACGTGGGCATTTTGTATAACTTAATGTCGCTTGAAATGCTCTTCATAATTATTTATTTAAGCCAACATTTTTTGGGCACATTATTACAACTAATAACTTTCTGGGACTGTGGCGGCGAGTAAGCGGCGGCAAAATTGGGAAATTAGCAACCCAAGGTAATTAAATAACATCACTACATAGTATAAAACAAAGTCGCTTCCTGCTGCCTGTCTGTCCCTATGTATGCGTAGATCTTTAAATTACGCAAACGGATTTTGATGCGTTTTTTTAGAATATAATCCATACATGCATAACTTATCAGTATTGCACCCGTGCGAAGCCGGGGCGGGTCGCTGGTTTTCTTATAAGCGAGAAGTCTCGTTGTTGCTCCAAGGGCGATACTGAAATAAGCAGAATTTTGATATTGATTGTGTAAGTTGTCGTCAATATTTTTCATTACCTAATAATTTTACATATTTTGTTACAGGTATATTCTTAACAGATTTAACATACATAAACATTGCTCACCCGGCTCGTTCGCCTCACCGGACTGCCAAAATGGCGGTGGTTTTAAAAACAATAGAAAAATATCAGCAATCGGAATATGATATTACACCTTTGCCTCATGTTGCTACCTATTTGAACAGCGTCCGATATATAGAGGAGCTTCAGAAATTTTTGGAAGACGACCAATACAAGTAAGTTAGGTTTAAGTTAAGTAATCAATTACGTATTAAATAAGCGGTTCTGAAATTTATAAGTACAGGGTCGGGCAGTTTAAATGTCCTTGTTTGAAATTTCTATAATATTTTAATAAAATGACAACCTTCCAACGACAAATTACGTTACTATCTCTGATCGCTTTCATGGTATTAAATAACTTTAGCGGTAAACACGACGTCCTAAGATAATAAGATGTCTCGACGTAATAAGATGTCTTGACTGACTGAATGAAAAATTAAGACTTAATCTGCTCAACCCTGTATATTATATAATATATTGATTACATTAGAAGTGAACAAATTACCGAATATTTTTATTCTAAGTATAGGTATTTTCGATTATGTGCTTCCACAGTTCCACTAAAGCCTTAAATAGTAGTGGATATAGAGGTTGAATTATCAGTTTTTTTACAAGCTTTTATTTAGCTTGCATGGTATGTTTAAAGTATGTATGTTCGGGTGAAATCTTGCAACTCAATTTTGAAGCAGATATCGTCAACCGATTGAGCTGAAATTTTGCATAATTACTTAACTTTGATGACAATACAATAATATGGTACCATGGGGCTGATCTGATGATGGAGCCGGAAGGTGGCTATAGGAACTCTATAATAGAAAAAGCAATCCTACCGAGCTTGGGCTCTTTAGAATTGTCTCAGTGAGCATTTGATGGATATTCAAAGAAAAGTACAGTCGGCTATAAAAGCTTGCCACTAAAATGTCATTTTTGACAGAAACTTATTTAGTATATCATTTCAATAGTACTCATGGTGATGGTGAGTAGAAACAACGAGAGATTCAAACGCAAAAAAACACGTGATTCAACAGAGCATCAGGTAGGCTGACGATACTCGTAGTATTAGGAGTCACTGAATACAACGCGACTACGAGCGCGAGAAGGGCCGGCCTGGAGATTCCTGGGAGTCTTTGTTGATCTTTCGATTGAGATGAAAGTATGGCGACTCCCACTGTTTTTTTGTATACTAGGACGATTAGTGACAGTTCTGCGAAATAAATCAGACTTATTAATCTAACGTCGAAATATCGATTGGTCGTTTTAGCAAGTACAGTAGCGATCAAAAGTATTTTGACAACGGCAAAAGCTTTATATTATATATTAATTTTTCCAACCTGATTCTTGATAAAGTATTTCATGGCTTAAAAGCTTCTCGAAACAAGTAAAAAGTTTAGTTTCATCGAATTAAAATATAAACATAGCCACAAAAAATATTTATATACCGGATCAAAAATATTTTGACAATGTCTCTTTTAAAATTTGATTGAGAAATGGGGCTGCAGAATTTAAATACTTTGTAAGAACTACAACTGGAGGCTTTTCTTAACATGTCAAAACATAAATAATATTCGGAAGATTTTAAGTAACCCGTTGGTAAGTCGCAAGCTGAGATTCCACGAAGTTTTGGTTTATCACGGCAATTGATTAGTGTCTGGAATAAGTAGTTCAAGGATCAAAACAGCGTCACAAATAAGCCTGAAAGCAGTCGTCCTCGAAAAACGACTTGTACAACTGATCGTGTATTAAAAAAGTGAAACGCAGAAACCCCACGAAATAATGCAGTAACAATTAAAGATGAACTAACAGAAAACTATAACACAAATGTTCATATTTTCACTATTAAACGACGCCTAATAAAGCAAGAATCACATGGTCGACGTCCATAAAAAAAAAAAAACAATGTTCAGCAAAGAATAAGGCATCCCGATTAGCATTTGCGATTCGTCACAAGTCACGAACAAGTGCCGATTGGTCAAAAAAATTATGGAGTGACGAGAGCAAGTTAAATTTAATCTTGCCGGGTGGTTTCAAGTATGCGCGTCGTCCTCATAATAAAAGACACGATGTGGGATACCTGGTACCCACACTCAAGCATGGTGGCGGCAACGTAATGGTCCGGGGATGTTTTTCACAACATGGCGTCGGGCCTCTCGTATGAATTGACGGGATAATGGGATCGATACCCTATGAAAATAAATAAAGAAAAATATGCCACCTCGCTAGGTTTTTCAGCACCATAATGACCTCAGACACAATTCTAAAAATGTACAGGCTTTCTTAAAGCGTAAAAAAGTCAAGGTTTTTGAGGGGCCTAGTCAAAATGCTGACCTTAATTTCGACGATTCAACTCTTCTCATTGATGCTCAATAGGTTGAGCATCAATGAGAAGAGTTGAATCGTCGAGTGAGGTGTAGAAATTACTCCAACAAAGAGGCGTTTTTTTCAAGCACCAGTCAGAAAGGACGAAAGTACCTTACGAACGTATAAAAGAAGTTACTGGACTATATGCCGGCTCCTTGTACAGCTGTTGGGAAGGGCAGAGGATATGCAACTAAATATTAATGAAACTAAATATTATTTAACCCTGTTGCAAGTTCAGCAAAATCATTTTATGTAAGTGTCAAAATACTTTTGACCTACCTGAAGCGTTTATTACCAGTTTTTATTCTAAGTTCGTTGTTTAGTTTTAGTTATCTAAGTGGAAACTTAACAAGTAAAGGGCCATAAGATGTTATCGTAACGTAATCATGAAATATATACTCAATTCATCAACATCTTGAAAAAAAAATGGTGTGCCCAAATACTTTTGATCGCTACTGTAGGCTGCAAGTAATATATATTTTTTGTAAATAGTGTGTCCTTTTTTTAGGTTGTCTATAAAGCTTGAGCCTCCATCGCCAGTCGGTAGTTGCGCCGGGTCGAAAGAATCCGTAAAGGAGGCGGCCGTGCCGGGCGCGCCGGCCCCATACTCGTTGTCGCCCTCACATCGCCTCGGCTCTGGCTCACTGCGACTTCATGCCAACTATCACCACTCGAAATTTATTCCAACGCACAGAAAATGCAGATCACTGGGATCCAAGTACGTATTACTTCATGATCTTAATTTTTACACATCCATAAAAATTGCTACTTTTGATAGTCACATTAATTTAACTACCTAATAAACAGTTGTGTTGTGCGACTTTTTGTTGAACATGACTAACTATTTTTGTTATTTAAAATATCACGAGTTTTGATATTTTTAAACCAAAAATTATCAAAGTCACACACATTTCATATTGTTATTATTTGATTAGTTTTTCAACCACATCTATTAGTACTTTTTACACTTGTCTCCCATTTCAATGTGTTAGTTAATATTTTATTTTAAACAAATACGGAATTGGTTACATTTAAAAGTGATTGGCTTCGGATTCTTGTACTTACATTTAGACATAATCATGTTTTCATTGATGTTTTCTTTTGTGATGATGAGTGTCTACAGTGTTTTTTTCCTCTTATAACCGATACCTAGGTTTCGTAGCACGAGCTTACCAAGAAATTTTCACAAGGTCAATTTTGGTGTGGGGTGAGTCCCTTTTTTGTTGATTGAAGCAAGACGGCTTGCATTGTGCTGTACTTGAACGTAGACGATGGCATATCGTATGCAAAACGGTATTACTAGCATGCTTAATGTTCGTCGGTTAATATTTATATAATTTACACAATAAGAAGGCATTTTGGTATTTTTTCTGAGAGATGCATTACAGACCAAGTAACACGATACGGAAATTTCTTGCGTGGACGCTTCATACTTGATACTTCCTGTTCATAGGATCTAACTCCTTCAGTGTTGCACGGTTCTCCCTAATTTCACTATAAATATGTAAAGCTCTGGATCGTTATGTATGGTTTGTTGTTGATAGGTGTGATCATACGATAAGAAGTCACGTACTACCTACCTGATCATATTTCGAGTTCAGATATCCGATAGCAAGCTGAACATTTAATTAACAACGCTGACATTAACAATGCAAGCATGGTTTGGTATGAGTAACGAACTCTGAGTATTATAGTTGCCGGCAAACTTTTAGAACAAAAATGGCGGATCTGCGCATGCACATTTGTACGTAAATCGGCTACTGTGCAGTCAAGGTTATGCTCGAGAAATTTGCCGGCTACTGTATTAAACATAATACGTAATCGGTCCCTTAGTTCTGTCACAAATAAAATAACGATAATAACAAAAGTACCAATCAGTTTTTAATAAATTATACCTATACCAATTTAAAGTAAATAAAAAAAAAACAAAATTATTCATAATAACCTCCCTTGTTTTTAATACAGGCCCTTAATCGGCGCGGCCAGTCGTCTATCGCAGCACGCACCATTTTCATGTCTATTTCAGCGACTGCTTTTCTTAAAGATGACTTCGGGGGGTGACATCTATTATTATTGGATGGCATATTTTTTTTGTGCGAATCTAGTTACGCATGACAAGTTTCGCATAATTTATCTACGCCGAATCTTAAACTTGCCTAAACTTTGTTTCGCATAATTTTTTTTTTGGTCGAATTATAGTAGCATAATATTAAGATTGCCGAATTTCAATACGCGTAACTTGGTTGTGCATATTTATAATTTAGCAGAATTTGGATACGCCGAAATTATTTTTATACCATTGCCTATTTTACCTTAAGGCAGGTCCGACTTGGCTTAGGCTAGGTACGACGACGAGCGAAGTGAGGAGGAGTGTTAGGTTGAAATTTCGACCCTAACGAGCGAGCGTAGCGAACGAGCCGCGCGGGTCTATAACGAGTGGTTGAATAATCATAATCATAAGATTACCCATTTCACCTTAGGCCAGCGATGCGCCAAAAGAAGAAGTTTGGTTTATGCGAAAGTAAGTTTCTGCGTAACTATTTTATGCGTAAGCAATTTTCTGCCTAAATAGTATTCGGACGTCGCAAATTATGCGTAAGAAGCATTCGGCTTAGATAGAATATGCGTAGTAAAAATCTGCGAAATCTGCTTATGCGACATTAGTTTATGCCAATATAGAATTCGGCTTATACTGCTTATGCAAAATGGAATTATGACTTAAAAAATATGCGTAAGATAGCCGACCCGACTTCGGGCTCTTCAAAATTTTATGGAGTTTAGCTCAGACCTTCCCCTCTAAGACCTGCTAAATTTTATAGTCCAAAGGATTAAGGTCCACACTGGAGGAAGGCCAATTTTCAGGGTACGGTCAAACCAGGCTTGAGTGGTCTTGGCTTTGTGTGCTGGCGCAGAATCCTGCTGGAACACAAAATTATGTCCTGAAAATAGCGTGTCGAGCAGATCTTTAACAAGCTTATCCAAAACCGTCTCGAATGTGTACTTTCGCACTGATTTTGATACATCCAACCAGACCATCACTGATGATGGATGATGCCCACGTTGCACCCGCGGAGCTCTTAGCGTACACTCTATTATTCTGTTTATTGTACTTCTCTTCAATATCGAAAATCTTTTCGTCTGTAAAGAGGATGTCTTTAACAACTTCCGGGATTTTTTAAGCTTATTGTTTTAAGACGGGCATCAAGTAAGTGCCCACTCTTTTTTTGTATGCTCGTAGATTAAGATCTTCTCTTAAAACCTTTTTGACGGTTTTTCTACTGACTCCCATCTGCAAAGCCATTAACTTCTGTTTTCGGACAGGATATCTTTCTATGCGCGCCTTGATCGCCAGCAGTGCTGGTGTTCGTACGGAGCGAGACCAGCCAAGTATTTTCTTGTCCTCAACACTGGAGACTTTATTGTACCTATCAATAGTACGGTACACAAACCTAAGCGTTATATGGCTGAGGCTCACAAAAAATGTACTTCGTCTCTGTTTTTCACGCGCCAAATTTAAAGAGAAGTTTTGTATTTTGGTAGTCCTTTAATAAATAATCTTCTTTATTTTCCGTTTTGGCATTATCCACTTGTTATATTAGTTCTATTACCTTGTGAATACTTTTAAATTTAAGCAAAAACAATCTGGTACTAAAAAGTGGTGACTTGAAAATAAATTGTGTCCATGCCTAGTAGATTTTCTTTTTATTCATTACTTCATCGTGTTTGTAATGTATGGTGATTTCTTAATGTTATGCCAAATGTAATTGAATAAAACTACTATCCTAATAATTAACGGTAATAAAACCAGAGAAAAAAAAAAACGATTGATGAGCAATTTTGCAAGGTAAGTAATAATATATTAGTTGTTTCGTATAAAGATAGTTAAAAGATACATTAAATCTTATACCTTTAAACGAGCAATTCTTGTATAATATTTATATGTACCTTTATAAATTTATTTCTGTTATTCTCGGAAACGGCTCTAACGATTTCGCTGAAATTTGGTATATGGGGGTTTTTGGGGGTAAACAATCGATCTAGTCTAGATTTAGTCTTATGTTTGGAAAAACGCGTGTTTTTGAGTTTTCATACGTTTTTCTTACCAAGCAGAATATGGTCGCCAATTTCGTCCTGCCGGCCACTGTCCGTCTGGTCCAGCAGGTTAAGAAGCGGAGGGCAAGAAACGAGTGTCACGGGTTCAAATCCCGCTCGGTGACTTATTAATTTTTTTATATGTTCAACTTATAAATTTAATTTAATTTTTAAATTTTTATTGTTTTTAGACAAGTTAAAAAATGGTTGCCTGTAAAGTCGGTTTTACGGGCGAAGGAAGATTTTACGTGACAACGTCTTTTTCTCGGTAGAATATTTATTTGTATCATATCCATTCACGATTTCCCTAACAACATTTTAAGTGTTACTTTCTGAACGCACCCATCACATGTGTCATTAATGTCATTATAGTGTCATTATTTTACATGTTTTAAATCTAAATATGCGATAATCAGACTATTATGCATGTATGTTGTCGATTCCAAACCCTTATTTAGTCTAGATCTACATGTAATTATTCTAAAAATACCGAACCGACGGAACAAACATCATATGTTTGACAGGTAAGTACGAACAGTTTGTATTTGTATGGGAATATAAAATTATCCTTTTTATTATTTTCCACTCATTTATTCAATATTTTCTCACCGTTTAAACCTTCCCTTGACTTCCACGAATATTTCAATACTAAAATTAGCCAAATCGGTTCAGCCGTTCTCGAGTTTTAGCGGGACAACCGGCCCTCGTAACAGACGTGAGCGGGCGTTACACTTTTTCATGAGTGACTCCGAGCGCAACCTAATTTAAGACGTTGTCACTACCTTGTGACGCCATCTCTCGAATAATGCCATAAAAACTAACTATGTGTAGATTATCACCTAAACACCACCATATTACAATAAATAGTAATAACCGAGCGAAGCTCGGTCGCCCAGGTACTATTCTTAAATGATGCAGTTTATCACTGACTTGCAAAGCAACATGAATTTTATGTTATTTTATTCACGAGTGTTTGTTCACGTGTGTTGCGTTTAACAATACTTCCAGTGCGTTACACAATTCCAGTGTGTTATCGTGTGTTACAACTGTTACAAGTTCCTGTGTGTTATGGTACATTTTTTGTGAGCCTCACCCATATTTAAATATTTGAGCAACTTAAATGGTACTGGCGAGTGCCCACAGCCGTGCAATGCTAAAACAGCTACTTATTCAGTTTTCTTTCAATGTCCACTCCATCGTGAGAAATTGCATCGAATGCCTGTTTTTTGTTTTAAAATAATTGTGAAACATTCAAAAATGGAATTCAATATAATGTTCTTAAAGAAAAAAGGGCGGGAAACTTCGTAAGAGGCGGACGCGGTTTTCTGAATTCTTTTTAAAATTAATTGAAAGGATTGGTTTTTAAGTATTCTTGTATATATTTTTCATATTTACTTTATTATTTGTAGTTAACAGTGTATATATAATAGGTAAGTGTCTTAAAATTTAAACTTATATCATCTTTATGGGGGATCGCCCCCGTGACCCTGGGGGAACAGTTCCTCCAGGGCCACAAAATAATGAAACCCCCCCATCAGGAATAGATATATTAGTTACCGCTTTAGAGTCATCTATGGACACAGATGCATCGACTCATAATGTAGTAGAACCGAAGTTAAAACGAAAATTGCTCCCCCGCGTTTGTTCTCACTGCAACAAAAGAAAGAGGAAACAGGGTCAGGAAGGCAGACAGACTGATTGTAAATGCGAAACAAATACCACTATGAAAGCACAGCCCATTACTCAAGCACAGGCAGGCTTGGGTGCGACCCCTGTTAATAGTAGTCAACATCAACACAGTAATACCGCTAATATGGATGCGCCTCGTGTGCCTGTTGGTCGCTCCTGCTATCAACAGTCGGACTTAGCGCCCTATGTAGTTCATGTCCAAAAGGAAACTGACAGCAACGACACTACTCTACACCCTGTTACTTTTGGTCGCTTTTTGAAATTTAACAACATAAAAGGAATTGTAAATGGTAGTCTAAAGCGAGTAGGTAGAAACCGGATCAGCCTAGCATTCTCGTCACATGATGAAGCCAACTGGTTTCTAGGCCATGATAACTTAAAAAAAGAAAAATATAAAGCCTTCATCCCGACATTTAATGTTACCCGTATGGGAGTAGTCAAGGGAGTCCCAAATGAGTGGACCGAGGAAGATGTTCAAAATAGCATAAATGTTCCCATCGGCTGCGGACCTATTCTTAAAGTAAGACGCCTTAAAAGGAAAGTTTTTATGAATGAGACAACCCAATATGTAAACACTGGTACAGTTATAATAACTTTTGATGGTCAAGTTCTTCCATCCCGTGTTTATATGTACTATACAGCTTTACCAGTGGAGCTGTATATATATCCTACCATCCAGTGTTACAACTGCTGCAGGTTTGGGCATGTAAAGAGTCAGTGTAGATCGGTACCAAAATGTTATAAGTGTGGCCAAGGCCACTCTGGTGACTCGTGTGATGTTGAGGAGGAAGGCTATTTTTGTTGTTTATGTAAAGGAGCTCATCAGGCTACCAGTAAGAAATGCCTCGAATACAGTAGACAAAAGGACATCAAAGAAACTATGAGTAAAAGCTGCATATCTTACATGGAGGCAACTAAATTGCACCCACCTGTCTCGAAAATATCATATGCTGAGGCATTGATTTCACAGTCACCATCCTTCTCGGCTCACAGTATGGGACCGCAAAACAATATACCATCATCAACACCAAATATGGGTTCACACAAAAAGACTATCTTTTTAAAACCAAGGACTCCTCCCAAATCAGCTAAGGGATATGACTACATTTCCCATGCAGATATTGTTAGAACACCAACATTACCTAAAGAAAAACCAATTTTTAACAATGATAATAATAAGGACTTAAATATAACAGATATCATTAGTTTACTTATTCAATTGTTATCACAATCAAATACAATTTCACCGTCCAACGTTGCAGCAGTTATTAACGCTTTACTTAAAATTTCAAACAACAATGGATCACAAAGCCAGAGCAATTCAGTGGAATTGTCTTAGTGCCACCATTAGGAAACCAGCTTTAATACATCTTATTAACAAACATAAACCTTTTCTTGTCTGTCTCCAAGAGACATGGCTAAAAAAGGAATTGTTATTTAAAATTCCCGGATATGTCTGTCTTAGAGAAGACAGAGTTGATGGGTATGGTGGAGTAGCCATACTCATAAAAAATTCACTTACTTACTCGACTATTACTCTTCCTGCACACAGCAATAACTTATCTGTAGTTGCTGTTAATATAAACAATATATGTTACATATCACTCTATTTGCCAAAGCCCAATGAAGATCTTTTTAATGAAATTCATCAACTTTTAAAGTTTTTACCAAAGCCATTTGTATGTTTAGGTGATTTTAATTCTCACCATCAAGTGTGGGGCTGTGAGAACACAAACTATCATGGGGAACAACTGTTGAAGATAATTAACTCCAATAATTTGTGCATTTTAAATACTGGATCACCAACACGACTTGCTCGCACCCCTAGTGCGATAGATCTTGCCATTTGTACCCCTGATCTTGCTCCTTCGCTTACCTGGACACGTGCAGACTCCACACATGGTAGTGACCATTTCCCTCTATTTATCAGTTTCCCATTTCCAAAGCCCCAGGACTGTGTAAGACAACCACGCATAAAACACAAACTCACAGAAGATAAGTGGAGTCTATACAAACAAATAGTTGAAAAAAAAGTTAATAATTTACCAGATACAACTAAAATTAATGTAACGGATTGCTCTCAACTGCTAGCTACTGCAATGATTGAAGCTGCAAATGAAACCTTTCCCTTAAAAAGTTGTGGTCCCAATAACATTCCATCCCCTCCATGGTGGGATTCTGAATGCACTGCTGCAGTTAAACAGAGAAAGGAAGCTGAAAAACAATACTGTAACAACATGACCGAGGATAATTTTAACCATTATTTATTTATTGCTAATTCCACTAAGGACCTCCTTAAGAACAAAAAACTAGAAGGTTGGCACAGATTTTGTAAATCTCTAAATCCTAATGTTCCACCGTCAATTGTATGGCAAAACATCAGAAGGTTCAGATCAGCATTTAAAGATTCTACTCAAGACAAAATCTCCCCAGACTTAGCAGAGAAAGTTATGGATCGGTTAGCTCCTCCTTTTGTCTCTGAACAAATAAGCATTGAAACTCAAGTGTTCAGTGCTCCACCCATTAGTAGTCACAATAGTCACAATAGTAATATAAACCTGAATGCCCCCTTTACATTTGACGAGTTGAAAGGTATTCTTTCGTCTGTTAAAGATTCTGCTCCCGGAGAAGACGGGATCACTTATTCTTTCCTTTCAAATCTAGATGACAATAGCCTCAACTACTACCTTTCTCTGATTAACAGCATTATGATTACAGGTACCGTCCCTCAATCCTGGAGAACTCAAACATTAATCCTTATACAAAAGCCCAATAAACCAAGTTCCGACCCAGCATCATATAGGCCTATAGCATTATCATCCGTCTTAGCCAAAACTGCAGAACATCTTGTTAAGATTCGACTGGAATGGTTTTTGGAGTCTAACAAGTTATTATCAGATAGTCAGTTTGGATTTAGAAAAGGCAAATGTACTTTTGACAGCTTGAGTATTTTTACCACAGATATACGTTTAAGTTTTTCCAATAATGACTCGTTGATAGCTGCCTTTTTAGACATAAATGCTGCTTACGATAACGTAAACATATCAGTCCTAAAACATAAATTATTGAAATTAAATATTCCAACCCGTCTCACTAATTTTATAGTAAATATGTTGGGTCAACGATTTATTAAGTATTCTGTGGATCAAAACCAAGTTATCACTAGAACCGTATGGAAAGGGTTACCACAAGGCTCAGTCTTAAGTCCGATACTATATAATATATATACATACGACTTGGAAGTTTCTGTGAAAAGACATGCTAATATACTTCAATACGCGGACGATCTACTACTCTACGTCTCTGGCCCATCAATTAATGATATTAGTCGATTGTTATCACTTGCGTTAACGGATTTAAAGTTTTGGTTGGATAACAATAGCCTAGATTTATCACCATCAAAAAGCTCTGTTGTACTATTTTCGAGAAGAAGAATATTGCCACCTATTCATATTATATATAATAACATACCTCTCCCAATCAAAGATCAAACAAAATTTTTAGGGCTTATATTAGACTCTAAACTTACCGGTGTACCTCACCTTGAATATGTACGTTTAAGGTGCGAACGTAATCTAAATATATTGAGATGTCTCTCGGGTGTCTGGTGGGGCGCCCATCCCTTTACAATGAGACTCCTTTATAATGCTTTGATAAGGAGCGTCATAGACTATGGTACTTTCTTATTGCACCCGGCTAATGTAAGTGCGTATAAAAAGTTAGACGCTATCCAGGCTAGTGGCTTGAGGCTTATTACTGGCGCGATGAAAACTAGCCCAATAAACTGTTTGCAATTAGAATGTTGTGATCCCCCATTAAAGTTAAGAAGACAGTTTCTTTGTGACAAATTCTTTTTCCGTATGCTTCAATTAAATTCACATCAATTGCTACCCAAACTTAAAGACCTTTCAAATAAAATTGACAACTTCAGTTACTGGGCTCATAGGGAACCACCATGTTTGGTTAATAGTTATAAAAGATATCTAAACCTTGAAGCCCCTACCAGTCGTAGTCCTGTTCTTCCCCTTTATCAATGCAACTACGGAAGCCTCGTATTAAAACCAGACATAAAATTGGATATAGGAATATCGAAAGATGACCCTAATGCAAACGTGGCATTCCGTAATTTCATTGATGATGAATGGTCAGATTGGCACTGTATTTTTACGGATGCTTCAAAGCATGCAGACAGAAGTTGCGTCGGCGTAGGGGTATACCATTCGCAATTCCAAATTGTACAAAAAATTAAATTACCACCGGAAACATCTGTCTTTACCGGTGAATGTTTTGGTCTATTAAAGGCTTTGGAATATGTCCTACTCCTAAAGCTGCCAAAAGTAATGATCTTTACTGACTCACGTAGTTCCTTAGAAGCTATCGCTAGGTTTTCGTTTAAGTCTCACAAACAGGTTCCGACTGTTTTTCAGATTAAGGAACTCTTATTACAATGTTCTCAAAAGAGTAGTGGCGTGGTATTGGTTTGGGTCCCATCACATAAAGGTATTTTAGGAAATGAAAAAGCTGACCAACTGGCAAATGAGGCCATACATAGCGGAGATGTCTTTCCATATACAAATTATTGTCATGATCTGGTTAACTTAGCAAAATTAGAATTGTATGAAAAATGGAATGATCTATGGACTTACACAACTAAAGGAAAACATTACCGATCTATACAGGCGTCGATCCCAAGCAAGCCTTGGTTTAGTAAATTAACATTCCCAAAAGCAATTACTTCTATACTGTGCAGAATGCGCCTGGGACATGTTAGTACCCCGGCTCATTTGCACAAACTGAATATCGTCCCTAGCCCTCTATGCCCCTGTGGCGAATACGGAGACCTAAACCATGTTGTTTTCTCATGCTCGCTGTACGATCGGTCTAACTTCCTACTACAACTCCAAAGTATTAATATTCCTTTTCCAACATCCATAACCTGCTTATTGTATTTAAAATCATATGACGTATATAAAATAATATCATTATATTTAGAAAAAAATGATATCAAAATTTAGAAAATTATATATTTGTATTAAATATAACATGTATGACTGTAATCCCGAATCCCAATCCTTTCTTTTCCAAATTTCCGTTCCTTTGTTTATTATAATTTGATAAGTTTCCCTATCTTTCTACTTCAACACTTGACATTGGCTAATCACTGTAAAGCCAGAAAAAAAAAAAAAAAAAAAAAATGTTCTTAAAATCGAGTTCTAAATTTAAAAATAATGTGCCATTGACAGAATTTTGGGACCGACTACGTAATATTAGGTACATAAACAGTATAATGTTTGGGAAGTACTTGTAAGGGATCGCGTGACGAATAAGCGATATACGTCTAACGAAATGATACAGATACAGATCTGGCCAGCCCTGTTGCCGCTGTCACGACTTATATCTTGATATGTTCCTGGTACAAATAGGAGACAATTTAAATAAATATGCAAATCATTCAATGCATCTCAATCATTAAAACAATTGGGCGCCACCTGGTGTAGCTACGCGCTGACCTGCACGCGCTGGACGCGGGTTTGACGATTAAAAGAACATAATGTTTGCAAACATATTAGTAGGATAACTTATACGCACGGAATTAAGCGCACTAATACCTTACATTTGCGATTCATTATCATTTATTAGTTAATACAACCATTATGGTTACATTTCCTCGCAATGTTCGAGATCAATATTATGATTATAGTACTAATCACGAAGAGAACTGAGATTTACATTTACATGCCTTGTATGCGAGTAGTAGTATTAACGAAATGCCTTTTTATGTCTAATAGTTTGTAAAAACAAATTTTGAAGTAAAAGTGGTATTAATACTTCTAGTTAAAGTATGTAGGTATGTCAGAGGACTTTTATAAGGTTATTATTTTACGTTGCGCTTTTTAAGAATATCCAATTGTTCGATTCGAATATATGTTATAATACAATTAAGCATTATGCATGTGTTTTCATTTTTCTCACATTCACTGTTCATGAATTTCGTTTGCCGTGTGGTGTCGATTTCTAAGCTGAAAACGTTAGTAATAGGTTGCTATGATGTTGGTGTAGCACTGTTAGTCATATTAAGGTACAAAGTAACGTATTACACGTTATGAGCCTTAGAATAAGCTTAAGTATCTATATGTAAGGCATGACATTAGAATAGATAGCAGAATTGTTAGTTAGGCCAGAAATTGTGAGTTTAGTTTGTTTACAAACCGCGAGCTGTGTTTTCATGTAAATCTTACATCAGAGGAGACTGAGAAAGAGTGTAAGTATTACTATTATATCGACTTACAGTGAGATTTATACTTTTTTCGGCGACATGTTGGCGGTTTCAGTTATTTTTAATTATTACCGTTATAATGGTCTTAGAACACGTACATTATATACCACTAAGATTACTACAACATTACTAGTGAACATAATGATACTCCATAGAAGTAGGTAAATAGATAACTTACTAGTCATTATTCAGTATTCCTGAACAACTGACTGATTGATTCATTATCGGCCGGTCTATATATTGGACGAAGAATGCAGACATGATGTATCAAGTTTTTGTAAATTATTCAGACCAGCAATAAAGACGGATTTCTAGACATATACAATGCAATACAACAATACTTTATTGCAATACATGAAAATTATTACATGAGGAATGTTAAATTAAACAATGGAAGACAATAGGCGGTCTTATCGCTAAAGAGGGATCACTTCCAGACAACCTTTGGTTAGCGGAGAAAACAAAATGAAACAGAAAATAGTAGGTGAGATAAGAACTTAAGTAAATTGACAAGTAATAAATAAATGTCATACAAAATATTAAAGACAGATAGGTCATACACATACACAGGGACATATCTTAGGAACTGAAGTTTCGAGCTGTGGTTATTCATTATTTACACTAATCTTTTCTAAATTATTCACCGCCGCAGCTCAGAAAATAGGATAAAATAAACTACAAGGCGCTAACAATATAGCTCAGTTACCTATTGAATGAATGCCCGCATTTTACAAAATGAAATCATTGAGTTATAATGTTAACGTAGGTGGCATAAACAGGGTGTTGCGGACGGATGGGCGTAGTTGTGCGATGACGCAATCGTGATGTCATTTTAGGATAGCAGGCCATCAAGAGCACTCTTATATGCCCGCTATTTGTATCAACGATGCTACATATATCACTATATCAGGATCGAATATTTTATTGACACCGATATTTATGAAAACGATTTCGACCAGGTGGTCGATTTAAAATTAAAATCAGCGTTCAGAACAACTTTATGTCTGTTCTCTAATAGTACAGTCGAGTGCTTCAAAAATACATAGTTTACATTTCTATGTACATTTGTTTTTGAAGCCATGGGTTGCTTTGATGGATAAATCTGTTTAGATGTAGGTATATGTGCCAGAAGTGCCTTCTGGCACATATACATCTGAACAGAATGATCAATCAAAAATATACACGCCTTTGACCAGTTATATTCATCTGAGCATTATTAACCTATTGACCGCCAAGCGGTCTAGCAATTTACCGTGCCACTGACGCCAGAGTAAAAAAAAAAGATGTGCCCCAAAATCAACAGGGATTGAAAAATACTTGTAGCGGTTAGAATTACAAAGTTTTTGATCATTGAAATTTGGACGGCTGTGGCCGACGTGGCGTCAGGGGCACGATTTTTTGTTGACGGCCACAGCCGACTGTGGCGCTCAAAAGGTTAATAGAAGTAACTGAAAATCAATAAATGTCTGATCACATTTTTGCTTTAATTTTTTTTAACGAATACGTAGGTAAATTACTGTACAAGGGTTATTTCTCAAGTGTTTTTAAACGGATAGCGACAATGTGTCACTGTCGTTTCCCAAGTTTATGTAAAAAAGTTCATAAATATCTGGAAAACGATATTATAAATATTGTATTTGTATAGTGGTGTGCGTCGACAGCCAAATCAATGGCGGCGGCGTCCGGGTTGAAAGAACTGATTGCGCTGGACACTGGTAAGCCGGGTTGAAAGAAAAATAACTGTTTGCGCTGGATTCTGTAATTCGGATTGAAAGAAAAATAACTGTTTGCGCTGGACTCCGTAATACGGGTTGAAAGAAAAATAACTGTTTGCGCTGGACTCTGTAATCCGGGTTGAAAGAAAAATAACTGTTCGCGCTGGACTCGGTAATCCGCGTTGAAAGAAAAATAACTGTTTGCGCTGGACTCTGTAATCGGGGTTAAAAGAAAAAAAACTGTTTGCGCTGGACTCTGTAATCCGGATTGAAAGAAAAATAACTGTATGCGCTGTACTCTATCCGGGTTGAAAGAAAAATAACTGTTTGCGCTGGACTCTGTAATCCGGGTTTAAAAAAAATAACTGTTTGCGCTGGACTCTGTAATCCGGTTTGAAAGAAAAACTGGTTGCGATAGCCACTGTAACCTGGGTGGAAAGAAGAAGAACTGCTTGCGCTGGAGACCTTAATTGACTCTTGTTGCAAGTCAAATATAGATTCAGAGGATTCTTCACTAATAATTAAGTATGTCAGCAAGTCTCCTACCTCAAGTCAGCACAGGGCTCTCGTGGAGTGTTCTCAGAGCTAAGTATACCCCCAAACAAACCGTAGAAAGTCCATGAACTTCGGAATACTTTCCAGTTACTCATACCTTTTTACGATGTTGGCTGGATTATAGAGTAACAGGCTGGTAATTATTTATCTCTATAATCCAGAACCTTTAGTTAATTGACCAGGTACACAAAATAGTATATAATGTTGGTTGTCTGATGATGAGTGATGATGACCTGCTTACATGCTGGGTCATTCTGAACACGGAAGCTGATCTGAGTTTAGCCATCATCATCAGTCGTTCACTCTTGGCAGAGTGGTCGTGGTTACGGCAATAGTGTCCACATTTGGGTTCTCGTCCTCATCCTTCCTCTGGCAGACAGCAGCTCTAGCGATGCATCTCCATTTCACCCGGTTGTCTGCGGAGCGAGTGCACTCCACCAAGGAGCTCCGTGTGGTCTTTTTAATAAGGTCGGTCCAGCGAGTCGGTGATCGGCCTCGTCCTCTCTTGCCTTCTATCTGGCCCTGGACTACCAATCTTTCCATGGAGTTTTTCGGGATATGTGGCCAAAGAACTTCAACACTCGGAGCTGCATAATCGACGAAAGTCTATCCTGGATCTGCAACTTGAGGATAGAATTGTTGGTGCGAAATGGGATCTTCAGAAGGCGTCTCCAGCACCACATCTCCATCGCCTCGATCTTTCGCCTATCTTGTAGTCTTAAAGTCCAGGTTTCAGCGCCATAAAGAAAGATTGGAAAGGCAAGGCACTTCATTCTATCTTTCCAAATCTTTCTCAACCGCTCCACTGCCGATCTTGTTATGGCGCACCTCCGCTTAAGTTCGACTTCGCATCCTCCAGCGTTTGAGATAGTAGAACCGAGGTAGATATAGTTTTGTACAACTTCGCAGTTGGCTATGTTTTGTACATCCATGCTGATTTGTTCAGCTCGATCCACTATCATCATTTTCGTCTTATCTCTATTGAGGGAAAGTCCAAATTGAACGCTGGTTGTCTCTAGATGTCTCAGGAGTTCTTCAATATCTTCTTTTGACTGTGCAAGAAAAGTAGTATCATCAGCGTATCGTAGATTATTAATCACGCACCCACCAATTGACACACCCTTGTACCATCCCTCCAGAACAATCCGCATGATATATTCAGTGTAAGTGTTAAAAAGCAAGGGAGAAAGTATGCAACCCTGCCTTACACCGGATTCTGTCTTAAAGGTTTCTGACAGGACTTCATCTACACGTACCCTTGCTGTGCCCTTCGCATAAATTTGACTCATTAGATGGACCAGGTGATATGGTACTCCCATTTCCAAAAGTACTTCCCAGAGTCGCTCCCATCACAGTAAGTGTCAAATGCCTTGCTGAAGTCCACAAAGCAAATGAAGAGTGGGGTATTAAATTCTCTAGCTTTTTCGATTAAGTATGAAAATTTGCTCACGTGTGCCTCTTCCTTTGACGAACCCGGCTTGTTCAGGTGCTATTTGTGGTGATATGTAAGCCCGTAGTCTGGTGTTTATGATGTGGAGTAGCACTTTACTTGCATGGCTTATGAGTGAAATCAGTCTGTAGTTATTGCATTTTTTTGTGGATCCTTTTTTGTGCAACGGGATGAAGAGAGATTCCGACCAGTCGTCTGGCCACATCCCCGTCTCCCATACTTTGCAACAGATAGTGTGAAGGAAATCAACTCCAATTTCATCCATGGCCTTGAACACCTCTATGGGTATTTCATCCAGTCCTATAGCCTTGTTCCGCTTGAGATGACAAATAGCTGCACGTACTTCGTCGCGTAAGATTAGGTTCTTGGTCTAGCATATGGTATGCAGGTAAGTCACTCGTGTAGCAATATTCCATCCACACCTTCACTGAGTTTAGTACTTACATTTTAAATTGACAAATCAAACAAATTCCATTAATCTAGTTATTCTGTACAGCAGAGTTTCCCAAATATTCAGTGCGCGGCGCATAGGGCGCATTTAAAGGTTTAGTATTTTTATCAGCGGTCTTCTGTGCTCATAACAGCGCACAATTATGGAACCAAGATACGAGCTCAAATGAAAAAGAATTCTTCTAGTCACTTCATAGCGACAAACATCAAATCTTCGATAACCAAATCTTTAATTACAAGATATTTTTTTTCTTTATACATATCTTAGACGAACATAGTTTTTCTTTAGACATTAAGAGGCCTTATTCCTTTTAAAATGCTAATTGTTTCAGAAATGTTTCTCTATTATCAAACATGTTTCTTAACATATTATGTTACTACCTAGAACAGGGCTATTGGGGTTTATTGATATATATTTGAAGACAATAGTTTGAAATTTTCATTCATTTTCTGTTTCTAAAACTACTCGAAATTGACAAAATTAACGCGAAAAGTTAGTTTTTTCAACTTATTTACGACTGCACTCAATAAAAGCATGAAATAGCTACGTGACTACCTAGAACTCGGGGAAAAGTATTAACAAATTCAAAAAGTTGGTTGAAATTATCAACATACCTATTTGTCATAATATGAAAAAAAAAACAATTTTAAAAGGAATAAGGCCTTTTAATATCGGGCTGATATTTTACATATCACCAGAATTAATAAATTTTATTTTCACGTCGCACTAGCAAAAAAGTTCGTTTCACACTAATCGATGCAAAAATATTCGCAATTCGTGTTTTTAGATTGATATTTTGGAAACGTTAATTTAGCTATAAAAAGAAAATTGTTCTTCATTTCTTATTATTTACCAAGTTTTCATATTCAATACAGGTCGTCGCGGAATACCACTTTTGGAGGACATTCGAAAAGTTATAATATTAAGTAGTAAATCAGAAAAATCTGCGTATAAAATATGTAGCTCAAGACCTTCACTAGCGAGATTTACAATACAATCTATTATCCAGGATTATAGGAAAACTGGAAGTGTATCAAGCTTATAGAAAACTGGTCGTCCACGCATCACAACACCAGCTGAAAACAGTGTCTTAAAGAAAATCATTAAGCAAAATCGACGTACTCGGGCAGGGAAACTCACCGTTAGATGGCGAATCAAGAAATCTTAAAGACAAGGTATATGTTATCTTCGATTCCCAGTTTACAAAACGACAACACGTACCTATGTTTTTCAACAAGATGGTGCTTCTTGTCATACTACCAAAAGCACGACGGCTTGGTTACGTAACCACAATATTCCTACACTGCAGAATTGGCCTCCCAGCAGCCCAGATTTGTCTCCGGTCGAGACGTTGTGGACGATGAAAAAGAAACTGCGTAAGGATCCCGCTAAGTCGAAGTAAGATTTAAAGAACAAGATAAATGCAGTGTGGGATTCGATATCCTCTGCGGATTGTGCGGCGTTAGTTGACATAATGCCAAAAGGAATTGAAGCCGTCATCAAGAGAAAAGGCGACACTACCCAGTTGTAGACGAATTATTTTCCACTGTGTCACTGGCAGACGAACTATTTTGCTTTGATGTCTTAGGTATATAAATGTCTTTTTACAATAAATAATAGAAATATGTACTCTTGTAAATATATAAAACAAAAATAAACAATTTTTTTTTATATTTGACCGTGCTTGTTCATTGCCTCAATTGTTTATTGAATTCGATATTTCTAGTCTAAAAATTTGTTGATTATAAGAACTTTAATAGACGAACTTTTTTGCATTTGGGTTCGTATGTATGTATAACATTTACCGCAATGTTTAAAACGTAGGTATTCAGGTGTATTGCTGCATTGTTTTTACAGAATTAGGTACATTTTAAACAACCTTTCGAATAATTGGGATCTTAACAAATTTCCGTAAACATTTGATTAATTTACATTGTTTTAAAGAAGTATGATTTTAATTTGCGCAATTAATCCGCGACAGATACTAAGGATGGACTTTAAAATGTTACCACTGTGAGTTCATCTGAAACACGATTAATGAATTTCATCAATCATCTTAATTAGTGGATACATTATATTATAATACTCCCGCCTTAATTTACAAAGTATGATTATGTCTCATTAACCCGTCGAAAAAGAGTTCTATAGGAGCATGCATGTACATAGCTTGATTACTTTAATTTCGAAATTATGACCACATGTACTCTTTACCACTTTTACTATTTCGTTGTAGATGAATGTGTTGCCGGTTTCTTGTTAGTTTTTCTGTGTTCTAGACTAGTAGCCGTAACACCATCTGCACGTTCACTATTTTATTATTTTCTCACTGTTCATGTGTTTGTCCTATACTATAATTATACTTCTTACTATTATATATTATTACAACGCCAATAAACAAAATTAACGAGTAATCACTTGCATGATCGGGTCGAAATATAAGACAATATCATGTCACGAATTATGAATATTATGATAACTACTTACTTCGCCACAATATTTTCTTTTTATGTACGGTTATCCAAACATTTGACCTACCACTTTTCGAATCTATTTACTAATAAGGTCCAAAAGTAGCAGTTACGTGGCCGATTGTAATATTTTTACTTGTATAGTGGGTTCTTGATGGGGGACAATAAACAACGGTTGTGTAGGGTATTGAGAATACTATCCAAGCTTTATTGAGAATACTGATATGTATGTCTTTAACTTTAACAATACTTTTAAATTGTAAGGCAAGCCATGCAGTTTAGCATAGTAAGTTTACTATTTTTTTTACACGAGTGTTGTATACTGAAAACTATTGAATAAAGAACTTTGTAATGGGTGTCCACTTTAATTTTTTGATAGATATTTATCTACGGAACCTAAAAACCTGGAAACTAATAAGAACTTAAGTGTAACAATTAGTAATTTGTAAGTAGTACGGTTAGCATCAAGAGGAACTGACAATGCTAGTATGCAAATTATCATATAGCACTAGTAAAATTGTCAGTCCAGTACAGAGTGTGATCACTGGGGATGAGCCCATTAGAGCCCGTACTCGTAATCGTGCTCATTAATGGATAACTGTCGCATAAATTTGTATTAGTACTACTCTTTATACAGACGTTACTGGCAGAACTATATCTACATGGGTCAAAATATCCACAGGCCTTATTACTAAACAAACAATAGTAGTAGGACTAGAAATATTTTAATAGGAAATTCATAATACCCTATATTAAAAATAATAATATAGGTAAATCTAGGGGACAGTCGGCTTATTAAAAACGCAAATGTACGTGCCCGTTTTTGCATGGAACTTTTAAGTAGAAATATGCTCCCCATTTTCAACAATTTGACATTCTTGCAGTATCTTCGGAAAGGGCCAAGCGGACGAGAAGACGCCAGCTGGGTCTGTCAACTTGCTGGACGACACGTTGCTCGAGTCTCCTGGATCCGTGGCCGGGGACAAGCTGTCTCACTCCCTACCACATAGGTGAGTATTGGTAAAACAGTATCTTCGCAAGACCCTGGCGGACGAGAAGATGCCAGCCGGGTATGTCTGGCTGAGAAGTTGTTCCACTCCCTAGCTACCACGCTCTACCACGTAGATCAGTATAAAGTATGGGTAAAATTTAAGAAGTGCACCAGTTGTATGTGATTAATTGATTAAGTGTAATAGACATACTTTACGTTTGTACTTGTGAGCATTGCGTAACGGAGATAAATGTCGAATCCCACGCTTATTTCGTGTTAATCGAGACGCTTTTTCGCGGATTTTTAATGGAATTATCATTAAGTAACTGAATATGACATTCCACGAAGCTAGCCGGCATTTATCACTTATAAGCTCGTTTTTACATTGATACATTATGATGTCTACTCACGTGAATCAACTAGTGCCACTGACCCGCATCTGACGAAAGTACTCATCATTGACTTATTATTCGGTAGTTACTCATAACCTGATAAATAATACGACATACATGCAGTGGTTGTTTCACAAAAAAGGGAAAAAAAAGAAAATGTTCCGAATTGAAACTCTTTCATGAGCTTTCATGCTGAAATTTTTATACTACACTCACGAGCAAAGAAACGGAATCACTTCGCACGTTCGACTTTTCTGCTTTTTCATGCAATAGACATGTTGACTGATGTTGAATTCTACAGCATACTGTAGTTATATGAATAAAATTAGCTAAATATATCACGAAATAAAGAAAAAAATCCAGAAAAACAAATCTTTCTTGGAAATATGTGACTTCAAAGGTACGCAAATTTTATGATATTTTTTTAATCCTAAATAAATTTTGAAAATGTTATTAGAATCCTCATAATTTAACAAAACAATAATTGTATGACAACCATGAACTTAAACGCACTTTTTCACGGTGAAAATGGCAAATTTCTTAATTTCTCCATACAATTATTGGTCCCTATACCGGCCTGTGACGTCACTAGCCTGGACGCCTTTTGTATGGAGCGTTTTTAGCGCTAAGTAGGAATGTTGAACTTTGACGGTAATTTCTGACTTTCAGAGCAGTTTAAGTGTAGTATTGACATCCTCATGCAAATAGTATCAACTGATAGCGGAAAATGTAATCCTAATTTCTAAGAATGGCCAAAAAAATCTGGACTATTAGTAATGAAAAAAATAATTAAAAGACGTTTTTTGAATTGAATTTGGAAAAATATATATTTTTCCAAATTCATTTCCTGATGGTGATGCCTTTGCAGGGCTAGGGGGCCCTTCTGACACAAGTGACACATGCTAAACGACCTTTCATTTACCTAACCAACTTTCTGAATTAACTTTGCGGAATCGCCTCCCACTCTTCCTGTAACGCCGTTTTCAGGTCCTCGATGATGGATGGCGCCGAGTTACGCGTCCTAATATTCTTCTTCAGATAGTCCCATGCCTGTTCGATCAGTTTGAGGTCCGGGCTAATAATAACTGGCCAGGGGATTGTCTCGAGGCCAACTTCGTCTAGGTACCTCAGGGTGTCCCTGATCTTAGGTAACCATCTTCAAACACATCCTGCAGTCATGAAAGAAGAGTACGGGAATCTATTGGTCAATGGTCCAGTCCTTGTACCGGTCAGCAAAAATCCATCGAGCTTCAAGCTACGAGGGGCGTCTGAAAAGTTCTAAGCCTAAGGTATTTCGAGGTTATATATGCGTTTATGATACTGGCCACTAGAAAGGCCATTTAAAAACAAATTATTAAAAAATAACATGTCACGTTTGTTTCGAGATATTCAACGGAAAAGTACATCATGTGTGAATTACCAACGAATATTACGAAAATTGAGCACCGTGCTGTAATTAAATTCCTTACAAAAAGTGACAAATCACCGCAGTGTATTTTTGAGGAAATGGCTATTATTTACGGTGATTCTGGGCCTTCTTATGCCACAGTCAAAAAGTGGAGTCGCTTATTTAAACTCGGACGGGAATCGATCGAAGACGACCCCCGCTCAGGGCGGCCAATATCGGTAGTGACCGAAGAAAACGTAGCAAAAGTCAAAAAGCTGGTATTAGAAGATAGAAGAATTAAGGTTTGGCAAATAGCTGAGGTCTTAGGTATTAGTAAAGAAAGAGTCGGAGAAATTTTACATGAACATTTGTACATGAGTAAAGTCAGTGCTCGTTGGGTACCGAAAATGCTAACGGCCTTCGATAAAGTACGTCGTGTGGAAACTTCTCGGGCGTTTTTAGAATTGTGCGAAGATGATTTAGATGAAGTTTGTTCCCGAATAGTAACTGTTGATGAAACATGGATCAGACAGTATGATCCGGAGTGTAAGTCTGAGTCGATGCAGTGGATTGAAAAGGGTGAAAGGCCGCCGAAGAAATTTAAAGTGCAAAAGTCGGCCTCTAAGTTAATGGCTACGGTATTTTGGGATTGTGATGGCATTCTTTTAATCGATTATTTAGAAAAAGGCTCTACGATAAACGGAACTTATTATGCAAATCTAATAAGACAGGTGCGACAAGCCATAGTTGAGAAAAGGCGGGGTAAACTAAGGAAAGGCATTTTGTTTTTGCAAGACAACGCACCCGTTCACACCGCTAATGTTGCGAGGCGTGCTCTGAAGGAAGTTGGTTTTGACGAAATTGACCACCCACCCTACAGCCCAGATCTAGCCCCAAGCGATTATTTTCTATTCAATAATTTGAAGAAAGAGTTGAGGGGAAAGCGATTTAGAAGTGACGAAGAGATGAAGGCGGCTGTACAGGAGCATTTTGAAGGGCAAAATGAAGATTATTTTTTTAATGGCCTAAAAGCACTGTATAAAAAATGTAAAAAATGCATTGATTTAGGAGGAGACTATATTGAAAAATAAACACGAGTTCATTTGTGCAAATTGTTTTTTTCTATCTTAGGCTTAGAACTTTTCAGACGCCCCTCGTATCCTGCCAGCAGTCTGGGCCCGGCGGCGGGTCCTTTTACAATCAATATGGAATCCCTGAGTCTTCATCGTACTGTCAACTTACTGACAGTCACTCCTCCTGTTAGGTGGCAATTTCGGCGAGTGGTCGTGGCGATTAAGCGATCGTCCCTCAACGATGTGCACCTCTGACACCCGCTTCCTGATCAAAAGTCTCTCAAACCCTCCGATAAACTTTGGAAATCGTGGACTGGTTCAAATTCAGTTGGACGGCAATGGACTGTTGACTCTCACCACGCTCCAGCAAAATCACAATTTGTGTGGCTTCACCTTGTGTAGTATCCATTTTCTTCAGGCCCAATACGCGAAAATGTATACCGGTCAACTTCTCATAAGCTACTGATTACCTCCCCCTTCCTTACACCCTTTTTATACCCGTTAATGGGGGTGCTCAATTACTGGCCTTTGCACACTTGTCTACACTGAAAAATCCTAAACCGATTTTCATGTTCAGTACTTTATTTGAATGCTTATGATTCAGGAAATACATTTTCATCACTGGGTACTCGAGGAAAAACTCGTATTTCAAGATACGACATAAAAACCGAAAAATGTGAAGTGAATCCGTTTCTTTGCACGTGAGTGTATACTTGTCACGTACTGTCTTGTTCATGTAATATCAGCAACAGCTTTAGTATGTAGTTGGTATGTAGATTTATTATAATATTCGTGTAAAATACGTAAAATACAAAAGTATTATCAGCGCAGCATTGATTTATTTCATTTAGGGCCGATTGTTCAATGACCAGATAAATTTATCTGCCAGTTAAAATTATTGCTATCCTTTTCTCCCGTCATATAAAAGAAAAGTGACAGCCAACATTTATCTGACAGATATGTTTTATCTGGTGATTGAACAATCGGCAATAAATAAATTTTATGCAATCCACTGAAGTCCACGTGTAGGTAACTCGAACACCACGACCTTTGCTTAACTGGAACAGTGCTCTTCCAACTGAGCTAAACGTCTGCTATGAGTACAGTTCAGCGTAAAATAATGTATGTATTTATATCTTCGAACCGGATTTGAACTAGTGACTTATGGATTGTTATAATGATCACAGAATGAAGAATTCTGTAAAAATGTAAACGTGTTTTAGAGCTACGAAACGCAGACATACCTCGTTTTGCACGAGGAAAAGTTAGGTTTTTCAAGCGTGCATACGCAGATAGTATTCATTTTCGATTTGAAGATGGCCGAGTTGTACTTTTAATCCTACTTCACTTTATTCTGGTATCGTATTATTTTTCAAGATAGTGATAGCATTAGAACGATAGTCGAACTGGGCTCTAAAGCTCAAGGGCGTTGTAATTTTGCCATTATGTTTGGTCTTCCTAGAGATTCTCCGCCGGGTGCGTCATTTCGGCCTCGCATTTAGGCCGCGGAGCTCGGTTTCTTTGTGGTGATGAGCTAACCCACTTAGCGAACTCAATACTAGAATAAAAATCGTTCAGATCGTTGCTGCGTTTTCTGTCTATAAATAAATGAACGTCGAATTAAATTTCTAGTCTTTGTGCACGGTCAACCTTGATGTTGCGCTTAAATTTGGCCATTAATAAAGAGTATACAGTTGTGCTAAAACCACCAAGCGAATTGTAATCAAGCTCTAAGTGTCTGGTCCGTTTGTGAAATAAATAAACTTGTCATGTCTGCTCCTAGTAATCCATCCAAGGCGGAGGCTACAGAATGCCTGTACGAGGGCTTCGTGAGAAGAAAAATTGTGTTACGAGATGGGAAAAAAGTTTCCCTGGCGTCATGGCAGCGTTACTGGCTCGTTCTACAGGGGCAGCAGCTCGACTTCTTCGCCGCTAAATCGTTCAAGGGGTGAGTGACTTGTTTTAAAAATATTTTTTTAGTAGCACAAACACCCTTTTGCATTTTTTTGTCAATATAGTTTTATCGATACATTGTGCTTAATTACAATATTTCTACGTATAAATGAAAAGAATTAATGAATGATTATATAAATAAATATCGGACAACATCACACAAAACTAGTCCCACAGTAATTTCTTGTAGGCTTGTGTTGTGGGCATTAGACGACGTTAAATATACTTAGGTATACTCGTATGCCTATAGAATAATGAAACCTTGTTATGTGCATATACGTACTAGATTATGAAAGATAATTGATGTTATCTAGTCTTTAACGGAAAATAAAACGTTGACCATGATATCTTTACCATACCATGATAATTTTATCTGCTCGGTGGAACAGTGTAAAATGTTTTTTGGTCGGGATAATTGGGATTAAAGGACTTATATATAGAAGTCTACAAAAAATATCAGGCATTCTAAAAAAATGATTTTATGGGCAAGAGCCTCTTTTGCTGATATCCTAGAAACTTAAAACTTATATAAAGATGGCATTATTTATTATTAAAAATGTCAGCAGTTCGAGTTATTTTTAAAGAGTTGCGTTTGTGTGATGATATTATACGGTACAAAATAATATGTTTTTATATTGTGTGTTGTGTAGAATCATATTGCTTCTTCGCCTATTGTTTACATTTCAAAATGGTGAATCTATTTATATCTTTGAAACGCGCAGTTTTTTGTATGTAACTTTAACAGACTACAAAGCTCTCATAAAGCAAATAGCGGTGTCTGAAAAGGAAAACACTATCGAGTTTATTGTATAAGTTTTAAAATCTGCATCAGATGACCTAAATAAAATTAGCGGTAGGTAAATGTTTTTTTAGAACTAAACACGATGACATTTTCGCAATTTACTCGAAATGTCTAAAAATTCATTTCCGCCAATTGAAGTACACCCAAACCAACTTAAAATGGTGAATGATATTAATATATTTTCAGGAAATAATCCTCTAAGGTTAAATAAATGACGTTATCTAGGAAAATGCAGGCAGGGCACTTGCAGGAAAAATACGCGTTCCTTTCCACATGTATATAATATTTCATTAAAATAAGTTTACTATGATCATTGACGTAATAATTACATGGACAATTGATTAATTAACGAATCCTATGTAAAATCATAGCATATTTTAGATTAGAATTATTAACTTTGTCCCTACAAAATGCACCTCATCACAGAACAAAAATCTAAGGAGTCGCTATAGTTTTATATTTTATTAATTAACAAAGGAGTGCAATAAATAATTATCCTATTTTTTTTATTAGATTCCCACGCGATCCTAAACAACGTGAAAAATCGAGGTCACGTTTAGTAAGAGACAGACGTCAAGAATAATTTCAGCCAAATAATTCGTCTCTCGTGTGTTCGTTCGGCATAATCATATATGTTTTTTTATGTTTAATCAAAAGAAGCGTTGAAGTCTTTCACTCAACACAGCTTTAATATCTCAATGAAAACGTAAAAAAATGACAATGTATACAAAAGAAGCGTAAAATGGTTATGTAGTGTTTGTGGTAGTAGGTATCTATACATAAATAGATATACACTGTCTCGGGCGCACGTCACATGGGATGCTGCGTTTAGTTACACGCGAGCCGAGGGCGAGAGTGGACGCATGACATTGCTATGTGTGCGGCGGCGAGTGAGCCAGTGTTATGAACATATGCATTTTACAAGCAGCTCCTACAGGTTACATTAATAAAAAAATTGCTCTGTTGTCATTGTTTTATTTTATCTCAGAGTCTAGACACTGTCAGTTTAAACCTTTGAACGCCAAGAACACCTAAAGACAATGTGTGCTGCCGCGCATACTACGCCACCGATTTTCACGCCACGCCATCAAACTTTAAAGGGTTAAAAATGTTAATATTTTGCACTTGCCTTACTCTCATTTCACATACCTACTAGAACAAGATGAGTTGAGAAATCATAAAGTCATTATTACTGATCCCTTCTATGCAGTGTCGGGACCCTTTTATGCAGTTGTTAAATAAAAACGTAACTTAATTTGTTATTAACAATTTACGAGTTTATTTAGTTCAAACAACAAATATATTTTAATACCTAAATAAAATAATAATGAAAATATTTTTAGTATGTAAAACTATTAAATCTGCTCCATTCGTGCCATGTTCCAAGTTTGACAAGAGACATGAGTCAGAATACGCTAAAAAAGTTAATTTACACGAAAAATATTTGTGTTAATAAGTAGATAAGCCAATTTGACACTTAAACATTTGAGTAAAGAGTTATTTTGTACGAAGTAATTATGTTGTTGTAAATTATAAATAAGCGTTATTGGCATCTACTTGAACATGACAGCAGTGCCTCTTTTTTCGACAATTTTGTTCGGGTCTGTGGCTCTATTATAAATAATACCTTAATGACTATGATGAAGAAAATAGTCGAAAACGTCGAGTAAAACTAGCATTGATGAATGATTACTGTAGAACTGTGCAAATATATTATAATGTTGGATTAAATAATCTTAAATAAATGCATGAGGTATGTTTTATAGTAGTTGCCGGTACCTACATTTTTATACAACCTCATTCGATCCTTTCAAGCTGTTTGATGCATGTAATCTGAGTGTAGTAGTTGTTTGTCCGGCAGCACCAGCCGCGGCGACTTCCGCGAGGAGCGCTACAAGACCCTGCCGCTCGAGAGCTGGACCGTGACGCGCGGCGAGTCCTCCGACTCCTTCCAGCTCATCCACCAGCACGGGACGCTCTACAAATTCAAGTAAGTAACGAAAATATAATAATAATAATAATAATAATAAAAAAAAAAAAAAAAAAAAAAAATAAAAAAACCGCTGACAGTGACAGACGCCTTTTCATATGTAATTTTTCAATAATGAATGTGTTTTTAATTAGTTTTTGCCGTTTTACGGACTTATTTGGAACAAAATCACTGTATATACGATGTCACACATTTTTATAAATATGTCCGAGCCTCTTAGCCACGTACGAGGCATTACAAGATATTTAAACAAAAGTGACAGCCCAACACCACGGCAAATTCATTATAAACGGAAATGATTACAAGAGCGCGGCGTCAACGAGCGGAAGCAGACAACGCACGTCCACCACCACCGCCCGCGCCGTCCAGCTCCTCGTCGTCGTCATCGGGCGACGACTTTGCTACAGCGCCAGATACCAATGGGTCGAGCGAGGACGGGCGCGGGCCGCCGCCACCGCCGACACGACCACCTGCTCGTCGAGGGCGGCCACCGCTGCCGGCACGCTTGGGGCCTACGGGGCAACCTGCCCCACCTACGGCTCCCGCTACCGGTGGTATAGTGCGTCGCATGAGATGGTCTCAAGGCATTAATGAGAACGTCATGCGAGCCTATTACGGGGCTACAGAGGGGGGAATTAGCCTGTCCGCGTACCGGGACAGGATGCTGCCTCTGTTTCTGACTCTTGAACCAGCCATCACCGTGACTGCGCAACGTTTATCGGATCAAGTGCGCTTCATCCAGCGGCGCAAGCTGCTGGACGACGCCACACTTGATCGACTGCGCCTGGAGATACTGGCTGCTCGCGCGGCTTCCACGCCGGCTCGGGATCCGTCTGCTACGTCACCGGTTTCGGCGCCAGCGCCCAACCTGGTGCCGGGGGTGCCGCGGACGGATCGCGATGCCGACGAGGAAGACTGTGCGAGTAGCGTAAGTACCCAGGCCAATGAGCAACTGAGGGGGGCTTTGGAGGAGGCGATTAGGCGCTATCGATCTGCACCTGACTCTAGGCCGCGATTACCACGCTTACCGATGCATAAGCGCAACTTAGCGTTAATGGGAGCCCTGGATGCTTTGCTAGACCCGTACCTTCGGGCTAGCGAAGACTTAGCTGATACCCACTCGATCATGTACTGTGGGGCCATCGCGGCGTGCCGCGTTGCTCGTGTCAGATTTCCGGACACTGAACGAGCACCGCGGACCGCCGAGGGTGTTCCTGCCTGGCAAATACGGATCGAGCGGCGTATCAACTCGTTTAGGACTCTCATTGCGAAGCTAATCTGCTTTAGAGGGGGCAATAACCGCCCCCGTGTGATGCGCTACGTGACACAAGCCTTCGCGGGGACTGGCACCAGACCCTGCGATTACATGGCATGTGTCACAGAGCGCATCGACTTCCTAAAGCAGAAAGTTTATGCATGGGCCAGCCGTATTCGTCGCTACAGAGAGCGTGTGGATCGATTCCAGCAAAATCGCCTCTTCCAAAGTGATCAAAGGAAGGTATACCGAAAGTGGGAGGGAACTGATCAATGTGTGGCCGACGGGCAACTGCCGGATCCTACTGCCATGATTAATTTCTGGCGTAGTATCTGGTCGGTTCCAGTCGAGCACACCGAGGGCGAATGGATGAATGTTGTCAGACGTGAGTGTGAGCCGATCGAAGTCATGGGGGCTGTGACTATCAGCCCCGATGATGTAAGTTGTGCGGCCCGTAAGGCCCAGAACTGGAAAAGTCCTGGGCCAGACGGGTTGCACAACTTTTGGATCAAATGGTTTCGATCCTCACATGAATGTCTGGCAACACAACTTCAAGATGCCCTCGAGCTTGGTTCCCTGCCATCTTTCATGACTACTGGGGTTACCTTCCTGCTCCACAAGTCCGGTAGTACCACGGAAGCGAAAAACTATAGACCCATCACGTGCTTGCCCACTTTATACAAGCTCCTTACCTCCATTCTGAGAACAAAAATTAACACGCACATTGTTGCGAATAACATTTTGGCCTTTTCTCAGAATGGATGTAGGGTTGGGTCCCGTGGTACTAAGGAGCTCCTCCTCATTGACACGACCATTTGCCAACAGGTCCGGCGGAACAGGGGGTCTCTCTCGGCCGCTTGGGTTGACTATAAGAAGGCCTATGATTCGGTGCCTCATTCATGGCTGGAGAGGATCTTAGAGCTGTATAAAATCGATACAGCTCTAAGATCCCTCTTAAGCGCATGTATGGGGCAGTGGACCACAGTCCTTCGTCAACCAGGTGGAGGGGATGGCCCTCCTGGCCCGCAGGACTTGATAAGGATTGAGAGAGGTATTTTCCAAGGTGACAGTTTGAGTCCTCTGTGGTTCTGCCTAGCCCTGAATCCGCTCAGCACTCTGCTGAAGGATTCAGGACTAGGTTGCCGACTTCGAAGAGGAGGTGAGGTCATTTCTCATCTGCTATACATGGATGATCTTAAGCTGTATGCACCCAAACGCCAGGATTTGGTGGAACTACTGGAAGTGACAGAAACCTTCAGTAGCGCCATCAAAATGGAGTTTGGTGTAGACAAGTGTGCGGTCATGCATGTACAGCGGGGGAAAGTCGTAAATTCCGCGAACTTACAACTTTCTGAGACAATGTCCCTCAGGTCTATCTCCGAAGCTGAAACCTACAAGTACCTTGGTATGTCACAGTCATTGGGTATTGCGGACGGAGACATTAGGCAGGCGTTGAAGGAGCGTTTCTTTTGTCGTCTGACAAAAGTACTTAACAGTCTTTTGTCCGGTGGCAATAAGGCGCGTGCCTTCAATGCTTGGGTGATGCCTCCGCTCACTTACTCCTTTGGCATACTAAGGTGGACTCAGACTGAGCTGGACGCCCTGGATACGAGGGTCCGTCAGCTGCTCACTACACACCGCATGAGGCACCCACGCTCGTCAGTTATGAGAATGTACATCCCGCGTAAGTGTGGAGGCCGTGGCTTTTTAAACGCCAAGGACCTTCATAACCGCGAGGTGTGCAGTCTTAGGGAGTATTTCCTAAACAACGAGTGTGGGATTCATCGCGATGTAGTAGCAGTTGACAAAGACCTCACCTCTCTCTCCTTAGCAAACGAGAACTGGCGCAGACCAAAGGTGCTTAGCACCGATGACCGCAAGGCCGTATGGAAGAGTAAGGAGCTACACGGGCGGTTCTACAAGGCCCTTACAGGGCCCGATGTAGATCTACTCGCGTCGGTGAACTGGCTACGCTTCGGGGATCTCTTCGGGGAAACCGAAGGTTTTATCTGTGCAATTGCGGACGAAGTAATGATGACGAACAATTATCGGAGATATATCCTGAAGGACGGTACGGTCGACATTTGTCGGGCATGCCGCCGTCCCGGTGAGTCACTCAGGCATATAATCTCCGGTTGTTCCCATCTTGCTAACGGCGAGTACTTGCACAGACATAACCAAGTAGCCAGGATCATTCACCAGCAACTTGCTCTTCGATACGGTCTTGTGGGGTCTGAGGTGCCGTACTATAAGTACGCACCGATGCCAGTTCTCGAAAATGGTCGTGCCACGCTCTATTGGGATCGATCTATCATCACGGACAGGACTATTGTAGCCAATAAGCCTGATATCGTGTTGGTAGATCGATCCAAGCGCCAGGCAGTGCTCGTCGACATTACCATCCCCCATGACGAGAACCTCGTGAAGGCCGAGAAGGACAAACTCAGCAAGTACCTTGACTTGGCTCACGAGGTGACCGCCATGTGGGATGTTGACTCGACGATCATTGTTCCGATAGTCGTTTCGGCGAACGGTCTAATAGCGAAGAGTCTCGACAAACATCTTAAGAGACTCTCGCTAGATGGCTGGATCAAGGGTCAGATACAGAAGGCGGTACTCCTGGACACGGCGCGCATTGTCAGGAGGTTCCTCTCTCTGCAGCCCTAACCGCCGGTAGCCTGGGCCCTGCCCCGCTGCCGGCGGCACCCTAGGTTAGGTTTTTTATAATGTATTTATATTTTGTAACTTCTTTATTGTATTTTACTTTTTATATAAATTTATTGTAAAAAACCTAATCTAAGCTATAAAATGAATAAAGGAGATAATAATAAAATATTGCAGATAATGAATGTCATCCAATTTTGTTAGTCATTACAAAATAACTTATTAAACTAATGTTTACGATTAAATTTTCGGCATAAATGAGACACTGGTGCGTGAAGCGACATTCAATGTTTCATAAATGGGCCATCCAGCCTATCAGCCACGACTGCTAGGAGGATGTTGCGACTGTCTCGCGCCCGCCGTGCCATCGACGCGCATCTTTTGCGCATGGTGGCGAAAAAACAATCCATGCGCGCTTCAGCGAATATGCCGGAGGCGCTGCAGAATGGGGGCAGCCGCAACAGCGACCTGAACTGTAATTGGTCCACAGGCTGCTCGTGTAAAAAGTATTACAATATGGTCGGAATAAAGTAACCTGCGGGCAATCATATTTGCTCTAACGGACAGCGCTCTCCGCTCTCTCTCAATGTCCTGGTCATCCTTCAAGGCATCAGTCAACACATGCCCAAGGTATTTGACCTCGTGAACCCTTCTCAACGGCACACCATTCAGCCTGACAGGCGGTACATTACCCGGCAATTTGACCCAACCTTAAAAATCATAAACTCACTTTTTGCAGTGTTATATTTTAGCCCATGACTGACATATATCTCTTGCCGTGATTTGAACCCAGCAGTAGCCCAGAACAGTGTTGTAAATTATTTTCCATTATCAGGAAGAGAGACGAACATACTTGTTCGTGATAAGGCATATACAGTCCGTGTTCACTGAGAATCAGATTCGGGTTTTAGCAAGGAACTTCTCCAAAGAATACGATGACATGCGAATGTGATATTTCTGTACTGCTTTCGTAATGACTGAAAACTTTTTAAATTTCCATTAAAAAATGAGGTTTATGCATTGCAATTTGATTTTTTCTCGTAAGTACTCTAGAGCCACAGATATTGTCAGCTTCTGACAGAAAATATGGGTGACATTTTCTATTTTTAATTCATCGCCGGATGAATAAGAAAAGTATTCGGATTTATTTACATTATGGCAGAAACTTAAACTGCAATAATGTTACTAAACAAATATGAAACATTTACATATACCTATGAAGTTAGTTTTTATTATACTATGATGGTTATTCTATACTTAACATTTTATGGTAAAATTTAAAAGTTTTGTCAGTTTTTATGAAATCGGAACAGCATTATAACATTAGAGTGTCATCGTCGTTACACGAAGTTTTTTCTGAGTGACCACTGTAGGTATACTTCAATAAAATGCCGCCGACCGCTTTGGTGTTGGGTCAAGAAGTTACTTCGTGACATCACCGATTGAATACCGGTAATTGATAATAATTGGTCAGGTGTGCCGATTTTCATCGATCGTTCTAATTTTTCGTGAATCAAAGAACCATAGAGTGAGGTCTGTATTCGTTCATTTGACACAATCCCAAGATACAAGCTCAGCCTAGTTTGGGGTCCGCCAGGTATCTCATAGTTTATAATGCAAACCTGTGTAAGAGCAAATAAACGTTTTTGGATTTTTGATTTTGATTTAGTCCAGTTACATATTTCTGAGCCTAATACCTACGGGTATTTGAATACATATACTTACAAGTACTAAACAAGTAGGATTCCTTGCGCCTCAATTGCGTTTTAACCTTTTACCAATACTCTTAGATCTCAAAAAGTCTACCGGTCATAATAACTAAATCCCTGAATGCCATTTTTTTCCCTCATGATACCGAATCATTTATATAATTGAATTTTAAAATGTCCTAGTGTCATAATGCCTAAACTTCACAACAGATTTATCTCAAAACACTATATATTCAGAACAACCAAATCCAAAATACCCAAAATAAACAAAAAGTCTAGTTAACCTTCACAATTGCCTAATTTACTTATTGGAAATGTACCCATCATAGTTTTAGAAAAATATATATTTCTATCACGACGTGTTGAATTGTCCTCAGTCTACCCAACTTGAGTTAACTTAATTATAGACCAACAGATAGTCAACACGGGCGTCCTCCCAATTGGACCACCGAATCAGATGTCGAAGCAACTGGTTGAAAAATTCAATGGCTCTGACATCTGATTCGGTGGTCCAATTGGGAGGACGTCCGTGTTGGCCCGGAAAGCCGTTGGAAACGCAGGTTCGAATCCTGCCCGAATCATATTTTTTTTCAATTTTCGCTTCATTTGTAAACATTAAGTTTACGTTAGCAGACGTTACTGCTTTAATAAAAATAAGCAACAGATAGTCATTGCAATAATTATATCTAAACAAACGCTTCGTATTTTGACATTCAGCTGTTTTTGGTTTAACTTATTTTTTTTAATACTTATTCATGTACATTTTTGATATTGAGGCATTTCGGAAATTAGACGTTTTAGGTCAAAACTATTTATTTATTATTTATTTAATCATTATTGCACAAAAGAAAACTTACTTACTATTGAATTTTCTTCATTTAAAACATTAGAAAATTTGAGTTTAGGTATCATGGGACCATGGCAATTTGAAATTTAGTCAAATTATTGAGTAAAGCCTCTGCAATTTAATCCCATACAAATCATGCATCGCGTTGTTAAGATTTTTCGTGGAATAATGACGTGTCTCCATAAAAAAACTGATTTAAAATACTATTTTAGAATTTTACCTCAATAATAGTATAGAATTACCTACGTATGGAATATTGAGTCATCCATTAAATGATATGTTTCATTTCAGAACCGGATCCGATAGCGCGGCTATGCAATGGTGGATAAAGATACAAGAAGTGACGAACAAAATGGTGAAACCCCTGCCGGCGAATCTCATGCAATTCGAATAAATGTAGATATAAGGCTGGTACGGGCGCGGCGGTGGCCGCGCCGCGGTGACAACAGTCGAACACTCCTATAGAGTAATGTACTTGCGTGAATTTAGAGTTACTGTTAGATAGTTCTTGAATGTACCTACTAGGGCCGTTTTTCAAAATCTCAAGCTGATTTGACTATTTAAGTGACAGGATTTATTATGATATTTATGGTACCGTCTTAGGTATGAGGGGAAATCGTAGAAAGGAAAGATTTTGTGATATTTTATACAGCAACAAGATATGTATTGTTTTATTGAAAATAGTTCACACTATTGTCAAAATTGTATATCTTCGGTACCCTCAGGTATCAATCAGGTATCGGGTATCGATAAAGCAGATTTATTAAGTAATCCTCATAAATCATTTCACCTCTGTGTGCAAATGAGGAATCACATAATGAGAGACGGAGTAAGTAAATATCTCAAAACAGACGGAATGGCCCTCTTGATCGGCTCGAATAATATAATATTAATAATACTTTATAACTAATATTGCTTGAATCCACCGAGATCTACTCAACGACCTTCTAAAATTATGTACAGTGCTCACTTTCTTGTAATTTTCTATTAAGTGACTCCACAGACATTATCAAAAATGAAAATGCGACTGAATTCTTTAAGAGTAAGTAGTAATGTAAATTACTCGTTATTTCTCGTCTAGGTTTACCTTAGTCTTTATATCCATACATTCAGTTTAAGTAATTAAAACTGTTTTAATGTTAGTGTAAAAGACAATTTATTTATATTTTTACTCGAATAATGCAAAAACTCATAGATTAGTGATGCAGATCAAATTGCAAAACCTATAAAAACGAATGTAGCTAATTTAGTACACTGGAAGTTGCAATGTCAATAACAGCTTGGATTTATTTCCTGTCACATAAAGAAATGCTATTCATTATTTACATAGGTCAGTAAGAAATAAATAAAAATAATACAGTCTCCAGTGTATTATATTAGGTTACCTACTAAATAGAAATTGTGTAATGCTTAAGTGAATATGTACTTTATGAAATATTTTAATAAGAACCGGGAGAAATGTATTTATGCCTTGCCACAATTTCGGTCGCGGCCTATACAGTATACATGTAGACTTATTTATATTTCAAATAGAAGTAATGTACATATGTTTAGAACTCAAACACTGTAAATAATATACAGAACAAACTGTAGCAAGTGCTAAAATGTGTAAACCCGCTACAGGTCGCATTGGCATTTAGTCATTATTTATCACTTTGACATTCATGTGACTTGTGTATACCATTTAAGATTCGTCGCCACTAGTACGCCAGTTGGATAACGCACCTACCATATCGAAATATCGGAAGGTACAGATGTTATACTACTACCGTCATCTTACTTTTGAAAACTTGTCTATAGTTGCGTGCGCTTGCTCGCTGGCGAACTTGCCCCGACTTACCTTAGTAGTCGTTAATACTTTTGAGAGTAACCAGTTTTCATTTTGACATTTCGGTTTTTTGACACTGTTAAAATAGGTTTTATTCTTACATAAAACTATTTTTATACTGAAATCTCTACTTGTACCTACTCCTAATAGGCTAGTCGACTTATTTATTAAATGGGTGTTTATTTACCAGATTTGATTTACTAGATGTAGTAATTTGGGTAAAGAATAAATTAAAATTAAGGAAGGAGATTACTCTAGAATTATTGAAACCGTTAATGACAATAGAAAATACAATATTGATATTTTACGGTTTAATAGGCATAATTGCAGTGTATTTGCTTAGTTTCACGGGTGTCAACTAGCCTATTAGGTGTTACATAATATAAAATACTAAGGTTTAGAACGATCATGTAAAAACTATTTTAATATCTCACCATTACGTCTCGTTCCAACCCTATACCCACCAAGAAAAAAAATCCTGTTTATAGGATATAGGATTTGTTTTAAAGAGTTTTCTTTATTACACCCTTTAAATGTTAGACAAATAATATTGGTGCAAATGGTGCTCTCTTATTGTAGGACATACTTATACTGGGTGTGTTCCTCTATTTAATCGCGTATGGCGAATTGATTTTGTTTCCTAATAATACTTTAGACAGGTAACAAGTACATTGCGGTATAGTTTAGTAACGGACATGTTCGGCGTAATTGTAAAGCGTGTACATGGTCCGCGTCATTGTGAACTACAGTTGATAAATGTCACTAAGAAGTGTAAAGGGATTCTTCCTCATTTAGTATAGGCCATAATGTAAAAAATTATATGGGTAGGTAAGCAAAAACTCCAAGGTCGGTGTCACGTCGCCCAATTTTATGATTATAATGTTGCAAAGGGTGCCGGGACAACTATATTTCGGCATATTTATGCGTCCACCGCGGCGTCTGCCGCTTATGTGCCATTCATTAATTATGCAAGGACAGTTTTGGCAATTTTTGACTCTTCTCTACCCCCATGTAACAGAATTCTCATACTGTTAGGAATCGCCAAATAAAGTAAAGATTTTACGAAACTCCTCTCCCCTATGGACCCTCACGTAATTGATGAATTACCCCCTTACTCGCGGCCAGAAGATATGACAGTGTTAATGCGCCCAGTGGGTCCCACATACAACCTGCAGCACCGGAAAATTATGGTGTGGCGGTACCAGCATTGTAGTCTCCACGGCATATTTTACTACATGCCACAGCAACAGGGTTTTACTTTTCAGTACATGCGTTATTTAATTTTCAATGTAATCTGCAATAATTTTGTCTAATATTCTTCCTTTATACTACACTTAATTGTATGTGTCCTTCCTTTGCGCTCCAGGCAATTTGTTTTCGGAAAGATTCTAACTATAAGTCGACCCAAACTAAAACCTGTTTGACAAATGTTCTACGGCCAAGTCACTGCCGTCCTCGCATAGGCGGAAACTAAAAGGCCGGTAAATACAGAAGTTATATTTTGGTAATGAGCGAAAAACGCGTAACTCACACTACCATAGTGAAAATTAAAATAAATGCTTTTACACATACAATAAAGTGACTTAACAGCTTTTGAATTAGTTATCAGTTTCTAAACCGCCTTTTACTAGTAACATTCCTTAAACTGTGTAATTAGCCGCTAATCACCTAATCACCGCTGCTGCCGCCGGCGGCTGTAATAAGCCGCTGGATCGCTGTAACTCGGTTCTTATGGCTATGCAACCTATGTCGATAGGTTTATAGATAATTTTTCGCTGTATCGCGATGTACTGTTAAAGTGTTAACTCAAAAACGTCGTATGAGCCTTTAACGGCCTTTTTGTAAGGGATGGCAATGTGTGTGCATATAAATATCTAAGTAATCATATTTTTTTGATTAGAAATATGTCGGTTAAAGAAAAAACCCTAAAACGTATTTAAACTTACCCACTTCGCTTTGATTATTTAGGTACGAAAATAATTACTAATTTGATCTCTATACCACTTACTCGGATTATAAATTAACTTTCTGAAGTAAATTGACCAATGTCGTGTTAATTATTTAGCTCTGATAAAAATTGACGCCTCGGAATAGAAGTATCAGTAGCATTTTTGTAACCGTACGAGAACAAAAACAACATCGAGACAATTGCGTACGTTATCTTGTAGGTACCTTTCACGTGTCATGCTCATATGATACGTAATTTATAATAATATTACTCTTCGTATAACTTGTCTATATCGCTTTTCTTGGTAATCATCTCGCGTGTATTAGGTACCGTCACGAGGCAGATGTAAAAACACATTGTACTTTTTTTTTACGATGGGCTAACTAAGCTGATTATAAAATCAATCAATTGATCGCTCTATGTAGTCAAAAACAAGGATTCAACGATTGTGTTATCGCAATAATATTAGCTTCATGTTACAAAGCAAATTCGTGTGATCTAATAATCGATACAACGATGAGGCCCTCGTATCTGGCGCCGTAAAGTTTACCAAAGTTTCCACTAGTTTTTCGTTTGTTAATCTTGTTTTCGTTTATTTTATATCAACGGTCTTTATTTTAACTTATTGCACTATAATGTAATATGTATCTCCTTTTGTAAGTTAATTCATATTTTATGATACGGATATTATATTTATAGCTTTAGGAGTAGGTTTGTTTTTTACTTTTGTAAACGTTTTCTATAGCACTTGGAATAATGTATCCGTAAAATTTGTGAACCCCCGTCAGTTTATAATTTATCTAGTGATAGTATAAACTGACCTAACGTAACCTTTCCGTCACTTTATGATTTCACTAGTTAGTTTATAAACTAACGGTGGTCACAAGAAAGTTATGTTATAACGCATCGATATTAGTGGTCCTCGGTGCCGGAGCTAGCTCCTAGTCTGCCGATGTATTGACCGAGATTATGTTTAAGTTTATTCCAAAGTGAGACGTATAAAATGATCATAGTTATGCAGAAAGCAACCAGAGTACCTATATTTTTACCGAAGTGATTTAAGTCGTAACTCTTAGGGAGTTTGGTTCCTTTTTGCATTATAAATAAAAATGTCTTTGATTGTTTTCGGCAAAACTACGGTCAATTGACCCAGGGTGTGCGTTACGCATATGCTTTTGAATATCATCTCTAAATGCGAGCTCTAGGCTAGTTGACTTTAGTAATGTTATACCATTTCGCCCCCACTGATTCACTCAATATTCGAAATTGATATTATTTGACATTAAGTATATTGAGACTCTACAACGACAATTTTTTGTCGAAACTTTCATTTAATGCAATTTAGTTATGCAAAACTTCCTGAAGGGTTGATTGCAAAAAAATTGTACATGGTTAAAAGTTAACAAAAAATCACGATCGCTTCCTTTGTGTGACGAAAGTTAGTCATACAAATGGAATGAATTAAGTTTTGTTTTAATTAAAGCCTTTAACTATGTACATTTTTTTTGCAATCGACCCTGAAGTACCATACTGATTTGGCCTGACAGTTAACTTGCCTATCTCGTTTCTAATAGAGAACAATGAAGCGTAATAATGGCCTTAGCCTATTTTATTTAACCGCATATTCTATTAAATAGCACCATATGCTTTGTGTTCAATAAACTGCTATCAGTTAAAATTGAATCGATTTTTATTGCTTGCTACACCTATATGTGAGATGTAAAATTGAAAAATATTTTATAAATAAATGAGTATGAGTATGTGAGGTGTTACCAACTCTATTACTTACAGTATTACTATTTCGAACCCGAGGTGAAACACGGCGTTTACGTTCACTTCGTCCGTAGTCCCATTTTGTTAACATTCCTATTTCGTCCACGATCCCATTTCGTCCACATTCAATTACCAAATCGTCCGGTTCCTATCTCGTCTACATTCTCAACTCGTCCGCATTACCATATCATCCAAATTCCAAAAATATCCATATTCTCATAGAGGTAAAAAACATTTACAAAACTTATAATTGAAAACCACCTCCTTTTATCAAGTCACAAGAAGTAGTTGTTGATAAATGGCTTGCAAATTTCAAAATCGAATAAGGAGGATAGGGGAATGTGGACGAGTTGGGAATGTGGACGAGTTCGGATTGTGGGTGAGTTGGAAATGTGGACAAATTGGGAATGTAGACGAGATAGGATCGTAGACGAGGTGGGCATGTGGACGAAATAGGAATGTTGACAAAATGGAAATATGGAAAATAATGAAGAGCTATCCATTTGGTTATGGTGATATTTTTTCAATGGGGCCCTTTTAAAAAGTAGCGAGGAAATAGCTGCATTGATAACAGATATTTCGTTGTGTACACAAAGAATACAAACACAAAACATTAAACACGAAACATACCTACACTTGAGTGGTTAAAAAAAAATTAAAATTTCAGCTGTTTATTTCTTAAAAAATATTTTTAGTTTTACAGAGCTTAGAGAAAATCTTTAACTTATTAAGATTATATTACTAAGCCTTAGGTTGGAAGATCAAGTATAAAATATCGAATATTTTCTCGCTGTTGAGGTGATAAGTTGTGTGTGCTGTTCGAGAGCAAAGTCCTTAGCATCTCATGCTTGTTCACTAACTCGATACACACAGGATTAACTTAGAATCACTTGCTACGCTCGTGATTCAAACACAGAATCCTTCGCTTGGTGGGGCTCAAAGTCAGCACTAGCAACAAAAAACAACTTTGCTCTCTTGTTGCACAAATAACTATTTATCTCAGCAACTGGTAAGAAAAAGAAAACAGAAAAGAACCGAAATCGAAAAAAACCAGAGCAGCTTTAACAGCAATTTCTGACTCTTAGAGCACTCTAAATGTATGTACTCTCATACAGACATTTGTTACCAATAAAAAATAGGATCGATTGACATCTTCATTTTTTTTCTCTCCAATTTTAACCGGGTTCTTTTCCCGGTTATGCATGAGATATACGAAAAAAATATTGAATGCAGTTTTTAATAAATCTAAAATCGAAGCCATCGTTTTTAAGAACAGGTTTCCCTATCTCTTATAGTTTTCGTTGTCTCCCTACTGACCCATTTGGATTGATCACTCTGTATATAACCACGTCCGGAACACCACGCTGCGTTCTATAATACGAATCACCGACGTTGGAGAAACTGCCGCCAGGCTGAAGTGGGACTGGGCCGGCCACGTCTGCCGCATGCACCCGGAAAGGTGGGTTAGCTTGGTGGGTGCCACAAGATGGGCAGCGTAGGCGGGGCAGGCCTAGGCGGAGATGGCGGGACGACCTTTACACGTTCCTCAACGGCTGGCCGGAGGAGGCATCTGATCGGGAGTAGTGGAAATCAAGGGGAAGGGCCTTTGCCCAACAGTGGGACACTCAAATAGGCTAAAGACACTATTGTTCTTTACCATAACCTTCTCCAAAATGTAACAAATGCTCTCCTGAAAACTGCATCAAAAATGCTTCTGCCAAATGCGAGATAATCGCGGACAAACATCCATGTATTACAAACATACGGGTCAAACTAAGAACCTACTTTTTTTAGAAGTCAGTTAAAACATCGGTCACATTTTGATTGTGTACTAAGCTTTATGGCTCCAATTAGTCACAAAATCGTTCCGGTAGTATATCACGTTACTAATCGGACGTGACGAATTCTACTTTGTCTGAACCAATCAATGTGTTTTTTGTTCACTTCCGGATACTACGATAGTAAGTTAAATGTTTAATTGTGTTTAACCTATTGACCGCCAAGCGGTCTAGCGATTTACCGTGCCACTGACGCCAGAGTAAAAAAAAAAGATGTGCCCCAAAATCAACAGGGATTGAAAAATACTTGTAGCGGTTAGAATTACAAAGTTTTTGATCATTGAAATTTGGACGGCTGTGGCCGACGTGGCGTCAGGGGCACGATTTTTTGTTGACGGCCACAGCCGACTGTGGCGGTCAAAAGGTTAAGAAAGTTAATTATACTTTCCACCAAAACTGTGACTATCCTGGAACCCTCTTTTATGGGCACTGACACACCGCCCACCTTTCGTCACTACTTCGTTTACTTGGAACTGACAAAGAGAATATAATCACTACGTTTTAGCACAGTACATATATAGGCTAAAGCAGTATGGAAACTACGAACAAACGGTCGAAACAGCGCACACACACACAGACGCAAGCGTTTACGAGGCGGCTAAGCGTACTTCGCGGTGCTGTCAGTAGTGCGTGGCGCGTCGCGACGGGCGGACTGTTTGTTTTTATTGCGTGTTACGTGCGCTCTCCGCGAATTTTTAAAGATGCCACGAGTGTATTGCGTTGTATACGGTTGCTTGAGCTCGGCTTCTTCATACCTTTTATCTGTTGTTTTCAAAGAGAATACCTAAATGTGTAAAGTAGCTGCATCAATTTATCAATAAGTAAACTAAATCAGATGGTGCCGTGCCCATGCTTTCTGGTAATTTATCAATTAGAATGAGGATTTTTACACGATAAAATTGAATAATAAAGCTTTTTGAACGTGTCGTAGCAGGCGAAAGTATTTCTCAGTCAGCAATTTATAATAAGTACAAACTAGGCTTAATTGAATAAAGACGCTTTAAAATGTTGAAGTCTTTTAATTACATAATTTTGTTTAAACTAGTCAATTCATTCGATTAGGCTAGGTTTTTTACAATAAATGTATATAAAAAGTAAAATACAATAAAGTAATTACAAAATATACATACATTATAAAAAACCTAGGGTGCCGCCGGCAGCGGATGACAACCCTAGCGTGTAGGTATTTATCTTCAAAGAAGGCCTTAGTTTCCATACTGCTTTAGCCTATATATATGTATACTGTGGTTTTAGGAACTGACGCTATATCTGCAATAGCAGCCGATGCTTATAACATTCTAATGTTGCCAGAATTGAAAATTAACGCTCTTAGAGGAATATCGATTGCACACGGTCTGTCGATTTCTTTGGACATTGGTAAAAGTAGTGTTTTGGCAATATATACAGTATTCTTTTATAAATAAAGCACACGACTAAAATCTACACTCGTTACTTTATCTGTGTAGCCACATTCAACATTCATACAAATTTATTTCGAGTTTCTGCAAGGCTCTGGATATGACTGAGTCGACGTGGGACATACACATTTCGTATCCTTATTTTGTAATAAATCTAGTAAGAACTATAATATAATATTTTTGTAAATATAACATGAATGCCTAACATCTTTAGAATCAAACGATAGCACTCATATGAAGGTAAAGTGAAAAGAATTACGTTGAACGTTAGGGACATATAAATTTTGCCATATGTACACTTTTTTTGATAAACGCTCACTTTTTTATTTTCAGACCCCTAGCCAATAGCAATGCCTGTGTTAACGAAATACAATAAATTGTTTTGTCCCTTTCCCACAAATGCAAAGATGTGTCAGAAACTGGTTTCGTAGGAAGAACCTAGTTCTTTGTAAGTTTCGTAGCAAGAAAAACAATCCCTCACGCGTAACCGGTTACGTAGCATGGTTTCGTCGGCGGCGGCCAATAGGGTTCTTTTTTAGTTGAAAATTTATTTTTTTATCATCTCTTACTCTTACGGACACGCCACGACTTTCGGCGGCAAGCGGCACGGCGGCACGGCGGCGATACGCGTGTGCGAGACACACGTACTTACACCGCTGCCGCTGCCGCTGTCGCGCAAAGCCGTGGCATTTTCATAGACCGAAGTCGACGAAGTCACAGTATATATAGGCTAAAGCAGTATGGAAACTAAGGCCTTTTTTGAAGATAAATACCTACACGCTAGGGTTGTCATCCGCTGCCGGCGGCACCCTAGGTTTTTTATAATGTATGTATATTTTGTAATTACTTTATTGTATTTTACTTTTTATATACATTTATTGTAAAAAGCCTAGCCTAATCGAATGAATTGACTAGTTTAAAAACAAAATTATGTAATTAAAAGACTTTAACATTTTAAAGCGTCTTTATTCAATTAAGCCAAGTCTATACTTATTATAAATTGCTGACTGAGAAATACTTTCGCCTGCTACGACACGTTCGAAAAGCTTTTTACTATTCAATTTTATCGTGTAAAAATCCTCTTTCTAATTAATAAATTACCAGAAAGCATTGGCACGGCACCGTAACTGATTTAATCAACTTATTGATAAATTGATGCAGCTACTTTACACATTTAGGTATTCTCTTTGAAAACAACAGCTAAAAGGTTTGAAGAAGCCGAGTTTAAGCAACCGTATACAACGCAATACACTCGTGGCATCTTTAAAAAATCGCGGACAGCGCACGCAACACGCAATAAAAACAAACAGTCCGCCCGTCGCGACGGGCCACGCGCTACAGACAGCACCGCGAAGTACGCTTAGCCGCCTCGTAAACGCTTGCGTCTGTGTATGTGCGCTGTCTCGACCGTTTGTTCGTAGTTTCCATACTGCTTTAGCCTATATATGTACTGTGACGAAGTCGTAGCTGGGTCGTTAATCGACGCCATGGTTGTTATTGTTAAGAATAAAGTCTCAGTTGTTATCAACATACTAATTTAATATTTGGATCAAACAATGTTTATTGTAAATAAATAATACCTACTTAATTATGTAGACATTTTCAGACATAAGGTAAGTACCTACTTGTTAGCTGCAGCGTATTCTGATAAATAAATAGTAAAATATGTAAGTACACCAAAGAGTTACGGCGAAGCCTTGAAGCGTCAGATTAAATTATACGCTTGGGGACAAATAAAAGACCGGCCAAGCGCGAGTCGCACTCGCGCACCGAGGGTTTCGTACAACTAAATATTTTTTTACTTTTTTGTTTTCTTTATTTGTTGTTATAGCGGCAATAGAAATACATCAACTGTCTAGCTATCACGGTTCATGAGATACAGCCTGGTTACAGTATCGAGCAAACAACTGCAAAAAAATCACGTTTTTTGTATGGGAGCCCCACTTAAATAGGTATTTATTTTATTCTGTTTTTAGTATTTGTTGTTATAGCGGCAACAAGCGGTGAACATTTCAACTGTCTAGCTGTCACGGTTCATACATACAACCTGGTGACAGCCGGAGGGTCAGTGTAGGCTTAATAATAAAAAGGGTCCCGTTTTTACCCTTTGGAACGCAACCCTTAAAAAGGGTGTACTGTAGGTACAATTTACTACATACCTGGGTAGTAAGAAAATTCTATTAAGATACACTAAACACGTACGTGTAAGTCGAACGTTGGCCTGAAATACACTATTGTCTTATTTAAGCTGAAATTCTTAAGCAGCAATGGCGCTTCAGATTTCACGTATTGTTTTTAATCCCGGCGGTCCTGGGTTCGAATCCCGCAAGGGTAAATATTTGTGTGATGAACACAAATATTTGTGCCTGGGTCATGGATGTTTTATTATTAAAGGTATTTAAGCATTTATTTATATATACAAGTATGTATATCTAGTGCCCATAACCCATAACACAAGTATTCTAGAGCTTAATTCGGGAGTAGATCGATTTGTGTGAGGTCTACTCCCGAATTTATTTTATTTATTTATTTATTCCGCGAAATGTTAAAAATTATTATTATTATCGTCATGGCTTTATTTCAGTCAAAGTATGTACAAGTAAATATAAACATAAAACAAAGAAAGCGTGCTCACTACAGTTGAATGTATAGCTTTATAATTACTTTTTTAACCCAGGAAATACCGAAATTAGTAGTAGGTATTTGAAACCTAGGTAAATAAGACCGCAGACATAGAGAGAGCTAGACTCGACACGAAATCTCCATTTTATTGGCGATTTGCATCTTGGTAAGGGATGTTAAATGCTACCGGCGTCGTTTCAGGCGCTGCCAAGGGACCTTATGAGAATCGCGGTTGACCCAATTTGTTGGCAAGGCTTTCCTTTCTGTGATAAAAAGTGCCTAAACGTTGAATCGATGGTAGAGAGAGTTGGTGGGCGGGGTTGGTTGCGAGAGGGGACTTGCGCGCGCCGTATTCCCTGCAGCGCGCGGACGGCTGTGACAGTCGTGGAGTCGGCAGCGTCCCGCCGACCCGCCGACCCGCCGACCGCCGACCGCCGACCGCCGGCAGCGACACGCGCGCGACCCGCATTCAACGACGTGCGCGCCGGCCACGCGACTTGCCACCGCTTAAGACATGATTTAAAGTGAGTTCTACCAACTATTCCGATACTTTTGAAACTTTTAAACAATGCAATAACTTGTTTAAACTTTTCAAATAAAGTATTGCATTGGATAGTAAACTTTTAATATTATTTCTAGGCTTGTTTTCTGTTTGATGATATCTTACGACTGCTTTTTATTGTTTAAGTACATCTGTTGGGCACGATTGTTTAAGCATGATGTCGGAATACCGGTGTATTACCGGTACTACTCACTCAGCTTCTTAAAAAATGTTCTTAAGTATAAATTTTGTTCTAGTTGGGTAACACGGTAGGTATCGATTGCCTGCGGGGTGCGGGGTGTTGACCTTGGAGCGCCCCGGCCACAAACGAAGCTCCCAAGAGCTAACCTTGACTCCTGAATGCCTGCGCCGCGCCGCTCTCCCTAACAATAACACAGTGAATATCAAGTACCGCACTGAAGTTATTCGTTGTTCTAATATCCAGTCAATATCTATATAATGCCTTCTTAATCAATATGTGTTTCGTGGTTTTGTTTACCATTTTACCTACATGCCAGCGGTAGGTACTTATTGTTTGGGCGCGCACGGATATCTTTTTGATTTCGCTATGGCTGCTGAGCGAGTTTGTGTGATTACATTATTGTTTGTTTCCTGGAGAGGACTCTGTTTACCTTTCAAATGACATCGTCTAATAAAACTTCACTATCCTGCTCTATAACTATAACTGAATACAATAATTCGTTCAATATGATAAAATGGGCGGCTTTCCTTTCCTCCTCCTTTGTTATGTAAGTAAGTAATAGTTAGGTCACATTATTGACAAAACATTGTTTCAAAAAATTATACACTTAATAAGGCAATTGAAAAAATTATACTTTAAAACTTTTTAATAAACGTTTGAATCGGGGATTTATTTGGCTGCATTTTGGAATGTATCTACACCTCGGTACCGACTTTATTTCAAGGCAGAGGGGGGGTCGCTGGAGGGGTGTACTGTAGGGCAGGATCCTTGGCATCGACCTGAGCGTTGGCCTTGCACGCCACGTTGAGCCTTTGTAGATTGTGTGTAGTTATCGTTAATACCTACTAGTATTATCAATCCGCGGTCTATATGGAACTGAGCTCGTACGATAATTTAACCACTTACGCGAAATGCCTGTTGTCATTTGCAGTGCGCGAGTAGGCTTAAGTGCAGTTCGTGATCATGGAAAATTAGATTCGGGATTTTAGAAACTAACTTCGTATAACGACGGAGTCACGCGAATGTTATACCTACTCCTGTCCCCACACAGACTCGTGTTGTTGGCGTTGATATGAGGCTATTTTGCATCAGTTTTTAGTCTGACAGTGACAGGCGACTAAACTGCGCTCGTCGGATTTTTACGTTAAAATGGTTCGGTGAATAGAGACTAAAGTACTAGAGGTGACCGTGGGGTGACCTTACAAACGGTCCGGTAGTTTTGAATTTTTGATAGGTATGTTGTCTAAAATGGTTAGTGAGTGTTTCAAATGCAAAATGCACAATTCCCCCACCTACGCGCCCGCCATATTGAAAAAACCGGCACTTCCTTCAGATTTTTGCTTACCTATATCTTCGTTTAAGAGCACGTATAAAGACAATATTGTAGAGAGTTAAATTTACTATATTTTACATTTCAAATTTTGTTTCAAAGTAGGTTTAGTTACGGAAATATTCACATTTAAAAAACTTTAAACGTCGCATTTTCCGGACATTAGTCAATTCTGGCTTTATAACGCTGTACCTAATTCAGTTATGGATACGGACTAGTCTAGGAACACAAGTATCAAAATAAAACTTGTGGGAAATTTAACTTCTATAACGCATGTACTGTACATTTTCTGAAAATGTGGCTTTATTTTTGACATACCTATCTCAGTAACTATCTGTCCTTGAAACAAAATTTAAAATATAAACTGTCGATGCTATTTTCTAGCTAAAATGCTCCTAAAGGAAGGTAGGGTAAATCGCCAATAATTGGCCACCGTTTAATAACTGGCCACCTCATACTAAAAATTAACTTTGTTCGCCTACAAACAGAATTGATTTTAGTATAACGTGGCCAGTTATTGAAGGGTGGCCAGTAATTAACACCTTATACTAAAATGAATTATATTTATAGGTGAACAGAGTTCATTTTTAGTTTGAAGTGGCCAGTTATTGGACGGTGGCCAATTATTGGCGATTTACCCTATAAGCAAAAATCTGCAGAGATTGCCGGTTTTTTCAATATAGCGGTGGGCGCGGAGGAGGGAGAATTGTGCATTTTGCATTTTAAACACTCACTAACCATCCTAAACAACATATCAAAAATTAAAAACTACCGGACCGTTTGTAAGGTAAAACCCCTTTAGTCACTGGATTAAACGGTATTTTATCAAATTTTATCATTAAGGTGCGACCACACCGCTGCTCAAAAAACTGCAGTGACGTGCCGTATCCGTACCGTTTTTACAGCAAGCTCTCCGCACCGCTGCTTAAAATACGCTGACGCACGTCAAATGAATGTAATAGACGTTTTTCAAACATTTGATTGCGTTTACGGGGCGCCGTAATTTTTTGAGCTTGCGTTAAAAATGGTACCGTGAAATACGCCAACTTTGCCTCCACAGGGAACTTTGCCCAAAATGCTACTTAAAAAAAGAAACGTCACTGTAGACAATTTCAAGATGATTATTGCAGCACTACTATTTTTAGTGGAAAATAGATTATATCTGTGATATCACTGGGAATCACATTTGCGCGCAACTTCATTCCGTAACGTGTTGGAACTAGCTGGATAAGGTGCGTGATTTGGCGGGCCAATTCTAGGTGAAGTTCTGGTGTATTTTTTACAGAATGGGGAAGCCTCAGGTGAATGTATGTTATTACTTGTTATAAAATAAGAACATTAGATCATTTTTACTGTAGTTTGTAAAAAATACTTATTAAAACCAGAGTTATGATAGTGGGCAATGCTATCCAGTAACTTGCTAACCTATGAATGCTAACATTGCCCAGCCTAAAAAAAGGGTTAGGGTTGTCACCTTGTCGTATTTTACCTGACTGCATAAATAAAGGAGGGTTATGCATTTAAGGTAAGATAAATTGTATTTCTATTTAGCCGTTGTACTTTTAGCAGTAGCTGCATATGTCATGTCCATAAAACAGAAAAACATAGAACATTCAATTATGACAATTTTTATTTAGATAATTCTAACGTGGAGTAAAAAAATAACCGCCTAACTATTGGTACCCAATATTAAGCATACATTTTTCATTTTCATAATGGTATTGGTAAAGATGGTTTACTCAACCAAAAGTGACAACCCTGACGATTTCAAACTGCTAGATTCGGCTTGTAAGGAGTAAAACAAAATACCTATGTAACATTGCCCACCCATATCGCACACGTGTTTGTATAGTTAAGACCAAGATATTTACGTGGAACGCCATTATTACCCCAGATTTTATACTGATCCTTATCTTAACGTTGTAGGGGCTATAGTTACGAAAATAATCGATTTGGGCAATGTTGGCAAAAGCTTAGATAACTTTACCGGAAGTTAAAATTGGTAAAAAAGTTGGTTATAATATGTAGATTTAAAAACTCTCTCTCGTAATAAACGCATACATATGAATATGATGGATGCGTTGGACAAAAAAAACTTTATCCCGTCATAGAAAAAAAGAGAGAAATTCGGGTTTTTACGAAAAAAGCGGGCAAAGTTGGCATGTTTCACGGTACCGATACCGATACAACACGTTACTGCGATTCCGTACGCGGCGTGGTCGTAGGTACCTATATTAGATTTACTTTTGGGTGAATAGGAAAACACCTATACATTTTATTATTATTATTATTTATTTTATTTTCTAGTGATATTTCTTCTTGAAACGAAACCACTCTAACAATCGATTTGTATTCTCTATTCATTATTTAAAAACCGGCCAAGAGCATGTCGGGCCACGCTCTGTGTAGGGTTCCGTAGTTGCTCATCCTTCACAAGAGACGGGCTTAAAACCGCTGTTTTAAGCCCGTCTCTTCGAGGTTTAAGTTACGAGAAAGATTTCCAGTTCTATAAAAAGGTCGTAAACGCCAAAGTAACTGTAATTACTTATTACCTTCTGGAAGTCAACTTACGTCCTTTTAATAGTACATTACGGCAGAGACCAGTAAGTAAGCCATACTGGGCGAGTAGGAATTGGACGGACCGAGCCGTAGGAGAGGTCCGGATATAATACGAGGCCAGGATGGCTCTTACGGTCGAAGCAAGTATAGTGCTTTTCTCAAAAATTAAACAAGAACATTAGATTAAAATTATATTTTGTAGGTGACATTCATATTCGGCCATTTTCCAATGAATATTTTTGTTATATCCGATTTTTATTATTACACATTGTGATATTCGTCGTCGCAGGCACCATTAACTCCCATGATAACAACCTATAACAAAAATAATTATGAGTTTATACTTGGATAAAAGATATCGTTATCAAATAGTGGCAGCATTTATTTACCTTCATCGCCAAAATGGTTATCATCTAGAGCTTGATTTCAGAACTTTTCTATATTTTGCTGCTGAATATTTGTGATTTCTTTCCTTTGTAGCCATCCGATTGCCTCAGAAAGATTGTTGAAATATTCTGACCTTATCACACATTATCTGACCAATTATTAACTTGATTTTCTTCCTTCCATTTAATGAATCTCTTGTATTTTTTTATATCTCCTTGGATTTAGTCGGAAGTAAATTATGTTAGCTAACTCTGCCTCCGCTTTTAAGTATGGAGGAGTGCCGTCTATTCGGAATCAGACTCGTCTGAACTCATTTTTGCTGAATTATTGTAATAGATCACACAAATTTGAAATTTTTGTCTTTTAATTTAAATCCGGCCTTAATTTATTTTTTTATAAATACTGCGTTTAATTATTTGCACTGTCTTACAAATCTAAGTCTTAAAGATAAGATTTTATTATTGTTATACATTGTTGTATTTTCTAACTAATTTTCATATCATAAAGCTTACCTTCAATTTTAACTCCGAGGTTTTTTCTAAACGACACAAAAAAGGAAGGAATTCCGAAATATCATTGTCATTTTACACAGCACAATTATGAACTAAACGCTGCATACAAACTTCCGCACTAAACCTTGCAGCTACTTTTTTTTTTTAATGTGCATCTTGTGTTACGTTTATAAGTACTGTCAATAGTGCTAACCTCTTTTTATTTTACATTTGCTCTTAGTGTAAATTGCAAGTGTATACTGCAATGTCGTCTCTTTCTATTTAATCTATGAAAAAGGGACGCCACTTTTTAATTTCTACAATTTGCTGTCGCACTGTACTTATAATTAAAACAATTTGTGGAATGCATCCTTTTTACATTTATATACGACCTCATCGCCTTCACATCCTTAGTTTTTTTATAGGTCGGTGACGATTGTAATCGTGTTTCGATATTCAAATATCTTGATACGTAATAGGGATTACATACTTACTTACTGGACAAATATTGATTCCAAATTTAAAATCTCGCTGTTTACTGGACACTTCTAAAAAGTCTTCGGTATGTTCCACTTACTGTAGTCTATCTAGCGATGGTAAGGCAACATTACATGCAATTTTTGAGAAAAAATATTTTAGCTAACTCTGCCTCCGCTTTTAAGTATGGAGGAGTGCCGTCTATTCGGAATCACACTCGTCTGAACTCATTTCTGCTGAATTATTGTAATAGATCACACAAACAAATTTGAAATTTTTGTCTTTTAATTTAAATCCCGCCTTAATTACTTTTTTTATAAATACTGCGTTTAATTATTTGCACTGCCTTACAAATCTAAGTCTTAAAGATAAAATATTATTATTGTTATACATTGTTGTTCAATTATATTTTAATTTTAGTTTTAAATTACATGATTAATTTTATTTTCGTGAAAATGCATGCTCCATCTTGACTCAAAATATTTGTATGCCTTATGGCGAAACATAGTGATACACCTACATATAAGTGCAATGTAACATCCACAAACCTATGTCTATATCAGCTTCTATTTACCCAATACCACAAGTGTGGTGTCATTTTCTGATAAATCGGGCATGAGGTATTAATTTTAGAGACATTTAATGTACAGTTTAATAGAAAAAAAATGAAAATATTGATGAACATTATCAAAATCGGTTTCCTTTTTTTTATTCAACTATCAGTATCTTTGAAAATCCTGCATTTCAAGGAAAAACCAAAAAATCACATTATAGAATTTTTGTCTAGTTTAAAAAAAATATATACTTTATTATACACGATGATTCTTTATCGGTGATCAGGAGTAAAAAAATATTAATATCCAGATAAAATTAAACTTAATAGGCGAGGTCTCACGACATTTACCTCACTGTATAATTAATTAAAAGTTAAAACATAATTAAAACTAATAACCACTAGATACATGGTCATCCTACATAAATTATTGAAGTACGATACCTACGTCAAGTGCCATCACTTTGGCGGGAAATTTTATGAAATTTTCTTCGAATTTGTTTATGTAATGACAATGACATTGACAAGTTAATACTCATATTGTCATTGCCATTAAATTATTAAAGAGATTGTAAGCTCAGATACAGATAAGTAGTGTAACAAGGAATTTAAGACAAAACTAGGTTCAAAATAAAAACTATCATAGAAAAATAAAAGTTTGATCTCATGTGTAATTACGACTTCAACGTGACCGCCATGAGTTAAAAAAATTGACACCTGATCACCGATTAAATAGAAAATAACCTACCCGACGAAATGTGCGTCATGGGTCTACTTGGGTTTTTCGCTAGGTAGTGAGAAAACACTGCTACGAGCTACGGCGTAGCACATGTAGAGTTGTTTTATTGGGCTTTGGCTGGGAAGTAGTTCAAGCGCAATCTGAAAGCGTGCTTTCGTTAAAATATTGGTCACAAGCGGCGCGATTCTAGATTGATAAAATTTGTATAATACTATCATCATTTTCCAGTGAAGTGCAATATATTTTTTATTCATGATTAAATAAACACGAGTCGAAAATCATCCTGCAAACGAGTTTCATACAAAACTTTACAATATATGCATGTACGAGAAAATTGAAATACTTTAATACTCACAAAGACTGTTTGCATTGGTAAAAGAATATTTTGATATTTGATTTATCCAGCAACAGGCCGTTGTTAACATTTTTTACTTCTTCAATAACATTTTTACGGGTTTCAATTTATTGATTCGTTAATTGAATTCGATGTTATTTCAGCAGATTTGCACAAATCAAGTTCGAAATACACAAGACATTAATAAAAAAATGGCGGTTTATTTTGTAGATCGCGCTCGATATATCTATTAGGTACCTACTGCGCATGTACAATAATATATTTTTCACCTCACTCGCTCGGAAAACCTCCGTTTATAGGGCGAAATCTGCGTGCAAAAGTCTATTTTATCCGCTAGCGTGCAAAAGTCATTTGAATTTAGAATACGACGATTTGGATTCTCTGTGGTGCATGTAACTTTTTTATATTTAAGACTCCTTCAACGCGTGACTGATTTCATCAGTCGATAAATCTTCGAATAACCAATCAACGCACGCTAATAAAGGGCGATCTGGTCAGGCCGGCTAAAATCATATGTATGTTTGAATACTTCTTTTTTAAATAAATACTCCAACAATATCACGTCCAGAAACCTGGTTTGTGGTTACAGATTTTAAGTTTAATAATCCTTCCCAGAATGCCATTATCCCACATTAACAACGAATGTGTCAAGTAGTTTCAAATACAAATATAATATAACAGTGCTTAAGAAAAACTCAACGATAAAAATATACACGACGATAATACAAATTACGGCCATATTACTTTTAATTTGTAATATGTGTGCTTCTCTCGTATTTATTTGTTTGGATTTGAGTGTGTTATGTTTTAAATTTGATTTGTTAAATAGAAGGCAAAATTAAATATGATTATTTTTATGTTTTCATTGTTTTTCTTGAATCTGGCATTTTCCTCGCTGTAGTGAGGTGAAAAGTTGTGTGTTTCGCATGGCTGCAAAATTATTTGGCTTCTCGTGTCTTGAAAGCCTCGCTACGCTCAGAAATCTATCTTTGAACCATGAGCGAAGCGAATCTTAGATTCCTTCGCTCGCTCAGCTTTCAATTTCAACACTCGCGCCAAATAACAACTTTGCAGCCTTGCATAACAAATAACTATTTTAATTTTCATCATATTTCAAAATGCGTGTACATTTATCCAAATGCCTGTACATAAAAATTAAAGTTCGTTTATTAATCTAATTCTAAAGGCGCCTTAGAATCAGGCCATTGGCTCCAGGCAGAACCATCCTCCAATACGGGAACTTTTTTGGAACCCGACACTTTCTGAATAGCCACCTGCCTGCGTCTTGGAGCTCAGATTTGTGCCCCACACAAGTGCCCCTGCGGCAGTGAAGTCGATTCACTGGGACACCACGGACTTTCTTGTCAGAAAATTGCCGGCCGCTTCTCCAGACACGCCGCCTTCAATGACACAATCCGCCGTTCGCTTGCCACCGTCAACGTGCCGGCCATATTGGAACCACCGGGCATCGCACGTGACGATGGCAAGAGACCCGATGGAATGTCGTTGATTCCGTGGAAATTGGGCCGGGTGCTGGTGTGGGACGCCACCTACGTAGACACACTGGCCCCGTCCCACCTCCACGGAACATCGGGCAGGGCGGGGGCGGCAGCAGAGGCGGCCGAAAAATAAAAAATTAATAAATGTAGGGGTCTCGGTCCCGAATATAATTTTGTTCCTTTTGGGGTCGAGACCTTAGGTCCGTAGGGTCCCAGTGCCCACAAACTCCTAACTGACCTCAGTAAACGGCTCATTGAGTCTACTGGTGACCGAAGAGCTGGCAGCTGCCTCGCACAACGCATCAGAATTGCGATTCAGCGAGGAAATGCTGCCAGCGTCTTGTAGATCAGTTTTGTAGACACAGTTTTGTAGATTTATTTTAGCTTAATTTAATTTACTTTATTTTAGATTTTAGTTCTTTAGTTTTAATTTGAATTTAATTGTCCATTTATATATTTTGTTATGTTTCTAATTATACTAACTGATTAATAGTAGTGTCCGACCGAAACACGTTTTTCTGCCGAAACCGAAACCGAAGGTTCGGTTCTGATTACAGTTTCGGCCGAAACCGAAACCGAAACCGAACCTTTTATAATCGTGATTAAAACGTTGTATAAAATGTCAGCGAGCCGTTCTTTCTAGCTAGATCTAATATGAATATTACAATGAAAAATTTCGCTGATATAATTGACCGATGGAGCAGAGCGTTTCAGTTTCAGCTTGGCCCAAAATTATTTCATATGTGCGGATAATTGGATGCTTTTCGGCTGTTCTCGCCTGGAGGTCGTATTTCTTAACCGATTCTCATGAAGTTTTGTGAGTAGGTTTGATAAGTAAATATGATTGGATTATTTTTGTCGATTAGAGAAATTTCTAGAAAGTGGAGATGGATATAGAGTGGAGTGGGGGTGGAAAAGGTAAAAAATTGCAAATTTCAGCAATTACACAACAAACTCACGTTTCACTTTTGTTCAATTCATATTTTAACATTGACATTTGGTCTAAATTAAATTACCAAAAAAATGAAAAGTAGCCTTAACAGCTGCCTGGCAGCGATCTTTTAATTGTAGATGCTATAAAAAGAAACAAGTTTAAAAACATAGCAACAAAATAATTGATTGAGTTTTAATTTTTATAATTGCAATCAGGTGGTCTCGTAACGCTAATTCAAACAAGTTGTTTTATGAAATATGTAAACCTCATTTTTATCCTAAATAACCAATATCACCGTCAATTTGTTTGTAAATTAAGAGAATTTGCGTTAAGAATTACACTATGAGATGATACATTCATAACAAAAACTAAATTGAGTAGTGATATTTTTAACCGTCATATCTCCGCTATTATGAAAATTTCGAAAATTTGTGTATACGAAATCGAAGAAAAAATACTACGTATGTATTTATCGAACATACTCACAAAATTTCATGAGAATCGGTTGAGAAATGCGACATTAAGGCAATAACAGCCGGTAAGCGCATAGACATCCAAACATCAGGGCATACGAAAGAATTTGTGGGCCAATGCTGAAACGGAAATGCGTTGCTCGCTCGGTCAATTACTTAACATTATTCGGGGAACACACACAAACGTCACCTGACTGAGCAAAGTGATTCAGCAGATTCCGGCAGAGTCAGGCGAGCGACGCCATATTGCCAACCGTGCTGACTGCCAAGCGCACCCGACGTTAGCGGAACGCGACCCGAAAGTACGATGTTGGAAGTTTCGGCGCGGCCGAAAGGTTCGGCTGTTTTTTGGCCGAAACCGAACCTTTGGCCGAAACATGATTTTTAGGCCGAAACTGGCCGAAACCGAAACCGAAACTTCGGTCGGTCACTAATTAATAGGTATATTTAGATAGACTTATTTTTAATGAGTTATTGTTAATCTGTTGTGTTGTGTTGTGTATAAACAAATAATATTCTAAATCGAATGTAATTAATAACATGTTTACTGAAGTATGTTTTTTTTGTACTTTTATATATAATAATAATCGGGATTTTACTAATTTATCACTCTTTCTAAATAATAAAACCTCTATGCGTCAGGTTGTCAGCCACAGAAAGAAATAAACAAATAAAAAAGGAAAAGTATTTAAAAGCACTAGTGTGGCAAACTAGTACTTTACGCACAGTTTGAATACCTACAAAACGCTCTTTTCGAGCACATGCCTTGTTTTAGTAGTTTTTGATACAAGTGTGGAAAGTATGTCATTTTGAACGAGTCCCGAGGAGTCTTGGCCTGAGCCGCAAGGCGAGGTCAGACTTGCTGAACCCCGAAAACTATAGCTTAGGTTATTGGCTGAACCCCGAAAACTGTAGGTTAGGTTAGGTTTGTATTGTGACCACGTATAGCGGAGCGAGCGAAGCGAGCGAAGCGTCAAAAGACTTGCTGAACCCCGAAAACTGTAGGTTGGGTTATTGGCTGAACCCTGAAAACTGTAGGTTAGGTTTGTATTGTGACCACGTACAGTGGAGCGTTTTTTGATACATTTGCGAAAAAATGCAATAATACAAATTTAAAAAAGTAATTGAAAGGGACAATTATATTTATTTCTGTCTGATAATAATTAAGAGTACCTACCTACAATTTTTAGAGCAATTGTCAAGGGTCGCATTTAAGGCCTTTGCTGGTAAGTTTAAAGTTTTATTCAAGTTGTTAATAATTCTCTTTTTCTCGTTTCCAGCCAATAAAATGTTCATAGACGGCAATGTAATTTTTCTTTCGATTTTGCGGGTAAAATACTCTCACTTGCATTTTTTGCCTTGGCTCGTATATAGGGCGGTGTTAAATCTATTCTGGTAACATCAGAATTCATCATTTTCTATCAAAAACTCTTATTTTATAAATCTTACGTGTCATTTACACATAATTAAAACAATCTTGAATGAAAAAAAAGTTTTACTTTTAATTGTAATATTTTTTTCAAGATGGCGTCGGCTGTCATCATTCAGCCAAATCAAAAGAAATAGTTTTAATATTTCAGAAGAGATATGATAATGTTACATAGTAATTTAATTGATTCCAAACAATAAACATCGTGAATCTGTTTTAATTCTTTACACTTCATATAATTGTAAATAAATATAAATATATTATTTAATAGGTACACAAAAATAGCGATTATTCATAATTATTATGAATTTGTAATGCAGCGCGTGGGTCACGCTTAATACTGTATTTTCTAATCTGTGACAATACTTTTCTTTTTAATTTTTTTAGGTCACGCATAATACTCATTTGCTCATTAAATAATAGTCACTGAAAGAAATTATTAACACCGTTTTTGAGTTTTTTTAATAGATAGCCCTTTGATTGATCGAATATGCAATTTAAATATTTTAAGCATAATTATGAGATATACACCTGCAATGCTGCATGACGTAATAAATAAAGTCAGAAAGTGATTGACCTTTGTTTGGATGTATGAGGTAGGTATGACGTGTTAGTACAACAGAAAATTAAAAAAAAATTGAAAAGAAAAAAGCACTAGTTCGAAATAACCAACTTTTCGCACGATTTGCTGCTACGAAAAGTACCACTTTTTGAGCAACTGTATTAAAAAATATATTCCAACTTTGGTCGCATGTAACATATCCGACATTTTTTCACGGAAAATAAATTGCAGTGTATGTCGTAACTATCACAATATCTTTGGATGCTTTAAATTTTGTCTTATTGTTTGAATATTGCAATCAACAGTTTGAATGAAGTTGGGTATTTAGTAAACTTATTGATGGTTTCGAACGATAAATAATAATTGGTCTGACTTCTGGTTCTTCTGAAGGAAAATAACCAGAATAAGAACATAATGAGATAACGATTACTCGTGGCAATGCCGAGAACATTTCAGAATGTGTGTAATTAAATATACAGTTAAATAATAAGTAACGGCTCATGACTTCTTCTTTAGTCGATCACATATTCCTGAGAATCGTGATCACTAGATTTCATATCCCTTGTCACTTTTCTCTATTGGTCTCAATTGATGGTCGCCCTCACCGCTTGATAGTTCTCTTACTTTTGGTCAGTTTATCTAAGTCAGTAGGAATCTAAGCTCTATACCCCACGGTGAGAGTGGAACTAATCTTTCGAAAGAACCAGAAATATCCTTAATGGTGCCAGCGAACTCATAAATTAAAAGAGTCGATAAGTACGTTTCTGCATTCCCCTGACGATGCCACTCATTACCAAAGGTTCAACAATAGATCTCAGTCTTTAATTCGTGATTTGCACCAGTCCAATTGCAACGTGTTTCTAGGCGAGGTTGAGATGTCTTACAAACAGTTCCAAAGGTCAGGTTAACCCGACACTAATTTGAATAAATCCTAGATAGCAACCTATACCAGGTTGGTATGGCTATTAAATAGCTTAAAAATGCAGCGGATGATGCTGGAGCGATGTCTAAGATTCTGAAAGCAGCATGGTAAAATGGTAAAGAAAACCCTGTAGAATTTATTAAATCATGTTATAATCGAGGGCAAAACGATAGGAGTATGGCCGAAAAGTGTGGCATTTATACTGCTCATCTTCAGGGAGGTTTATATGACCCTTCTTATAAATTACAGACCCATCTCGCTTATGAATCATGACTATAACCTGTGTAGTCGACACTCTTATCACGAACCGTCTCGCACGCAGGTTTGACGACTTTCATCCCCCCAACGCTGGTTACCGCTAACCCTAGAACCCTAGGTACCGTAAACCACGTCCATATGTATATGTATATGTACATCCATTTCTTTGTACTATGAGAAGGCTCTCGATTCGACTACGATTTAGTTAGACGGTGCTGCGGTCTCTCAAGTAGTACTAATATCTCCAAAAAAATTCACAGCTGCATAGAAAGATTAATTAAATTTTTTGGTTTTGGACGGACTAGTATCAATATCAAAAGCAAGACGTCAGCCACCTTCTCTCGTCTGATGATATCGTCGTAGTAAATGACTAGTCATTGCTGAGGCTCTCAAAGATCTTGGAAAAATGCTCAAAGACTTCAGTCGTCTCCCAATAAGTGTATCTTAAAATGAACATTAAAAGACAAAAAATATGTTAATATTTTTTTTGATATCAAACTAACAATTAAAAAACAATATTTATAAATTTTATTATACTGGGCAAAACTGCGGATTTTTATACCACTAAAATGTCGTATCTCACCACAAAACACTGTGTACAATCCAAATATGATTGTAGTAAGTGACACTTGCGACATAAATAATAATGCAATATCCGAATAAGTATAAAAGTCGTTAGTGCCACATCCGACTAATTACTGCGAACCATATCATGCAAAAAAGTCGTATGTGGCAGTTACGACAGGATATCGGATGACAATTTCCAGGTAAAAAGGTAGCATGTCTTATTTCTGGCATTTCTAATAAAAAAAATATAGTTTTGTTTACACGTACTCTAAAAGTACTTAATAATAGTAACTTTGGCCAAATTTCGTAACAATAGGACTTAAATTGACAATTTTATAAACAAAAACGTCTTTAAAAAACTTTAACTGCCTCTCCTGGAAAGTAGTCATTTTGCAGATCCGACTTTTTTACTAGGGACCGGCGATTTGAGAAAAGTATGCTTCTGGAACACTTCGCTGTACAAATAATATTTTATTATTTATGTTACATTATTGTGAAATTTTGCATTTAATTTAGGTATTTCGTTATAATTACACAACGCTTTCAGCATATTTTACATTTTCCTGCCACAACAATACAGTGGACATTTGCGGCTCGCGGTATGGTTAGAATTACATAGCGATGGAATATTCCAGTAAACCTTGTCGGTGTCAAGGGAAGTATAAATGCCGTCCGTAGCTAACTTGACAAAACAAGCTACGCGAATATTTCATGAACAATATAACTGATAACATCGTCAACGCCGACGCCTGGCGTACCGCACGGAACATTTCGTGTACCTACAGTCAGTTTCAAAGGCGACTCATGTTACATAAACCATAGTGCAAATACATACAAAGTAGGTACTAACCTTTGAGGGAAACGCTGACCCCTGGCTTGGCATACGAAATAGTCCAGGGTCGTCTCGTAGTCATTCTTTTAGATTACAGATCATTGTTTTTCAAATTAAAAGCGCCATGGGCTGGTTTATTTTCCAGACTAAAGACAGACTAACTTATTACGTTCTTTTCTTTGTAGATTCCAAAAGTTGTCTTGAGCGTCGTTTTCTAGTTTTTTGGGCATGTAAACTTAAAAATTGTTTTCTTTATTGAACTGGCTTCATGGTCGCTGTGATTATAGATTTTAGTTTCTTCTCAGCTTATAAAGCTCAGTGTCAAACTCCTGTCCACATTAGGTACATATATTTCGTACTAAGAAACTTATTAACTTAGCAATATTATTAACTACCTACGTAATTTAAGTATTGGCTGTGTGCAGTGCTGCAGCACATCCTAATAGAGGACTATAAAAAAAAATACAAAAAAAGAACCGACTTCTAAAAAACTGAAAAGCCAAGAATAACCCGTTCATGTACAGTCGAGTTCATTTACATCTACACACTTACGAGAACAAAAATATCTGAACACGACTTTATGCTTTTGACAATAGGGTCGTGTTCAGATATTTTTGTTCTCGTAAGTGTGTAGATGTAAATGAACTCGACTGTACAGATTACATTTGAATCATGCACTTTTTGAAGTCGGTTCTTTTTTTGTAATTTTTTTATAGTGCTTGCCTTTTTATAGAGCTTGAAATCTTTCTCGTAATTTAAACCTCGGGCTTGAAACCGTTGTTTTATGCCCGTCTATTGTGAAGGATGGGCAACTACGAGCTACGGAACCCTACACTGAGCGTGGCCCGACATGCTCTTGGCCGGTTTTTTTTTATAATAGAAAGCCTTGTCTGTTGAGATGATTCTTAGCTGAGTTTGGTAATATCCTGCAATCGTTTCCATGATATTCAACTTTGATTGGAACAAGTGACAGGATCTCAGCTAATATTGAAACTAAGAATTTTTAATTTTGTTGTTTTTATGTTCGTTTAGTAGCATTTTTATGCCACTGATTAAATGAGGGCCTCATGATGACCAGCTACTTGTACAGTTATTTTTTTTTTATTTTCAATCGATCAATTTAGTTTATGATATATAATATGACTTGAACTGTAAAACTCCAAGGAATCCAGTATAGTTTGGCAGACATTATTAAATTACAATAAATTTCAGCAGCCCCGCTATGTGGGTCAAGAGTTCTAACGCCACGATACGGTTTGAAGGTGTAGGAGACCAGGGATATAGTATCCAATTTATGAAATAGGTTTCATTCAGGTTTTGTCTACGTGTAAAGCCTGACCAAAAATATATGAGGATTGTCAAGAGGGCGTTATTTATAAGATTTATATGGCAACAATTTTGCAACCAATCACAACCCACTATAATGACTTTAGTTTAAATACCTGTCAGTTCCACTATATGTTAACCTCGTAATATCATTTAATAGAATGCACTCCTTTCCTGTTTTCGTGTAGTAAACACGTGTACACTTTATTTATAATCTTACGTTCACGGCTGTGAATTGTTTTTGGCATTTTCTTTAGATAATTTTAAATATTTTTCTTTTAAAGAAACCATAACGAATGACGTTGACATTGTTGACAAACCATCATAAAAATTGTGACTGTGTTTAGTAAAACGTCCCACTTTGTCGATTCTAGTTACGCAGTTACGGGCAGTTTAGTGAAATATGGCAAAACCTACCGAAAATCGGCTTTCAATAAAAACTGATGGAACATACTGTAATGAAGCTATGATTTTGATGTCGACGCATAAATGTCCAATTAAAGCACTTTTTTAGGGCCTCAAAGTTTAGTGCCTAGCGTCCCACTTTTTCGAATATCTGAAAAAATCGTCGATGTCATATTTGTGACTGTTTTAGGGAAAACTTCCTACTTTGTCGATACGGAGTTATGAGTAATTCCTAATACTACAGAACATAAGCTATCTTATGGTGAAATAATTATGTCTCTAGGTACTAAGTAGGTATAGTTATTTCGTGAAAATTCTTCAAAGTTACAAATGTGAAAAAGGGTCAACTGAGAAAACGTTGGTTAAAGTTTGGGACGGCAAATAACACACTTGTAGTTTAAAGTTATAAAGTGGTTAGTATCAAATTAATTGTCATACTATAAGGATTTCAAATTAGTCAAAATCATATATGTAACCTTAGTAGTTTGAATGTTACGGAGGCTTGAACATAAAAACAGAACGAAATATCTCAATGTGAATATGGTTTTAATTTCAATATTTATAACACGCAGATTCATCATTCTCTTAGTAGTTTGAATATAGATATATTCTCAAGCTAAAACAGACAGAAATAGTTATATAGATCCCTTTAGTTCGTTAAAAATATAGGTAGATATAGGTAGGTACAGCAGGGTTCGTTAGCCATCGATAATAGACTTTGTTATCGATGATTCCGCTGAATAAAAAACAGTATTGTTTAATAAAATATAATTTCAAAACGACTTAAGATTTATAGTATATTTTTAAACATCATACTTAAACTCTTTTAAATTAAAAATATATTATTATCACAAACATCATTTCCTTTAGAAACTCGTGCTTAACCTTTATAACTTTGACGATCAGCATAATTATTATTATTTCATTTTGAAAAACATTTCAGCTATGTTTTAAAAGCTGATTTTATACTTGTAGTAAATTTTTAGCGTATGGACCACTAAACCGACAAAGTGGGACACTAAGTTTTAGCACCTTTGAGTCGGAAATAAATTCAGTTCTAATTCCGTAAAAAAAGATCAAACTAACGACATAAGTATCAATGACCATTATACGAGTATTAACAATTACAAACCTTTATCTCATACATAAAATGGGATTTATATACGAAACACATACATTTCACTGAACAAGCACTAGAGTTTAGTAAATCGACAAAGTGGGACGCTCCCTATAGAAAATCACTAAACTTTTTTTGTATAAAAAAGTACTTAATATTTGATATTTACATAGTTTGTATGCTTAACAAGTGTGTTTTTAAAGTAATCGTATGTTATGTATTACAACACACATATGTCATTTGTAATTTTTTTATGCTATATTTTTCCGTTAATTTTTTATTAACTTTTTGATATAATGTCTAACTAAAGGTATCCATAGAATTATTTATATCTATTTTAGCATGAAAATACATTTATAAATACAACTTGCAACATAAATCTGCGTGTCATCAATATAGAAAAAAAAACCATATTCACATTGAGATATTTTCGTTCTATTTTTATGTTCAAGCCTCCGTAACATTCAAACTATTCAGGTTACATATATGATTTTGACTAATTTGAAATCCTTATGTTATGACAATTAATTTGATATCAACCACTCCATAACTTCAAAGTACAAGTGTGTTTTTTGCCGTCCCAAACTTTCACCAACGTTTTTTCAGTTGCCGCTTTTTCACGTTTGCAACTTTGAAGAATTTAAAAAAAATAACTATAGCACTTAGAGACATAATTGTTTCACCAAAAGATAGCTTATGTTCTGTAGTATTGAAACTACTCATTACTCCATATCGACAAAGTGGGACCTTTTCCCTAAAACAGTCACAAATCATTGCCAGTGTAAGAAATTAGTTCCAGCGAAATTACGCAATATGGCGCATCCTCATATATTTCTGGTCAGGCTTTACTTAACTAATGAGCCTGGTAATTGGACCGTGAAAATCGAGGGAATATTCAAACAACGCTTATCTTTTAATAAAGGGATGATCTGAACGCTGTGAGCGGATATTAAAATGCGGTGCTGTCTGTTAAGGCAGGTGAAGGTGGCAATATTCATCAACGTAAATAAAGCCACCATCAAGGCTTACTGAATTGTATGTATATATTTATGTGTGTGTGATATTTAGTTGATGATTATGATTATTGATGATAAATTAATCCCGTTTTACAAGATTAAAAAATATACCTCAAAAATTCTTCTGAGTTCTAATTAGGATACGTATAAAAAAAGGTGCCCCAATATTTTATTAAAATCGTAAAATATTGGCCAATTTAAGATAACAAATTCCCCCGTTACGTTAGCGTTAGCGTTTAGCACGCAGAAAATGCAGATTTTATTGATTGTATGTGTAAAATGCTACATGATCATAGAGCATAGCGACACTATCATATTTAAACGCGCGCGTAGTGAGCCCATCTTGGTTCACCACATTTAATCCAAGAAAATTAGATTGTAATATATGGAAAATTTGGCAAAATTAAAGGACAACTTTTATCTATCAGGATATGTAGGTTATAGAGCCAAGTTTAATTTTATCTACTCTCCCCCCCTCTCAGGGGTGAGCGTCACCCCCCGCGACCTCATAATTATAATATTAATAACATTTCACAGATGTCATGTCACAATCTAAATGTTTATTGCGGCATAAGAGCCATATTCCCAGACATAGCATTTGAATTAACGTGGATCGTATAAAATGGTAGGTATATCCCAGTGTACTTAGGTAATTAACATAGGGGAATGTAAAATCTGAAATACCAAGCGCTGGGCCGGCCCTGGGCGAGTTATTAGTCATTTCATGTGGCGTCCTAGGCGCCCTAGTCCTGATGGTTAAAGTAAGGTCCTTTAGGAGCCAGCGCCCTCGGCGGCCGTTCCCGGTCGACCCCCCCCCTTTAGCCACTGACCAAGCGAATATACAAAATACAAATACAAAATGCTTTATTGCACACCAAAAAAAGTTTACAAATTCAGTACAGAACAATAATTTTAATAACGGTAGACAACAGGCGGTCTTATCGCTGAAGAGCGATCTCTTCCAGACAACCTATACATTATGTGTTACATTTTTAGTTGAACTGATTTAATCAGGTCTTGTGAAAGCAACTAGGACTATCGAGCATGCTTATTTTATAACTTATTTGATATCGTTTTATGCATATTGACCAAGATAATGTACTCCTAAACTGATTGCTAGTTTCCCAAAATTTGTTATAAAATCATCAATGATTCATTAATTACGTCATAATAATTTTATAGATTTATTTATCAACTTTAGGAAGTTAAGTATTTAATTAGGTAACAGTAGGTGGTTAAACATTTGCGTGTACGCCTTCCCGCCTTCCTTATATTGCCGTGGCGTTGTTACTATGTTACATTTTGACATTTTCACGTAAGTTACCTCGGCGAAATTTTCTGAAAAATAAAAAATCTATAGTTATAAAAGTACTAACATAGTACATATGTACTAACATAGTATATATACATATACAAGCTTTTGCCCGCGACTTCGTACGCGTAGAACTCGTTAATTGATATTGACAATTAAAAAAAAAATTACTTTCAGCCCTGTCAGGCATTCAATACTCGAATGGAATTTAGTTAGTAGTTTAGTTCTGGGCTATTGGGTGAAAGTCATGGACAAAGTGCAAAACATCCTTTTTGAACCTTTTTGGAGTTGCAAGGCTAAATTCAATAAGTTATCCGAGGCTAAGTCCCATTCGATTCCATAAGCTATGCTCAGAAATGGCTCGAGATGGTGACGGTCCATAATCAACTGACGAAGGAGGTATGGTTCTAGGTATTCACCAAAGAATTTTGTCACATTACGAAATTGGGACAAAATAATTATTAGGTAGCTACTATTATTTTTCTAACTTGGTTTTTACAACTTAGTTTATTCACAGAATAATGAAGTATAGTTCAATAAATTATCCTAAATGATTTATTTCGGTCAGTAAAAACATGTAATTTTTTGATTTGGAGACACTTGTCAAGCTACATACTGTTCATGAGAAAAACATTTAGTGCCCAGACTATTCCTGCTACTTTTCATGTTTGCCCCTGTGATTTATTAATAGTCATAGAAAATGTTAAAAACTTTTAATGGAAACTGTAGACGTTTAAAATTTTATGGTAAATTATTCGGTATAGTTGGAATACGTGGTATAAGTATTACACTTTGTCCCTTGGCTTCTCCCGTTAAAATCGTATGTAGCATAATTGATTGACAATTCGGGTCTTGTCGAGTATCCGAGTAGAATCTTTATGCACTAATACTGTACTCGGCGCTATAAATATTGCACAACGGCACAGAATAAAGACACTAACAACGGTCCCGGCCCTTAATTTGACAAAAGATGACGAAGGTCGCTGGTTCAAAAAAAAATGGAAAAAGATGGTCTAAGAATTTGTTCACCCTGCCATACCATATTATTCACCTGTGTGCCATACACGCCAAATAAGAAAGAGACAATTCAACAATTGGCTGTTTACGACGATTTCCGAACACTGGCGACCGTCCATCAATCATCGTTTAAAATTAAGAGGAACGAACGTAACTACTTTCACGTTTATAATATTATTAGGATTATTTATATATGTTAAGTATCCAATCTTTGCATACTGAGTTATTTACTACTTTATTTATACTCAGTTACCAAGCGAAGGTACATAATCAAAGCTCGTAGGTACTATTTTCAAATGATGTATCGGAACGTGATACCTACTTGAAGGGCTACTCCGATGTTCGAAATTTTACTTTCGTATATTGCTATTCCATTCACTCTAATATACCTTGACAGGAGATTTTCCTCTCGATCTCCTGTCAAGGTATAGCCATCACTATTCGACAGTCGAATTATGAACATCGGAGTAGCCCTTCTGGAATCACTGGTTTGAGATTCATCGGCCATCTTTGTTCATGTTCATTTCATGTCATGTTTTAATATTATTTTTTTTATATTTTTTGATAAGTTTTTTAACACGGAAGTCATGCATTGGTTATAAACCAAAAACCGATACTGGCACAAGCTTCGAGCCGCCATTTACGGATTAATAATAATAATAATCACTGGTTTGACATGTCTTGCCACATGGGTGTGTGAAGTTTGTCAAATCAAATATGATTGTTTCAAATTTGTAAAATTTTATTCTTGAAATTACGCGATTAATCGAATTTTGAGGATACATGTTCCCATTTCAGAATTTATTTATTTTTTACAAAGAATAGTTTGGTATGCGTTTCGTGAAGGTCTATCGTAGGTAGATTAGTTTACGTCAAAACGATGACATGTAGGGAGTTGTTGCAACTACAATGATTTACTCTCCATACAAACTTTAATCCCGTTTTTCGTCCCCATAAGGTATACAACTTGATATAAATGATAGCCTATGTCCTATTCTGATATATAAGGTACATAACTGGAAAGTTTCATCATAATTCGTTCAGTAGTTTTTAGGGTTCCGTACCCAAAGGGTAAAAACGGGACCCTATTACTGAGACTTCGCTGTCCGTCCGTCCGTCCGTCCGTCCGTCCGTCCGTCCGTCTGTCACCAGGCTGTATCTCAACAACGGTGATAGCTAGACAGTTGAAATTTTCACAGATGATGTATTTCTATTGCCGCTATAACAACAAATACTAAAAATAAAATAAAATAAATATTTAAGGGGGGCTCCCATACAACAAACTTGTTATAGATTATATATATGTATAGGTACGGAACCCTTCATGCGCGAGTCGGGCTCGCACTTGCCCATTTTTGAGATTAAGTGGAACGTACATCCATCCATCCATCCATCAATCCAAACTTTCACGTTTATAATATTATTAGGTTTAGGATAAATGCAAGTGTCCTGACCTGACTGACTACTTGACTGACTCATCAACGCAGAGTCGAAACTGCAAATGTTAGAGAGTTGAAATTTGCACACTAGTTTGCATTTATACAGTGTACAAGAGATAAGAGGCGATTTTGAAAATTAAACCCCTAAGGGGGTTAAAAAGGGGATGAAGGGTTATATAGGCTACAAGTTTTTTTTAAGCTAGGAGTTAGAAACTTTGTAAAAAAGATATTTTATTAAAAAACAAGAAAACTAATTCCAGCGTTTTTGAAAATTCATCCCCTAAGGTGGTAAAAAGGGTCTGAAAGTTTGTATGGATATCAAGTATTTTTATGAGTGCGGTATTTTTTTTTTTTTTGTAAAGGCATACTATTAGTATATGAGAAAAGTGAAATCATCGTTTTAAAAAAATCGTCCCCTAAAAGGGTTAAAAAGGGGTTGAAAGTTTGAATCCATTACAAATTCATTGGAACTTCTTATAAAGGCTAATATTAACCCTTAATTTCGCAGTGTATCCCAGGAGGAACACATTATTAGACCATCTTTTTCAATTTTTTTTCGAATCAGAATTTTTTGCTCTATTCTACCTTAACGAGGATTGAACTAGCGACCTCCGTAATTTTTTGCGAAATAAAGGGTTAAGAAAAACAAACTAACATCAATTGAACGTTATTGAGAATTCAACCTCTAAGGGGTTAAAAGACGGCTGAAAGTTTCTCTTGAGGTTCAAATTTTATATTTTTAAAAAGGTATAAAGTGGAATAAACCCAATTTCGGCGTTTTTGAAAATTCATCCCTGAAAGTGGTAAAAAAGGGGTTGAAAGTTTGTATGGAGATCAATGTATTTTTTGAGCGCGGGTTTTTAAACTTCATTATAAAGGCATATTATTCGAATCCTAGAATTTATAAACGTATTATTATTAAACTCATCGAATTTAGTAAAACTATTGGTTCGTAGATGTACCTGATTTCTATACTAATTCCACGTTATTAGGGCAATTTAGCCGTTATAAAAACTAAGAACGGGCCTCTAAATCATTTTGTCATGTCTATCTGTACATACTCGTAAATGTTGTAAACTATCGTAAATATTGTAAAATATTGTATACCGGTTAATGATAACACTTGCTATAAAATTTGAAGGTAAATAACAAAGTGAAATACTTTATTTACTATAGGTACTTATCGTTGTTTAAAAGTAAAAAAGATTTTGACATTATAAAACGTTTCTACTATACTTAGCATTGCTAAGGCATTTACAAATTTTAGTAAAGCTTTTCATTCATATATGGCATATAGCGCTAACGGTTCTAATCTATATATATAAAAGAAGAAGTCCTGACTGACTCATCAACGCACAGCCAAAACTACTAATGTTAGAGAGTTGATTTTTGCACAGCAGGCTACTTTTATAACGTGGGCTAGGGATAAGAAGGGATTTTTGGAAATGGGAGGTATTTCCAAAAATCCCTAAGAGGGTTAAATAGGGGTGCAAAGTTTGTATGGGGTGCAAGTTTTTTTTTATTCTAGGAACTTGAAAATTTGTAAAAAGGTATTAAAATAAAATGGAAGAAAACTCATTTCTGCGTTTTTGAAAATTCACCTCCTAAGGTGGTAAAAAAGGGGTTAAAAGTTTGTATGGTGATTAAGTATTTTTTTGAGCGCGGGACTTGAATTTTTGTGTAAAGGTACACTATTAGAATACAAGAAAAGTAATTACAGCGTTTTCAAAATTTCGTCCCCTAAAAGGGTTAAAAAGGGGTTGAAAGTTTGAATCCATTAGAAATTCCTTGAAACTTCTTATCTATCTATATATATAAAAGAAGAAGTCCTGACTGACTCATCAACGCACAGCCGAAACTACGAATTTTAGAGAGTTGATTTTTAGTAGGTTGTTTTTATAACATGGGCTAGGGATGAGAAGCGATTTCGAAAAATTCAATCCATAAGGGTGTTAAAAAGGGGATGAAAGGTTGTATATGTATGGGGTACAAGTTTTTTTTATGTTAGGAACTTAAAACTTCGTAAAAAGTCTTCTAAACTTAAAACTAAATAAAAGAAAACTACTTTGAGCGTTTTTGAAAATTCATCCCCTAAGGTTGTAATAAAGGAGTTGAAAGTTTGTATCGAGATCAAATATTTTTTTGAGCGCGGGACTTGAATCTTTGTGTAAAGGCATACTATTAGAATACAAGTAAAGAGATTTCAGGGTTTTTTAAAAATTCATCCCCAAAAGGGTTAAGGGGTTGAAAGTTTGAATCCATTATAAATTCTTTGAAACTTCTTATAAATAAGAATAACAAAATAATATCAGTTAAACGTTATTAAAAATTCAACCTCAAGGGGGTTAAAAGGGGGATGAAAGTTTGTGTTGGGGTTCAAATTTAATTTTAAGATAGGAACTTGAAACTTCGTAAAATGGTATTAAATGTTTTTGAAAATTCATCCTCTAAAAGAGTTAAAAAGGGGTTGAAAGTTTGTATGAAAATCTAATGTTTTTTTGGATGCAGGACTTGAAACTTTATATAAAAGCATATTTCTAAAATACAAGAAAAGTAATTTCAACGTTTTTGAAAATTCAACCCCGAAGGTGGTGAAAAAGGTGTTTAAAATTTGTATGGAAATCAAGTATAAGTTGTATTTTAAGTTAGGAATTAGAATGTAAAAAGGTATTTTATTAAAAGATAAAAAAATTACCTTCAGCATTTTTGAAAATTTATCCCCCAAGGTGGTGAAAAAGGGGTTGAAAGTTTGTATTGAGATCAAACATTTTTTACTAAGAAAAAAATTCCTTACCTACCTATTTTAATATCTTTGTCATCATCAAAAATCTACGCGGACGAAGTCGCGGGCGGCCGCTAGTCTATTTATATATATAAAAGAAGTCCTGACTGACTCATCAACGCACAGCCTAAACTACCTATGGTGGAGTTGATTTTTGCATAGTAGGTTACTTTTACAACGTGGGCTAGGGATAAGAAGGGATTTTCGGAAATACCTTCCCTAACCCTCTTAGGGGTTTAAATAGGGGTGCAAAGTTTGTATGGGGAAAGCTTTTTTTTTGAGCTAGAGACTTGAAACTTTGTAAAGATTACTAAATCAAATACAAAAAAGTTATTTCAGCGTTTTAAAAAATTCTGCCCCTAAGGGGGTGAAATAGGGGTGCAAAGTTTGTATGGGAGGATTTTTTTTCTTGAGCTAAAGACTTGAAACATTGTAGACAGATTACTTATTAAAAACCGGCCAAGTGCGAGTCGGACTCGCGCACCGAGGGTTCCGTACAAACACTTTCCATCCCTAAGTGGTTAAGTTAAGTTTGCACCTGGTATGTATAGCGCCCCATATAAATTAGGTGCAAAGTTAGGTATTAAAAAATTTTTTTATGGTTTTCGTAATTATTCCTTTATCTATGCTATAAGACGTTGCTTCGTACCAAATTTCAAGATTCTGAGTTCACGGGAAGCACCCTGTAGGTTTTGATTCCCTTGCAAGTGTCGAAAATATGCAAATTAGGTGCAAAGTTAGGTATTAAAAAAAAAATTTATGGTTTTCGTAATTATTCCTTTATCTATGCTATAAGACGTTGCTTCGTACCAAATTTCAAGATTCTGAGTTCACGGGAAGCACCCTGTAGGTTTTGATTCCCTTGCAAGTGTCGAAAATTTGCGGCATAAACGGCTGTATCTTTTGATTGCGTTGGCTTAGAAGTTTGATTTTTTCACAGCTTCAAGGGACAGTAGACCTGAGTAATTGATATAAATTTCAGCTTCATACGTCCACGCGTTCCTGAGAAAAAGGGTCTTGACAGACGGACGGACAGACGGACAACAAAGTGATCCTATAAGGGTTCCGTTTTTTCCTTTTGAGGTACGGAACCCTAAAAACACAAAAAATACTTTCAGCGTTTTAGAAAATTCCACCCCTTAAGGGGTGAAATAGGGGTGCAATGTTTATATGGGAGAAGCTTTATTTTTTTAACTAGAGACTTGAAACTTTGTAGAAAGCTTACTTAATCAAATACAAAAAAAGTAATATCAGCGTCTTAAAAAATTCTGCCCCTAAGGGGGTGAATTAACTAAGAATAAAATTCCTTACCTACCTATTTTAATATCTTTGTCATCATCAAAAATCTACGCGGACGAAGTCGCGTGCGGCCGCTAGTTTATTAATATACTAACACGTTCATTTTATTAAATTAGTAAAAAAACAAATTGTATGCTATATTAATGGATGTATACAAAAAAATTATTCAATTCGATCATTTTTTATCGTGTTTATATACATATGCGGTTATATGAATCGAATCTAGTAAAGCTATTCGTTCCTAGATGGCACTAGCTGTAGCTAATTTCATAATGCAATGCAGCGATTTAGCCAAAAACAAAAATAAAAAGCGGCCAAGGGCGAGTCGCATCACATCATAAATGCCAAAAAATCACGTTTGCTGTACGGGAGCCGCACTTCGATATTTATTATTTGTTGAATTACAGCAACCAACATCAAAATCCACTTAGCTTAAATCTCATACAACTACCTACCAAAAAAAGAAAAGTAATTTCAACATTGCTTCGATCTGAAAATAATAAAGATGTAAAATGTTCATGATAAGATTCGACGCGGACGAAGTCACGGGCAACAGATAGTATACAACGTGTTTTTATACAATTGCTTTAACTTCGACATAGTGCTTGGAACATTAACGTAAACTCATCCCTTAAACCGTTTAATGATATTCGAAAAATATTTTTTTTTTGGTATCCCATACAAAGTAATTAATTATTTAATTGGTGGCTATTGTAAAAGGTCCTTTTGAGTTAGGCAATAGTTAGAGTCAACTTGTTGTCATTTTAACGTCACTGATAAAACTTCATCGATGACAGAATTGAGAGCTCGTTAAAAACTTTAGCTAGGTGGAATGCGTGTGGATGGTCTTGGGCTCAAACCCCGGTAAAGAATTTTCTTTTTGTATTTATTTTTGTTCATTGGCAGTGAAAGTTAAATTTTTTGTGCTTATTTTTTACTTCAGAACAATTTTTGCGATGTGTTTAATCCATTTTAATTTTAATTCACTTTATTTAAATTCTTTCGGGTTATGGTATAGTCACAAATGAAACTAATTAAGTTTAAGTATAAACATTTAATTACATAAACAATATTGGCCTAATAAAATAAAATGATCTCCTCATCAGTATTTAACACTCAATATTTTTTATTTAAACCAAAATAATAATTTACTACAACTTGTTTTCAAAGTGCCCGCCATTATTTTCTAAACAAATATTCAACCGAAATCGTATCTCGCGATTTAGTTTGACAGGAGTGGCACGCATGGCATCGGCTTCTTCCTGAATTCGTTGCAGTAGGTCTTCCCTCGAAGCCACAGGTTTAGAGTAGACTTTTAAAGTACCCCAGACATTATAGTCTAAGGGTGTTCGGTCCGGAGATCTGCATGGCGGGCCACGCAAGAGTTTGACTGCCGCGTGTCTAATCCAACGCCCAGCAAAGTGTACATCCAAATACTGTCTAAAACGGCCAGCAAAATGTGCGGGTGCTTCGTCATGCTGGATCCAGTGTGTCCGCAGTGTTTCCAATGGAATATCATCGAAATAATCCAAATTATGCAAGTTCTTATTGGGATATCGACGTCGGTACTCCCTTCCTGCTTCCGCCGCATATCCATTGCAGAAACCGTAAACAAAGTGCATATTGGCTTCTTCTTCGGCCGTATAATTTATCCGTGGCATCACAAAGCAAGTGAACACAATTATTTCATTAAAAATTAAGTAAATAACAACAATAATAAATTACTATTGTCAATTTGACGTGACACATGCGAGTCAAGTGAGAGCAAAATAAAAAAGAACTTATTGATTTAGACCTTGTCGTACATAAGGAACACTGAAAACTCTTTACATACGAACCAGCAGATAATAGTCTTTGGTTATAAGAAGATTTTACACTGGTTAAACTGAGATTAGTGATTAAATTTGAATATTAAATAATTTGAAAACGGTGCGAGTTAGGAACTTGGTTTCTTTGAGAAATTGACTCAATAAGACGTAAAGAATTACCCCTTAAAGTTAAAGCAATTGAAAAAGTACACCCTGTATATAGATGTTAGTATATTGAAACGAATCTCACGAATCTTATCAACCGATGTATTAGGCTGACATATATCCTTATTAATTTTTTACTGACAAATTCTCTCTTTCCGACAGTTATCTTAATAGGTATACTACAAATCACGACGTTGTTAATTTATTTTTAAATGTAAAATAAAATTATTATTGTTCTTCGAATCGTATTTCGTTATCTCGATATTAGCATGCCAGAGTGGAAGTCGGATTTAGGTACACCTCACACAATCTAGTGTGGCGATGATTTAGACAGATAAAAAAGAAGATAGATTCGTGTATATATTCGAGCCTTGGACCTACGTAATGCACATGTGATTTGTTTCGCTGCGCATTCATACATCCCCATGTAGGTCGACCTTCCCATCGCTGTTGTTTTAACACAAAGTACAGGCTTATTCATATCTCGATCACAAGTAATATGTTTGCAGTTTTCCAAAAAACGACTTTCCACTGGAACATCTATATGAGTAGCTGAAATAAATTGAGATAATTATATATTCAGTAATTGTCCTAAATAATATAGGAATTATGACATTCTGATTCATAATCAAAAAAACATTTTCACTGTACGTATAGTACATACTGCTGTTATTATATTATGTTTTTTAATGCATGTGTCAAACTTCTGTTTTACATCACAATGAAACAAACACCAAATTACCGTATAATTTCACTTACTAAGTAACAGAATTATCGTGGTAACGAGAATCATAGTGAATTAATTTGCCCTAAGCCTAGTAAAAATGTTTAAAAGTTTTCAACTTCAGTGAGCGTGTTATTTTAGCGAATAATCTTAGATAGAACACAATGTACACATTCAAACGCTCAGCAGGCACGTATTATTGAATTTTCATTTAAAATTAATTGCATTTATGATGCTTGATTTAACTTCAATTAATTGCGAGTACAATACAATTTACAGGAAATAGAAAACTTTTAACATCTTTCAATCCCAACAAGATATAAAAATGTTAAGTTTATTAGATTAACTTATAAATTTTTTAATTTTTCATGAAAGTTTGTAATTATTTATGTAAATAGCGGGTTGAAAGTGACTAAATTAGACCTTAGGGTTGAAAGTTAATTTCAAAATTGAAATAATTAACTTTGTATAGCGAATCAAATTGCGCTACAGGGGAAAATAATTACCTGGTACAGTGATGGAGTGAGCACAACGGAAATATTTTTCTGGGTACTATTTATCAAGCCTATTTTTAATAGCATTATGCGCCTCAGAAAATGTTACTTACCTTCTAAATTACTAAGTCGGCCACAACCAACGCGCGTCTGAGTAATAATATCTCACCCACTAGTTATCTTTTTTGTAAGCCACTGTAATTGTAACTTAGCATGGTGGTTATTTTTTAGCATCTAAATTTGAGGCATGCATTCAAATAGCAAACTTCTAAAATATTAATATATGACACCAAAATAGTAACTCTATTAGCTTCTAATTGTATAACTTAGTATGTTCAAAATGCTAATAATAATGCTAATCCTACATTAATCGATCGTAAAATTTACCTAAAATTGTCATCAAATAGTATATTAAAGCCATTATTATTAATTTATTACATATGAACTATTGAGGAGAGAACAAAACAAAATACTTAAATCTCATTTTAGGTTAAGGTCGCAGTTCCCAAACGGAACCCTTATAGATTCGTCATGTCTGTCTGTCCGTCTGTCATTTTTTTCTGAAACTATAAGAGCTATACTGTTGAAACTTGGTAGGTAGATGTATTCTGTGAACCGCATTAAGATTTTGATGCAAAAATAATAAAATAATAATAAATATTGGGGGCTCCCCATACTTAGAACTGAAACTCAATTTTTTTTTCATCAACCACATACGTGTGGGGTATATATGGATAGGTCTTCAAAAATGATATCGAGGTTTCTATAATATTTTTTTTCTAAACCGAATAGTTTGCGTGGCAGACGCTTCCAAAGTGGAAAAAAGTTGCCCCCCCCCCCCCTCTAACTTCTAAAATAAGAAAATGAAAAATCTAAAAAAAACATATGATGTACATTACTATAAAAACTACCAACGAAAATTGTTATGAACGAGATCTAGTAAGTAGTTTTTTTTAATACCTAACTTTGCACCTAATTTATATGGGGCGCTAAACATACCAGGTGCAAACTTAACTTAACCACTTAGGGATGGAAAATGTTTGTACGGAACCCTCGGTGCGCGAGTCCGACTCGCACTTGGCCGGTTTTTTTATTTAGCAATACGCGCTGGCTTTAAAGGCTTAAAAGCTTGTAATACGGATTTGTGCAGCGCGACCGTTAGTATAGCATCCATTTAAGAGGCGTACTATAATAGGAATGCTGGCCTATTTAGCGTAGTCCTAGATCTAGTACTGTTAAGCAGACAGTTATGTATAGCTCTAAGAAAACGTCGTCTTCTAGTTTGGTTTGCTTAATGTTAAATATATAGTGACCTGTTTCTTGAGCTCGTCAGGTCACGTGCTATATAAGAACCTGTATTCATGTCACGTCTCTCAGCTTTTAGGTTACCGGGATGGATCAAAATAACATTTGTACCTAGGTATCTCAACTTTGCATCTTAATAGTATTCGTCTACACTTTAACTAACATGGCAAAACCTATTATGTACAGTACGTTCAGTGCGTGGGCTGACAAAAAGTGATTTTCCTGTTTTCTACTTGTCTTGCTCGCTCTTACGAGATCCAGATTTAAGAACCTCTCAGTTTTCACCCAGACCCGATAACCAATCTGAGAGCTCACGGACTGTAGTTACTCGTATATTATGTTTATACAGTTTCAACCCTTCTCAAACTTTCAAGACCAATCCACTACCAATAATATGGCCATATTACGTTCAGGTAATGACGTTTATAGGGGATGCGACTGATGTTGAATTATACAACATAATATAGTTATATGAACAAAATTAGCTCAATATGTAATGAAACACGTTTTCACGGTGAAAATGGCAAAATTACTTATTGTCTCCATACGAATATTGGTACTCAATCTACAGATGACGTCATATGTAGGTAGGCGTTTTTAGTACTCTGTAGGAATGTTCAACTTTGATGGTCATTTCTGAATTTTAGAGCATTCTAAGTGTAAAATAGAATCAATTGATATCCTAAAATAAACAAATATCCGCATGCCTATTCTATTTAGTTCAAAATTAGATAGTTCGTAAGTCTACATCTACAACAATCTATATTTTATTTGACTTTGCGTTCACTTAAACGCGCAGAAGAATTATTAACTAATACATATCTTTACATTCATTCAAATGTGATGTATGTACGAGTATGTACACTTGGTACCTATATAGGAAGAATTGCATCGAGATACTTGAATGGAAATCTACAAACAGCGAAGCGTCGGGAATTACATTTGCGAGTTAATATTGTTCGAACTGGTCGAATAAGTATTAGTAGTTATTTATTCAATAGCATTGCCTACTACACTGTGCACTGTAACAGTCCAGGAATTCTGATATTAACTAAACTAAATAGGTACTTCGTTTACACCTTGTATGTTATTCTGCATCTTAATGGGGCATGTGTTATAATCGGATTAGGACTAAATAAATCTTAACAGTGACTGGCAGACATCTCCCAGCTTAAATCGTTTCGCCAAAAAGCATGAAACTAGCTTTACATCATAAAAGAAGAAAAAAAGAAAATCAAGAACATTTATCCATAGCCACTAAAGTTTTTTTTAGGATGTAAATTCCAACGTAGGTACACGAGGTGAAAATATTATAACATATAAAAGTGTCGCACGAACACGAAAATAAGTATGCAACTGTTAATAGCACCGTTTAATGTTTAACAAAATGGCCAAGCCACAGTTTGTCCTACGTCCCCATTTTTATCGAGTAGAGTAATGCGGTGCGGTACCTACCGACATTGTGTGTTGCCATTCGCTTGCATCTTGCATGCCAGAATACTCTTCGACTCTTCGTTTCAGATTTAAATTTTGCAGGTGATGTAGCCACGTTTATTTTTAAGGTTCTGTACGTTAAAAGAAAAACGGAACTCTCATAGGAACACTTTGTTACCCGTATGTCCCTCCGTCTGTATGTCTGTGAAGACCCTTTATCTCGGGACCGCCTGGAGGTACGAGTATTACATTAATCTGACTTCTAAGTACACGTTAAAAAAGCTACGGCCGCTATGCCGCGAAAAAAGGGAATCAATATAGGATATTTTTCGTTCGACTCAGAACTACTCGTATGATACCTATATTAGGGTGGAGCGAATTTTTTTTTTTTGGAAATTCAACTCAGAACGTCTCTAAAACGTTGCATTAGGCTGCCAGGTGTACGAGAAAAATAATAATAAAAATATTCAATACTACTTTTAGCCCTCTACTGTCGTTTTGAATATTATGATCAAGCCCATACTTTTTTTTTTTTTTTTATCAAAATCTTGTTTTTGTTTTAATGAAAGTCAAGTGATTTTTATCTCAGCACATAATACTCGAAATAAAAGATATTATTGCATAAAAATATAACAATATTAAAAATATATATTTTTTTTAAATACTGAATTTTAATTTGGGCCACAGGTTCACACAGGTAGTAGTTGCCGTAAGTATGAAATAAGCTCAAAACATTTGAAGTTGAAACCCTTCTTTATAAATGTAATACTAATTACGTAAAAAAGAAAAGTTTTTTTTTTACCAATTATGAGTAAGGCAAGGTGGGGGAAGATTGAATGGTTTTTTGTCGAGATAGACAGTGTTGTTTTAAAACCCTTATAAAATAAAAATCTATTTACATCCCTTCAAGTGTATTAATTGGAAGGCATGGGCAAGGGTTATATTTTTGTATTCTGTTGATAAAACTCAGCTATGCCTATTCTAACATATAAAAATAATAAAATAAAATTCACTTTTGTCTAAAAAATTGACGGGTCAAGATGGAATGGTGGAGGGGTAAGATTGACATAGTTTCTAAATACTTTTAAATGAATGCAAACGGTGGCTGTTGCTCGTTATTCAATAGAGTTTCTTACGCTGAACAGATACAGCTGATTGTTGCGTGAATATTCCTGATAGGTAACGAGGAAACTACAGTAGAAAAAAAAAACTATTTCACTCTTACCCCGCTATATAGGAAAAAGGACAGTGATTCTCAAACTTTTAATTGGACACTTAAAAACTAAACACTTTTTTATATTATGAAGATAATGCTTGGTGGCCGGCCATACTAGGTCAACTCCAACGTCACAACACCAGTAGGCAGTTACTCAAAATCTTCTCCAGTTATTTGTCGGAGAGGGAGGTGGAGGTCTGGTACGCGGGGGCTAGAGTCTCACGGGAGACAAGTAAGGGATGCGTCCAGGAATCTACCGCCGGCCCGCTCTTCTGGAACCTGCAGGTAAACCCGCTGTTGGAGGCCACAGATGGTATCGAAGCACATGTGCAGGCTTTTGCGGACGACATTCTGGTGGTCGCAACCGGGAAAACTGGCCCCGAGGTCGAGAGAAGAGCGACGGAGGCTCTTAAACTTATAGAGGACTGGGGAAGCAAGTATAAGATGAGGTTCGCGGCCCACAAGACGCAGGCTATAACGATCACGCGCAAACTCAAATATAGCACCCCCCAGATATTTGTTGGTGGCTGTCCGATTGAGCAAACCCAGACCTTGAAAGTGCTGGGCATCACCATCGATAATAAGCTCACCTTTACCCAGCACATCGAGAATGCCAACCGGAAAGCCATCAACATATTCAAAATGATCTCTCGAGCTGCCAGGGTGCAGTGGGGCCTAAATGCCGAAATACTCAAAATTATGTATCTGGCGGTCATAGAACCAGTGATTCTGTATGCGGCCAGTGTCTGGGCCCATGTGACCGCAAAGGCATACATCAGAAAGCGTCTTGACCAGACCACGAGGCAGTTCTGCCTAAAAATTTGCAAGGCGCACCGGACCGCATCACTCGTCTCCTGCGCCCTTCTGGCGGGCGTACTCCCGCTTGTTTGTAATAAAAATAACGGTTTAATGATGATAAATTCTTTATTTTATCAAAAAAATTATAAAAAAAGAACCGACTTCAATAAAACTAAAAAGCCAAAAAGAACCCGTTCAAGTACAGATTACATTTGACTCACCCTTTGAAGTCGGTCCCAAACCACTCAATTATTATATTTGTATATTATAGTTTACATGAGGTTTGGCACCGACTTTGGCACGTCGCACTAAATGCGTCGATCCTGGCCGAACTGAAGATTAAGTGCTGCTTATCGACCATTTGCCTCCAGCGGATCCTGCAGTATTTCGGTCACGTGGCTAGACGCGAGCCAGATAGTTTGGAAAAGCTCATTGTAGTTGGCCACGTGGAAGGAAAAAGGGCCCGTGGGAGATCACCGACTCGATTGACCGATGCCGTGAAAGAAGCCTGTCAGGAAAATCTACAGGCGTCAATCCGGAGGGCGGGAAACCGTGTGGAGTGGAGAGCTTTGGTGCAACACATAACGGCCTCAAATGGTCACGACCCTCAGTTATGAGGAAGCGAGGAAGAAGAGAGAGAAGTTTTATTGAAGTCGGTTCTTTTTTTTTTGCTTTTTAGTGATTCATATAAAATACTTATGGCGGGATATAATCGGGGAGGTCTTGAAGGCATGAATCTCGTTTGAATTATCTCCGAACTCCTAACCGTTAAGGACTTACCTACGTACCTTCCATCATCAGCTCAGCATTGGAAGATGATGACTACCATATGCAAATACTTAATTAATTTTAGAAAATATATGAAAAACATTATGAGTGCCTATAAAAATTCAGGAATTCCTTCCATTCCTCATGGATCTCGTCATCAAAATTTTATAGAACCAACCTTGAGATGTCTTTTCATGAATCTAAAAAGAATTTTCTAACTCGACTGATAAATGATGGAGTTCTGAGGTAACAAACATAAAAAAGGGGTGTTTGCTTGCAGCCTGATTGATTAATTTTGTTACAAATTAAGTCGGATACATGTATAATATCAGGAAATGAAACATGAATATGTGTTCCATTTGACATAAATTTAAAATCCACGTAGCAAATTAATTCAGAGTCTTAGGTGCTTACATTTAAAATTTAAGATACACCTTGGGCACAAGAAAAAATATTATTGATTATCCAGAGATCACGACACAACAAAAGTATTTGTATGAGGCAGCTTTAATTGTTGAACTGAATTAAACTCAACGCGCTAAACAAGTAGGTATCATAAAGGCAAATTTACTCGTAACTAAATAAAATAACAGATATAGGAATATCTCAAATGGAAAGTAGTGTTCCCAAACGAAAGCTTCATAGAGTTATCTCAATCTTTAAAATATGACAAAAACAACAAATTATAAATTACAGATTTATTGAACAATGAGTGGGTACATCTCTTTGATCTGACGATTTCACTCAAATCAACTTAGTCACAAACTAAGAAAATATTGTTTTTATAAGTATAAGTTTAAGACTCACTATATGTTTCATTTATGCTTCATAATGACTACATACATGACCATTTACCTTACCATGAGGCCAATAAAAAAAAATTGGTTCATTAATCATTTTTTTAAGTCCAAAGTTTGAGAATCTGTCTGTTTTTCTATGACTTTCAAAAACGGGGGAAGATTGAAACATTACTATTTCAATGTTACCCCATTGAAATTGACTGGGGAAAGATTGAAGCTTCTCGTAAATCACAATATAAGAGTAATAGATACACCTAGCACTAGTAAATAAATATAAAATCTAAAATAATACATAAATATTCAGTCAAAACTTTTATTCACACCCTATTAATCAAGTTATGAAACACGGGATAAGATTGAAAATCGACGAATTGACCACGAAATGCTGACCTTCACAAAATAACACATAACACGCGTCTACTCACTCCGAGCGGTCTCGGGCTACTGACTGGCGGATCTTAATAAAATGGCGGTTTAATTGATGATACCAGCATTAAAAAAAATAAAAAATTTAGGGAGTAATGTGACACTTTTTATCTTCCCCCTTTTTTCATCTTCCCCCACCTTACCTTAAATATTTTTTTTTCTAGCTCAAGTAGAGGGCTGAAACATATTTAAAATCAATTACATATACATACATGTATATTCATTGATATCTTATCTAAAGGCAACATATTACAAATGTTCCAGGTCGATCAGACAACTTTTTTTTTTCTTCATACATCGACGCTCCACCCTAACCTATATGGCAAGTAATACCGTCACATACTACAAGTATTGGAAAATCAGAAAACTATACAGTTGTAGTGCTGGTTGTAGTAGAGTTGTTAGTCCGCTGTTTTCTAACATAATTGTGCGCATCGGGTTACAAGCATGAAATTTCTACCATAGATAGAGTGTTCCACGGTGATTATTTTCAGATTTAGAGGGAAGTCAGATTCGTCCCATGTGAGGCGGGAGAGTGGAGTGAATAGGGCCAAGTATCCCTCTTTCCTTTCTTTATGGCTATTCAGTTAAGTCTACCAGGACGTGTTTGGTATCGTTTCCGTGTAAAACAAATATCAGAAATAATTTTTTCATGTTAGTTTTGTATAGTTCTATATAAAAATATGGGTGTATGGCCGAAAAGGTAAAAATCACAACAAGTTTTTTTTATTCAGTGAGGTAAATTAGTTCAATTTCGTAAACATTTTCAAATTATTATTATTATTTTAAAAAGCTAATTTAATCTAGTTTCTAAAAATATATGCATGTTGGGCACTTCTCATACAAACAGTAGCTTAAAATATATCTTTACGTCGGCGTAACCAACGTAAATCTCCGAACGCATCCTATTTCGCTTCATTAAATACATTAAATAATGATTATGAACATGCTTTTACATATAATATTTACTATATACGTCCTAGAAAAACAAATTAATGCAATTAACAAAAAAAAATCTCATGTATCACGAGCACACGGGCTAATCTCAACATCAACAATTTATTTAAGTGACTGTTTGTATAAAAAGTGCCCAATATGTATATGTTTTTAGAAACTAGATTAAATTTGCTATTCTGCAATATTTTTGTTTGTTGTAAATATTCAGGAAATATAACTAATTTATCTCCCTGAATAAAAAAAACTTGTTGTGATTTTTACAATTTCGGAAATACAACCATATTTTTATATGGTACTATGGATAAAAAACATGAAAAATAATTTTCTGATATCTGTTTTACACGAAAACGATACCACACAAGGCCTAGTAGCGTTATCTGATCAGTAATATAAAAAGAAAAAGAGGACTCCTTTGTCCTATTCACCCCGCTTTCCCGCCGCACAGGGGACGAATCTGACTTCCCTCCACATCTGAAAATAATCACCGCAGAATAATACTCTATCTTTGGCAGAAACTTCGTGGTTGTATACCGATGTACGTACACAATTTCGCGACTTAGCAAAATCTACTAGAACACGCAGGCTAAGCGTAACATCAACATTTTTTTCAAGGTATTTTTTGTATCAGATGTGTCCAATATGTGTATACATTTTTAAAAACAAGATTACATTTTCTGTTTATTTATTTTTTTAAATTGTAAATATTTAGGATAGATAAGTAATTTATCGTTCTGAATAAAAAAACTTGTTGTGATTTTTACCTTTTCGGCAATAAACCCAAATTTTAATAAGAAACAATTCTTAAATAACATAAAAAAATAATAGCTGATATCTATTTTAAGTACACGAAAACGATGTCGCACAAGCTGTAATAGCCTTTACTGATCAGTAATAAAAAAAAGAAAAAGAGCAGTACTTGGTCCTCTTCACCCCGCTCTCCCACCACACAGGGGACGAATCTGACTTCCCTCCACATCTGAAAATAATCACCGTGGAACGCTCGATGTGTGGTAGAAATTTCATGCTTGTAACCTGATGCGCACAATCTCGCGGCTTAGCAACTCTACTATTGTAATTAACTCATATAAAATATTGTCTTCCTTTAAAGTTCGTCAAACAGTTTTACTATCTTTTTATTAGAGCAATATGTGCTTCTGCTTTCCTAGTTCGTACGGAACCCTTGGTGCGCGAGTCCGACTCGCACCTTTATTTACGTTTTATAACTGCTGCATGCAATTACAAATTAAACATTTCACCTTTTTAAAATCAGAATTTTAAATGCACGGAACCCTCTTAGAAATAATATAATGTGTAAGTAACATTTTATACCAGTATTTAATCTTGAAATCAAGTTAGAGGTAGAAATATAAATCCCTGAAGTGGAAGCAGCAGGTGACTGAATTGAGTTTTATAAATAGAATCGCCTCTAGGGGTGTAGCGACCAGGCCGGGTCAACGCCCGGGTGCGATATAGGCCAGTCGGAGTGGCAGATTGGATGGTTCAATAAGCATGAAGCTCATCTTGCTCTTGGTAAATAAAGAATTGAACCTAGATAGAACGTATGTCACTGAGCGGGTTTGGTATCGTAGATGGGTAGAACTGAAGATAAATAAGTAGGTACACCAGACACTTAAGCCATACAAACTCTATGCAAGAGTAGGTTTCATATATTTTACCATATATTTTAGAATAGTTATATATGTACATAATAGTGAATGGCATACATGATAGAAAGTTTTATAATAAGCGCTAAATCAAACTAAGTACATGGGAACCTTTATAAGAAGTCGTATAAAAAGGATACCGGTAAGCAATTCATAAGGGCTAGGCTTATATTTAGGTTTCCTTTTTTGCAAGATATACTGAAATGAATAAGTTATCTCTTGGAATAGCTTAGTCATTCATTGGGCTACTTTTAAAGAGCTTCCGTGGTTTGCTATTTGGAATGACTATAAGTAAGTAGTTGAGATACCGTTATCGTTATATTTAAAGGGCACTTAAAATCTTTCGCCATGCAAAGGGTGGATCGGTCCTTGTTTAATACGCGAAAAAAGGTATTGTATATACAGTACGTACCTATCTTGTTCTTGTACCTGTTCAACAAAACCTACAATACAACGCATTTTACGCCTAACAAAACGTGTATAGTAACAAAACTTGTATGTTAATAGTAGATAAAGAACTTGCTTTTACTTACTTTATGCTTTTAGTAACAAAACTTGTATATTAAATAGTGGATAAGGACGTGGCCAAAAGCTATTATGACACAAAAATATCATTGTCCTCGCTCGCTGCGTTCGCTCGTCTAAATAATCGTTTATTTTAGCCATCTGTCAGACAATCTACTATCATCTAAATCTAACAATGACTATTTTAATTTAAACCAAAAATGCCAACCGTTCCCCGCCCAAGGGTCTAAAACTATTACAAAAAGAAATTTTATTTATAGTAGGTATATTTTGTCAGCAGGCTGGTGATATAGCTACGATGGAGGATTGCAGCACTCACAACAAACGGATTACCTCCACTTTCATGGACCATTAATGGTGAGTTCAGGCGCTAATCAACAATCGACTAACTACCTAGTTTTGCATTCAGCTGCATGCCGGTCGAACTATGAGCTAACTCAGCGACCAAGTTTCTACACAGCCGCTCTATCATGCCGGTCGAACTATGAGCTAACTCAGCGACCAAGTTTCTACACAGCCGCTCTATCATGCCGGTCGAACTATGAGCTAACTCAGCGACCAAGTTTCTACACAGCCGCTCTATCATGCCGGTCGAACTATGAGCTAACTCAGCGACCAAGTTTCTACACAGCCGCTCTATCATGCCGGTCGAACTATGAGCTAACTCAGCGACCAAGTTTCTACACAGCCGCTCTATCATGCCGGTCGAACTATGAGCTAACTCAGCGACCAAGTTTCTACACAGCCGCTCTATCATGCCGGTCGAACTATGAGCTAACTCAGCGACCAAGTTTCTACACAGCCGCTCTATCATGTCGGTCGAACTATGAGCTAACTCAGCGACCAAGTTTCTACACAGCCGCTCTATCATGCCGGTCGAACTATGAGCTAACTCAGCGACCAAGTTTCTACACAGCCGCTCTATCATGCCGGTCGAACTATGAGCTAACTCAGCGACCAAGTTTCTACACAGCCGCTCTATCATGCCGGTCGAACTATGAGCTAACTCAGCGACCAAGTTTCTACACAGCCGCTCTATCAGTGCCATCTATATATTACGCTGATTTTAGGTATTAACGGAAAACGTGGTGTTATATTTCAAATATGGTTGTAATTGACCAGTATCAACATAAAGTTGAGTATAAAACTATGTAAATTTATTGAGTAGGTACTTACCGATATATTTCCGTATCAGAAATTGGTGAATTTAAAAGTTATTTATTACTTCCAAATTAAATAAATTGTACAGTGGTATAGGGAAACAATTAGCTCTGAACATTTTTAGACTTAGATTTATTTCAATAACTATTATTATTGGATATTCAATTGTGCTATATTTGCGGATTGCGTTGCAACCGCAACCACAGGATGTTATATATTGGCGACGTGTTCGCATAATATCGTGGTATATATTGTTGCTAATTAGGTCTACCGGCTCTCAAGCGGGCCTACTGACCTACATAGTTAAACTAGGTGTCACTGGGCGTGGTTACGGGAATTTGGCAATTATAAAATTCATGTTGCATATTCAATTTCACGTCTCGTATCGAAGTAATTGGTAGCTATTCGAATTGCATGTGGAATATCACAGACCTGACTTAGGTTAAGTGGTCAGTGCGGATTATATTCACGATGATTTTTAATCGGTGATCAGGTACAAACTTTTCTAACTCGGTAATTGATGGCGGTCACGTTGAAGTCGTACTTACATGAAAACAAACTTCTATTTTTCTATGATATTTTTTATTATGAAACCAATGTTGTCTTAAATTCCTTGTTACCCTACTAATCTGTATCTGTGAGCTTACAACCTCTTTCATAATTTAATGGCAATAACAATTTATGAGTAATAACTTGTCATTTTCATTACACAAACAAAGTCCTATTTCTAAGTCGTAGAAAATTTCGTTAAATTTCCCGCCAAAGCGATGGCACTTTGACGTAGGTATCGTACTTCAATAATTTATGTAGGATGACCATCATGTATCTAGTGGTGATTTAGTTTTAAATATTTTTTAACTTTTAATTAATTAAACAGTGAGGCAATTGCGTGAGACCTCGCCTATTAAATTTAATTTTAGCTGGATATTTATTTTTGTAGGTATAGAATCTTTTTATCGATTCATATGTTTATGTGGAAATACACATTTTTATTTTTATAAATAATGACACAAAGGTAAATTAAGAAAGAAAAATTGAATGCAATCTACTACAATCTAAGCAGGATTTGAACCTGCGATGGATATTCATATTTTTCTACTCCTGACCACAGATTAAGAATCATCGTGTAATATACACGGTGCTCGCGAGGAATCCAAATGATTTCACTAGCGCATTCCTGAGTATGTGTAGAAAATAAAAGTAAGCCGAAATCGGCTTAGTTTTCGAGATATTAGCATTTTTTGTTTTAAAACATCTCCAGTGTAAATCATCTTTATCATTGCGATGTTGCGAGACCGTCACATAACCGCTTCTGTCACGATCATTGTTTATGTGTCAATCATTACAAATTTCCTTCAAAAATTCAGTTAAGAAATTATAATAATTATGTAGAGTCTTAGCATAAATACGCCTAGAACGATAGTCTTCGTACAACAGATTTGCACAGTATGAAGCCGGTTTTGATATTCCTTTTGATGGTGGAAAAACGATGGCTTAAGTTGTGAGAACTGCGTTATCTAGTTAAAACCTTGAAAACTAAATGGTTCGTGATAATAAACGTATTGTTTTTTTACTGGTCATATTCATATGTTTATTTAATACTTTGTTATTACCTAATTTATTTGATTAAAGTTTACAATAAACATCATGTTACTAATTCCCTAAATAAACAAACACAATCATTAATCAAATTATTTATTTATTACACTACAAGCAGTATGATTATTCTTAACAATTGCTGTATGCTTCTCACTGTATCAGCTACGTGCAGTTCATTGGAATCCACGGCTGCTGAACTAGAATCCGCAAAATCTTTTTCAGTTTTACACCACCCTTGTGATATTTTGCACCTTGGAGTACTCAAAAACATATTTTTCTTCAATTGCTATAAAGGTTGACTGCGTGAGCTAGACACTGCAATTTATTCGATGGCTAATGTAATTATTATTTGTAATAATGAGATTACATACGTAACACCGTTAAAATCAATCACAACAATGACTATGACTGGAGTCGTTGTCAAAAGTAGTTATAAACGAAACGAGTAAAGGGTATTTCTTAGTGGCCAGTCTGTATTATAATCATAATCCATGGAGTTTAATAGCAAAGTTAATAAAAGAGAGTGTAGAGCAGCCATTAGATAAATCATAAGATTCATGAGTAAGGAGTTTAGATCGCATATTTAAGTAAAGCCTGTTTTGAAAAAAACATTGCCCAACAAGAAAACTTCTTTATGACATTGACTCCCCTTTTAATGAAAAGAGATAAAAATAACAAACGTTGCCAGCTCGTTCTAAAGCATTGTTTTACTGGTGAAGTAAAGGTAATTTATTGATTATGTATGAAAATATAAAAAATGTTAAAAATCATATTTCGACATAGGTTCATATAACATTTTTTACTCCATACGACCGCAGGAATCCGCAGTTAAAAGCATTTCGATTCCTCGCGAGAACCGTGTATATATGATATGATAATAGTTCCGCTCAAGATACACTCGTGTCCGGGATTTTAAAAGGGGTGCACGCTGCCGAAGATAAAGTGAAGGGGCGCTTTCAGTAGTTTAAGGAAATTCAAGGAGTGTAACCACGCGGATGCTGCCTCTGCGTCATAATAGTCTTATGTCTGTGCATCCAGTGAGTATCTCTGCTTAATCAAGCATACCAGAGGGCTAGCATATCTTGCCGCGACATCGCATGTCACGCGTCTTGTTCGCACGGTAGGTATTGAATGGAAAGTGACAGGCAGTATTATTAGTCGCGCGTTAAAGAGTTGCGTGTCACAGTTACGCTAGGCGTAGCATAACTGTGACACGACCTACTAGTCATCGAAGATAAAATACGATGACGTAATACGTTATAAATGCATATACTAGCCTTATTCTTGAAACAAGCGGGACTTCTACCAAGAAAAACTGTCCCATGGGTAATAAAATGACGCAGGTAGACGATAACTTATTGTTGTAATGGCCAACGGACAACATTTAGGTATCACGTTGAAAGCCAACGCGGTCAATGTTGACACCTAATTATCCTGCCAAGCTTATAAAAAATCGTGATTTTTCCAAATTTCATAGATGTTTTTTTTTATATTTAGTTAAGTTAAAAAGTAATCCGTTTTGTGGCGCCGCGCGGTCAAGGCTGTCGCACACTCCCCTCCCTATAATTTCGACGACAAAATCCTAGGCAAAAAAAATTGGTGACATTGAAATCCGTTGCGTGGTTTAAGAAGAATCAACGGACAAACTTATGGAAAGTACTACGAATATACGGAGTAGTATGATCCTAATAAAAATATATTTTATTTTTCTAAGTCTAATAGTCACACAAGAACCAAGATTCTTTGGATGAAGTAGAGAGCCGTTCACGTAACGTTGACCGTCGGCCCAACAGACAGCCTTGAGCATAGGCCTGCCGCGCGATCAACGTTGTGGTCATGGCTCGAACGGTTAGATTCAGTGTCGCTCAACACTGTCCCCCATCATTGCTCCAATGGAAAAACATACTCTTTTTTGCTGGCAGTTAATGTGTTAAGTTACGAAACTACATGTGTGTGAGATTAAATTCGCACGAATTCCAACAAAAAAATTCAAACTTATTCGTAGAAATCCAACGCTGGTAAAAAGTGTAGTCTGTGTTGGAATTTCGCTGTTAGGGCCGTTTTCATTTCCGTTTGCCGTTTTCATAATTTTAGCACGTCTTTTTCGTGCGAAATATAATTTTGCTATTTAACTATTTCCCTGAAGTTGGGTTACCATTTTACATTATTTTATAGTACAAGGCTTCTAGTCGACGTTTAACTCTGACATATAATAGAAATCTCTTCAATTGTGATAGTATTTAGCAACCTATTTCTATATTTTTATTGTAAACGTGAATGCAAAGAATGTGGGTTCTACTTAAATGCAAATACCTACTACGCAACAGATTTTCATACATGTATTCTTTTAGTAGCTTAGATATAATCACTAGGTATATGCAGTGGCGGATTATCCCTAAGGCAAAGTAGGCATGTGCCTAGGGGCGCAAGGCCGCAAAGGTGCGCAAAAGGCCGCAAAGGTGCGCAAAAGGCCGCAAAGGGGCGCCGATGAGGTTTTTGCCTAGGGCGCTCTCGACCCTTAATCCGCCACTGGGTATATGACAGTATATTTTAGGCTACAATTTATAAGGTTTCACAAGAGGGCTAAATTAGAGTTAAAAGTTTGTATGGATACATTTTATTAGAAGTAGATAACTTCAAACTTGATGTAAAATATACTCGGTACCTATCTGTTAATTTTAGAGTAACGAGAAGAAGCGTCACCGCTTCTATGTCCGGATGTCCGGTCGTCCAGATGATTTCCGGTTGTGCATGGCTAGAGGTCGCATATCTCAACCGATTCTCATGAAATATTTTGAGTAGGTTCGAAGATTCAGTTGTTGACATTTTTCAAAATGGCGGAGATTTTGGGGTTAAAAACGTAAAAAATCATTCGGTTAAGAAAAAAATGTCCTGTAGTCGAGAATAGCTGTAAATTCGAACATCCAAACATGAAAACGAAAACAAGTATGTAACCCCAAAATGTTATTTTAGATGAAGGCAATGCCGATTAGGTACGTACGTACGTAGGTACGTACGTACCTAATCAGCGATATAAAAAAAGAAAATAGGTATAATATGTAGATTTTATACCTACCTATTTTCTTTTTTTATATCCTACTATGTGATTCGTTTCGGAGGAATGACATAAAAATGATTTACTATTCCCCCGAAATGATTATTTTTTCTCGATTAGAAGCTATATATATGCTCCTTTGTATTGTTGGTCCAGGGATGCCTGCAAGAATGATGAGCACGCGAGGCGGCGCGGGCGCAGGCGGCGAGGTGAGCGTGGCCGACAGCCCGCTGGCCACGCTGGAGTCGCTCACGCAGGCCGCCGTCATAGCCGTCATGGGCGTCGCGATCGTCATCTCCAACCTACTCATCATAGCCGCCTTCCTCAACTTCAAAGGTGTGTTTATGTGGTTCAGTGACAACACAGAATGCGAACCGCTATGGAATGGAACTCGCTCCCATCGTATGTGTTTCCAGAAAAATCAAATTTCGGTCGCTTCAAGGCAAGAGTGAGTTGGCTATTGCTGAACCAGTGAGCTACATCCTCGACCATGTAGTCACTTACTATCAGGTGATACTGATGTCAATCGCCGGTTTGAAGTTGAATAAAAAATATAGTACTCATTTCGATGAGGTGGTGTGCCAGAATTCCCGCCGTCATTGTCGTCATGGGCTTTACGATCGTCATCTCCAAACTCCTATGCTTATTGCTTGGTATTGTTTAATTCCATCGACAATACAGAATTCATTTTTATAAATTCAGTTTGCACGTGTGAATAATCATATTTTTTTAAAAGGCTTCCAGGCGTGGAAGTCCGTTCAGATCAGATCAGATAAAACAATATCTGACCATATTTCCGGTCCAATCAGATTGAAAAATAATCTGTAGTTTAATTAAAGTAAGCTCGTACTGTTTGAAATTAATATTAAATAGTTATGAATGGTAAAAAAGTTATGTGTATTAAAAGTAAGACAGTATTTTTTTATAAACATTATTAAATGTCACTAAAACTGCAAACCTCACTTAAAATAGTGTTTTTTTATGCTTTTATGTAACGCTATGATGTTGAGTCATAAATTTATATTGAAACAAAAGAAGGTTGCTTTACAGGCAAGGCGCCTGAAATGTTGGTTGAAATATCATTACATTGCTCGCCTCCTGACAACCACACCGCCGCACCCGAAACGTGAGACTTCCAAGCCTATTAGCGTGTGTAGGTATATTTGATATAGCCGCAAAGTTTAGGGGGTCTTAGTATAGGCACTAATTATTATATTGATACGTAAATTATTAAAAAAATCACTCTTTTTTTCATATAAAAAATTCAACACGCAATGCATTTGTTTGTTGTTGTTTGTTGACCCTATAACTACGCCATACATTACTGCTTAAAAAAAATTCAAAAATTAATTACGCTATGACAGTTAATGCTAAATTAATAATTGTTATAAATATCAGATTATAGCACTAAAATCTCCGTCTGGCTACAATATTCAGTCATTTATTTATTTATTTATAAAACTACAATTGTAAACTAACAGCCAAACTACCAAAGCGTTTACAATGCAAAACTTAAAATAACTTATACTTAAAATACAACTCTAATCAAACTTAAAACACAAAGCACTTATTTTAGTAAATAACGTGTGCCAGCTCTCGGCGAACACGTCGGCGTCTTGTTACAAGACGAGTTGGTTGAGCAGCACGGGCGCAGGCGCACCGGGCGCGTTGCCGGCGCGCCGCGTGCGTGTCGCCGTCGCCGCCGCCGGCGCAGCGAACAGCGGGCGACGGCGGCGCGCCGCGCGCACGTACTGCTCGGGGACGAACAGTCTGATGCCTTCCAATGCCATATCAAATATACACGCTGTATATGGAACACAATGTCAATATTTCATAGCATATTTGAGAAAAAGGAGTTTTTAATACAGTTGCTCAAAAAGTGGTACTTTTCATAGCTGCAAATCGTGCGAAAAGTTGGATATTTCGAACTAGTGCTTTTTACTTTTCAAATTTTTTTAATTTTCTGTTGTACTAACACGTCATGTCTCATACATCCAAACAAAGGTCAATCACTTTCCGACTTTATTTATTACGTCATACAGCATTGCAAGTGTATATCTTATAATTATGCTTAAAATATTTAAATTGCATATTGGATCAATCAAAGGGTTATCTATTAAAAAGATTCAAAAACGGTTTTAATAATTTGTCTGAGTGACTATTATTTAATGAGCAAATGAGTATTATGCGTGACCTAAAAAAATTAAAAAGAAAAGTATTGTCACAGATTAGAAAATACAGTATTAAGCGTGACCCACGCGCTGCTTTATAAATTCATAGTAATTATGAATGATCGCTATGAATGTATATTAAATAATATTATATTTATTTACAATTGTATGAAACGTAAAGAACTAAAAACAGATTCACGATGTTTATTGTTTGGAATCAATTAAATTACTGTGTAACATTATCATATCTCTTCTGAAATATTAAAACTATTTCTTTTGATTTGGCTGAATGATGACGGCCGACGCCATCTTGAAAAAAATATTACAATTAAAAATAAAACTCTTTTTTATTCAAGATTGTTTTAATTATGTGTAAATGACACGTAAGATTTTATAAAATAAGAGTTTTTGATAGAAAATGATGGATTCTGATGTTACCAGAATAGATTTAACACCGCCCTATATAGGAGCCAAGGCAAAAATTGCAAAGTGAGAGTTACCCGCAAAATCGAAAGAAAAATTACATTGCGTCTATGAACATTTTATTGGCTGGAAACGAGAAAAAGAGAATTATCAACAACTTGAATAAAACTTTAAACTTACCAGCAAAGGCCTTAAATGCGACCCTTCACAATGGCTCTAAAAATTGTAGGTACTTTTAATTTTTATCAGATAGAAATAAATATAATTGCCCCTTTCAATTACTGTTTTAAATTTGTATTATTGCATTTTTTCGCAAATTTATTAAAAAACGTTGTTTGGTACACGTGTGGAAGTGTCATTTTAACTCGTCCCGAGTCTTGACCCTCGCCTTGCGGCTCAGGCCAAGACTCCTCGGGACTCGTTCAAAATGACACACTTTCCACACTTGCATCAAAAACTACTATATATTCATTATTGATTCCGTAAACGGCAGAGACGTCAGTGTTTAACAGGTTTTCAATTGCATTTAGCTATCTCAGTAATTGTAATTACTTAGTATGCCCGTGAGCGAGGTATTCGAATTCAATTTGCGAATCCGGAGAGTTGCGTAGTGGATGTTGATAAACAATTAAACACAATCCGTAAGTTTTAACAGCGATGTAACAGTTTATAACGAGTTGATAAAATAAGCTGAAGTGGTAAGGCTCTCATAAGTTTTAACTTTTAGAAAATAAGTACCTAGCTTAATTTGTAAAAGTTAAAACCTAAAATTCCTACCTAAGAGCCATGACTATGTTTATAGTTTATTGACAGTTGACACTTCGATTACTGCTGGTATAATGTGAGAAAAAGAAAACACTTTTTCACAAAAAAACCGACTTCAATGAGTATAAATATAAAGCATTGTTATATATGTTCTGAAATGCTGTTGATGTTCCAAATAAATAAATAAAAAATCTAATTTTCTCAAAAAGTGCTAAATCAATTTCGATAAATATGTCTATGGGACTATATTTTTACATAACTATGCAACATAGCTCATGAACAACATTTGAATTACCTTCTGTCGGTGCCAAACCTCACGTACCTACCTAAACAAGTTATCGAATAAAACTACTGATTCAAATGCGTATTATTTTCCTTCTATTGTATCCATTTTGCAACTCAGAACACGCGAAATCTAAATCTAAATATTGGTTGCTGTGTGTCAACATTCTGCAGATCATTCTCCGAATACATCTTGAACATTAAGCAGTAAGCTCGTATTTTAATAGTATCCCGCTATTCTAAAGGTACTATAAAGGGAAACTATAATCGTTTTTAAGAGTAACCAGGGGCGTTTGTTTGTAAAGGTAGGTACATGAGATATTAAAAATACTAAAAAGTGATATAAAAGAACGTTACCCAATGAGTAAAACTACATCAATATTATTTTTTATAACCTAGAAATTCCTAAAATATTAAGTTAAGATGAAAAACTTCCATACATTTAGTATGAAGTTCGTTGAGAGGCTTTTATTGACAAGTTCCTACTACTTAGGTACCTAAAACAAATTATGGGCTTAATATTTTTTTATTAAGATATAATAAATACGTTAAGTACCTATTTGAATTGAAATATATTTCGATATTTTTTATTCATTATTATCAGAACATCAATAAAAATAAACAAAAAATAAATAAATGTAATAAAAAAAATAAAGAAGGGCGTGTGTTAACTGGTCAAGCTGTACTTGGTTATATCCGGTTTATTTTAAGGCGTATCTTTGGGTCGGTAAAGAATAGGATTATGCAATATTATAAGGTTTCTCGTAAACGTTTCATCCACGTACCGTTAGCCGAGGGATTATCAACGTGTCATTTAGGTGACTAGCAGCGCCGTCTATAGCATCGTGCGTCCTTATTGCTTCAAGCTGACATAGTTGACCTCAATAACTTATCACTGGACGTTACAAACTTTGTATGTTCCGTTCAAGTCCGCGTGGTCAACTCTGATTTAGACAATGTGTTTATTTTCTTAAACGGTTTGTTAGACAAAAATTGTCATTTACAAAATGTATTTATATTTTTAAAAGGTTTGTAAAAAAAAAAAGTTTTTTTGTTTGTTTCTATGCTATACTTTATCCGGGTTAGTTGCGGAGCCTATAACTATTGTTTTTATGCATGTAACATTATATGTATAGATAAATCATCTTCCATGTTTCCTAAGTAGTTATTATTTGTTATAAGAGGTAAAAAGGTGTTGTGGAAAGTGAGAAGGTATATTGTATTTTGCTTGTTTCAGGTCTCTCGAATGAGGTGATTAACTATTACCTCCTATCCCTGGCAGTGGCGGATCTATTATGTGGGTTGCTTGTGGTGCCTTTGTCCGTATACCCGGCTATCACGGGTCGCTGGATGTTTGGAGATCTCATGTGTCGCCTGGCGGGCTATGTGGAAGTGACTCTCTGGTCCGTGTCAGTGTACACGTTCATGTGGATATCTGTGGACCGATACCTGGCCGTCCGGAAGCCTCTCCGATATGAGACGGTTAGTGCGACGGTAGCTATCTTTTTCATTACCTCTTTTGTGGAATGCCAGTAGTGACGTACTCACAATTAGATACTCCTATACAAATAAAAAAGACACACAACTCTTTTTGAGTATCTAGATCACGCCATAATACCGCAATGGACGCTAAGTATATACTTTTTTTAACAATTATTGAAATATGGACATAGTGACGTGTGTCTCTTTTTATTCTTCAAAAGGCCTATTATCTTATTAATCTTATTATGTATAGTATCTGTATATCTGTCACAGTTAGACGGAACTACCTTTATTAACAATTTTCTCTTGTGTGTAGATATATGGATAATAGATCTATATGGTCCATTAGAGCAAGTGGAACCAGTAAACCTTAGATCACTTAAGGGAGCTCTGTTTAAGTATTTAAAGTCTTTGCATGGTGTGCCTATAGATTGAAAACATCGTATTTACACATTTAAAGGTATTTCGAATATTGAACCAAAATATACTATTTGGATCATTGTAAATTTAATATAGGTATAGCTGATTTTTCCCCTTATCCTCCACTTGCTTTATCTGGTCCTTCAGGAGTGTAGTCGCAACTCACTTAATGTGCTTGTCGTAGTCATGTTTAGTATCAGCGTATGTATATTTAATATTAGTTACTTACTAGCAGAGAGTATGGTAATTATTGAGTATGGTAATTATAGTATCATTTTCCAAGATAGATAGGTTACCTTTTACATAGCTAACTACTCAAGTATATGGTGTTACAATTGTCGATAATTCTTAATACAACGAATGAATGCAGTGAACACCGCCGGTAGTCACGCCTTTACTCTCTGTTAACTAATAAGTAATTGTCCAAAAGGTGATAAATTTCCCATTATAAAAATAGTGCCGACGTTTATATAAAAGGCCATGCCAGGATAACCTTAGTGAATCTGCCCCCAGCGCATTTTGGCTTGAATTTTTTTTGATGATGTGTCTATCTATAGTAAAAAGTATGCAAAATTTCAGCTTCCCAAACGTTTAAGTTTCTTGTAAATAAAAATACGAAATTTGATCTTTCACAAATAATATTTTTTTTAGATAGCTGATTATGACGTACGTCACGTATATTGTGTATATAAATAGACTATATTTTTATAAATTAATATGATAGTAATTATAGGATATATATATATATTATATATGGGAGATAGAACATTGGTTATATGTTTTACAAAAACTGTAAAGTAGGCGGGTGGGCTGAAATTTTGCATACTTGTTAGATACGAATAGAAAGCCACATCATCAAAGAAATTACAAGCCAAGACTCGCTGGGGGCAGATTCACTTACGTAGCTTATCCTGGCGAGGCATTTCAGTGACAACAAGGACCAAGAAACGGGTAAATTAAAAATGTCGACCAAGGAGGACCACTTATATTACGCAGGACCAATAATGACTAAGGATATAGGTATCTGGCAATATGTCGTCTACATATGTGTACTTCAAAAAAACTGTCGTACAGTCAAGGAGATTGAAACACGTAGGTACCTTTTTTGCTCTTGTATCCTAGTAATGACAATAAAAGTCAAAATGGGACGGCGTTTCAGTTTCATTTACTGTACACCTGCTCAGATTGCTTTACTTTGACTAGGCGCATACACTCTACTGAAAAGTATCTAACCAATGGTAAACCTAATATTAATGAAACGAACACATGATTATTCGTACTGTCAGTGTCAAATAAATTTATTAATGGTAATTTAAAAACAATTTTGAAGAATATATCAGTAGCCGTTTTTCACCTAAATCTATGCAACAAAAATGGTTCCTTAAATGTTCGCGGCTTGGCCGTCATAAGTATTAGTATGTTATTTCGATGCCGATGTTCTACTTGTAGTAAAAATATATATCGGGACGTGAAATATTTACTAGTCGGAGGTTTGAACATATTGGCAGCAATTTTTTACTCTGAATTATTCAAACGAGAATAAAGCGGGTAGATGACAGGAGTTTAGAGGGTGGCTTCACTAATAAAAGTAATTGCTTGTACCTAAGCTTGTTAAATGGGGAAATTAGTATCTTAATAAAAGTCTAACTCATTATTTTTTATAATTGTTATGAAAAAGGGGGGTTACTCTATTCTACACATCAATGCTATGGACTCCAAAATCTATTTCTAATTGGGGTTGTTTCTGACAGATTGACAATGCCGGTACGCATGATCGACAACAGAACCATGTGAATCACGTTTCGAAATGAGTTTGTGCACCGAGCCATGGTTCATTCTGAGTATAACTTTGATGTTTTGAGAAGCATGACAGGTCGCAGCATTTTAACAAAAAAGAGAATAGTAAGTACCTTTTTGCGTCACAGTTTAAAGGTACAAGAGAGTTGTATTTTTTGTATATTTTCGATAACTGTTATTAATACGAGTACTAATATTTATTCTAAATAGTACCTAACTTCTATCTAAGTTAGCATATTATTTTGAACAATACTATCTAAGTTAGCATATTATTTCAAACCCTGGGTATTTTCACAATTTGTAGGACAATGTAAATTATAATGTCATCTAAGACAATTTTTTTTTTAATTTATGTGCATACCTTTGCGTACCTACACAACAATGTCCAACTGAAAAAAATATGTCTCTCCTAACGGTTCAAGGCAACGTCATAATAACTTTCCTCCTGACACAGGCGCTAAAGCGTCATATGGATGATAATATGAAAACTACCTTTACTTATTATTGAAAAGTCTATGACCTTTACAACTCTTATGGCACCTACAACAATTAAAACTACATACGAGTAACTCAAATAAATATACATGATTAAAGTGCTGCGAGCTAAATAAGACTAAGGAAGTGGAAACCGAGCGAAAGTTCAAATTTCATAACCTGCTTTTCTTATAACGATAGTTTGTTTTCCCAGGAGAATACGCCATAGGGATAAATGTTTCGCGTTAGAGCAATATGCAATGCTTTCATAGTTCGTATGGAACCCTCGGTCCGCTTTTATTTCAATTGATATTGTATGACCGACTTCCAAAAAGAGAAGGTTCTCAAGTGGACGAGAATTTTTTTTATGCCGTTAACTAAAGATTCTATCATTTGAGAAGGGAATGATTTTGAAAACTCATTGGGCGTTTATTTTTAAGATTCTTTAAGAGACTGTCGCATACCTAAACTTAAAACGAATTGTAGAGGAAAATCGTGAATTCTGTATTGCGCAAAATGCTTGTAAGAATTCCGAGTTTTCCCATGGCTGGTTTCACTTCCGTAGACTTAGTTTTTGTGCTAGAACTTATGTTATTATAATATACTAAGCCCCACCGCTTACAACGTTTAGGTACAGACTCGCACTCGGAGTCAATGTTGGATGGTGTTCACTTGGATATCGGCGGCCATGCTCTGCTGTCCTCCGCTGCTGGGCTACAAGAAGGAGGCTAATTTTGACAAGGAGACCTTCATCTGTATGCTGGACTGGGGCACCACGTACGCCTACACCGCCACTCTCGGAATCCTGGTGCTGGGCCCGAGCGTCATCTCCATTGTTTATAATTATTTCTATATTTTTTCTATGAAACGTAAATTGAATAGTGGTGCACCGATACATGATAAAGAATATGCCACAGCTTTAGCGGAGAACCTCTCCAATCCCAGCCACTGGATGAGCTTCATACTCGTGTCGGCTTTCTGGCTCAGCTGGGCGCCCTACGCCGGCGTGAGACTGTATGAGTACATCACTTCCCAGGAGCTGAAGATTCCCATGCTGCACTTCGGTGTCGTTTGGCTCGGAATATTAAACTCCTTTTGGAAAATAGTAATCTTAATTTCTTTGAGTCCACAGTTTCGATTAGCTCTCAGAATACTTTGCTTAACAGCGTGTTGTCGCACCAAAGGCCGGTTGCAAGCCGAGCTTCTCGGTATGGATAATGACGACTGAGTTGTGTGGTGTGAGAGTTGTATTGATGTTAGAGAAATCGAAACTTGGTTCATTAGGAGACAAAGAGGACGTACCTGGAGGTGCAAAATAAAAATTTGGTTGTGTAGGATTGGATATGTAATGTATGTAATTTAGTACGAGTTACGTAAATCGTAAATACAACCATGTTTGTAAGTTGAGAGTGCCTCATTAATTATTCTAAAAAATCAATACAAATTCAAGTGTAGTGTTAGTGTGTCTTGTATCAGTAACAGTGATTTCTGTAGTTTTCTCATATTGTCGCTCAACGTAGGTGTACTGGAGGAGCTGCTAGAATCAACATTATAATATACCTCTCTTTGTCTCTAGTAGATATCGTTATTTTTTTACTTTAAATGGCTAAACTAAATACGTTATACAATTCTTATTTATTGAGGGGCACAATATTCGTATACTTGTTGAAGTTAAATTAATTACACCCTAAATAGCTTTCTGTTCGCAATAAATTCATGGAAAGCACCTTTAAAACTTGGTAGCAGACCTACTTATTAGTAGTTCGAACAACTTATTTTATAGAGACCAGTAAGTACGAGCCCGCAATTAATCAAACGTTTGTTCGAGACATTAACTAACTCTGTGTAGAGTTTTTAATTCACCGATATTTCCGTAATGTATAGTAAATATTGATACATGTTCGGGCATTTATAGGAATCGACCGTCACGTGAATTAGGTACTACCACTACACTAACACTAACCAACAAGCCCTATGCTTCGATGATCTAAAGATCTTGATACCTTAGTAGGTATTGAGATTAGACATCACGTTTTGAACAATGATATAAATTCTAGAACATTTTCACGCTAAATATGCGCAATGTAATACGTAGAGTTACAGAAAACCCGCGTTAACTAATATGTCATGGTACTCGAAGGAGTAGGAATTATAAATTCATTGTCCGCCTAACAAACGAAAAACGGAAATCATGACTTGGAAACGATAACGTTGCGGTGGTAAAAGCACGGGTGTGGGGTTTAATCAAAGTCACTGATAATGGTTCAGTCGCAACCCACCCTTCGCCCTCCACCAGCCTCTATTAACAAGCGTACACTCTGCTACTCTGCGGTGTGAGCTCGGCAACCATTACTTAAATGATTGTTTCACTAATCCGTTCGACTAATACTTCCTTACTGTTCGCAAATATAATCTAAACGTTCTAAATTAGAATTTATAAGCATGTATACAGCCCATATTCTCGGCTCGAAAATTTGAACAACCAATCTCATTTAAACGTTATAACGTATTTAGTAACGCCCAGATCATGATCTTCAACATGATCTCGTTTTTCTTATGATGTTACATAATAGGTACATATATTAGGTAAATAGATAAATATAGTTAATACAAATACATTTGTTAGAGATGTGTCATCTGAAATATATTTTTTTACAAAATGTAATAAAAAGCAATATGAAGAGTTAAGAAGTGATCCATATCATTTGATTTTTAATTATCTTATTAGTGATTACAGTTTTATCGATTTTAATGCAGAATAAAACGAAGTAAATGCTGATGATATTATGTATGATAAGCATGCTTTTAACGCACAGCAAGAACGCGGATTTTATCAACAAACGGTGAATTCGAGTACCTAGTACCCACAGAGATATTAAAAAGTAGGTATATAGTGAGGTCTACCCTCGAAATTGTTGACAAATATGTTTACCTGGGACAAGTGATCCAGTTGGGTAGGTCCAATTTTGAGAGGGAGGTCAATCGACGAATCCAACTCGGCTGGGCAGCGTTCGGGAAACTACAAAATATCTTCTCGTCCAACATACCTCAATGCCTAAAGACGAAAGTCAATCAATGTGTGTTACCAGTGATGACATACGGAACAGAAACGTGGCCTCTTACTGTGGGCCTTATAAGGAAGCTCAAAGTTGCACAGCGCGCTATGGAGAGGGCTATGCTCGGTGTTTTTTTGCGAGATCAAATCAGAAATGAGGAGATCCGTGAACGAACAAAAGTCGCTGATATAGCCCGACGAATTTGCAAGCTGAAGTGGCAGTGGGCGGGGCACATAGCACGTAGAACTGACGGCCGATGGGGCAGTAAGGTTCTCGAATGGAGGCCACGCACCGGCAAGCGCAGCGTAGGACGTCCACCCACAAGGTGGACAGACGACCTGGTAAAGGTTGCAGGAAGCCGCTGGATGCAGGTCGCTTCCAACCGGCCGATCTGGAAGTCACTGGGGGAGGCCTATGTTCAGCAGTGGACGTCCTGTGGCTGAAATGATGATGATGATGATGATGATATAGTGAGGGGAAAGGATGTGACACAGTAGGTACATGGCGAGACATCTGTGACTAGCGCGGTCATGAATACCTCGTTCAGGTAGGTATATCTAATCGAATACCGTATGTTAAATAAATAATAAACTTTGTGCTTCTGCAGCTACTTGTTTCACATATTAAATCAAAGAAGTCAGTGAACGTAAAATTGTGTTATTTGGCCGGTATTAACATATTTTTACGTAAGATAAACATCGTATGTGAATATATTTTTTTTTATATAGGTATAATTAGACAGATTGATTGTGAGCGATCCAGACATCATTGACCTTAAGAGTATCATTGATTTTACAAGATCAGGTTTGGAATCAATATCGAGAATCAATATGAATAGAAACAAAGAATAAGAACCCTTTTAGAAATTTGAAAATATATAAACTATTTCTTCTTTGGAACACTTCTGTGAAATGGTATTTATCGATGTAGTTTTTGTAAATTAAATACATCATCAGGAAAATAAAGAAATAAATATGGGTACATACCCCAGTGCTGTCGGAAATCAAATGTAGTTTTTCGCGTATTTCTTCTTTGGCATTTATAATAATTCTTGTAGGTAATATAGAATTGTGTAATTTTCGTGGTGTGGTGTCCGCGTGTTTACGTAGTGGTCTTAGAGCTTAGTATCACATCACATGTAGAGATGTGCCGTTCTCTTGAACGTTTTCCGATTTCTATGGGAAATATTATCGAGAAAGTTCTTTCCCCATGCAAATCTGGTAACATTCTCGAGAACGGCACATCCCTAATCACATGAGTATTTGCAAAGTTTAGTCTCTTATTTCTCAAATATAAAAGGCTGTGCGTAGGTAATTTTGTGTGTTTATATTGTTTTTAGACTATTTATAAACATTGTGATGTTAATAAATTTAGTTACAATAGGTGATATTAACGAAAGTATGAATCCTATTTGAGTGAAACATTCGTTGGAATATGGGTTATGTATGATTGCAACATTACTTCACACACCCTGTCGCCAACAGCTCAGCGTGCAAATATTTAGCAATAAATTAGGCACTAACCAGTCATTAGTTTTAAAACCATATATGAATACTGAAAATTACACGGGTTGACAATATATTGGTCGCTTTGTGTACTATCTAAGAGTCAAGTGCCACCCACCTAGACGTAGACGTCTGTTTAGACGGACAAATAAAGATTAACTTCGCATATTCGATGTAGTCCCAAGTTACGCTTACAAGTGTTTCTACTAGACGGTGTTATACATATGCAACCGATAGATAAATAAATACACTAACATATAAAAATAAATAAGACACAGGAACAAATACTCGAACCATCTCTTAAATGTTTGTCGTTTGTCGGGATTCGAAACCCAGCTAAGGTACTGAATATACCCGAGATGCTGAAGTCGCCGGCTGTACAGATGAGGTGACACTTCTTATCTTATATCTGAAGGGATAAATTAGCAGTTGATTGACCCCTGTGCGAATTATACACAAAGTATATAGCTAGGCTAGTATCCGTTCAATACAAGAAGTACAATTTAGATCAAATATTTGTATTTAGACTGATGTACGCGATGAGTGCAATTCATGTTACCCATTTCCTCGCATAATTAATTTCCTAGTACATTCAACACCAATATTGACAATGTGATGAGCACTGTCTCGCTGAAGGCAATATTTTTCACATATCTCTTTTGCTAGATATTTTCTATGATAGAATAAAGCACGTAACTAGTTTAGGCTGAAGCGGAAACTTCAAATAATAAGCTAGTTGGCAGAAACGTCAAATGGTCTATTGTTAGATTGTAAAAGTGTGGCTGACCTCTGTAGCTAACAAATGGTTATTTGCGGAGAATGGCTATTATCCAAATAATTCAAGTCAGGAACAGTCAGAAGGTCTTCATTTCATCACTTTCCATACTGTCTTGCATCTTACACTCGGCAGGTAGGTATCCGTTCCGCTAGCGGAGAAAATCAAAATGCAAATGAAATTAATCAATTAATCAAAATGTCTGTCAAGTTCATAATCCGAGTGCAATACGGTGCATTGAGTGAGCGGTCGGATTGTCTTCGGCAGATCGGTATACCTACGTTGTGAAGCGTGCGGCGCATCGCATGCAGACCTGCGACTGGTTCATTCACCACAGTTTACTCTTAATTTGATTGACCAAGATATCATGGTCATTTTCGGATTTACGTCATTATTAGAGCAAAATTATTCAACATTTTCCACTAATAAATATTCGTAGTAATCATGTTTTTTTTATTCTACTTTAATATTTCCAAAAATAATTAATTTTGATGAAGCCGGTGGCAACCTTGATTTTTATTCAAGGTCAATACGGCCTTGAATTTAAAATCAGGGTTTAGTTCTACTACGGTCTTACGTAAGTACCTACGGGTATTGAAGGTAGGTACCTACTTGAATTCGTATATTAGTTAAAAGTAATACTGGTGTACCTATACCTATAACCCAATGGTAATGACTACAGTACTCACCTGCACTTATACCTATAACGGTTTTATGTACTTATTCGTTTTAATCATTTTAATGCTATAAAATGATTCATGTTTATTCTGATCGAATGTCGTTCTAATATAAGTATAGATATAATACTTAGTACAAGTTGATATAAGGCTTTAAATAAAACAGTTAATAATAGATTATTGTATAGAAAACCAAAATTGATAACATTTGTCGTGCCTGCTTGGTTCTATTTCTATTAATTGATTGTCAGCTAAACGAACTAGTATTAAATCGTTACAATTACCTATCATGGTTTTGCTTCTGAAAGCTGATAGACACTGCACTGCCTTTACATAAATGTTTATGTAAAAGTAAATATTCTGCCTTATAAGTGAAATATCACGCAACAGACGTACTTAATATAAACTTTTCTTAACCAGAGGTACAGGCCAGCGGGAATGCTTGACGATAGGTAGGTATACCTACTTGTAATCGCCACCAATGTACAAATCTACCCGTATAATAAAAGTATTTGATTAGTAGACAAAGCAAGTTTTATATAACAATGAAATGTAAACTGTTGCAGATAATAATTTATAATTATAAATTGTGATCGCAGCCGAAAATTTTAACAAGTAAAATGATAGCTTGTTAACCTACTTCAAAAAAGGAGGAGGTTCTCAATTCGAACTATTTTTTTTTTCTATGTATGTTACTCGATATCTCCGAGAATCGTGAACCGATTTTCAATTATTTTTTTTAATCGAAAGGGTATAACTCCGAGTTGGTCCCGTTGGCACTAAGTCGGGATCTGATGATGGAATCTTGGAGAAATCGAGGGAACTCTTCAAATGTTATAGGGACATGTCGGCGCTTTCGGTAATTTATTGATAAAGTCAAGAATTTACATTCAGTAAATAGGATTTGGTGTAAGGAAACTGATGATGAACACCACAGATGGCCACTACAACTTTTTTAGTTTTACTGAAGTCGGTTCTTCTTTTGTTAAAATTTATAATTATTTAAAAAAAAAGTTGACTGTAAAAAATGAATAGGCTAGTTTCTTGACAGATGTAAAATCAGCTACTTACTTTTTTTTTAAATTTCAAAACGCTGGAATAATATGAAATTTTTAAGAGATATCAAATAGTTATAAGTAATGTGAAATTACCTCCTTTCATTTGGTTTTTAGTAATTTCAAAATATTTTAATAGGCGAATATTATTGTAATATGACTGTTGAGTTGAGTGATTGTTCCGTGTATATTTTTTATAATTATCATTAGTGGTTAGTGTCGATTATTTGTACCTACTGTCTTTAGGAAACTAGCCTATTACAGTTGGGAACATGATAAAAGGAGTTTGTTTCTCTTTGGTAATTTAAGGCGGTTCTGGGGGTGACAGTGCTGTATACCACGTTCTGTCTAAACGCCCAAGCTTTCGTATATATATCAACTGTTTGGGAAGGGAACCTAATAGACGACTCATCTCATTTTGTCTTATATTAAACACATTACATTGATAACTACCGTTGATTATTTTGTAATTTATTATTGATAATGAATATTCAAATAGGAATTATTTATTGCGTATTACACATTTTATTCTATATTTACTTTTGTATAAATTATATATAAGTTATGTGAATTTACATACATATAATCCCGTAACAAATACTTTCCTTTGCAACGTCATTTATATTAATGTAAAGGTGTAAAAGAGCCGTCAGGTAAGTTTAGAAACGCCGTTTAGAAACGAGATGGCCCTTTCAACCGACGTCAAAAAATGGAGGAAGTTCTCAGTTCGTCGAGGATTTTTTTGTATAGTATTTTTATGTACTTTCCCCCGATTTCTCGAAAACGGCTGGCCTGATTAAGAAAATCCTTTTTTTTATTTCAAAGAGCAAACTTTCTAGTTGGTCCCAATGTCATATACCTATAACATAACTCCGTTTCGTTGACTTGGGTTTTTTTTTGTTAATTAGTGATTATTCTTCTTTGCATAGGTATTAAACTACGGGCTGCTCATAGTGCGGTCAACATCAAAAGTAGCTGACAATTTTACTACTGGCTTAATTCATATTACATACAAAAATTTACAGCTACTTTTGACGATGATTGTACCTCTACATAGAAGCGATCAATATCGGTTGCGCTTATGTCAGACATCTGACGTAGGTACTGTATGTACTTAAATCCGATATATTCCGTAAATTCGTTGCGTGTACTTAGTTATATAAACAGTAAGCAATTTTTATATGTATCTTTATCCAAGTTACATTTGTTACACTATGTTAATGATATGTACAACGGCTGCTCTTTCGGAACTTAATAATAATGTTGAAAAAATAAAATAATCATGTAACCATACTAATAGCAGCCTCATTTACAATCTATTTAAACTCAAAGAACTTTAAAGTACCTAATGTAGTTGTTATACTGCGTTTAAGTGTATATTAACCTTGTACCTAACCTAACGAGATGAATATAATACCTAATAATAATATTTATTATAAAATGTGCAGCGTGTAACAAAGTTGTTTGGATGTAAAAGGTACAATTATCACTAAGAATATAATTATACTAGTAAGTACATCTGCCTATTTAAATGGTTTGTTGTTGTGGGTTCAATTTTAAACTTGTGTACCTACATAAGGTCGGCTGGGGTTCAATACGGACAGCAGGCGGTCGAATGCATGTGTGCCAAAGAGTGCGAACAACAGTGCAGTTGATGTTATGTTATAATATAACCCAATACTTAAAAATAAAGCTTGAAGCTATTTTTTACATACATGGATTCACCATTGTGAGAAAATACGGTTACAAACATATACAATAAATTACCATATAACACGGGCGCATTAACCTTCGATTCAAACTTAAAGCAAAGTAACATAAGTGACATAAGTCTATGAATGACTAAATTGCTCAAATTCATTAATGCTTAGTTTCCATTTTTTATTATAAGTAATGTAAATAAACGATATTTATTTGGGCACTAGACGTATTACGGCGCGAAGTTCTGGACAGTGGCAGACACCATGGCAGAGTTGGGCATTCAAAAATAAATTATAATTTGAAATAATGCGCCGCAAGAATAAATCAACTCACCGTCATTCAAGAATAGATTATTTTGAATGACCTGTTTAAGAACAAATCATTTTCTTTTCCGAATTTTATTAATAAGATTATTACTAAGGATGGAACAATTGTATTCATGTCGATGACTATTGTCCCAATAATCATTTATGAATGTTATGGAAGTTTAAAGCTATGCTCATATTAAGAAAGCTGGATGTATCACACCTACCCAAACAATTTAATACTGTGGTTAAGTTATATATACCTATGTGTTTCTGATATTGAAAAATGTAAACTCAGATTTATCTTCGATATCAACGAGTATGTACAATGTACATACGAAACTGTTCGCAGCGAACAGTTCGCTATTTAATCAACACATAAATGAAGCAGTTCGTTTCCTCTTCTTACAACTCTGCGCGTACGTGCCATTTAGTGAGTTAAGAAGCACAGTTTATGTTGATATAACTACCATACCTACCAGATGCCGCTAGGGCTTATAAATATTGTCAAGAGCGGTTTCATGTTTCATGTAAAAGAGATCCGCGTCGCGGGAGAGGCTCCAGGCGCTCACCCGTCGAGCTAGGATATGAAAGAGAGCTAATAAATTCGTCCAATAATGCTGCCAAAATTCTTTATGCTAATTATCTGTTTTACCTATCTCTATACTGTTTGTATTAACTTTTGTTAACACAATAATTCAGACTGAATCGTATTTGTTACATTTGCCATCCCATCGAGGTTGTGACTTTACAGAATAAATGTCGTCATGTGTTATAAAAAATCCGTGTAATAAAAGTCTACGACGGTCTTGTGACGAGTTCTTAATCAAAGGACAAATTATGATGTTTGAATACGATGGCTAATGCAGTGAGCGTAGAAAGTTACCTATTATTTAGAACAAAATAAAATAGACATTTCATCACACTTGCTCGGGTTTAAATCAAGGGTTTACATGCTAGAAAACGGGTGCGTCCCATGAGATATAACTACATAATATATAATTTCATATTAATAACGTTCACAAGATATAATAAACTTTTGCTATAACATCAAAATCAATATTTTTATTAGGAATAACGGTTAATTAGCATAATACTCATGTTGTAGAATATTTTTTTATATAACACTCAAATACTCTAAATTCAGTTGATATAATATACATAACGTATATCGATCATAGTATATACTTTCTTTTAATATAATGAGTAGAAAATATAATAGCGTATGATATACTAAATAGGTTATAACTGCTACCCCTATGCCCCTAAAATGGAACATGGGTCAAAAACCGAAAACTGTAGGTTAGGTTAGGTTTGTTTTATGACCATGGATAGCGGAGCGAGCAAAGCGAGCGGAGCGTCAAAATGCTTGCTTGCATGGAGGTATATTAAAATTTAAAAGCGAACTATTGCATACGTATATTCACAATTAATAATGGCAGCTGAAATTCTGGCAAGTAAGAGTATACCGTTTGGAAAAACTGCGAAAAAATGAAATATGGGTCAAAAACCGAAAACTGTAGGTTAGGTTAGGTTTGTTTTATGACCATGGATAGTGGAGCGAGCAAAGCGAGCGGAGCGTCAAAATGCTTGCTTGGATGGAGGTACATATATTAAAATTTTACAGCAAACTATTGCATAAGTATGTATGTACCTACACAATTGATGTGCAGACGGTTATATATTATATACGCTCATATTGTATAAGCTTATTTTGTATACCGTTCAAGGTGTATAACGAACGTTAGATATAACATCAAAATATCTATTTTTGTTATGTATAACGTTATTTAAGTATAATATCATTGTATATAACGATCATAACGTAAGAATAAATTTATTCTATACGAGCATTATGCATTTTGGTGTTAGATGTATTGAGTAAATATACATTATAAATCTGAGATATTATGAACGTTATACGTTATTATCGTTTTATACAATGATATTATACTTAAATAACGTTATACATAACAAAAATAGATATTTTGATGTTATATCTAGGTAACGTTCGTTATACACCTTGAACGGTATACAAAACAAGCTTATACAATATGAGCGTATATAATATGAATATTATAGTATAAGTTCTTATATCTTATATTACTTACCCCTAGAAAACCGGGCGGTAAGTCGTAAATTACGCCCTAAGTAAGTATTTTTTCTCAAACATCCAAGGAAATGTCGTTCTTATGGTCGTGGTAACAGAACGCGAAATACGTCTTTGTATAGCACTTGTTGAAGATTCGTTCGCAGATATTCAATAAAATAAACAAGGAATCACGTTTGTTGTAAAAAAATATGGCAATATGTAATTAATAAGGTGTTGTAATTTTTTAATAAATAGAATCACTTTAACATTTGGTGGCAAAAAACATTAACCCAAACAGCTTAAAAAAATAAATTTGTTTTATTTTTAATAAATTTGAAATAAATTTGTTTTTATATGAATATACAGCCTGCTACCGGCATGCAGGCATTTATTAAAACTGATAATAATATGATCCATTAGTAATTGTTTGCGTGTATTGGATCATAATTATGTAAATGAACTGCACAATTAAATTTCTTAAATCCGCGCATTCAATGTAGTGGGTGTACAGTGTAATTGTCGTTACTCATATCTCGCTGTCATTTAACACTCACTTGTCAATTTACTTTACCGTACCTACATTACAGGCAATTAAAATTTTGTTAGAAAGTTAATGAAGCCTGAATTTAAGTTAATTAATTAAATTAAGGTCATGGATACGTTAAAGATCTATGTTACTTTACTCTACTTTAAGAAAAGCCTACTTGGCGGCAACACACTGTACCTATAAGTTGAACATTTGTATTATTTCCTTGGATTTATTTGAGAAAAGCACTATACAAGCCTCGGCGCGAACAGGGATTGTCGGCCTCGTATCTCTAGATGGCCTCGTTATCACTCGGCCATCTATTATTTCGCGGCCTCTGCAGTAATGTACTATTTTTAAATAGAAAATCTTTGCGGTTAGTTATATATGATTAAGATAAAAAAAACCAAAGTTAAGTTATCTTTTTACTTTAAATTGCTTGTTTCAAATGCTTGTTTAACGAGAAGTGTAGATAATTATTATTACAAAAGTATTTCAATGATGCTAATTAATACGTTTTCATTTGTTTTATTGTATTTTGTAAGGTAATATTTTAATAATAATTTTTTGTATGCTGTGTTTTTGTTGCTCATTAATAATAATAGTAATTACCAGCGCAATCAGTGGGATGCCTCCCACTGATTGCACTGGTAATTACTATAATAACTGTAATTACTGTAATATTTTAATAATTATTTTTTGTATGCTGTGTTTTTGTGGCACATTAATAATAAAATTACCAGCGCAACCAGTGGGAGGCGAGTCATCGCGCCTCCCAGTGCCATTACACACGAGACCTTTTTCCTGATAGACGCCCGATATTCTTAATCCAAAGCCCAAATAACCAGTCCTCCATTTCATCCCCATAGCCCAATTTGTATTTAGATTCCATGTATCCATCAACACGGATAGGGACAGCATTCGCTCGATGTAAAACTTACATTATATTCTATTAGATAGTCGAAATGGCCTCTACGCGTTGGCATCAGCTCATTGCACGCGTCCCATGGTCCGGGCCACTATTGTCCCGTGAGCAGGTGCGGGTGCGATATTAAGGCATAATAATATTAATCTATCTGACCGATTTTGGTCATGGCGATCACTTCCACTCATAATTTGCTTTCGCTCATTGCTCATTATACAATATCTAAACGCAATATTTACATTATCTGTGGATAGTCTACAGTAACCGCCTCTGATTGGTCGGCAGATCAGAAAAAAAATATGTACCTACTAAATGTTGCGTTATTGTAGGTAATAGTGACAGGTTTTCATTTATGGTCAACTAGCTTTTGCCCGCGACTACGTCCGCGTGGAACTTGGAAGTATGGAAGCAACCTCGTACAACAAGATAGATATCCACCTAACCTTTATTAATAAAAGGGATTATTAAAAGCGCCTGAGCAAATGTAAGAGCAATTGTGCCTTTGGTCTAATAATTACATTTCATACAGGGTCATCAATGTCATCATGAATTACTTACTCACTTTTCAATCTTTTTAGGGATAATTTCCAGGATCAAAACTATCCTATGTCCTTCCTCGGATCTTAAACTATCTTCATGCCAAATTTCATCAAAATCGATTCAGCGGTTTAAGCGTGAAGAGGTAACAGACAGACACACTTTCGCATTTATAATATTATAGTAGGAATATAGTACCTACTATATATAGGTACTATACTTACTATTACCTAATGGATGGATTTAATCGCGTTGTTTATATTTTTGTCGTTGTATTTCTGAAAAATTAAATGAATTGACTGTAATTGATGCCATCAAATCAAATAAAAGAATCTCGAAAAAAAATGATTCCGCTCGAAATTATTATTAATGCGGCAACAAACAATCTAAAAAAATGCCAAGTCTTAACTGGATTTTATTGAAGATGAATATTGAACAACGAAGGTATCTCGAGAATACTTACCTACATACCTATGTATATGTAAATTTTAAATTTGCTTATTTCAAGTTAATCCTTTTGATTGAATTGTCTTGAAATTTCACGAGTCAGTGCTAACAGTGCGGTCGAATGACCCAATCTAAAAACTTTGTATTAAAGAACAGAATTGAAATTTTTATGTTGTGTCTCAATGTATAAGTTAAGTAAATAAGTAAAAGTATGTGCAAAGATTTATTTATTTACTTTCAGGTCGCCCTTATAAGGGCGATAAATACTTGGAGTAAATATTGTTTTCTGAAATATTATTACGCCATGTCTTCTCAATTTACTACAAGAAATTCGTGTTGCTAAACTATATTTTATTCCTCAATTCAAGAACATATTAAATTGTATGAAATATAGTTCTTACATAGCTTTGTTTTATAAATATTTTGGTATATAAACTGCTATTTATTACTTGTTTTATTTCCTCGCAAGTGTGATGAAAAACGTCGTACGTGACTTTGGTGGAAAAGGGTAAATTACAAACTCGGTTATTAAAAAAGACATTCTAATAAACACTCGTTTGTGATTCCTCTTTTACCACCCTTGTTACGTAATGCACTAATAAATAAAGTTATGGTAGCATTGGTTTTTAAGCAAGTACGATATAACGTACGAGACAATCGATCCACACCAAACTACGTAAACATTGAAAAAAGAGGCTTCATTCCTTATTTACTACGTAGAAAGTTATACAAAATGTAAACATATTATTATGTATGTCAACTTGATTTGCTATTGCGTACTTAGTAGCAAGTTTAGCAACGCACGCACAGATATTCGGGCGCAAGTGTAAATATGCAGCATTTGGTGTGAGTCCACTGCGCTACTAACTCTTGCTTAAACAAAAATCGACCTGCTACTGTCGTATAACCTCAGCATAATAGTCAATTTTCGCTCGCTAGCTTATACAAATATGTAATTGTAGGTGTTTAATTTTATCAAGAAAAAGTTTACTTATGAAGTTTACCTACTATTAAGTAAGTCATTAATTATATTATTCTAGTTTATTTTTTTTACTCTTAGTTATAAGTCTTGTTAGTGGTGATAACACAAAATTATATTTGTTTTTGTTTCAATTGATACAATAAATGAATGTTGATTTATTTATTTAACTGGTTTAATTAATGTCATAAACGTACAATGGCAATATTAAATAGTTTTATTAGAATAACCTACCAAGGCTTTCTTTAAATAATTATTTAACACTCATGCCTACATATATATGACAAAATATATATTATGTATATGTTAAAATATTAATAAGGTGGCGGGATAATCAGCTAACACAAAAAAAGATACTGTTAAAGCATTTTGTTATTTATTTATAGAGATATGAAGTTCGAGTTTGCCACATTAAAAAAATTAGCTCCAACTATTGTTTTATTTCTGGAATGATATCCTTAATCTTCAGTTTCCCAAGTCGTCTGTCCGTCAGAGAAAATGAGAGTTTTATGATTAAAATTATGATGGTTCACATCTGCATGCAAACACACATCAAAGTTTTAGTAGGTAGCGAATTTGCATCATATTTTTAATAGGTAAGTAACAAATATTCGCTACCATCACATATAGTATCTATAGTGTCGTGTCTCGAAATAACAAACGAATTAATTAATACGTAGTTTATTTATCAGAGTCCACACAGTACATTTGTATAGGTACGCCATCTTGGAAGAGAGAGCGGGAGAGCGACATGGCTTGAGCAGATACGCCGATACCCCATATAGTTGTGTGGATTACTAAAAGTATATATACCTACCAGCATCATAATAATGTTGATAATGACAAAGTGTCTAACAAATATCTGAAAACTTTCACGATGGCAATACAAAGTCAGGTAGTAGAGATACCTACTATTATGGATTCCAGACTTGGGCATTCAGAAATAGTAGCTGAATCATCATAGTGAATAATGCGCTGCATGGATAACTCAACTTACTGCCATCCAAGAATAGGTTCAAAGGAAGGACTTATTTAGGAATATCGAAATCGCTATGGCCAACCGGTTTTCGGTCGCAAACGATTGATTCTCGTGACCAAGCAGTTAGTTGATAATAAAATTGCGATCGTTCAAATGGTCCTTCTAGATATAGAAGAATATTCGATAGCGACCAATAACTATTTGACCGCGATCATTCTAAATTATGAGTTATTCAGATGTTTTAAATAAGTACTTAGTTAAGTAAAGCTCAGACAAACTGGTACCTACATTATTATGTATATATATGTATATATATATATATATATATACGTCAATCGGAATGACGGATTCGGAAAGGCGCGCATTATTAAGATTAATCTTATTATTATATTTTATGAAGTAGAACAACATCTGGCCGTTTAATCGTATTTTTAGCTTATATAGAAATGACATTTGCCCAACTCTGATACCCAAAAGCCTCTATAATCCAGCTGCCGGGGCTACTAATTACCTCTCTAATAACGTAGGTAATAACTGTTTTCCAAGATTCAGGTGTATGCTTTGTTATTGTGATATGCATAAGTTTGAAACACCTAAAATGGTTACTTTGAAAACGAGTAAACAATATAGATACTCAGGTGTGTATATAGAACAGCCATTCACAAAACAGGTGTCAACAGCGCAGCAGTGAACGGGGCTATAATATAAATTAATATGTAATAGGTAGGTATAACAGTGTATCTTACGATATATTTTGAGTGCTGTTTGGCTATAATATATATTATAACTATACTATATAATATAATATATATCGTAAGATAAGTTGATGTAATATAAATAAATAATAAATGGACAACCTCACACAAATCGATCTTATCCCAATCCCACAGTAAGCTCTAATACAATTGTGTTATGGGGGCCTTTATGGTTGCGTTTATCACGTGATAAATAAGTGACAAAGCATCTGTCAATCACACTCGTGTTTTGTCAAAACGTGACGAATGCTTTGGCACTTGTTTATCGCGTGATAAAAGCAACCATCATAGGCCCGATGAACACTAAACAACGAAATACATACCTACATATATAGATAAATATAATCTTATATATATATATAGAACATCCACAACCTGGGAACCAACATTCGATCTCATCACACAAATATTTGCCCTTGCCGGGATTCGAACCCAGCATCGCTGGCTCAGTAGGCAGCTGCACTACCACTGCGCCAACCGCGCCAGCAATGTATAGCTCCATGTGTGACGGACTTTATAATGTCGTAGCTATAATACCTATACTCGTAGTCTTAAGACGTAGGTACTCAACTACCCGGTCTTGATCTGATGCTTGGATTCATTTCCGTACCTCAAGCCTGATAGTCTGCTTTAAGGCCCAGTATGTTTTGACCTGTGACCTGGTACACGTACCTCTGCTTCACGTGTCTTAAGCAGTTACAACGTGTCCTCGGCTTCTGGACAAATACCGAAATCCCGAGTATAAATCTCTCAGGAATGCTTTAATAATTATATATTATTTGATTAGATAAAAAGAAAAAAAAATGAAATTTAATTGAGGCAAATCATAATCAACAATAAATAGTAACATACTGTATCAGTTCTTTGCTATCAATAATGCTGAGATTAAAATTACACTAATGACATGACATATGAACTACAATGTACTTACATACAGGCTGTTCCGAAGTAATAAATCGTAAATAAAGTTATTTATCCGTAAATACACGCCGTTTGGCATGGGATTTTGTACATCGGTTAGAAATACCCTAATCAACACGAAACTTTTATGTTTGTCCAGAGGCCAGAGGCACGTTGTACATATCAGAGATAAAATAAAGATATAACGTATGATTATGCGGATGCCTACTCCTGTAGGTACTATATGTACCTGTACCAGAATATGTCCAGCAGGCGTTGGGTGTAATAAGACTGCTGCTGTATTCCGAGCCATAGATGATACCGTTATCGAAATCAATCACATTTTATGAGTATTGGATATCCTTTGTGTATCTACCAGTGGTGTCAAACAATATGTTTAGGCAAGCGGGGATTGATATAGCTTATTATCTTAATAGGTAAGTAATAAAAAGATAATGATACCTATTCGTAGAAAATAGGCAAGCCGGAGAGATTGGGCTTCTTTACGCGCCACGCCACCGGTATCTAACTAAAATTGCTTTGCTTATATATATATACACCGTGGCCGTTAATAACCCGAAAGATTTAAACCACGTATTTTTGACGACAATACGAGTAAATAATGTTATATCAACATGGGTCTAATTATGTGTCTTAATTAAATTACTATTTCAGTACAAATTAAATCATATTAATTGCCCGCTTCTTTGTGAACAAGTTTTTAGTTGAAAAAGAGTGAGCAAGCATGACACTTCACGAATCGCTCCGAAATCATACGATGAACGGGGAATGCCGTGACTTGTGTTCTATGACAAGAAGTGTCAAGTTATCGCTGTCTCAATTTTACTGTTTCACTTTTGACGAGTTCAGAACATTGGCATAATGACATGAATTCTAATTTTAATATTTTCGACAGTAAAACCTTTTTGTAGATAGATAGGTACCAAACTTCATTATGAAACTGGCTAACAACCGCCGTGCAGTTAGTGCGTCTACGTGTAAAAGAAGTAGGTGGCTACGTCATGCTCACGCCTTTAGGGTGTGTTAGACTGGAGATTTTTTAATTTTTGATTTGTTTTAAACAATTTATATCTCCTTAATTATAACTTTTTGGCTATATGTTACATAAGTTTATATACTCTAATTAGGCTCTAGTATCGTTAGCTTAAATCTTTCGGGTTATTAACGGTCACGGTGTATAATATATAATGAAGCTTGATCTTTGCAGTTTAAGTGAATGACGTCATAAGAATTAGGATTATGAAATAAATATAATTCGGTATTTACTTGATTATCATTTATTGTAATGTTACCCATAAAACAACAAAGAATATCTATACATATATAAGGAAATGTACACCGATAGATATATTAAATGACTAGTTACATTTATATGACAAAGACTTCAGATGTGGCACGGCGAGACACTTGATTTGGTATCAGTCAATTAAAATTGACAGTTACTAGATAATAAATTACTCGAAAAATAATTCGCTGAGGGTCGCGAGTTAAGACTGCTTGATTAGAGATGTGTAGGTATACACGATAGCTATATCTCAGGTGGGGTAGGTAACTAGGTTCATTCAAATTGTCCCTTTTCATAGCTACCTATATTGTCTATTTTTCTCATGCAGTTAAACATTTTTCGAAAACTGGTAGTAGTAGGAACATTTAAATTTTAAATTTAGCAGAAGTTAAACCCATATGTACCCTAGCGATTATGTTAGTATATATACCTACGTTTTTGCTAACTAATACTTTAATCAACAAAGGCATCAAGATACCTTCATAGGTAAATAACATTCTGAATAAGGAATCAACATTTGGTAGTATATCATATTTAGGATATATATTATGGTAAATATTTTCAGTTTCGTGGAAGATATTTTTAATTTATATGTTATTAATTAATAATTGAATATAGCCAAAATTTTTTTTATGCAGGTAGGTATCCAGAACGCAGGGATACAAGAATGAAGTAATATACCCCTTCAGACCCACCGTACCCCTTAACCAAAATTATTCTTAATTTACATAACTTATTTTGGTTACTGAGGGCTACTCAGTTTAGTCCTCCGATTTATGTAACTAACATTTGGACTACTGTTAACAAATCTTTTTTTTACTGCATCCAATGCATGTATCTATATATATTATATATATATATATATATATATATATATATATATATATATATATATATATATATATATATATATCTAAAAAAGTATATCATACTTTTAAGTCGATTGTATGTTGTCATCCTGTTGGAATATTAGGCTTAATTCACGATTTAATGAATAGACTTAAGTGAAAATCTGATATACAGATAGATGCATACTCTCAAACCACCCATTGAGCAACTTGTCTTCTTGTTGCTCGCCTACTGAATGGCTTTAGAACCGATAGGTGTAATACTCTGTCTCGGTCTCGGGTCCAACCCAACCCCAGCCCAGAGTCGAAGGGAGTGTTTTTCTCGTCAAGAATATACATATATCAGCGTAAGTTCTTAAGTACTTCTTCAGGAAGTTTATATAATCGTGTTTCAATGCGAAATAAAACAACTTAGTCTTGACTGACTTTAAACAAGCATTTAACTAAAAAAACAATAATCATATCTCTTTTATTTTATAACGATATACATTTATTTTGAGCCTATAAATACAAGACAATAAGCCACAAAAGCGTTTAAACCTAAAATTTCATGCAACATTCATTTTATATAAGCGTTGCTTTATTCGGTAAATATACAATATATATTTTATAAATTTCCATAATCATATAGGTACATCGTGGTCTCTCCTGGTTAGTGGAAGTCTTGTGCACTAACTAGTAAATATTGGGTGAATCTGATAAAATACTAATGCTGGGTCATTGCATTGCCGAACAATATACTTACAGTTAGGTTTAAGTTCGAAGTGAAGTAGGAATATAATAATAAATTGTGCAGACAGATACAGATATGCGTAATTTTGATATCGTAAATAAAATCTGAAATCTTATAAGCTTTGCTCTTACGTAATTATTTTAGGCGGGATTTATAATTATTTTCTGGCTACATAAACATGTCTAAATCAACTAAAATTGCATAAGCCTAGTCTTAAAAATTCTCCTTATTATCCACACGAAAACAAATCAAGTAAACGAAAATCTTTCTTTGAAATAATAGGCTAATTTTAAGAACTATCGGGATGAAATATTAATATCTACAGTATACATAGGTAGTTAGATATTTATTGTAAAGGCATTAAATTACAAAAAATAATCATATCAAAATTAAAGTAACATTCGATGGCACCAAATAATGCATTAGGCCGATTCAAGCAAATCAATTTTAAAACTATTTAACTGCAATATGGGCGATTGGTGTATTGTATATAAGCTATGGCCTTATACTTAACTAAGATTACGATTACGAGTAGGTGAATACTGCAGTAATGTAGACAAACTAGGTACGGTAGGTAAAATTAATCCGAATGCCACTCAGTTGACACGATTTGAGCTAAAAAACTTTAAACACATAATTCATAACATTTTCTTTATTAATGTGCGATTATAAGATTTATAAGCATTAAGCGGTAAAATGTTCGTTCGTGATCCGGTCGCGGCGGATGGTCTGATAAGGGTCGTTACTTGGATATATGCACTCCACTCCAAGCCCTTAAAGCGCTCACACTGCTAATATTCTTACATATACAACAAGTGAGGAGCCGCCACCACGCCTTTAATTGTCAATTCTACCTTAAATATACCATGGTGGAAGTAGAAATAACCTTCAATATTTGACCGGAGAATGTACAGCACACTTACATTTCACGAGAGTCAAGAAATCCGATGATGGTATTTAAACAATTTAAACTGGTGCACTGCACGGTGGTATAATAAGAGCAAATAAATGTATGTGTCAACGTCAGCACTATTTACTGCAACAGTCATGGATCCCAATATTTAATACATTTATTTATTTATTATTAACATATCTACTTTTGCCACACATTGAGAAACATCGATTTTATGTGAGTTTATAAATAATGTAAGAAATCAGATAAGTTATTTTAAGAATTGTTATTTATATTCTATTCTATCTATTTTGTTCAATAAAATTTCATATACGGTTACCCTAATCACCGGAATAAATTCCAGAATCATCAAAAATTCATGCATGTATGAAACGTTACACGTCATGGTACCTAGCCGATATGTAATTACTGATTACAGAATTTCCATTATATATCATCTTTATATTTTTTTGGTCTGACGTGTATACATAGTAGTAATATACATAGTTGGGTTACGCCAACATTCCAGTGTTTATTTCGTGTCATGTAGGAGAAAATGTTCCAACATATACAGCTTGTTACCGGCATGCAGGCATTTTTTTAAACTGATAATAATATGATCCATTAGTAATTGTTTGCAAGTATTAGCTAATCATAATTATGTAAATTAACTGCACAATTAACTTTCTTAAATCCGCACATTCAATGTAGTGGGTGTACAGCGTAATTGTCGTTACTCATATGACGCTGTCATTTAACACTCACTTGTCAATTTACTTTACTGTACATTACTGGCAATTAAAATTTTGTTAGATATTAATAAAGCCTGAATTTAAGTTAATTAATTAAATTATGGTCGTGGATACGTTAAAGATCTATGTTACTTTACTCTACTTTAAGAAAAGCCTACTTGGCGGTAACACACTGTATATACATTCTAATACTTAGCTAGGTAATATTATTTCGACGGAATAACTTAATTTTATATACCGCCTGGGTAGAAACAAATAGACTGTATAGGTGTCATGCTACGGCCCAATCAAATAGAGTTCTGTCGCAATTTCACGATTAATTTACTATTTCAACTAAACAAAATTAAAGTTCAAATATTACTCGTTAAACCCAGTATAAGATGTGAAACCGTATCACTGGAAGACGACAATTAAGGATTATATTGAAGCTGTATAGTAGAGGAAGAGGTTCGGTCGGCGCTTTAGTCCTTCGGCTGGGGTTTCACCACCTCGCACTTGCCGGGGGTTGCAGGGGTGGGGTCGTCCGAGAACAGCGGGTTTTTCACCTCCATGTCGCCAGTCTGCGTGATAAAACATTGCCGAGGTACAGTCACACCTGTCACGAGACACGCCCGAAAACTTACGTACGTATAACGAATGAGTATAAAACACATGGTAGAGGTACAAGTATACAATATAAAATAGTGTTTCCTAGAGTTAAAGACTTTGAAATTGGTTGGACAGCGAAGCGCCAGAACCGAACATATTTTGTAGCTAATACTTACATGCAGAAGACGTCTAACGTCTTTAAATTAACTAACATTTGGATACCTCTATCTCTGTAATTATTGATCTGAGAGAAGTAGAATAGAATAGAATAGAAGTACATTACGTAAATGAGGAATTACAAACCATTGCCTATTAGAACCCGAAGCTGAAGGTACGAGAGTGAAATTGGTACGTTTTATTCCAAGTTGAACATACTACTTTTCATTTCGAATATGAAGAAAGAAATCCAAAGTTATAGTAGTAAACCACATTTTTAAAAATACTCACTACTACACTACATGCGCAACTATGGTTGTTTTTTTTTTAATCCGTATTCTACCAATCAGACTTTCGTCTGACATAGGAATAACCAATCAGACTCACTTTAGTTCCCTATCAATTTGCGGAATAAGCAAAGAGTAAAGTGGAATAAGGTTCTTTTAAATGTTATTTTAGTAAATTTAAGAATTTACATTTTTGAATTTCTATAATCACTGTAATAATCTTGTTTAAAATAAAACAAATTAAGAGTTTTTATATTTCAAACACGTTCCAATTTATTTATTGGATTTTAATGAAAAACTAAGTTATTATTTATAAAAAAAAATGGTTTGTTGTTTTTATGCGTTCACTTTATATCATCCACACTATAGAAAAAATCCTTGTTTTTTTTTATTGTTGTACTACATAGTTGCATTGCCGTGAAATAGCAAACCCGAGTGTTTTTTTTTCTAATAACTTTTCCACCCTTGGGTCGAAATGGGTCACTTTCAACCCGCTATATGGATATGCAATTTAACCAACTTTCAGAATATGAGAAATGGAAAAGCTCCTGAAATTTTTGTTGAAATAGTAATTACATGTTAGCTTCATGTCGACCTCCACGCCGCACTCGAAACGTGAGACTACCAAGCCTATTCATATGGAACAAAATGTAAATATTTCAAATCATATTATAGAAAATTTATTTAATAAGTTGTCTGTGATCTTGAAAATATCCCTAACGATGGGGTCAGTAATTTTTTATATAATTTCAGAAAACTGACATACATTTCCGATACATTCAATTGACATAATTCGATCCAATATAATGTAACGCTTGATATAACAGTTTTTTGTTATAATTTGCTTTACTTTAATTATTTCATATACTGTTGTACTGAAAATGTGAAATAATGATAACAAATCGACGATTCCCCGCTTTCTATTCCCCCTCCGAGGGACGCATCAAGTACCTAACGAATAACCGGACTTACTAATGGCTATTTGAAGGTTTATAGCTCTTTAGCACCTAACGCATTATTTTTCTTGTTAATTTATATTATTTAAATATTATCTAAATCGATATTGTACAGAGCAATGGTATATCAAAACTAAAATCGATTAAGTGAAATTGTATATAACATCGGGCACCGCTGATGATGTTAAATTTGGTATGACTATTTTTAGATAAACCAAAATAACAAGAACCTTGAAAAGTGCACTGAAATGCAATGCAATTTAATAATAAGTCACTATTTACTACTAAGATTTAGGTAGTTACCGTAGCGAAACCAGGACACTCGTAAACGGTGTAGTCGCCTTCCTCGTTCTCCTCCTCCGACTCGGGGTCCGAAACCGAGCCCAGGCGTTGTTCCATGTCCATCCTACTACAGTTTAAAGAAAATTTATTTGACGTTTTCAATCAAAAATATCCACTTTGTCGCGTGCCATAGGGATGCATTATTGACAGGATATTGGTATAAAGTTGCTATTAATAAGCGATAAGGTGAAACCAACCCTTTTGGCTGAAAACGTCACAAATATATAATTTAGTAGGTATACGATGTAGTTTATTAGTAAAACATATACCTACTTAAGTAAGAGTACATCTGATCACATCACCTACATCCGAATGCGAGAATAAGTACAAACGGAACAGCAGTGAAAACACCACTCTACAAGTAGCAGTCGCGGACATCGTTCACTTGAATTTAAATACAAACCTGATAAGCTTACCTTTCCATAGCTATGATTTGCTGTTTCTGATGTTGGTAATGGTACATGTGCGCCGAGTGTGCTAATTTCCTGTCGCCCGAAGAGTCCACCGTGGGGCCGGTCACGCCATAAGCGGGATAGTCTACGTCAGCTGCGGCCTTGGCTTTTTTGGCCAACCTGTGCCAAAATATTGAATCATTTAATGAACTATATGTATGATGTACTTATTCGATTTCAAACCATCTGAAAAAGCCTTAGTAAGAAAAATAAGCCAACAGCAGTCTTGTCCAGTGCAATTTAAAACGTGTGATATCTTAACGCTGATGAAATTTACAGGTAGTTAAATAAATACTAATGATTAAATTATTCCTATTACTGATTAAATTAATCCTCAAGTACTTACGTATACCACGCGAAAGTGAATCCGAAAATGGTTAAGCTCACAGCGGCCGCGATAGCTCCCCCCACGGCAGCAAAGAACAGGGGGTCTATAGGATCGTTCGAGGCTTCCAGGACGTGAATATGTTCCCTGCCCTTCTCTGACATTAAACCTTCCTCGTGGGTGTTGCTAAAACGTTTCAAAAAAATTACAAATATATAACTATTGAGCGCAACATAATGTTACTAAGGCTAAGGATGCAAAGGCTGAGTAACAACGGCAACGTGAAAAATGTATGCACTAATGAACTCGGTATGTGGATTCTACAATGATGTCAATGAAATCTAAAATGAAATTGGGCGCATAAAAACAAAATGAATCGTAAGCCAATGTTTTGCAGCAAAAACCTTATTAAATTAACAAAACTGTGTCGCTCAACTAAAGTAAATAGAATGCAACTTAACAAAATGCAATGATGATGAATTCGAAATAGTAATGCCTGATGAAATGTGATTGGTCGAAGGGCTGGGACTAACATTAAAATTACTTGGAATAAATAAAACGAGACTGAACTACAGTTTGTTTTTTCCTACGTGTAACATTACTAACATTAGGTTTTCGGGTAAATTTTGAAAATAAACGGAGAAACGGAGAGATGATAACAACAGACAATGGAGAAATGTAAAAACACCTGACAAGGTGTAATTTGCAGAGAGACGAGGTTTTTGTTGTGCTTGATGCCAGTATACAAGTACGGTATTTTGTGCTACTTAAATAACAAAGTTGACTCGTCATTCCCATTTTTACGGATTTTCGTGTAGGTATGCAATCCCAATCCTATAATCTAATTATTACAGATTCCCGATTTAAAAAATTCCGTGTATATGTCCACCAAGCGTTATTGCTATCCGGAAATATCAAAACCAGAGCAAGATATAATAATTTTTTAGAAGTTTTTTAGGTTTAGTATTTCGCGTGTAGCGCCTTTATTTATACTTTTGTTTTATTTTTTTACATTTAAACTGTTTCTTCTTCTTCTACCTAGCGTTATCCCGGCTCTTGCCAGGGTTCGCTTTCGTACTAGCTTCCCTCTACTTTGCAAGATCCTGGGCATCCTCTTTTGTTAGCCCATGTTCACGCATATCGGCCTTCACGACATCCAGCCATCGCCTCTTTGATCTGCCACGGTCGGGAACCCTCTAGGCCTAGGTCAAGAGGCATTTGTTCCCTACGTAGTTGCAATGCGTGAACTGCGAAAGACGTGACCAAACCATCATAAGCGGCATTCCTGGAGGTTCTCCGCTGCGTTACCACGGATTTACTCGTTACGACTGACTACGATCAACACGCGTAACGCCGCACAACGATCGCAGCATCTTATTTTTTTTTAACGTGAAGCTCCTTAACGTGCCTTTCATCAAGTACCGGCCACGTCTCGGCCGGATGATGCCCCTGTACACTCACCCTTTGAGCTACAGTGGGATTACATTGAAACTCTATAAAAAAATACATGCAATGGAATGTCATACAAGTTTTTTATTAAGTATTGTATAGCAATCTGTTAGAGTGGTGCTCTTTGATACCTACATAATAGGAAAATATAAAAATTTTAATGTGTAGAAAATGGGAACCACTAAAAATTTTCATCTATAGAAGTGATAAATAGAATAGGGACTGTCGAATTAGGAATCTGGAAAATGGCATATCCGTAATGAAAACCTGTAGAGATGGGAACAATACCTACATGTTTATTTTCCAGTCAACCGCCTTATACCTGCGTGGGTGTACATTGTCCGTATTCAATAAGAGCAGCAGAATGATTTATACATTTTATTCATTCATCACTAGTAAAGTGTTTAGTGGGCTGTTCAAAGTACAAAATGGAAACACTTCCGGATCACCTCCATTATTCCGGATTATACGAGTGTGTGTGTGTAATCCGGCAGGACCGGTAGCGGGACAGAATAGTAAACAAATACGATTACAGTCACCGAAACATATAACCGTACTTCCCATTAATGTACATTTTGGATTCGGGCCAATTTAGAAAACAAAAGTCATTGATACAATGTACCTCCATTATTTCAGTGAAATTATTAACCGACAAAACGGAATAATTCCATGCGTGAGAAGGGTATTAGGGAAGCGGGTATTCTCTAAATGATGGATAAAATTCATTTCAGCTTCACCTCTCCTGATCCTCAACAGGATAGTTTATTTTCAACCAGCGCAGGTTGGTTGGTAGTAAGGAGACTGGTAATCGGTAGTCCTTATTAGCCCTGCAAGTAATACTTCACTGTCTACTGTGTTAACATCAGCACACTACAAGCGAACGGTTTTGCCTACAGTAATTAACTAAAATACAAAGCGATAGCGGCCAGCTTATTTGTTGGCGATTAGCGTTGGTGCCGAATAGGTGTGTTTATTTAGAAGCATTATATAAGTAAACAGAAACAAGAAGGTTGTGAATATTTAACATGGAGATATTTGTGAAGCTTTAAAATAATAAGAGTTCTTCGCGAACATCGAAAGTATCAAATTTTATTTAAATAATTACAGTTTTCATTAAGTGGTCGATTACCAATCGAACACTAACTCTATGAACTCTATTTTGTGTATAGGTACGGTTTGACCAAAAGATCGTGTTTCTTTGTTAAAAATGAACTATAATTTATTTGAAATAAAACCAATTAATATCAGAACTATTACAAAATTTTAATTACCTACATAATTTTAATTCCGTTATCGTATTAAATTTATTTTTCCTTTTGCCCGCGGTTAGAAGGGATGTACTGCCCGCTACGCAGAAAAAACCCCACTTCCTAGCCAAGGCAGGACGTAAAACTGTGGACAAACCACGGGTGGTTTAGTAAACCCCCAGATCGCATATTCGCATAACACCTGCGTCTGGGACATTTACTAATTCGCCGCCCTAAAGTATGTAATGTAATGTTATTATGTCTTAACCGTTTCTTTCTATTTTATGTTGAAAATTCTTGTAATTTCATAAAACGATACTAACAGTACAAATTGTAACAATAGAAAACTTTGATATTTTCTGTATCTTATTGTAAAAGTTAAATGACAATAAGCTTTTCCGAAGATTTGTTATTTGTTTTCAGGTCGCCCTTAAACTTTGGTATTAATCTGGTTATCTTAAATGTCTACCGCCATGTCTTCTCAACACCCTCTGCTAAATTCGAGGCATCCATGTTGCTAAAAGGTACATTAGACGCACTAAAAAAGCAAAGCTCAAATGATTCCTTGATAGACATAAGACACCCAGGGAATCATTTGGGCAGAAAAATATTTGTTTAGCTCAAATGATGACATACTTAATGAGTTAAACTGCTATTTATTACCTACTTTTATTTTATTTTTTCATTTACGAGGAAATAATTTATGTGATTTCGGTGTTTCACGAATTACAAACTCGTGTCATTAAAGCCATGCCAATACACACTCGTTTGTAATTCCACGGTTACCAACCTTGTTATACATTGCACTATAACTTTTGGTCATTTCGGACTAATTGAAACTCCTGAGCCCCTATCGCTGTACATGATTACAGCGGGGCTATATAGCATATCTTGATGTGACTTCGCTTGTCGTGCGACTCATAGTCACCTGTCTTTCTCCCACAGTATTGGCATGAAAGTGACAGGTAGTATTTCTCGCGCGTCAAAGAGTCGCGTGTCACAGTTTATGCTAGACGGACTGGGTTAGGTGATAACTGGCACTTATCATCAAGGGTCATATATTATGGCACAGTCAAATTTGGGATCTTAGTTTCTCCAATGTCAAATGTTTAATTACATATAGTGTATACTGCAAAATGTAATTAGTAATTGACTAATTGAACATTATTTAAGCCATTCAGTATCCCGCAAATATTGAAACATGTCATTGCACCTGTATTGATGAAAGCTTTTCTTTCAGAGCTCCATGTATGGGGTGCGTAACGATGGCTATAACAACTTTTGATATAATTTCAGTCGGTATAACGCTCATTTGATATAATGATTGAATGATATAACAACACTTAATATATCAACATTTGATATAATTATTGTTTCATATACTGATCATTTTATCGAATAACATTTAATATAGCATTCTTTTAGTATAATGCATATTTCGTCTAATGAATTTATGGTATAACGTTTATTTTATCTAACGTTCAAATGGCATAACGTATAGGGTATAGAGAAATAGGGGGGCGGGGGGCGGAGCCCCCGCAGGGGGGCTGAGCCCCCGCAGGGGGGCTCGGGGGGCGAAGCCCCCCGCATTAAAAGAAAACTTAAACCGAAAGTTCAAGAGAAACGTAGGTTAGGTTAGGTTAGGATAGAAAAAAAAAGGAAAAAAGAGGGAAAAAAAGGAAAAAAAGGAAAAAAGTGGCAAAACAAGGAAAAAAAAAAAGGGATATAATACGTTTAAAGGCTCAATACCCGCTCAAACTGCTCAAACATGAAAGTTAAATTGTAATAGAGTCATGGTTAGGTACGACGACGAGCGAAATTATACCAAATGTTGTTATACCAAATGTTGTTATACCATATGAAATTATACCAAATGTTGTTATACCAAATGAACATTATACCATATGAAATTATACCAAATGTTGTTATACCATATGATGGTTATAGGAAATAAGTTTTATACCAAATGATAAGTATACGAAATAAAAATAGATATTTTGAAATTATACCAAACGTTTATTATATCAAATGAGTCATTATACCAAATGTTGTTATACCAAATGTTGTTATATCAAACATACTTATACCATTTATTTTTATATCGATCATTACACACCCCCATGTATGAGTAGGAACTGTTGACACGGACTGATTGTTTGTACGCCTGAGCGAAACGAGCGGGAGGAGAAATATAAGCTTTAACGTATTGTTTACTTTCATTGCAGGACAATGCTTACTACACATACTTGGTAAAAAATCATAATAACTTGGTAATCAAGAGCACTGGGCCATAAGTAAATATAGGTGCCCCATTTCAGTTCGAGATTTATTGTATGACCTTGGGGACCCATGCTACTGGTAGGTAATTAATAAAGTAGTTCTATAAAGTTTAAAGGTGAGGGAATTAAACTAAAAATCCCCTCCACTCCAAAATCCCACCACTATTGATTACTTAGACTTGTAAATAACGAAAGAAGCCTTTGTCTCCTAGAAACTTATTTCGTCGAATGTTTCATTTTGCCGAAAAAACATTTTGTAGATATTTAATTCCTGTACAGTAGGCATAATTCTTGCAAATTTGATTGGGTTAGGTTAAAGGTTAAGTTTGTTTTAAAATAATCTCAAATAGGTAGTTTACGGTTGGAAAGAAAAATGCTTTTGACGAAATGATTTTTCGGCGAAATGAAGCATTCGACGATAAATAAATCTAGGCGTCAATAGACCCTTGTTTTGATTTAAGAGAAAATGCATTTTCAGACCGAATCCTTATCCAATATTTTCTACAAAACTATAGCACGACGACGTAGTGGTTGGCGCAGTTTGTAGTGCACCTGCCTACTGAGCCGGCGGTCCTGGGTTCTAATCCCGGCCAGGGCAAACATTGGTGCCTGGGCCATGGATGTTATCTATATATAGTACAAGATTTGCTTATTTTGGGACTAGGTTGAATCGTGTAAGATTGTCCCTCTATATTTATAGTTGATATAATTATATTATGATTTTTATAAGCATGTAACTATAAATCTGCTATATGGCTATATTCTCATCTGTGATCGGTGGCCTGGCCACAGTTTAGCTTAGCTACGGAGGGTCGTGACACTCGAATTAACTGTGCCGGAGAAGCCGCCACAGGTAATTACTACTAAAGTATTTGTATAAAGTTTTGTTTTAAGGTATTGTAGTTGTAAAAAGTTAAGTCCCGAGATATCAAACGTTACCATTTTAGATATTTACCTAATCAGTTGCATCCATATATTAAATCTACTACTCCATCTTATGCAACGGGACCTCCAGGTATGATCCTCTCCGGACTAAGCTCAAATATCTAAGTAGTCGACTGCCGTCAGGTGCGTAAAGAAAATACAAATAATTATGAAGCTTTATCAACATATTTGTCTCCAGTCATAATACTGTTGAACTTATTATCTAACGTTGGCCCGTAGCTATTTTGCGTGTTTTAATAAGAAAATGGGGGTCTTCATTTTTTTCCTTTTACACCATTATGTCCCAATTGGTTAACGTTTTAATCCTTTTTTTTTACTTTATCGTGTACTATTTTCTCTTTGTTAGTAACTTGTACTAGGCCGTTGTTGTCTAATATTTAACATATTTTTTTCTATTGTAGAACCCTTTAATACAAAGAAAATGTTCCCATTAAATTTGGAATACTCAATTCCAAAGCCAACGTAATCGTCTCGCCAAAAATTCTGTTTTTTTTTTTATAATTGCAAGATAACTCATAACTTCACTTTTAAGTGTTTCGCCTAATTAGGGCAATTGTCCCATCTTCCTGTAAAATATCATTAATCGTAACAACTCTGTCATACCTGTTATTATTTAGTGGGTAACCTACTTAATCGCAGGTAAGTCGTTGATTTTAATAGTTATAGGTGTGTTTATTATAGCCGTGTAAGCGGAATTACGTTCTGACAGCGAATTTATGTAGGTAGTGGTATCTACGTAGTTTTTCGATACTCACAGTCCATTTCTCAGTTTGTCTAAATTTTCGTTGACAAGGGTTTTGGTTCGACTCAGATTAGGATTTTGACGAATCTGTCGAGGTGGCTCCATTATCATTGCTGGTATCGGCTCCTCAATACTGGGTGGATCTATAATGTCTTCTTCTAAAACAATCAATTTACATTTTGTATTTGCGTCATAACAAAATAATGTAGATCAAGCTTCATACTCACACAAATGCTTTAGTAAGTAAACACTATTGTACACAAAACAGTTCAAATACATCAATCACTAATAACATAGGTACTAAAGGCGAACTTATCCCTATGAGGTATTTTTTCCAAGAAATTCAATGACAAACAAAAATCACAAGGGAACGCAATGTACACGATTGCGCTCAAAGTGGATCAGATACTCGCACAGGCATGAAAAACCCGTTTTACAGTTCTGAGGAATGATGCAAAATGAATTGAATGCAATTTTCCGTTGTTTAATTCATAGGCATTTGCAATACTCGATCGGTACCGGTACTCGAGCGGCGGAATGCTGCTAGAACAATGCCATCAATTTATTGAATACCTAGTTTCCAGTTCACCTCTTATGTATATACAGGTATATAGTTTCGGCAACAGAGTTGAGGTAAATGATTATAATAATATAGAGCTACGTAAAGTATTAAGGTAAAAAAGTAATTAGTGATTAAATGATTCTTATTATTATATGTGCAGGGTTGGGCCGATAGTGTCTTACTTAGATTTCTGAATGTATTATTATGTTTATATTCGGCATTGTCTATAAAACAAATATTTGTGATGCCTAATACTACGTAAAGTATGCAATTTCTCTACTAAGGGTAAGTAGAGAAATTGCATACTGTACGTAGTAGGTATCACAAATATTGGTTTTCCTTGGGCTGTTTTTAAATATTATATCATTTAATTGATATCGAATCGATCTGCAATAGTTAAATGCTGAACAAAAATCTATAACTATATATATTTTTTTTTTCTACCGTCGCAATATCAAAATATTAGGTCCTTACATATGAAATTGGCGTTTGGCGAACTGGCAACTTTGGTTCAAAATATGTGGCGTTCGGCTAGGAATTCCAAATTCAGATTTATTTCAAATTTAAGACCATGTATTTTTGTGTTCGAATAACGAAATTTATTTTTTATCGCGTCATTTGTTTTTCTTTCACATCGTTCTGTTCACAATACGTATGTACGGTTGTTGGTTCGTGAGAAACGCTGTGTACAACGGAAGATACGTGAAGCTATCGAAATTGGACGGCGCCCGAATTTCAACCGAGACGGTGGTTGGGCTCTACCTCCGGCATGGAAACCTGTGATTCCGGCGTTAAAAAACATCTCGCGTTCAGACAATGTCGTTGATACAATAAGTCAAGTGTGCGTGGTATCAGTGGGTAATAGTGAAAATGCAGTGACAGACAGTCCAGTGGTGACAGCGCAAGAGCCCTGCCCTCCCCGCGCCGCGCTATCTGCGCGTGCGCAGAGGGCGGCAAGAAGAGCGATTAAAAGTGCAGTGGGTCGCGAGTCGCGTAACAGCACGGATAGCTACCCCTGATGAAGAGCTCCAAATGAGTTCGAAACATGTCGGGCCGTTCCTGACAATTTTTACGTGAGTTTATACCGTTTTTATAATTAATATGGAGAACTTAAAATATCGCTATATTTACGAATATGAGTTTCACCTCGGCACCAGTGCTGCAGAAACGGCTCGTAGGATTAACAATGCGTATTGGGAAGCTACTGCAAAAGAAAATACGGTACGTTATTTGTTCCAACGTTTCCGTTCTGGAAATTTTGACCTACAGAACAAGCCCCGTGGACGGCCGAAGACACAAGTTGACAACGAAGAATTAAAAGCAATTGTGGAAGCAGATCCATCGTAAACCACGTCAGAGTTAGCGGCAGGCTTCGGTGTGAGCGATAAAACCATTTTGATTCACTTGAAACAAATTGGAAAAGTGAAAAAACTTGAAAAATGGTTCCCGCATGAATGGTCAATCGATCTCCCACTGCTGCTTCAGGACAACGCTCGACCACTTACGGCACGTTTGACGGCCGCAAAACTAAGGGAGCTGCGACTGGAATGTCTTCGACACCCACCATACTCCCCGGACCTTGCTCCAACTGATTACCATTTTTTTCGAAATTTTGACATTTCATGCCAGGATTTTTTTTTTACAAAAACAAGAACCGACTTCATTAAAACTAAAAAGCCAACAATAACCCGTTCAAGTACAGATTACAATTAACTCACCCTTCGAAGTCGATCCCAAACCACTCAGTTCTTATATTTATATATTATAGTTTACGTGAGGTTTGGCACCGACTTCGAAGGGTGAGTTAATTGTAATCTGTACTTGAACGGGTTATTGTTGGCTTTTTAGTTTTACTGAAGTCGGTTCTTGTTTTTGTTAAAAAAATATTTTTTTTTGCTTTTTAGTCCACCAAATCCTATTTACTGAATGTAAATTCTTGACTTTATCAATAAATTACCGAAAGCGCCGTACATGTCCCTATAACATTTGAAGAGTTCCCTCGATTTCTCCAAGATTCCATCATCAGATCCCGACTTAGTGCCAACGGGACCAACTCGGAGTTATACCCCTTCGATAAAAAAAAAAAATTGAAAATCGGTTCACGATTCTCGGAGATATCGAGTAACATACATAAAAAAAATAAATATTATTAGTTCGAATTGAGAACCTCCTCCTTTTTTGAAGTCGGTTAAAAAAAATCAGTTCTCACGAGGCTGTCACACACTTTTTTTTAGTAAAGGAATCAATGAACTACCTTTGACTAAATAAAAAAATAGTTTCATAAAAAAAAATCGTTTTCATTTCTGCCATATGAAACGCCAATTTCATATGTAAGGACCTAATATTATATGTGACGCCGTAAAGACTGTAAGACTGCATTAGTGCGAAAAATCATTTTGGGGATGGCACCCCAAATATACAATAAAATTCCACTTAGTATCAGGGACTTGAATCTAGATAAGTTTAAAAAACAACTAACATCATTATTGATCGAAAAGTGTTACTGTAATACGCAAGAGTTTCTTAATGACATTGATTTGTAATCCATACTATGTGTCTGTCTGTCTGTTACCTCTTCACGCTTAAACCGCTGAATCGATTTTGATGAAATTTGGCATGGAGATAGTTTAAGATCCGAGGAAGGACATAGGATAGTTTTCATCCTGGAAATTATCCCTAAAAAGATTGAAAAGTGAGTAAGTAATTCATGATGACATTGATGACCCTGTAGGAAATGTAATTATTAGACCAAAAGTACAATTGCTCTTACGTTTGCTTAGGCGCTTTTAATAATCCCTTTTATTAATGAAGTTGATTAGGTGGATATCTATCGTGTTGTACGAGGTTGGTAAATTATAGTATTATTATTTTTTGATTTTTCTACCTGCTGACATTGTATTATTTTTAATTTATTTCCTTGCTTAACTCATATTAGGGTCGAATACTAACTTAACCCACAAATGTGTACGCCTAGTGGCAAGACATAGAGAACTTCTGTCTAATGTAACAACTACTTTGTACCTATGTTTGACAAATAAATATATTCATTCTATTCTATTCTATTCTACTGCTACTTAGCTTAAAATTGTTTACATTCCAAAATAACAGCTGATATTTAGGTATTTAATTGACGAGACAATAAAATCGCCACATTTGCAGAAAAATTCTCGCTCCGTTAAATTCAGCCAATTAAATTATTTTTTTAATTATAAAATTACAATTTTAAGCTAAAAGTATAAGCCAAAGCGCCTACAATGCAAAACATAAACATGATATTTAAAAAAAAAAATATTCCTATAAAGTAAATAGCCCGTTAGTGCCCGTAGAATTAGTGTATTGAATTATGTAACTGCTATCTGAATAATAAGTACTTAGTAATAAAGTTCATGTTTCTGAATACATGACTTAAACTTGTGTGCGTGACCTCAACTCTGGAGCCGATATCGTATGTATGTTTGAGTGAGTACAGAATAATACAGCAACTTACGAGAGTTCCTAGAATTTGGATCTGGTTCATAGTAACCCTTGTCTAGAGGAGTAAGTGCAAAAAGCTTTTTGTCATCACCAGTCGGTTTCTCGGGGCGTTTGTTTATTTCTGTCATCTCATTCATAGAAGCCAACACTTGACGCGGTCTTTGCTCCGCTTCAGCTACCGTATCCATGGGCTCTAGAACTAATTTATGCCTCGGTGATGATTTAACAGGGTTTTCAAACATACGCTGCAAGTAAGGGTCACGAGCAATCCAATGAGCCAAGTCGTCGTCATAAGGTCTCATGATAGGTTCGGTGTCGCCTTGCATTTGACTGATACGGTCAATTTCCTGAAAAGCAACCTTATTTTCAAATGTGGGAGCAATATTAAAACATGAAGACCAGTTTCGGCGTCATGAGCGGGCAAATATTTTTTTACCAACAGATTGCGCTATACGGCTCGTGCCGTGCCGTACATCCAAGTATACGAATCCTGTATCGCGCTTTTAATTTATTTATTTTAAGTTTAAATCCAAAAGAAGTATACTTATTATAGATTAGGTACCCTTTTCAAAACTACACACGATTTATTATTAACCGTAGGTACCTATAGTTTGTTTTCAGTAGGTACCTACTAAAATATGTAAGCTTAATAAAGGCAAATTGCGTATACAAATAAGTATGATTGGGTGAATCGATAGGGGCAATTGAGCCCTTAAGTGAGTATTTATATGCCTCATGGCAAATTAATATAAAAATTGTTTTTTTTTTTGTATATTAGTTTAAAGTAATTTGAACTTTGAGGAAATAGCACTGCTAATTTTTCCATACAAATCGAGGTTTCGTCCTCGTCTGTTTCTTCCTCCAAAACTAAACCAATCATTGTGAAATTTTAGGAACTGATTGGGAAGGCAATGTTCTATATCAGATTAATTCGGTCTTTGCGCAAATTATTATAGAATTTGTGTATATTATACTAAACGGCCGGCCAAAAACAGACGCTTAGCTTAGAACAGAAATGCATTTGTTTTACCTAAATACCCTACAGAACTTTTTTCAACTGAAGTAGGCTATTTATAAATATCAATTATCAAATATAGTATAATTAATGTAGAATCCCGTCAAACACAGATTAAATCTAAATCAAACAGTAAGCTGACCTTATTCAACCATCTGTGATCGGGAACGGTTCGCTCTGGCTGGGACGGCATCTTGGGGCTATCATCGTAGCCCAGGAAATGGGGAAGCAGGAACCTCGGCAGGAGGTACTCCCGCGCCTCAGGGATGGGCACCCGTTGGCGGTGCGGGCCCCGCGGCCCGGGCTCTATTGCCACAACACGGGCCGGCGTAGGATCTAAATCAATAAGATAAAATAACTATTTCACCTCACCAGCTCAAACATAGCGATTTTGCTGCGAGATAACAGTGAACAAAATGCGATTTTGTTTCGAGAGTGACTAGAAAGTAGCTTTTTAATTTTTAAATTTTTGACTACGAATTGTCATTTCCAAGGGTCGGACTTTCTTTCGCACGGTAGGACTAATGGAGAACTATGCAGCCGTTATTAACATTAAAATACAATTCATACTCATACTCATTCATCTATTTCATTCCAAACTGCCTTTATGGTTATTATGGTTAACATTCCCAAGCATTAAAAATTAATAAAATTATTAATAAAATATATTTTTTACAATATTTCAAACTCCTAATGTAACTCAATTTATTGTCAATATCATGAACTTTCTAGTTATAAATGGATATTAGATCAATATAGAACCCAATTTACTCCAGAAAACATGGATAAAGTTGCAAATATTTACGTATTTTATGGTGGCGTAAAAAACAATGCCTACACAAATCAGGTCTTTGTATATTCTTCTGACTTTGTCCTTGACTATAAAATTAAAATTGCGAATGAAATACAGTTATGAGTATGAGTATGAATAGTATTTTAATGTTAATATCGGCTCCATAGCTCTCCATTAGTCCTACCGTGCGAACGAAAGTCCGACCCCTGGTCATTTCTCAGCCACAGGTTAGTTATAACTAACATAATATATATATATATATATATAAAATTTGTATCGTTCGAATTTCGATACACTCTGTCTGTTTCATATCTAAGTATATGAAAAAGAGAGTGATAAAAACATATCAATACGAAATTCGATTTTCGAATCCGATACGCGTTATAGCAGAAAATTTAAAAAAAAACACCTGAAGAAGTTTTAATTACAACATTGTTTTTAACGACCGAATGTTTCAATAAGTCTGTCCTTTATATAAATCAAATAGATTATTGTTCAAATAAGATAAGATTTTTCAACTTTATACTGTAAATAGCTGTACTTACTAATCATTTATGACTTCACCAATTTATCATAGTCGCAGTTTCGAAACGTTAGGTACCTACTTTAAAAAACGTCGAGTTCAAATTGTTATTTTCATTTGTATTTATTTTGTTTGGTGCTTTACGAGTAAAATTATTAATTAAATTATAAACAAAACCTCGTAATAATAAATAAACACGTAATGTATCTGCTCAATCTTCCAATTTGATAAAATAATGAAATCCAGGGACTGGTAGTGTTGGAAAGTATTACTTAAATTTAATTATATTTTAATTCCAATTTAAGCAGCAGGTATCTATTTTTTAATTAATAATATCATTGAAATCAGCAACAAAGACTACAAATTACCTACACCTGAATGGTTGGAAGAAAAAGTACAAAAAGTCGAATGTGTTCTCGCTGTTAAGGTGAAAAGTTGTGTGTGCTACATGAGAGCAAAGTTATTTGCATCTCGTGCTGTTGAGTCCCTCGCTACACTCAGGATTCTTAATTAGAATCACTCGCTACGCTCGTGATTTAAACATAGAATCCTTCGCTTGCTCGGGACTCAAAATCAGCACTCGCAACTAAAAACAACTTTGCTCTCTTGTTGCACAAATAACTATTACAAGTCTTTAGTAATGTAAATATTACATAAGTAATATTAGTTTGTAACTATATAAATTATAGAAAAAAGTACACGAGTAGAAAAACACATTTATGTTATTGATGTACCTTGCGCCCGTCGCGAATAAGAAAGATTATATTTCAGTTTTTTTTATATTTTTTACAGAATTGATGGAGACCTGAATTCAGGAGATCGCTAACGGAAAAAGAGTAACAGGTGTCAGCTGACTAAAACTCAACTATTTCAGCATTTTCAGCTCACATAAAACAGTGTGCAATCTTAAGTACGAGTTGTATCGAATATAAATAAGCCAAGCTAAAAAAGACAAAATAAATTCGCAACGCAACAGTGTTGATACGGGAAACTCCTTATCAGTGACGATAACGATGACATATGGACTGGAAAAAATGTGGTTATATTGTGTGCGTGTCGCGTGCGGTTACCTGGAGGCCGGGCGAGGGCGCACGCCGCCGTGGCCACTAGCAGCACCTGGACAAGCACCGTCTGCATCCCGGGGCGGCCTGACCACCCTCAGCGACAGCGTGCTCTCTGTTTACTGTCTGCGCCGTCCGAGGCACGCTCGCGCACGCTCACGCGTCGATCGATACTCCCGCCCACATCAGCCCGCTCACACTCGGACACAATACGGGCCTAAGCGACTCTCTTTTACCTAAACTCTGACATTTACAGCCTGAATAAGTGCAGTAACGACCTTTCAGCATGCTAGCGAATGCTTGTTCGCCCATCTCATATAATATCTTCAATACACGATCGTGAGGCTCGCATACATAAGGTTCGTTTTCAGTTACTCTCGATTCATTAATGGACATGTTTGAAAGGAATATCTATCTATGCACAACAGCATATCCATTGAAAAAAGTTCGGTATGGGTGAGTTGCATAAATTTATATGGAAATAATGAAATGAACTTTATTATGAACGCAGAAGATTATGATATCAGAGTAATTCAAAATAGTAGTTTATGTGACTGTACATAATGAAGGGTATTAAACACGAGTGTGGGTTTATGAAACGAACCGAAGGAAAGTTTCATAATAACATCACACGAGTGTTTTAATGCCTAATTATGTACAGTTACATACACTACTTTATCTGCCCACATATCATAAGCCTCCATTATGCATTCAGGAGCCGCACATTATGACATAATGACAAATTTTACCCGGTAATGGCGGTAATAAAGTTTTCTGGCAGCTGTCATAGTTTTTTAGGGTTCCGTAGTGAACTAGGGACCCTTATAGTTTCGCCATGTCCGTCTGTCCGTCTGTCTGTCTGTCCGTCCGCGGCTGTCAAAAAATTATGGAAAAATTCGTGAAAATGAGGCCTTATAAGTAATATCAATGAAAACTATATTGAATTAAATCGGTCGAGCCGTTTTTGAGTTATCGCAAAAAATCATAATTTTCTTTAAAATGACGTAAGTGCCGCGCGGTGTCCTTACACTTCAAACGTTACACATTTTGGTTTAGTGCCATACTGTATTAAAACATTTCGCTCCATCTGGCGCGTATAATCGATAACTTCCAGAAGGTAATAAATAAGTAATTACTGTTACTTTGGCGTTTACGACCGTTTTATAGAGCTTGAAATCTTTCTCGTAATTTAAATCTTTCTCGTAATTTTCGTCCATTGTGAAGGATGGGCTACGGAACCCTACACTGAGCGTGGCTCGACATGCTCTTGGCCGGTTTTTTTTTAATTCAGAGACAAACTAGAGTTGGCCCCGAGTATCATATCGTTCGATATCTTACGTGCGACATATTTTGTCAATTTTGACTGCAAATTGACAATTCATTTCGAACTACACGTCATCTCGAATGATATTAGAATAGAGGTCAAATCAAATTTCTTTGTTTTTCAGTGATGTTCGAAATTTTAACGAATAATATTATCGAAATCGGTGTTATATTTAGCAATAATAACATTTTTACAGATAAGAAATTTGTTCTAACAGAATAGTATATTTTTATGGTGGTCATAATGTGCAGTTCTTGAACGCATCATGGACGGTTTATGATATTTGGATAGATAAACGTATTTACAATTTTACATTACAATTAAACATTTCAAATAGCACAAATTCACTAAACTCACTTTTATAATACCTGAACTGAAATCAAAGTTGTGCAAAACTTTATGGGGCCTAGGGCTATTATAGGGAATATTTTCAAATACATACTTAATGTGTAATCTAGATTTTATGGAAACTTACAACTTGATTTTGAAGCAGATATCTTCAACCGATTGAGCTGAAATTTTGCATACCTACCTTTTTGACTTTCATGACAATACAATAACAGGGTACCATGGGGCTGGTCTAATGATGAAGCCGGAAAGTGGCCCTAGGAACTCTGTGGTAGATTAAAGTAATCCTACCGCATTTGGACTCTTTAGAATCGTAGCAGTGAGCAATTGATGGATGTTTATTATCAACCCTGTCAGACCTGTAAAAGCAAGGGTGTGGCCGCCATAAGTGCTGGGCGCCACAGGGCTCTCATAAACGCCTTCATATCGGCCGACCAGGGTCCCAAGGTCTCTACCGCAAGCGCCGCAAATTCATAATTTTTCGACAACGATGAGTATTTGCGGTGCTTGACGATTTGAGCCTGGTCGGCCGCTGCGCCGGCTTGTAAACGAGTCGCCTAGATGTGGGACGCAGCGAAAAAGTCGACGCATGTTGCGTGCCACACCAGGGCTCTAGCCAGCCTCCACGGTACCAAAGTGACGCCATCCGGCCGCTTACCATCGTCGCTTGCCATACCCACGAGTTCCGAAATTGCAGGTACATTCAAAGGCGATAACAAGCGAACGGCGGACCTCGTCGCTTATAGCGCTATTACGTTATAGGCGACCGGCGCTTCTGGGACATGAGAGACCGTGTCGGCCCCGCTGATCCACGCCCTTGCCTTAGGCAAACTGCTATTCGCATGCAGCCTGGGTCAAGAACCGTTCCGACGTTGTGAGAGGGCGGAGCGTGCAGGGTGTGACCTAATTCAGGTGCAGACACCCAGTGCCGTATTTACTCCTAGGGCTACAACGCCCGGACCTAGGGGCCCCAGTCCTAGAAGCAAGACTTATTGCACCATATTAATTCTCCATATTTATCACTTTATATACTACAACCTACTATTTAATTTGCTGACAATATTGTACCTATTTTAGATCATTCAAATAACAAAAACTGGGGAAGAGACAAATATCGAGGTTTTTCGTGATGCGATATCGACAACTTTCATTTCTGTTAGGTACTCAAAATAACTAGAAACAGAGGTTACTTTGAAAAATTTCCGGGAGTTTTGAACCTAGACAGTTAGGTTTATTTTTTTTATGACCCTAAAAACGAAATTGCTCCCAGAGATAGGTAGGTTAAGGTAATTTTTTTTTGTGCGCCAAGTACATTTTACCCGGCGGCGCCGTGCCGGCTCAATATTGACACGGCGGCGGCGTGAAAAAATCTGTAAGGTAGTTATATCTTAGTGAACATAATTTTTGTTTTATTCCGTTCGACATCCAGGGTTTCCAGTCTTGTGTCTTGCTTGTACAACAGGATCCCAAGCCGGTGGTAATGACAAACCATCTTCTCTATTGACATTAGGATATTGCGGCATTTGCGGCGTTTCACGATAGGCCTAGGAATTTCGTGATCTGCCGGATTTTCACGATGTGCCCGGTATAGAGCTAGGAATATCGACGAATGCGTTGCTCTTATCGATCTGCCGTATTATTTATCAGGCACATCATGATATGCCTGGTCAACTTTTAGCCAAATCATGAAATGTCGGCATTTCACGATATGCCTAGGAATTTCGTGATCTGTCGGATTTTACGATCGGCCGCCGACATATACAACGTAATGAATGATATATAGTAATGATATGATATAATAGAGACAAAAGGAAAACTAAAGATGAATACCGCGTTATCTACTTATCTATCACTTATCTACTTATACTTAATAGTATGATTACAATTTATAACATTCTAAATATCTATTGAAAGTAAATTTTTAATGGAGATGGGTCATGATTTCAAGAAAAATCTTAATAGCGCGATGCAGAATCGTCGTGTCATACTTTCTAGCGCTGACATGGTACCGTACGGAATTCAAACTCATATCAAAAAAATGTACGAAATTGTAGGTACGCTAGTTAAAAAATAAAGTACTACACGTATACCTACTTGCGAGAAAACAGTGATCAATCTGTCACCGCTAGGAAGCATACTTTCTGGCGGTGTCATACTTCCTTGGTATCGTACGGAATTATAGGATAGACTTATAGGATACCTACTTTTTACCCGTCTACAACAAAGAAAATATTACGGGGATGAGGTGCCTACCTCCTAGTTTTTCATAAAGTCACTTATGATGGAGATGAATGGTATGAAAACTAAAGGAAGAAGAGACTCGAAAGTGGGTGATGGATTGTCGCGCGACATGAATCGCGAAGCCATCAAGTTGTGCTAGACAGGAAGTCCAGCATAGGTACTTAACTGTGACACGCGACTTAATGTCGCGCAACAGTTGCATCACGGTACCGAAATAACCACATTGCTGGAATACGTATTGTCCTGAATATCAGACTTATACAAACCATTTTTTTTTACATAGAGCTCATTCTACAAACCACTCATCATCCAGACGATCCTTGCTAAACAAACCAAATCGTGTGAGTAGGTAGCATCTCTATGCTGAGAGGCAGCCACTAACCACTCCATCATTGGCACACGATCTGCAGTCTCATTACCACGAATACCCACGTGACTGGGTATCCAGGCCAATAAGACCCTAATACCACGGCTAGAAAGTCGATAAAGAACACGTTTTATTTCTAAAGTAACTGGAAAATTTATCGCCAATCGATTAGCTAAAATAGTGTGAAGTGGACTTTTAGAATTAGAAAATATAACACAATAATTTAGATTATGCGACTCTATATATTTAAGTCATTCTAAAACCGTTAACGCCTTACCCGTGAAAATATAAGAGAAAGAAGGTAATTTCCAACTTAAAATAGGTAACATTAAATGATCAATCAGCGGGCCCCTAAGATGCGTCCGTATTAAAATAGTGGTTCAATTAGGCCAGTGCTTATCAATAGCTTTATTTAAAAGAGAATTTGAACCACCTCTAGTACAAGTAAAGTACAACTGTGGTACGCGACTCTCGCGCGAGATAATTTATCTATCTCTTTGTGTGCAGTACTGCGAGAGAGTGACAGATAACGCTATGCCGCGCGAAAAGAGTTGCGAAGCATAGGTAGTTGTGCTAGACGGACAGCTAAGGAAAGTGTGTTTATTTTTAACCGACTTCAAAAAAAGGAGGGGGTTCTCAGTTCGGTTGTATGTTTTTTTTTTTTTTTTTTTTATGTTTGTTACCTCAGAACTCTGTCATTTATGAGTCGATTTGGAAAATTCTTTTTAAGTTCATGAATAGACATCTCAAGGTTGGTCCCATAAAATTTTGGTGAAGATCGGATGACGAGATCCATGAGGAATCGAAGGAATTCCTGAAATTTTATAGGCACTTATAATATTTTTCACATATTTTATAAAACTATTTAAGTATTTGCATATGGTAGTCATCATCTTCCAATGCTGAGCTGATGATGGAAGGTACAACTCCTCAACGTTTAGGAGTTAGGAGATAATTCAAACGAGATGCATGCCTTCAAGACCTCCCTGATCACCCTGCCATAAGTGTTTTTAACAATCACTAAAAAGCAAAAAAAAAAATTTTTAACAAAAAATAGAACCGACTTCAGTAAAACTAAAAAGCCAAAAATAACCCCTTCAAGTACAGATTACCTTTGACTCACCCTTTGAAGTCGGGGCCAAACCTCACGTAAACTATAAAATATAAATATAATAACTGAGTGGTTTGGGATCGACTTCAAAGGGTGAGTCAAAGGTAATCTGTACTTGAAGGGGTTATTTTTGGCTTTTTAGTTTTACTGAAGTCGGTTCTATTTTTTGTTAAATTTTTTTTTATATTTGTTGAACTTGTTGAACAAATAAATAACAAATCAGTGTCTTTTGTTACCACACTTGACAACCCAATGACTGACATTACGCATGACTTTTTCCAAGAGACTGAAAAAGTTTGTTAGAAGCAAGGTTAGAAGCATAATCCATAGGCATAGATTAGTTAATCCGTGACCACTACCTATATAGTACGACTGCGACCTATGGACGGTAAAAGGAAGGAGTGGAATCTTCATGGATCCAAAAGTGTCCGCAGAAGTACCTTTTTCGACATCATAATTTCGTAGTCTACGGACTTCGTAGCGCAAAAATTCATATCAGCGCCATTTTATCAGGAGTTTAGGGTTGCCATATTACACAGAGATTACAGCTCAAACTCATACCATGTAAATCATGTTATACACTAGAGTAGCGGTTACAAATCAGCCATACAGCCGTGAAATGAAAGAAAATCCAGCAACGAGAAATTTAATTTATTTCTAAGTGCTTTATAAAAAATTAAAAGTATATTTATTATTAGCTAATATTACTTTAGTAATTATCAATTAAGCCGTAAAATTATAGGATATTGTCTTCATCTTGTTGTATTTCAAAGAGGGCATCCCATCTCTATGTAGGTTGTGTAATTTAATTTAAATACTTTCCGCAAATGTTGCCATTTTTTAATTCTTATCATTTTTGGTTGAAATACTTTAGTTTTCAGTGCATTTATTACAAAAAATAGTACTAAATCGATTTAGAATAATATCTCTCACTGACAACAAACCGAAGAAGTAGAGTTAAGCTAAGCGGATTAGTGATAAACAACGAAATAGAGTCACGATATATTATAACAAAACTTGTGTAAACATGATAATGTTTTCCTATGTCTATGGTTTGCAATAGACATTAAAAAGTTGAATGACAGACACATACATGCGATGTTGCTTTGCTTGCGTGACGTGAGAGTACTTAGACGAACACGAACACGACGTGAAACTATCGTATGACAGTTTTAGCATTTGAAAAAATGTATTAATATATTTTATAGCACATAAAATATTTTTACATTTCTTGTATAACTCAGACAATAGTACAACAAAGACAACGCTAAAATTAAGTGATAAATAATATATTTTTGGACTTGAATCGGTGACAGTCACGTTTGTTTATTGGTTAACATCCGCCATTTTGTACTGTCGTTTGTTTAGTGACTGGGTCCTTTCTTAGTGATGCTTTTAAGTTTTTCCAAAAATATATGTGATTTTTCAAGTGTAGTACAATGTTTTTGCTAGAAACGTTGCCTTTTAAGGTATTATATTAAATTGTGTGACTTGTCAATCTGACATCGGTAAATCATCTACCTATGTGCCGGATGTGTCCTACAATCGGTTAGGGCGATTTTACGTGCCACCTTGAGTGGTGTACGTGTCCCGACACCTATGCTGCCAAGATTATGAGTGGCAACGGGAATCAGGTGCCGTTGGCGCCGAATCAACGTGGCCCCGGACCGTATCCTTTTTTATTTCAAGTGTTATTGTTACTTTATCATTATATTTACGTAATATATGCCACTTCAGCATCTGGTAGAGCCGCATTCGCGAATCTCTGTTTACTGTAAGTTAACTTTTCGTAAACTTTGATGTTAAAAAAGTTCAAGATGAATATTAAAAGTTTAAGATTCGTTTTGTTGAAGTCTGTTAAGAGCTGTTTTTGAATTCGTAACAACTATAATCGTAGCTATTGTTTTTATGCAGATTTTTTGTGGCAACATGTCCGTACAGATTACAATCAATGTTTGGATTTGTGAAGATATTTAATAAACCAAAGTTCATAAGACACATCCAATAGCTTGTCAACACCAACAGATCAAAACATACAGGTGGTTTACCATTTTAACTGAATGCCAGCTCTATCATTTCATGAAATAATAGCTAAAAACAGACTTAATGCAATTAGTTGTTTGTGTACACTTAGTACAAACCATACATAGATTTATTTCACAGAACAATGCGAGTGCCATTTGCTGAATTGTGCGAATGATCAGTTATCAAATGTTTTCATTTGAAGGTTTGTTTTATGCATGATGATGAGCTCTAAATTGTTACAGAAGATGAATGAGCGGTGTTTGATTGTAGACTGGTATCGTGCCATTTTTGACCATGTCTAGGATCTTTGTGTTATACTATAATGCTAAATTAAGGTATATTTCTTTTAAATATAATCTATTCGTTTTCATAATTATATTCTTATAATGCATTCAAAATGTTTATTATAGGAAGGAAAGTAACACTATCCAATCATTGTATGGACATTGTGATGTAGAGATGCATGTTGTAAGAGGCCATGCCTTAAGGACTTTAGTAATAAGTAAGATAAGAAGTTACAGATAGGTATGATCAACATTTTTTTTTAACAATGCCAAATTCTAGCATACATAATGTTTAACATAGACTACTAGTCCCAAAAGATATTTTTTTGGCTATGATATCAATATTGTTCTTATTAACACTTTCGGATGAGCAACATCTATAGACATTGGATTGTTATTCGTTTCTTTAGGCCAATGACACAATGTTGCTGTGCTCGTTCGAAAGTGTTAAAAATTGTGGTACAAAAGCTAGCCTAAGTGTTGTAAGCTTCAATTGATGGTAGTATACAAATAACATGTACTGTGCAAGCCCTATATAAAGTAAGAGGATGTAATGGATACATCAAGTAATAATATTATTACCAGGGGTCGGACTTTCTTTCGCACGGTAGGACTAATGGAGAGCTATGGAGCCGATATTAACATTAAAATACCATACATACTCATACTCATAAGTGTATTTCATTCGCAATTTTAATTTTATAGTCAGGAGATTATACAAAGACCTGATTTGTGTAGGCATTGTTTTTTTTTCGCCACCATAAAATACGTAAATATTTGCAACTTTATCCATGTTTTCTGGAGTAAATTGGGTTCTATATTGATCGAATATCCATTTACGACTAGAAAGTTCATGATATCCATACTAATATTATAAATGCGAAAGTGTGTCTGTCTGTCTGTTACCTCTTCACGCTTAAACAGCTGAATCCATTTCGTTGAAATTTGGCATGGAGATATTTTAAGATCCGAGGAAGGCATAGGATAGTTTTCATCCTGGATATTATCCCTAAAAAGATTGAAAAGTGAGTAATTAATTCATAATGACATTGATGACCCTGTAGGAAATGCAATTATTAGACCAAAAGCACAATTGCTCTTACATTTGCTTAGGCGTTTTTTCAATCCCTTTTATTAATTAAGATGATTAGGTGGATATCTTTCGTGTTATACGAGGTTATTTCCATACTTCCAAGTTCCACGCGGACGTAGTCGCGGGCAAAAGCTAGTTGACAATAAATTGAGTTAAATTAGGAGTTAAATATTGTAAAAAAAAAAATATTCATAATTTTAGTCATTTAATGCTTGGGAATGTTAACCATAATAACCACAATGGCAGTTTGGAATGAAATAGATGAATGAGTATGAGTATGAATAGTATTTTATTGTTAACAACGGCTCCATAGTTCTCCATTAGTCCTACCGTGCGAAAGAAAGTCCGACCCCTGATTATTACAATTAGTCAAAATTTTTATGAAATGAGTAATTAATCCAGCAGTAATGTAAACGCAATATGCCATATTATTGGAAAATTGAGATTAGTGACAGAGAGAGAATGTGGATTCGTAAAATCTTGTTTTTTTACATGCATAGGCAGGTGATTTTGTTAATGCCAGATTACTGCAAGATTGAGTTGGATTATCAAGATCGAACTAAACTTGAGATTGTCAAATTTCTGTAAAGAACAACTCTTATTTGATTATTATAACTTTCCTCCCTATTTGTATACATCTTGTTCTTAACTAAGAAAGAACATGTCAATCATTTAAATTTTATGTTAAAAAGTCAGGATAGAGTTTTAAATGTACATTTTTTTAACACTGCTGTGGTTATGATCGAAATTTTGTATTTTATGCACACTTGTTATTAGTTGCATCTAAAATGTTGCTTAAAGTTGTGCCAGAAATGTTGTCCTAATAATTGTTGGTTATTTTATCCTTCTATGGATCCCATCAATCCCATCATAATACTTATACACATTCCTCATTTCTGGTTGAAGAAATAACAGGTCCATACAGGCTGTGTGTGTTAGTTACTTGTTTTATTATTATGCATTCTTTTCAGAAATCTAATATTAAAAATACATTGTGACAAATCACATGTGGTTTGGGCTGGAACTGGAATTGCAACACTTCGATAATGTCAATTTATGCACTACACACACGTTGATGATGATGGCAATGGTGCTGATGACGATGATAGAAAGAGCTGTACAGGAAGTTACGACTTACCAGTAACTATTTGATTGATGCAGGTATTCAAGTCTTTGTACAATGTTTAACAGATCATGTCTGGTGTGGAAAAGAGTTTGGTGTTCTTATTTTTATTGTTTTTCATTAAGTAATTTTATTTTTTTATTTATATATTTATTAGCTTTATACATCCACAATACATTTCTTTTAAATATATATGAGTTGTTTTAGTTAAAAAGTTATAGTTATTTTAATTACAAATAATAACATTCAGTCTTCGGTTTGAGGTCCCTTCCGGGTAAAAGCCTCCTCCAGGTTTCTCCATTTTTGCCGGTTGCAGGCAATGGACATCCAGCTTCTTCCTGCTGTATCTATTATGTCATCTGCCCATCTTTTCTTTTGTCTCCCTACTCGCCTTTATCCTGCAGGGCCCAGCCATTTGGTAACTATGCGTCCACCTTTTATCTTTGTATCTGGCAACATGTCCTGCCCATCTCCATTTTTGCCGTAAGCTGTACTGTAGGGCATCTGTTACGTTTGTTCTCTTACGAATATCTGTGTTTCTGGTTTTATGTATTTTTCTCAGCTTCAAAATACTCCTCTCCATGGCGTGTTGGCAAGATAGAATTCCGTTTCATTAAGTAATATGAAGGTGTAACAACAGCATTCTTTAAAGTGGTTGATTCCATGATTTTCAATGAACAATACGAGGGGCGTCTGAAAAGTTCTAAGCCTAAGATAGAAAAAAACAATTTACACAAATGAACTCGTGTTTATTTTTCAATATAGTCTCCTCCTAAATCAATGCATTTTTTACATTTTTTATACAGTGCTTTTAGGCCATTAAAAAAATAATCTTCATTTTGCCCTTCAAAATGCTCCTGTACAGCCGCCTTCATCTCTTCGTCACTTCTAAATCGCTTTCCCCTCAACTCTTTCTTCAAATTATTGAATAGAAAATAATCGCTTGGGGCTAGATCTGGGCTGTAGGGTGGGTGGTCAATTTCGTCAAAACCAACTTCCTTCAGAGCACGCCTCGCAACATTAGCGGTGTGAACGGGTGCGTTGTCTTGCAAAAACAAAATGCCTTTCCTTAGTTTACCCCGCCTTTTCTCAACTATGGCTTGTCGCACCTGTCTTATTAGATTTGCATAATAAGTTCCGTTTATCGTAGAGCCTTTTTCTAAATAATCGATTAAAAGAATGCCATCACAATCCCAAAATACCGTAGCCATTAACTTAGAGGCCGACTTTTGCACTTTAAATTTCTTCGGCGGCCTTTCACCCTTTTCAATCCACTGCATCGACTCAGACTTACACTCCGGATCATACTGTCTGATCCATGTTTCATCAACAGTTACTATTCGGGAACAAACTTCATCTAAATCATCTTCGCACAATTCTAAAAACGCCCGAGAAGTTTCCACACGACGTACTTTATCGAAGGCCGTTAGCATTTTCGGTACCCAACGAGCACTGACTTTACTCATGTACAAATGTTCATGTAAAATTTGTCCGACTCTTTCTTTACTAATACCTAAGACCTCAGCTATTTGCCAAACCATAATTCTTCTATCTTCTAATACCAGCTTTTTGACTTTTGCTACGTTTTCTTCGGTCACTACCGATATTGGCCGCCCTGAGCGGGGGTCGTCTTCGATCGATTCCCGTCCGAGTTTAAATAAGCGACTCCACTTTTTGACTGTGGCATAAGAAGGCCCAGAATCACCGTAAATAATAGCCATTTCCTCAAAAATACACTGCGGTGATTTGTCACTTTTTGTAAGGAATTTAATTACAGCACGGTGCTCAATTTTCGTAATATTCGTTGGTAATTCACACATGATGTACTTTTCCGTTGAATATCTCGAAACAGAATAATAAAAACGTGACATGTTATTTTTTAATAATTTGTTTTTAAATGGCCTTTCTAGTGGCCAGTATCATAAACGCATATATAACCTCGAAATACCTTAGGCTTAGAACTTTTCAGACGCCCCTCGTATGAGAGTACGTTAGACTCTGCTGCTTACTACTTTAAAGAAAATACTACTCTTCATAGTTTTAACTTTACCTAGTATTTTTTTTTAACACCAAGAAACAATTAAATGATTATAAATAATTCATGTTTTGACATTAGAAGCTCTAGATTATTCTAAAAAAATTGCATAAATAAATTAGGTAACTTTTTAACACTTTGAACGCCAAGAACACTAAAGGTGCTGTCTGCTGCCGTGCCTACCACGCCACCAGTACATATACGTCTTGAACAAGTGTAATGTAAGACTAAACTGTTACCTTTCAAATAAGGTTTCATTTCACTCTCCCGTGACATAGCGTTTGGCGTGTGAGTGATACTTCTGTATTTGACACAAAGCGTCTAAAAGGTTAAGTACAGTTATACAATGACTTGTATATTTTTTTATAATAGGAAACCTTAGAGATTGTAGCTCGTGAAGTGATCTTTGTTTTCATACATTTTTTTCTGGGTTGAAAATTATAATTTTGATAAATTTCGACGTCGTCGGAAACGAAGGAATTTGTCAATACCATACGATTGCTTCTACTTAATGGTTCAGCGACCCAAAGCGAGTCTTGGCCTCCGACACCAGTTTGCGTCACTTATCATATATAAAATAAGTTTCTGCCAAAAATGTCATTTTAGTGGCAAGCTTTTATAGCCGACTGACCGCCTGAGACGATTCTAAAGAGCCCAAGCTTGCTTTGCAAGATTGCTTTTTCTATTATAGAGTTCCTATGGCCACCTTCCGGCTTCATCATCAGATCAGCCCCATAGTACCATATTATTGTATTGTCATCAAATTTAAGTAAGTATGCAAAATTTCAGCTCAATCGGTTGACGATATCTGCTTCAAAATTAAGTTGCAAGATTTCACCCGAACAAACTTACTTTAAACATACAATGCAAGTTAAATAAAAGCTTGTAATAAAGATGTAGTTTATATAAACTTATTTTTGATGAATTTTACTTACATAATGGCATAGCCATTTTACTCATATTCCCGCGTAACTTGCCGCATTTCAGTTTAATTTTTATGCGCGAACCACCGTGCGTTTTTCAATTTGGATTCTGGGTTGTTGATTTTTTTAACCGACTTCAAAAAAGGAGGAGTTTCTCAATTCGAACTAATTTTTTTTATTTTTTTCTCTATGTATGTTACTCGATATCTCCGAGAATCGTGAACCGATTTTCAATTTTTTTTTTAATCGAAAGGGTATAACTCCGAGTTGGTCCCGTATGCACTAAGTCGGGATCTGATGATGGAATCTTGGAGAAATCGAGGGAACTCTTCAAATGTTATAGGGACATGTACGGCGCTTTCGGTAATTTATTGATAAAGTCAAGAATTTACATTCAGTAAATAGGATTTGGTGTAAGGAAACTGATGATGAACACACATACGAATCACTAAAAAGCAAAAAAAAAAAAATTTAACAAAAAAAAGAATCGATTTCAGTAAAACTAAAATGCCGACAATAACCCGTTCAAGTACAGATTACATTTGACTCACCCTTCGAAGTCGGTGCCATACATCGCGTAAACTATAATATATAAATATAAGAACTGAGTGGTTTGGGATCGATCGATCGGTTTTTTTTGTTAATTTTTTTTTTATTTGTATTTTGTTCCCCTATAGTGTAAATTAAGGTAAGTGAAGTAAATTTATTCTATTTCCTATCGTAATTTACGATATTTTAAGTAGGCCGCATTTCCCCCAGTACGTTGACATAATGCATCTTGACCGATAGCGGCAAGTAGGTATATTGCCGTCTTGTAATTCGTTAAGATATGTATATTGTACTTTCCCTAAAAATAATAATAATAAAAAAATCTTTGCCGCGCACACTGCTGCAGTTTTTGTTTCATAGCCGAAAGAGAAACAGGTAATTTTTGCTTATCGTCTGGTCCCAAGTGCAGAATTTTTAGATTAATAACTTATTAAAAATAAAAAAACCGGCCAAGTGCGAGTCGGACTCGCGCAACGAGGGTTCCGTACAAACACTCCATCCCTAAGTGGTTAAGTTTGCACCTGGTATGTATAGTGCCCCATATAAATTAGGTGCAAAGTTAGGTATTAAAAAAAAATACTTACTAGATCTCGTTCAAAACAATTTTCGTTGGTAGTTTTTATAGTAATGTACACATCTGTTTTTTTAGATTTTTCATTTTCTTATTTTAGAAGTTAGAGGGGGGGGGGGGGACCATCTTTTTTCCACTTTGGAAGCGTCTGTCACGCAAACTATTCGGTTTAGAAAAAAAATATTTTAAAAACCTCGATATCATTTTTGAAGACGAATCCATAGATTTTTGATGGAAAAAAAAAATTTGAGTTTCAGTTCAAGTATGGGGAGCCCCAAATATTTATTATATTTTTTTTATTTTTGCATCAAAATCTTAATGCGGTTCACAAAATACATCTACCTACCAAGTTTCAACAGTATAGCTCTTATAGTTTCGGAAAAAAATGGCTGTGACATACGGACGGACAGACGGACAGACTGACATGACGAATCTATAAGGGTTCCGTTTTTTGCCATTTGGCTACGGAACCCTAAAAACCGGCCTAGAGCATGTCGGGCCACGCTCAGTGTAGGGTTCCGTAGTTGCCCATCCTTCGCAATAGACGAAAATTACGAGAAAGATTTCTAGCTCTATAAAAGGTCGTAAACGCCAAAGGAACAGTAATTACTTATTACCTTCTGGAAGTTATCGATTATACGCGCCAGATTGAGTGAAATGTTTTAATACAGTATGGCACTTAACTAATATGTGTAACGTTCGAAGTATAAGGACTCCGCGCGGCACTTACGTCATTTTAAAGATAATTAAGAATTTTTGCAATAACTCAAAAACGGCTCGACCCATTTTATTCAATATAGTTTTCATTGAAAGTACTTATAAGGCCTCATTTTCATGAATTTTTCATTATTTATTGACCCGTGGTTGAAAAGTTAGAGGGGGACACTATTTTTATTTTCGGAGCGAATATTTACAAAACTGCTGACTTTATCAAAAAATAATGTTCGGGGACCCCTATTATTTTTAAAAGACATATTCAACGATACCCCACACACTAGTGTTGGAAGGAAAAAAAAATCGCCCCCACTTTAGGTGTACGGGAGGTACCCGAAAAAAAGTATATATTTTTATTTGACCGTTTTGTCGGCGTGATACATACACATACTCATACCAAATTTCAGCTTTCTAGTATTAATTATCACGGAGCTAAGCCGCGGACGGACAGACGAACATGGCGAAACTATAAGGGTTCCTAGTTGACTAGGGAACCCTAAAAAGTGTGTTTTATTAAAATACGACTGTGAACGATCCATAATTATTTACTGAGTCGTGCAAGTGTGACCCTAACTTGTCTCCAAAATCACCCTATAGATGTTGTCTTCAAAAACGGGAACAATTTAAACGCTCACCAAAATGGCTTTTATACCTTAAAACTAAATTCCAAATAAAATGAATTGCCTCCATATAAATTAAACTCACTCTATACAGTGCTCCCCAAATTATTCATTTTGTATTCCAAAATCGATATACATTACACCAGAATAATTTTTCGTTGAGTCCGTATATCTTTTTGCATCCCAAAATGGATTTTTTGCTCACCAAATATTGTTTTCATAAAACATCAAAATTATTACCAAAAATTGCAGAGCAGATCCTACTCGGCCGGGTTAGGTTAGGTTAGTTTTTTTTTATATCCCTAAAAAACGCTCCATAATATGCTGTAGTCATTATTAGCTATGCTATGTACTATACTTAAATATTCTTTTCTCAAACATCCAAGGAAATGTCGTTCTTATGATCGTTGTAATAGAACGCGAAATACGTCTTTGTATAGCAATTGTTCAAGATTTGTTCTAATTTCAAATTAGAGGTCAATAAAGGAATTTCATACAACATTATTGGCCGTGGCCAACAAAGAGATTGTCTTTTGTTTCAGTGGGGTTTGTTTCTTTTATTGATAAACTACGGCATACTGCCAATAAAAAAAATACGTTGTTTGTGCATGTATATTTACGTTTTATTTCTTATATTTAACTAGATTATTTAATTAGATTAAAACAGATATCCAATAAAATAATCCAGGACACATTTATTAAAAAAAAAAATGTCAATATCTAATTAATAAGGTGTTGTATTTTTTTAATAAATAGAATCATCTTAACATTTGGTGGCAAAAACATTAACCCGAATATCTTAAAAAAATAAATTTTGAAAAAATTTAAAAAGTGGCGGGAATAGTAAAAATATATGAATACCTATATAAGTTGAACATTTGTATTATTTCCTTGGATTTATTTGAGAAAAGCACTATACAAGCCTCGGCGCGAACAGGGATTGTCGGCCTCGTATCTCTAGATGACCTCGTTATCACTCGGCCATCTATTACTACTCGGCCAACAATTCCCTATTTCGCGGCCTCTGCAGTAATGTACTATTACTTTTAAATAAATAGATGCACGCCACAAATATAAATTGTAGTAAGTATATTTAGTAACATTTTGAGTGCAATATTTGCTGTTAAATCAGGAATTTAATACATTTTGATTATTTTTGCATAGAAAAAGGTTTTTTTTGATATGTATATTTAAATACTACCCGTAATTGAAACCTCAATATTTATTTATTAATTTTAGGGTATAAAAGCCATTTTGGTGAGCATTTAGTTTTTTGCCTCAGCAAAAATGACTAAAATGGAAGTAATAATATAAAATATTGGTGACATCCATTTAACAATAATATAGATTATTTGGTCTGAAATTAACTTTAACGGTGTTCATATATTTTTATAGCATGTAAGAAAAAGAATTATTAGCTTTATTTATAGAATAGTTTGTGATACACTATTTGGTGAGCATTCATCCGTTTTGGCAAGCATTAAGAATTTATTGAAAGTAATTTATCAACATATTTGGTAGGCGTTTAAACACAAGCCTTAAAAACGACATTATATATGTATGTAAGTATGCACTGTATTTTAACTTAGTTTGATTAGGTATATGTTGGTTTTGTTAACTTACTCGTATGTTACGGGTCCTTACGGGGCCCAGTGGGATCTTTTGTGTATAATCAATTAATTACCCCGTTTGTTAACTTTGTTATTATCATTATTTTGATATAAACCAACTGAGATGTATTTATTAATAAATTAATTTCATTATCTGTCCAATAAAGTGTTTATTAACAACGGTAAAAAAATATTACTTATCTAGTGATTAAGAGAATATTGTGTTACGTTACGACATAAATTGAAATGTATTATAATCATCCGTCATTGTTTGTACCTAATCTTTCCTAAATATACGATCACGAAAATAAACCATACTAATCCCCTTAACGTTTAACGGGAGTTTGTTTCACAGACATTTAAAACTGCGATTAGTGGTTTTTTACGTACGGAAACTTTCCGTAAGTAGTTTCACGCGTGTGCCTGATAGTTATTTCAGCAATTATTTCTTTTAACAAAATATAAAATCGTTAAAACCTAGAGATGTGTGTAGCTCGCGAGTGAGTGATTCAAAAGAGCTATATCATTAGCTCACTAGCACTTTCGCTCACTGAAGATTCAAGTAGCTCAGGATCTCATCTAAGCTAAGATCATCTCAGTATTACTCGCTTGCTCTCGCGTTTTTCTCGTTTTGTCTTTTAAATCTAGATCGTCTCTAGTTCTCTACTCACTCGTGAACGATATAGTCTAAAGATGTACTAAGCTAAATGAGTGATACATATCTCGGTGACTTAAGAGGCCTTATTCCTTTTAAAAAAATTTTTTTTATATTATGACGAATATATTGATAATTTCAACCAAATTTTTGAAGTGAATAATACTTTTTCCCGAGTTCTAGGTAGTAACGTAGCTATTTCATGCTTTCATTGCGTGCAGTCGAAAATAAGTTGAAAAAACGAATTTTCCACGTGAATTTTGTCAATTTCGAGTAGTTTTTCGAACAAAAATTATCAATGAAAACTTCAAACTGTAGGTTTCAAATATATACCAATAAATCCCAATAGCCCTGCTCTAGGTAGTAACATCAATAATATGTTATGAAACATGTTTGATCATAGAGAAAAATGTCTAAACAATCAGCATTTTAAAAGGAATAAGGCCTCTTAAAGACACATCACTCTTTTTCTCTCTTCCCTCTTAGTGTATGAATTATAAATTACTCGTCGCTTACGCTCTTTTAGAATGAGGAACTTATCAAATGAATTTATCAATTGCAAATTAGGATATTTTCGAAAATGTAAAAATGTGGAAATATTCACTTTTTATTTGATAATATCGGTAAAAAGCCCCCCGGAATATGAAATGTTGTCAATTGAGATGACTGGATTACGCACACATCTATATTTGCAAAAAAAATTAATTCACGGAATGAATGATTGAATTTTCGCGTAATTAAAAGCGCTATATATTTACCAAAAATAGGTAAAACAGTAGAAAAATAAAAATACACTAATAAACTAAGTCACTTGATTTATCTTCATCTAATTCATTAAGATTTAGGTAATACATAGGTAGACTAAAGTGGTAGTAAAAAAAAAACATAAATATTATAGTGCAATTATGATACATTTTACTTAAATCTGATGGTTTTTACTAAAAATAATTCTTAACGTAATTTCTTAACAAAACTTTTTGTTAATCTTGAAATCGCTGCTGAACTTGCTATCGCGATAGCAATTATTACCGATATATAATATAATTATATCGGTACGAAAACAGAACAGTAATTTCAAATTCTCGCTGTCATTACATGACATGTTGTTGTGCGCGTCACCTTAACTCTCTTGACTATACCTTTACCTACCCTTATTTTGTCTGTTAGAACTAAATACCTCAAGTCTGTGTATTTTGTATGATAGATGCCACACTTTTACAAACGCAATAGTTTTTCAAACAAAATACTAACTAACCTGCCATTTCAGTTTTAGCAAAAACTAGTTTTTTTTTTTCTATCTATATAGTCACTTAAAACAACGTCGCCAAAGCCCTGCGTGTATAAAAAAAATACGCGTTATTTTATCCTTATTATTTACTATTTGAAAGATCCAATTTTCCAATAATAATTTGAAAAAAAAATTTCAATATAAAAACATATTTATATTCGCAATTTATGACATATCTAACATTTTTTTAGCACTGTATGTGGTACTTAGGGAGTTTTGGTACTCATCTTAACATACATTATAAATGATTCCCTTCCTACTTTTCAAGGTACCGTACTCAATTCATATCTGTTGCTCTCCTACTCAGAATAAGTTCCCGTAATTTGTTATTTAATGTGTCATTTAGATAGTCAATACAGTTATTTGAGAAGAAAATGCATACTTTTTCTTCTCGCACAGACGTATCGACTGACTCTCACAATTCCCTATGAAAACACCAGCCGACGGATAGCAACCCCCGCAGACTCTGATACAAAAGCCGAATTCCCCTTGTCAGTTTCATCGGCCAAGTATCGCCTGTATTTTTCTCTATAAAAGAGCAATGCGTAATGTCACAATAGACTGCTGGGCTAGTATAACATGTGGAGTCGCTCCTTGAAATAAAGTGACTAGTGTATACTGTGGCAGGCCTCTCGCTCAATAGCCCAACGACCACTTGGTGTGGGGTTGACTCGGGGTACGGCGTTGGGTGACGCCCCAAATTTGTGGAGGTGAAGTAAAACATGTCTTTGTCCTTGTCTCGCATAACATCCCCTTTCCGTGCTTGGCAAAATGAAATGTTCAACGGTGTGACATCTCACAGTTGTTTTCCTCGCAAATAATTGGTGTTGTTCATAAAAATAATAGCTTTTTTTTATAATATTAAATTAGAAATTTAGTAAAGTAGTGGCGATTGTTCGCGGAAAAGTGAAAGTGTCGCGGCGGTATTTAGCTAAGCGCTAGCGTACAGCCATGTAACGCGCGTTTCCTTATCGATTTTTTGTATGCTGCAATAAACTAGTATTTAAATCGCGAATGCGGCGTGTTAACCTTTTAGCAACATGCGTAACCACAAGATATTTTATGAACGAAACTCTTGAAGTAGAGTATTATCGGTGCTTATATATAAACCAGATTGTATTTTGTAAGGATCTTTAATATAAGAAAACGCCGTCAGTTAGACGACAACTCGAAGAAGTTACTACACTATATTTTATGGAATTTATAATAAGATGAAATATTAGAAACTCGCCATATGCCGATGATAGTATCGCCACTGTTTTGGGAATGGTTCAATATTTGGCTCGTTCAATTTCTAAAAGATTTGTATCATGAAATTAAAATGGTGGCACTAAGAGGAACCAACAGTTCTTTGAATTCTTTGTCGCATGCATGCGTCAATCATGGGAGCCAGGCGCAGCAAAACGCGATTGATGTGGCGCAAAGTATACAAACATCATTGAACATGCCCCCGGCGGGCGTCGCGCAGCACCACGCGAATCAAATCAATTTGCCGCTGAACAATGTCTCGCTGCAATTCATACCGCAGCAGCCGAACCCAAGCTCTCTCAAGCATGAACAATCGTCTTCTCGTTACTCCAACTCTAACTGTATGCTGCCGTCACACCATTACAGATTACTCACTCAAGCTAGTAAGTCTTATTTTGTATGTGATTTGTGACTACGCTTTTGTTTTATTTTTTACCTTTTGTTTACTGTGAATCGTTGTTGTTACTTTGCATTCATACGTCTGTATTGTTATCTGGTTTATTTTGGTCTAAATGGCTGTATGATTGAATGATGATATGCTAGAATGTCGACGGTTCATTGGGCGGAGGTCCTAATTAAGTGGATTCCATATTGACCATTATTTATTTTTATTGATAAATGTGTCAAATATTTCCTTAGCACATATTCAGTTATCCACGGGCGCCCACACCACACAGTGAGTTCATAACTTAGTATTTTATTTACTACATTAACGACGATGAGGATTAACAGTGTGTGTCTGTTACTCAGGAACGGAATGCTACCATCCTTCGGGCGCCACGGGAGCCACCTTCATGCCCAGTTCAGGCAGCGGAGCGCAGCCGTCCCCGCAGCCGGGGCTCCGAGTGCAACCCACGCCCCAGCAATCGGCGCCGCCCGCACAACAACAGGACATGACTAAGAACTCAATGGTATCTTTTATCTTTTTATTTCGACCACTATCAGGGCCGTTATATGATACAAGTTACTTGACGTAATTATGTAGAGCCTTAAGAATTGCCGTCAGTAAAACTGCTGTACATGATGAACGTGACAGCTCGTATTTAAACATAGGAACAAATTAACCAAATTTAGGAATGTACAGTGGCACTGTTTTATTCTTAGTGCTCAGTAAAACCACTTGGCAAAAGTTACTACACTTGTCCCCTATTTTCCCCATTTGGCAGTACATGATGGTTCATGACATGACACAAAAACCAGTAAAAATTATTGTCTAAGTAGTCAGTTCAAATCAAAGTGAGATTCAAATTGTTATTGGCATATTTTCAGACCGGACACAGTTTCGTGGCACAACAGAGTCAGACTCCGCAGACTCGGCCCCAGTACCACAATTTCCAGTTTCGACCGGGTCAGCACGGCACCAGACCGAATGCACATCCGAGGTAAAAATAACAGAATTACAGTCCATGAGCTCTCAGATTGCGATTCGGGTTTGGGTGAAAACTGAGAGGTTTTTATCTGGATAACGTGAAAACGAGCGAGACGAATATAAATGGCGAATCGCATTCTGACAGCTCAGGCACTACACATTTAATTACAGCAAATTAACACATAGAAGATCATTCGGATGTTTATATCAAAGGGTTACGATGGCTACCACCGCCAGTAGCGTGCCTTGGCTCACAAGGAAACTGTCATGTGGTATTTTGCAATTATTATCCCAATAGTTGTTTCGACGAACGGCCTTAAAGCGAAGATTCTCAATCAACATCTCTAAGGACTCGCCAAATCGATGGGTCAGGAATTGAAGGCACTCACTTCGAAAATAGCCTTATTGTTTTCTTTCAATTAATAAAAATCCACCAATTGACACTCCGCCGACGCCTTTATAGTGTTATCTCCAAAAATGCGACGAAAAATTCTTTAGACACCATTTATTTTCAAGGTGGTGTCATTACTCTAGTAAAATGTAGTAATGATAATAAAAAATAATATGAAAAACAAAATAATATGTGCATATATGTATTATTATTATTATTTTATATGTACATATTGAATATATTCAATTAATTCTGTTTAAATCGGCAACAAGCAGTTTTTTCCTACATGCAAGAGTCTAATCTAGGTATGTTCCAGTAATGTGTTTCAGTTTCTTTTTTCGAGATAATTAGCAGTAGGTAGTATACCATAATGCTAATACCGTACCGTAGTAATAATCTATATATATAAAAGAAGAAGTCCTTAATGACTCATCAACGCACAGCCAAAACTACTAATGTAAGAGAGTTGATTTTTGCACAGTAGGTTACTTTTATAACGTGGGCTAGAGATAAGAAGCGATTTTGAAAAATTCAATCCCTAAGGGTGTTAAAAAGGGGTGCAAAGTTTGTATGGGGGAAACATTTTTTTTTTGAGCTAGACTTGAAACTTTGTAAAAAGATTACTTATTAAAAAACACAAAAAGTGATTTCAGCGTTTTTAAAAATTTCACCCCTAAGGGGGTTAAAAAGGGGTGCAATGTTTCTATGGGAGAAACTTTATTTTTTGAACTAGAGACTTGAAACTTTGTAGAAAGCTTACTTAATCAAATACAAAAAAAGTAATTTCAGCGTTTTGGAAAATTTCACCTCTAAGGGGGTGAATTAACTAAGAATAATATTCCTTACCTACCTATTTTAATATCTTTGTCATCATCAAAAATCTACGCGGACGAAGTCGCGGGCGGCCGCTAGTACCGTATATATTTTGAGTCTGCTCATGAATGCCCTTTGATTAGATGTCCCACTTGATGGGATTCAGAACAAAATAGGTATTAGGTATGTCAAAAACCCATACAAAATATAGATGACTAGCTGTGCCCCGCGGTGTTACCCGTTCATCCCACGGGAACACTAAATTTATTCGGGATGAAAAGTATCCTATGTCCTTTCCCGGGTCTCAAACTATCTCCATACCAAATTTCATCTAAATCGGTTCAGCGGTTTAAGCGTGAAGAGATAACAGACAGACAGACAGACAGACACACTTTCGCATTTATAATATTAGTATGGATATCATAATAACTCCTTCCTGCACTCAAATTAACACCGGCTCTCCTCTTGGAATGTTCTTAGGGTTCAAAAGGTACATCCTAGCAAAGGAAACCTTCTGATCATCGTTTGCCGTATATTACGCTTATATGTCGTAAATACCGCCCACTAAAAATGGATGATTAAAAAAACATGACAGGTAGGATTTTTTTAATTGCAGATTTTTCTATAACTTGAAAACGAAATAAGGTGAAATAGTAGATTGTTAACCAAGGGTAGAAAGTGACCCATTGCACCCGAGATATGTGAGAGCGCCAATAGTTCGAGGGTGAAAAGGGTAATTTCACCCGATTTAAACACTCGACTTTTCATTTCGACTGCGAGGAAAATAAAATACTACACGCACATGTCATGCATGAGTGAGTTATATTAATGTCCATGTCATTTTGAACCAATAACCAATCAAAGACACGGTATTTATATTTAATCTCGTGTGCCCACTTTTTCTATAGCAAACTTTCATTATTATTATATATGTCGGCAGCCGATCGTAAAATCCGGCAGATCACGAAATTCCTAGGCATATCGTGAAACGCCGCCATTTCATGATTTGGCTAAAGGTTGACCAGGCATATCATGATATGCCTGATAAAAAATAAGGCAGATCGATTAGAGCAACGCATTCGTCGATATTCCTAGCTCTATACCGGGAATATCGTGAAAATCCGGCAGATCACGAAATTCCTAGGCATATCGTGATACGCCGCCATTTTATGATTTTGCTAAAAATATCCTAATTTCAATAGAGAAGACGGTTTGTCATTACCACCAGCTTGGGATCCTGTTGTACATCTTATTAAAGATCAAGCAAGACTCAAGACTGGAAACCCTGGACGTCGAACGGAATAAAAAAAAAATATATTCACTAAGATATACAGATATTTCAGGCCACGAGCCGAGTCAATATGCGCCGGTGCGCCGCCGCCGGGTACCTAAAATGTAGTGGCGCAAAAAAAAACCCTAACCTACCTATTTCTGGGAGCAGCTTCGTTTTTTGGGTCATAAAAAAAATAACCCTAACCTAGATAGTTATTTTTTTTATGCGCTTAAAAACTAAACTGCTCCCAGAGATAGGTTAGGTTAGGGTAATTTTTTTTTCGTGACCCGTAAAACAAAACTGCTTCCTGAGTACTGAAACTATTCCCAGAGTATGCATAGGAATTTCACGATCTGCCTAAACGTCACTGGTGGGTGTTACTTAGGCAGATCATGGAATGGCGGCCTTTCATGATATGCCTAGGAATTTCATGATCTGCCTAAACGTCATTGGGCAAATCGTTAAACGTTATGTGTTGAACGATATGGCGGATGTCATTTAGCCAAATCATGAAATGGCGGCGTTTCACGATATGCCTAGGAATTTCGTGATCTGCCGGATTTTACGATCGGCCGCCGACATATAGTGGAGACCATTTTTCAATGGCCACTTACCACGGCCGACTAGATTGTACCTAATTGAGTTGGTCACGACGTGCATCTAGATGGCATATATCTTTGACTCCGTGGCAATTAAAAAAAAATTACTTTCCACCCTAGGAATGGAATAGCTATTTTCCACCCGGCTATCTACTCACGAAAATGACACTTTCCGAACAGGAGAGATGAAAATGTTTTTCCTGCCTGGTAACCTAACCGAGGTGATATTTTTTCCGGTGCTGCTGTGTTGTGGGGTTAATCCCTATCTATAAAATTATAACCAAAAGTGTAATAGTTCCAACATAGGCAATAAAGCCGTTTTTTAGGCTCGACAAGAAGACGGATGTTATTGTGTATCTGTGTGTCTGTCTGTGGCCTCGTAGCTCCCAAACGGATGGTCCGATTTGAATGAGTTTTTTTTTAATCTTCCGATTTCGAGCATTGTCTGCCGAGATGGTTCTTAGCTTTATTTGATGAAAATAGCTGCAGCCGTTTCCCAGATATTCTTGTAAAATCTATAATTTTGATTGAAATAAGTGACAGGTCTCGGCAATATTTGAGGTTCGTAACTTTATGGTTATTTTTTAAGTTTAGAAGCATTTTTTAAGCCCAAAAGCAAAATTGTTATCAGATACTTAAAATCAACAAAACAATAATTGTACGACAACCATGTACGTAAACGCACTTATTTACCGTGAAAATGGCTACTTAATTATTGTTCATACATTGCTGCCTTTCCCGGGTGATGACAGGCAGTTGATGAGACCCACTCGCCATACGTATGGAGTATTTTGTGCAGTAAAAGAAAATAATCATCCTACTACTCACCTATGCACGTTATGAAAGCGTGCTTAGTAATATCGTCATCTAAATCAATTTCTTGTATCGAATTTTCTTATCTTTGAGTAGGTACTTTACGAGCATACGTAACTCACCTACGTATTGCTTCGTCCATAAACGTCAACGCGCACTCTTATCTTTTTCTGTGAAGAAACTATTTATGTTTATATAAAATGGGCCTACGGCTTGAATTTTTTCACTGGTTAGTGCCATGTTAGGAATTTAATACGATCTCCCGACTATATTAAGTATTTACTCGGCCAATTATTTAAACAGGCTTTAGTGTTTTCTTTTGTGTAGTCAAAATGTGACGTTGCATGTCGTAGGTACCTATCTATTCGTGAGAGTGAGGTTGGCGGGTGTACCATCACGTATTTGTAAAACAATTATACCAAAAAAATGTACTCCAAATGTACTATTTTGTACCTACTTAAAAAAAAAATACTTCTTTATACTCGTAGTATGTACCTTTTTATAATCAAGGGCCTCATGGTAAACTGCTATACACCCGCCATCCTGACAGTCAGAATGGTGGGTGTACCTAAACATTGTAATAACTTTTTATACGGAGAGGTACATTTTTTAAGTAGGTACAAAATAGTACATTTTGAGTACATTTTTTGGTATAATTGTTTTACAAATCCGCCATTCTGAGTCTCACAACTATTCGTATAACCAAGGACGATACATATGGACCACCAATCTCATAAAAAAAAACGTACCTACTCCGGAAGAAAGCTCAAATACCGTCTTATTTCTAGATGACGCTGATTATAAGACGTAGATACGCAATTTTATTAAAACACATAATAGATGATCAAACGAACTTCTCAAGCGAAGTTCGATCATTATTATATGAGTCGTTTCATTCGAAGATATAATATATAACAAGGTAGTCCTTTAAACCTACAGGCGACATTGCACGATTTTAAGAGACAATCAATTGACTATTAACTAAACAGATTTCATTCAATCATTCACTCCGTTCCTCCCGGCAGGCCCCACCTCCATATTGCCTCATTATTTTCAGAGGAAAAGCAAAACTTTAAAATATAGGGGAGTACACTAGGGTGGGAGGGTTATTATATCTTCGAATGAAACGACTCATATAATAATGATCGAACTTCGCTTGAGAAGTTCGTTTGATCATCTATTATATTTCGTCGTTTCATTCTTCAGATATAATATATAACAAGGTAGATGTTCAGAGTTTTATTTTTATTTTATATTTTGCTTTTTGTAGATAGAAACATGATAAGAGAATATAGTTATATTATTTCTCTGACACAGAATAATAAAGGTAACATGACATGTTTATTCTATTTTAGAATTATTATAAGTATAAATATTCGACGATTATTCGTCATCCGAAATTGGTCTATCACAAAAGCGAGCGAACCTCTGAGACGTAGCGGTATAGCCCACTGCGCGCCAGATGGTGATAGCGCTGACTTCAGCGCGGTTCACGACAGATGTTCGTATCTGCGCGCACTAAATGTTACCGGGGTGCCAATTTCCTACAGAACCTCTTTAATCCATCTATTGATGGTTTGTGAGGTAGCAGCTTTAGTCAAAAATTATAACCTATGAGAGTCGTAGCTCTACAAATAGCACCGTGCTCTATAAGATAAGAGCAGGAAGAGGACCGAATGTTCTCGACATGCACCTTATGTTTTAATAACATCTGTAATCATCACCATTTTTGAAGAAACAACAACTTCAAATGCGATTAGCTAAAAAGTGTATCCTGTGTGCCTACAAATATGTTTATACCTAGATTTTAAGTATAAAGTCAATTTTTTGTGACATTCTTTCAAAAATATGTTTTATTGGGGTACCAATGACAAATATAATTTAGGCCGATTTGCGGTTCACATGCTCAGTGCGACACTGGTAACTTACTCGGATAAGAATGATAAAACTGTGGTTTTAAAAACATCCGAGGTGTCATGATTACTTCTGGCTCAAAATTGCCAATATTTTGACGTCATATTGCTGGACTATAAGTACCGTCGGGAAACGATCCAAGCATAAGGGTCACACCGTGTCTTGTGATGTACCACTTCGATTGAAAGACTGTCGCATAGCTTCACGACACCCAGGACATGTAGAGGAGGGAAGTCTGTAATCGAATAATTAGGAAAAAACCGAAAAAATTACCAAGATTCCGGTTAGTGTTTCTAATATAAACTAGAGAATGCAAAAAAAAATATTTAGAACGCCAGCTAACAAATGCAGGCCTCCAGAATATGATATCAAATCTGAACATTTGGTAATAATATGGGATTTCAGAAGTGTTGTACCTACGATACTTTCAAATAGTTTTTGTTTTTGCAGCTAATTCACATTTACGTTAATTATCTTCCTGTCTGGATTCAGCATCGAATATCTATGCATACGTTTTAGTATTGATGTAAGTCGGGTGAAACCGTAAAGTTTGCTTCGACTCAAATTAGACGAGATAAATTATTGAATGCAACCAGCGCCCTCACTTGATTTAGGCGCGTCTCTATAGACTTCAAGATGGACACGGAACTGTAATATAATTACCTACTGTGATATTATTATTTGTATGTATAAGAATTGTTAATCCACCTATTAAGATATTCAAATGTTTAATTTGAAGATGGCTAAAAGGTAAGTTATGGTAGGTAATTAACACCAAAACTTTGTTTGTGTTTTTTTTTTTTTTTTTTTTTTTTTTTTTTTTTTTTTTTTTTTTTTTTTTTTTTAATATATATAATATTATTATTTTATTTGTGGGTCAACTGTATGTACAATTCCGTTTTGATTACCCTCTGGTAAAGATAAAGTCAAATATAATAGTTCAATTTAAAACCCTGTAAGCGTTTTGATTTGGGTTTTAAGAAGGGAAACTTATTTATCAAAGCTGACAATATACCCTAAGCGAAGCATTGCTAGAGCTTCATTTACGTTAAATAGGCATTTCTATATCTAAATGTCATCTTAGTAAATGACTGATTTGATACCTCGAAATCTCAAAATGGACGCTCTGTGGAGTATGGATACTCTGTATTCAACTCCTAAGTCAAATGAAATAGAAATCGTAGGTAAGTAGCTACTTTCGGGCACTTAGATTTATTCGTACAGATCTAGAGAGATATATATTAAAGTGGTTAAAATAACCATCTTTAGACATAGATTTTGAAGGTGCATTTGTCCTCCACCGTAAAATGTCAGAGTGCTGTAAATTTATTAAAACTTTAAATTTTAAAATAAAACGTTTAAGCTAAACGTTCTAATTAATATTTGGTGCCGCAAAATATTAGATATACATTAATATCGGATGGACGAGATGGATGGAAATTGCTCCACCGACAAGAGCCGATGATTAATATCGGAGTACCTACACTCTGATAAGGCTCCCAACACTAGCTACTTTTGTATCGCTAGCTTATGTCCGCTGCTTCGCTGTGACATAAGGTACATATTCAGATTGTTACAGATTCTTGCTGTACTTCTGTGTGTTAAATGTGATCGAGTGGCCTGTCGAACTCGATCTAAGACATTATTTAATTACTAGAAGATATTTTTAGACCAAACGTTATGAGAATAATTATCTCTGCCATACTGCAGTATGTCTCCGAAATACCGGCCGCGGCATGTTGCGGAGCTGGAGCCGGCAGGGTCCGGCGTGTCTGCACCGTCGTCGGCGCGACCCCCGCCCCCCCTGTTCGACGTGTGACGCACGAGGAGTCGCTGACTAGTTTGTCGAGTAAGACGCTCGAGTCGATTCGGTTGTGCAGAGACAGAAGTCAGTCTCTTCGGAACAGATTTCTTAATTTGAGACCGTCTTTTGATGGTCTCAGCGGCTTTGATATTTTCAGACGGTTTATTGCTGAATACCTACAGTCTCATCTTGTTCCGCATCCTGAATGTCCAGCAGGAACGACTGGACCAGATTAGGAGAGAGTTTTATGCGATTCTGAGTCGAAGTCGCATGAAGGCCGCATGAAATACGGCAAGCAACTGCCGAGACGTTTTATATGTATTGATATAACAAAACGGAATTTCATAGCATTCAAAATGTGTTTATTTAATAACCTCGACGTTTTGATTTTACGTGTATAGTCTCGAAGGGACTGAAACGTGTTATTATTCAGATGGTTTTTTTTTTTTTTTTTTTTTATAAGAATAACACGGGTCTGTTGATAAAGGAGAACCGTGTTATTGCATAACCGATAAATTCTCGTCCTGATTTCGACCCATATATCGAACGATGGCCGGTGTATTACAATTATCAGGAACGAGATTAGTACTTTAGGACCATGTCCTTTGTTAGGGTCTCGTGAATACCACCATACTTTGTGCGGTCATCATGTGTTGATTCCCCGAGAGCCCTCGAAATTCCTTATCGAGTTCTGGCTCTGGCAGCGGCGCCATGGGGCGTCCGTCCGGTTTTCGGAGGCCAGGAGTTCATTATTTAGTTCCGGCCTCGTTATAACAATCGGATGCGAGAATTTCGCTGTTAACTTGCGATTCCGATGCAAGATATATAAGCCAATTTTGTTACATTTTATCATGTTAGACAGTAGAAAATTGATCATTTAATTTTATTAGAAATATTTTTCTTAAGAAGGTAGACCAAGAAAAATATTTTGGCCGCCGAGGAACGTGGATTCTATCGAAGAATGCCCGTGTAAGGCTTGATAACATCATTGGAGACTCGCAGTCAACCCCGATGTATATTTAAACATAGAGACTCGCAGTCAATCCCTATGTAGGCCACGGTAGATTGAGAAAATTAATCTTGTCGCAGATGGACATGGATTCTACCGCAAAATGACCGTATTTTCGGCTTGCTAACATCGTTGGAGACTCGCAGTCAACCCCGATGCGCATATTTATAGTTAGAGACTCGCAGTCAATCCCTATGTAGGCCACGGTAGATTGAGAAAATTAATCTTGTCACAGATGGACATGGATTCTACCGCAAAATGTCCGTATTTTCGGCTTGCTAACATCGTTGGAGACTCGCAGTCAACCCCGATGCGCGTATTTATAGTTAGAGACTCGCGGTCAATCCCTATGTAAGCCACGGTAGACGGAGAAAAATATTTCTGTCGCAGAAGAACGTGGATTCTACCGCAAAATGTCCGTATTTTCGGCTTGCTAACATCGTTGGAGACTCGCAGTCAACCCCGATGCGCATATTCATAGTTAGAGACTCACGGTCAATCCCTATGTAAGCCACGGTAGACGGAGAAAAATATTTCTGTCGCAGAAGAACGTGGATTCTACTGAAGAACGCCCATGCTTGCTGACATCGTTGCAGACTCGCAGTCAATCCCTATTTATTAGGCTCATTTCATTATAATCACTTATTTTCACTGAATTATTTAAAATTAATTTACTTATTTCGTCGTTAGATTATGACGGTATACAAAAAATATTATTCTAGACTATTAACAGATAAGTCTTCAAGTATTTCAATTTGTTCGTTGTTATAACGGAACTTCTCATCGGAGTTGCGTTTCGACAGAATTAACGGTCGTCCGCATCCTCAGAGAAGCGCGTGCGCTCGTCGCCGTGCACGAAAAAAGAATGAGGCAATATGGAGGTGGGGCCTGCCGGGAGGAACGGAGTGAATGATTGAATGAAATCTGTTTAGTTAATAGTCAATTGATTGTCTCTTAAAATCGTGCAATGTCGCCTGTAGGTTTAAAGGACTACCTTGTTATATATTATATCTGAAGAATGAAACGACGAAATATAATAGATGTCATTGTCGCTTAGCGTTATACCAAAACGAGACAGCGTGCTATCTGTATAGTTCTTAACTAGATGGCGCTGAAACTGCTGGTGTTGATTTCTTAATTACGAATAATGCTTATTGAATAGGTACAGCCAACGTCATAATCATAAATCTATTATAAAAACGTACGTCAGTACTTTCCTAGCGCTCCAATGATATCATATCTATATCATACATTATCCAGAACTACCTATACAACAACCCGTTCAGAAATACGTGACCATTTATTATACTCTTATTACATTGAAATAAGAAGGTAACCAAAAGTTTACCTGATCTCACGGAAAAAGAGAGATGGCAAACTCATTGCGTAGTAGTTATAAATGACTGGTGACTACTATGCAATGAGTTTGACAACACTAATTTTTACGAGAGATTAGGTATACCCTACCTATATTTATAATTATTATCCTTTGCATTAAACTATTTTTAGTAGGTATGACATAAGTACCCGTGAATATTAATACTACAAGTATTAATACTGGCTTAAATAGTTTTTTTTTTTTTTTTTTTTTTTTTTTTTCAAAAAAGCATGGTACACATTTTACAACAAATTCGCCAAACACGAAGTTTATTGGCGAGTACTGCACTCACTTTTTTAACAATAGTACCATTAAAATCTTAACTAGGACGCCTTTTTACGACAACGATCCAATCCACACAAAAAGATGATGTGAGCTTTACACTCACGGTTACAATTTTAAATTTTGTTTTGTGCGGGTTGGATCCTTATCCCTAAAAAACGTTCACTTAACCTTAAAAGTAGGTAGGTAACTATTAGCCAGACACTTTAGATTCTTTAGAATCAAACTAAATAGGTAGGTAGTAACCATAACAGTAAGTGTTACACTAAGACAGGGCATCTAATAGTATCTTTTTTTTTTTTAATAAAAATTGTAAAAGCACAACGTGGAAACGCCATCTATTGTCAACAAGGTATAATATTACGATACTTACAAAACTCTGCAAAAGTTGTCAAATATATACACCGTTCTAAAAAAAATATCGTGTCGTTTATGTCGCTACTGAAACAACATTTTAATTCATTGTGATACTTACAGCGGCATCTACTTTCTCGACGGTAAAATCTTTATCGGTGTATGCTCCCGACTATGAACGTTGCTGTTCCTCACTATTTATTTTCCTTGGTATAACTGATTAATGATTTTGCGGTGTTGCCAGTAAAAAAAATTATATTTAAAGCTAGAGGGTACTACATAATCTACCTATGAGGGTATTAATGATCGATTCGTTTATGCTTGCAATAATTTAGTTTGAAAAGTACTACAGAAAACACGTATCCACATAATGTTTCCATTAAATAACCAGACCAATTCTAAACAACCCGTTTCAAATATTCACATTGTTCCCACGTAAGTTTCTGTTGGCATTTCCGTGCCGTCAAGTAAGTGATCCATCCCTTAATTTAGTGCAGTAGTTAAACATATGCAAAATAGTAATGCTATATAATAATTCAATGCAGTTGGTAGGTTACTTTTACTTAATAGCACGCTATGAAATTATCGTCTTTGTTATGTTATCGTTTGTACCTACGACCATGAAATCAAGATTAAGAATCTGTTTTTTTAATGATATGCATATGTTTTGTTGAGTGCTTCTGTTAGGTCTTCACCGTATCGTACTGTAAACTATGTTTAACTCAACCTGATCGTAATCCCTGAAGCTTTTATCTATTGTAACATACAAGAAGAATACGAGTTTTGTTATAAAAGATCTGTGCTTAAACAAGACTGTCATTTTATGCATATTTTCATTTTTATATGCACCTATTAATATTAATAGTAACTTGAATAATGCGCACCTTTATTAGATGTAACTCATATAAGTCATTGAAACCTATTTGAAACATAAACGTGGCCTTTTATACATCTTACGTCGTCACTGGTGCCATCGATACTTTTTCGATCGACCCCCTTACCGCATTTTTATGCTGAATACTTAGTAAGTTTGTTTTGTATGGAAATCAGGAAGCTTGGCTTATAACCTTTTAAACGTAAAATACGGCAAATCTCGTCGACGGAAAGCTGTGCCTCAGACGCCACGACCTCATCAACTGTCAGCTTGGCGTCAGGGACGCAGCACAGTACACAAAATAGTAGTACTGTGTAGAACTACAATTCTCCATACAAATCGTTTACCTACGCAGTCGCTAGTGCGAACGGTCAGTGTAAACTCATTGTAAGGGTACTGTTTTCCGTAGAAGAGCTGAGCGGTCTAAAAGTTGATAAGTTTTCTTAACGTTCTTTTACACATATACAATTGTCAAACACAACAAAATTGTTATAGAGTATTCCTACCCTACCTGCCTAATATATATTTATATATATATATATATCTTGTGCTTTATTTTAAATATAGACAGTGATTTGCAACTTGTAACTTATTACTGAATTCATTTTTATACGTGTAATGTTGTTAACCAACGATTAAGTCTGACACTCTTTCAGTGTGAGACGTAATCGCAAGTCAAATCTTGATATTGAATTACACCCCAAGTAAAATAAATGCATTGAGTATTTCGCATGTCCTTGTATCTAATTTCAGGGCAAAAACTTGGCGCCCATATAGATCTTAATTCTTTTGTCGGCGAATTGCACGCGATATTGAACTTGGCTCTAACATTTATGTTTTTGATGAGATATCATTACTTTTTGTACAGAAATTATTATGATGTGTAAATTACTTAATTATTAATGGTTAATTTCTTGTGTGTGTGTGTGTGTGCTATTCTAGTACATCTTTGAAACAAAGAAAGAATTTTCCAAATCTGTTAATAAATGACGGAGTTCTGAGGCAAGAAGCATAAATAATAACAATAATTATGAAAGTAAAAAAATCACTGTTTTCGATTTTTTTATGTGTACACACACAATTACCAAGCTGAATGGCAAATTTCACCTTTCTAGGTCACCTGGAAGTAGGTTAGGTTTTTGATTGATTGATTACTAGTCACTAAGTCAGTCAGTCAGCAAGTGGTAAAAATGCCTTTTTTTGGACTTTAATGTCTCAATAACTATTTCACCTATATTTATGAAATTTGGGGTTCTAGTTGTTCTAAAGGATCTAAATAAATAAGCCTCATTGGAGTTATTGAGGGGTCAAAAGTGGCTCCAAACGGTTCGTGTCATATAACACACAGCTGCTGCTCGCCAGTTCCTGGGGTGAACTTGGCTGGACACGCTACCGCGTCTAGATCTCAATAAAATGTGTTCTCTTCTCATTGGTGCATCACTATGTTCCAGCAGGCAGCAACAACAATTCATCCCGAGCGCTGCGGCGGCCGCGGCCGCGTCGGGGCCAGTTATGTATCATCCCACACTGGTCTTCCCGCACATGAGCCTTCCACCGCAATCCTACCAGCAGCCGCGCTCGCAAGGGTACTTTCACATATATATTATACTAGTTTACTTAACCGTAGGTCACACTGCGAGCGTTAATGACGCCATATATGTTTGGCCAAACTGAGCCGATATCGTCTACTTTTTCTTTAAGGGCAATATAAGGTACTTAACAAATGTCTTAGTATAAGTAGGTAAGCGAGTGGAAATCGGATTCTATGAAAACTACGCCACTGGTAGTTGGCGCCAGTATAATCAGTGCCGTGTTGAAAAATAAAACGAAATTGGCGAATCTACAAAAGTATCGATATACTTAAATAAGGCACGTAGGCGAGGACAGCCGAACATCCGGACATACGAATGTCAATTTTTTTTATTGGGTTTAGAGGGCAAAGATCCCGTGAGCCAATGATATAACAATTTGTAAAATTATCAATAAAATAATAAATATGGTTTTTAAAACCATATTTTGGAAAAACTATGGTAAAGAAAAATTTCTTCCAGTTAATCTTAGAATTTGCGTTATCTTTTTCTGTAATTTACTATCTGTGGCCTTTATTTCACGCTAATGATTATAATATGTTGATGCCGGGCCAGTTTAGTCACTAGCCCTGCCCTGCCTGACCATCTGTTTAGCCAATTGCGGGCTAAGTTATATAAATAAATAAAAACTCGATAACAATCAGTAAAAAATATGAGACTTTGAATGGTACGAAAATTTCGTGATTTTTAAATGAAATCCAAAGATAAATTTGAAATTGTGAACTTGAATAAAACAATAATTGAACTACATAATTATTCAACATAATTGATTCAACTAAAATAACTTTTTCACGGTCAACATGGCAATTTAGATATTTTTTTTCTAGACTAAATGTACTTAGTGCTGAGGGTGTAAATTTAGATTGTATATTGCAGACTGTCTTATTTATTGTAAGAAATCTTTGTTTGTTCTTGCGGCTGATCATCTCAGGAGGTACTTACTTATTTTATATACTTAATCATTTTGACAGTAATTTAAATTATCTAGTTGTGAGAGTGAGAAACTGCTCAACCAAAATTAACCTAGCTCTCAGCAACTTTTTCAGTTATTGACCGAAAGTATAGTTGCTAAGGCTGTCTGTCCACCGGAGCAGAGCTGTGTAAAATTGATCAATGTGCTTTTTGGGCGCTAAGAGGAAATACCACTGCTCATTTTTTCATACAAGTCGAGGTTTCGTTGTCGTCTGTTTCCTCCTACAAAACTTGACCAATCTTTAAGATATTTTAGAACCTGAATGGGAAGAAAATGTCCTGTGCCAGATTGTTTCGATTTTTGCGCTTATTATTATACATTTTGTGTAGTAGGCGTCTGTTTTTGGCCAAACGCCGCTAAAGGACGCTTAGTACACAAATTCTATACTAATTTTCGCAAAAATCAAAACAGTCCAATAAATTATAAATTGCCTTCCTATTCGTTTCTTGAAATTTCGTAAAGATTGGTTAAGTTTTGGAGAAGGAAACCTACGAGAACGTAACCTCGATTTGTATAACCAGGTTACGTTAAGTTTATACCTAAATTGTATGCTACGCCATAGTTACCAGGTGCAAACTTAACGTAAACTGATAGTGTGGTAAAGGAATCAGTGATTGACAGTGATGACTGCCCGTGTAGCTCAACTATGCTTCGCGACTCTTTTCGCGCGACATAGCGCTACCCGTCACTCTCTTCCATTACCGCACAGAAAGAGAGGTAATTAACTTGCGCGAGAAAAAGTCGCGTATGACGGTTATGCTAGAGTTGCTGATTAGGTAATTTTCTCCGTTCCGCTTCAGGGGACAGGCAGCCTTATCCTTGCTCGATAAAATAAATGCCGCCTCTGATTATTTAATCAAATTAGCATAATCGACGAAAATAAACTGACATGTATGTTATCCTCTTATAACAAAACACACCATCAGGGTGAACAGTCCGTGATCATTAATATATGCTCATAGGATTAATGATGACGACGGGATGTACAGTAGTCCGCGCTGTCAAAATAGCTGTCTCGCTCGCTCATATGCAGTTGAGAGGTGTAGCTCTCCGATTTCACACGAACTCGAAGTTATTCAGAGCTCATGGACCTTTAGGGCGCGTGTACACGGTGCCGCCTCCGCGCAGACACCGCACCGCCGCCGCACCTCCGCGCTATGTACACGAGACGCGTAAAGCCCGCCGCCGCGCCGCCGCCGCGCCGACACCGCACCGCCGCCGCACCTCCGCGCTATGTACACGAGACGCGTAAAGCCCGCCGCCGCGCCGCCGCCGCGCCGACACCGCACCGCCGCCGCACCTCCGCGCTATGTACACGAGACGCGTAAAGCCCGCCGCCGCGGTGTCGGCGCGGAGGCGGCACCGTGTACACGAGCCCGTGCGGCGGCGGTGCAGTGTCGGCGCGGAGGCGGCACCGTGTACACGCGCCCGTACGCGGTTTCTACGGACTAGAAAGTTGAGGTTAATAATTTCCTGTTCAATAGCGTAGGTAGTTTTTGGAATACAATTCTATAGATAGTACTTGTGATGAGTATAAGGATCAACAAACTGAAGCTCTTTAATTTTTCCTCACCATGATTCTTTCGAAATAATTTAAAAAATGTTATTTATGAGAATTTGCTTTGCTTTCTTTTTGGCTGAAGGGCTCTGTGCCTTCAAAACCTAATAAAAAAAGGTCATTGGTCGGTACTTTTCAATGGCAAACCGTTGTAATTTTAACATGACAAGTGTCACCATCGACCAGTTTCTTTTTAAGTACAGCAAACAAAACCATGGCCAGGAAATATTAAATAACTGTAGTTTGTAGATCCTTATTGCAAGGACGATCAGAAACAATAATAATGCGATTGTCTTCCAAAAATTATACTACCCTATTGTCGGAACAACCGTCTAAAAATTGTCGCACACTTACCGCTCGGCACCGCATCAACTCAGCGGTGCTGATTGACGCCGAGTACACGACAAGCTAATGAATTGAGGTGAAGCTGTCCCGGGTCAGGCGGACGTGCTAAAACTTTATATATGAAATTAAAGAACAAGGAGAAAAGTGCAGTTGTTTTCAATTTAAACACGTCTAAACATAGCTCTTTTCATCATAGGTACAAAGAGTGTGTAAATGTTAAAAGGTTGTGTGTAAAATAATACAGGGATCTTTACTTTCACTTGTCACGTTATAAATCCGTTATATTTCGACAGGTTCTACCAGTACGTCGCACCTTACATAAGCTACACCAACCCCCCAAACCACACGCCGCCTTGTAAGTACTTGTCACGTTACAGCGTCTGATTATTAAGTCGTAAAGGAAGGAATACAAACCAAGTTTAATTTTTCAGATTACTACCAATCAAACAGCCAACAATTACCAACGCCGAATTTGCAGTCGAATGCACCCGGGGGTAGGAACAACCCCACGACGTTGATGGGGCCCCAGGGCACGCCCCCGACCCCCACAGCACCGGCGGTGTCACTCTCCCATTCCCAAACCCCCGCTCACATGCACCAATCCATATCTGGTGAGTCTACTTACGGGTACATATAAACTGATCGTCGACGTTAGTAAATCCAACCACAATTAACTGGCTTCTGACAGTGAAAATGCCCAAAGGGTATAGCAGGATAGCCTAAGAAAAAGTGCCCCCAGCGTTTTTGGGTCGAAACTATAATCAAACGATGCCTTTTAAGTAGGTTATACCCTGCACAAAGTTTCATCCCTCTGTTACCCCCTGGGGGTGAAAAACACCCGATTAACTCCAAAACTGTTTTATTTATTTTTTCCTAAACTATGAAAGTGACGAATTTTAAATTTTGTACAAATAATAAAGAGACTAAAATCTATATGTTAAAAAAATATGACCCTCCTAACCATTTTATTTCTTGTAAAAAAAATGAAAATAAAAATTGAATCACCCTGTATAACAAGTTTGGCTCTTGGTACACACACCATTTTTTTTCCAAATATGAACCAATTCATATTCTACATCATACAAAAGTTTCATCGACCTAGCCCAGAAGGAACATTGCGAAATTAAAATGAATGTACTATTTAGTAGGCACTACTCATTATTATGCTTAATACGCAAAGTACCGCCAGGACCGCCTGCAACCAAAATAATTAAGAAAAAACACTGCCCGCGGCCGCGTTGCCGCCCGAGTTCGAATTAAAAAAAAAACAACGGCCGCAAACCCTAGCGAAAAGCGGAACCCGCACAGGGTTACGCTTTTCTAATGTGAAGCCAGAATGTCTGCAAAAAATATTTTAAATAACAAATATGGAAAGAGATTGATTAGTGATAGGTACAAGTAATGCTGATGCAATTGTAACACGTTTAAAGACTAACTGAAATAACAGTCAATAACATGGCACAGTTAGTTAACGCAATTGTAAATGGATGGATATTTAAAGAAGAAAACCATTTCTAAACATATACAGGATGACCAATCCAAATGGGTCAAATCAAATGGAGATAGGGAAATCTGTTCTTAGGAACCGTCTATTTTAGATTTAATAGAAACTGCATTATTTTTTTTTATAAATCTCATATTTAACCGGGATTTGACCTGGTTAAAATTCTGTGATTAATCGCATGTCGTATTGTAACATTCTTTACAGCGGTTTTGACCGGGTTATGTATGAGACTTGTAAAAAAATAATAATGCAGTTTTTATTAAATCTGAAACCGACGCCATGGTTCCTAAGAACAAATTGATCAACCGGTATATATTATTTATCCAATGCGAGATATAAACCAAAAAATATAAATCCATCCGAAATTCTGACTAACATATATTTGATAATTACTTAGACAATTTGACAATTATTAACGAAGACAGTGATGACGATTGTTAGAATAATAATTGTTTATAACTTACTTACTTACTTACTCGTAATGTATGAATACACAGTAAAAAATATATTATGTTAATACCTACTAGTAAAGAAAAAATTTTTTTTATCGATTACAAATAAGTTTGATTTATTCTTCTTTATCCCCACCTTTTTTAAATCGGACGCAAACAGCGGTCCGATCGCAGGCCATTGTTTATTAATAATGCAAGGCTCTTAGTAGGAGTTAAATGAATAGTAGGCACCAAAGAGCCAATTTATATTAATTTCGTAATGTTCCTTCTGGACTAGTTCGATGAAACTTTTGTATGATGTAGAATATAAATTGGTTCATCTTTGGAAAAAAAATAGTGTGTGTACCAAGAGCCGAACTTGTTATACAGGGTGATTCAATTTTTATTTTCATTTTTTTTACAAGAAATAAAATGGTTAGGGCGGTCATATTTTTTTGACATATAGCTTTTAGTCTCATTATTATTTGTACAAAATTTGAAATTCGTCTCTTTCATAGTTTAGGAAAAAATAAATAAAACAGTTTTGGGGTTAATCGGGTGTTTTTCACCCCCAGGGGGTAACAGAGGGATGAAACTTTGTGCAGGGTATAACCTACTTAAAAGGCATCGTTTGATTATAGTTTCGACCCAAAAACGCTGAGGGCACTTTTTCTTAGGTTATCCTGCTATACCCTTTGCCAGGCACGCGCACCCACTATATTGGGCAATGTGGGCATACCCACAACGTTAATTTGGGTCTCTAGGCTGATATGTATCATCTCTGCAGCTGGACTCGCACTTGACCGATTATTTCTGCATGAGTGCCAATAACCTATTTTAAACCCTTTAACCGAACGCCAATAATACTTAGAATAATAGAAGCTTGCCGTGACGTCACATATGGGACACGGACAGTGAAAGTGTTAAGGCTGGATTCACGCCGGTTGTATTGCTAGTTTGTGTTGAGCACCAAATTAGCGGCAAACATTTAGACGGGGTTTTCGATTTGCGTTACCGTGAAAATGATTTCATACTGTTGAAGCTATCACTAAGTCAGTGAATTGTTTGCATTTACTTTATCGACATATCCATGGATTATTTTTGTGTTTCTGTTTGCCTCGTCCGTGGCATACAACCACCATGTGTAGCGGATATTTAGGTAGGTATATCACGTTCAGCCGCGGTATATGGCTATAACTGTACTGGTGTAGGACTGTGAACCTTTGTCTTGACAATATCGGCTATCGCAGTGGTACCGCCGGCGAACATGATATATGGTAATTTATGCATGAATATTTTATTTGCTTCAGTCCACCTAGAGCAGTTTGTCATCTCCACTCACTACTTAGCCATAAGAAAGGAAATACATGCAGATCAAAATCATAACTCCTTGTTTTTCGCTGGAGTCGGGTAAAAACCACCAGCGTTAAGAATACATTTCAAAATACGAACGCACTCAAAATGGTTCGTGCGTTTTTGAGCTACGGTGCCACAGACAGACACACAGATACACAATGTTAATCTTATAAACTTTTGTATTTCTCTGAATCTAGGAAAATACCTTATTCTTTAAGTAGCTAATATGATAATAATTATCGTGATTAGTATTGAATGTATCGTGATTTTACAGGTATACGTCCGACTCAAACGAAACGTAGTCATAGGCTTGCAATTATTGACCCGGTTACTAGTGAGTAATATTTCTTGTTATTATTTTTTCGGTTCATATGTTTATTTTATAGATTTAATATTTATACAAACTTCACTTTCAGGGCAAGATATATTGACAGATTTATATTCGAATAATGATAGTCAATATTTAAGTGGTGAAAACAGCGAACGGCAAACTCCTCAGCCAGTAAGTACATCATTATAGCATTGTTTTTCATTGTATTGGTTTGTAATGGACATCAACTAACACGCCCTGATATGTTACCAGGAAACGACACATAGCATCGCTGAGCAGTTCTCTAGAATGGTGAATGAGGCGGCTAATCAGCCGACGACATGCGAAAGTGCAATCAAGTCAAGCTATAAGAATGTAGATTTACCTATATCTTCCGCGAGCCCTATGCAACCGCAACTAAATGCAATAAACTCTTTAAATAATAATATAGTGAAGTCTGAGATATTAACTCTTAACGAAAATAAAATATTAGGACCTGCTGATGTTGCTGCTGTACCTAACGAAACTCCGATAGTATCAGCAATATCAGACAGCCCTGTTATAGTGCCTAAACTGCCGAATATAAAGCAGCTGCAAAAGAGTAGTGATCAGATTATTCAGCCTTTAGGAGTAGATACCAATAAGATTATATCGCCAAATAAACAACAACACAAACACAAAACTAAACCAGTCGTGCCTCATGAAGAAGAAATAAATAAGTCTACAGAGAATATTAGTAATGTAGGCTCTATCGCATTGGGTGCTGCTCCGGCAGCAACTACATCCGTTGCCCACCTTCCTGCAAGCGCGCCCGAACCCACCCCCAGCCCCGTCGCCGACCCCGCGGCCGCGGCTCCCGCCCCGGCCGCGCCGGCGCACCCAGTAGCGCCCACCGCCATGCTCGCTCCGCAGCCTCAGAGAATCAGAGAGCCCAGGGAGCGAAGATCGGAAGAAAAGGAAAAGGATAAGAACAAGGACAGAGACGTGAAACAAGAAGCGGAACCCGTGCTTAGTAAGCAACTAAATGGACCTACGAATCTTGGTAAGTACTTAACTATAATGTTTTGCACCAACTATGTTGCGCAAACGTTCATTTGTAAACTTTCATTTCTATTGTAGTTAGTCATGGCTTGATCCTAAGACTGGCGGGCTGTAAATGCCTGCGTACATTTTAATGAACATTTGTCTAGCATATCTATTATATCATCGACGATTTTAGATACTGGTCACATATATGTAGGTACAGTGCACAATGCATTTCCATTGGTAAAAATAGGATCTCAATCTGAATACGACGGTACCCGAAGTGTTATTTAATTATTGCACTAAATGAGTAATATGTTTATATCCATTAATATACAGTTATTATTATTAATATTTAAGAGTTTCACTCTTGTCGGTGCAGTTCTCTCCAGTCCGTTCTACTTAACGCCAGTTCTTTGACTTCCCGATACGACCCGACGTCTGCCTTTTTCTTGATCTGGTCCAAATAGCTAATCCTCGGCCTTCCTCTTCCTCTCCTTCCTTCAATTTTCCCCTCCATTATCTTTTGTATTAGATCGCCGTGTCGTATCAGATGGCCTATCATTTTCTCTCTTCGATATACAGTACTTAAACTTTATTATTAAGTGTCAAATGTCAAATTTATAGAGAGCGGAAAATTATTTAAAAGAATTGCCGTTTTTTTTAAGTCATGTGATATGGCTAGTTTAGTGAAAGTCAATAGGTTCCATAATATAGTATCAGATACCTTCATAACTGACTATTGATTTACTCATTTCATGGACACGGGCTCTCATTACGTGCCAAACTTGATTCACTAATTTTCTCTTAAAAATTAACTTTATCTTAAATTATTCATATTTAAGTACCTATACTCCCAGAGGCAAGTACTATCGTATCTAAAAGTATTGATACCTACTTAATTTGGAGCAACTTATATGGGTGAATTGCAGAAAATATGTACCTTTGGAATTTCGTAACTAAACTGAGAGTAAACGAAACTGATAATTTGCTGTAACGAAACTGATAACATAAAGCGTCGGACTCATGAAATAAAACTAGTGATTTTTTATGGTTGCGTTCGCAGAATTATTTAATAAAACGTTTTAATTTTAATTTGCAATTTTTGTTTGGATTTTTGGTTTACATAATCACAGTGTGAATACTAATAACAAATTTGATCTAAATAATTAATTAATGTCTTTGAGGGCCAGTCTTAATTCTTTAGTATTATTTCTGGATCCGGACTCTGCTACCTATTAGATTTATTTTTCTTTTTAGTATAATAACGTGCGGAATATCGTCTCCAATTATCGCTAGTTATTTCTTTTTGTTCCTTATTTTTACTTTTTATTCCACGTTTTCTTGATTTCTTTACTCTGACTAAATGTTGCACTCTTAACAATTCATATTTTGTAGGATTTTGCTTTAAACGTTATCTATATTTTTAACTAAGAACTGAGACATTTCTTTGGGATTAAATGCTCCGTAACTAACCCTGAGTAACGAAACTCCAGTAAGTTGGGACAAGTTTATCATGATAAAAATTTCACAACTATTTATAATAAACGCAAATATATTTGTACAGAATTTAAAGATGATCTAATAAGGACTGAATAATTTACAGTTAAACTTTAAAATAAATAATGGCAATCGTAACAAATTTCCAAGATAAAAATACACTCAGAATTGGGACATGAACATAATATATGAAGTAACTGCGTACCTCTTAGGAAAGAAACACTTAAAAAATAAAAAGGAATTGAAATAAAAATATCTTATCTGAATTGAAAGAATTCTTATTATCAAAGTAATTTAAATACATTGTGTTTTCTTCTCATGATATTGTAGGTATGTTTAAATTCATTGTGTTTTCATGGGACACTCATAAGCATAAAGGGTGCATATTTTCTGCATTTCACCCATATACTAGAAGGCGGGCGCCTCGTTCGCACGAGGAAGAAAAAAAATCCTATAAACCACATATTCATAACCCAGCCATCGAAGTACAATACAACTGTCAGCTGCAAAAAGGTATACGCGATACGATTAGTTCCTTGAATGAAAGAAAATATGGAATTTAGCACTCACAAGAACAAAGCCAAAAGCTTTTTTCATTGAATTAAAGTTACAACATTATGAACAAAATGTCGCTTAAGTTACGTAATTTTTAGGCTAAAAGCAACTCTATTAACCCTTTTAAAAATGATCGTCACCGAAAGCTAACAACAAGTCGCCATAATTCTGCTATTCGACAGTAGTCCATGGAAATGGTACATTTTGCCTTGCATTAAATCGGGTAGTTCTGATTTTTTTATATGTTCTATGTGATGAAGTGGTTATGGCAAATCCAAGTTTTCGTCCTCCAAAACCCTCCGGATCATTGTCATTATTTTTTTAAATTGGGCAAGTGCGAGTCAGACTCGCGCATGAAGGGTTCCTTACCATAAAACAGTTTGTTGTATGGGAGCCCCCCTTAAATATTTATTTTATTTTATTTTTAGTATTTGTTGTTATAGCGGCAATAGAAATACATCATCTGTGAAAATTTCAACTGTCTAGCTATCACCGTTCTTGAGATACAGCCTGGTGACTGACGGACGGACGGACAGCGAAGTCTCAGTAATAGGGTCCCTTTGGGTACGGAATCCTAAAACCATTAAATTTTCAGACTTTTCTCAGTTTCTACCAATTTTTAGGGTTCCGTACCCAAAGCGTAAAAACGGGACCCTATTACTGAGACTTCGCTGTCCATCCGTCCGTCCGTCCGTCCGTCTGTCACCAGGCTGTATCTCAAAATAACTACTTTATCGATAAGTGAGATAAGAAGTTTTTGAGGAACGAAGAATAAATTAATACTGTAAAAAAACACATTAAAATGATGTTTTAAAAACGTTAAAACATGCCAGGCTAGAGGCAGGCCTGATAGCCAACTGCCAGCTTCATCGTGAAAATTTTTTCAACTCTTTTGTAAAAATAACTTGTAAATTAATGACATGTGATCTGCTGATCTGTTTCACAAATAAAATGCATATTATTCGATTTATGGAAAAATATAATTCATGAAAATAGTCCCGTCCCATATCTTAAAAAAATAATTGACACATTTTCATAGGACCGAACATAAGATTGGTAGAATTTTAATTTGTTGTTCTTTCTCCAGGACATAAATTTATCGATTCTTTTTTTTTATGGTGGAGTATTGTTGGTCAGTAATTTATTTAGATTAGTAAGTAGGGTTTGATTAAGTATAACTAGCGTAAGAATTTCAAACACAATGTGTAATTGTTATTGAATAAATGATTGATGATGATGACATATTGGCAGCACCCATATTAAGAAAATTTGCACGATCTATTGAATTTCATAAAAAAAAAACAAACATTGATAATAGTGGTTTTTCGTGTATCTAAACGTTTTTTACTCTCTATTTCATACAATTGAGTTTATGTAACATTTTTTATCATCAATTTTTTGAAGTATTTACGATTATAAATGAATACATAAACAGTTATGCACTCCATGATTTCCTTTTTAAAACCTGCGCAGTGAGTGACCAAATCTGTCGTTTCGCGTCATGTGCTATTTCTGGAAATTGATAGAAATCGATCAAATCGATAAATTTATGTCCTGAAGAAAGAACAACAGATTAAAATTCTACCAATCTTATGTTCGGTCCAATGAAAATATGTCAATTATTTTTTTAAGATATGGGACTATTGTCATAAATTATATTTTTCCATAAATCTAATAATATGCATTTTATTTGTGAAACAGATCAGCAGATCACAGAATCTAATGAAGAATCACATGTCATTAATGCACAAGTTATTTTTACAAAAGAGTTGAAAAAGTTGTCACGATGAAGCTGGCAGTTGGCTATCAGGCCTGGCTCTAGCCTGGCATGTTTTAACGTTTTTAAAACATCATTTTAACGTGTTTTTTTTACAGTACTTATTCTTCGTTCCCCAAAAACTTCTTATCGATAAAGTAGTTATTTTCTGTAACACTACCGGATTTCCATATTCTAGCGGCGGTTCGACGCCGCAACGGGTCTCTATAGTTATAATTATTATTTATCGATATAGCCCGATACGCGAACGGTTTTGAACTTCAATAGGTAATATACAAGTGCGTGATTTTTTGCAGTCAGTTAGAGTACCTATATATTGAGTACTAATGGGTATGAATATTTTCTAACAGATGTTAAGTGTGCGTTAGGTTTAAATAAAGTTTTTGTAAGCAACCTCTGTAAATCTTAGAAAAGATTATTCAAATGCATTTCTTCTGCACTAGGGCATCGCATTCTAATGTTTTATTATTTTCATTCCGTATTATTTTTTAACAGTTTCGTCGAGAGATTATGTCAGCGCAATACGAAACGAGTAAAAAAATTATAAACCCCTTAAAAGATTATACAAGTCACTTTTGGCAACTAAAATGCGTTTAAAACTATGAAAAGTAATGTCAGTTTGAATTTATAATAGATTCGTCAATATCTTTATTTTACATAAGCAATTATTTTTTTAAATCTTTATTTAGATCACAAAATTGACGAATTTACAAAAAAAAATATTTCTTCCTCTTATTAATCGAGAGAAAATGTATCTTATTAATTAATCGATTCAAAATTTTATCGGGATTAAATTAATCGGAACTCGTACGATTAGATTAACTAATTGTCAGTTATAATCGTTAATCGCGATTAAGTAGGATAATCTTAATCGTTGATCGATTAACTCTTGCCCATCTCTGGTTGTACTTATAAAAAAATGAATTTGTATATTTGTTACCTATTAAAATTTTGTTAATTTTCATTAGGACGGTCGGTCCTTCGATCCTAGTTATCTTAAAATTAAAATGGTTGCATTATACTGTATATCAAAGCTCTAATTATTTGCCTGCTCGCTGCTATCATATCATATCACATCACCTTAAAGGTAGATGATAGAAGAAAACGTTTTACCTGAGTACGGCAGAACAAAGGGATATTACGGCTTATTTTACTTCCTTGAATAAGAATTAGGGGGTCTTTGTATGATATAGAAATTCTCTTGCTTTTCTAGGAACTTGTTCCTTACAATACTTTTCCCTTTAATATTTTGTTTACAAAGTTACCTGTACTATATCTGAATACACGCACGTGGTATTTCTAGCGAAAGCGGTAGTTGTCTGCTGACGGATGAATCAAGGTCACAATACGATTCAAGACAAGCTATTTAAGACACGTGGCCCACGTAAACCTTGCGTCTCTGTGACGTGAAAATCTACGTCATGCAACGCAATAAATCATAACACGACGATGTTGTGAGTAACGTTACGACAACGTGCCACTTTGCTCGATCCGTAATTACCTACTTATTTACCAAAAGTCCAACGATACGTTGGTCTATTCTACCTTCGTCATGTTCTCTTTTCGTCCTTTTTGATATATTTGTAGCCATTATTTCCCTTAACACTTATTTTATCAATTTATGAAACATGTAATGTCTCATTTTTTTTAAATGTGGGTACACCACAATTTTTATTTAAGTCAACCAACCAACCTTTCAAATAAACAATGCAAAGTTCGACACACAAAGCATAAGGAAATATTCCTCAGGTCTACGTGGAGCGAGGGTAGCGAAGTGGCTAACGCGCTGGACCGGTAATCCAGAGGTACCGGGTTCGATTCCCGGTCCCTTCCACCACGTAGCTCCTTTTTCACTTAGTTTATCATTATTAGAGACTAATGGTACTGCGAAGAGCGGCGATACAAGGAAAAATAAACAAAAATTGGAAAGTACAAACCGGTCAAAAATAGTAGATTGTTTGACACGAAGTAATTAGATTTGTTGATGATAAATATTCAAATGGCGATTCAAGAGTTTAATTAAACACTGTGCTTTTTTCTTTACTACAAGAAAAAAAAATGTTATGTCACCACGCCCAAAACTCTGCGGATTTTTTCTACCTTTTGACATAAAGGGCAAATAGGGAAATATAGACGACTGTAAAATAAGAAAAACTCCTAAGAACGTTAGATCGTGAACAGACGTATAGCAATCAATAATATCTATCATATAGGTGTATCTTGTACGAAAATTGCCAAACTCTTACAATAGGCTAGTTGGCCCCATTTTTGAAATATATTTGAAATGGTTAATAATGATCTTACTAGTTAGCTCTAAAAAATATATTGTATTTTTGTGAGAGCTAGAAAGCTAAATGTTATTAATTGAAAATTTAAACTTCATTAACAGAAAAAAATGCCGTCCGCCATTTTTGCCTTTAGCTTGTCTGTGGTGTAACGTCAAATACCGAGTCAATTTATTCCGATGCTCGAAATTCGACCGTCGTATAGTGCCGTCCCGCTCACTCAAATCTACTTTGATAGGAGATCGTGAGGGACGGCACTATTCGGAGTCTTCGTCACTATCATGAGCGAAAATTGCGGATAGCGTTTTAAGCATTTTCAGCCATCTTCTACTTTTATGAACTGTAATTTGGGTTTCCTATGCTAAATACTATACGAATTAAACATCTATTATAACATTCGAAGTAGGTATAAGGACACCGCGCGATACTTACGTCATTTTAAAGAAAATTATGAAATTTTGCGATAACTCAAAAACGGCTCGACCAATTTTATTCAATATAGTTTTCATTAAAAGTACTTTCAAGGCCTCATTTTCATGAATTTTTCCATAATTTTTTGACCCGTGGTTGAAAAATTAGAGGGGAGGGACGCTATTTTTTTTTAGAAATATAAATGTTTATTTGCTAAAATACTTGAAAATTAGGTCTTAAGATTATTATTATTGCAGAACCAGTATTCAGTCGACATAAAGGTCAACATGCAAATCAATATTATACCTAAAATACGCAAATTAAATACTTAATGATACAAAACGTCAATCTGAATAAAATTGCGAAACAAAATAATTTATAATTACATACAGAACTAAAGACAAGATTAGACGCGATTAACGATTAAAACTGACAATTAGTTAATGTCAAAATTATCAAATTACGCCATACCAAGAATTTTAATAAGTTAGACATGTCTCGTTAGAAGAAATAACATTAATATAACAAGCAAATAAAATTTAAATATCCGTACTAATAGGTAAAATAAATAAAATAAAAACTGTTTACTTATCCGCTAAAATTTAAAAAGTCATTAACACTATTATTTAATAAAATAATACACATGTTGTACGCATTTTTCTTATAGATATGGGATTTGCATGGTGGATGGTATAACAAGTATTTGTACTGTGCTCGCACTTCCTTGAGAACATTTCGTTATATTTTTAAAAATACGCTGGCTGACTTTTTGTAAACAAACATGCCCTTAAAATGTACATTGAAGCTTAAGGGTAGGTCATTAAAGTTTTGGAAGAGTGGTCTGCAGCTATCATCATATTGAATGCCACCCACTGTGCGTAAACATTTCTTCTACATTAAAAATGCCCTCTGAGTGTCAACAGAATTACCCCACAACAATAGTCCGTAATTAAGAGAAGACGACACATAACCATGGAAAGCAGTCAACGCGGCCTGTGTTGAAACAGTATGTTTAAGCTTTCTCAAGGCGAAAACAAATCTCGATAGTTTAGAGCACACAAAGTCAATATGACATTTCCAGTTTAAATTTTTATCACTAAATATACCTAAAAATTCTCATGAATGGGAGAATTATTAAGATTAACAGTGAGAACAAAAGGGTTTGACTTCCTGAGTGAATATTTACAAAACTGCTGACTTTATCAAAAAATAATGTAAAAGACCTATTCAACGACACCCCACACACTAGTGTTGGAAGGAAAAAAAAATCACCCCCACTACCTGTACGAGAGGTACCCGAAAAAAACATTTTATTTTACCGTTTTATCGGCGTGATACATATACATACACATACTAATACCAAATTTTAGCTTTCTAGTACTAAATGATCACTGAGCTAAGCCGCGGACGGACAGACGGACATGGCGAAACTATAAGGGTTCCTAGTTGACTACGGAACCCTAAAAATAGCTGACGTCATAACTTCTTCCTGTACTAAAATAAAATTTAAGATGGTTTTCCTTCTTAAAATGTTCTTAGGGTTCAGAAGGTCCATCATGCCAAAGGAAACCTTCTCATCATCAAATGCCGTATATTTAAGCAACCATCGCCTACTTTTTTTATATGAAGGGCTACCAGTCGATTAGAAGTTTTAGCCGATCTGATCGTCTGTCTGATATAGCCTGGCTACTGAAATATTACCTGATTTTTTGGCGGGAGATCGAAATATGTCAAACTAAGACTAACCAGCCCAAGATTTTTGAATTTCCCGCCAAACATTTGAGTAATAATATTCCATTAGCCAGACTTTCTATACATATATGCAGCTGGCAGTCACGAAGCCACTGAGAAGTCAATAGATTCCGTCAAAATGTATTCGAGTGGACGATATCGAACACACAACACACCGTCATTACGAGTAGCACGACGCTCAGGACTCTCGGGAGTGTATGGAAATGGAGTGTATGCAGTCGTATTTATATTTCCGACGACGATCGTGCTATCGCGTCGTTATCATGGCCGGAAATATAAAAGCCGTTCATTTTCATATGTTTAAGCCTCTAGCTATGTCGTTACGATAAAATCGTTTCGTGTCATTTAGTCCAGCGATATATTGGAAAATCATCAAATCTCCTTATTATTTTATGTATTTAACCAAATATATATACTTATATAAAAATTAACAAAAAGGTCAGTAATTATCAACTTTGTCATAAATGGACGTTGTTTTGATATTCGAAAAATGTGCTAATAAATTGCCCCAAAAATCAACAGGGATTGAAAAACACTGTAGTGCTTCCAATAACATATCTTTTGGTCACGACGTTGACGTCGACGTAGATCACGTTGGCGTCAGTGGCACAATTTTCCGATATGTTCGTACGACGACATTGGGGTCTCCGAAACGTTAAGATATTTTTCTCGTAATAGTTGAAAACCACAGTGAATAATTTTACTTAGTTAAAAATAAAATGCTTAAGGGTGCGTCCACACTTGTATCATTTCGCCGATCCGATCCCCGTCGCGTATCTTCACCGCGTATCATGAACGGTAAGTGTGGACGTCGCGCCGTCGCGATCATGCAACGCTCGCGCGAAATTCCATGTTGATACGCGTATCTTCAGTACCCCGCACACTCGCGATCACGAAAGCATTGCATGATCGCGACGGCGTGACGTCCACACTTTCGTTCATGATACGCAGTGAGGATACGGGGTGAGGATCGGCCGTGATCCATCTCGAGTGGGTTTTTGCTCGATCATCAAAGGCGCTATTTGAGTCATCGATCCACGCTGCGGTCATTGGTTCTTAATCCTTAATCTTTACGATAATTAAAAAATACCATACCACTGATGGACTGTCTACTTTGTTAGGCCTTTCCATGCGGCGTCTTCCGGCACGCGGTTTCCACTCGAGAACCTTTCTGCCGCATGCCATAAAACAAACACAGTCATACGAAGGCCATGTCTCCGTGAGCGAGTGCCTTAATCGAAGGCCTCCCCACGCGGCGTCTTCCAGCACGCGGTTTCCACTCGAGAATCTTTCTGCCGCATTATGTATTATAAAACGAGCACAGTCATGTCCTAAATCTCCATGAGCAGATGACAAAAATGAAGGCCTTCCTCGCTGCGACTTCCGGTACACGGCCCCCACTCAAGAATATTTCTGTCCCAAGGTTCAGTGAGCGATCTCAGCGGGCGACATTTTTAAATGGGACGCAACTCCGCACAGAACAACGATCACAAACGAAATGAAATGTTCGGCGAAAACGAAACGCCAAAATGATCGGTGCGGTGATACGGTGCTACGATACGGATAGCGTCCAAACTACTGCACGCCGAAATGATCGGTGCGGCGATACGCAACGAGGATACGATACGGCAAGTGTGGACGCGTTTCTTCGCGCGACGGCGCAAATGATACGGAGTGCCCGCAGTGAGCGTCCAAACAGCACGATACGCGGTGGAGATACGCAACGGGGATCGGATCGGCGAAATGATACAAGTGTGGACGCACCCTAATTCAGTTTAGATTTGTCAATGATCTTTTTTATCAGACCCGATTTTTTTTATACTACATTTGCTGACGTTACTTCAATGTAAAGTCATAGACGGTATAGATTAGCAGTATGGAGGGTAAAAATATTTTTAACTTTTTCTCCATTATCAGCAGTAAGGCGCACTGCGATAGATAAATGCATGACGTCTTAAAGTTTGACCAATCTCTGGTGCTTTATATAGCGATGTGCTCACAATAATGATCGACACATACCCATGCCCGTCGATACAATACCCATGGGCTCAACAATGAACACACAACTCACTCTTTAACCCTTTGAGCACCAAGCGGCAAAGCAATTCACCGTGCCACTGACGCCAAACAAAAAAAAAATGCTCCAAATCAACAGAGATTGAAAAACACGGATAGTGGTTTGAATTAGCATGTTTTTGACCATTGAAATTTTTGACATCAATAGGCGTCGTTGGCTCCAGTGGCACGAATTCCCGATGACGTGATTTGCCGTCTTTGGCGGTCAAAGGGTTAAATTAAAAATAAATAAAAGTATTAAGTGACATCCTTGTTTGACGCTCACTAAGCACACTGTATAATGTTAATGTAATATCATTCAACAATTTATGATACGCATTTACATTTGTTAAGCCTATATTTTATAATCTGTAAATCATAACACCCAATTTCATTTCGATACTCCTACCAGCTGTTACGTTAAAGTGCAATCATAGTTGCCATATGAAAAATAACGATCGATTGCCGTTTCGTACTTGCGCACAACACTAGCTGCTCTGGGTCGACTGTCCGCATGGAATATTCCAACATGGCGGCTTTTACTTCACAATCACTTGGAGCATGGCTGCGTTAAAATTGTATTAGAACTATATTACTCTTCAGTTTTACACAAAAGTTGTCTTAAATCAGCATTTTATAGATACATTTTATAAATTAAGTCGTAATAATAAGTAATGTGGTTGAAGTGAAATAAGTGTTAAAAGTCCGTCATTTTTTAGATCCTTGAGTGACCTTTTGGATAGACTTTCTTTTTACCATTTTGCTACGTAAGAAGACGTAGACATCTGTGCTGTTTGAAGGATTTTGGTGGATTTTGAAACTGTGATATAATTTAGCTAACAGTGCCACATTTAAGTCTGATCTTCAGGTATCTATGAGTGTAAGAACTCCCACGTGGAAATACCTCACGTCTCTATTTATAGATTCGAACTTGGTTCATAAAAAAGTGGTAGGCCAGGCTAAAAGTCAAACGTTAAAATCGGTTGTTCAAGTAGTTTAGTTAGTTGGTTGCCGTTGAAATTATTTAATATCGCTGTATGACTGCTTTATCCTTTTTATTGAACTTTGTGTCGGCAGTGTTACCTCATCAGCATATTTAACTTTAAGAATATTTATGCTCCGTAATCTATGTAAATGCTATGTCGTATGGCTCCACTTATTTCAATGCACTTTTAATAATATTGATTCTGTTCATATTTGTTAGTTTTATTGTTGCAATTTTATAAGTTCACCACATTTTATGGATGTCTTTAAAGTGAACATGTGGCTTAATTTTGCTAATCAATTAAGTACTTGGTGCAGTACTTGCACAACTTTCACTTGTGTGATTAGTTATTCTATCACATTAATTGCACTAATGGGCTATTAACCAGCAGAAAATTACACTTAATTTAACAACAGAACCAAAATTAGTAAACACCACATAACGTCGTAAATAATGTGACTTGGGGCTACATTGTTCTTATTACTTACAGTGACATATGATTTATTGAATGCATTTTACTTACATTTTGCAAGTCTTTTAATCTGCACTTATAACAAGTACGTGTTTACTTAAATATAATATTATTGACTTTATTTTGCGATGTCTTTCATATGTATTTTTGTCTTGACTGATATATTTAGTGATATTCCTACCAAATATAGATATGGCTAAAAATATCTTTTTCTTTTTCAGTGATTAATAGTTCAGTTGATGCAGAAAATATCAACCTACCAACTAGTCAAATAAATCTAACTCCTGATTCAGTGAATAGGCAAGGTCTAAGTTCGCAATCAATTGTACCAGAAGTGGATACCCTGTCTCAAGTGAAAAACATTGAAGTAGCAAGTAAGGTTGAGGAAGCACCACCGGCACCCCAGCAGGCCCCTACTGCCACACAGTTACTGTCAGCAAGTATTGAAAAGCTTGCTAAGGTGTCACCTGCACTTTCAGTAACTGTTGAAAGTAAAGAAGCTTCCAGTGCAATCCAAGCGCAAGCAAAATTAAATCAGAGCTTAGCAAGCTGCCTTCGCACCACTCAAGCTGATCCTAAGATGAAAGACATCAATCTTAACAATAAGACTATAGGTTTGTTACTTCACTTTTTAATTGATAAAGAAACCACAATTATTTTTAAATTTCCAAACATATTATTTTCATATTATTTATTTATTTCTACTGTTCTTCAAGTAGGGATCATTATGACTAAATTGCATAATGTCTTATTCACTAGTCTAACGACTAATGACTCAAATTCAAGTTGCTATTGACACCAACCCATAATACCTAAATTTCAGATGATCTAATTTTTAACACAAAGGAAAGTAATAATAATGACCTGAAATTTGAATTGCCTGTATTGAAATGTATATTTTAATATCCATTAAGAATCTGGTGTTGTGAGAAAAAATGTGCATTTTGGTATTTTGGCTCCAAGGCCTTCTGAAATCTAGGCGTATATTGGCAAAAAGGTAAAATAAATTTAAGACATAAAGATCATAATGCTGTTTTTCTAGATCCAGACACTGCCAATGGTAATAATACTGAATTAAGCAACACTGAGACTGTTAAGGAAGATATTAACAAAAATGAGAAACTTGTAAAGAATTCCAAAAACTTAAGTAAGAAATCATCAAACAAGATGGCGAGTAATGAAAAAGAGACAGAATCACATGAAAATGGTAAAGATGAGACTGATAAAGTAAGTATTGTAGAAGAGGAAAAAGGATTGCCTAAAGAGGAGGCTCCTGAAAAATCAGCTGATGTCTCTGAAAAGCCTGAGGCTGCTCCTGTATTTGTTCCCAAGTACAAATATGGTGAAGGTTGGTATAATTCCATTACTGTATTAACACTTTCACGACCAACAACCCGCCTGGTGGGCGCTTCTAACTTCTACTGGGCTGCCAGCTTAGCTCGCCGGATGGATTGGACCATAAAAGCGTCCACGTGGCGGGGTTAGTTAGTGTTTGGGGTGAGGTTGCACCCAACTATCAGGCTCTAGCTTTCTGGGGAAGTTTTTTTACCTGGTTGTGAAAGTGTTAATTGACCATAGTTATGCAGACAGCGACCAAAGATTTTTTTCATAATACAAAAAGCGACCAAACTCATTAATTGATTAAGACTTAAGTCATTTTGACAAAAACTCTACGCTGGTCCCTTTCTGCATAACTATGGTCAATTAACCTTTTGAGCACCAAAGACAGAAAGTGGTCATGCGGTTAAATACTATACAAATGCTACACAATTATTAAAAACTGTCTATATTCTATTCATTTATGCCTTTAGATCAATGGTCCCCACTTAACACAACTGGGAAGAAGTGCTATGACATTATGTTGCTCAAACAAATCAAAGATGACCCACTTTCAAAGAACAAGCCAAATGCACCTCTACTTGAGTCATGCAATGTTATTAGGGTATGTATTAATTGTATCTTTCTGTTGTATCAATTACACATTATGTCTCTGCTATGTGCTCGCATATGACACCACTATATCATATTATTTATTTGACAGACTGTGCCTATGCAAGAGCCAATGCCTTTTGCTAACATTTCAAGGCCTATGAATGACTCGCTCTTCCCACCATTTTTGAAAAATGCTGGTATGGGCTCAAGAAATAATTCCCTCAGAGATGCTAAGAAAGATGGAAGGAATATGTCTGCAAGTGGTATGTAATTCTTTCTTCATGTCACTAGAAATAGGGTAATTAAAATTCATAAGCCTATTTAGGTATAAAATAAGTTGATACTTCATAACACTCATCAAAACGTACGGTTTCATCTATGGTGATGCTGGTGGATAGATTCATATCCATGTCACGTGTCTTATGCACACGTCATTTGATTTTTATGGAAACGTCTCAATATATATGTATGCAGTATTGTGTACGTATGTGACGACCTTGAATGCTCAATTTATCAAGTGATACTGGTGTTTTGATTATATCTTTTGGTAATAAGTATGTATATATATATTTAGGTAAGAGCAGTGGTAAACTTCCACTGACGCCGAGCGGCAGCAGCTCCCACAAACAAGTGATCTCTATTTCATTACGTGAGGATGTCCGACTATCTGAGACTGAAAATGCTTGGAAACCTACTAGGTTCAAAAAGGAAAGTCTCACAGAAGAAGACGCCAAGACCCAGGTATAAATAGTTCTATAGAATTATCATATGGTACCTTATTTACTATTCAGGGCTATCCTGTTAAATCTGCCCTCCCTCTGGCCACATGGTCTGATTGTCTTTGTCTACCGGTCGAGGTGAACTTTTTTACCTCTTGGTTCCATTAATCTGACTATTGAAACTATCATTTTCTTTGACCATGGCACAACACATGAGTAACACGACTTGCATACTGTTAACCTTCTTGGGAAATAATATGAAGGTAATGTCGAATGTTAATGTCAAAAGATAGCTGTCACGGACATTCTTCATGCTTCACTGACTTTTCAGTTCAGAGTGCAAAATTTTGTTCAGTTTTTTAAAAGAACACCACGGCCATGTTAAGACACTTCTATTCGTAAAATATTACTACAACTAAACCCGATTTCCATTACACGGCCAAATTACGAGGAGTTGTCACTCTGGCTCAACACTCACACTTTTTCAGTCATACAATAGGACAAAAATAGTAGTCAAATGAAATTATGATACCAGTCATTCTTACTTACTAAAAATTTAGAAACGGCAGTTGACATGGAATATCAGTGGGGAAATGTACTACATAACTATTCGACTAGGTGACTGCAAAAATAATAATGTCGTCCGATCGGACAAAGGCACCACACACCCACCACAGGCAGGCAGGAATCACGTGGCTAGAGGATTAGATGAAGTAACAGTTCATTAAGACTATAAACCTGATAATAAATATTTGAACTGAAAATATTTTTGTTCCGCATGCATTATTATTCTTGTTATAATTTTATACCACTGCTAACTACCATGTCGTGTTTTTTTTTTTCAGGAATTATACAAGAAGTTCAGAGGTATTCTGAATAAACTCACGCCACAAAAGTTCGACACGTTAATAGAGAAAGTTAAGCATCTTGAGATCAACAATCAAAAACGCCTTGAAGGTGTCATTGATTTGGTCTTTGAGAAGGCTATTGATGAACCCAATTTTTCGAAAGCTTATGCCGCTATGTGTAACAAGCTCTCAACGCTGAAGGTATGTGCATTTTCAACAAAAAAATAAACTTCCATTATACAACACTAACTACTTAGCCTATGGATTTACTATTTACTATTTACTTTGCCTATTTTATTTGAATATGCGAAAATAGGTACAATATCCTCAATGCACAATTGTATAGAGGATATTGCACTCATTTTAAATTATTCAAATAACAAAACTAGGAAAAAGTAACTAGAAATAGAGGTTACATGGATTTTATTCGGGAGTTTTGAAACTTAAAAAAAAAACTAGTTTGATTTCCATATAAATGTTTTTATCGTAAAATAAGTAAGAAAGGATATAATATTGTCACAAAATTCGAGACACCTTTAAAGGGAGGAGACACGAGGTGGAATAGTTGAAATTAGGAAAGAGCACATTAAAATCCTAATAGTCACCAATTTTCAATATTCGGAGAAAAAATGGTCTACTTTGCTACAAAATAAAATCCATTTATTATCTTTCAGGTCCCTGCTGACAATGCAACTTCGCCTGAACAATTTGTCAATTTCAGGGCACTTATCATTAGCAAATGCCAAAATCAATTTGTTACTGATAAAGTAGATGAACAAGTTATGAAATTAGAAGCTGATCTTGCTGAATGCACTGATCCTGTGAGTATGATTTCTCACCAACAATTGTAATATTTGTACAACTTCAATGTTAGATAATTATATCATGCTATGGGTTAATCTTATTGATTTTTATTGTTTATTTTTTAGGCAAAGAAGAAAGAGCTTGGATTGATGCTGCAGGAAGAAAATAGGAGGGTTAGAATGAGATCAGTTGGAAACGTCAGATTCATTGGTAAGTTTACGTAGTTTATATTTTGTCTTGTTTACATACTCCCCTTTGATAACCTTTACTGATGACCCTAAACACGCTTGTGTGCCCTGTCTGTTGTAAAGTTAATTTACTCAACATTATGCAAAATTTTGCTTATAATTGAGAGATGAGCTTAGGCTAAGAAGCATTTAAATTATTTGTTTTTATGTGTGTATGTTGAAATTGTTGAATATAGTCAATAAACATGAATCTAAAACATGGGACCATCCCCATGTAAAAAAAGAGCATTTTTTATTTCTGTTGTGGTACAAGATAAATGATTGTGGGTACTTTTATGTACTTTTGCCATTCTATTTTTTTCATTCGGGCACAACCATTGTGGTCGTGTTGGGTAGTCGCTTCCTGGTCCAACGTAACATTTGAAGGCCAAAATGATAGAAATGACAATTTATAGCGAGTAGAAATTGGAAAAAATAAGATTAAGAGTACTTTGAATTTTTAGTTTTTTTTTTCATGTCGCAATATAAATAAAAAGTCCTCTGCGGTTGTGATGTAGTTTGTCACATAGAATTGATAAAGAATTATGTCTGGAGACAACTAAAAGTATCAGTACTTTCAAGACTTCCTATCCTGTGTTGAATGAATCAATTTAGAGATTACTTAGAAATTACAGTCCTAAGTGAACGTTTGTCAGTACTTACATCGTTTTGGTTGTCTATTTATGATGTTAAATGTCTTTTTGCATAGCTGCATATTTGTAATCTGCATTATTTATTGACAAATGATTTTGATTGCTAAGGCGTTACTATAATGATCATAGAAATTAACAAGGGTTCTAAATTAAAACAAAAATAAGTAGTTTGTTTTTTTTTTCAAAAAGCTGAAGCGAATGCATCTTTATACAATTAAAACCTTGTCTGCATTATAATCAAGCTAAAGCATTTTCGTTTGAGTCTTATTGTATTATGCGAACTGTATATTTGGACGGACAAGTTGAGCGAGCTGTCTCGCATGATCAAATTATAAACTAATTAATAATCTTGCACTAAAAATTGTATTGCTACATGCGCGATGTTTTTTTTTGTAATATACTGATCTAATTCTAAATCAGTTACTTACCACACGAACATGACATGGCCCCTAACGAGTGTGAAAGAATATGGTCAAATCCACAATCAATTTTTTGTTTCAGGTGAACTGTACAAGTTGAAAATGCTGACCTCAAAGATCATGGTTTACTGTATGAACTATCTGATCGATAAACTGGAAGAAGAGAAGCTGGAATGTCTATGCAAGCTCCTTACCACTATTGGCGAACAAGTCGAAAGTGAGGTGAAGGATAACATAGAAACTGTATTCAAGAAAATGCAAGATATTGTGGAACGCAAGTCTAATAAAATTAGCAGTCGTGTTAGGTACGTTTTTAAAGATATAGGACGATGTTTTGTTCTATCCAAATATTGCCATTTCAACATCTGACTGGGCATCTAATTGAAATGTTTTATATCAGGTTTATGCTGCAAGATGTCATCGAACTAAGGAAAAGAAGATGGGTAATAAAGAGCGTTGTTGACTCGCAACCGAAAATGATGGACCAGATCCAAAAGGAAGCCGAACAACAGCAGCGCCACATTGAGGTAGACATCAATTCACATATTTAACTAAAACAGAAGCAGTCTGAAGCCTTTCAAGAATTGTAGGTACAATTGTATTGTTTTGTTATTTTCAGTTAATGAATGCCAATCCTATGGGTGGCGGTTTCCGTCGCGACGATGGCGGACGAGGCAAGCGCGGCGATGGCCGTCGGCAAAACAATAACTCCTTCATGGATAATAGTAATAACTGGAAGACTCCTAGACCAAATTACATGGTTGATACTTCTAAATTTAAGGCTGTAACTCAAAATCAAAAGGTAATATGACATGCATGAGTAACATATCTTATTTCCTTACTTGATATATACACATTGTTACAAAATTTGTTTGCTTACAGATTAATAGTATAAAATTGGCACCACAAACCGGTCTAGGGTGGAACCATGGTTCAGGCGCAAAAACAACGACCACAGGAACGGCTAGTCCTGGTAATATGATGAGCCTCTCAAAGAATATGTACAGTGTCCTAGAGAATGTTCAGGCTGACCCAACCACGATTAGGAGTAAGTAATCTGTCATAAACTCTTGTGTAATGAATTACATTTTGTACCATCATGATCATACATTCGACTATTATACCGATTATGTTATCTTTTTGCTATAAGAGTTTCGTTCACAGCAACAATGGTACGACTAATAAATGTTTTTTTGTTTTAGGTAATAAAGATTTAAGTCCTAGTTATCACTCGAAAGGTGCTTCTATTGAAAGATCCACATTCAACTCAAGAGCTGACTTCAGTAAGTGTATTATCGTTTATTCTGCATTTTTACCATTTCATATTCAAATTTGTCAGATCTTTTCAGCTGCCCCAATTTACTATACCATGAAAAACAGTTCTACAACCATAACTCAAATTTGTTCAAATGCTTTATTTTTTTATTTATTGTCCTGTGTGTATGGATTTGTCGCTAATCTCTCGACTTCTACAGGTGGTCCCGGCAGCGGCAGTAAGTCGGGCTCGATGGGCGTGGCTCGCTCCAATTCGGGCAGCCGCAGCACGAGCGCCGCCCCGGCCGCGCCTCCCAAGGCCGCGCCAGCGCCCGCGCCCGTCGACGCTGCGCCCGCGCCGCCTGCCGCCGTGCCGCAGGAGCCGCTCCCAGATCCCAAGAAGAAGTCTGTCAAGTCGATGATCGATCTCTGCCTTATCAACTCTGATAATGAGGAACTAGCCGCCGATGTCAAGCAACTCATCGACCCGCAGTATCATGCGGGTCTTGTCACTGAAATTATTACAGTCGCAGTAGAAAAGTGAGGCATTATATTTTCAATGGCATTATTCATGTAATGTGAATGTGTCGTGACTGTTTACTTATTATTTCATTTACTTTCAGGACACCTAAGGAAGTTCCAATAATAGCAAAGTCAGTTCTTCACTTAGTATCGACAGGTGTCGTCTCTGCTGACAACTTTTTATCAGGCCTAAAAGAATTCTGCGAATTCGCGCCTGATTGTTATATTGATATTCCAATGTTGTATGAATACTTAGGGTGGTTTATAGCTCCACAAATAGAAAAGAAAGTAAGTAAAAGAATACATTTTATTAGATTTGGAAGAAAACCACATACATATATTGAACATCGTATTATAATCAAAGTATTTCAAATATTTTACATTACTCTGCATGTTTATAGTCCACGTGAATTAATAAAACATAGTGTAATAACGAGTAGAAGTGAGAAACAAGGATTTTCCACTAAAAAATATCCTTTAATTTTGTCATATTTTCGTATAATTTTGTAATATTATACTTATTTTTGTAAAATAGCTATAATGTATACAGGTACAGGCACATACAGAACTTATAGAAAAATTTGTTACTTAATGTTTTTTTTTTTCAGCATTTCACGTTCATGCAAGTAATTAGGCTTTGTAATACGATAATTTCGGCGAACCATGGACATCTTCTGCTTAAATCAATAATAAAGGAAATAAAAGAAAGCATGGGACCTTCCTTTGTAAAGAGCAAATGGCAAGAGTCCGGACTAAAACTCAGCGAATGGATGAGTGAAGACCAGGTATGTTATGAAACTATTTATCATCAAATAATATAATTTCTTGAAACAGATTGTTTAGCATTACACAAGGTGTAACATTCTGGTAGGCCAGTTTCTCTTCTGTCACTGAAGTCTGTAAATATTATCAATAATAAATTATGCAAGTGTTTGTATCTTTTTTGACAGGTCGCAAAATGGTTAGAGGATAACAAATTCGAGTTCTTAGAAGGCGCTAAGGTTTGTGAAGAAACGAAAAAAATATTAACTCCTGCTGACACACAGACCAAATTGTTACAGTTGATGAATTCCGACGAGACTCGTGAATGTATACGAGGATGGGTTCAGGTAAGTCGACCGTTACGCAGAGAAAATAACTATATTCACACAGGAACGGTACCGAAACATATTGTATACGTTTCCTTCGATTGCGATAACATCGAAATGCAAAATCGGGCTTGAATATAACTACTAAGGCCTCCTGATGTACCAAAATATCGTGATTATTCACATAACATTAATATATATGTGTATTTTATCAGGATAACCTCGGAAAGTCTGCTAATGAAGAGTGGTTCATGCGTTCGTTGATTCAAGCAATTTGCGAACACGCTCTATTCGGTTCGGAGGCCCGCAGCGTGCCCCGCTTCAACCAGGACCGGATGAACAAATACTGCGGGCTTATCAACGAGTTCGGCGAATTAAGGGACGCGAGGGAAGCCAGCTGTTTATTAGGCATTCAACAGCTTATGCATAATCTAGAACATCCTCAAGGTTCGTGTTCTTAAAATTGGACTTAATCCTCCAATTTTAATTTTATTTGAGTTATATTTACTATGCCATATGTCAATTGTTCATAATTGTTCTGCATTCCTTGGCATTTCTATCGTAAAAAAATATTGTCCTGCCCTATGGTTATTACTGACCATACGCAATATATATAAAATACTTAAAATTATATAATAACAGAAACATACATATGATTTCCCAGAAACTTTTATCAGGCAGGAAATTTTAAACTACGAATTCCCTATTATACATCATTGTTTTTTTGTTTCAGGCATAACACTAGAGATTTTCCAATATTTACATGAACAATACATAATTTCCGTGGAAAGTTTCATTGCATGGGAGGAATCACAAAAAGAACTCGAAGGCAAAGGTAAACTGCTTAAGAATATTACATTATAAATATATACAATTCTTACATAGTGAAAACATACACAATATAGAGTATGAGAGTGAATAAACTACACTACAGTCTGCACCCAAATGAGTATCTCTAAGTAACCTATTAAGGCAGTATTGAATTTGGTGATCAGTCATGGTCATTTTTAATCTTGCATCTTGAAACGGGTTAATTTAGTTTTTTATCATGTCAAACTATCCTATTTTATGTTGTAATCCAAATGTCACTCAACCAAACCTGCTCTAGATATTGATAGTTTCGAATAAGGGCTCCTGATTGAGTACTTGCTGGGTATGGAAAAAACGGAACTGATGATAAAGTATCTATAATATATAAAATACTATCTACTGCCTGTCTACGAATTGAGATTCAGTGGCAGCGGTATAATATCGTTTATTATGAGAGATATGAAATCTCTATGATAGCCTGCTAAAAGGTGCATGTTATTGCAGCGGTGATGATGAAAGCGCTGACGTCATTCTTCACGAACATCAAGGAAGCGGACAACGAAGACTCGTGTAGCGAGGACTGACGTGGGCTTCCCGTCGCCGGCGCGCCGCCGGCGCCACCGCCGCCGCCGCCGCCGCCGTTGCCGCCGCATGCGCTCTTCGCGCCTCACGCGCCCGATACACCCGCTTACAATGTCTTCTATATTTTTATATACTAGAAATCAACCTACACTGAATTCATAGAATAATAGATTATATTATTATTATTATGTAATGCTTAATTAACTAACAAGCTAGAAAAGTTGTATGATATTTTTTAAAGCGATAGTTATTTATAATGTTTTAAAAATGACTACTTGGAAAATATAATTGAGAGTAATTATGCTTGGGATGGATTAATTTAAATTATTGGTAACAACGTATATTTTCAAATATATTCCTATCGAACTTACGTTGTTTTCTAGCACACTTTCGCAGGACGAAATGTTATTTTCGTAGTTGTCATGACATGGACGTGTCCGAATCTACGTTGTGTTGCGAATTATTGAGAAACAGGCTTGCGAAAGTTACAGTAACATATCTTTTCTATACACCGTAGTATGAAATCGCTAAACTATCAGAAACTGTTGATCATATTGCTACTTTCCCCAATGTCCCTTGTAATTTATGTTTTATATAAACACTTGAAACGTAAGAATTAAACCCTGAAACAATACAACATGTATTTTTTTTCTATAAAATCTAGTATTAGTATATAGAAAAGCTAAAGTAAATATTTTATATGGAACATATGTTACGGGGAGATAGAAAATAGAATAATTGCTACAAATAATTAACAGAATCATTGTAAGAAACGTCTACAAAAAGGCCACAAGGCTGTAAAAATAAACACAAACGAGCAATAATCGTAACCTATTGATACTATTAAATAATAGAGAAACCTACAATTATGTTAAATGATGGTTGTCTCCAAATCATAGTGTTTGGATTGGACTATGTTATGAGTTCAACATGTTGACGGTTTTTATATTAATATGTATATCACTTTGTTTTTATTGATATAGACATAATTAGTAAAATGTAATGTCTAAAACGTAAAGAACATTGAGAAGTTTATTTTGGCCGTTGTTCATTTGGTTTTGTGTATTTCGTGATGAATTTCGTTAGCAATTTACACCTTTTTCCTTTCGTAAATTCGATTCTTCAAGTTTGCAATTAGTACATTTCTTTATAAATTGTAACTTTTTATTTTATTACATATTTTATTGTTTAGTTATAATTATATTATAGTGCCTCAGTTAGTCGTGATTTTCTAAAATCCATTGTGCATCAGGCGACTGGCGCCGGCCGCTCCTCATGCCCCTCGTCTTTCACTTCCCTATTGACTCCGCTACTGAGTTTATTTTTTATTACTATAGCTACTCTTGTCAGTTAATATGTATGTTATGTAAATAAACTTTTTATGAAAAAAAAGTACTTTAATTCAATTCAGCAATGGTACTACGTGGTCCTTTATGTACTCTTGAAAAGCTGGTCACGGGAGATTTTTATCATCATGCGCCAAAGGCAAATCGCGTTAACAAGAAACTTTCGTAAATGTTGTTTGTCGCTACGCAGTACAGTCAGCATCACCAGATTGGTCAGGATGCGTAACACATCCATAATAAAAATTTGTTCATGTTGGTCCGATGGTTTTGGTTACATTGATCGCTGCTAAGTATGGGTTTATCCACCTAGTTATACTATTAGTTATACGATATAACAAAATGGACAAAAAAAGTCCAAATAGTTATACTGCTCAGTATAACTATGGGTCGGATTCGTCCATTTTGTTATATTAGTTAATAATATTTATGGGTATTTGGACTTTTTTTGTCCATTTAGTTATATCGTATAACTAGGCGGATAAACCCCCAAGTATGAGTCGGGCTATGGTAATAATGAAACTCCGAAACGAACACGCTACTACATGCATAAGGTAGGTTCTCTCGTGCCTATCTGACAGGATTTGATCTTAGAGCTTCGGGCGTACTATATATGCCTATAAAGGTTCAGCAAGAAAATTAGACTATAGCTTATTAAAGATATTTGAGAGAAAATACGTCGGGGGGTTTTGATAAGATTCCGTTCCTGCTGACTACTACATACTGAATTTGACTAACAGAAGGAATTTGATATGGTAATAGTTTATGGACAGGCAATAGGATAGTTCTTATATACCATTTCTTTACAACCAATAATATATATATCTATGTTTACAATACAACATAATAATATAGCCTAATCAGTATACCTAAGTAGTGGGCCGGCCCAGGGATAGTGGCGCTACAATACAAACAGCTTTCATATAGCTTTAATGTGCATACGTCATATTATAATGATTTGTCCTTAACCACATTCAGGACATTGTTTACTGGAATGCTGCTAAATCCCGTGGTATAAATAAGAAAATAAGGTGTGGCACTCTGGACTGGAATGACACTGACAGGTGAGACTTGACATCATCACGCTATGATTGGTTGGTTGGTTCTGTCAATCCGTTTCTGTGTGGCCAGTGGTGTATCATAATACTCCAGGATTCTCTTGTTATGTGTATGAATGTTAACAAATCGTGAGTGTTAAATCAATTATTACGACAAAGTAAAATTTTGTCAAAGAACATGACAGGCATACATAATTATGTTTTTTTTTGTACGACTGGCGGCAAACATTTTTCCTTTTAATTTTTTTTATTTCGGTGGGCTATAGAAAAAAATCTCGTCTTCCGAGGTAGACCAAAAGTCGGATTTTCCCCTGAGGTTTGACGCCAACCTCTATACGATGGTATACGTCACCACCCCCCCATCCCCCTCCTTCTAGGAGATCAATTCATTAAGAAATCAGTGGTAGTGCAGTCAACCTGCAGAAGGTTTTATCGAGTTGCTCAACGACTAAAGTTTTCCGAGGTCAGCGAGGTCTTAATATCCATATCAGTAGAACACACAAAACCCATTTGAATTTATCCATTCCACAACAATCGTCCGCTCAACTTTCGTCACCTCCCCAACACTGCTCCTTATCAACCTTAATAAGCTCCGTGAAAAGATCAACCCCTATTCTGGAAAGAATACCCCGCGGGGCGAGGCACACCGTTGCTAATAGCTTGATCAAAACCACTGACGACTGCACTACTGAAAATTCGGAACGGAAAGTAGCTGGGCTGGCTACGATTATTGTCATTCTCCTATAGCACCTTACATGTCAGCAAAGCACACCCCGAGGTTTCTCTAACTCAGAAACTAAAAGATAATTGCTCTCGACCCGCTTCTTTTCTTCAGGAACATCCCATCAAAGACCATCTCAGCCAATCTTTAAAAAGGTAGAAACTAAATTTAATGACGGGGATCTGAGAGGAGCAGCACGTTTACTATTTACAAACGACTCGTGTGCCCCAAATTCAGCCACGACCCTGCACTCTCTAGCAATCATCCTCCAGCTCCTCCATCTTCACAGCTACCCAGCCCTCCTGATCCTGAAGATGGAGTTTTTGCTGCAGTCATGTCGTTCAAGAACGGGTCAGCCGGTGGTCTCGATGGGATTTCACCGCAACATCTGAAGGATCTCCTGACAGTCCCTGGTGAACGTACCTAATAATGCTCTTCTCACAGGCCTAACCAATCTCATAAAGCTCATGCTAGCCGGAAAGGTGAACCCACTTCTCAATGATACTCTATACGGAGCCAACCTCTGTGCTCTTTTAAAAAAAGATGGTGGCCCCATTCGCCCCATTGTGGTTGGGTCTACTTTTAGGAGAATTGCTTCCAAAATCTGTTGCAGGCATATTCTCCCGCTGCTACAGCCTAAGTTTCAACTGGTTCAGCCGACTTTCAAAAGCCCTCCTAAAACTCGACGCAAAGAATGCATTTAATTCCATCAGTTGACACTATGTTATCTGAAATTCAAAAAGTGGTCCCTGATATTTATCACTATTAGTCTTACTTGTTATGGACGGTTTTGGCCTGGAAGCTGCACTTTGTGATGGAAGCAAGCCGTTTTGCATAGTGATAATATAGACCAAAATAAACGATTTCACTCGAGGCGAAATTAGTTTCACCCCTTAGGAACAGAGATGGCGCCGCTTTTTCAAAAAAAGTTAAAAAAATCTAAATCCTGAACGGATACTCCGATTTTGACGTAAGAGGTGCCAATCGGCAGATAATTACCCAATTTAACATGAAAAAAATTAAAATCACGTAGAGAATAATTTTGGATACCTAAGAAATAATATTTTCTGAAAAAAATATTTAAAATTTGTGATTTTCGGGAATTTTACTCGTAAAAATGTATGTACATAGTACTTTTTTTATTTATTTATATTAATACATAACTAATTTTACATTTACGAAAAAAAACCGCATATCATTAGCTCGTATAATTCCAAAGTTATTGAAGAATACAGACATGGTGCCGCTGGGTCAAAAAATCTTACAAAAAATCTAAAACCTCAACGGATATTCCGATTTTAATAATTAAGGTGCTAATCGACAGATAATTACTTAAATTAGTTTGAAAAAATAAAATAAAAATTCAAATAGGCAATAAGTAATAATATTTCCAAAAAAAACGTACATTTTGAAAAAATATATTTTTTTTTTGGGGCTTTTATGTAATTTCATATAAAAAAAATTATGAATATGGCTTTATTTTACTTATGTATATTATAACACTATTAGGTAATTGATCGTTTAATAAAAAACCGCATATCGAGAACTTGTACAGTTCCAACGGTATTGAAGATTTTAGTATAGGGTGCCGGTGCGATGCTGCCGCCACACGTGCAACTTATGTACGAGTACATGTATCTAGAAAAGTATTCTCCCGTTTCGAAGGTACTGATTACCCTGAAAATATAACCACAATTGAAAGTAGAAATAATAATCATCCCAAGTAGCACACAACACACTTATATCCCTTGTACAGCTTAAATTAGAGTTTTAACGGGTGAATAGGCTCTTATACAACCAGTTTGCTAATATCACAAGTATATTAGATGCTAAATAGCATTTCTGAATCACTGTACAAGGGATATAAGTGTGTTGTGTGCTACTTGGGATGATTATTATTTGTACTTTCAATTGTGGTTATATTTTCAGGGTAATCAGTACCTTCGAAACGGGAGAATACTTTTCTAGATACATGTACATAAGTTGCACGTGCGGCGGCAACATCGCACCGGCACCCTATACGTAACTGTTCTGGGAGTGCCTTATTTTTGTTAGGGACGCAGTTCTAACCTTTTTTTTTTTACCTATAGAAATGCATTGAATTGCATACCACTACGTAATATGAGACCCTCGGGGGGAGAGTCAGACATTACGCATTGGTTATGTGGGGCTCTCTAGTCCGCGAAGGACTAGCCTACCCACTTAAACTCTGGGATGCTGCCAACCCGTGCCGTAGCGGTGATGCCATGGGATCGCGAACATGTCACCACGACACCACCGGCACTTTCGCCCTAATGCGAACCCTCACCGAAAGACACACTGTAGCATAGCAGTGTGCCTTACCCTCACCTACTTCCCCAAGCCCCCAGGAAGCGGGGACCGCCACCTACACACGGTGCTTCGGTCCCACCCTCCTTGCTGAGGGAGGACAAAAGCCCCTACCCCTCAGCCGGCCATGGGAGGACAAACGCCCCTACTCCACGACCCCCTCTCCTCTCCACGTCCCATATACAGCCGTGAACTCTGCTGCTGCAGAGACACGCTGAGGGACCCTCTGGAAGCTAGGACCGCCACCGACACACGGTGCTTCGGTCCCAGCCTCCTGGCTGAGGGAGGACAAACGCCCCTACCCCACAGCCGGCCGTGGGAGGACAAAAGCCCCTACCCCACGACCCCCTCTCCACGCCAAGGGAGGACAAACGCCCCTACCCCTCGGCCCGCCACGGGAGGACAAACGCCCCTACCCCTCACCCAACCACGGGAGGACAAAAGCCCCTACCCCGTGGGTTCCCTCCCCAGGTGCCAACTAATGTCCCGACCCACGCGAATCCCAGAAACTCGGCCCCGCAGACGCCGTCAGAAGCCGAAAACCCCCCAGTTGTGTCACAGACATGCATGACACCTGATATGTGATCCTCCCGCCTCGCTAATACAGCCGACCCGGCTGGGGAATGGATTTGCGTTTTCGATTTCTCAGAAATCGAAATGCACAATCCTTCCTGGCAGGTAGGCAGTATCAGAGAAGCAGGAGGCTCACTAGCCAGGCAGTCACCCATAGCTACGACACATCGAGAGTCCTTCCGACGTCCTCCAACAACCACAAGGGCAGAGCCCCTAGGACCCACGCAGGCCGAAGACACCAACCAGCACCTGTCTCCCCCGCCCGTCTTGGCCCGTAGGCCCCCTCCCTGGTGTCTCTTGGCTTCCCCGCGCGCACAACGCAGGTACAGTTAATTTCGGCACTTTATTAGATGATAATTCTTTCAGGATGGCTGTTGGCCTTCGTCTAGGCCTAGACATCGTCGTACCACACCATTGTCGCTGCAGATATCAGGTAAATCGTTTAGGACACCACGGCCTTAGCTGCCCCAAACGCGCCGGCACTCTCCGGCCACGCTTGTCTAAACGATATCATACGTTGGGCTCTTGTCAGCATCCACGTGCCTGCGGTACTCGCGAATCAAATGGTCTCGCACGAGATGATGGCAAGAGACCCGACGGCATGACATTAGTACCGTGGCGGTTGGAGCGACCCTTAGTGTGGGACTCCACCTGTGTGGACACTTTGGCACCGTCACACATAGCAACAACGTGCCAAAATCCAGGTGGAGCGGCCACAGACGCGGAGGCGGCTAAACGCCGAAAATATATGTGTTTAGGTGACAGCTATATTTTCGTACCGTTCGCGGTAGAGACTAAGGCCCATGGGGACCAGAGGCTCACAATAGGCTAGTAGACCCAGTTTTGAAATATATTTGAAATGGTTAATAATGATTTTACTAGCTCTAAAAAAAATGTATTTTTGTGAAAGCTAGAAAGCTAAATTTTATCAATTGAAAATTAGAAATTTCATGAACAGTCAAAAACGCCGTCCGCCATTTTTGCCTTTTGCTAATCTGTGGCGTGACGTACAATTACCTGTAAATATTCGGAATTCGACCGTCGTATAGTGCCATTCCGCTCACTCCAATATACTTTGAGAGGAGATCGAGAGGGACGGCACTATTCGAAGTCGTCAAAGTAGACTTTCAGTTTTGTTTATATGCACAATGACGTCACTATCAGAAGCGAAAATGGCGGACAGCGTTTTAAGCATTTCAAAATTCAGACTAAAAACCATATTTTCAAATTAAATTTTTTCGGCCATCTTTCACTTTTATGAATTGAAAAATATATATTTAGGTTTCCTTTGCTAAATACTATACGGAATAAACATTAGTATATTACAATTTGACATGAGTCAACTAGCCTATTTGTTAAATTCCCTTAAAAAAAACTCATTGGAACTAGGTACCTGTAATCCCAGAGCTGGCACGTTTCTCTCATTTTCATAAAGACTCAGTATTGCTGTGCAGCGGGGATACGCCGCCAGCATCTTGGGCTCATTTCCATCAATGGCTGACCTTGCGTAGGGTTAGGCTAGTTTAGGTTCTAGGTTTTTAAGGTAATTTTAACATAATGTAAACTGTTCATGAATATATTTTTGTTACCATAATGCGGTAACTAAGTAATCAGTTTCGTAGAAAGTCTCACTACCCGGAGTGCCATACCTTATTTTCTTATACCATGCTCAATCCTACGTTATTCTTGCGAGATAAATACCTACTGAATCCTATTGAAAAAGAACATGACTTTCATCACTGTGGGTATTTTTAGCTTTATTATGCAAACAAACCTGAAATTGGCGAAATATTTAGCCCTATTTCCTCCTTGTTTAAATCAGTAACATTCACCGACCTTCAACGTCAGGTAGGTACCAAAAAGATTTATCGTTGTCAGTAATAGTTATTTGTTATGCAAGGCTGCAAAGTTGTTATTTGGCGCGAGTGTTGAAATTGAAAGCTGAGCGAGCGAAGGAATCTAAGATTGAACCATGAGCGAAGCGAATGGTTCAAAGATAGATTCCTGAGCGTAGCGAGGCTTGCAAGAAGCTAAATAATTTTGCAGCCATGCGGAACACACAACTTTTCACCTCACTACAGCGAGGAAAGTGCAAGATTCAAGAAAAACAATTATAACATAAAAATAATCATATTTAATTTTGCCTTCTATTTAACACATCAAATTTAAAACATAACACACTCAAATCCAAACCAAATAAATAAGAGAAGCTCACATATTAAAAATTAAAAGTAATATGGCCGTAACTTGTATTATCGTCGTGTATATTTTATCGTTGAGTTTTTCATAAGCACTGTTATATTATATTTGTATTTGAAACTACTTGACACATTCGTTGTGAATGTAGGAGAATGGCATTCTGGGAAGGATTAAGTCAAGTCAAGTCAAAATATTCTTTATTCAAGTAGGCCTAGCTACAAGCACTTTCGAATCGTCAGTTACAGAGAGTAGAGCAATTTATTCATAAACTTATACTAAAAATAAAATAAAAAAACATAAAAAACAACATTATAGAAATAAAAGAAAAATCCTAAAAAGGATCGTCAACACATAAAAAAATTATATAAATAAAAAACTAGAGTCTAGAATATATCTAGAATAAAATTCTAAATGTCAAAAATTATATTAAAAATTGTTAAAATTAAAATATCAGTACTCTGATGGGTACCTACTCGTTACAATAATTACACATAACATTTTCACTAATCCCACGACACGTTATCATTCATGTAGTCTTGAGTGCTATAATAAGCTTTAGAAATAAGTTTACGTTTTACATAGTTCTTGAATTTACCAACAGACAAGTCAGTTACGCTTCTAGGAAGTTTATTATAAAATCTTACACAGTTACCCATGAATGATTTTCTTATTTTATGGAGCCTAGTGGCAGGCACTGCGAGCTTATGCTTATTTCTAGTATTAATATTATGTATATCACAGTTCTTCTTAAAATTGGCAATGTTCTTATGTACATACATAAGATTCTCATAAATGTATTGACAATGCACTGTCATTATATTAATGTCCTTAAACTTATCTCTAAGCGAGTCTCTATGGTGCATTTTATATATCGCACGAATAGCCCGTTTCTGGAGAACAAAAATTATATTAATATCTGACGCACTGCCCCAAAGTAATATGCAATACGACATTAATGCTATGGAAATAACTAAAATATACTAATCGAGCTGTTTTCACGTCTGTTAATTGACGAATCTTACTAACTGCAAAAGCTGCAGAACTCAGTCTATTCGAGAGATTAGCAATATGGGGACCCCATTGGAGCTTAGAATCTAATGTAATACCGAGAAAAACTGTGCTATCAACTAGTTCCAGTTCCTCATCTTTAACAATAACACTTGGTTGCTCGTGTATAACGTTACTCGTGACAAACTTAACACATTTAGTCTTTTTCTCATTTAACAATAAATTATTTACATTAAACCAATTCACTACTTTACATATAGCATTGTTTACGTCATTATAAGATTGTTGGCTTCGTGCGACTTTGAAAATAAGTGAAGTATCATCCGCAAACAAAACTATATCATGGTGGGTCTTTATGAGCTGTGGCAAGTCGTTAATGTAGATAAGGAACAAGAAGGGTCCCAATATTGATCCTTGCGGCACACCCATAGAGACTAATGACCCCGGTGATCGCTTTCCATTCACGTCAACCCTCTGTATTCTACCATTTAAATAAGATTCTAACAATTTCAGTGCCGATCCTCTAACTCCATAGTGGTGTAGTTTCCAGATCAGTGTCTCATGATTAACGCAGTCGAAGGCCTTAGATAAATCACAGAAGATACCTAAAGCATCTCGTGATTCCTCCCAGGCATCGAAAATACATTTTACTAGCTCGACTCCAGCGTCGGATGTCGAGCGACCCCGCGTAAAACCAAATTGCTTGTTATGCATTAAATTGTTCAAATTAAAGTGTCTTAATAATTGAGACAAAATTAACTTTTCAAAAATTTTACTAAATGTTGGTAGTACAGATATTGGTCTAAAGTTATTGGGGTCAGAAGTACTACCTGATTTAAATAAAGGAGTTATTTTACTATGTTTCATCAGATCAGGAAACTCACCGCAATCTACACTGTTATTGAATATAACTACTAAGTCAGGCGCTATGATATCTATGAGGGATTTGACAGCATGGACGGAGACCCCCCAGAGGTCACTAGTTTTTTTGACATTAATCGATTTAAACGCCTTTACTACATCTGAGGTACTGATATGTTCAAAATTAAGGTCTCTACTACATTCTGGGACGTTATCTTTTAACAAAGTAACGGCTGATGAGGGTGATGAGTTTAAAAACTTTGTAGTGGACACTGGTATATCGGTGAAAAAGTTTTCAAATTCTGTTGCTACATCTAAACTAGAATCTATAATTTTACCATCAATATTTAATTTAGGATCACTAATAGCATGCCTCGATTTACCAGTTTCCATATTAATTACCTTCCAGGTGGTTTTGATAATATCAGAACTAGTCTTGATTTTCTGGGATAAATAATTGCGTTTAGCAATATGACAATCAATTTTGAATTGCTTCGAATACTGTTTCACGTGTTCTTTAAATTCATCACTCGTATTAAACCGCCGCTCCTCGTACAAGGCGTACAGTGCTTGTCTGCGTTTGTGTAAGTCCGCAGTAGCCCATTCACTAAATACTGGTGCACCGCCAGCCACGACCGATTTGGAAGTAAATATTGCATTATAATATGTCATAAAAGTTGCAAAGAATAAGTTATACATGTCGTTAGGACCCATGTCGGAAGACAAAAAGGGTAGCGCCTGAACTAGATTTTGTTTCATTCTTTCCACACGGTCCGTGGTTACCGGTACAAAAGTAATTTGATTTTTCACGATATTTTCCTTAATATCTCAAACACAATCAATTGGCCTAAATGATCTGATTCCAGTTTACTGATTACACTATGCGTAGAAGGAAGAATATCAGTGAAAATATTATCAATACAGGTGGCGCTAGTAGCGGTCACTCTAGTAGGCTCCATAAATACGTGGTGGAGATGAAAAGATTTGAAAATATTCAACAATCTAATACTTATTGTTGAATTTTCCAAAATATTTACATTAAAGTCGCCGCATATAAGCAATTTCTTTCCAGAAAGAGATATCTTGAATAGAGCATACTCTATAATAATTTGAAAAACATCAAAATTACTTAAGGGCGGCCTATATACACAAACAACAATAAATTGCTCTAATTCTACTGCACTTAATTCTATGGTCCGTTCAACAGACAAGGATACAATGTCCTTACGTTCCTTAAATTTTAATTGATTATTTAAAATTATTAACGACCCACCATGTATGGAACTAAGTCTGGTGAACGAACTACCCACCTGGTGATTATTGAATTGGGGCATTATTTCATTACTAGTAAGCCAGTGTTCAGATATACATAGAATGTCAACATTACAACCATTTAAAAATAATTCTATCTGTAAATCTTTCCCTCTAATACATTGAATGTTTTGATGAACCAGGTGGATGTAATTTTTATTGCCAGAAAAGGAGTTCTCCTTTGTCTTAAAACTTAGTTTAAATCATTACACAATACTACATCTGACTGCTCAATAGAAGCAGAGTGATGTACCAAATTCTTGGTAGAAATGTCAAGTAAATAGGATAGTGACAAAACTATTTGTCGTTTAAAATAATTGGAAAGGTAAAACTTACCTTTTGTCGAAAAATACAAATTGCTAACATATTTGTTAGTGTCAATTATTCTAAACTTATCACTATATGTACACTGTAAATTTAAAATATATCTACTGTCATTTTCAGATTGTGGCAGTTGCTCACAGTAAGGAAAAGTGAACATAATAATTTCTTTCACTGTGAGTGTGTTTAATGTTTCATAAAATTTAATTAAATTATTTTTGTTCACTTTTCCTCTGTTTCCAATAAGAATAAGCAGTGTTGTCTGTAAATTAACATTACTGTCGTTTATAATTTGTTTTGAAATATTTTCAAGGCTACTATAGGGCAGACAATTGCTGATTACACTATGTCCCTTTAAATGTGAATTTAACAGCGGCCCCATGTTGGTTCCTCATGATTAGTTGGCCACTCGGAAGTATTTTCCATAACACATGCTTTGGAAGTTATTGAACGATGGGATCCGAACAAGATTATTTCGGCTTTATCTTCTTTAAAAACGCCAATAGTTTATGTAAATTACTTATCGTCTCTAAATATTTATAACAAATCCTTTTCCGTTTTAAAGCAGGCTTTTAGCTTTGAATAAATACTCCAAGTTGGGCTTAACTTTCTTGTTTTCGATATTTCTATAAAATAAGACAACAGTATGTATTCTCCACAGAACAAAGGCCATGCCAGGATAAGCTAAGTGAATCTGCCCCCAGCGAGTTTTGGCTTGTATTTTTTTTTATTGATTTGTCTTTTTATTAGTGTCGTTTATGCCAAATTACAGCTCCCCAAACCTTACAGTTTTTCTTAAAAAAAAAAAAAACTAAATCTGATCTTTCTTCGATATTTTTTTTTCTAGCCGGCCGATTTAGACGTGAGTCACGTATATTGTGCCTATAATAAAGACAATTATATGGTATTAATTTTAATACATATTTCCGTACAAAAACTTGAAAAAAAAATTATAATTTATTTTTAATATTTTTTTTTAGCATTATCTCGATAGCGACACCTCCAGATTTTTCACCAAAACTAGCCTCTTTAATAAGCTACAAAATGGATGTAAGTATTAACTTAATTTTATTTGTGGTATAACGGGTTGTTTTTTTTTAATTGAATTCATCACCATACATTTTCTTTACCTGCTCGTTATTAAAATTAATCGATTAAAAACTGTTTAAAGAAACGTGTATGTTTATAATAAACACTGGCCACTTACAAAAAAAAAAAAAAGTATTGATTCCTTCGGCGCCGGTTATTCACATAAACTTCGAATATTTATCGGAAAAACTTTTAGTTAAAAATGGATTGCAGGAAAATAATAAAGAAGTGCTTTAAAAAAAACGTTAAAAAGCTATACAATATAGCAATGGAGTCTGTGCAGGGACGTATTTACCCTAGGGCCAACCGGGCTATAGCCCGGGGCGCCAAACCGACAGGGGCGGCGTAGGCGTTGCCAGATCGGATCTTTTTACAATACTTTTTCAATACGAAGGAATCAATACTTTTTTTTTTTTTGTAAGTGGCCAGTGTTCATTATAAACATACACGTTTCTTTAAACAGTTTTTAATCGATTAATTTTAATAATGAGCGTGTAAAGAAAATGTATGGTGATGAATTCAATTAAAAAAAACAACCCGTTATACCACAAATAAAATTAAGTTAATACATCAATTTTGTAGCTTATTAAAGAGGCTAGTTTTGGTGAAAAATCTGGAGGTGTCGCTATCGAGATAATGCTAAAAAAAAAAATATTAAAAATAAATTATATTTTTTTTTTCAAGTTTTTGTATGGCAATATGTATTAAAATTAATACCATATAATTGTCTTTATTATAAGCACAATATACGTGACTCACGTCAAAATCGGCCGGCTAGAAAAAAAAATATCGAAGAAAGATCAGTTTTAGTTTTTTTTTTTTTTTAAGAAAAACTGTAAGGTTTGGGGAGCTGTAATTTGGCATAAACGACACTAATAAAAAGACAAATCAAAAAAAAAAATTACAAGCCAAAACTCGCTGGGGGCAGATTCACTTAGCTTATCCTGGCATGGCCTTTACGTTGTTTACGTGAATTATGAAAACTTCCAACTTTTTAATTAGTTATTTTTTTCTCGGGTGCGTTCTGAAATTACACTCGTATGTTCCAACTTTTATAACAAATAAATATAAAAATTTGTGTTGTATTTAATATATTTACTAGTCAAAATATGTAAATGAAAATGAAATACTTACTATTAATATATATAAACATATTCAACATAAAATAAAGTGCAGAAAAAATAAAAACTTAAAAATCTGTGGTTTCTGGATGTGATTTTGTAGATTTTTTTTTTTTAAAGATATGATTTTAGCCGGCCTGACCAGATCGCCCTTTATTAGCGTGCGTTGATTAGTTATTCGAAGATTTATCGACTGATGAATCAGTCACGCGTCGAAGGAGTCTTAAATATAAAAAAGTTACATGCACCACATAGAATCAAAATCGTCGTGTTCGATATTCAAATGACTTTTGCACGCTAGCGGATACAATAGACTTTTGCACGCAGATTTCGCCCTATAAACTAAGGTTTTCCGAGCGAGTGAGGTGAAAAATAAATTAGTACCACTAACAATCCGCAATATGGCGTGGGTTGAAAAACACCCGGGGCTTATGGTTTTCATTTAATAATTTACACTAGGGGCTAAAAGTACTATATTCGCCCCGCTCCAGGAAACTAGGAATAATATACTTTTTGAGCAGGGTAGTGAAAGAAATTATTTTTGTTATCTTGCATTTTATTAGGTTTTATAAACTTTAATATCAAATTTGATTTCATATAATTTCATTATGTCTTTGTATTGTTCAATAACATTTGCTACTACAGTTTTCCAGTAATCGCGTTTCGCTTCTTCATCTTGAATTAGTATTTTCAAATATTTCAATTCTGTAAAAAAGAAAAAAACAGAATAAAGGTTACTGCAGATTACTTTAAGTGGTAGTATAGTAATCAGGCATGTACATAAAAAAATACAGTTCGTACTCGACGCAACAAATGTAGAAGAAGCGTGCGTAATCTAGGATTCCCACTGAACGGGCCGAGTCGTAGCGCGTCCCAGCGCACTTGACTAGTTGCCAAAATAATTTAGAGGGTATGCTCTGTGGTAACATGGCATATTTGAAAGTCGCGTCCAGCCGGCTCTGGTCGGACACCGCTACGTGCCGTCGGTTGCCGTCACGACCGATCGCATCCGTTCGGATTCGTACGGCCACCGCGCTTTGATCTTTTGAAGGTTCCCTGCGACGCGGCGGCCCTGTCAGTGGGAATCGTACATAACTCGAACACTCGCCGCTGTGGGACTCCGTGAAACACGGAGAATGCTCAGGGCCACTGGATCAATATAAAGTACCGATTGAGGTTATACTAACTGTCACAAACTCCACACGCCACAATCTGCAGCATGCGTTTGAGGTCTACCTCGTCCTCCACGCGACCAACGTAGAACAAGCGCGCCAAACGCGGCATGAGCTCGAACACGCGCCGTAGCGGAAATACCGCGAATCGCCACTGGTGAATGCTCAGGGCCACTAGGTAACAAAACAAAGTTCCATTTTTAATTACCATTAATACCATCAGCGGTTTTCATAGAGCAGCGGTTCTTTACAAAAAACTTTCCTATAGATAGAACATCGGATCCCAAACTTTTCTGTATAGTAGCTGTTCTCTACCGTTCCTATACCTACAGCAGCGGATCACGTTTTAAGAGGATTTATCACTGCTCTTTTTCCCATACCATCAGCTTATGTTAAGTTTGGACCTGGTAAGTATCCCGTCGCATACCTACAAATGAAAATGAAGTCCGAACTTAACATAATCGGGCTATAAACATTGAGGTTTCGCTTCGTCTGTTTCTTCCTTCAAAACTTAACTAATCTTTACATTTTAGAAATAGGTTTGTAAAGAAATGTTCGGTGTAGGATCGTTTTATTTTTTGCTTAAGTTATTACAGAATTTGTGTAGGTACTATAGGCGTCCGTTTGCGGCGAAAATTTGGCCAAAAATAGACGCCTACTCACAAACAACCACTTATACACAATTTGTATAATAATAAACGCAAAACTCGAAACTGTCCGACACAGAACGTTTTTTCCCATTCATTCCCTAAAATTTTGTAAAGATTGGTTAAGTTTTGGAGGAGGAAACAGACGAGAATGAAACCTCGAGTTGTATGGAAAAATTAGCAGTTGTACGCGTATTACCTCTCCTAGTGGTAAGTCCCCTCCTCTTTATGCACTTACTTATCAGTTGCGTGAACTGCATGTTTAGAAGGCAGGCGGCAGGGAAAGAGGAGAGATAGGCATCCGCCGCTCTACACGGAGCCATATATTTCTGTATAGTTTTGAATTCCTTATAATTTCATCTTTTATTTACAAACATAGGCGCCGTACCCACCTCGAGACGATAAAGAGATAAAAGTACCTAGCGTGCTTGCGTAGTGGTAGGCAAGATGGCGCACGGCGCAGCTCACGTCCGAGTCCTGTCTCTGCGTTTGCTTGAGGTCCACCCCAAGCTCGATGTGGGCCTCCTTCAATGGTATACTGGGGGTCAAGAAACGGCGAATGTTGTCGTAGTCTCGAACTAGGCCTGCAATTCAGTTGGTAAATAGGTAGCGGTAGCGACACAAGTAGGTAGCTGTGGTCATCACGAGACCCTCATTTCATGAAATGAGGGTCTCGTGATGACCTCTCATGAGAGATATAGAAAATGCTACTGAAACTGAACGTAAGTGTATAGCAGGCTAAGCGAACAAGAAGTGACCCCAACGACAGATTTGGTCATTCTTTCAGTCCTAAGAACACTCTATGCTTATTATCAGTCCTCAATCTTCTTTTTGTTTTCGAGTTATTCAAGATAGCTGTTGCCCGCGACTTCGTCCGCGTGGAACATTTATCTTGAAAATTTTACATCTTTATTATTTTCAGATATAAGTAATGTTGAAATTGCTAAACGTGCTTTTTTTTGCAATTGTTTACGAAATAGTAACGAACCCTTCGTACGCGAGTCCGACTCGCTCTTGGTCTCTTTTTACTTTTTTTTCGGCTAATTCAAAAAATTAAAATCAGGTACATGTACGAACGAACAGCTTTACTAAATTCAATGAGTTTAAGAACGACGTTTATAAATTCTTTGATTCGAATAATAATGCCTTTACACAAAGTTTCAAGTAAATAATAATAATAATAACGTTTATTTAAAACAAAACCTTATCGCTAATGTACATCCTCTGCCAAACCACAAGGCGGTTTATTGGCAGTTGAGGCTCCATATATTTAACTATTAAGTACATACTTGCTAATTACACTACTCTTCTATACTTAAACTAAATTAGTTAACATACTTTTTTCTTCTTTTTTTTTATATTAACAGCAGCACAATATCAACGCACCCAACTGACCACCGGTGGAATGAATGAATGTAGAATGAATGAATGTAGTTTATTCACTTGAATATATGGTACAAACATATTACAGGTGTTCCATAAAAGTAATAGTCAAACAAAAGCTTCACAATATATTCAGCCAATGAGCATTGGCATGTGAAAATTTAAATGGCAACAAAGAAAACATTGTGCCTTTTCATAGTTTTGAAGCTATTGAAAACGGATCAATTAAAATTAATTTAACATATAAAATTGAAATAAAAATTAATATAAAATCGAATAACATAATAACATCAAGATCCATTTGAAAATAATAAACAACAAAACAAAGATAAAAGTCAGCATCAAAATTTTAAATACAGTTAAACACAATAATCTTAAAAAAAAAAATTAACAAAAAAAAGAACCGACTTCAGTTCAGTAAAACTAAAAAGCCAACAATAACCCGTTCAAGTACAGATTACATTTGACTCACCCTTCGAAGTCGATCCCAAACCACTCAGTTCTTATATTTAATATATTATAGTTAACGCGAGGTTTGGCACCGACTTCGAAGGGTGAGTCAAATGTAATCTGTACTTGAACGGGTTATTGTTGGCTTTTTAGTTTTACTGAACTGAAGTCGGTTATTTTTTTTGTTAAAAATTTTTTTTTTTTGCTTTTTAGTGATTCGTGTATGTGTTCAACATCAGTTTCCTTACACCAAATCCTATTTACTGAATGTAAATTCTTGACTTTACCAATAAATTACCGAAAGCGCCGTACATGTCCCTATAACATTTGAAGAGTTCCCTCGATTTCTCCAAGATTCCATAATCAGATCCCGATTTAGTGCCAACGGGACCAACTCGGAATTATACCCCTTCGTTTAAAAAAAAAAATTGAAAATCGGTTTAACGATTCTCGGAGATATCGAGTAACATAATGTACATAGAAAAAAATAATAATAATAATTAGTTCGAATTGAGAACCTCCTACTTTTTTGAAGTCGGTTAAAAATTAAAATTACAACATGATATTTCAAATAAAATAAAATTAAAAAACAGTTATTAAATTCAAATTAAAATATCTTTCATGTCAAAATCCTTATTAGTTAATTAAATTATACAGAAAGATAATAATGTAAAATAATCAGCGTATCATTTGAAAGTGGCATATTTTTTAAACTACTCGTATTCAAGTTAGATTAAACGAACAAAATTATATTCCTGCAGACAAACTGTACAAACAGTTTTGCAGGGAACTGTATATATTTAAGTTGTATACTTTAATTAATAAACAACAATAAAAAAAAAAAAAAAAAAAAAAAAAAAATAGGCTACAAAATGCATATTTTTAACCCGCATCATGTCCTTATATTTCAGTATGTAAAAAATAATTTTAATATTCTTCTGATTTTTTTTTTACTTCCCGTGGAGTTACACCTTCCAAAAAAATATGCATGAGTAATAGCCACTAGTACCCGCTACATACACATATATAGTAGATTGTTGTTTGTTGTGTGAGTGTGTTGTTCCAGTACATTGTAAATAAAAACTTTTTAGTTTATTTTTTTAATTGGGTCGATCTGATCAGGTTGCAGGTTGCAGGTTGATTTATTTTATTTGTAAATAGTATGTAGCTGGCCGGGCCGGGCCGGTAACAAGATTATTTTTAGTGTCATAGAAATGTGTATGGGATTATATGGTTTCCTATTAAACCCTAGGGGCTAAATGTACAATTTTAGCCCCGCTTTGTGAACTTAAAACGACGTACTTTTTGAGCAGGAGAAGTGAAAAATACTATTATGCAACAGTTGTATAAGAGGGGACAAAAAATGCGATTGGCATTTTATGACCAAGCAATACAACGTTGCATACAACAAATAAAAGTAAAGATGTAAGTATATGAATAACATTAGAAGTTTTGCAGTCTGCGGCACACATCAGTTAACAGTGCTAACGACGATGTTATAATGTCGCCAAAAGTCATTCATGTTTTTTTGGACAGTGGACCCAAACTTTTAAAAGGCCTAGGTACGAAATAACTTTATAATATCTAAATTGTAGACTATATACACGATAGAAAAATTAACTGGAGCAGATAAGTTGACTTACAGAATGCCATGAGTAAGTAGAGGTCTGGGCAGGTGTTAGCTACTCGTCTCCAGGCGGAGTCGGGGATGATGTAGCCACCGACACCCAGGGATGGATCAGCGCGGCCTGGAATCTGGTCTTCCCGGCACATCAACTAAAATCATGACCAACTAATAATAAAATTAACATAGATAATTATTTGTATTGTGCAGTGATTTGTAGAAGAAACGAAAAATACAAACACCAGCCAATCTACCTATTCTGACACAACTTATCTAATACCTGAAAAGCCTCAGTCAAGCTAGCTCTGTTTCTCTCACATTGAAATATAGTTGTTTAAAACATACACGTGGTACAGTAAGCCAAGAAATTGGTCTGTCACTCAATTTATTGCCTTACTGTGCAGATCTCACTAAGGGTATTAACACCGTAGTGGTAGCTTAGTGAAGTAGTTAGATGGTGATTAATTGATTATAGGTATTACCTGTAACCGCATATTAGGCCGTTTGAGCACAGTAATGAGAGAGATGAGTGCGCCGCCTGTCGCATCAGCGAGGTGCGAGTATTCGAGCGCCAGGATGCGCAGGTTCCGGAGCTCACCGAGACTTCGCAGGAAGCAGCGACGCGATTCGGGACGTGGTATGTACTGCCCACAGCCTGGGCAACAAATAAATAAAACACTGGATTATGTAGAAATGAGACCAAATCCCACAGACTTCGCTGGTTTGGTCACGTTCTGAGGATGGATGAGGATCGGGCGGTGAAGAGGGCATATTTGGGACGACCGACTGGTCGTCGTCCAGTGGGCCGACCCAGATATCGCTGGGGTGACAGTGTGGAGGCGGATCTGTGTCAGCTTCAAGCCGATGACTGGCAAGAAATAGCACAGGATCGGGACCGGTGGCGTTCTCTTGTTTCGGAGGCCATGATCCTCTTTGGTTCACTGCGCCACAATAGTGGTGGTGGTAGTTATTATTATTATTATAAGTCAAATTGCATACCTACTAAAATTGCCAGCTACTTGTGATACTGACTGTACAATGTTTATTGGTGGTAAAGTGTGTGTGGCCACCACTCATCCACGTCACTGGCGGCAAACACCAGTTCTAAGTGGAAGGTACTTATAAGTATGGGACTAACCAGTGATGTAGGAATAGTTGACCAGGATGGGGTTCTCGTTAGGCAGCACGAAGCGCCACAGGAACAGGTACTTGAGCGACTGCGCGTTAAAGTATGGGACTAACCAGTGATGTAGGAATAGTTGACCAGGATGGGGTTCTCGTTAGGCAGCACGAAGCGCCACAGGAACAGGTACTTGAGCGACTGCGCGTTAAAGCACGCGAGCTGCTGTAGCAGCCGTGTCCCCTCCAATCGAGAGCAGCACAAGTTCTCTAGCGAGACAAGTTGGAGGCGATCCTGGAAACTATATCAACACTATGGCTCGGGTGGGGCCTAACTGAAGGTTTGCTTATGTCAAAAAGAGGAAAAGGTCAAAATTGATGGCATGCGAAAAGATATTTGAATTTGCCTGTTATAGAGTTCTATTTAGTTTGGATTGGTGACCCCACCGTGATCGTGATAGCATTCTAAAGTATATTATATGGAAGCTTATATTTTTACATGCGAGTTTTGAAAGTATGGATCTCATTTTGTTACATAGGTAACTTATGTCAGGTCCTCAATTAAATTTAGTATCTACGAGTATCTATAATCAGCCCAAGGTACATATTAGGGTGGTCCAAACATTTTTTTTATTTAATTTCAGGTCGGCCACCCCCGTAATTTGTTACACTTTCCATTTGATATTTTTTTTTTTAATTAAAATTTTAAGAATTTTAGAAAAATACCCATAATTTAGTAGAAACGAGTTTATAGTGCCCGAATACTCGTTATTTTGTACACACTATCTTTTTTTTCTGATAGTTTAATGTATGTCGGACCAAATAAAGCCACTTTTAAGTGTATTTATGGCCTCTAAAACCAAATGGAGGCATATGAAACTTTAAAAAAAATCGTAGGTTGACACGAGCTTAATTTTGATGCGCCATAAAAAAAAAAAAAAAATCTTTGAATTGTTCAAACACTTTTAAAAACATGCATATTTATTGTTGTTTCTTTAAAGGTATCAGTCATTCACATCGCTTGCCTAATCTCTGAGTTAAGAGCTAAATACCAAAGTTAGGGAGCACTTCCTAAGAATTCCAAATCCCCGTACTAGTGTTGAAATTTTACTTTAAGTAGGTACCTAGCTAATAAATAACGTAAAAAAAATAAAACAAAAAGTTTGTTTTAATTAATTCATTCTAAGTTAATTCTTTTTTGCATTATTAGAATTCATATTTAGAAACCTCAACTGGAATAAAAAAGGCATAAATATAAATGGCGAATACCTTTGTAACTTAAGCTTCGCTGATGACATAATCCTTCTATCAGAAAACCATGAAGAGCTCCAAGAAATGATCCACAACCTTAATACAGAAAGCACAAAATGCGGATTAATTATGAACTCAGCGAAGACAAAGGCAATGACGAATGACATAAAGAAACCACTATGTGTCAATAATCACAACATAGAATATGTGGATGACTACATATACCTAGGTCAAAACATATGCTTCAAGGACAGAACAGCAAAAGAAGTAGCCAGACGAATAACCCTCAGTTGGAAAAAATACTGGTCATTGAAAGAAATTTTTAAGGGTAAATTTCCAATACACATAAAAAAGAAGATTATGGACTCAAACGTGTTATCCACACTTACATATGGTTGCCAGACATGGGCACCCACGTCGGACGTCAGAACAAAGATCAGGTCATTCCAGAGAGCAGCTGAGCGGAGTATGCTAGGAATTAAACTGAAAGATCGCGTCAAGAGTAGTGATATCAGAGGTAAAACAAAGATCATCGACGCGCTGGAAATGATTCCTAAACTAAAATGGAAATGGGCCGGACACCTTGCTAGACTAAAGGATAACCGATGGAGCCAGCGCATGCTACACTGGTTCTTGGCAGATGGCAAACGCAAACGCGGACGCCCCTTTCGCCGATGGCGAGACGATGTTGTGTCAGTGGCCGGGAATCACTGGGTCCGACGTGCACAACATCGAGACGATTGGCGTGAGATGGAGGAGGCCTTCATCCAGACATGGAAGGTCCTCACGTAATTTATTATTATTATTTTTCTAACTAAATCATAAATTATTAATATTGTCTTTTTTCAAGGGTTTTATGTTATAAGTATTATTACTGTTAGTGAGGAATAAAGGCTATTTTTATTTGTTATTTTATTTTAAGTTAATTATTTTTTATAAATTAAATAAAAATGAATAAATAGCAAGTACCATTTTCCACAATTCACCAAAGTCCGAGGATTATAAAAAAAGTTCTAAACTAAATACCATAGCTTTAAATTTGGAACACGTTATTTTAAGAATAAGAATTTTCAAATTTGGAATGTTTTGAATTGCCTTTTTTTAAAGTTTTCACGATAGCCAATTGCAAATTTAGTTCTTCTATGAAAATTTAACAAACGGTTGACGCGGTTTACATTTTGCGATGGTTTTAGCAACGAAGATTATGCTAACATTATCTTCATGTACGGAAGGGCAGACGGTAATGGAGCATTGGCACGGTGAATGTATCAGGAGCATTATCCAATTCCAAACCGCAGATTACCCAATGTCAGGATGTTTTACAACACATTTCGTCGTCTTAGCGAACATGGGATCCATCGTCCGGCTACTAGAGTGAATCCTGAAAGATACGATGTGGATACCGAGGAAGAAATTTTTCACGCATTTGAATCTGATCCTACGACAAGCATCCGAACAGTAGCTCAAAACCTTAACAAATGTCGACATGGAAGGTTTGGAACACAATGCATAAGGAGAAAAAATATCCTTTTCGAGGGGTGAGGGTGCAGGGTTTAGGAGAAGGAGATCCCGTGCGACGAATACAGTTCTGCACAGATTCTTATTAAACAGCGACATTGACGACGCGTCATTTTTAAAACCTATCATTTGGACAGATGAGTCAAAGTTTTCAAGAGAGGGGATCACACACTTTCATAACCTTCATGAATGGGCTGACAAGGACGCAAATCCTCATTGGAAGAAGCAGGTCTCCTTTTAAAGAAGTTTTCAGTTAACGTGTGGGCTGGAGTTACTGGCAGAACTTTGATCGGGCCAGAAAATGTGGTTTGTGATGGGTGATGTGTCAACCGTTTGTTAAATTTTCATAGAAGAACTAAATTTGCAATTGGCTATCGTGAAAACTTAAAAAAAAGGCAATTCTAAACATTCCACATTTGAAAATTCTTATTCTTAAAATAACGTGTTCCAAATTTAAAGCTATGGTATTTAGTTTAGAGCTTTTTTATAATCCTCCTCGGACTTTGGTGTATTGTGGAAAATGGTACTTGCTATTTATTCATTTTTATTTAATTTATAAAAAATAATTAACTTAGAATGAATTAATTAAAACAAACTTTTTTGTTTTATTTTTTACACGTTATTAATTAGCTAGGTACCTACTTAAAGTAAAATTTCAACACTAGTACGGGGGTTTGGAATTCTTAGGAAGTGCTCCCTAACTTTGGTATTTAGCTCTTAACTCAGAGATTAGGCAAGCGATGTGAATGACTGATACCTTTAAAGAAACAACAATAAATATGCATGTTTTTAAAAGTGTTTGAACAATTCAAAGATTTTTTTTTATTTTTTTTATGGCGCATCAAAATTATGCTCGTGTCAACCTACGATTTTTTTTAGTTTCATATGCCTCCATTTGGTTTTAGAGGCCATAAATACACTTAAAAGTGGCTTTATTTGGTCCGACATACATTAAACTATCAGAAAAAAAAGATAGTGTGTACAAAATAACGAGTATTCGGGCACTATAAACTCGTTTCTACAAAATTCTGGGTATTTTTCTAAAATTCTTAAAATTTTAATAAAAAAAAAAATTATCAAATTTCGTCTACGACAAATATGGCTAGAAATGTTTTAAAATACCTCCTCTATCACCTCCTTAAACCTTTGCATCTAGCCACCAAACACCCTGTATGTGTAACAATTTTGAGGGGTGGCGCTACCAGTAACTACAGTTTGAATTTTTCCCATACAACCGTGGACCATATGTATTCAGTAACTAACTTTAATGGTTCACAATTGCATAATTTGACCGTCGTATTATGTTTGTTTACGTGGGTGGAATGGAGTGTGAGGTGGGTGGAAATCGTTACTTTACGTCTGAGAAAACTATATTGATGTGTTCGCTTCTTATATTAATTCTTAATAGATACTTCTTTACGGCTTATGTTTAATGGAGCACCAGATTTAGCAAAATGTAACGGCAAAAACTTTATACACCAAAATTGATCCCCAACTAATTTAAAAATGATTACCAAATTTTGTATTTTACTGATCACCAGATAGAGTTATGATTATTACAAAAAAAACACTTTTTGTGACCAAAAATAGTGAATGTGCACCAAATTTAGAACACCAATTTTATGTAAAATTCCAACTAAATAACTCCACATTAATTACTCTTTAACCCAAAAAAAGTAGACGTTCTCCAAAAATGTATCACCATCTTGAGTACTCAAAAAAATTAAATTCAAAAACCCAAAATATTTATTCAATTATGACCAAATCTTAGCGAGCAAATTAATGCGCCATTTTTACCTAAATAAACCACTATTATTGCCATAAAATGTATGCATATTACCAAATACAGTGTAATGATGCCAAACTTAGCGAGCCCCTCCCGCTCGACGTGCGCTCATCCAACCCCCGGGCTCCGCACCGCAGACGCGCAGGCTAGTCTTCCTTGTTATGGACGGTTTTGGCCCGGAAGCTGCACTTTGTGATGGAAGCAAGCCGTTTTGCACAGTGATAGTATAGACCAAAATAAACGATTTCACTCGAGGAGAAATTAGTTTCACCCCTTAGGAACAGAGATGGCGCCACTTATTAAAATTAAAAAAAAAACCTAATCCTGAACGGATAATCCGATTTTGACGAAAGAGGTGCCAATTGACAGATAATTACCCAATTTAATATGAAAAAAATTAAACACAGGTAGAAAATAATTTTGGATACCTAAAAAATAATAATTTCTGAAACAAGTATTTGAAATTTATGATTTTTTGGAATTTTACTCGTAAAAATGAATGTAAATGTAACGTAATGTATATTTATATTAATACACAACTATTTTTACATTTACGAAAAAAACCCGCATATTATTAGCTCGCATAGTTCCAAAGTTATCGAAGAATACAGACATGGCGCCGGTGGGTCAAGAAATCTTGTAAAAAATCTAAAACCTCAACGGATATTCCGATTTTGATAATTAAGGTGCTAATCGACAGATAATTACTTAACTTAGTTTACAAAATTAAATAAAAATTAAAATAGGCAAAAAGTAATAATAAATACAAAAAAACATCCATTTTGAAAAAAAAAAAAAAAAATTTTTTTTTGGGGCTTTTATGTAATTTCATATTAAAAATGTATGAATATGGCTTTATTTTACTTATATATATTATAATAACACTATTAATTGACCGTTTAATAAAAAACCGCATATCAAGAACTTGTACAGTTCCAAAGTTATTGAAGATTTTACTATAGGGTGCCGATGCGATGTTGCCGCCGCACGTGCAACTTATGTACATGTATTTAGAAAAGTATTCTCCCGTTTCGAAGGTACTGATTACCCTGAAAATATAACCACAATTGAAAGTACAATAATAATCATCACAAGTAGCACACAACACACTTATATCCCTTATACAGCTCAAATTAGATTTTTAACGAGTGAATAGGCTCTTATACAACCTGTTTGCTAATATCACAAGTATATTTTACTTACTTTACGTTTTATTTCCACTAAACTTTGCATTGTAACGTGCAAGTTAGGCCGTTGCATCGGCTGCAACAACGCATTTTGCCACAGCCCGATTTGCACCCATAATTACTGTTCTATTGTGGATCGCACCAGCAACCTGCTTCCACTCCCAAAAAGAAAGGACTTGGGACAGGACATATCCAAATTAAGACGTTTTTTTCACATTTGGCTCGCTTGAAACACTACACGCAGAACATGTTGTTCAATGGCAGCTGAAGTAGTCGGCGAAAGGCTTGTCGCCAGCTCTGTGAAAGCATCGAAGCATTCAAATTGCAGTCGTCAGTGCGACGGTCGTACTAGTAGCAGTTTACAAAATAGTTATTACTTTAAGTAATGAAATGATGACTGCACTTCAAGGCTTTCACAGAGTATGACAAGACGTCTAATTTTAATACAATAAGAAAAGAGACCTGTTTTAAAACATGCATGTTATACCCTGAAATAACTACTGCTTTTGCAAGTACATCGCTATCTATAGAAATTTTCTCTGGATACGTAATGGCTCACGTGAAACGATTACTTAGGGCCATTTTTGTTACTTTTCTTTTTAGGGTGTGTTTACATAATTTATGTCATTTATTATTATAACAAAACGGGATTTAACCAAGTTCAAAAATGTTTATTTACCGCAATTAAGTCCCGCTTTATTATTTTAATATAATGTGTGAAAATCGTGTAAGATTCAATCACCATAATAATGTCATTCATTGGTTCTCAATTAATCGTAACGTTGTTGCTCCCAGATTCACATGCAGGCTATACGATGCTCCAACAGAGCATATATTATTACTGTTAATGCGATTCGAAAAGATCTGTTTAAAGTAAAAAAAACTAAACCAAACAAGCTTGTGGAATACCTCCATCTATTTCAGCTGCCATTGAATACCGTTTCATGCCAACCAAGTGTGGGTTCACGTTTAGTTTGGAAATATCGAGTCCCAAGTCCTTCTTTTTGGGAATGAAACGGCATCAAAGGTAGGGGGGACCCACAATAGTTGAAGGTTAGTTCAATTTAAAAACTCCTTGAACATTATGGATACAAATTGGGGTGTGGCACAATGCGTTGTTGTTGCTGATGCGACGGCCTAACTTGCACGTTACAATGCAAAGCCTGCAAAAACCAAAGTGAAAATAAAACGTAAAGTAAGTAAAATATTGATTCAGAAATGAAATTTTCACCTCACTAGCTCGGAAAGGCCAGTTTGTTGGTTTTATATCTATTGAGAAAATCGCTTTTTATCCACATGTGGAGAAAGTTTTGACGTTTCAACGCAGCTAAAGTAAAATTTGACATGAGCTTATTTTCTGAAAAATCCCGTTTAAAATACCTACATGAAAGCTAATTAGACCTTAGTTTTAATAAATGGCAAATTGGTTCATTATTGCAGATATTTTTCAAAGATATAGTACAAACCCTTATTCTTTTTTCCTCACTGTAGTGAGGTGAAAAGTTTTGTGTTATACACGGGCGAAAAGTTATTTTACGTCTCGTGTATTGAAACACTCGCTACGCTCAGGATTCTATTTTGAACCACTCGCTTCGCTCGTGGTCAATCATAGGATCCTTTCGCTAGCTCGTGTTTCAAATAAACACTCGCGGGTAAAATACAACTTTCCCCCCTTGTATAACAAAACTATTAGCATCTAATATACTTGTGATATTAGCAAACAGGTTGTATAACACCCGTTAAAACTCTAATTTAAGCTGTATAAGGGATATAAGTGTGTTGTGTGCTACATGGGATGAATATTATTTGTATTTTCAATTGTGGTTATATTTTCAGGGTAATCAGTACCTTCGAAACGGGAGAATACTTTTCTAAATACATGTACATAAGTTGCACGTGCGGCGGCAACATCCCATCGGCACCCTATAGTAAAATCTTCAATAACTTTGGAACTGTACAAGTTCTTGATATGCGGTTTTTTATTAAACGGTCAATTAATAGTGTTATTATAATATATATATATATATATATAAGTAAAATAAAGCCATATTCATACATTTTTTATATGAAATAAATTTCAAATACTTTTTTCAGAAATTATTATTTTTTAGGTATCCAAAATTATTTTCTACCTGTTTTTAATTTTTTTCGCGTTAAATTGGGTTATTATCTGCTTATTGGCACCTCTTTCGTCAAAATCGGATTATCCGTTCAGGATTAAGAATTTTTTAAACTTTTTTTTAATAAGTGGCGCCATCTCTGTTCCTAAGGGGTGAAACTAATTTTGTCCTCGAGTGAAATCGTTTATTTTGGTCTATATTAATCACTGTGCAAAACGGCTTGCTTCCATCACAAAGTGCAGGCGCCGCGCTCGCTCGACCCGATCCTCAATTCGGCTGTTCGGTTCTGGCGCTTCGCCATCCACTGCCTCGGTACGCTCGCTTCGCTCGCTCGGCTCGCGCGCTGATGTGGTCGCAGTTCTAACATAACCTAAACCATTAATCTACTTTACTGGTAGCAGTTCGGTTCTGACGCTTCTCTAAGTTTATATCCGCAGCTCACAACTCATTTGGGAATCACGTCCGGTGCACCTCGAACGCGCGGTGTGTAGTCCGGGGAAGCGAGGAGAACCCGAGACTTACTTAATTTGGCGTTAATATACTATATTTGGTAACTAGTGTGCCTACATTTTAAAACAATCATAGGGGTATAATTCAGGTGCTAATATCGAAATAATTTGGTCGTCCAAATTTGGTGCTCATTCACTAAATTCGGTGCTCGAATACAATTAGAAGTGCAGTCATGACTAAAATAGGTTGGTATTGTAATTTTAGGTTATCTTATTTTGGTGTAAATATGTATTCTTTTGTATTTCAAATTTCATATGATTTTTAGGTGATACTGGTTTGGGGTCCCAAAGTTTTTTTGGGGTACCAAAATATTTGTTGCCCTTCTTTACATTGAAAAGCGCCAACGTAACCTTATTATGACGCGTAAAAAGGTTAATGTGATTGATACGTCATACCTCAAAATGTTGTTGAGGATGCGGAAAAAAGATTGTCTTCTGAAATAATCTAGGCAGTTGAGTTTGATTAATTGGTCGGAGATGATAAGACGGTCCATCTGTGCCTCTTCTGCTTGCATTTTCTAAAAAACGATTAGATAACATATGTAATATGGTCGCGTACAGTGCCCACACTTTCGTGGATGTTTATATTAACTATTTCCCCAGTGGAAGTCATGCAAAATCCAGATTTTTCATTTGTCTTCAAGTGGTCACTCATACCCTATGCAAATGTCTCAAGATTGGTGGAGTCCTATGGGGTCAAGTAAATTAAGTATATATTTTAAAAATATGTAGGTATTTTGTGCTAGTTGGCGTTCTACGAGGGGCGTCTGAAAAGATCTAAGCCTAAGATAGAAAAAAACAATTAACAAAAACGAACTTATGTTTACTATTCAATATAGTCTCTTCCTAAATTAATGCATTTTTACATTTTTATACAGTGCTTTTAGGCCATTAAAAAAATGTTCTTTATGCTCCTGTACCTGCCGCCTTCATCTCTCCGTCAGTTATAAATCGCTTTCCCCTCAACTCTTTCTTCAAATTATTGAATCGAAAATAATCGCTTGGGGCTAGATCTGGGCTGTAGGGTGGGTGGTCAATTTCGTCAAAACCAACTTTAGTTCGGGAATTAGTGTCACCCAATGTATGGAACGTGCAAATTTTGGTATCGGATGAATCCACTTGGTACAGATGTAGTATACGGAAAACTATGCAAATTTAGCCCGGTAGCCATCCACCACCCCCTGGCAGGTAGGAAGGGGGGGCAGTCAAAGTTACACGCCGCTGCGCTTCAGAATAAAGAACATATCAGCTTTTATTTACCCAATACCTCGAGTGTGGTGTCTGTCCATTAAACTATACATTAAATGTCTCTAAAATGAATTCCTCATGCCCGATTTATCAGAAAATGACACCACGCTTGTGGTATTGGGTAAATAGAAGCTGATATGTTTTTTTTTCTGAAGCGCGGCGGCGTGAAACTTTGACTGTCCCCCCTTTCTACCCGCCAGGAGGTGGTGGATGGCTACGGGGCTAAATTAGCTTAGTTTTACGCATACTACATCTGTGCCAAGTGAATTCATCCGATACCAAAATTTGCACGTTGTGACACTACTTCCTTCAGGGCACGCCTCGCAACATTAGCGGTGTAACGGGTGCGTTGTCTTGCAAAAACAAAATACCCCTTTTCTCAATTATGACTTGTCGCACCTGTCTTATTAGATTCGGATAATGAGTTTCGTTTATCGTAGAGCCTTTTTCCAAATATTCGATTAAAAGAATGCCAACACAGTCCCAAAACACCGTAGCCATTAACTGACCTGTTGCACTTTAAATTTCTTCTGACGTCCATCCATGTTTCATCAACAGTTACTACGTGGTGGGAACAAACTTCATCTAAACCATCTTCGCACAATTCTAAAAACGGCCGCGAAGTTTCAACACATCGTTCTTTATCGAAGGCCGTCAGCATTTTCGGTACCCAACGAGCACTGACTTTACTCATGTACAAATGTTCATGTAAAATTTCGCCGACTCTTTCTTTACTAATACCTAAGACCACAGCTATTTGCCAAACCTTAATTTTTATATCTTCTAATACCAGCTTTTTGACTTATGCTACGTTTTCTCCGGTCACTACGGTCCGGGGGTCGTCTTCGATCGATTCCCGTCAGTTTAAGAGGCCTTACCTTTTAAAAATGTTTTTTTTCATATCATGACAAATAAATTGATAATTTCAATCAACTTTTTGAAGTGATTAATACTTTTCTAGGTAGTAACATAGGTAGCTATTTCATGCTTTCATTGCGTGCAGTCGAAAATAAGTTGAAAAAACAAATTTACCGCGTGAATTTTGTCTATTTCGAGTAGTTTTTGAAACAAAAATTATCAATGAAAAATTCAAACTAAGTTTCAAATACATACCAATAAATCCCAATAGCCCTGTTCTAGGTAGTAACATCAATAATAATATGTAAAGAAACATATTTGATCATAGAGAAAAATGTCTAAAACAATCAGCATTTTAAAAGGAATAAGGCCTCTTAAATAAGTGACTCCACTTTTTGACCGCCGTGGAATAAGAAGGCCCAGAAGCACCGTAAATAATAGCCATTTTATCAAAAATACACTGCGGTGATTTGTCACTTTTTGTAAGGAACTTAATAACAGCAGGTGCTTCATTTTCGCAATATTCGTTGAAAATTCACACATGATGTAGGTACTTTTCCGTTGAATATCTTGAAACAGAATAATAAAACCGGCCAAGAGCATGTCGGGCCACGCTCAGTGTAGGGTTCCGTAGTTGCCCGTCCTTCACAAGAGACGAAAATTACGAGAAACTTTTCAAGCTCTATAAAAAGGTCGTAAACGCCAAGAAACAGTAATTACTTATTAGCTTTTGGAAGTTATCGTTTATACGCGCCAGATTGAGCGAAATGTTTCTATATAGTATGGCACTTAACCAATATGTGTAACGTTCGAAGTGTAGGGCTTGAAAGTTAGAGGGGGGGACACCTCTTACTTTTCAACCACGGGTCACAAAATTATGGAAAAATTCATAAAAAAAGAGGCCTTATAAGTACTTTCAATGAAAACTATACTGAATAAAATAGGTTGAGCCGTTTTCGAGTTATCGCAAAATTTCATAATTTTCTTTAAAATGACGTAAGTGCCGCGCGGTGTCCTTATACCTACTTCGCACGTTACACATATTAGTTAATTGCCATACTGCATTAAAACATTCCGCTTAATCTGGCGCGTATAATCGATAAGTTGCAGAAGGTAATAATTAATTACAGTTACTTTGGCGTTTACGACCTTTTTGATAGAGCTTGAAATCTTTCTCGTAATTTAAACCTCGAAGCCCGTCTATTGTGAAGGATGGGCAACTACGGAACCCTACACTGAGCGTAGCACGACATGCTCTTGGCCGGTTTTTCTCAAAGATGACACGCGAAGGCACGAACTACCTATAAAATAGTTGCTAATTAAATATATACCGGGTAACCCTTTCAGTAAAATTGACTATCTACAATACTTAAGGTACATGCGCTCCATGTGGCATAGCCGTGGGACACCTGTATTATAAATGTTAGAATTTTTCTATTACGCTGTTATTATTACCTTCAAAGTTGTTTCTAAGGATATGTGGAACTCTTTAAGATAACTGCGGCTCGGTAGTTTGAGCGACGTGTTGAAGTTCCAGAATTGGGCACCGAGGTGGGAGGGCATGCGGAGGCTTGGGTACTGGTAGGTGAAGAGCACCTCCTCGCAATGCAGTGACAGAGGGCAGTAGCGCTGCACGTCGTGGATCGACCAGTGGCGAGTATCCGTGCTCCTGCTCCACATCAAAGTTAAATCCAAAACATTGTTTACCGGAATGCTGCTCAATCCTTCGTTCTTCTTGTGAAATAAATACATGCTATCGAAAAAAACTCGAAAAAGACTTTCATCACTGGTGATAGTTCTTGTTTTATTATGCAAAAGATAGTTGAAATTTGCAGGATATTAATATTAAGTCTTTGTGTTGTGTGACTTCCAACGTCAGTTACCAAAAATTGGTAGTTACCAGTAAAATAAATTAGTACCACATTACAAATACAAACCGCAGCACATCGTCCTCGGGTGGCGCGCCGTCCGCGCTCTCCACGTAGTGGAGCCATATGTGCGGGTCGCGGATCCAGTCGCCGAAGGCCAGGTCTCCCGGTGACGCCTGGTACGCTCGCGCCTGCAGCAGCCAGCGGACCGCCTCCAGGTGGCCCGTGATCTTCGTGCATTTGCAATCCACTATGTAGAAATGATAAGCAACAAGCTAAAACATTTCACCCAACAATAGTACGATTAACACTAATACATAGATCTGGGTATAGAAATATAGTCGCTATAGTAGTTTTTGCCAAAGGACTAGACTACCACCAATACTGAGTTATAAAAAAATCACACAAAGTGTATCAAAACATGTTGGAGCATGCTTGACTCGACTATAGGAAAGCATCAGGCGATCCTCTAACGAAGGACATGCTTGCACATTGAATGAACTGAATGGGGCATGGTTCACTGTATGAATGATAGCAACCACGCTACAAACTTAGTTGAGGTATGCCCGAAAAACCTACTGATTGATAGCTGTGAACCTACTGATAGTTGTGATTATCACCTCTGCCAGAACCCCAGAGGTCCCCAAAAAAGATACTCTGTGATGGCTGTGCACAGCTGTGGTGAGCTAGCATGGCCAATAGTGTAGTCCCGGAGACTTTTTAGAATTTACACATTTATCGCAGCTATTTGCGTCGAAGTACCTAAGGGAATGGAAGGTAGGAACAAATTTTAATAATAGAAACAGATACAAATATTAAATAAAATTGATTTGTACTTTACCTTCGTCTACCATTATAAAATGTATAAGAGTAATAAACACTAACACTAAATACAATTAATACAGTAGGTCAACCACAATATCAAAAAGTTAAAATGGAGGTATCATAACAGCTCTCGAAATCATTTTATTTTATATTTTTATGGTTAAATATTGTGATTTAGTTAAATTATAGCAAAGGATGACACTGGACGTCATAAAGACAGATATGTCCCAAATCATTCAGATGTATTTAATACTTAAAGGCTTATTACACTTGGCTAAATTTAGCACCCTAAGTGAAGAATGCAGCAATACGAAGGTGTGAGATGGAGTTATCTCCATACGTGTCTTACATATTGCTACATCCCAACACCCAAGTGATATTTTTTTCCGACTTGGCTGAGGCTGCCGTGCTTCTTAGAGACCTACTCGTATTTTACATAGTATAATTGTGGAATATTATATGAACAGTAAAAGTAGCATAGTAATTGGTTTATTTATTGGAGCGAAGCTCCCATGGATCGACTCGAATGGACTTTGTGACAATGCGCAGATCTCAACCGATTTTAGAAGTTTTTGTTTTAAAATGCAAAAATTAAATTTCGCTAGGTAGTGACGAAGAGAAAATTTCGAAGAAAAAAAAAAAACCGCTCCAATTTATGGTGCAAGCTTAGCCGGTGGCTGACTCTGCATCGACCTAGTTTATTTAGGAGCAGAACAGCCCTCTGCTCTGCCATGTCGAAAAAAACATCACTAAGGTATAGTTTGCCATTGCTATGCCCGTACAAGGCCGGAAAAATACTTTTTCCTAGAAATCCCCTCGGATTAGTCCTATTTTCCTGTCCTGCGCTGACTAAACGACCCAAAGTTCTGATCTGAGATCTTGGTCTCCGACACCAGAGAACTCCCGCCACGCGCCATTCCGGTGGATGATGTTCAATCGTCTTTGATGACTTGGTCACTCCACCGATATAGGGGTCGTACGGCTGGACGTTTGCCGCGTAGCTGTCCTGTATAATATATGTTATCTACGCAGCTCAATCATCCATCCTTTCCAGTTCCACGTGGCCAAGTCAGCGCAGTTTTAACCGATTTGGTTTCACCGATAATGTTGGGCTCAGCCACAAGGTCTTCTATTTCGGCATTCTTTCTTACTGCGCCTCCAGATGCCGTTCTCTTAGCTATCTATAATCTATACAAAAAATCTGGTTCTATTTTTAAGTTTCATTCATAAATACTTACCTACCCCATTTTGTGAGTTATGATAAGTTTCTTGTCTACTTAAACACCGTTTATCCCCAACTGTCAATTTCAAAGTCTGAATCAAAGATACGTGAGGTTGGCTCGATGTTGTTGCATGCAACAAAGCTGGTAAGCTATTTCGTTTATAGTATATAACATCTTTTCGATTTTTTTATTGCAGGCGTGCTCCGCGATGCATGTTTTCCCGATTAGAGAAAATGGAGTTCAATGGGGATGGGAAGGAGCTACACTATTTAAGGACTACGTTAAAGAAAAAAAATGTATAGCTCATTCCCGAATTAAAGTGAATATGGCACATTAGTTTTTAGTGCCCCCGCTAAGACGAACAACGGGGAAGACGAGTATTAGCAGTAGCTATCTGGAACACGGCAGTGCCTTCGCCAAGGCAAACAAATAAGAATGAACCGTTCCGTCTTCGTCCCGGATAACACCAGAGAGCCCAAATTTACAGAATAGTTATGGTTTTTTTGGTGTCTATAAAATACGACGATATGGCCACTTACTCATAAATATAACCTCTAGGGGACATTTCGATATCCTAGCAAGCTGAAGTTTGGCATGGATCCCAGTATATAAATACAAAGAGTAAAACTAGTTTTATTCCCGAGGCAGAAGTTTTGTATGCTGACTGATATTTAAACAAAAACAACAAAAAAGTTGCAACTTTCACCTCCAAACCCTATTAATGGCCACCCCCTGGTTTACTTCCCGAATCACAAATTTGCTATGTGGGCTGTGAATTATAAACTTACAAATAACAAGTGTAGATAGATCCAGAACTTTAGGCATCTATGTATAAAAGGGAAAAATATACCTAATAAAAATAAAAAATATCTAAATATCCTTCCAAAAATAAGTGGGATACTACATCCCACATGGCTTTAATTAGGGCCAAGGCTTTATTTGGGATTATCACTTTTTACAGGTGTCATTGAACTTGTGAGTCTTGGCCGCCAATTTTACATGAAATGTTTTTTATAATATCAGACAACATCACACAAACCGATCTAGTCCCAAATTAAGCTCAAGAAGGCTTGTGTTATGGGTATGTACTACACGACTTATCTGGGGGCACGGCAGTGCCCCCGCCAAGTCGAGCAAACGCGCTTCCCGGCACGCCGTAACATCCTTTTCTCGAAGCCATTCAGACCATTTTCAAACTCCCAGTATTTTAAATATATACTTAAATACATAGAACAACCATGACCCAAGCACAAATATTCGAGTTCATCACACAAATACTTGCTCTGGCCGGGATTCGAACTCGGGACCGCCGGCTCAGTAGGCAAGGGCTTACAAACTGTGCCAACCACGTCGTCATGTATTTGTGTGTGTGTATAATATAACAGATGGATTATAGATTGTTGTAATTAATGCCAGTAGGTATTTGTGCAATGACGAGTCAGATGAGAACAACATGGAGTTGAGAACACGGCAATAAAACCCATATTCAATTTGAAATTTCGTTATATTTTAAAAAATATACAAAGAACTAATATTATAATTAATTTGTTCTGTACAGTTTAAACTTAGATATCCATGAATACTAATAAATGCGTTACATAATATAATAGTTATAGAACTAAATCGTACCGAATACCTACACAATTTTATAACGTCTGTCGAAAAAAATTGAACCCGTATCTAATATTCCAGTTTAAACTTTTATATTTAAATGCTTAACATAGGACACATCCATTAATAGGTACAATGTCAATCATTAGTTACAAGTTAATAGCTACCTAAAAACGCGTACCCAATATATCATATTTAGTCTTCAATGATTTGCCCTATGTTTAAGAAGTCCGTCGGTAATAATTAAGCATTGCAAGTATAAATAATATTAAAAGCCATTCCTCGTTAACTAATAAGTTCGTGAGAGCACGATATCATTAAGTCATGGCCTTGTTTACAATAATAATAAAGGACTGTGGACTCATTGGTAGTGACCTACACACAATTTAAAACGAGGACGTAATATCTAAAACTTATGCCAGTTCAACTTTTTGGACGCAAGTTTATTGTCAAAATCGGATCATTTTTTGCTTTCAGTCTTCGCAACCCGAATTTGAATCTGGATGGATTCTCGTTGCCTATTTATTTATTATACAAGGAGTGAATATTAGATGATTCTATCATACGACTCAACTAATGTCATATTACTATCGAGATTATTACATTAGATTTAAGAGCATAACAGAATAATGAATAAACACTGAACATCGGCCTCGATAATACAAACTACTTCTTACTAGGTAGCCGATGTGGGGACGCTCGACAGAGTATTGTAAGTATTAAGTATAGTCAGGGTTTCCATGATAAACAGGAATGTTCCAAACGCTTCGACTTTTACCCAGGAATACCTAATGCACCTTGACTCGAGCGCAGTTTCTGTGGCACAAACACTTGCAGTTTGTGCCATAGCCGACGACACAAAAACGCATTAGGTTTTATTTAAAAAAATCCTTGAATACAAGCAACAACAAGCGTTTGTTTTAGTTATTAGGGTAATTAATAATACCGTCTGAATTTGTATTGACATTTATTAGCCTCGCCGTGTCCTACTCGTCCTTCCTTCCGGATACCACTCTAGAAAGAGATTTAACCTAATCAGGTATTTGAAGCTTAAAATAATATTTCGATACCACAACTTACTTTTGCACAATTTTACGCCTCAAACGGCAACGTCATCCGTTTATAGTGTAACGCTCGACATCGGAAACTAAACCAGACACGAAAAAATCACAGCCCGAACAAAGGTATAAATAAGTATAACGCATTTTGCCAACAGTGAGATCTATCACATTGGAGTTATGTATATTTTACATTTTGTCCCTTTTATGATTATTATGTGGTGTCAATATGTGTACATTTCAACTCAATGAGGTTAAAAACTGAAATTAACACTAGTTGTGTGTTTCTAAGAACTGGTTGTATGCGAATAAATAAATAACCTGACTAAAATACATAGAACTCCTTACTTATAATCTTTTTTGTAATATGTCGGTATCAAAGTTTGGACCAGGTGAGAACATGATGGTTTCTTTATGACCAGTCTAACTTTAGGAGCACTCAACAGTGGAATGTCTGGATTGAGAACTTGGCAGTTTTTAACCCCATTATGTACAGTCAACCAATTTGATTTCTAGGTCACTATAGAACCTTGTCACAATGACAATGATATGAGATTTCAAGCAGCTTTCATATTGACGTTCACTGTGACAAGGTACAAAATGGTCTAGGAATCAAATTGGTTGACTGTACCTTCGCTTGGGTCAACCAATTACGAAATGTGTGGCACACTAGCACGCGCAAATTCAGATATATATTTTGCTTTCACTGAAATATATAAAAATAAACAAATACAAATTGAACTACGTACTACGTACCTACATTGAACGCTATACAGTACTTGCTTGATAAAATAACAATGTATGTTTGGGTTTCCATAACTATGGCACTAAATTAGGAATATTTGTAAGCTACTTTCATAAACCAGCGTATAATGTTAAGGTTATATACCGTTCCACATTAAAGATATATTTATACCTAACGTGTAATGTACCTTTTGTAAATATGTAGTAATAAGTAAAAGATGTCTGTTTTGAATTCCGTACAAAGTACTTATTTATTAATAGTATTCGCATTTGATGAAACCAATAATTATAATATAAAAATATCAAAACAAACGCTTTTAAATATATGCTATAAGATCGATCAACGTCTTGGGGCTAAGACACATTGTCATATTTGTATGACGAAGAAATGCGAGTTGGAATGGTAGATATCCTTAATTAACGCTACCACCATGCGATTACAATACTAACTATTTAGCTGATTTTGCTATGGACATAAAGGAAAAGCCCCGCTAGCTAATTCAGTGCTAAATATTGTGACGCTTAGTTGCCACAGAACCAGAATAACCGAATCAGATAAAACGATCATCACTGGACGTCTAACATTAATAACATAGTTACCTCAAATACATTTTAATTGAATACAAATTGTGCCAGCAATTTGAGTAAAATACAATAATGCACTTCTGCGTCAACTTCTTTAGAGAGTCGGGTTACTTTCCCCGACGGCCCCGACTCGGCTGGCGTTTGTAAAATGACGCGCCGGATCAAGCCGAAAATTCGAGGCTTGGAAAGTAACTCATGACATGACTCTCTTTAATTTTGTTTTATATATTTTTGTAATAATAATAACGCTCGGATCGGTATTATTAAACCTTTTCAAAACGTTATATATTTTTTTTTACTAGGAAGTCATAAATTTAAAATGACAAAACTCCAACTCATGCCATGAACCACTTGCCAGTCTACTTGTAACTAACTTGTGAAGTTATGAGATACAAATAAGTTACAGTGTCATGTCTTAAATAAAATACATAAATATTCGTTATATAATTTAAACTAAACATATACCTACATTATTCAAAATTTCACCTGCATGTTTGTTACAAGTAGACAAGCAAAAACAACCTACAATACACAATAGTATACCTTTTCAAAATAGCACCGCCATTCAAATTACGATAAATTATTTATTATAGTTTTTGAAATAATAACATTTTAACATCGAAATTGGTCTTGAATTTTTCTTTGTCAATATTTAACTTCTGATGATTTACCTAGTTACATCACTTTTAGCAGCTAGTATATTTAAGTATAAGCTTCTACTAGCACACTCAATAAATCAGACCACAGTTGTCTTATATTAGTTAGTAGCTTAACATTTTCACCTAAAGGTACTAAAGGCATAACGCTTCACGTATTTTGCGAACTAATTATTAGACACAATTTGTGCTCTCACAATCTGGCACTAGTAATATCGGTGCCTTTTCGAAGTATTATAATAATATATTTTGTTACCGTAATAATAGGTAAATACATACTTATCCACTTGTTTGGTGACTTATTAAGATAAACACGCAGAGCACATTTAGTTATGTTGTTTAAATGTTATATATATAACTACTCAATCAAAAAACGGACAATCAACACGTTCCGCCTCAACGGACACCAGTCTCTGTCTGTGCGCTAACTTTAGTAAAACAACGTCACGGCCGCTGACCGCGCCGCCCGAGCTACTCGAGCCGTCGCAGGAGCGTCGAGTTCGCGGAGCCATATCCCGGACCGTCCGAGCGAGCCTGGCTCCTCCACAGATAGAAACACGCACACCATATCGGCGCCGGCGGTGGCGCGTACAGGGTGTTTCAAGCGGTGGGGTGCACGGCGGACGGCGCGTGAGCGTGGGCATGCGGTAGCGGGTGCGTCGAGAGGTGCGTGGAGTCGCTGCGACGTGGCGGCGCGGGCGGTGGCCGCTTCTTGATGGGCTTGGGCTCCTCACGTCGCGGCGCCGCGCCCGCCTCGCGGCCGTAAACGTTCTCGTAGAATGGATCCTCCACGGCGCTGCCGTAGTGTTCCTGCACCCACATCGACACGCTCGTCTCCTTGTAGTCCTCCGAGAGCGGATACTCTCGGAAGCCGAGAACCTCGTGCGGTGTCGTCGCCGGCTCCAATTTACACTTCTGCGCGACCTGCCATTTCTTTCTCATCACCCGTTGTAAATCTTTTAAGAATTCTTTGGGCGGATTGCTGTTGGAATCCGCCAACTTCTTCGGTGACGACAGCCGCGTGCTCTCGTTGCGCTTCGGCGGCGGAGGCTTGCGCGGCGACGACGGCGGCGCTTCTTTCAAATTAAATGTGATCTTTTTGTTCTTCTTCGCGGTATCCGTGCAAGAGGGTAGGTCATCAGCGAAGTTTACTTTCTTGATCGATCCCGTACGTTCTTTACTCGGTTCCGCGAGTATTTTCTTTTGGATCGAAGGGCTGCCGTTGCTCAGTTTTTTGGTTTGAAGCTCGGCGAGACAGGCGCCGTAAGCGACGTTCTGTTGGCCGTAGATGCTCTTATCGGAATGAAGCGAGGAGGTCCGCGACGTGCCCGAGCTGACGCTGTCCAGAGAGGGTTGGCGGGGGAAGGAGCGGCTCAGGTCTGAGTTCCGGGAGTTGGCTCGCGAAAGGCCCGCTCGCGCTGTCTGTTCGATCTGATGGGAAGTCAGTTGGTTGACAATGTCGTGCACACGGCCCGGCTGGGTGTCTATAGTGTGTTCGGGCGGTGGAGGGGGAAGGCTGAGTTGCGAGCCGGAAAGGTCCTCGATGGGATCCAGGGGCGGAGGCGGCGGCGGCGGCAGCGAGTCGAGGCTGAGTGTGGAGCTGAACATGGCATCTGGCTCGTCGGTGGGGGGAGGCGGAGGGAGGTCCTCGACCGCCGGCTCCCTCTGCGCCGTCTCGTAGATAGAGGTGTACCCATACAGCGAGGAGGTAGCGTCGGGGGCCGCGACAGCGGCTGGCGCGGCGTCGCGCGGGATGCTCTCGTAGATGCCGTAGCACGCGGAGGCCGGCTCGTCGTGTGCGGGGCTATTCACCACCGTCGTTCTTCCGTAAATGGAGCTCTCTGAGTGATCTAAAAAAGTAAACATTTCTATATAAACTAAAGGTAAAGATGTATGTCGTGAATGAGGGTAAGATATTTATATGTAACAAGCTAAATAAACCTGGAAGACAGTTTTCTCCACCCATTTTGTAGAAAATTCCATACGTACTGTTGCTGTGGGGGCGCTTGAGCGTGGAGTCGTCGCGGGCCGTGCGCGGCGTGCGCGGCGTGCGCGTGAGCGTGCCGCCGTCGCCGCCTTCGCTCTCGTCCGCCTCCTTCTCCGCCATCTCCTTCAGCTGCCGCGTCATCCAGGTCAGCGGGATATTCGGCTTCAGCGACGGCTTGCGCTTTATTGTCCCTGCGTATTATATTTAATTGTACATTATTCAGCTGCGACCTAATAATGATAGGCACTTATTATTTAAAGAATAGACGAGTCCATTTCAGTTCTGTAACGTTAAAAGTTAAGACCGCCATACTCGTTTTCTAAATATATTATTTTGCACTTATGAGTGTAATAATTTTCACAGCAATTATAATTTATATTATATTATTGGCCATTAATAAAATATTAAAATTTTACTGTTGCAACTTAAATTTTAATATTAAGTTTTCTACGATTGTATGAATATGATCTGAAAAAAGTATTTAGGTAAATGATCTATCTATAATTTTCAATTTGTATTTGCTCATCGGGAAGGCTATCTATTAACTTTATTTTTTCGAGTTATTATCCAAAAACAAATAATAATAGTCATATAAAAGTCTGTTCAACGCCTGCGTCCACACTCTCCTGCCATATTCATTACTACCGTTATTGTAAATACTGGACGATTCGTTGTTCTGAGTCTTTTATTTAATAAAAGGAATGTTATCCCTGTATTGGGTCACTATAGCTAAGCTAAGACTAACTTAATCATGGACCGGCATTACCCTGCCGTACTTTAACAGACTTTCATAGTTATGTCTGTATTTGTATTGTATAATTAAAAATGAACTTACCCATAGGGAACTCGCAATCGAAGGCGCTCTCGGACGCCGTGCCGCCATCTGACAGACATCCACTCGAGCTGGACGAAGAGGCGCGCGAATGTCTGCACAAACACACACTTACAATGGAATTGCACAAAAATAATACTTCAACGGCTAGGCTAGACCGCACGCAGCAGCTTAATGTCTAGATTTTGCAAGCTATTAGGTAAGCACGCACTCAGAGGCAGATTGAACGACCCAAATCAATTTAACGAAGAACTGGGGCCAGTCCTTAACTATAATTCGCAATGCTTTAGTTAATACTATTCAAATCAGAAAATAGTTAATTAGATAAGATACAATAACCCCATAGCTACAATAGCCCCGAGTCACCTTAACTATATTATGTAAAATAATAACAATATATCTTTTAAAAATTAGAACAACATTATGTATTTTCTTTTATATAAATGTTTACCTATTGCATATTATAAAATAGTTCAAACACAATTTAAAAAAAATGTAATACAAAAGCATGCCTCTCCCGAAATATGTACTTAAATAATAGATGAAGTAGTTCATAAGATTTTTGCATTTACTGCATGTGCATTCGCAAATCAGTCTAAAAGTCGAGTTATAATGCAAAGAGCAATATCATGGCTTTTTTTTAAAGTTTTGTGTTATGAAGGTACTCGTAATGCAACCTTTGCCTTGGTTCCACAACCGACGAAGAGGAGACTAACTCTCAAGTAATTACCAACGAATATGTAACTATTGTTTGTTTCGTTACTGCGAGTAAGTCGCTTACCCGTCGTCGGTGGAACAGCTACCTAAGGTTTTGTTTAAATTAAAAGTTGACTAAAAACAAGTCCTTAAACTAAAACACCTTAAGAGGGCGCCGAGCGTTTGCGACCGAACCATAGAGCGCGGGGAATGCGTATTTAAATCGGCGCGCGGCCGCCATAGTAATTGTATGGAGAATTACAAGCACTTTTTGATAAATCTGGACCTTTAATACCAAACAATAAAAGAAATATTTGATGGGGACAAATTGTAATGTAAACATTCATCTTTTTTTTAAACTGAAAATCAGAATAGATTTCCATTGATAAAGTATAAAAAAACACTTAACGCCTGCTTACGATTTTACAATTTTCGCCCAAATTTACTTAGTTCTCTAGGGTAAAATATTAATAATCTTATAATTTTTCCACGGAGAAGTTGTTAACACATTCTTCGAAGTGCTAAATATATAGTTTAAAAATGGATTAAACAACTAGTGTTGACGTTATCTACTTAACGGCAACTGCCTATTTTTTCACATTTCGCTCGGTGCAGTCTTAAAAATGTACAGTTTGTGTTGTCGACCGTACCTGCCGCTGCTGATGTCGGAGTGGGCGCCGCTCGGGTTGCCCGCGGACTGCGCGGGGCTGCTCGCGCCGGCCGGCGCTGGCCCTCCGGACTTCGTAGGGATTGATGTTATCTGCACAACATTTACAGTTTAAACATTCACAGTTTCAATCATATGTAACAATCTTACAATCCACCATTTGGAAAATCTGAGTGTGATGTGTGATGATGATGGCGGCTGATATCATGGTAGGGAGTGTGAACAGGTACCAACGTTTCTACTAACATCTTGACGAAATATCGGTCATAGTGCATTTCTAAGGGGTAAAGAAAAATGCATACCGATTGTTCAAACATTTATGATGCGCCCGCCCATAAATACTAGCCGAGCAGTCATCTTCTTTCTGACTATTGAAACCATGTTGTGGACATCGGCTCGTCTAATAGCACAACTGCTCGTATGCTTCGCCTGTCACCAACTTATTAATTTCTCACAGTACAGTGTAGAAAGAGATAGATAAATATATCGCGCATTATGATAGTTGTGCTAGAGATGCTGCTAAGTTTAGCTACTTCTGCTGCTAACGGGATATATCGCCACAGGAAACTTACGACGCGCATAATTATTGGGATATAGTTTTTTTACGTCCTGTGTTAATGGGCTCTTATACCGAACAATTTTAGATTGTGACAATATGAATATGACACAACATGTGAAAAGTTATTAATAAATTAATTTTTCACTTGTCCGCCGTTTTGCTGTACAAGTCGCGTCAATAGTGACGTCATCACAAAATGCTAAGAAGAAACACAAGTAAACTTATCTAATTGGCAAACGCATGATACTATTGTCTTAAATTGGCCTATATTTTATGATTTTTGATTGATTCAATCTAGATTGTACATATAAGAAGTGTCATATCTATTTACCTACTTCATACCGAAATTCTTCCAATAAAAAATAATTATGATTACTGTTACAGGTACCTACTGCACCCGTCAGTTACCAGCGAGGTCCGACGGAATACTTCTAAAGGGAATTCCGCCGCTAAATTTGGTTTTCATGTTTTGTTCCTCAAACTATGGAGTATCTGACTGCGAATATTTTAAAAACAATGTCAACCCATTAAAGGATTAAGTAAATAGATAAAAATATCGGTATTTTGAGTAATTTAGCATAGCTAATCGTAAACAATAAGAGTGGCGATTTAGACCGTTATAAAATTTACCAAGTTCATTGTATTTCATTTATTGCTGCTGCTCCGGTGTTATCTTGTTCTTTACACTAAGTTATTCTATCCCCGCACTGCAGCTAAAGACGGTCTTTAGTGGAAAAATGCCATGTGTCAAGTAAAATAGACTCAAACACTCAGGATAATTTATCAACTTAAATAACTTGAATATTCGCTGTTGTGTCGGCATAATTCAAATTCCCGTATCTTTAAAAAAGGTACGCGGTATCACTGACCAGTGTCAGTGATATTTGTTAAGGGGCATAGCCTCATACTTAATGGAAGGACTAATATAGAGCTTAGGAACAGCTATTAAAAAAAGGCCTTTAACTTACCGAGCAGGAGCGCGCGTGTGCGAGGTGGTCTAAATCTTCTTGCGTTAGCTCTTCTACCAGCGATCGATGGTTTTCTAGAAGTTGTCTTCCGTGCTGCGGGACAATACAAGCTTATGTATTTGTGGAGAGTTCGGAATATTTTTTTTACGGTTTGTAGATAATCGATGTATTTTCAATATTGTAGATATTTTGAAACGAAATGTTTAGATAAAATTGTTAATCGCAAAGTTTAATATATTTATTTTAATTATATTTAGCGCAAAATTATATCTACTAAACAAATTCGCTAAACATCATAAATTTTTGCTTAGTAATTAACTGGAATCTTAAAAGGTTATTTTTTGCTGAACCGGCAGCGTCACATATGTAGGTTCTTGTATCAGTAGTAGTTTACTCAACAAAAATAAATAGAGATAAAATAGGAAAGAGAAACATGTTAATTAATTGTCTTGTTTAATAATAAAACCAACAAATATTCATTAAATCCATCAACGACATCATTGAAAATACTGTAAAGAGGTCGCCACTCGCCATTAGCAGAACACAAAAACAAACATAATATATCTTATTTAACTCAGTGACAGTGACGGAAAAAGATAATAGTGTGACGTTGCCAGCTTAGCTCTCGATAAAGATCCATAATGTTTCAGTAGATTCATCGGCCATCTTTGTTCATGTTCATTTCATCTCATGTTTTAATAATTTAATTTTTATTTTTTTGATAAGTTTTTTTAACACGGAAGACATGCATTGGTTATAAACCAAAAAACTGATAGCTTCGAGCCGCCATTTACGGATTAATAATAATGTTTCAGTATATGCTTACCTTGGCTATTCTCATAGCGGTGACCCATCGCTCCATCGTCCGCTGGTCGTCCGCGCACAGGAACTTAATAAACTTAACACTCTTTGGTTGCTGCAGCCTCGGGTGCTTGATAGCAAAGCAGTAGTCAGTCGGCGACTTGTACTTCTTCTTCCAATTCAATCCTAAGTACACTTCGTTGGTGTCGAAAGTCGCTAAGCACACCAACTCTTTCAGCGTCTTCACTTTATCTTTGGGCGAATAGTAGAGACCTATGCGAGGGACAAAACATAATGTATAATGTCATGTAATAAATTGCAATGCGTATATTATTTCGCAGTGGCACAAATCGCTTTGCATTAATTGCTAAATACTAAAGTGTGGCCACACGATACGTTAGTTTAATGCAAGCAACAGATGGAAGGTTAATTTACCGGAAGGCCTCAGGACGAAGTGGTATTTCTTCCAGCCCTTCTTGGCCTCGCTCTTGAGGTATAGTGGGCCTTCCATGGGCGGCACGGGGTGTCCGGACACGGACGGGGTCACACTCGACGCCGCGCCGCTTTGCCCAAAGAATTCTTCTAGAATCACCTGTCTTGAATGTTCGTCATGCTCGCTTGACCATCCTGAGAATTTAAAAACGTCAGCTATAATCTCGAGGCATACCAAATAAATATAATTATGCAACATTATTGCCTTTAAATTTACCTCTATCGTCTTCTGACAAAAGGAACTTCTCAGGTGTTTGAAACAATGATATTTTGTCTGGTCTCTCGGCGAATAATATCTTATTCTTCGATTCTCTTGTCCATAACATTAAATTATCCACTAACATTTCGTGGTCTTCATAAACACGCTCTGCGAAAGAAGTAAATGTTTTAACATACAATTGTAAACGGTTCTAAAAGCTGGGCATGTTCTCACAGCGATATTGTACAATTACTGACGAATACTCATATAATTTTAACCAATTAGATCTTTCAGGTAAATTCTGATTAGAAATTTGCCTGTTGCATATATTAGATATCAAGCCAATGTGTATCTTGCTGACCAGGTAGGTACCTACACGATTTACTCGCATCGTAAGGGCTGTGGACCCGGGTCCATTCCATTCGCGGACACCATATGGAGAGGTTCATATATAGGAATTGATTAAATGATTACAAATGAATTACCCATGTGTAAATCGGGCAGATGCTCGAGCACAGCCCACTTGGGCTCCATGGTCACGTGGTTCTTGTCGGCCAGCAGCCTCGCTACGTAGCCGCAGCTCATCTTCTCGTCTACCAGCAGGCTCTTCGACGATCCGTCCGTGGAAAACGCCTTGATGAATAACTTCTTGATGTTAGCCTCGCGCATGCGCTCTAGAGCTAGTTTTATTTTGTCAGCCTTTTGTTGGAAACTTGCGTTCTGAATAAATAAAGAACATGTTAGTTCCATCCACTCTTACATAGTCTTCCTTTTGACCTCACGACTACTTATGTGGGTGGAAGTGACATCAACTAAGTAGACTTTAAAACATAATAAGTAAGTAAAATATTTTGTGCAGTAACAAGAGACACATTTTTACCTTTTGATCTTGATGTAGATTTAATTTCATCGCTTTACATTTTGCACTGGCGCTACTCGATGCCGAAGATTCGCTTGATAACATTGAAACCTAAAACCGATGAGAAAATTATTACTTACAACTTTTAGAATTATTTTTTAAATTGCTATCAGTGCCGTCTGAAACTGCTAGTTATGGTAATCGTAATCACATATATTAAGGAAATTTTATTACGGTGTCACTAAAGGCGGAGTCGTTGTCAGGCGAGTCTGTCCTCGCCACGGACGCGCCGTCGCTGCTCTCCTTGCCCTCCTGGGGCTGCGCAGCCTCGCCATCGCGCTCTTTGCTCGTTGACGAATAACCTGCATACAGAAAATGAACCGCTTAGTTTGGTGAATAGATTTTACTAATTTAAGACATTATAAGATACGGGAAGGATATTAGCGACACAAGGACTAGAGAAGCATGACGAGATCTGTCTAATTAATCTACCACTTCACTTTCAGACATATCTGTGTCCGACCATTGCGAGTATGTTCAACCATTAGGAGTTGGTAGATATCTTTCGTGTGCGATGAGTACATATTTGATTTTTAACTCAAGAGGCCTTAATCCTTTAAAAATATTTCTTTTTATATTGTGTCAAATATGTATATTGATAATTTCAACCAACTTTTTGAAGTGAATAATACTTTTCCTTGAGTTCTAGAAAGTCACATACATAGCTTTTCCATGTTCCATTGCGTGCAGTCGAAAATAAGCAAAAGAAATCAGTTTTCTGCGTGAATTTTGTCAAAATAAAGTAGTTTTTGAAACAAAAATTATCAATGAAAAATTCAAACTGTAGGTTTCAAATATATACCAATAAATAGCAACGGCCCTGTTCTAAGTAGTAACATTGAACAGAAACATGTTTGACTATAGAGAAAAAATTCCTTATACATAGTAGTGTCATAAAGAATTAGACGCCTTTTGAATATCAAGTATTCGAGGCATTGATTGCGTTTCGGCGCTGCGCTTACCTGAAGATACCCTGGATATCTCCTCGTCGTATTCGGTGTCGAGCGCGCAGAGCTCGCCCAGGATGGCGTCCAAGTCAGCGTCCTGGGTCTCCTCGAGGTTGGCCATCGAGAACCGGTAGGTGTCGATGCGCGGGGCCACGATCTCCAGAGGCCTCAGCGCGCTGCCGGCGTCACACGAGCCATTAAGGCCCTGCAACAGAAACATTCGTTTTATATATCTTATTATAGTATATATATATATATATATATATTTACTCTGAATGGCTGGCCAAATGACCGCGTTACTCTCATCACGAATTTTATCGTTTTCCTCTGCCTGGTGTGAGAATGTCAGAGGATATGTTAGGCGACAAATGAGGTCGCGGTTAGTTAAGCTATACTTTAGAGCAGAGGTAAAGGCAAATGCATTTGTGTTAATCTCACATTTAGGTATCCGAAAACGGCGAAAACTAACGCTAAGGGTATTAGTATTTATTTTCTTTATAATTTATATGTGTACCCGATCTCTTGGTAGTGCACCTGCCTACTTACTGAGCCAACAGTCCTGTGTTCGAATCCCGGCAAGGACGAATATTTGTGTAATGAACTCGAATATTTGTGCCCGGGTAATGGATATTATCTATATAAATATTTATATGCCGATATCTAGTACCCTAGTGCAGACACTTTAGGTTTGTTTTGTTTGGGACTAGGTCGATTTGTGTAATACTGACCATTAATATTAAAGATAAGATAAATATTAAGATAATTATTTATTATTTGATGCACCTTAAGCATTTATCCAATTTAATGAGAAATAATTCTACCTATGCTTTTTTACAACGAGGCGGTATTGCTACAGTATGTACCTATAGGTAAACGTTACTTGTTGATACTGTGTCCATTAAACATTCCAACAAGCACCTTTAATGAGCCCCAGGAAACTAATTGTGAGCTATAAAAGTGCCCAGTAGACGCCTTGAATATGAATTAGGAGTCCCTTAACGTTTAAGAATCAATTATTCGTGAAGCTACCGCATGTTGTATCTACTTAAACAACACCACATCACTCCTACTTATAATAGTACGGTCAACGTCATCAAAGGTAGCTGACAATATTACTACTGGCTTAATGTCAATTGCATTGCATTTTATGTCAAATGGTCAGCAACTTTTGATGCTAACTGTACAATCTCGTACATAATTTTCATGTGGCCAGCTACATATACGTATAAACTGTATAAACCTTATAAAAGCGTAGCCGTATTGGTTAGTCGCAAGCCTAAGAACACCAACCCTTTTCTAATTAGATTACGTGCTGAAGGGACGCATCCCTCTGCTACCTTTTGCCTAAAATTTACTTCATATTATTTAAGAAAGACTATTAGTTGAAACTAAATAGGTAGATAAATTTTACTGCAGTAAGTTTTCTAGTAGCTACTAAGGCTGCGCTTAACCAAACTTTTATTCCAATAGGTATTAATAGTTACTCTTGGATAGTAATGTCAGAACTCAGAAGCTCAGAACCCCATTTTAAGTTACCCATTACTATCCGAAAGCGTTATTCTTGCGGAATAAAAGTTTGGTTGAATGCTGCCCAAGCAGTTTTTCGTAAGTATAATTCGTATAAATAAATTCGAATCTCATCTATACCTTTTTTTTAAATATATAATCATTAATGAGCTGTTAAAATCATTTTGAGACGTCCTGTATGTCCTTTACGTATTACCTATACGTCCAATGTCCATGTAGTGTATGATTATCAAAACACAATGGGTACCTAGAGTAGGTATCGACTTCTACCTACTAAACAGAATAGATTAGAACAAAGTCAAGAACTCACAGCGCAGCGCTATTACAAATCTTTGAACCCAGGCTCACTGGAAGGAAATATCGGAAATTACGTACAATGTTTTTCATAACACCAACACATTGTTCAGCGGCCTAAAAAAAGGCCGACTCACCACGTCCTACTTCTAGCATACAAGTTAGGTCTGTGCGGAAAATATATTCACGCACTCATACATAATGTATCCCGACTTAGTCAGATGTAAATAATGGTCCCTACCTATGAAATTTCACGCGTCGCCAGTTGACGTTAACGTTAATGTCAAGTACAAGAGATATATATTTTATTAAACAGCTGTTATTTTGTGGTTATTTTAAAAAGTTGAAGGCAAAATACGAAGACGAGAGTGCCGTTCGGCTGCCTACCAATTTATTTAGGACAACGCATTAATAATACAAGAATTTGTAAATAATTATTTCGTATTCGTAAGTTTATTAAGCGAGTGACGCTCGCAAAAATGACAATAGACAATTGCCATAAGAAATGCAAAATTCTGCATAATTAAACGATATTCTAAAAAGAACAAGGTTCAAAAAACACCGCTCCCTGTCGTTTCTGGTCCAAATGTGCACAACGCTCTAAGCATTTCCACACTGGATCGCAATTTTTTGTATAAGTTGATAAGCATTACGTATTTTAAAAAATATGATATATTATAAGTACCGGCCTATTAAGAATGATAGCGTCATCGTCACCAAAATAAGTCAAAGGGTCAAAAGCTCTTCGAGGCTGACCATATGTTGGAAAACTTGGAAGCTAAAGAGGTCATAGCGACGGGACATATTTATAAGAAGGATAAGTCCACTCATATTCTTACAAGAGCCGAGCTCAATCGGGACTGAGATTAGAAACGAGACCATAAAATGTGATCAAAGTGAATTACGATAGAAATAAAATGAATTAGCAATACAATGTATTGTATTAGAACTAGGTTGGTCCAAGTTGGTATTTAAACTAAGTTTAGATCGGTAAGAACGGAACTATTGGAACCTTCCTATGTATGTAGTAGCAATTGATTAACTAATTAGTAACTAAAATGGCTTTCTTATCATCCATTTTATTATCGAGTAAGATAATGGTTGTTAATGAGTAGGTATTTCAAATTAGAAAACGTTGAACTTAGAATATGTGGTCTGGTAAAATGAAGAAAAACAGATAGCTCGTGTAGTTTTTAAAATTAGTACATTTACTCTTTGAGGTGCCTAGATAAACATACTAAATTAAATTTTCTATAAATTATGTTAAATGCATTTTTAATATGTACAAGTGCTTTAAAGAGATAATTTAACAGTTTTCGAGATACAAGCAAAAAAACCGGACTGATGCGTGTCGAACTCGCCCATTGAGGGTTCCGTACAAATTAATACCATTGGTTAATCTCGATGATTGATTACTTACTTTAAATTAAGATTATATATTTTATGATTTAATCACAAATGTATATTTTTCTGATTCTTCCCTATACGTATAGTATATAATTCGGTATTACCTGCCAAATTTTATAGTTCTAGGTCAACAGAAAATACTCTAAAGAAGAAGGTTGATTTTTCACAGCTTCGATCAGTTTTAATTTCAACTTTATACCTCCCGAGATAACCGGGTTTCGACAGAGAGACTGACGGACGGACGGATAACAAAGTGATAATGGTTCCGTATTTAGTTTTTGTCTGTAACAGTAGTAACAAAAACTAAATTTGTTTTCTTAAAATATCCTATTCTCCATAGAAAACTGGCGTGATCGTGATCTGTAATCTTTTTCACAAGACAGGCGGATCACGGACATAGCGAAATTATAAGGGTTCCTTGTTCACTACGGAACCTTAAAAAACAGCATAAAGACATAAATATGTCTAATCAATAACCATCCTTTTCATTTATTTGTTCACCGACCGCTCGAGAACAGACGAACAAAAAGTAGAAAATTTGAACGAAAACTAGCCAAAATCGTTATTTTGACCAGACTTTTTAAAATTTATAGCTTTAATTTGAAATAGGTACATATAAATAAAAATAATAATGTATTTATTCAGCAGTACAAAAGCGTTTTAGTGTACAAACAGAATTGGTACCTCTTTTCAAGTTAGAGGAATCGCTCTCTTTAAGGTAAGTTATTCATATTTTTATGAATAAATCTTGTCTAATGTGATTTGTTGTTGTTTATCTCGAAATTTATAGTAAGTTCCTGCTACTAAAAACAGTAGGTACTTAGTACATTAGTGTGTTTTGGTCTAGTTCCGTGTTCCTGTTCCTGCCTATCGTGGCATGTGCGCCGGGGCCGGCGCCAGGTCGACGCTCCAGGCGGGAGGGACCACCCTCCTCCTCCACGCGTAATCCGTGAGGCGAACTACACACGTGTTATTATTGTAAATCTCGAAATCACCATGGCGACTACGCGTAAAATAATTCCTACCCACACTGATAAAACAAAACTAAGTATCAACTACAGTGCTTCATCTTGTTCTATCTTAATCTTAATCCATATTTCAACTATCACTGCCGAATGTAGGTCTCGTACAGTGAACATATCACCTCGCTTCTGGGGATTTAGTTAATACTCACCACTGAAGCCATTTCAGGAATGTTTATAATCGGTTTGCTCTCAATACTCGGAGTCCTGGATTTCCCGCTAGTTTGTCGAAAACTTCTGTTAAGCGTACACAAGAAACCCCCACGATGCCATTTGTTGGGCTCGTTCACTTGAACATCCATCATTTCGTTTACATCGCAGCTCGTGACTCATAAACCAGAACTTCACATTTTATCGGCCAAGTATGTCAATGCGCCGGCACTGTGCAGTATTTCTTAACTTAAATAGTCATTCAAAACAACCATAACTGTCATATACTTAGTGAAAATCAGAACCGGATATCCTAGAGTTCCTACCAGATTTCTTAAGGAAATAAGTAACACACTGAAGTACGAAAAGGAATAAGAACGTCTGTGTGAGTCGGGAGCCTGCGCGCGACCTAATACCGAATTACCGACACAGTTATTCGGTTAAAATAGCCGACCTCGCTCATTCACTCGAGACGATATCGAAAACACACAAAAACTTAGTTACGGCACGAGCGTTACTTATTAAAAAGGAACAGAACAAAGAACTTTTACGCTGTCCACTTACAGAGCGCGTATAGCGTACGCAATCTCAAACACAACTAGAGTTTTGATACATTATGGACCGCGAGCGCCCGGCAGCGGGCAAGCAGCGCAGGGGAAGGGAGACAAGTATAAGCACCGCGGTCGTGCACGTGTGCGGGGCTTCGTGCTGATAGGGCTCCGGTGCATGTGTGCGTGTGGGTCCCCCCGGCTGAAGCTCGCACCCGGTACCCGGCGCTTCCCTAGTGTCCCGCTCCTCGTGTCGAGCGCACGCACACCGCCTCGCCGCACGCACACAAGTGTATGCGCGCCCGACGCACGGTTTGTCACGAGCATCACCCGCACCGCACGCCACCCGTGTACAGACAAACCCACTATACTCATGATTGCTTGGGGTGGAAAATTAAAATCAAGTCCACGTAATCATTTTATTCACAAGATAAGTTTCAAACTCGAGTATTTTTATCCCTTCAACCTTCACCTTAGCAAATAAATTTAAAACGAATATTTCAGGACCACCATATAAGCATCAATTAAGATCATGTACTTATCAATATCGAAGAGAAAATGAGTAAATAAGTAAAAACTCATTTTTTTTACAAAATAAAGCTACGCTATATAGTCATTGCTTTCGTTTCTGAAGTTACCTCTTTCAGACACCTTGTGCATCTTTACGATTCCGTCATATGGATACGATTTATTATTTTCGTTTCATGCCTACCTAATGCTTTATGTTAATGCTACTTATCTCAGCATCCGGCACGGCGCGGCGGTGTACCGTGGATGGATTCAGTGAAGGCAACCTCCACCCGCATAAAAAGGTGGTCGATCACAAAAAAACAGCAACAGGTGGTGTCTGCTCCACCTGCCGCGCGACAGATGTGTCGTCGGCATTCAATCTTCCGCTGACAATCGCAGCAGTTAACTAGCCCGAAATACAGCCACTCATGTCAACCCGCCATTAACAGATAATAGCTATAGCCTACAATTATGTTGTTTTGTAAACAGTTACACTGCTGCAACAAATAACATTCCAGTCAATTCAAGTCCGTATTCGAGTAAGTACATTCGAGTTTACAAAAGACTTCATCTTATATCGAGTGGAACACAGCTTTAACTACGTGCTAATGTAAATTGGCCCGACACGTCGTTTTTAACTCCTTGTGAGTATTATATTCCTTGATAGCTAATTTGACCGTGGCGATTTGTCTACGCGCCAAGAAGTAAAGTGGGGTTTGGGGATATTTTTCGATTTTTTCTCTATATAAGAACCCTCAAGAAAAATAAAAAAATCATGCTTAATGGTTACACCCGTTCTTGAGTTTTGCGGTTACCAACACTTTTAGCAAATTATTTTTATATAGATAAGTAAATCGATCAATAGTAAAACAAATAAAAAAGTACTAAGTACCTATACTAATATTGACAGGCATTTTATGACACTGTTCCCCTCTATAATTTAAATAAAATATAGCAGTGAACGTGCCAGTAATTGTAGGGTATACTGCTAACAATAGAGCTGCTATCATAGTTACCGGTATTTATTAAATACAAACTCTCTTATAGGTGCAAAGTCAAAATCCATCCCACACTTCGTTTTTAAATACGACGAAATGACGTTTAATACTGAGATCGAGGCATAATATTTAACCAAAATCACTGTTAGTGCACCTGCAGGTACAAGGTGACCGAAAGCAATTTAGCCGGGTCGGTGCAGCCGCTACCTTGTAATAACCACCACCTGGTTCGGGCCGAATATCCAATACATACAATTTATATTTTTCAACCAAAATTTTTGAAATAATTTATCAGCAGTACCTAACAAACGGAACAGTACTTAAGCATTTAAAATTGATGTCGGTAAATAGCCAAAGGCTGTATGCAATGCATTTAGATACCAACATTAAATCTCAATCTTATTTATTTGTGTAACACGTCGCAGAAAAAAAATGTCCTAGTTGTTTATTTGTTTTTGTATTAAATATGTACTCGTATGCTAGTTTTTAAGTTGGTAATTATTTGTGGGCAACAGTTGCTTGAAACAAATGATTTCAATTTCAATTATATAATTTCAATTGTATAAGCTTTACGGAGGAAAAAATAATCAGAACAAAAATACTAAAACTAGGACCTAACACATAAACGGTTCTATAACTTTACTGTGAGACGCGCACCATTGTGAGCATGATTGTTGTAACCTTACTTAAAGCCTATTATACATCCATCGCCTAGCAGTATTTAATTTAATTAACAATTGTAAGCACAAGCAGCAATAGGATCACGCGTACAGAATCACTCGACCGGCTTTCGTTAAGAAAGTAAAACAAAATTTACATTTGTATGAGGAAAGAGTACATGTTCTTTGTCATTCGCGAAATCTCCATTGGGTGTGTTGCTACACATACATATACTTCTGTTGCCTGTGGACACAGCTGGCCATAGATTGGAGAGAACAAGCGCAACTGAAGCTGGTGGCTCGCTGTTTATTCTACACTACGGCAGGCGAATTTCACTCTCTTTTGGCCATTTGCATCGCGCATGTTGCTTTTGCGTTAACGGTGAACCCAAATCAAATAGCAAGTTTACTTTAGAAATTTCATTATTTAAAATTTACATTTTAAAATTAATTACATTGCATACCCAATATACCCATACATACCCTTTGGTGCTACGGCTAGGGAATGCTCTCGGTTCTGATTTTGTAAGTCGAGACTCGGAAATTCCCGGCTCTGGTACTGGAATTATATAGAAAAAAGTACCGGGAGCACACCCTAGTTACGGCACATCACCGGCCTCCATGCACTAGTCCGACTCGCACTTGGCTAGTTGTTATTAGAAACTAGTACAAGTTATTTTTACCTACTGTATCGAAATATATTAAATATTGCAAATTAAGGACCACCATCTACTAGACTTGCAACGTTATTCGTTGTCTGAAAAAGTCAACCACGCAAAAGTGACGAAACTTAGATATCATGGCAACATCAAAATAATTATGTACCTACTTAAAAAGTTATATTTTCCAACATGTGACTCTTCAAGTTATTTATAGTGAACATCACCAGAAATTTCCGAGAACTTTCCTAACTTAGTGGAAACTTTCTGCAACTTGCACATTTGTAATAAGCAAACGTATATTATGATAAGTAGCATGTCGAAAGAAAGCAGCTCCAAAAAGTGCACCCTTACCATGAGTTTACAATGACCGTACTCGCTTGCGACTGCGTAAACAATTTGTATCGAGAATTGTAGTTCTACAAAGTAACCCGCCTCTAGTACAGCGACTGGCCGCTGTTCTAGCGGTTACTATTCTCCACACAAACCCAGACAAATCGTTTACGCAGTCACAGCGAGTGGGTCACGTTGACTCGTGGTAAGGGTAGGTACAGGCCGTCGGAAAGAGCGCACGTGCTTTCCTATACATTTTCATACAGCGAGGAGTTTTTTGGCTAAGTCGGCCGGATGACGGGCCGCAGCTGCCGTTGCTTTTAGCGGTTTCCATATACAAAAAATTCAAAGTTTGCTCTTGCATGCGATAAGATGCTACGTTTAGTGTTCATTTATTTCAAATTATATCAGACAGCGGGCGTGATTATATTTTGATTTTTGTTTCATCAATATTCAACCCCATCTTCAGTCATCATGCACAATAATATAAAATATTATGTACTCAAGGAAATTGAAACACGTACCTTTTTCGCGTTTGTGTCAATGACATATTAGTAGATGTATGATTTTTGGAAAATAGTGATAGGTGTCCTGTATGTGTTTTTGACTGGTAATATTCCGAGCAATGCTCCGAATGAACGGCAAAATGTTCCTAATTATCCCAGTGTTCCTGTTCACCGTATTTAGTAGGTAAAACGTACATGATTCATTATTTATATTATATTTCATTTTTTACAACCCTAAAACAGTGTACTCTTTTTATAAATAATTTATAATTATCACACTTATAACTGATACTTCTCGACTCGGCCATTTAATGAGACTGACAACCGATTAATGAATTACTATGTAAAGTAATACTGTCCTACGGGCATGTTCGGCATTGGCTAAGTGGCTACACAGCTAAAGGTGCGTCGAAGATATCTCGGGTCCCGGAGATAATGATTTAAAAGGCCCATGCGCGAGCAAAATCATGGTCCGCGCATATGGGCCGCGCACCTGTCGCCCGCGCCGGCTGCGACTGCGCCACACGTGTTCGCTTCTCCTCAGACCTTTATTTTTTTTCATATAGCGATATTACTTATTATTTGAAAACCTATCTCGTTATTTCGATTCAATGTTTTGACCAGGTGGTGTTTTGGAATAATTAAGAGCGAGCAGATAAATTTAACTTGAGCCGTAATCATTTATGGCTTGCATGATGATGTGATCAATTTATGCACTTTTAACGCAAAAAACGTCTAAAGCGATTGTGGTAATTTTATTTAGGTATATGGGAAAAATAAGTAATTGAACAATCATATAAATACTTTTCAGATTCAGTAATCCCACTAACATGGTCAACATTAAAAGATTTATGTAAAGAGTTGTTAATGTAATGAGCGGTGAAATGTAACCTCTAATTCACAGATGAATAGACCGTTGGCGCCTTACGTCTATTATCAGTATCGGGGTTTGGTTAATAAAATTTGAACCCAAGGCCACTCTAAAACTCTCACACCGATTCTCTCATTGTTGCTTACATCAAAATGAAATAACTAATCACAATTTATTGCCATTCGTTTTATCTTAATAGCGGTTTAGTACTCAATTCTGTATGGATGCGTCTGTGCGTGGCACGAGCCAGCGTGTTTTTACCACAACTAGTATAGAGTTCAGAAGCGTAGCTGGACAACTTAGGATCCCGGTGGGAAAAAATCCCTTGTGAAGGTTCAAGGTTTGTTGGTGTGGTGTAAGCGTGTGCTTGCTTACCGCAGTGAGTACGGTGAGCTCGCCCAGCCACTCGTTGAGCAGCGCCTCGGGGTCGTCGGCGGCGGCGCCCGCGCCCGCTTCCTCCACGAGCGCCATCTGTAACAACACAACACAATACCATTATTAGAGAACACAACGATTTCATTAGACCTTTTCAAAATCATTTTTAGCTATACAAAAAGTAGGAAAGTGTAGTTTAGTTTAACGCAGAAAAAACGAACATAGCCAAAGTAACTGTAACAACACATGACAATACCATTATAAGAGAACACAACGATTTCATTAGACCTTTTCCGTTCCACCACCTGACGTGCCAGCGTGGTGGTATGTACATACGTTGTTAAATAGTGTAGGTATATAATTAATATAGACATGAAGCAAGATAAGGATAAATTATGTTTTAGCTAGGTATACAAATAATAAGTATTAAATAGTTTAGCTAAACACAGAAAAAACGAACATACCAAAAGTAACTTGACTTTTAGTATAAGCGCATTTTGTTTATACGTCGGAAATTGTGTATTTCTCAAAATGAAAAGTAGCTTACATACCTAGTAGTCTTGTGACACATAAGTATAATAATCTAGTCTAGTGTAAGAAAGTCATTATTGTTACAAAACGGAACTTAAAGGTGTATTAAGTGCTTATTTCATTACCTCAACGTGTCGAACGTGATGTTCCGTTCATTGTCTCGAAAAGACTCGTCGATTAAATCCCGTTTAGCTATAATAATTTATGAAAATCGTGTAAATTTCAATCACTATAAAAGACAAAATCCTTCTGCTGTGTCGTTCCTGTGTGAAAACAAAACTAACAATCATTTGCACACCCGCGTTTATTGAATGGCCATTGAACTGAACGTTTCAAAAACTAAATCAACTACCGATATGCCATCCTTTCTCGTTGGAAATTAAGAACTATGACTATGTCTGTGAATGGTTAGGTAGGTACACAAAGCAATGATTGATTAGGAAAGAAAATTTTAATTTGACGTAATCTCACGCAGTATGTCTGTGAGATTAACAGTGAGATTCGTTTACGATTTTTCGATAATGAACAATAAAACAGAAACATATTAAAATTACCTGCATTAGTCATCTAAGTAAATGCATGAATAAATAAATATAAATACTAACATAACTATACGAGATTTATAAAACAAATTACAAAACTAGGTATATGAGATCCGGAATACTTTATCTTAGTTGCGTCTGCATGCAATTCCTATTACAGCACATTATGCTTATTCAGAAGGTTATCTGTGAGCATGCGCGTTTCTGGCGTAAGCACCGGCACCGGTAATAATAGCGCCCCGATTACAATCTCAAACCTTTTTAAACTGGTTCACGTTCTCGATAAGGATTAGAATAGCATCATACTCGTACATAGGTATACTTTAACAACTCTTATACAATGTAACTACAATACACCTTTTGTTAAAATTATAAACGACTCAGACTGGATTCAAACTGGAATAATACTTACTCAGAAAGAATATACATATAAGTAAAAGATAAAACTAAAATACATGGAATACAGATAAACTAACTCAAAAAAACTGTGCCTCCACGGCATGGTCACGAAGACGCTTGCAGCATTTCCTCTCTGAATCACAATAAATAGAAGTGTGAGAGCGTTGTGAGAGGAAACTGCTGGCTCTTCGGTCACCAGTAGACTCAATGAGCCTGTATTTGAGTTCTTTCAATAGTTCGTGCTGGGCGCTGGGACCCCACAGACTAAAGGTCTCGACCCCGAAAGGAACAAAATAATAATCGGGGCCAGGACCCTTATACTTATTCATTTATTATTTTTCGGCCACCTCTGCTGCCGCCCTTGCCCTGTCCGATGTTTCATGGAGGTGGGACGGGGCTAGTGTTTCTACACAGGTGGTGTCCCACACCAGCACCCGGCCCGATCTCCACGGAATCAATGACATTCCGTCAGGTCACTTGCCATCGTCTCGTGCAATACCCCGTTGGCTTTAAGAGGGCCGGTACATTGACGGTGGCAGGAAAACGTCGGATTGTGTCATTAAGGGCGGTGTGTCTGGAGTAGCAGCCAGCGCTTTTCGAACAAAAAAGTCCGTGGTGTCCCAGCGAAACGACTTCGCTGCCGCAGGGGCACTGTGGGTGTGGGGCACAAATCTGGACTCCAAGGCGCAGGCAGGTAGGGATACGGAATGTAAATAAATGTTACAATATTTCTAAGAATAAAACATGATCTAGCCTGAGACTTTTCCGGTTTGTAACTCTTTCTTTATATGATGTACTTTAATTTAACAATTCAATATAATCAAAAAAACAAACCCTGAGGTTCTGAGGTTTATGACCTGATGATGAGGGACAATAGTTTGGTGTCACAAAATGAACTTACCCTTAACTACAGTAATAAATTATAGGAATTAACCAGCTACGTCATAGAAAACAACTGTTTATATTCTAAGGTCATAAATAACATATCAAAGCTTCGGTTCCGTTTTGCAAGCAGTAGTGAGCTAGAAATTAAGAACACTTGTGACGAAATTACACGCTGTGCATAAATACTTCATTTTGGTGGAAGTCTCTATTCATTCATTGTGTTTTCTCTACTGAATAGGTATTACAAAGGTACGGATTAACACGTGGCAATTTCTTTAGTCCAACGAGAATAAAGCATCAACATTAAGAATATAGGTACCTATGTAATGTCATAAGTTTCGGGTTCTATTGAGCGGTTAAATAACGTAACTTGATAGTAGAGCTAGTCAACATGTAATACCTACATATGTGAGCTCCTGAAGTTAGGTAATAATTTGCACTTGGTAGGTCATCAGGCCGGTCAATCATTATCTTAACTTTTCAAAACCATGTATCACAAATTTTATAATTATGTTTAAAATAGTGGAGAAACACTGCATAAATAAACGATGGAGTGTTCAATTGTTAACGGACTTAGACTTGCACGCATTAACTGGGCATTGGCAGTCAGTAGCGGATGAAAATAAGAGCACATAAGTATGGCTATGGCGAGATCATAGAATAATTTACAAGGATTATCGCGTGGAATAATAGTTTTCATTATATATGTGTAATAATTACAAATCTTTTAGATCACTGTCCATATGGCGTGGTGCAGCGCGTACAGCTTCGCTATCTTGATATGCAATTGTGCACGAGGTATATTTATATATATGTCTACGAGTCGACTCGGCCGTTAACCGAGTGAGAGTTTACGACAGTAAACTTTAATACGCTGATTATTATCAACAGCGTTGGATGACGACCCACTTGATATGGCAGTTATCCGTATATCAAGCGAAAGGTTCTCATTGTTCCGTAGTTCCGTACCTGAGCATAGAGTACGCATATGGGTATCTGATCAGATATGAATATAAAAAACATTGTCAAATGAGTTCTGCTACCAAATAAAATGGACTACTCGCATATCTAGTGCCACTGAAATGAAAAAAACTGGTATACCATACCTCCCTTAATTCCAATAAGTTCAAGAGTGTGATTACACTTACCTGAATGAACTGGAGGATTTGCTTCGTCATCATTCCCATATTTTATACTATTAATTTCTATACATGACCCCTGCCCCTGAGTTTTCAATGTGAAACGTAAAGAACCGGGCAGTCCCTACAAAATACAAGGCTTCCGAAGCCGTTGGAAGTGGATATTCGTAATCTAGCCATCGGCAGTCAGTCGGGCACATCGGCCCTTGCGCGCATTAACTTTTTGTTATAATATCGCCATAACCAGGAAGGAAAGCGGGCCCACTGTAATGCCTTATGTAATATCTATCACAACAAAATACAACGGGCCATTTCGTTACTGGATTACCGACATGAATAGACTAAAGTGTGTGTGTGTGTAGCAAGCGTATATATGTATTTATATGCAATTCCAATTAGATGATGATTAGCATATCTTATTAGGCGGGCGATTTATTTTATTTGAAGTTATGTTAAATCTATAGATGGATGGGCGTCGAATATACGGTGTTCGCAAGATAAATTTGTCTGAAACGGGTGCCAGGGATAGTTCAGTATACTGGTAGTAAGGAGTTTAAATTCAAATGTCTGTATGTGACATGAAATAAGCAGCTACAATATTTACAAACTAGGTTTTATCTGCTCTCTTATACGCGCATAAGCGGAGCAAGCGCCTTCGTCGTTCACTCTGAAAGTGTCAGTAATCTGATTGGGTTCTATTTAAATCTAAATACATAATGCAATAAATCACTATTTCTGACAGCAGGTCATAAATTGCTCTCAGCGAAGCCACAATGCTACTTTTACCAAGAGCAGTTCCGTTTGGAAACCGAGCAGACTGTAATAAAGACCCAGGTTCAAAGCCAGCTCTAAATTACCTCGCTCTTGGGCCTGAATGTAATCGTAATAGCGTTGATTAAAGTTACACAACATCACATGGCCTCGCGACGTGCTGTAATGTATACACATAATGCATCAGGCTAGCATTAAAGCTTTCTCCAAAAATAAATAGTCCCATTTAGTGGGGGAAAGTGTAGCGTCAGTTGAGAAGATAGATTAACAGCGTCAATTTGACGTGCGTCGCTATCAATAAGCGGGCCCATGCGGGCAGAAACCAGCTGCCCTGTCCCTATATTGTGCACATGGGGAAAGGCATATGAACGGTTCCGATACCAGGTCCTTAAGACCTTTTGGATGTGAAAGCCAGTACCGGTCGCGCCCCCAGAACCATTTGCAGCGCACACACGTAAATATAACACATGTAAATTCACGAGGCAATTATCTACAGCCTGCAATTATCTTTCCGCAATACAACTGACAAAACTTGGTTTTGGAATGCTAGTAACACTCTTTATCAGCATAGTACATATTAATTAATTTATTGCTTAGCATGCTTTACGATTATGCAAAATATAATGAGAATTATTGCACATCACACAAATCGCACACTACAAATAAATTATAATATTAACATGTAAGGAGAGGTATGAACGGACCGGATTTGTACCGAACCGGCATCGCACCAGATGCAAGTCACTGATTTTTACGCAGTTCACATGTTAACAAAATGATTATACTTAGTAGTCAACATTACACAATCTATGAACTGTTAAGGTTACTCACACAAGACGATTAATAAATATATTAAGACATGGGACAATCATACGCAAATCGACCTAAGTAGTCCCAAACTAAGCAAAGCTGGTACTATGGGTACTTGACGACGATATACATAATATATAAATACATATATAACTAGATAACATTCATGACCCTAGAACAAATACCTATTCGAGTTCATCACACAAATATTTGCCCCGGCCGGGATTCGAACTCGGGACCTCCGGCTCAGTAGGTGTCTGCAAACTGCGGCGTCAAATATAGAATTATCACCTAAATATAGACAGCATTTTGTCAATAGCAGCATTGTCACAGTCAAAGGGCGTGATTCAAAGTGATGAATGCAGACCTGTGTTCCAGGAGACCTTCTTTTTACGGTTCCGTACCCAAAGGGTAATAAAGGGGACCCTATTACTGAGACTTCGCTGTCCGTCCGTCCGTCAGTCCGTCTGTCACCAGGCTGTATCTCAAGAACGGTGATAGCTAGACAGTTGCAATTTTCACAGATGATGTATTTCTATTGCCGCTATAACAACAAATACTAAGTATAAAATAAAATAAATATTTAAGGGGGGCTCCCATACAACAAACTTGTTATAGATTATGGTACGGAAACCTTCATGCGCGAGTCGGACTCGCAATTGCCCATTTTTTGTACAATTTCACTTTGACAGGGGGTTTGTTGGCAGGCAGTCACTATTCGACCTGTTTTTGTACAGGCAGACATTCCTAACGTAAGTACGGTATTTTATACGTACGGAACGTTAAATGATAGGATTTATTAGCGATAATTATTTAGAAAAGTAGCTGTGCAGTTTGTTATTTCAAGCTTTATGTATGTACAATCACTTGATTGTGATTATCTGTGCTCAAATGCATGGAAAATACGGTCACTCAAGCTCGTCTTGCATCTCACTAGACGTGGGTCGTTACGTCGTTTTCAAGAAATGTAACGAAACCAGTGACTCGGTCGCCGTCACCTGTTTCATAACTAGTGATTTTTGTAACTGGTTATTTTTATTCTGCTACTGTGATTGTTTGCAAAAATATTTCTACCAACACCAGCTATACATACCTATACAACAATTACACACGAAACGGAAACAAATAAAATAACTAGGTATTAATGTGTGGCCGGTGCAGAAGGTGACCTCTCTCTCGCTCGATTACTCGACTCACAGATAGCAGTAATAACAAAATAACGCATTTACAAAAATCACTACTTGTTATTTGACGCGAAACTAGTGATTCGGTTACATGTCCCGTAACTAGTTACTGTAACTAGTGACGTGAAATAACGCCCACGTCTACATCTCACGTGCGTAAATAATATTACGCTCAACCTGTCAACGAAAAGCCGTTGCCCGTTGGTTCTATAAAGATCCACAAGAAAATATCTAAAAGAATATTACGTCATAAATTATAAGGTACGGCGATATCCCGTAAGGAGTAAACTTGAAAGGTAATTAGCAGCGACACCGTGACGGCCTGCTCCCGGCTCGCCTGGAATTTCTACATTGTTTCACCTGAAAGCCTTTATTAGCTTTCATCAGCTTGACATGCATGAAAGCAGTTTTAATGAAAATGTGAAATATCCCGCAATGAACATTTATCGCGTTACTAGGATACTGTTATAACGTAACTTAATAACGGAACCCATGAATACATAGCCTGTGCGGTATTGTCCAGGATTTTAGGACTAGCACAATTAAATGGTCGCTATAGACCTTGGTTATCTGCCGTGACCTCAGCCGGCGTCACGATATCACTAGCGACTGGCGACTAATACTGTCACGATGTCCGTAATAAGCCTCGTAAGTGTAGGTATTATTAGGTTAAATAAGTCGCAATTTACTAAAATTATAACAATACGTGAATAACCCATTAGCTACCTACGTGGAATAGAAATGGTATAATTTCGACAGTTTGCACATATTTGGCTTGACTGTAGTTAAAATAAATTGTAACACCCATCAATGAATATTAATTCTATATCTTAAAACGGTATGGTCGCAGAGCGTTTGATCTGCCCATTTCTGTATGTTACCAAATGTCAGAGGCCATCCAGGGTACCTGATTCCCACCGGTTTGCCCACCTTTGGACAATTGAGCACGATTCTCTATTGCTATTGAAGAAAAAGTAAGCGAAATCTACTCCGACTTACCCTGAGCTTTTGTTTGACGCCATCACGCTGTTGTGGCAAATATTCATATTATACGATAACAAATGCGGACTTTTCACGGTAAGGTTAAAAAGATGTGTCAGTTATTATGAAAACGGGACAGCAGTATTCGCGTGTCAGCGGACCGCCCTCCGAAGCTTCTTTCTAAAACGGGACAGCAGTATTCGCGTGTCAGCGGACCGCCCTCCGAAGCTTCTTTCTAAAACGGGACAGCAGTATTCGCGTGTCAGCGGACCGCCCTCCGAAGCTTCTTTCTAAAACGGGACAGCAGTATTCGCGTGTCAGCGGACCGCCCTCCGAAGCTTCTTTCTAAAACGGGACAGCAGTATTCGCGTGTCAGCAGACCGCCCTACGAAGCTTCTTTCTAAAACGGGACAGCAGTATTCGCGTGTCAGCGGACCGCCCTCCGAAGCTTCTTTCTAAAACGGGACAGCAGTATTCGCGTGTCAGCGGACCGCCCTCCGAAGCTTCTTTCTAAAACGGGACAGCAGTATTCGCGTGTCAGCGGACCGCCCTCCGAAGCTTCTTTCTAAAACGGGACAGCAGTATTCGCGTGTCAGCGGAACGCCCTCCGAAGCTTCTTTCTAAAACGGGACAGCAGTATTCGCGTGTCAGCGGACCGCCCTCCGAAGCTTCTTTCTAAAACAGGACAGCAGTATTCGCGTGTCAGCGGACCGCCCTCCGAAGCTTCTTTCTAAAACGGGACAGCAGTATTCGCGTGTCAGCGGACCGCCCTCCGAAGCTTCTTTCTAAAACGGGACAGCAGTATTCGCGTGTCAGCGTACCGCCCTCCGAAGCTTCTTTCTAAAACGGGTCAGCAGTATTCGCGTGTCAGCGGACCGCCCTCCGAAGCTTCTTTCTAAAACGGGTCAGCAGTATTCGCGTGTCAGCGGACCGCCCTCCGAAGCTTCTTTCTAAAACGGGTCAGCAGTATTCGCGTGTCAGCGGACCGCCCTCCGAAGCTTCTTTCTAAAACGGGACAGCAGTATTCGCGTGTCAGCGGACCGCCCTCCGAAGCTTCTTTCTAAAACGGGACAGCAGTATTCGCGTGTCAGCGGACCGCCCTCCGAAGCTTCTTTCTAAAACCCGAGTCTCATTATCTGTGGTCTGATTTAGGAATATTAATACTCTGGATCTGATCACGGACTGCACATTCTTCACTATTATAGGCAATGTCAGAATTCGCTTCCGGCTCAACCTCGACTTCTTGCTCAATGGTTTTTGCTGTAGTAGGTATTCCTATAAAATGGCATGACATTAATTTAAAAATATATTCCGATATAAGGAAATAAATAAGATTTCACCGAGCTAACCAATTTTCGTATAAGAAGAGGGATATAATTATAGGATTCTCTAGTGGTGTCTGAGAAATAGTGTTGGTAGTAGTTCGTGCTATGGAGGTGGGTCCATAAACTATTTTTGACTTAAACATTTCTGTTCGTAATTTTGTACTGTCACTAGAATATTGTGAAAACCGTCGTTTATCATTTATATATAGTGAGATTGTAAACTGATGGATAGGTTAGTTCATATCTAGTGAGATTAAGAACGAACCTAACCTATCCGTCCGTTTACAATCTCACTAGCTAGTTAGTTAATAAGCCAACGAATGGTCACAATTATACGAAGTCATTAAATCACTAAATATTATATTATTAGTGCTTTAATTAAAGTTAATCCTTCTGGATCCGCGAATAAGTATTTATGCAGATACTAAAAAAACATATCTCTATACGACATGCTTCGATAATATGATTGTAAATTTAAAAAACTGTAAGGGAAACCCATCCATTTTTTCTACTTACATTTATTTTTATTTTTGTTGAAAGGCTAAATATTGCCGACAGGAAAAAAATGTGCCCTGCACTTGTACTTATAACAACTAAGCTAAGACAAATATCTATAAACATTAATTTTAGTTAGGTACTTTATAGGTAACCAGAACTGATACGTATAGATACGGCTAGATTTCAAACTCTAGGTACGAGGTAGTCTTTAAAAATGCTATGATCGATAGGTACAAGCCAGAGTAGGTACATACAATTGGATAAGACACGTGTACGTGTATTAGTTACTATGTATGTATTACATCATACATGTGTGCCTAGGATGTTTATTATTTGTGTCACGCCACTCGTGTACATACAAATAACGCAAACAATAAACCATTATCATTATCAAATCATTGACATAATGTGTTATGAGGCTACTCTGCAATTATAATTCAATTAGGTATATGATTTTAATACAGTTTTGGATTGTCGACTATATAAATTAAATTGCCAATGTTTTCCATAACAGTGTCAAGTGAATAATATTTACTACAAATCCAAGCCTAATTCGACGTTAACATATGTATTGTACAAGTATCACCACAATAAGAGTGCTTTGGTGATGAGCTGTTTGATAAGTTGTTTGGCACTTAACGCCGCTCAAATAGCAAAGTCCGGAATATACCTACAGATTGTTTGTTGTCGAGTGTCGAGCTTAGTTATGAATTTTTCACAACTTAATTGTAACTTAACGACTTACAGCTGTGATTTAAGGTCAGTTGGAGCAAGAGCGCTGACGAGACAATGCCGAAAAACCTTAGTGGAAATATCACTGAACAGCCATAATTGTGTCATATCAGTTGAATTGAGCTGCATCGTGATCACATCGAGCTGGAGTAAATATAAATATGGCCCTGACCAGAAAGTAGGTAGGTATATAGCGCTGTATCGCATGATTAACATTTTATTTTCATTGGATCTGAACTGAACTAAATCGGAAATCATATCGACAAAATGCTCGATATAAATCGAGATAGTACAAATACATTGGCAACGAGCACGTACATAGGTATAGGTAACGTACTCGTAAAGTAATTTTTAAAATGATTACTAATTTCTTATAAAATTAAAAAAATTAAAATGTCAGCAATAGTTGACTTGTAGGTACTTTCTGTATTACTACTATATAGAATACAAGTAAACTAATGGAATACAAATTACACTTTGTCAATCGAGTGTACGATTCGGCTACCTACAGTTTTATGCAAATACCAAAACTGCATGCGTTTGTGAACTGTTTTGCTTACGATATTATTTTTCAAGTGCAGATTATACCGTTATGGTATTACACAAGCCTACCTGATGACATTCACAATGTAGGCCTCAGAGCAAACCGGCGCCCAACATGACGACAGCAACAAGCTGGCGGTCCAATATCAACAAGGCCGCCACACTCAGCCGATGTTGCACTATACACAACAACACGATGTCTCCAACCCAACCGACAAGGGCAACTGGTAATTCACTCACAATCGACTCACATTCAACTCAATTCGTTTAACAATTCTCATCATAAATGATAACGCGTTATTACATGTTTGCTCCGGCTGACAACGTTTAAATGAATGAATCAAGTGTTCGTTTCTCGGTGACGCTGACGCCACCACTATGATAGATATAGTAAAAATGTGGATTACGTCATGTCATCATGTGTCTGACTAATGCCCGCGAGGCGCCGAGGGAAAATGGAGAAAATGCAAGAATTCACCGTCGTTTCCGAGTCACTAGTTTCCGATGCCGAGCGCCGGTCTGTAGTGCGATAAACGTGTACCTACTCTCTGCTGACTGCCTTAAGTTGAAAAGCGAACGCTTTCCTCCAGGTTTTCTGCCCGCGAGCAAATGATTCATGCTCTTTAAGATGCTTTGCCAAAATTCCCACCACCCACCACCTCGATTTGTTTACAAGATTCATGCTCTTTAAGATGCTTTGCCAAAATTCCCACCACCCACCACCTCGATTTGTTTACAAGCATTCTACGCATCGTCTCATTCTCTAAATACCGCGTATCTTGAATCACACTTTAATATACGGTGTAGTGAAATAAAGCGCACCTGCTTGCATTTAAACTTCTAAGGCTGGATTCAATCAAATTTTTATTCCAAAAATAACGCTTACTCTCGGATACATGTCTAACTATTTATCGACTATTTATTTATTTAATCTTTATTGTACAAATGAAAAACAGATCGTACAAAAGGCGGACTTAATGCCATGGGCATTCTCTACCAACCACCCAAGCTATTATGGGGTTTTGATGTTTCTATCCGAGAGTAAGCGGTATTCTTTGGATAAAAAGTTTGGTTAAATCCACCCCATATAGTCTACGTTACCAGTTACCCTCTATATGGCGTTATTGTTTCAGTAGCGGGTTTGAGTAAGGCCGGCCACACACAGTCTGCATTCCGGTCCGGATTGAGAACGGAATGACGTCAGCAAGCGAGATATCGCCATATGACAGACAGAGACACTTTCTGACGTCATTCCCTTCTGAATCCGGACCGGAATTCAGACTGTGTGTGGCCGGATTAAGATACACCAGCAAATAGCCAACGCTGGTCACATCACACGTTTAGCAAAATACCTACTCTGAAAACAATAGTTCTAAATAACACAATTTTGCATGTATTTTATTCTAATTCGACAAAAGCTTCTTATTTTATTATTTCGTCTGTAAGTTTTTATTGGATTAAATAAATCCTGTACCTTTTTTACAACATTTTAATCATGACAGTTTGAAGGTGAAACGGTATTTTTTTAAGGCTCTTCTTGTTTAGAAGGCTAAAAGACTTTTTAGCTGTTTAGCCCCAAAAGCCTAGACTGCCAGAGCTAGTAGCCGTATTAAAAATTAACCTTATTTATATCTAAAAGTAAAGAAAATACAAGAAAAAAAATATAATTGTATTTTGTGCCACTGCAGTGTAACAGAGGTAAAAAAATGGGAATCGCCTGTGAGCCGAGGCGAATAGGTACCTGTCGTAAACTGGCTCTGACCTCAAAAAAGCGTTCAGCCCTTAAAAAGGGCTAACCTTTAAAAAGCATTAAATTAGAAATCTGTCTTACTAAAAGCACAAGCTCTTCGAAGACTCATTTATCAAGCCCAGCACTAATAAGAACAACGAAACTTTAAATTTAGGGCTAAAAGGTTCGAGTCTTTGAGAACAATTGAGGCATGACAAGAAGTATGCACACAAGTACAGCTTTAGTATATCAATAGATAAAGCCAAGGTATATTTATACCTACCTAATTGAAATACAGAATTTCCTTTTCGTTCAAGTCAATGCTAATGATAGTAAAGGTATTTAAAAAAAGGAACGCGTGTCAGTTCCTCCTGTAATTTACGATGCGAAATATTTAGTTTTTTTTTTATTTACTTACAAGATTTTCAAACACATTTACTTGATAAAACGCACGATTTACGAAGAGCGCCAGCCGCCAACCTTAAAGCGGTGATTTTACGTAAATAAAACCAAACGCGTTCAGAGAAAAATGTGTTTGGGTAATATAACAGTACCCGACGGATCTGTTTTCGCCCGTAAAACTGCACTGGAATAAGGTGACATGTTAGCTGTAAGCAGCGTAAAAGTAACGCCGAATTATTTGGCGCTTTCTAAGATAAAATAGTCTTGGAAATAAAATAAAATAATAAAATACTGCAGAATGTCGAAGCTTCTGTTTGCGTAGTTAGTTATAAAATGAATTTAAAACTAAAGCTTTTCTTTTGGAAGAAACACAAAACACTCGATTTTTTCCTTATTCTTCCGATGCTTTTTACTTGCGATGGTTTACAGAAACATATGATAATACTGCAAATATGAATAATAAATATTATTTTATTTTATTTTTAGTATTTGTTGTTATAGCGATAGCGGCAATAGAAATACATCATCTGTGAAAATTTCAACTGTCTAGCTATCACCGTTCACCGTTCTTGAGATACAGCCTGGTGACAGACGGACGGACAGCGAAGTCTCAGTAATAGGGTCCCATTTTTACCCTTTGGGTACGGAACTCTAAAAAACATGCTATATTTTTCTTAATTTTAGGGACAATTCCGGGAAACGATGACTGAAAATGGGATATTGCGCGCTTGCTGCTAACATTTCGCCTTAAACACATTAAGACATACATGCATGTGCAGCGTGACGCAAGCGCGGGTTATTTTAGTGCGCCGGTGCACGAGCATTAAAAAAGTAACGTGATTAACCACACCTGCTCGAATATAGCTCTTATTAAATTAAGTTAAGGTTTTACGGTTGTTATGTAGTACACGTGTCCGTTGCGTCTGATATCGCTTCCCCATAACATACGTAAACGCTTTTTATATCTTCTAATATTATTGACAAATAGTCAGATCAATTAAATATATTTTTTCACTTCCCATGCTCTTAAAATGTTACTTTAGTCTCTGCATATCGGGACTAAAGCTCCTTATTAATCTTTAGGGATTAAAGTAAAACTATTTTAATTTACTTTGGAAACCCCTAAACAGCCAATCACGATGTTTGTGAATGGACGTTTATAGCCATTTTCAGTGATAGGTATTTAGGTATACAAACTTTTTGGTGCGTGAAATAACCTCAAAATTACAACTGTTCAAAAATATAAAAAGAAAAGATTTTATTTCATGAAAAACGATTTATTATTACTAATACTAATGTTTTAAATAATATTAATGATGATTTTTTTTTATCATGCACGGGCCATAAGTCCATATTAGTCTTAAATAAAATAGTATTCAAGTTTGAATCTGTTGGCTAAATATGCAAGCATTTATAGCGTCACTTTGCAAAAAAAAAAAACACGGAACATTTTTTTTTTCTATTAGAATTTTGAATGAGTAGATGTCCATTACTCCTATTAAGCTTGAATTGTAATCACCAATTAGACCAATTAATTGTGTCACTTTATAAATTACGGACAAAATATGTAATCATCATCTTCCAGTGAAAAAGAATTATAAAGCTGAAGGCTATATAGACGAGTCAATCCAAAATAAATACAATATCTATCGAAGGCTATGTTGAAGGCATTAAAATATATCCTCAAAAGCAGAAATCACACAACCAACATTTGACCCACGCCCATCAACATCGGATGAGAATGTGCCTAATGAAATAACCATTGGCAACCTTTTTGAGGAAAGGTTTACGTCTCTACTGTACTCTCCATTCTCTCCAACTTTTACTTCGACTTCGACTGAAAATATTGAACATACTTCTCAAATACAAACCACGCCGACCCCTGAATTTTCAGGGGAAAACCGTTCAGATGTAAATAATTGTACAATTTCCCTTTTAATTTTTCTGAGACGACGCACTTTTTAATCCTGTACCAAAATTCTATACTCTATGGTACCCGCTACAGAACTTTTAATATTCATAAGACATCTCTCTACTCAACCGTAATAATTTCAAGAAAAGACCATCAGCATATTTGATAAAATATCTTTTGAAGTTACGAGTTGGTAGGTAACGCGACTATTACACAAATCTCTAGAGATGATAGAGATTATCCGATTAAGAGAGGTACCTACTATGTCCGTAACATACGAGGTAAACAAGATTAACAAATATAAAGTTTAAAATGATACTTCGACGCCTCGTGTTAATATTGAATGCGAATTGATTTTGATTTTGACTTAATATTTTTCATATCTGTGCATAACCACCGAGCTGGGATTGGCTGGGAGCGATGTATCCATCCACACTCCACAGGATCCGAACGTGACCTTACATACATTAAGCTATAGCCAGATCTTCATATGCCATATCAAATTCCCCCATAATAATTAATAAATTAATTTCTTTGAATATTGTCATCAATTAGAGTCTTGTTATCATAACAGCTTGGTCTAATAAAATTTAAGAAAACTAGAGAGGAGCATCAGTGTTGGAGTGCAACAAAGTAACAAAAAATAATAACATGACAATAATCACAAACGCAGATAACCGTGCAGTCGGAGGCATACTCGTAAAACCAAATTAATCAATTATCGTATGATCCTTAGTTTTATTACCTGCATTTCTTTTTCTTCTACATCATCCTTTATCATCTCGTTTATGACTTTTTAGCACGCATCTTACACTTATTCAATTAAGGAGACACGCCATATAATATGAAAGACCAGCAATGAGTCTAATTGAAAGTAAGCATTCTTAAGAAAAAAAAATCAAGCCGCTCGTTTTAATTGCTAAGTTTTACTGAAGAACAATTAGTACAGAGTGAAAAGTATTTGTAGCCGCACTCACTCGCACGTATATCGACCGAATACTCTCACGTAGGTCGTTAAACGGCTGAATAACAAGGAATTTCATAACTTAGGGGAGAGTGGGTCTTAATTAAAATGAATTCTTCGAAAGACCGAGTGCGAACGTAACGAGTCGGTTATAGCTATTAGCGCAAGCAATGCGATTCCTGCGCACTCATCAGGGCTGGCGGCTTAAGGCTTCTTTTGCCGAGACTTTGAGAAAATATTACGCTTTCTGAACAAAGCGGTTCACTTTAGTTAGCAATGAGAATAGAGAGAAAGTCGCATATTTCATTTTTTCTTCTTTGTGTTGGAAACACATTATTAATAAAAATTTAAGAATTACTTTTTAGATGAGAGAGGATTTCTTAAAAATATATCATGAGTTAAAAGTAGTTTCAGAGAACTGTTTCAGCCTTTAGATTTTTTTTATCTTTTCTTGTTAATAAGATCAAATCTATGTGGAAAAAAACCGAAAACTTTTAATGCAAAAAAATATTTAAGAAGTTCGCTACGGATTTAGCTGGTTGATGAAGGTGCCTATACCTATGACATCAAAATGCGACGTAATCTGCTGTTTCATTTTCACAAGGTGAGTCACAGTGCAACCAATAAGTGAGTCACTTTAAAGGAAAATAAGTTTTCCCATGTAAACTCGTAATTGGAAATGCACTGTAATTGTAGGCAACTAAGCTACTGGTAAGTGTATGTCCTTATTTCATCTTTGAAGTTGTATTCATAAAATTACACGTCTTTAAATGGAAGACGTATGTACCAAGAACAACCAATGGCGTTGATATGTTTATGTTAAACCAACTGAGGGGATTTGGCCAGAACAGCGATATCTACATTTGCAAAGATGGTTATAGGAAACTTTATAGCTAACCCGAATACGGTGCAGCAAACTTGAGGATTGCAACTACAACTTCGTAGCGTCTAAGTGTGTTTAGCTTACATTCACAATTATCGTATTCCGGTTTCAATTATATGCAATGAAAATCAGTATCTTTAGTGAAAACCCTACACGCAGTCTCCGTAGCGTGCTCGGCAAAGTTTACTCAAGATCAGGAAGTTGTTTATTAGCGGTTAGCGAAGAATCCACGGCGATTGCACGCTGACTTACTTTTCAGTAATTCTTTATAATTGCGCGGCAACGTTTCTGCCTGATGACTCTCAGTATGAACCGATTACGATTTCTCCATTTGACACGGGCAATAGTCTTAATTGTCTAATCTAAACCATGATTTGGTTAAGTGAGTAGCGTTAGATAATTTAAGCAGTTAACTTCCGCATACTTCGGTACGGTATACTGGATTTTGGGAAATATAAAACAGTTTATTTGCTAATTACAGGACCTATACTAACTATAATAATATATGTACATTGCTATATTTGTCTCTTTTAATTTCCTGTACTAATATATGTCATATTTTATTTATAATCGTCACGCGATGATTATGTTAAGAAATACATTTTTGGTAAAATATGAGCTTAATTTTCATTATTAATAAGTACCTGCGAGTGCAAACTTAACTAATATAATAATGCAATTAATGAAGTATCCCTGCGGGTTATTATCGGATAAGTGTATAGGTACCTATGTGCTACAGCGCATAATAGTGTAGCTCAAAAATATTATACATTCCTTGACTCTCTTGGTGCATGAAGACCGTGTGGTCCGTGTGGTTTGTAATGTATATGAAAAACGTCAAAATGTGTGTAAATTTTGACGTTTTTCATATACATTACATTTGCTCCCCGTCCACCCTGATACCGCCTTGACAAAACATGGATTGTTATCAAAAACTGATTTTTGCAATGATGAATCACTATCATTTCCGATGACGAGGTTGTCATCTCCGAAATAACCGCCATACTATATCACTATTCCAGAAATGTCGCAATTATGGTTATCTTTAAATAGTTCTTTTATTTCTAATACGTTATCTGTAGATGTTGCGTTTAAAAGTCAACGGGAGTATATAGGCATTTAATATCTACTTACCTTCTTGATATTTAATTTCTTTATTTCTTACACTTCGAGTTGATTCGTAATTTACGGTCACACCTGTTTATCAACACTACAAGTGCTAAATGCAAAACTCCGTTACTTGTCCGTCCGTCTCTTATAGGCTATGCTAAAACAATCTTTTGAAACGTTGTTGCTTTTTCCCGCAGGGTCAGATGTTTTCACAGTGCAGTTTAACAGTCCTCTATAATAACCACTAAAAAAGAATTACTCAATGCAAATCTATGGCGTATCTTCGCATGTAGGTGGTAGGTTTGTACTCAGTTTGACAGCCATACTTGAGACATAATCATGTTCATTGTACATGTAATAATAATTTCTATAAAGTGATGAATAAGTATAATAATCCCCATTTTTTATCGAATGAATCAAATGTTCGATAGCTCGTTTCCAATCCCATCTTGTGGAATGGATGTCCGGAAAATCAATTTAAAATAGAATAAAATAAAATGGAAACGGGATAATGTGAAAGGTGATTTAAATTCGTAGAATTATTCCATCGGAGCACGCGGTGGCGATGGCGGGGCGAGATCGAAAACATTCCAGAATTTTCAGCACTTCGACAGGAGAGAGAGAGGACGTCGTTTTATTTGAAGTTCGGTTACGCATTTCCTTTTTTTAGAGACTGTGCTCTATTTGGATTTTGAAATAACAGGCTGCACACGGCTAAAAACATGCAACTGGTAAAAATGCCTGCAACTTTCAGTACCTACATGTTTGAACTGAATTTGGAATGCATGAAATTAAAAAAAAAACTGGAACTTTTGCTTATAGTTATAGATTTTTGTGTAGCTTGAAAAAAAAGGAAATTGTTTTTGCCGACGTAGAAGATTTTATTTTTATTTCTACGAGTACATATTACTCCTAAAACAGACTTCAATAAGTTTTACGATCGTTTATGCCATTCATTGAATGACAAATACATTTCAGGTAGTCCATAAAAGAATGTATGGCAAGTGACAATAGATGTAATATTAAATCTTTGCAACCATTTACACCCTGGGCGGCGTATAATGATCCCTGGGGACACTTCACTATACACAATACTGTTTAATGCGAAGTTGGAATAAGAAAAAATGCGTTATATTTTTTTATCAGGCTTACAAAAATGTTGATTAACATCGACGCCATTACATGGTAAATTTTTAAATTGTCAAGTTATGTGTCCCATCCCAGCAAGCCATCATTCGCCGACCAGGGTATAAATGGTTGCCATGATTCAATATTACACCTATTATAACTTGCCGTACGTTTTATTATGGACTACCTAAAATGCATTGGCCCGGATTCCGGTAAATGTTGATAATGAATGTTGTTATGGGCCCCGATTCCTGTGGGCGGGCGCGGTGCACGCGGGGCGGGGGCCAGGAGAGGATATTGATCGGCACGAGCAAACGGCACTGCACCACCTGCCGGTGCAACTCGAAAAAATCACGTTTGCCGACGCGTGTAACAGGTATTACTTAAAATTAAACGGCATAATTCACAAAGCTAATTTTTCCCGTCGACACGGTCCAGCTCGTTATTTGTATTTTGCTTTGTGCACAAAAATGATTTTTACACAAGCAGTGTCGCTCTGTGATCGATCTAACATTCGCGATGCATGCAGTGCCACCCTGTACAACTCTCCACGTAAAAAATTATATGTTTTCTACTTTAATCAATGTTACTCCTTTTGGCGTGGCTTTATCAGGTTTTGAAGTATAAAAAATGGTTTGTTCGTTGTAAGAGAACTAACAATATTGTATGAGGATTCGTACACATTCCAGTTTCTAGATTTAGTAGTTTAAGTTTTGCGTCGATGAGTCACCCTGTCAGGAAAGACTACCTTTGTAAATATGTTTGCGCAAACAAACATGGTACAGGTTTTTTGAAGGACTTTGAGTTGAAAAATCCAGTGTTTTTTTTCGATTGATTGTTTTGTATTTATGTTTGTGCACGGTTACGTTCTTCATCTTCTCCCGATGAGTTAGCCGTCATTTTTTTTTCAACGAACGCATAGACTTTTTCATCCTGATTCGATTTTATGTTTCGATGTCTTCGTGAAATAGGATTTATTCAATTTTAGCATTTACAATAGTTTACATTAATTATGATTGTTTCAACACAACCGAAACGCCTTCTTAGTCATTAATTCAAAGCGGGAAGGTGAGCGGAGGAGCGTGGGCGTCATATAGTACCTACGGCGTGAGGGTGGGTGGAAGAGAAGAGAACGGGCGGTGGGTGAAAAGCGGATCGGCCCAGACCTTCAGCTAACGGTGCTATTGACCTGCAAACGGATTTTGTAACGTCATGTGAGCGGCAACGCACCCGCGCCGCGCAAACATCGACAGAAGCCGCCAAAATATCGCACACTGACACTTATTTATTTATGTTGTTAACAGGCGGTCGGTCGGTGCCGTCTATGTTCGCACATTGTCTTTTAAATTGCGTTGTCCTGTCCGTATTGCTATCCATTTGTGTCGAGGAAATCCTGATTACGAGTAGGTACTAACATATTTGCTCGTAGTCGCCTTTGCGATTCGGCTGGGCGGATTTAGCGGTTCTGGTGGGAAGCCTGAAGCCTGCGTCGTGCCGCGCCACGCTGGACACCGCACAAGGTCTGTGTTGGTGGGGTCGACGGCCGCGCCGCCCGCCGCCCTGCCAGCTGTCTCCGCCCGGTTATATTTAGCCCGGAAGGCAGAGCTCTCACTGAAACAGTTTCTCCCTTCTGTTTGCATAACTTTCCGAATCACTCGATCAAGTGAATCCTTTATTGCGAAATTTTGGGAGGGAGAAGCCACTCGATTTGCATCCACGAGGGACGACCGGAGCGAATCAATCGACGTTTAATTGACTGCAAATTGTAATGTTCTGTTGAATTATTAAACGATCGAAGCGCGTTCCACGCCGGTCGCGGTCGTCGTTCACATGTGATGTTGGGTTCCACTGGGTAATGCTTCTCGCATTTAAGCGATTGTAAATCGATTCTATTCCAAAAAAGGCAGGGTTCCGTTATTTTACAAATGCAGTAAGATGCAAACGACGCCCGAGGAGCGCCATGCACAGTTATACACACAATGCGGTGCGACACGAGCACGACTACGACACTCGCGGCCACACAAGATCAATATCTACCAATGCTTGCTCAGGCAAATAAACAAAAATACATTTAGTGTATATATGTCACTTTCACACTAATTCAATCTAAGTTACACCGTAGTGGCTACATATCTTTAGGTAATATAATGTAAATTTTCATAGGCTTTTTGATATACATATGTATATTACAATATTTAAAGCCCAATCTAACTGTACAGTATTTACGAATATTTAGTGCATAATGTTTTGCCTTTACATATGAACAACAACACCTCAGCCTGGGCAGATACCAGGCAGGAATTAGTGCAAATCCGGATTTAACAAGGTAACAGCAAAATTGGAAACCATGCTTACGATAAATAAACTCGTGCTCAACTTTGAGAAAAGTTCGCAAAGCCAGTATGGGGGAGTTACATAGATAGCAAACATTTCATTTCCGGTGGATTTCGTTCGCAACCGGCAGATAAACCTGCCGGCAGATCAACTATTTTAGCAAAAATATTACGAGGCTAGGAGATTATTGCTCATGAGATTCTTTATTGAAAATTGTAAAAATTGTTTCTAGACCCACTAGTTCACATTTTGTCTAGGAAGGATTTTACATTTCCATAAAGATTGAAGAAAATAGCCCTCTTTCCCATGACCCATCAATGTGGCAATTAAAGAAGTTGAATGTCGCACTTGACTTAGCGGAAATTACCTTTGCAAACTGTGTGACATTTGGGAAACTCTGGAAACAAGATGTTCCAGTCCGAGCCCCATAAGTAAAAGTGAAATCTTTGAAATCAAAAACTACTTTGATTGAGGCTAACCGCAGATGTGATTTTACAGTGGCTTATATTATAGTGGTATTTGTTGGGTGTGTAATGATCGATATAAAAATTTCATATGGTATAATTTCGAATTAATAATATGGTATACTTAATTTAATTTACCTAAACTATTTTTCTGGTAGCAGTCCATTTTTTCTGGGGGATGCAGTTCTAACCTTTTTTTTCTCTTTTTTTTTTCCTTCTTTTCCTTTTTTTTTTCCTTTTTTTTCCTTTTTTCCCTTTTTTTTCTATCCTAACCTAACCTACGTTTCTAATTGAACTTTTGGTTTAAGTTTTTTTTTTAATGCGGGGGGCTCCGCCCCGCCCCCCTATTTCTCTATACCCTATACGTTATGCCATTTCAACGTTAGATAAAATAAACGTTATACCATAAATTCATTAGAAGAAATATGCATTATACTTAAAGAATGTTATATTAAATGTTATTCGATAAAATTATCAGTATATGAAAGAATAATTATATCAAATGTTGATATATTAAGTGTTGTTATATCATTCAATAATTATATCAAATGAGCGTTATACCGACTGAAATTATATCAAAAGTTGTTATAGCCATCGTTACGCACCCGTATTTGTTAAGTATCTTATTAATGAAATAGAAATACGAAGCACGTTACACGTTAATATTCATTCACTGCTGTTTTGCACTGCTGCTGTATTGTGTTTTGCTCGTTCATTGCTCTAAATTAGTGCGGTAAGATGTAGGTAAATACGTGTACCTACACATAGAGTAGAGGTCGCTAAGGTTTAAAAACCTTTCAAATAAACAATGCTAAGATCCACACGGATAAGGATTTCGAAAAATATTCTGGCCAATCCAGAGGTTCAATCATTTAAATTATTCTTTGTATCAAAAACATCTCAGTCAAGACGAAGCAAACAGCAAACCTGATTATATAAGTACCACGTAAGTACATTTTTTGGTAGCAAATCAAAGGGCATGACGTTGATAATCGCGTTCTATGCACGTCGTATCTATCTAAGCCGTGATCAGAATAAGTTAATTCGAATAATATGTCAATGAGTAACTGGAGTAAAACCTGATCCCTTTCAATGAAAACACGGCAGTAAGCGTTGTCGACTCCCTAGAGAGATTCGTCATTCAGAGAGTAAATTGCGCGATTGTCCATCCTTTGAAGCCTTTTGCATGTACTTACCCCTCGACCCGTGGATTTTAATGTACGCCTCGATGCGTGCGGAACTGCCCGAAACCAATTCACTTTTAGAGTTTAACAGGGGTATAGGTACTAGAAATTAGGCTTCAATTGACACTAAAATGAACGATATTACTGAGTAAGACCTAAAAAATATATAGGTATTATGTTCGTAAATTTATATTCGTCAAAGGGAACTGCTAAATGTGTTATGTTTAGAGAAGGTTAAAATGGATGATAGGAAGGTAATTGTGTATTAATTTACGTATACCTAAACGACTATACATATTTCGACATGCTTTAGTTAACTTATAAAACCGACGTCGTTGAATACGGCAAACAAAATAACTAACAAGTAAGTATACTTAATATATGTAAATTCACAACTAGATAATATAATCATAATCAATATCTAAAATAGATGGTCAATTGCTTGCCCCGGCCAAAATTATCCGGAAAATTCAAAATCTCAACGGAGCTGGGACGACTTATTGTGTAAATTGACCGTAGATTCCATCCTAAGCCAGTGCTCTACGGAAGACCGAGCCAGAATTTTGGCAGTAGGCACCAAAGAGGCCGGTTACTGGCTCCAAGCGCACCCTTCCGTGAGTACTGGAACTTTTCTAGAACCCAATACCGTCCGACTTACAGTTTGTCTCCGTCTCGGGGTCCCGGTCTGCGCCCCACACCGATGCCCCTGCGGCAAAGACGTTGACAGGCTGGGTCACCACCGACTTTCCTGCCAGAGCAGTGCAAGCCGCTTCTCAAGACATGCTGCTCTGAACGACATCATCCGCCGGTCTCTTGCATCAATCAATGTGCCGGGCCTTTTAGAGCCGACCGGCATCTCAAGAGACGATGGTAAGAGACCGGACGGAATGTCTTTGATTCCGTGGAGTAAGGGACGGGTGCTAGTGTGGGATGCAACCTGTGTAGACACACTGGCCCCGTCACATCTCCACCGATCCTCAATTAGGGCCGGAGCAGCGGCAGAAGCGGCCGAAGGCATAAAACGGAATAAGTACAGTCGTCTTGGCGCTGAGTACAATTTCATACCTTTTGGCGTCGAGACCCTGGGTCCGTGGGGCCCCAGCGCATTAAGCCTCTTCAAAGATATCTCGAAGAGGCTTATCGATGTTACTGGTGACCGGAGAGCTGGCGGTTTTCTCGCTCAAATAATCAGTTTGGCGATTCAGCGAGGAAATGCCGCCAGCATCTTTGGCACTATGCCGCAGGGGCCATTTTTAGATTTAGTTTAACTTTATTATGTTCGAGTTTAATTTAATTTTTAGGTGTAGTTTTATTGTAAGTATTTTAATAGTTGTATTCCTTGAATTTTTTTTTTCTACTAATAAATATTTTTTTAAATAGATTAAGATAAAGGTTTTTGTACTCACCCGATGCTTCAAGACTGCAATCGGAGTTTCATTGTCAGCGATACCTGAAACAGAAAAGTGTATAGTAATTTCATTACCATTATCCATTTGTAAAGCCGACTTAGTAATTATCCAATATCTCTGTAAAATTTCAATACTTTCAAGTGGAGGTCTCCTCTACCAACCAGTTGGTAATAACAGAAATTCAGATATATACAGGCGAAACGTTCGTTAACGTTCAAACATGCACATTCATAATGAGGAGAGACCGAGAATAATGAGAACCGATTGTGTATGTCAGAATGTTCATTTAGAGGTGCATCATCATCACTAAAGTCGCCGTCAATGGCACTTGCAAACTATGTAAACAAACCGCCATATTGAAATTGTCTCTGAATTATGAATTTACTAGTGATGAGCAAGGCTCTATATAAAATAACTCTATCTGTGGTAGAAATTTCGTGGTTGTATCCCGATGCACACAATTTCGCCACCCACTAGATTGCTTTTGGTAACTACGGCTACCTGTCACCGCTCTTATTTTATTATATAAATAGAGTCCAACTCAAAATTCGAAGCAATTGAGTGGTTAGCAAAATGTACTAGAGCACGCAGGCTAAGCTTAACATCAACATTTTTTTCAAGGTATTTTTTGTATCAGTATCAGATGTGCCCAATATGTATACATTTTTAAAAACAAGATTAAATTTTCTATTTAGTAAATTTTGTTAAATTATAAATATTCAGGATATATAACTAATATATCGTTCGGAATAAAAAAAACTTGTGTTTTTTACCCTTTCGGCATTATACCCAAATTTTATATCAAACTATTCTTAAATAACATAAAAAGTGAATAGCTGATATCTATTTTACACGAAAACGCCACGCAGGGGACGAATCTGACTTTCCTCCACATCTGAAAATAATCACAGTGGAACGCTCTATGTGTGGTAGAAACTTCATGCGCACAATTTCGCGGCTTATATAGCAACTCTACTAAATATGGCCCTTTACAGTATGTAATTTAAATGAATATTTTCGAAGATATTACAGTTTTAAAAGGGACATAGCGAATGCGGCGGTACCGACCGGGGGGGCCGGCGGCGCTAGCCTATAAATGCAATACTATTCTGTAGTATATTAAGTATCAGCATTGCACCCGTGCGAAGCCGGGGCGGGTCGCTAGTATCATATAAATATTATTAGTATTTTGATTTGACGATACGGTTGGCGCAGTTAATGCAGACCTTCAGAACCGGCGGTGTTCCTGGGTTCCAATCCCGGAAAGGGCAAATATTTGTTCGATGAACTAGAATTCGAGGTCTTGTTCTTGGTTCAGGGACGTTTTTTATATGTTTAACTATTATACATATATTTGTAAATATGTAAATCGTCGTCTAATGCCCAAGCCTACTAAACTAAGGCTTACCTACTTTGGGACTATTAGGTCCATTTGAGTCTTTTTTTTTGAGGTTGTCTGTTAAAAAAATCGATATTATATTCAGATTTTATTATTACCCGTGCAATATTTGAATAAAAAAAGTATTTCCGTTCGTAATGCTTAGTCTACGACTAGGGAACATAGGCCAGGCTAGTGATGTTACGGAATAATAATATGTCTTGTTTTGCAAAACAACAACAAAGTAGAAAATATTTCACAAAATTAAGTATTTACGTCCTCCATTTCTAACGTGGAATAAGTTTCAATAAATACATACAAACTTACATAAGTAATTTCTTTCCGCATAGCTGACAGTATGCACCTATTTATACTCTTTATAGTAAGCATATTGTTTCATATTGCAGTGCGCAAGGCTCTTAAAGGAATGGAGCTAGCTTAGAGACGTACGAGTCACTTCCATTCATGGCAGGCTGGCAGCGAAGTGTCGCAAGCAGGAAACCACGGCCCATGTATGGCGCGCCAACAATTTACTACATACGACATATTTTTCTGTACACTACCTTTATTCTTATAAATATATCATAAGACATACAGGAGAATTATAACGCAAGAAATTACAATAAGAGTTAAACAACAGGTGGTCTTATCGCTTAAGAGCGATCTCTTCCAGACAACCTTTGGGTAGTGGAGAACTTCCAAAATATTTTGTTATTAGGCGGTGCAAAATCAGAAAATAGGTATAATAATTATACATTTTTTTTTTATGTCATAGGGGCAAACGAACAAACGTATCGCCTGATGGAAAGCGATTACCGTCGCCCATAAACACCTGCAACACCAGAGGGGTCACAAGTTTTTGCCTACCCGGAGGACGAAGATAGAATGCCTCTATGCTAGTAATTACACCGGCTATCTTACCCCCACACCGGAACACAACAATGCGAACATTGCTGTTTGGCGGTGGGTTAGCAGGCAAGACGGTAGTAACAATCCGGACGGACCCTGCACGAGGCCCTACTACTCCAAATACATACTTATACACGAAAAACAAATTTGTTATCAATTTAATTTGCATAGGTTCATATGAATTATATTTACAATCTGTCGATGTACTTACTTCATACGCTTTGGACTACATATTTCGAACGCGGTTCTGTTTTGTTGCATAGCTCTAGGGTTAGCTTCGTTTGAAGAAAAACCCTCCACCCATTTATTAATATCGGGGTTTTTATTTATAATTTAGGTTGTTTTTTTCTAAACCTCGATTAGAAATTTAAAAAGGTACAAATAAGCTATGTTTTATCATTGTCGGTTAACAAGTACATATTATTACATAACCTAGTCGCCATAATATAATAGCAATCTAACTTTTAAAATAGCTGTTAGGCCGATTGTATGTACATTATCGTTGTCCAGGCGGAAGGTCATACTGAGTCAAGTTCAAATAACCGTGATGGGTATGGTGTGGACAGCATTTTGCAAAGATAAGGCCTTCCCGGATCCAGTTATAAATAACCATATTAACATTAAATATTCAGACTGGATATATGATTATATTTGAATTGAATACCTACGTTTTTATAAAATAAATATGAATGAGGTTCCGGACCAGGGCTTCAGACGTAACTACGTAATGCAGTCAATATGCGAGGCCACGAATGTATTACAGTCACCTGAGCTGAGTGGAGCGCAAAGCAATTAGCTCTCAGCTCTAAGACCGCAAGTGTTAAGCAAATGCTGCCGCCTGATTGCACCCCTTCTTAGGCAAATGTAACTGGAGTAGCTGTGGCGGTGGGGCGGGGCGCCACGTATTGCCGGCTGCCATACAGCGCAGAATCAGAACGACAAGCCCGGATGTTTAATAAGACCGCTGCTATATTTACCAACCACTAGCCGTAACGTTTCGTACCAATCCAATAAATGGCGACTTTTTATCAAATAATTTATAAACGTAGAATGCGTTTTTCTCTTTATATGTAACCATACTGTGATCTCTTTCGCCTTTTTATGATTTGTATACGTAATAAAATTCAATATCTAAATGGTCGTTTCATTAACTGGCATTGGGAACCCCATACGTGAGTAAATGTGGGTTCATTATTACCAAAAGCAAACAAGAACCGAAGTTATTCCGGTGCGTGGGTCGAGAGAGACAATGTCCTCCGTCACGGCTTCGGATCGCTTCGGACGGTTTGTTGAGTCGATGGGCCCGGGAATCGGAACGGCAAATAAGTAAGTAATTAAGAATCGGTCTGTAAGCTGATAACAAATAAGACTTTTGATTCTAAATAGGTATCGGAAAAAAGATGAGAGTTTCTCTGGCATTAGTGATTCAAAATGTTCTCATTTGTTTTTTTTTTGTTTTGTTTTTGCAGATGTATTATTTGCTTTTCTTATGTTATGTTAATAGTTAACAGCACTAATTAAACTCCACAATCCATTTACTTATTTAATATTTATTATACAAAATAAAACTTATAGTATACAGGCTGACATTCTATACAGTCATAGTCGGTGCACACATTTACATCGATACACTCATTTATACGATATATTTGGGCGTTACGTAGGTACTGTTAGAAACTGACTGTACAGTAGAGCGCTTAAGCCAATGTCAAGATATTTCAGAGCCGATGATACTTTTGTGTTCCTCATTAAGTATGTGCTCAAGGTTTTATACGATATATTTGGGCGTTACGTAGGTACTGTTAGAAACTGACTGTACAGTAGAGCGCTTAAGCAATGTCAAGATGTTTCAGACCCGATGATAATTTTGTGTTCCTCATTAAGTATGTGCTCAAGGTACCTTTGTCGGTGTTCTCTCGGGAATATCCAAGCCAGTCACGAGCGATGTCTGCACGATTCGCAGCGACTGCGTATGATATGAATTTGAAAACGACCCTTTACTTTACACCAGATCCCGCTCTTCTGACAATCGATACCGATATTGTTGCATTATTATAACTGAAAGCGCCAGAACGCGCCGAGTGCTGGCATGTTTATGTTTAGTCTATACTTACAATAGCTATAAGTGAGCTAAATAACTTTACACTCAGGTCAGTAGCGTTTAACACGCCGTCATAACATTGCAATCCGAGAACACCATGCAACAAAGTGGTAGAACCACATAATGAAACCCGTAAATTCAAATCAATCATTTCGGTGGAATGGAACTTGATATGCCGACCGTATAACAATGCGCACGCGTGGTTTTGTTGCTTACCGAATTCCACGCACATTTTCAACATTAACGACAACAAGTCAACATACGTTGCCTACATAACATGTTGTGCCTAACTAAATACGTGTTTAATCGTAATCGTATTATTAAACAACATACTGACAGTTACCGCGACTGGTACGGCGCATATGTGTTGATCAAACATAATAATATAATATTGTTTCCCGCTTCATCTTGAATAAAACTTGCCAGATGTCTGAATCAACGCGCATATACAGAAGGCCTTAGGACTCCTGGTCAGGGCGTGCATCATCCAGAGGTTCATTTTTGGTAGCTCTGACCACTTGTAACTCAAACTTGGCCACGTTGCCGGTGGCACCTTAAGTATCTTATTATTGAATGAGTGTGATTTTTTGTTTTATATTAAGGTTGCCTGCTTATGTATTTTGCATTATATTTAGTATGTATACATTTCACATTTCAATAAATATATTCTAAGGCACCTATTCTATATTGTTGAGTATTGTCTATCTATTAGGAAAGGCTTTTTTGGCGAGATTTGATACATATTACTAAGTCCGGGTAACAAAGCAAATGTAAACAATATTTCCACCCGCATATACGATGCCAGCCTTGTAACATTAATTTATTTTTCGGACGCCAAACACTGCAACATTTTTTCTAATGCCCCAACTAAAGTAGTATGCAGTTGACAATGTAGCACAATGCGTCCTTATGACATGACAAGACGTTGTGTGCGGCTGCGGCGTCTGTCCATCACTTAATTAAAGTAGGTACCGTGGCTACACAATTATGTTGTGGATTTCGTCCTTGTAACAGATACGGGCTCGGTATCAATTGAGAGCTGCTCGCGGTTATTAACATAAAATAGATACCACGCATAATAAACCAGCCGGTACACACACTTTATTATTATAACGAATAGCGCGTATAAATACACAAATGAAAATTGCTTAAATCCTTAAATTAGATAATCCCTGGATTCTTATAAGACAAGATATCTACGAATAAGTCAATTAACGTATTAAATTGTGAAGTAATATTTAACACAAGTACCTATTGGTAAAGTCACCGGGTTTGGTGACATCATAGAAACTGAACATTTGAAGACCGCCCTTACTGCCAAAAGTTTGGGAATATTAATATAAAAGGTAGAGGTAGTTCTAGTTATAAAGTGTTTCGTTTCTATGATATCATCAAAAGACGAATTTTCCCCACTATCGCAATTGTCTCAGATAACCTCTACTTATTTGGATTGCGAGGAGTTGAGGACCGCAGCGCAATAGTTGCGATTGCGACATAGCAACCATGTTTTTGTTTACATGCTCTAATACGGAATATTATCACAATCTCATCAATAATTGATAGTATTCCCATCTCTATGATATGAGGTCATGTTTCGCTCGACTACTAAACCCATTTTAGTTTGGTTCTTAAAATGTTGTACGAAACAATTCCTTTTAGCGTTCTTTCTTATTTAACGATTGCAACGATCGTTCCTCTCCTTTCCCCTAAATCTAAACATGCATAAAATAGCACATTAAACGAAAGTTCTTTAAGAAGAGATTCTGACAAGAAAAATAGCTCTCCCATACTAGCAATATTTTGGAATGGACGATCCAATGACGCGTCATCGACTCAAGAGTAACTGAATAGACTGATATTTAATTCAGTAGACGCATCTAACCCATATATTGGTTTTAAAAGCACGGTGTATCCAACAAGGAGGCGACCGTTTTATTCACATTTTGTCGAGTTTAATATTAGTGGGATGGGAGTCGTCGGGCTGTTTATAAGTCGCGGCACGTGTTAACCGATTGTAAGGGTCCAAAACCGCCGGAAGGATGTCCCGTGAGCGCGCGTGTGTGTGCATAACTTGATGCGCTGTCGCTCGTGCAACAAACACATACATAATATATTGCATATATTTCATAACGCTTTAAAACCCATCGTTAGGTTTCACTTCTAATAGGTCCAGTCTCGGTCCAGTATATCTAACGGGTATTTCAGTCATACCCAGAACGAAATGTACTTCAGTAGGTACTTACATTTTTTTTTATCTCACTGATACAACATAAAAGGACTCAATCATGTGGGCAGTAGGTAATTAGCCCGTGTATGGGCATTATTAGATATATTATTAATAATGCCGTGTTATAGACCGGAGCCTAATCTCTAGGATTCCGATCCAGGAACAATAGTATCGCCAGCTTCGTCTCTATATCTTATTCATATTTAAAAAAGTACATACGAGTATGTATCTGATTGGGGAAGAAGTTTGGTAGGTAATACTATAAGGCATTATATGTACATATTACCTACACAAGCCGGGAGTGTAAAGAGATACAGATGAAGTATCAAAGAGGGTTTTTAAATGTTAGCAGATATCATCAACATTGTTTCAGAAACATTGTAATAATTTGATATCGTAAAACCATTTTAATGTAATGGTTATGTCTTTGTATTACTAATACTGCAATGTCTGTAATTGTTAAATTGTCATACTTTAATTTTGCAAGTGTAACTTATGTAGACTTAAAGACAATTTAAGTAAGTTTCTGTCAAAAATTTCATTTAAGTGACAAGCTTTTATAGCCGACTGTACTTTTCTTTGGATATCCATCAAATGCTCACTGAGACGATTCTAAAGAGCCCAAACTCGGAAGGATTGCTTTTTTTCTATTATAGAGTTCCTATGGCCACCTTCCGACTCCATCATCAGATCAGCCCCATGGTACCATATTATTGTATTGTCATCAAAGTTTAGTAAGTATGCAAAATTTCAGCTCAATCGGTTGACGATATCTGCTTCAAAATTGAGTTGCAAGATTCCACCCGAACAAACATACTTATATACATACACACACACATTGCAAGTTAAATAAAAGCTTTTAAAATTAGGAGAAGGTGTTGCAGTGCGTCTAGGTTTTTGTTTATGGTCATGGCTTAGCAGAAAAAAGCTTGACATTACTGTCAGAGATTTTAAATTAAACGTTTCACATAAGCATTAAAGATTCGTGATTCAAAGGCTGTTTTAATATACAGCTGCCCACAAGGACGAGATATATATTAATCTGATAAAATCCATCGTTTTCAAATTGTAATTAACTTACCATTATTCCTAATGGTCATCGACATTACGACGTCGTTTAATGCTTAAAAGGCGCTCCGTTATTACTAACCACTGCAAAGCTGTATTTAGCTTGCTCGGTCGCATGCATTACGAGTTTGATGTGGAACCGCGTTTGACGTCGACAAACTCCTATGGGAATGTAAACATATGGCGCATAATGGAGACAATCCGAGCGCTGTGACTCCAGCGCCAACGCGCTGTCGCAATATAACAACACCCTCGGAGGAGCAACGTCCTATGTTCATATACCCGTCATATTCCTATCCAACGTGTTTCTGCTCAGGTTGGAAGATCATCTGCAGTACATCGTTATAGAAATAATACAACCAAACAATCGCGGTTAGAATAAACAACAACTCAAACGTTTCGTAACGATATTGATCTTGTACTTTGAAAAACGTGAAACGAACATGCGCAACGATAGATAGGTGCAGAGATACCTAGTAGTGCATATAACGATATTGAATTGATGACAAACTAGCTAGAGTAGCGAGCGCGAGGGTACAGTTCGGCGAACTGACACTTTGACCGCTTCGACGTGCGTCGCGGGCATGTTTATGATCATGCATTTCTATAACTCGGGCCACAAATGGTCAGTTAGGACTGACAGTGAAAAGCGAGCGTGTGTGGGAAGACTATAACATCCGTTACACGTTCAGATCCAACTGGTTGGTTATAATATATCGGCGTAAACTGACCGTCTGCTACCCGGCAGCCGGCGACATCAGTGATAAGTTCGATGTGTGAATTGTAGGTTGTGTCCATATGCCTTATCGTTCCGTGTTATTCGTAATAGTATGGTGTAGGTCAAATACCTTATGATTCTCGGTACTGCTCAAACACTCGCCCACTGCGATAGAATAGAACCCATGTCGTAACGTATGTGGCTTTGGAAGGCAAGCTTTGGATGCAGTATTGCCCACTTCGCCGGAAAAAGCTACATTAGAAATCTCTAGCAATATCATCAAAATATTAACGACGTCCATCAAGTATATGACACCATCCTTATCCTTGTCCACATTCGATTAATTTTTTGAGGATGTCAATCGATTCTATTTTTTATTGGGATCAAATGTCTACATGGATGGGGACTAACCACACTAGACTGCTCTAAAAGTCAGAAATGACCGTCAAAGTTCAACATTCCTACGGAGCGCTAGAAACGCTCCATACAAATGGCCACCTAATCGTGACGTCATTATATGTTATGGGTACCAATATTTGTATGGAGATACAATAAGTAATTTGCCATTTTCACCATGAAAAAGTGCGTTCAAGTTCATGGTTGTCATAGTTATTATTTTTAACCGACTTCAAAAAAGGCGGAGGATCTCAATTCGAACTAATTTTTTTTTTTTAAATTATAATATAGGATTCTGAACACATTCCAAAATTTCTTTTGGATTAGAAAAATATGCGTTAGACAAAAAAATATTATATTGTTTGGATTTTTTCTTTGTTTCATGACGAGTTGAGCAAATTTTATTCATATAACTCAGTATGCTGTAGAATTTAACATCAGTCATCATCCCTATTTTTTGATAATAGCGTTTAAACAATATTTTAACAATGTAAATTAAATCTCGTTGCAAAGCCATGGATATGTTTGGAATCGTGCGCTCAAGTTTTAATATTTTAATTACCTAATGAATATTTTTCGAAAACCTGTTATGAATATATGAGGAAGCGCAACATTTTGCGATGCTAAATTCCTGCCTGTCCAGATTACGATGCAGCCGGCAAGGTTGGAGACAAACTGGCCAGGAACGGGTCCACCCACGTGGCGCTGCCCACCGAGCCTGCTCCTTTCACAACACTGCCTCACCGAGCGCACCTCTAGTAAAATGCTTTCAACGCGATAAGCGTCTTCAAAGCGTTACAGGAAACGCAGAAGCATTCGCGACGTTTACTGCGTTAGTAAAGGTTCAAAGCGTACGCACCTTGGACTACATTATCACTAGTATTTAACAACACCACTCACGATAATTATTTACCTATGCAACCAACGAAATAATTAACTTTCCTGAGTCCTATTATGTTTCACTTTTTAAAAAGGATTTATCCTCATAATTCCCAATTAGGTATATTTAAAGCTTAATGTACAATATGATTTTCAAATATGCAAGACACCATTGCTCAAGCTACTCTTAAAAACCATCCGAGTCTTACAAAGGTTACTCATAAAAATCACGATGAAAGTATTGGACGATAAACAAAGTCTCACAGTTCTTCACTAAAGTGTCGGACGTCGTCATAGGAAACACTCGCGTCAGTTACAATCCTACCAAATTAATACTTTAATCTCGTCGATGTGGGCCCGGCTGCACGAGGCTGCCCTAAATAGATTTTCTCTTGAAAATCCAACGCGAAATCCATCCGTTCAAAAGCAGACATTTATGGCTACGTTGGGAATGAAAATGTAATACACGGACTAGCAGGATTAACCAAGTTTAAGAAAATAAAAATCAACCTACATACATATTATTGCTTTGCACATTCAACCTGAGAACGAATCTAGGTTTACGTTCTGTTGCGGAAATAAGTACTTAGTTTAAAATGAAATATCGATGGACCACTTTAGACACTCCTAGTTAAAGTTCTTTGTCACTGGCAATAGCTAACTAGTCCAGAGTATTTAGCTGCAATGATGTAATCTGATATCGCGGTTGGCATTGTTTGTTGTATACTTATAGATTGATCGCAAAAAAGAAACAAGTGCTCACAACCAGGTTAAGACTGGGTTGCGTAAGGCGACAAGGAAACCGAGTTTACTAATCAATATAATAATGCCATTGGAGCATGTCGATACCTACTGTATATTGTCACAGCAGTTTCATGATGTAATGTTTGACGGACACAAACAGATAAAGTACAATGCTATCGCCACATCACCCGTCTAATAAGAATATTCTAGGAGACAATGCGAGCCATGCCTATTGATGTGTAGACTTCAATTAATCTGGGTTTAAATGCGGAAGGCAAAACGAACCCACACACTGATGGCGTTTGGTCTGTTATGCTTTGCAATAATATGGCTAAATGCATTTCAGCACAAGCACACGTATTTGGGATTTGGGACGTTCGCTTGAATGTCCTGAAAGGTTTTTTTGCATCGTTTCTTACGATCAAGGATTACGATCGATTTCATTAATACGGTCCATATGTAAGACTTAAACACTGTAGGTATACTTTACATAAATAAAGTCACATTCAAATTTCTCGTAAAGATAAGATGTGTCAGTGCATCTGGAAAGGTACCTAGTCACGACATCTAGTTACCGAGTTACATGAGTTTTTGTGGAAGCTGGTGAAAAAGTGCCAAAATGGGTTTGTGTTATAATTGGGTTATTTATATCCTAAGGAACACGTGTGTACAAGAATATCAGTAAAATTATGTTTTTTTAGTATATTTCTCCGACTATAAAGTTTAGTAGTCAGGGTACCTTGTCACGCCATGTCTTAAAAGCCTTTAAATTTTGAATAATTTTGTCAATATTTCCATCGCGGGTAGTCAACTACTTCTTTCTAAGATAAGGTATAGGATCGGTCTATAGCAAAATAATTTTTTGAACAAAAAAAAATACTTAATGTTTTTTATAAGAAAACATTCAACTTGCATGACTCTTGTATGAAATAACTATTTATTTTAATTTAATACGTTTGCCATTACTTAGATCAGAGGCTCGAATTTAGTCAATAAAAATTGAGCTGTGATTTTAGTAGTTTGACGTATATAATTATTAATATTGATTGAAAGACTGATAAATCATAAATTAGGTGCAGTTATGTACACAATTGAGTTATTTTTAGGGTTTCGTACCCAAAGGGTACAAACGGGACCCTATTACTGAGACTTCGCTGTCCGTCCGTCCGTCCGTCTGTCACCAGGCTGTAAATTGAAATTTTCACAGATGATGTATTTCTATTGCCGCTATAACAACAAATACTAAAAATAAAATAAAATAAATATTTAAGGGGGGCTCCCATACAACAAACTTGTTATAGATTATATATATATATCTATATATAATATGTACGGAACCCTTCATGCGCGAGTCGGACTCGCACTTGCCCAATTTTTTTTCTAGTTACTCCATTTATGTAAGATAATGACTTAGCGTGACAAGGTACCCAGTTTAGTAAAATGCTAAATTTGATGTCTTACACGACTAAAACAGAGGTTTTTATAAATAAGAATACATTGATTTCCGCTATAATTATCCTAAATAACATTTTGTTACAGATATTTCTTGCATTATAGGTACTAAAATAGTGATCTTCGAGTTTAAGTTACTAAAGTTTAGTAAATGTCGTGACAAGGTACCCTAGTTACGTTTCCATACAAAAGTTTCGACCGAGTCACTAAACTTTATTGTTAAAAAAAACTGCTTTAACACCATTTCTATTATACCATTGTGGTACACCACGCTAAATACCATTTGATCTTGTGATATAGCATGAATATACAAATTATTTTGTTGGTTTTTAATATAATAATTGATCTTTTTTGTAGTTGTTAAAAATGCGGTAATTATTAAATTTCTTTATGATTATGGAGTTTTCTTTCATTCAATTGTCCCAAAATACCATAGAATATGTAACTATGATGAGAAACTAACACTTTAAATCTCGTTATTTTATGAATTGGGTATAATTAACACTTTCGTGTTTCTTCCACCCTGGCATGTTCAACCTAAGAAATCAGAATAATTAACATGTATTTTTAGACAATTCACCTTTATTATAATTCTTTAACATTCAAAGATTATGATTATACCCTTCACTATGTAACTTCGAAGTAGAAGTGTGTTTTTTGCCACTATAAACTTTAAATGCAATTTTCTCAACTTGTGCATTTCGGAAGTCGAAAATTCAAAAATTTATATAAAAATAGTGGTTCCACCTACAGTCATTATTCTTTTTTGTATTGATAGCAAATTTAATCTACTTTTTGGAACTATGCATAACTCAATACCTGAAACAAGGTACCTTTCCAGATGCACTGACACAGATGATGGTAGCTTTTATCACGCGATAAATAAGTGACAAAGCGTCCGTCACGTTTTGACAAGATGCGAGTGTGAGTGACAGATGCGTCACTTATTATCACGTGATAAACGCAACCATCATTGGCCCATGGAATTAGGTTATACCGCCCAGCGAATGGAATATGTTGAATAATTTTAGTTATACCTTTGTGTAGAATTTGGTTAGTAATTTATTATATTACACATATTAATATAACTGTGAAAGAATCTGAAAATTATGTATAGCTGCGTCAGATAGGTACTTACAATTAGATTAGGTAAATGTAAATAAACTATGGATTGACTCAATGTTCACATAGTGGGCGTATCCTGTTGAAACATTATTCCTATTCATTATGAGTAGGCGCAAACAACCTACTCCATTAGAAAATTACAGAAGAATCGAGCCATGACAAAAATGTATAATCCATATCGTAACCTTTTTATTATACTATTGACATGCAATTAAATTAAAATCGTATACCATTATAGTTATGTAATATGTAGATTTAAATAATTTTAACATTTTACTTAATCATTTAACTTACTCTAGAGAATCCATGTATTTATTTTTCCTAAAATCAGACATTAATAAATACATAAATGTTGATATCTATTGCGAGGCACATCTTTGGTCACAGGCAGCACGATACATATTGCACGCTGCACAAATTGCATACTAAATATCGAAAGGTAAAATTCAGGCATTGCGTCCTGCCATTACGGGGAATGGAGAGTTCAATAAAATAATTAATTGGAAGTAGGAATAATTGGTTTAGCGAGCGCGAACGAGCCAGGAGTGTGTCTGGCGTTTTGACGGGTCGATCCCACAGTTCGCTGCGTTAACAGCCGCTTTGGAACTGTGGATATTTCCATACCAAATGAAATAATTTTTCATCCAGTTCCGGAATTACATAGTGAATATGATATGTTAAAAATAATAGCATGGTATTTACAATATTATCTATACCGTAAATGTTCGAGCTTTACGATTTAGTTGGAGCGTTTAATTACTGCCCAGCGCCACCCGGCGCTATACATGTCTTAATCCGTGATTATGCGTCAATTGATCAAATACTCGTTGACAAATTATATAAATTGCGATTTCCTTGTAGCTTTATAAGTAATACGAACCATTCAGTGACTTTAATATGGCACATGGTAAGATTGGTAAGTAAATACTAACCGTAGCCGATTGCGAAGCGGCTTAAAGTCCCTCCCTCGCTCTGCGACACTGGTCTGTCTAAAAATAGCAATTCTATAAAAACTCCATTCTCGCACTTCCGTTTCGTCGGGAAATAACCGCATTATGCTTGTTCCGAAACATGGTTTTAAAACCAAACAAGGTAGGTACGACGTGGTTGAATAAAAAAAAACTCTATATCAAGATCGTTCCTACCATTTAAGTAAATATTTAATTTACATAAATTTGATATATGTAGTTGCAATGGTCTTCGGATGCAAAAAAAATTGTAAAAGAAATTTCACAAAAATTTATCGGTATATCAGGTACTCGTAATATCAGAACGGGCTCCTTTTTCGCTCAAAGACTGAGCCTCGCCAATCAAAGGGGAAACGCGGCGAGCGTGCTGGGGAAGATGCCTCAGACGGCTTCAGTACTGGGGGATTCTTTTTAATTTTAAGTTGCAATTAAGTATTTTAGATTTAAATCGGGTATGCACGTCAAGTAGATAAATAATTTAATATGAAATTGAAAGGAAATAATAAATTTTAACCCCTTTTTATAAATGAGTGGTTAATGTTGCATAATAGGAGGCTCCAACCTTGGCTGTTTAGAATAATCTATAACGAAATAAACTATTTTTCATTTTCATTTTTTTTTCATTTTCATTTTCAATGTCAAAATTTTGCACCGTTTACACTTTCTGATTGTTTTTTGCATAAGGTCGGTGATACATTAAATGACGCAGAGCGACGTCGTGTGTGCCTGCTAGTACTTAGCCCTAGCTAGTTATGAGGCGATTTATGGGGTTTTCGAAGATTTTTACCGAAAGGCAGTCGAGGCCGGGGCAGACGCGTAAGTCGCGGCAGTCGCGGCACAGTATATATATAGGCTAAAGCAGTATGGAAACTAAGGCCTTTTATGAAGATAAATACCTACGCGCTAGGGTTTTCATCCGCTGCCGGCGGCACCCTAGGTTAGGTTTTTTATAATGTCTTTATATTTTGTAATTACTTTATTGTATTTTACTTTTTATATACATTAATTGTAAAAAACCTAGCCTAATCGAATGAATTGACTAGTTTAAAAACCAAATTATGTAATTAAAAGACTAACATGTTAAAGCGTCTTTGGGAGCGTTCAAGTATTACGTAACGCAATTTTTGAAGATTTTTGACCCTCCCTCCCCCCCTTGTAACGCGCCGTAACGTTTTTCTGTACCCCCCCTCCCGCTCTCTAAACGTTACGTAACACCATAAGTGACACAAAAAGTGACCATTTTTACCCAAAAGTCACAAAAGATATGTTAAAATTATTAAAATGACGACCAGACCGTAAAAAAACGACAAGGGTTGCCAACTTGGGCGCTTCAAATCCCATTTTTTTTAATAAAAAAGTGAAACAATGTTACGTAACGTGTTGTAAGAAAGACCCCCTCCCGCCCCTGTAACGCATCGTGACGTTTTACGAGACCCCCCTCCCCCCTAAATTGCGTTACGTAATACTTGAACGCCCCCTTTATTATAACTTGCTGACTGAGAAATACTTTCGCCTGGTACGAAACGTTCGAAAAGCTTTATAATTCAATTTTATCGTGTTATGAATCCTCATTCTAACTAATTAATAAATTACCAGAAAGCATGGGCACGGCAACATGACTGATTTTGTCTAGTCTACTTATTGATAAATTGATGCAGCTACTTTACACATTTAGGTATTCTCTTTGAAAACAACAGCTTAAAAAGGTTTGATTGAAGAAGCCGAGTTCAAGCAACCGTACACAACGCAATACACTCGTGGCATCTTTAATAATTCGCGGACAGCGCACGTAATACGCAATAAAAACAAACAGTCCGCCCGTCGCGACGGGCCACGCGCTACTGACAGGGACAGCCACAGCCACAGCACCGCGAAGTACGCTTAGCCGCCTCGTAAACGCTTGCGTCGGTGTGTGTGCGCTGTTTCGACCGTGTGTTTGTAGTTTGGGTGCGTCCCATATTATATACAAACTTTTGGTATAATTTCAATATATAAACATTCAAAAGATATAATGCACGATATATATAATAAGAAATACCATAACTTCATGAAATATAAGGTTTGATAGGTATAACATTCGATTCATATAATATCATATGTTATAATGGTTATTTTGTGTAATAATTTTAGATATAACATGTATTTTGTATTACATAACAATTATGACATATAATTTAATATCATTTAAAATATCTATCATGTAAAATAATATTATATGACATACCTAGTACCATTTTATAGGGAACACCCAAATACTCCGAAATATTTTATTCCGATTTTGCTTATTCATTATTCCTAAGAAATAAAATTCCAATCGTTAAAAACCACGAAATTTAATATATTCCGAATTTCAAGTCCGAGTTTTTTATTTCCGAGAATTATAACAACGAAGTTAAAAGCCCGACGTGGCTCTAGCCCGAAAAACAGAATTCCGATTTAGAATTTTCCGAAATTTCATAGCTTTTTCGGAATGTTAACATTCGGTAAAATAAACTATCGTATTTTCAAACATCGCAATTTTCACTTTTAAAACTGATAAATTTCGGATGTTTTGAAAATCGGAATAAAAATTTCGGAGTACTTACCTATATCTGTAAGAGCGAAACGAGCGCAGGCAAGGCAGGTAAAGCAGGTCCGACTTGGCTTAATTTAGGTACGATGACGAGCGAAGCGAGGAGGAGTGTTAGGTTGAATTATGACCCTAACGAGCGAGCGAAGCGAGCGAACCGCGCAGGCCAAAGTGGCTTACGATTCCTAACATTACCTATTTCACCTTAAGGCAGGTCCGACTTGGCTTACGATTCCTAACATTACTTCGATGCTTCGATTGCTTCGATGTTTCGAGTAAATGTATATATTATTATATGTAATAATAATTAAGTGTTTTAAATGTTAGATGATTATACACAATGTCATTATACCTACAGTTCATTATATACTATGAATATATGCATTTTATTGTTATATATTTCGTTCAGTATACAAATTGAATATTATACCAATTATGTCTAATGAGTGTTATATCTATTGTTTATATATGTTCTATTACTTACCCTCGTAGTTTCCATTCTGCTTTAGGGCCTTATCACACTTGCGATTTGCGAGCGTATTTTGTATGAAGGCGATCGCGCAGCGTGTTCGCCGCGTCCCTTATTTGTATAGAAAATACGCTCGCAAATCGCAAGTGTGATAAGGCCCTTAGCCTATAATGTACTGTGGTTGCGGTGAGTCAGCGTGCCGTGCCGTGCGCGGCCGCCGGCGCGACGGAAGCGTCTTCCGGCTCACAACCGCACGTTCACAATAAGAATTCACGAGCCGTCTTGCCTACAGGCTGGGCAGCGGCACGATTATTACAAGCGCACCTAATTTCCTAAACCGACCGTAATTTCCTTTAAGGTACACTGTTAGGTACTAGGTGGAGTCATTATCTACTTTGCATGAACATACTGCTTTAGGATAGTTGACTTTTCTAGTATTATTCGACTACATATGAATAGGTACATGAACAAAAGTCTAATTATTTACTAGTAATTCTTTATGATTATTTCCTAACTTTACTTGGGTTTTATCTATTCCTAATCGTAAACTGGATATTAAAATATAATTATACACCGAAAACAACTAATGCGAATGTTAACACTCACTGACCTTTTAGCTATATTCTGCGATAAATGTCCTTTATTAGTTAACTAGCGGCCGCCCGCGACTTCGTCCGCGTAGATTTTTGATGATGATAAAGATATGAAAATATACCTACCGGTAAGGAATTTTATTCTTAGTTAGTTCACCCTCTTAGCGGCAGAATTTTTTAAAACGCTGAAATCACTTTTTTATATTTGATTAAGTAAGTAAGCTTTCTACAAAGTTTCAAGTCTCTAGTTCAAAAAATAAAGTTTCTCCCATATCAACATTGGACCCCTATTTAACCCCTTAAGGGGTGGAATTTTCTAAAACGCTGAGAGTACTTTTTGTGTTTTTTAATAAGTACTAATCTTTCTACAAAGTTTCAAGTCTTTAGCTCAAAAAAAAAGTTCCCCCATACAAACTTTGCACCCCTATTTCACCCCTTTAGGGGCAGAATTTTTTAAAACGCTGAAATAACTTATTTTGTAGTTGATTAAGTAATCTTTCTACCAAGTTTCAAGTCTCTAGCTCAAAAATAAAAGTTTCCCCCATACAAACTTCGCACCCCTATTTAACCCTCTTAGGGAAGGTAGGTATTTCCAGAAATCCCTTCTCATCCCTAGCCCACGTTGTAAAAGTAACCTACTGTGCAAAAATCAACTCTCTAACATTGGTAGTTTCGGCTGTGCGTTGATGAGTCAGTCAGGACTTCTTCTTTTAGATATATAGATAAGAAGTTTCAAGGAATTTCTAATGGATTCAAACTTTCAACCCCTTTTTAACCCTTTTAGGGGACGAATTTTTGAAAACGCTGAAATTACTTTTCTTGTATTCTAATAGTGTACCTACACAAAAATTTATGTCCCGCGCTCAAAAAAATACTTAATCTCCATACAAACTTTGAACCCTTTTTTACCACCTTAGGGGGTGAATTTTCAATAACGCTGAAATTAGTTTACTTCCATTTCATTTTGATACCTTTTTACAAAGTTTCAAGTTCCTAGCATAAAAAAAAAACTTGTACCCCATACAAACTTTGCACCCCTATTTAACCCTCTTAGGGGAGGTATTTCCAAAAATCCCTTCTTATCCCTAGCCCACGTTATTTATTTATTTATTTATTTATTTAATCTTTATTGCACAAAAGAAAAACAGATCGTACAAAAGGCGGACTTAATGCCATAGGGCATTCTCTACCAGTCAACCATCGGGCAAAGCAGATAAGTTGTGGGCGGTGCAACTAACTTAAATAGGTTTTAATAGATAAATACTTAGATAAATACATATGTTTATTATATATACATAATATAAATATATATGGACTAAAAATCAAAACAGACATGCTAAGATTTCTCCATTCTGCTAAAGAAGAGGTCACGCAAGGATTTTTTAAAATTTAACTTGTTCGGGGCTTGCTTGATCTTGAGGGGAAGGGTTATAAAAGTAACCTACTGTGCAAAAATCAACTCTCTAACATTAGTAGTTTCGGCTGTGCGTTGATGAGTCAGTCAGGACTTCTTGTTTTATATATAAGTATAGATTATCAACGAATTTCTTAAAGCTTACTAGCCAAAATCCAATTAGCTCACAAAGGGAGGTAAAGTGCAACTAAACAAACAATCGTCATTGGAAATTGTTCTCATTGAATCGGGGAAGTGCGGCCGGTGTCGATGTCGGAAGCACTAGGGATCCTATTTAAAGCCGTCTAAGCTAAATTTAACCGCGCCGATAGTCTCGGATGACTGACTTCCAATAGGGTCTTCTACAGTTACTGTGTAAGTGCTGTTAGCTGATAGTTGGCCGAGCTCTGATAGTTCAGCTCGCCGACTTAATGGCTATGGTTGCCTCAGTTACGACTCCGACTCCGTACAAATGTTTGTACACATTTTCAGGAGAACAATAAAAACCTTTTAGTGTGTTTAATTGTTCAATATTATATACGTAGTAGATTTTTTGACAAGGGGCTAAAATAAGCCATTAGGAGACGAAAAGATTATTTGGATGAGCGAATGCAGTGAGCGAGGAAAAATATATCTGAGTATCATAATGGATTTTACCCACGTGTTAAACACTCTGCTTGTCATTTCGACTGCGAGAAAATTTAAAGAAGTTGTTGTGTCAACATGCGTAGAGAGATGCGTAGAGGCATAGAGAGTACAATTGTGAGATCAGACAATCTCGTAAGAACGTTAGATTGTAAACAGTCGTCTAATTGCGCCCAACGTTTTTAGGGTTCCGTAGCCAAATGGCAAAAACCAGAACCCTTATAGATTCGTCATGTCTGTCTGTCCGTATGTCACAGCCATTTTTTTCCGAAACTATAAGAGCTATACTGTTGAAACTTGGTAGGTAGATGTATTCTGTGAACCGCATTAAGATTTTGATGCAAAAATAAAAAAATAATAATAAATATTGGGGGCTCCCCATACTTAGAACTGAAACTCAAAAATTTTTTTTTCATCAAACACATACGTGTGGGATATCTATGGATAGGTCTTCAAAAATGATATCGAGGTTTCTAAAATATATTTTTCTAAACCGAATAGTTTGCGTGACAGACGCCTTCAAAGTGGAAAAAAGTTGGTCGCCCCCCCTTCTAACTTCTAAAATAAGAAAATGAAAAATCCTTAGGGATGGAAAGTGTTTGTACGGAACCCTCGGTGCGCGAGTCCGACTCGCACTTGGCCGGTTTTTTTTTTCTTATATATAGGGCTGCCAGACTATCAGAAATTTTGCCCGATCTGATCCGGTTGGTTTGATTTTAATTATACGTTTCAATTTAACGGGCTTGAGATATTACTTTATATTCGTAATAACTTGAGTATCAATAAACTTAGGTCAGTAACCCGTTAACTCGAGCTATCTTTTTTCCATTGAAAGACGAATGGAAAGAATTTTCGCTTCCATATAAATATTTGTTTTATGCTGACAGACTTAGTTTACGAGTAGTTACAAGTTGTAACTACTCGTAAACTAAGTCTGTCAGCATAAAAAGTAGTTCATACCTTTGTCCAGAGGTACAATAAAACTTTTTAATTTTTATTAAAGTTGTAACTTACAACTTTAATAAAAATTAAAAAGTTTTATTGTACCTCTGGACAAAGGTATGAACTACTATTTACTCGTATAAAATATAGCTTATGTCTGATTCACGAATAAATTAGCTACCCGTACATGCGAAAATTCAAAATTTGAGATTCAGAATCACTCTTTTCTGAGTAAGAGACCAATTCCAACAGGAATAGGTAAATAAGACGTGGTTGGTACTGAAACCAGATATACTTAACATTAAATATTATCAAGAAGTCGACGTATCGCTTCGCTTATCTAAACCAACAGGATTAGGCATTGTGTCTTGTTGACTTTTTAGAATAGCCTGCCCATGTAGGTACGTTGCCATATTGCCCCTGTCGACAACGAGACGCCTTTACTTACACAACATACTTATTAGTGCCGTTATATTTATTCTAAGACTAAGTATAAGGCGCCTTCCATCCGCGAAAGCAAAAAGTCATAATAATCTCCATAATCACCGTATTTGGGTGTAGAGTATCCTATAATCATTAACCAGCCATCCCCGTACCAAAAATGGACACAATCCTTCTAGCCGGTTTGCTAGGACACATTTACACAGACATACATACATAAAACTACATAAAATATTTGTCAATAAATAATAGTATAAACCAAAACCACTTTAATCGCTTTTGCCCCCTAGAATCAGAAAGAAACATTCAATCCATCAGACCAACACAGTCAAGTTGCAATTCGCATTTATAATATGTATTAGTATTAGTATGGTCTTATGTTTATATGCACAAAGGCAAAAAGGAAGTGCTCGCCGCGTTTGATATCACGAAGTAATGATCCGCCGTGATGGATTGCCGTTTGCCTTACGTTTAATGTCCCGTTTCCGGTGATCTGCGCGGACGCCGCGGATGGGCGGGTCAAGGGTTGACCTTTTATTGTTCGGGTATCGATAAGCGGAGCGCCGCTTTCACGCTACATCACTACTGTCTCTTTTGTTTAAGTGCATCAATGTTAATAAATTAAATTTTATTAGAGTTATTAATGATATAACTGTGTAAGGTAGGTGATTTCAGACGACTGTAATTTTTATTCACGAGTGAGGTACGAGCTAGTGATTAATTAAACACGAGTCGGAAATCATCTTGCACACGAGTTTCGTACAAAACTTTACTATGCATGTACGAGAAAATAGAATATACTTTAATACAAAGACAATGCATCGGAAAATAGTATTTTATGCAAAAATTATTTCAGTGAGTGAGTAGAGAGATGTGTTATAATTTTTTATTTTTTATTTTATTTATTAAGGCAACAAACAGTCACAATACAAAGCATATTTACGGTTAACAATAGTATGCTAAAAGACCTGGAGTGCCATAACTTAAGGTTATACAAAACTAAATTTTAGTATGGGAACGGTAGAGAACGAAACAGCAACGAAGCAGCTAACTAAGTATTTCAAAATGTTGTGTTTCTTACAGCTTTGATTTTAGTTGACAGACAATTTGGTTTATATTAAAGTTCTGTAACGGGTAGGTACCATAGAGTACGCATAGAATTTTGGCACAGGATTAAAAAGTGCATTATTGTGATTTTGTCTGTTTAATTATACTAGACAGATTAAAACGCGAGTATAAAAAAGTATTTGATTTGATTTGTCAAGCAGGAGGCCGTTGTTAACATGTTTTACTTCTTTTTAAAATTGATTCGTCACTTGAATTCGACAGCATTTAAGCAGATTTACACATATCAACTTCGAAATAAACACGGCATCAATGAAAAATGTCGAGGTTATTTTCTACTGACTTTTATACTACTGCGCATGTGCAAAAATACTTTTATTTAACTTGCATTGTATGTTTAATGTATGTTTGTTCGGGTGAAATCTTGCAACTCAATTTTGAAGCAGATATCGTATTTTTATCGATTTTCGATTTGCAACCATACTTAACTTTGATAACAATACAATAATATGGTACCATGGGGCTGATCTGATGGTGGAGCCGGAAGGTGGCCATAGGATCTCTATAATAGAAAAAGCAATCCTACCGAGCTTGGGCTCTTTAGAATCGTCTCAGTGAGCATTTGATGGATATACAAAGAAAAGTACAGTGGGCTATAAAAGCTTGCCACTAAAATGTCATTTTTGACAGAAACTTATTTTATATTCGTTTTTTGTCAAAATGGCACGAGCAAGTGTAGGTACATTCAGCCAAATGTATTTAATGAATAAGGATTTAAAGTTCGTTTGTTGATCAAATTCTAAATCTAATGTAATTAATAACGTGTTTAATTAACAATTGGTTTTATTTTACTTTTATGTGTAATAATAATCGATATTTAAGACCGATATATATATATATATAAGACCGAGGCGTGGACCCCCGTTCCGGCGAGTACTTGGCTCAAAGGATCTCCCTGGCTATAGTGCGCGGCAACTCCGCTAAGTATTCTAGGGACTTTCGAGCCAGGCACCTTCCGGAACTGTTCATAGTTCCCTTCTAGCTTAATAACTAGTTTTACTTATTATTTATTTTAGTTTTACAGTAAATTAGTTTTGGAATGTAATAAGATATATAAAGTATTGTTGTAGTGAATGTTATTAAATTATTTTAATCGATATTTGACTAATTTATCCAACTTTATTTATATAATAAAACCTCTTTGCGTCAGGCTGTCATCACAGCTAGAAATTACAAATTTAAAGGTAAAAAGCACTAGTGCGGCAAAGTAGTACTTCACGCACCGTTTGAATGCCCAGAAAACGCTCTTTTCGAGCACATGCATTGTAAAGTCATGTAAAATACAGGCCCACTGAAATTAACACACGTCTAAGCGGTCTAAGTCTATGCTTATAAATTTCCCTTTCTGACAGAAATATTAATATGTTCACTTGTTCACGGTGTGGTCAGTCCTGCAGTAGTGCGGCGTTGAATATTGTCTCACGAAATATTTATTTAAATAAAAATATAAATATCGCACAACCTCACACAAATCAATCTAGTCCCACAGTAAGCTCAAGTGTGCTTGTGTTATGGACACTAGACGACGATATACATACTTATATAGATAAATACATACTTAGATACAAATAACATCCATGATCCAGGCACAAATATTCGAGTTCATCACGCAAATATTTGCCCTTGCCGGGATTCGAAACTGGTACCGTCGGCTTAGTAGGCAGTTCCTTAACCACTGCGCCAACCGCGTCGTCAAACGGAAACGTATTCTACGTTTATTTTGCTAAAATTTACTCCTTAAGACAGTTAGATACATATTAAGCAGGTATTATAAATACATGGGTACACTTTTATGGTGTTTTACTAAAACATTATCAATCGATTTACTGTTTTTTTATTTGGATTTTTTAAATGTTTTCTATGATTACGTGGATGTCAGCTATATTAGGTATCAAGGACGATGACGGTATTCTTTTTACCCGACAACGCGTAATAAAATGGCGTCTCCCTGATCCCTTCAGCGTTCAGCGGCCGGACCGTCGCGCACAGCGCTCGGCGGACATCGGACGGAAGTGTCGCGCCCGCGCCTCCCCAGAGGTGAACGAACGTCTTACTACACCGATTTATATTACGTGAACATGTTTCGATTACCGGACGTATTATATGCATCTTAACTATTTTCTTAATATTACTTCAGCGATTTTCACTCATTATTAGATGAACTGTTCGTCTTCGTCTCCTAAAACCAAACGAAAATTATTTAATCGAGTCACATTTTGCGGTAGTAATTTTGTGGTTAATGCAATTGTTAATTGGCATGAGTACACAATAACTTACATTTTTATAGTTATATTTCCACCAATAATAAGGACCAGAAAAATAAGAAAATAAACCCTAAAAACTGGGATGTAAACAGGAAATATGACTTATGTTTATGACGAAAGACGCTAACTCATAGAAAAAATCTGTACTCAGCACTGCCAATAATTATTAATTACGTATTCTCTTCGGTATTACTCATACAAATAGAAAATTATGGAAGAACATTTTTAAGAACAATATTTTAAGTTATACTTACATGAATTCCATTTCTTTAATTGAATGATTTGTTACATTGTTTATAGCGGTTGTTATGTATTTTTTTCTAAATTAATAAATTTCTACTGAAAATGAAAGTATCTTAGAAGATTATGAGGTCAAAATGGGGCCAATCTCCGATTAAATATTAATCAGACAGAAGTAATCGTGCTCTTATCGGGCGTTTGTTGTGTTACATGTAGGTGATAATTACTATTGCACTCAGACAACCGAAGTAGGTTATACACGGAACGCTCCGTAGGCAGCCCAGCCCAGTATCGGCCTCCTATCAGTAAGAAGGTATAAGTTTACTGGTACTATATATTTATTTTTATTATGCAATTCGAGTGAACTTTGAATGCGTTTCGTCCCCAACCGTTGCTCAAAGACAAAAGCGATAATGAAGAATATATAGACAATTCGGTCTTGATACCTAATTCGATCTGCAAAGTGCACAGGGGGAGGGTTGACTGGGTTATCATGACGTCACAGTCGGAGGGCACTCCCTGGTCGCGGCCCGGCGGGCAGGGCAGTGACTCATCAGTTGCCGGCCTAATAATATACGATTGCCAAATGTCGTAAGAAACCCAGAAATTATATACATATAGGGGAGCGCTTCCCCGCTATTCAAGGTGGATCATTTCGAGGATGAAACTAAATATATACTCGTATTTTCTCTGTTATGTTATGACTGTATCTTGCATTGCATTGAAATATTTGAAATCTATCTTCACTTCAGTAATTGTCTGATGGTTAGCGTCTAGGTCGAGAAATATGACAGTCAAAATAACATTGCTTATTCATTAAACTATTTTCATAGTTTTATTAAATTTTAGGGAATGTTACAGATACACATATTAAAAACCTATGTAGGTATTGTCTTGTAATGAAGAGTAAATTTAAATAATAAAATAAAAATGGCGGTCAATGTAATCGATTTTTAATAAAGCGATGAACGGCGATTGTTTCACAGATAACCCGTGTATGACTAGTTCTATACATTGTATGACTTGTTTGTATGTAGAGGTATACACAATACGTACATTGTGGGGAAATAGACACTTCACGTTGCAGTCTCGGCCTTAGATCATGTCACTTTTTGGATCCAATATCAGTATTACTGCAGACAACGACTAATTTGCCACTGTGCGTCCGTTTGATAGTTTATAAATAAAGTACGTAGGTGTCAAAAGTTCCAGGGTGTGTCAGCAGCAGCTCGGCATATCTAAAATTTTGATACGAATCAGGAAGAGCCACGAATTTATAAACATAATACAATGCTAAAACGTTGCGCCAATCAATAAAAGGTGCGGTTTTTTTGTGAACCGAAACACGAGTGGTCTAAACGTTCAAATGAAATCCTTCAATTAACTCTAAGTCCCCTTACAAAATAAAATACGATATGGCAAGTAACTATATCTTGCAATGGTAGGGAGGTAATAGGTACACGCTCGCTCTCTGATTAATGAAGATTTGTTTTGATCAATTGGGGCCCTCGGTAAAGTTATATGACATCAATTATTGGGCTACCGAATACTGAAACAGATCGGTCATAAGTTCATGGGTTGTTCTAGGTGTTAACACTAAGGCTTCCAATACCGGGATTCTTTGGATCTCTATACAACGAATCACGTGATTTTGCTAGCTTATCACAATTATCTGTACCGTTCACGAAATAGTGACAAATAGAGCCTACCAAACGAAGAAAACATAGGGGAAATAATTCGTGTAGAAGCGAATTTTGGCATAGTTGTAGATAAAGGTTAAACAACATATTAAACGTACTGGTAAGGGAGGTTTAAATATCCCTTTATTAGTTTTTCGTAAATAACTCGTAAACGGTGGCCCATACCAAAAAATGCTCTAGTAGATGTAAACTACATAAAATTTTCTTCAAAAAAGATTCCACATACTTTTTCGCTAGGATCAATATTTATTGAGATATAACTGGAGGGAAGATGTAAAATAATAAAAAATAAACTTGTGTAGAAGAGTTGCCGCGAAATTGTGCGCATCGGGTCCCAACCATGCAATTTCTACAACAGATAGAGAGTACCGCGGTGATTATTTTCAGATGTGGAGGGAAGCCAGATTGGCCCCCTGTGTGGTGGGAGAGCGGGGTGAATAGGACTAAGTAGTCCTCTTTTTCTTTTTTTTATTACTGACCAGTTAAGGCTATAAGGGCTTGTGCGGGTATCGTTTTCGTGTACCTAAAACAGGTATCAGCAATATTTTTTTCATGTTATTTATGTATGTATAGTGCGATATAAAAATATGGGTGTATTGCCGAAAAGGTAGTCACAACAAGTTTTTTTTATTCAGGGAGTTAAATTAGTTATAGTTTAGTTTTACAGGTAGTTAGCATATTTAATCTGTGTTCTTAAAATAAATACATATAAAACAGTAGCTATTATGCTTTGACATTTTATGCTTTGTCACTTATTTATCGCGTGATAAAAGCAACCGTCATAGGCCCGCAAATATATGTTAAAGTCAATATTATTTATAATATATCTAGCTAATCGCGAAAAAAAATGGAAGCAATAATGCACTTCTTCTGAAAAATGGCCATTATATTTGTACGGCAAAGTTTAGTCTACCCGCCTGTGCGATACGAGACGCAAGGTTTCATCACGTACTTTAAATCACGAGCAACTGCAAAATGCAGCTAACTCAGCTAAGCGAGCGGGAATTATGCGCCGGCAGAGTAGTGCTCTACCATCTCATTGCGCTCTTCACAAAATTGTATGTATGATAAATCTACCGTTTGAGATTAGTTTATTATAAAGTTAATAGGTTGCTCCTTTTCCCATACTATCAGTTTACGTTAATTCTATCCTAATTTGCGCAAAAATCGATACGCTCTGACACAGAAAATTTCCGTCCTATTCAGTTCATACATTTTCGTAAAGGTTGGTAAAGGTTTGGAGGAGGAAACAGACGAGAACGAAACCTCGTTTTGTATGGAAACATTATCAGTGGTATTTTCTCTTAACAAGAGATATATTTTTAAATCCCTTTCACGTGTGATAGCTTCATTCAGGCTAACTAGATAATGACGATCCAGAACCGATTAAAAAATAATGCAAATCAATACAACATCCGTCAGAATATAAAAGGACCGGATAGTTGGATTGTTGTGAATTAAAACGTGTTCCACACTATGCGAGTTGATCCTATTGTCAATTAAATTGGATTACAATGCATTCGCACGCACACAATCGATTTTAGTTGATTTTGCTAATCTAATACGCATAATATAGGTTGTCTGCTTGAGCGTGAAATGGTATCGTGTGGAAAGTTCAATACTTCACATTCGTGACTTCAGAGTACTGAGGGAGTCAGTAATTAGTATACCTGGTTTATGGTATAACTGCAACTATTTATACCACATACCACCTACCTATTCCTGGAAAGTTGGATAAATCAGCCACCCACGCGCATACTGCCTTCCTAAGCACCTGTAGCAAGAGATTGCGTAATTTTGCTAGATTACTATAACGCGATTTTGTGTAGGTTGGCGTGTAATAGGTACCTAAGTAGAAGTAGACACACTTACAATGCTGTTCCACCGGTGGCTATGAAAGGATATCAGAATCAGAGTACTCGGTCAGAGTAACCTCAGTATTAAGTTTTAATCCAAAAAATGCACAGCCTCCAATTATTTTCACATAAGCGGACGGACATGTTACCATGTAAGCTTAGCTGTGGCGTGGCGTCCATAGGACCCGAATCCCACCGGCTTGTCCACTTCAGTTCGAAAGAGCACAATTTTCTACTGCTACACTATCTATTCTGTGCTGCTTACAGAATAAACAGTAAGCGAAATCTACCCGGGCCGGCCTTTCGTTTTTAGGGTTCCGTAGCCAAATGGCAAAAAACGGAACCCTTATAGATTCGTCATGTCTGTCTGTCCGTCTGTCCGTCCGTATGTCACAGTCATTTTTTTTCCGAAACTATAAGAGCTACATATACTGTTGAAACTTGGTAGGTAGATGTATTCTGTGAACCGCATTAAGATTTTGAGGCAAAAAATATATATATATATATATATATATATTGGGGGCTACTAAATAATACTTAGAACTGAAACTCAAATTTTTTTTTTCATGAAACACATACGTGTGGGGTATCTATGGATAGGTCTTCAAAAAAATTTTTAACAAAAAAAAGAACCGACTTCAGTAAAACTAAAAAGCCAAAAATAACCCGCTCAAGTACAGATTACATTTGACTCACCCTTTGAAGTCGGTGCCAAACCTCACGTAAACTTTAATATATACATATAATAACTGAGTGGTTTGGGATCGATTTCAAAGGGTGAGTCAAATGTAATTCTTTATTTTGTTAAAAAAAATTTTTTCGCTTTTTAGTGATTCATATAAAATACTTATGGCGGGGTGATCAGGGAGGTCTTGAAGGCATGCATCTCGTTTGAATTATCTCCTAACTCCTAACCGTTAAGGAGTTGTACCTTCCATCATCAGTTCAGCATTGGAAGATGATGACTACCATATGCAAATACTTGAATAGTTTTAGAAAATATATGAAAAATATTATAAGTACCTATAAAATTTCAGGAATTCCTTCGATTCCTCATGGATCTCGTCATCCGATCTTCACCAAAATTTTATGGGACCAACCTTTAGATGTCTATTCATGAATCTAAAAAGAATTTTCCAAATCGACTCATAAATGACGGAGTTATGAGGTAACAAACATAAAAAAAAAAAAAAAAAAAACATACAACCGAACTGAGAACCCCCTCCTTTTTTTGAAGTCGGTTAAAAATGATATAGAGGTTTCTAAAATATTTTTTTTCGAAACCGTATAGTTTGCGTGACAGACGCTTCCAAAGTGGAAAAAAGTTGGTCCCCCCCCTTTAACTTCTAAAATAAGAAAATGAAAAGCCTAAAAAAAACATATGATGTACATTACTATAAAAACTACCAACGAAAATTGTTTTGAACGAGATCTAGTAAGTAGTTTTTTTTAATACGTAACTTTGCACCAAATTTATATGGGGCGCTATACATACCAGGTGCCAACTTAACTTAACCACTTAGGGATGTAAAGTGTTTGTACGGAACCCTCGGTGCGCGAGTCCGACTCGCACTTGGCCGGTTTTTTTTTTGCCGCCAAGCTACTGAAGCTTAGCAGTCTAAGTATACAATAAAGCACGAGAACAAGATTTTGTGAACTAGAGCAGCCGCAGGTATCTACCTACGCCTGGTTCTAGGTACGTGTTGGTACATCTGGCGTGCCTCGTCAATTAGTCACGCTTGTAGGTATAGTCATATTGTATGTAAGTGTAGTCATATTGTAGTCGAGCGCAAGTGGAACATGGTCTATACAGATTGCGCCACGATGCATGCACAGCTGTTCCTTCCATAACTGTTGAGTAGCGAGCAGACGTCGCGGGCGCTGCGTATGCAGAGCCGCGTATGTACTTACGTACATAGCAGAGGTGTGTTTAAATTATTCTAGGACGAGACAGAACAGATTTGAGTTTTTCTTCTTGAGTTATCGGGACAAAGATGCCCTTAAAGTAGCAAGTAATAGACAAGCCAGTGGGAATCGGGTATTTATTGGACCCTTGCGACGCTGATACCTCAGCCCGCCCTAGCACTATGCTTCGCGACTCTTGTCACGCGAGTTTCCGTCACTCGTCACTCTCTCACAGTACTGTAACAGAATATCTCTCGCGCGATAAACACTCGTGTGTCACAGTTGTGCAGTGTGAGCCGAGTTGTCGAATTTGGTCCGATAATATTATGAGCGTTCGAGATTATGAGAACTTTAATATTTAACCTATATTCCTTGTGTTTTGTAGCTTAAATTTCCACTCTATCTATACTAACTTTCGGGTTGGTCCCAATCTAAAACGAAGATTGCTATTCTGGTAAATATGAGTCGTGATCGCGACGTATTCGATTCGACATGCACGAGACAGAACCGCATCAGACGCAAATAAGCATACCATACTTAATTGATTAACTAAGCGTCTAAACTAAGTATGTTTTACTAAGTCATTAGCTGTTTACCGACGAAGGTAGCTCTAAGCCCGTGCTCATCATAGCTGCTTATAAGAAGTAGGTAAAGTGACTGCGCAAGCGTAGGTACATAATTACATATACACATTTTGGGTTTAGTGTCGAGAGGAAGTGATCGAATATTCCGTTATATAACAGAGTAGGTATTTAAAAATCCTACTGAAAGGTATATCTCTATTTTCAGCAACTGCACCTCGCTACATAGTCGTCTAAGTAGTAACTATCAGCTTGTTAGTTATGTAATGAGATACCTACAGTTTTATTCCGTAGAAACCTTTTATGTGTATATTCATTGTATTTTGTAAGTGAAGAAGGATAAGTATATCGCGTATCGATCCCTGATCATTTTTACTACAGATTATTTGGGCTTTTGACTTTTTAAAGGGAATTCTGAAAAAATATCTTTAGTTTAGTTGCAGGAGCGCCCTGCGTTTATTAGATAGGTAGTATTTCCGATAGGTACGGTGCGTGACCAATGGCCACTCCTGCAGTAACGTGATTCTATACATTTCACAGCCCCTGAAAATATCTCTAGTAGTAGGAGCGCTTTTATTACGGCACGCGACCATTGCCCTTGCCCCGCTCGCAGACTATTGAACCCCTGCAGTACCTAATGTGATTCTATACATTTCACACCCCCTGAAAAACACCCATTGCCGCCTACGACGAAACGTTACTGGCATTACTGGCAATCCGTTCTCATCGTACGAGTGCAGAGATTAGGAATACACCCATTGTCTTAGATTATACAATTTCCTGTAAATGGGGCAGCTCGAATTTGGAGCATGGAGTTCCTTTGTGGGGGAGCACTGTTAGAGCAATGCTTGCATTTAAGTGTACGCGTGCATTCATACTAGAATAGGTTCCTATCCTAGCGTCGCAAGTCGTAATCGTAACCTACCTAGAAAGTGCTCAGGCGAGGCCGGCACCGGCGATTCACGACATGGACATGGCTAGCTGTTTATTGTTATTGGATTGATGGAAAAGTATGCTTACTCGTAATGTGCTTATAGACTACAAAATATATCTAACATCGCATTATATGTCACAAGCTCACAAGGCACACGGGTTAGTTACAAACACATATAGACTAAATAAGTAAGTGTTTATTGCACAATGCATATGAAAATCATATCTATTAAGTCAAATCATATCTAAAAAGTTAAACGGCTTAGTTACAAACACATATAGACTCTAAGTAGGTAAGTGTTTATATTGCACAATGCATATGGAAATCATATCTATTAAAGAAAGTTAATTTTAGAAAAATACATATAATTGTTTATAGACTCAATCTGGTATATCTTTTTATTTGTTTACTGATACTAATACAAAATAAGTACTTAAAATAAAAGAAGAAAAACTGAAGCATAGCCCAAATACACATTGAATGAAATTATAAACTTTAAGGTAAGTAAAACAAATGCGTTACTCTTGATTAATCTTCGTACATTCATGATTCGATTCAACGATGTACAAAAACACTTTTAAATAAATCACTTACCATTACCATCATACGCCGCTGTTAAGTCCAAAACAGTACACAGTCTTTTAGTATAAACACGTCTTCATTCCACAAGTTATTTAGAACTTAAATGCGTAGGACCGAATTTAATTTCAATTTCACGAACGAGCGAAATTATCTTTTGTGTTCCCAAGAGTCGCCAATGCGCATTCCGGCAAGATTCATTCCACACTGAAACAGACCGGCTCGTGATCGTGAGTACGGCGGTCGACATCCGTGCCGTACCGAGCGTACTGACTCCTCACGCAGCCTACGATAGGAGAGGGATACATAAACATATTGTGTAGGCGGAAGCGTATCATGCGGTGGTATGAGTATGAGTTTGTTCGGGTCGGACCGGACTTGTGATTAAACATGTCGCGCCATCTTTAGGGAACCAGTAGAAGTGCTCTCCGCTATCAAGTACCGATGCGTTTACAGCGGCATCTATGAAGGAACGTTGTGAACATGTTTTAAGCAGTGTAGCTTCGTTCGGAACTAACATCATATTATGATTGTCTAATTACTGCGTAGAGGGTACTACTGTCTAAGAAGATTATATGCCTATAGAATAGCTGGCCAACTAGATGGCGTTACTATCTCTTTTCGAAACACATATTATACCTAGTCTGATAAAACTTGCACAAAAAATATCGGCTTTCCATAACCGCCAAAAAACAAGTGGTAATAATTGTGGTAGTTGATTTATCCTGTGCTGCATAGGCAAGGTTAGTTTTTGCTATATTCTTCTTCAGCTTTTCTTATTATCGAAATTTTAAATTAACTTGAACGAACTACTCAATACAATGCAACTATACTATACTTATGTTATGACGCGGTTGGCGCAGTGGTAACTGCCTACTGATCCAGCGGTCCTGGATTCGAATGCCGGCAAGGACAAATATTTGTCTGATGATCTCGATTATTTGGTCCTAGGCCATGGATGTTTTATATGTACCTATATAGCATATATTTATGTATCTATACTATTTGAGAATGTGTATCGTCGCCTAGTGCCCATAACACAAAGCTTACTGTGTGACTAGATCGATTTGTGTGAGTTGTCCGATATTCATATCTATATTTATAAACTCGGCGATTAATGTTTAGGAGTGTTTGGTCGATGTATTTTATATCGAGCAGAGCAAATGGGTCAGTACGGAGGAGTCAAATATGTATTATAAAAGGATAGCGAAATCTGTCCTTATCCTTAGTGAGCACGGTGTCGATTTTAGATTGAATAAAAGTGGCATTCAATTTTTTTTTAACTCTCTTTCACCGGTTGTTTATTGAACGAAAATGAAAAAGATGTGTAATTGAACCTGGTGAAAGTTCTGTAAGTAACCACATATAGTTGAACCTGTGAGAACCCGGTTATGGACGAGATAATAAAAAGAAAATCTATTTCTTAAATCTGTAATCGACGATGCCGCGGCGTCAAAGAACAGGTTTTTAACCCTTTTTCTTATATTTTCTGACTTTTCACTAATGACCCATTTCGATTGATCACCCTGTATTGATAATGCCAGATTGTCAACAACTAAATCAATAAGCAACATTTTGCTCCTCGTGCGCAAAATATACGGGTGTCTTCCAAGGAATGGAAGATTTTTCCGTAGTATCTTCCATTCATCTTCTAATAGTTACCAAATACCTTGAAATGAACATACAGTACGTTGGTCAATACCTGCACGATTCATCAGAGATGCACTTTGTTCGCCCGCCGCCCGCGTCTAAGGACGAGTGACCAACGCATGGCATACCAATGATCTCACTGCTTTCCATTTCCGCCCAGCAGTTCCAATACAGCTTACCTCTTATTTATGCAGGAAATTATTTCCTTAAAGCTTCCTAGCATTTTGAGGTCATAGATGTATAAAATATGTATACTGTCGATAGTAAATAAAAGAAAAAATAAATCTTTCATTGTATAAAGACGTAAAAGAGAAGACGGAATGTAGATTAAGCTGGAAATTACTCCACCGACAAGAGCTTAGCTCTTAAATATATGATGATGATGACCTTAAAATGCTACGCAGCACGGCTGCATGGCGCTGCGCGCCTTTATTACTATAATAAAATAATATTATATTACATAAATAAAACTAATTTTCAGTATATTTTTAGAATTTTATAATAGAAAGTACTTATAGATTAGGATTGGAAAATACCAAAATATCACAAGTATTCCGTTCCGGCAAAATATGTATGTAGCTCCTGAAGGATAAAGTACCCAAAACGTTACACGGGCGGAACCGGGGAAAAATAGTTACACATGATCTACCTGGCTGACCTTACCTATTTTAAATGTGTGTGAACCAGCACGAAGCTGTGTTCCAATTACTTACACCAATAAATCAATAAGAATTTCATTCCACAATATCCACTGTAAGATTACCTTTTGTTTTCCCGGGAGAAATTCCAAGCAAGCCCTCGGGTAGTAAGGTCACCAGCAAATAAAACATAATACATAAAATAATGTCAATTAAACAGGGACTTTTTTGTGGTCTGTTCCCTATTGCCCAGCGTGCCTTGTCACGGGTAAGTCAGCTAAGTATCTCAAAAAAGTCATTTCGAGTAAATCGATTTCAAAGTTTGAGTCATTCTAATGCATAGGTACCGATATTGACTATGACTATGAGTAAGTTGGCCGGCATTCAATTCATAAAAGTATGCAATTTTTCATCAATGTTTTCATATGACGTTATCACGTAAAATTATCGTCTGGAAACCGACTTTACAGACAACCATTTTTTTACCAGTTATTTTTTCATAGAATAGTGTTATGGTTTTCACGCAAGTGACATGTATTAGGTATTGTAGGTATTCAAGAGGTCGTTATTTCAGCATGAAATTCTATTTGTTTTTTCACAAATAAGTTACAGTTTCGTTACAAATATGTTGCATTTCTGCAAAATGCAACGTATTGTTTATGTTACATAACGAACAAATGTGGTAAAGAGAAGTGCACACAGAAAATACTAACTTAAATTAGTTTTATTAGATCTTTAATGACACAAAAATATATAAAGTTTAACAAAACTCTTGTAACTACAATAATAAAATAAAAAAAGCATCTAAATAAAATAAAAAAAAAAACATTTTTTTATTAACCTTTTGAGCGCCACAGTCGGCTGTGGCCGTCAACAAAAATCGTACCCCTGACGCCACGTCGGCCACACCCGTCCAAATTTCAATGATCAAAAACTTTGTAATTCTAACCGCTACAAGTATTTTTTAATCCCTGTTGATTTTGGGGCACATCTTTTTTTTTTACTCTGGCGTCAGTGGCACGGTAAATTGCTAGACCGCTTGGCGGTCAATAGGTTAAAGCTGTTTATTTATTTATCTTATAATAAGTTATAATTTAAATTTACAATTTGTGAGGAAATTAATAGCTTCGCTTCTTAGGTCTTTAAGATTGTCCACCTGGCCTGCTGGCCAGCTGTAACGTCTGCTAACGTAAACCAAATGTTTACAATGAAGCGAAAAATTTAAAAATGTAATGGTTCAGACAGGATTCGAACCTGCGTTTCCAACGGCTTTCCGGACCGACACGGGCGTCCTACCAACTGGACCACCGAACCAGATGTCAGAGCCATTGAATCTTTCAACCAGTTAATTGCGGTGCTGCATTTATTCAATCTTTATGGTAGATGGCGCTACGATGCCACCCTAAGGCATGTTGTAGCAACCTTACCCATTTAAGTTATATAATATTATGGTGTTAATGTTTGCAGCAAAATATTGTTAATGTGTGTTTGCTTATTGACAGATTGTAAGATTCTGTATATATTTGTTGTCCGTTTTAAGCTGATGGCCGTGTTGCTAATGCTTATAGTAAATAAGAAAAACTGAAAAAGTTAGTTGACAATCGTTTTAAGTTTATTTTTGTCTTATGTATGTTTTATTTCCTCCCAGATGTGATAAAAACATTGTGTGTATGACGGGTAGTAAGGGGATACCAATCTCAGGCCATTAAAAGTCCTTCGCCTTCGGCGTCGGGCTTCCAATTGACCTTCGTTGGTAATCCCCTTTTTACCACCCTTATAATTATAACACAATTACACAAGAAAAATTAGAATTTAAAAAGCCGATTTTAAACTCCCTTTATTACAGTCCGACCAAAAAGAGTAGAAATTAAAAATTGACAATACTGTAGCGTAGTGTTTTCTTATATTGATTAGAAAGGGAGGACACTACATTATTGCTACTTTTTAATTTCTACTCTTTTGGTCGGACTGTATGTACTTAGTTTGGGCAGTACCTATGTTCCTAATTTAAACATTATATCAGTAGCAGAGGTGCTGCCCCGAAATTGTGCGCATCAGCGCATCGAGTTACAAGCATGAAATTTCTACCACTAAATAATATTTTTTTTTTTGTGATTTTTACCATTTCGGCAATATAACATTTTGATACGGAACCATACCTAAACAACAACACGATCTGCTAGTTTTTGGCCAAGCTGCAAAAACTAGCACATCGTGTGTATCCTGAGGCACAATGCGGATTTCGTGCTCAGCGCTCCACCACTGACATGATCTTTTCCCTTCGTCAACTACAAGAGAAGTGCAGGGAGCAAAGAACCCCCTTCCTGGTAGCATTTGTGGACTTGAACAAAGCATTTGATACCGTCAGCAGGGAAGGATTATACACCATACGGCGGAGTATCGGGTGGCCTTCAAAGCTTCCAAGCCTGATTAAGCTTTTCCAACAGGATATGAAGGGATCTGTTGTGTACAACGGTAACACGTCTGACCCGTTCGATATGCGTAGAGGTGTACGTCAGGGTTACGTCTTGGCGCCAACGTTGTTTGCATTTTCTTCTTCGTACTCTTGAGGGTTGCTTTTGGGGATGTCACTCAGGGTATACACATACGAACTAGGGCTGATGGCAAGTTGTTCAACATATCAATCTTAAAATCTCGAAAACACTGCAAAGATTATTATGTTGACAGATTGTTATTTGCCGATGATGCCGCTTTCGTCGCAACATCGCCGGAGGATCTTCAGCTCAGCGTATGGTGGATAGATTCGATGCGGCGTGTACATTGTTTTCGATGTCCATCAATGCCAAGAAAACAGTTATAATGGCCCAAGGCGTATATGAAGACCCCTCAGTAACGCTTAATGACTCACCTCTTGAGGTTGTGGACAGCTTCTGTTATCTTGGATCTACGGTATCAAGTAACCTCTCACTTGATGTTTTGATCAATACGTATCGGCAAAGCATCAACGATGTTCGGGAAGCTTAGTGCAAGAGTATGGGAAAAAAGACACCTCACCGTACATAGCAAAATGATCGTTTATCAAACATGCATTTTGTCCATACTCTTGTACGGTGCTGAAACTTGGACGTCGTATGCTAAGCAGGAGCGTAAATTAAACAGTTTCCATATGCGTTGCCTGCGTCGTATTTTGGGTATCTCGTGGAAAGATCGAGTCACAAACGAAGAAGGAGCTCAGTATCGCACGCTTGCCCAGCATCGCAGCCATCTTAAAACAAAGACGCCTGCGTTGGCTTGGACACGTGCAAAGGATGGAACCATCCGTTTGCAACGTATAGCTCTCTAGAGTGAGATTGCTGATGCTAAGCGACCCATTGGACGACCTATGTTACGTTTTAAGGACAGTGTAAAGCGTGACGTGTTATCCTTCAAAATTGACACCCAACACTGGGAGGAAGACTTTGTGCGATGGTGTGGATGCGCATGATGAAGTATGGCTTGCTTCTCTTTCTCACAAGCGCGACATGAGACACCAGCGTGCAGCTTTTCCCCCTTCATCGATAGGCGCAACATTTATTTGTCAGTTATGCGGCCGCGGCTGTCGCTCTCGTATCGGGCTCTCCAGCCATCTTCGAAAGTTCCGCAGTTTATTAGACGCTGCTTAACTCATCTGTTATAGATGTAAAAGGCTAATGATGATGATGATGATACCTAAACTAAACATCATTTTTTTTTTGCTAATATCTGTTTTACATGAAAAGGATACCACACAAGTCTTAGTAGCCTTAACTGATCATTAATAAAAAAAAATAGAGGACTACTTGATCCCATTCACCCCGCTCTCCCGCCACACAGGGGACGAATCTGATTTCCCGCCACATCTGAAAATAATCAACGCATAACACTCTATCTGTGGTACAAATTTCATGGTTGTAATTTGATGCGCATAACTATGTTAGATTAGAAGACATCGGATTAGCAACTAAATTATAGCTACCAATGAAATGAAATAACTTTTTATACTCGCAGACTTTAATCTGTCAATTATAATTTCACAGACAAAATCACAATTAACGCACTTTTTAATCCTGTAACAAAATTTTATACTCTATGGTACCCGCTACAGAACTTTAATATTCATAAAACATCTCTCTACACAACTCTAATAATTTCAAAAAGAGAACATAAGCTTATTTGATGCCCACTGATTGGTTGAAAATACTTGTCAAAAAAAGTCACCAATCATGAGACACCCGCCATGGCCATCGCTATTATGTTTTTTTTAATAGGTCAGCTTTAGTTGAACGAAAAAGGTTACATCAAAAATGAAAAATCATATTGGAGAATGACGATTAAAGTAAAAAAGGTTTTTCTGAGTTTTGCTCGTTATAAAAAGTATTGTATGTAATAGTTATCTACACAATTAGGTCTTAAAGTCTCGTACCTTACATAGGCCACTCGGTAAGCCTCGTGACCTAAACGCGGTACTCGACTTTAAGAACCTTCATTGTGCAACGATTGCATAAAATACTATTAATTTGCTATGTTATAAAAACCAATAATAACAAAAGAAAACTTGTAGATAATAGACATGCGGATAAGATGAAAAAGTCGATGACTGTAACGCCAAATTGTTCGAACTTGAGTTAAAATCCAACACAGTTGTTCCCGCCCAATAACATTTTGGGATACTCTTCGGTAATATTAATATAAATATACTAAAGAGCATGCCTATTCCGGTTTTGTTTGTTTCGGATAACCTTTGCAACTTTGCATTATTCATTTATACAATTGAACACAACGCTTCTCAGTTGCAAAACGTTTTTGATCTTTTATCTTTTAAGTTAAACGTTGTCTGGGTGCTGATAAAATTAAACAGAGAAAATTACTATTCGATGCATTATCTTGTTGAGAAAAATAAATGAATCCTCTGATAGGTATATATATCGGAGGAGACAACGTTATTTTTAGCATTAGAAAATATTAAAAGCTCAAGATTAATTAAAAACGGTTTTGTGACCTGCTATCTTACTTGGCATGAAGATCAATGTTAAACCTCTAATTTTAAGTTGTTATTTATTTTCACCATGTTACGAGCATAATTGTTATTTAAGTTTATATTTAGTTTATTACTGTAAAAATAGATGTCTCCGGAGGTACGGGTTTTTACTAAATTTTACTTTTGAGATTTGTTCTAGATGGAGTTAGTAGTACTCATTTTAACTGTTATTTTACTTATAAAATTATAGTACTCCAATGACATGATAGATGTCACTGTTAGTTACGCAAACTAGCTAACGGTTGTTTCCCTAAAAATGTTTAAGTATTTTAAGATTTTAGAATAATAAGGTGTAACCAATAATATAAGTGTTTTGAAGTGTAATAAACCTTAAGAAACAAGGTGAAGTTTCAGTTTTTAATATGATCCGGCTCGAAGGACCATATTAAAAACTGAAACTTCACCTTGTTTCTTAAGATTTATTATACTTCAAAACACTTATTTATATTATTGGTTACATTTTATTATTGACAATGCATAAAATCTTAAAATACTTAAACATCAATCAAAACAATTATCGACCCCTTTTTTAACATAGTACACTAATATTCTCTGGAACCTTGCCTTAGGTCTTCGCAGTTAACTGTAACCGTTATGAACGCCGAAAACCAAGTACCTATGGACTCGTCATCCAGCTGTTCGAGGGTCTGGATGTTTTTAATACAATGTCCCACGGTATGTAGCACGATACTTGATGGATCGTCCAAGGATCCATTTATACTATATGCAAGCACTACCTGCAAGCACTACTAGCTACGTTTTCGGTACCTGATTACAACCTCATCTTTAATACAGTGCGGGCGATAACCGTGTGAGTATGAGCGTAAACTCAGCACCGTACACAAGTGAGTATGGCTTAAGAAGACGATTGCGCAGATTGATAGCAACCCCAGAGGATCAATCTCAATGTGTAATTACTAAATACCAGGTAGGTTCTGTTACAGGAGCAAAAAATTTAAATATAGGTAGATTTTACTTGTCTAACTGGACAACATCTGCTCAGAAACTTAAAAAAAATACTTTTTTCATATGTTCATTATTTCAAACAAAGTTAATAGCATTTTCAATGTACGTGACACGTGTATCCAACTTTGATATCGCCTTAGCATTGACATAGCTGTCACTTTACTAAATATCAAATGTATCGCAATACATTGCTTCTTTGAATAAACTTTATTTTACAGGTTTACATTATAAATGAGTTATTTTTAAAAGTTGTTTAATAAATGTTGTTCACTTTGAGGGGTAGAATCTATGTTTTAATTTATTGCTCCTTTTACAGGGCCCACCTGGTATAATACAATATAATAACGTACTTAAAAGTAACGTACGTAAAGTACGTACTTTAAAAGAGTGACAGAAAAAGGAATTTGTTGAATACCATAGAGAAGAGGAGAGGAAAGATGTTTGGTTACCTTATACGACTTGACGTTTTTATAACCAACATCGTCGAAGGAAAAGTTGAGGGAAAGCGAGGGGAAAGACCAAGAATAAGCTACATAAAACAAATAAAATAGAAGGTAAATGTCATGTCGTATAGGGAAATCAAGGAGTTGTGGCAATCGATAGGGATAGACGGAGACAGCTACATACCTACTACATCAGCTACACCGACAAGAGATTTTGACTCTTAAATTTATGATGATGATAATAACGTTTACGTATATCATTAGTATAATTATACATACAGTAAAGCCCGCTAAAGACATTTCTGAAAGCGAAAAAAGCGTCTTTAAGCGTGTAGGAGTATTCAACCAACGGGAAGAAACACAGAATTATACTACTTACTTGTGTAGGGAGCGGCGAAAAATGGTGCATAACGCGGGAAATCGTTTTAAACGTGATGGTCTTAAGCTGTTCCTGCTGTATATATTAAGTAAACATAAACACTTGAATATAATACATGCATATTAAGTTTGTATGTATGTATGTAAACACTTTATTGTCCACAAAAACGATTAATTCTACTTAAGGTGCTTTGGGGTAAAGTCGAAAATGGGGATAAGTCGAAAATTACACATATCTACTAAACTGGGAACAAATTCTACGCTTGCAACGCTTGTCAAAACGCCATGTTTATCTCCTCCCCCGCTTCAGTTCACTTCGCATCGCTAGTCGTGAGGGCACGTGTGTTGCAGTCGATTAAATAAAAGCAGTGCGATTTTTGGATCTTTGCGGGGGTAAATTAGAACTAAAAAGAAATATGATTCTTAAACTCATATTGCATAAAATCCAGCTTCGAAATTACCCCACTTACTTTCGAAATTACCCCACTCCTTAAGAAATAGTATTCAAAATATTTTTTTTTTATTCTAATCTGTTTCCAAATTCAAGCAACGTATTGAAACGCTGTGATCGCAAAGCGTTGATGAATATATCCAATTTCGTAAAGATCTCATTACTTGGAAGGAATACTTCTTAGGTTCTGACTTACGAGCCCAAACCCTAACATACTCTGCACTCGCCTAAAAATATGTCGAATTTACCCCAAGGCACCTTACATTGAAATAAATTAAAACCTACTCGTACGTGTCATCGCTCAGGGCAGGCCCCGTAGGCAGAATTCGAAGAGACGTGCCAAATGGCTATTAAACTCTTATAAATATTTTCTGTGAACATAAGGTCAAAAAACTTGTCAAACATCACTTAACCGTTTCGCGGTTTGAACGGTTGTAATTTATTCCAAAACAAAGTGTATAACGGGGCAGTCCCATTGTGTGTACTAATCTATCGCCGGATATTTGTAAAGAGAATAAACCGGTCAGTCGCGAATCGAAGTCTGACCAATGTTTTTTTTGTACAAAAGTATAGATACAAATAGTAGGTAACATTTTCCTTCTTAGAGTTGACCACCGTTTCAACGTAAACAAAAGTGTAAAAAGCCATTGAAGATAGATAAATATTCGCCAAAAAATAACAATTTGGCTATTCGATATCACTTCATCGAAAACAAAAAACGGATTATCTATATATGTATATGTTATGGATCACGTGATAAATTGGCCGTTTTATTAAAATGCCCAGCCATAACCAATATAATGACAATTACTAAGGCCGTTTCGGGTATAAATAAAATACGTCCCAATTTATCACTTGGTCCATAAGAATTTAATCATATAAGTCAGTCGTCAGTTTGTTTGTAACTGACGACTGACTTATATGATTAAAAGTTTTACAAGAGGTATTTTTTTATCAAAAGTATATTTTAACTAGCCAAATCACAAAAAAAATAAAATTGCCCGGAGGTTTTCGACGATTAGAAGCATGTCCTTTTCTCGCGTAAAAAGAATGTAAGTATAGCAAATTCTATAATATGAACATACTTATAATCCCGCATCTAGAACTAGATTGCATAAAAGATGTGTCATATGTATATATTTTTTCACTTCTCCGCTCTAAAAGTTCGACTTTATGCTGTGCGTAGGCGACATAAAGTCGCTTTTTATGCTCTAGAGCATAAAGTAAAATCGTCGTCGAATACCAAGGCGATCGGTCCAACAGCCACAAGATAAAATTTCCTTAATAAACAGATAAAAAAAAGACATAAGACTTCGTAGAATAAAATCGGATAATGTGTAGTGCAATTGTTAGGAAATCGGATAATGTGTAGTGTATTAGATCCTAACAATTGCACTACACATTACTTATCCGATTTCTTTCGATAAATCGGATCGGATCGGAAGGTCTGGAACGGGTATTAACTCTTTATTTTATTTCGTTTCGTTAGTATTCTAAGACCAAGGCAAAGATACCAACAGCCAAAGTACACAATAAAACTTCTTGAAATAAACTTGTAACTTCTATTTATTATCATTTATTACTTTTTAAACTATTACTTTAAATATTTCTCATTGCTTTAGAGCAATTAATTAAAATTTAAAGTTACGTTAGTGTAACTTAAATTTTAATTAAATAAGTTTTTAAGTATACCTAATATTTACATGATACAGTTTCATTTCCTCGCAATCGAAGTGAAAAGTAGAGTGTGCAACTCGTCCATAAAACGCATTTTACACTCGACTTTATATTCATCCTCGCTCGCAAGCTCGCTCGGATGGATAAACGTCTCGTGTAAAATGGTGCGTTTTATGCACTTGTCGTACAATCTACTATTTCATCACATTTGCTCGTAAAAGATGGTATTACATGCGGGTGTACTGAAGGACCAAGGCCTATACTATAGTTCCCGCGGGAGTTATAATATAAATCGGGAGTTATGGTTTAGTTTTAAAAATATAGTACGCTCTCGCAGATTACTTCAGACTGAGGAGGTTTCAATCCAGCCAAGGTTTTTTGTTGTATCACAAAACTTGCCTACCAGCAAATTTTATTGTGTATTGAATTAAAACGGTATATGTACCTAACTGCATTAATATTTATGTTTTACAATTATTTATGTGTATTTTGCGATACTTTTATTAGATTAAATTTAGAATTATCGTTACAATCTGGCAGTATAGCCCTCAGGTATAGCCTGTCAAGTTTCTAAACGAAACGCAGTTCTTAGCATTATCTGTGGTAGACGACACAAAAAAAGGAAAAAAGTTATAAAATTATTGGTTACGAACTATTTAGTTTGTAACAAACTTACTGTTCATATTTAAGTTTTATAATAAATATTACGCTGTTAATTATTGCTGCACATTGCTGCGTAAGATTCTGTGAATATTTGTTTTCTGTTTTAAGCTGATGGCCGTTTTGCCAGTGCTTATAGTTAATTAAAAAATATATACAGAAAAAAGTTGGTTGTCAATCGTTATCGTTTAATGTTTATTTTTGGCTTATTTATTTGTTTTTTACTCCAAAATGTGATGAAAAATATTGTGTGTAAGGCGGGTAGTAAGGGGATTACAAACTCAGGACATTAAAAGCCCTCCGCCTTCGGCGTCGTGCTTCTAATAGACCTTCGTTAGTAATCCCCTACTTACTACTAGGGAATGCAATACCCGGTCATTTTTGTTACCCGGGTATTACCCGCCCTTAATTTTCAAAACCCGGGTACCCGGGTAATACCCGGACTTGAACAAAAAAGTATTAAATATTGAGTTTCATGGGTTTTACGGGTATTTAAGAATGAAAAGCACGGTTGATTACGATTCCAGACTTTGAATCTTATGGCGCTACTTAGGAAGGCGGTGCTAAACTTTTTTGCGGTGATGCATGGTATGGTACTCGATTCCACGAGATAAAATGCCTGCCTGAAGAGGTCGGTGTTGTGGCTGAGAGTGCAGAAGCTGCGCCTGGCTGAGAATATGCGAGTCCAACAAGGAGGAGGCTCACATGTACAATAATTCGCCCGGGTACTTCAGTTTCGAAAAAGACTTCTGGAGAATCTGGAGGAAACCAACGGGCTGGGTCGATTACCATACACGTTATGCAGGAGCTTTCCGTCCATTGAAGACCTCATTCGGAGCGTATACGGATACGGAGACCTGAGCCAGGTGACGGGACGTGAAAACTCTTGGGTTTGTGAGAGAGCCATACTCACGCCGAAAAATGTACAGGCAGCGGCATTTAATGCGTGGATATTGGCGGAAATCGAAGGTGAACAAGCAGCGTATAATAACATTAACACTGTCTTGGATGAAGGTTCCTATAGCATTCATTGAGACCTGAATGTCTCCCCCAGCACACACAATAATCCTGAAAGTTGGAGTTCCGAGATCATGCTTCTTCGGAATTTGTCACCTCCGAAGTTTGCAACGGAACCCGGTTAAAAGTAGTGCAGATGCAGCGAAACCTCAACGAGGCGCAGATTCTGACGGGGTGCAGCGCCGGGCTGATCTAGACTACAGTCCACTATCGTATCCATCTGTTAACTTCCGCCTCCAGGGGATAGGGAGAGAAATTAGGAGTGAATTAGCCGCTTAACTGAAACAGACCAAATTCCAAGTGGGCGGAGCCACGGGCAAAGCTAGTAAGTTTACAACGCAGTATGTTAGGGTTACTGGGTTACACCCGTAATAGAACATTTTGTCATAAGTTATTTATGATTTAACGCATTTTTCTTAACATTTCTTAATTTCGGGTAAAACCCGGTTTATGAGTTGAAAACCCGGGTTTTTACCCGACTCCAAATGTAGTCGGGTACCCGGGTACCCGGGTTTTCAGGTACCCGGGTTGCATTCCCTACTTACTACCCTTATGACACAATAATATACTATTATGCGTAACACCACAGTGTTGCACCGCCCGTGCCGATCACATAAATGAGCAATTCTAAAAAAAGGTTTAACTAAATTATGCCTTCAATAAGTAATTTTTTTCTATTAGTTACCAATTTTTTGTGTATTCAGATTTTATATATTTGAAAAAGTACATTCCTACTTAATAAGTCTATTGACAGAACATTAACTAATCGAACATAACAATAATATTGATATAAAATTACTAACTACAATAGAAGTCTGTCCTCAACATTCGCATGAAAGGAATTAAATAAAAATATTGTAAACCGAAGATCTTGATTTACACTTATTTTTAGGTCTGGGATTCAAATGCCTCATGTAATGTAGGTAAGGTGCCTTCTATTACCGAGATTAAGACTACTATTTTCTACCGTATCTTAAGTACAAAATTGATGCCCTACACAAAACCTCCGAAAAACAAAGCAACGATACAACAGCCCTAACCCATTCCCGACTAAAATTAGTCCATCTGACTAAGCTCTCCGTAATTTCCGATTAGGTTAGGCAAGACATTTTAAACAATAGTAAATTACTAAGTAATGTTCGAAGGACAATTCGAATCTTACAAGTTTGGCGCTGGCGTGCATAAATAAAAATATATATAAGACAAATAATATGACTGTAAATAACTTAGAGTTTCGTATCGAAGCCAAAATATTCCGAATTGTACCTATATTAAATATTACCTACCGTCGGAGTTTCGTTGTGAACTTGTGATGCGCTGTATGTATCGGTACCCGTTGCTTTCTCCTAACCCTTAAGTTGACTATTTAAAATGTGAGAGATAATAGCAAATTAAGAATACGAATAAATTGTAGGTATTACGGAACCTTAGGTTCAAGACTTGGAGTCACGTACAGTGTTAATGTTCAATGGTTAAGCAATTTTGTTACTTTTTCGTTTCAGATTCTTCCTAAATAGTTATTAGAAAAGATATTTATCAAAACCACTAAATTATTATATTTATACGAGTATATTATAGTTTACGTGAGGTTTCGCACTGACTTCAAAAGGTGATTCAAATGTAATCTGTAGTTGAACGGGTTATTTTTGACTTTTTAGTTTTATTGAAGACGGTTCTTTCTTTGTAATTTTTTTTTTCACTTTTTAATGATTCATATAAAATACTTAATGGCGGGGTGATCGAGGAGGTCTTGAAGGCATGCATCTCGTTTGAATTATCTCCTAACTCCTACCCGTTAAGGAGTTATACCTTCCATCATCAGTCCAGCATAGGAAGATGATGACTAGCAGACACAAATTAAAACGTTGTTCATTTAGGATTAGGTTGTGCAAGATTTTAAAGTTGTTTGTGAACAACTCCATAATCGCGGACAAACATTACATATATGTAAGTATATGCGGGTCAAACTGTGAAAACCTCTTTTTTGAAGTCGGTGAAAATACTAAAACCTTCTCCTAAGTGTAACAAATGCTTTACTGATTGAGCCCTCAGTAGTAACTGAGGCTAGTCTTCATCATCAGTTTCTCTTTACCAAATGGTGGTTTTCGAGTGCTAATGCTTGAATTACAATCCGTGAATTAAATAACACTGGTTGAATCCTCAGTACTAACTGGTGGCTTGTGTCTTCATTATTTTATTAGGTTCTCTTCACCAAATAGTGATAATCGAGTGTAAATGCTTGAACTATTGTAATAAATACCGAAATCGCCATAGATGTGCCCATAATATTTCTGGAATTCCTTCGATTCCTCGTGGATCTCGTCATCAGATCTTCACCAAATTTTTTTGGGACCAACTTGGAGGCAACTCATGAACCAAAAAAGAATTCCAAATCGACTCATAAATGACGGAGTTCTGAGGTAACAATACATTATAAATAATAATAAAAAAAATAAAAAAACCGAATTCAGTAAGAAAAAAAAGGTTAACGTAACAGGATGCCTGGACTATGTAAACATAGTTAGGTGATTCCACGGGTGTTTCAATTTCACCACCGTCAGTCTCTGCAGATCATATTTTTTTAAAGAATGAGTTACGACAAACAGGAACCTTTCATAAAACGGTACATGTGTTATAAATTATAAGTGATCGAATTTAAAGCGTATTATTTAAAGGCTCCATTGGCTCCACTACTAAAAATTTGTACGATTCACATGGACCGGGTCGGGCTGGGTCGGCTGCCGCCGCGTCGCAACGGGCGCTCTGGGAGCCGGCAGCGGCCGACCGCGTCCACTGACCAGGTTGAGCGGGTTCGGCTGCCGCCACGTTCCAGCGGACGCTCGAGCGTCCGTCCGAGCGATTAAATTCTAGGGCGAGGGACGAGCGAACGGAGCCGATGGCGCGCGGCGGTAACCGAACGGAGCCGATGGCGCGCGGCGGTGACCGAACGGAGCCGATGGCGCACGGCGGTGACCGAACGGAGCCGATGGCGCACGGCGGTGACCGAACGGAGCCGATGGCGCACGGCGGTGACCGAACGGAGCCGATGGCGCACGGCGGTAACCGAACGGAGCCGATGGCGCACGGCGGTGACCGAACGGAGCCGATGGCGCACGGCGGTAACCGAACGGAGCCGATGGCGCACGGCGGTGACCGAACGGAGCCGATGGCGCACGGCGGTGACCGAACGGAGCCGATGGCGCACGGCGGTGACCGAACGGAGCCGATGGCGCACGGCGGTGACCGAACGGAGCCGATGGCGCACGGCGGTGACCGAACGGAGCCGATGGCGCACGGCGGTGACCGAACGGAGCCGATGGCGCACGGCGGTGACCGAACGGAGCCGATGGCGCACGGCGGTGACCGAACGGAGCCGATGGCGCGCGGCGGTGACCGAACGGAGCCGATGGCGCACGGCGGTGACCGAACGGAGCCGATGGCGCACGGCGGTGACCGAACGGAGCCGATGGCGCACGGCGGTGACCGAACGGAGCCGATGGCGCACGGCGGTGACCGAACGGAGCCGATGGCGCACGGCGGTGACCGAACGGAGCCGATGGCGCGCGGCGGTGACCGAACGGAGCCGATGGCGCACGGCGGTGACCGAACGGAGCCGATGGCGCACGGCGGTGACCGAACGGAGCCGATGGCGCACGGCGGTGACCGAACGGAGCCGATGGCGCACGGCGGTGACCGAACGGAGCCGATGGCGCGCGGCGGTGACCGAACGGAGCCGATGGCGCACGGCGGTGACCGAACGGAGCCGATGGCGCACGGCGGTGACCGAACGGAGCCGATGGCGCACGGCGGTGACCGAACGGAGCCGATGGCGCACGGCGGTGACCGAACGGAGCCGATGGCGCACGGCGGTGACCGAACGGAGCCGATGGCGCACGGCGGTGACCGAACGGAGCCGATGGCGCACGGCGGTGACCGAACGGAGCCGATGGCGCACGGCGGTGACCGAACGGAGCCGATGGCGCGCGGCGGTGACCGAACGGAGCCGATGGCGCGCGGCGGTAACCGAACGGAGCCGATGGCGCACGGCGGTAACCGAACGGAGCCGATGGCGCGCGGCGGTGACCGAACGGAGCCGATGGCGCGCGGCGGTGACCGAACGGAGCCGATGGCGCACGGCGGTGACCGAACGGAGCCGCTTACGCGCGACGACAGCCGAGCACCTCCGTCCGCGCCAAACCACTCATTCGACACCGACTTCAAAAGGTGATTCAAATGTAATCTGTACATGAACGGGTTATTTTTGGCTTTTCACATTTTTGTGAAGTCGGTTCTTTGAAAAAAAAATATGTTTCGCTTCTTAGTGGTTTACACTAGCGACCCGCCCTGGCTTCGCACGTGTGCAATGCTGATACTAACTTTACTATACTATATTATGCGTGTATTATACATGTAAACCTTCCTCTTGAATTACTCTATCTATTAAAAAACCGCATCAAAATCCGTTGCGTAGTTTTAAAGATCTAAGCATACTTATGGACAGATAGACAGCTGGAAGCGACTTTGTTTTAGGCTATGTAGTGATAAAATATGTGTCAGTGCATCTGGAAAGGTAACTAGTCACGACATCTAGTTACCGAGTTACATGAGTTTTTGTGGACGCTGGTGAAAAAGTGCCAAAATGGGTTTGTGTTATAATTGGGTTATTTACATCCTAAGGAACACGTGTGTACAGGAATATCAGTAAAATTATGTTTTTTTAGTATATTTCTCCGACTATAAAGTTTAGTAGTCAGGGTATACCTTGTCACGCCATGTCTTAAAAGCCTTTAAATTTTGAATAATTTTGTCAATATTTCCATCGCGGGTAGTCAACTACCTCTTTCTAAGATAAGGTATAGGATCGGTCTATAGCAAAATATTTTTTTGACCAAAAATAATACTTCATGTTTTTTATAAGAAAACATTCAACTTGCATGACTCTTGTATGAAATAACTATTTATTTTAATTTAAAGACTGATAAATCATAAATTAGGTGCAGTTATGTACACAATTGAGTTATTTTTTTCTAGTTACTCCATTTATGTAAGATAATGACTTAGCGTGACAAGGTACCCAGTTTAGTAAAATGCTAAACTTGATGTCTTACACGACTAAAACAGAAGTTTTTTATAAATAAGAATACATTGATTTCCGCTATAATTATCCTAAATAACATTGTGTTACAGATATTTCTTGCATTATAGGTACTAAAATAGTGATCTTCGAGTTTAAGTTACTAAAGTTTAGTAAATGTCGTGACAAGGTACCCTAGTTACGTTTCCATACAAAAGTTTCGACCGAGTCACTAAACTTTATTGTTAAAAAAAACTGCTTTAACACCATTTCTATTATACCATTGTGGTACACCACGCTAAATACCATTTGATCTTGTGATATAGCATGAATATACAAATTATTTTGTTGGTTTTTAATATTATAAGTGTCTTTTTTGTAACTGTTAAAAATGCGGTAATTATTAAATTTCTTTATGATTATGGAGTTTTCTTTCAATCAATTGTCCCAAAATGCCATAGAATATGTAACTATGATGAGAAACTAACAGTTTTAATCTCGTTAGTTTATGAATTGGGTATAATTAACACTTTCGTGTTTCTTCCACCCTGGCATGTTCAACCTAAGAAATCAGAATAATTAACATGTATTTTTAGACAATTCACCTTTATTGTAATTCTTTAACATTCAAAGATTATGATTATACCCTTCACTATGTAACTTCGAAGTAGAAGTGTGTTTTTTGCCACTATAAACTTTAAATGCAATTTTCTCAACTTGTGCATTTCGGAAGTCGAAAATTCAAAAATTTATATAAAAATAGTGGTTCCACCTACAGTCATTATTCTTTTTTGTATTGATAGCAAATTTAATCTACTTTTTGGAACTATGCATAACTCAATACCTGAAACAAGGTACCTTTCCAGATGCACTGACACATATATATAGCTGTGATCGGGGAGGTCTTGTTTGCATGCATCTCGTTTGAACTATCCCCTAACTCCTAACCGTTAAGGAGTTATACCTTCCATCATCAGCTCAGTAATATAGGAAGATGATGACTATCAGACACAAATTAAAAATTTGTTCAAGATTAGGTTGTGCAAGATTATATAAAGTTAGTCCTGAACAACTTCATAATCGCGGACAAACATACCTATGTACATACATACGATGTCAAACTGAGAACCTCTTTTTTTAAGTTGGTTAAAATACTGAAACCTGCTCCTAAGTGTAACAAATACTTTTCTAAGAACCGCATCAAAATCGGTTCAGCCAAACTCGAGGTAATCGCGGACAAACATTACATAGGTACCTACATACATACATACGTACAGGTCAGACTGAGAACTTCCTTTTTTTGAACTCGATTAATAACAGTTTGGCAGATTATGTTTATTTTATTCAATCACTAGAAATTATTGAGAAAAATTTGTGCCTAGATCATGTAAGTTGTGGGTTTTTCATGTTGTATGTCATATCATATGACATCTATATAAATAAATGCATATTTACATATGTATTTTATTGTAAGGTAATTAATTTAGAATTTCTTTGTTTAATTTAATTTCTAAAATTACTGCAATATATATCCCTTTTTATTGTCGTTACAAAATACATCGATAATTATACAAAGAACTAAAACTATATATTCAGACATATTTTTACGAGACTTCAGAGGCATAATTAAGAGAATTTGTATGAAATGAAAAGTGAAGAGATCTATGTATAATAGTAATTCTGTTAGTATAGCACATACGTGATGTAGATAACGGTACCTAATGAATAATATGAATATGTCACTAATATTTTGAATATAGTCCTAGCTGAAGTGTTGACAGTGGGTGAATTGCAGAAAATATGTACTTTTGGAATTTCGTAACTAAACTGAGAGTAACGAAACTGATAATGGTTGTAACGAAACTGATAACATAAAGCGTCGGACTCATGAAATAAAACTAGTGATGTTTTATGGTTTCTTTCGCAGAATTATTTAATAAAACGTTTTAATTTCTATTAGCAATATTGATTAATGATTTTTGGTTTACATAATCACAGTGTGAATAATAATAACAAATATGATCTAAATAATTAATTAATATCTACAGTAAGCCAGTCTTAATTCTTTCTTAAGTATTATTTCTGGATCCGGACTCTGCTGCCTATTAGATTTATTTTATTTTTGGTATAATAACGTGCGGAATATCGTCTCCAATTATCGCTAGTTATTTCTTTTTGTTCCTTATTTTGACTTTTTATTCCACGTTTTCTTGATTTCTTTACTCTGTCTAAATGTTTCACTCTTAACACTTCATATTTTGTAGGATTTTGCTTTAAACGTTATCTTTATTTCCTTTGCCTTTCAGCATTTGTCTACTGTAAAAAAGTGTTCTAATTTTTGTACTGAAATACTAGGTAAAAAATATTTTTACATAGTAAATTTATTTCTAAAAATATGCTGAAAATGCTAAAATAAATCAATAACAGAGACAATAGTTATTTGTGCAACAAGAGAGCAAAGTTGTTTTTTGTTATGAGTGCTGATTTTGAGTCCCGAGCAAGCGAAGGATTCTACGTTTGAATCACGAGCGTAGCGAGTGATCCTATGTTAGAATCCTGAGTGTAGCGAGGGACTCAACAGCACGAGATGCAAAAAACTTTGCTCTCGTGTAGCACACACAACTTTTCACCTCATCAGCGAGAACATATTCGACATTTTGTGTTTTATCTTCCAACGTATGTTTATAGTCTTTGTTGCTGATTTCAATAATATTATTAATCAGAAAAAAGATAAGTGCTGCTTAAAAAGGAATAACAATATAATTTAATTGAAATTATAATCAACCAACCAAAACGGTTATTGTCATTATTTGATCAAATTGGAAGATTTAGCAGATACATGACGTGTTTATTTATAAATACATTATTATATTACGAGATTTTGTTTATACATTGATTAATATTTTTACTCCTAAAACACCAAACAAAATATACGCAAAAGAAAATAACAATTACTTATTAATAACAATATGAACTCGAAATTTTTTAAGGTACGTTTCGAATATGCATCTATGATAAATGGCGAAATTATAAATTATATTTTACAATAAGTAAATATAATTTACAATAAGTAATAAGGTGAAAAATCTTATTATATTTGAGCAATGATCAATTGTTTTATATAAAAGGCATAATCATTTTAATATTCGGTCGTTAAATAAAAATATAATAAAGAAAAAAAAAACGTTGCAATTAAACCTTCTTCGGGTGTTAATAATGATTTTTTTGTTTTAACGCGTATCCGAACTGTTCGCAATCGAGGTCGGATTCGAAAATCGAATTTCAAATTGATAAGTTTCTATCCCTCTCTTTTACATACATATACATATGAAAGAAACAGAGTGCATCGAGATTCAAATGATTAGAATTTTATAATTAACCTTTGGCTGAAGAATGACAATTCGTGGTCAGATATTGAAAAAATTAAAAAGCTACTTTCTACTCACGCTCGAAACAAAATCGCATTTTGTTCACTCTTATCTGACAGCAAAATCGCCATGTTTGAGCTGGTGAGGTGAAAAAAATATTACAGTCCATATTCAGATAGGTTTTTCGACCTATAAAAAAGGTTTTATAGTATGAACTAACCCTTACATTTCATCAGTTTCGTTACATAACGAAACATAACGAAACTGAGACAAGATATATGAGAAATCGCAACCTAAAACAATAATTTTCTTCAAACGTGTAATGCATTCATCTGGTACTATGTAAATTTGTAAGATTCAGAGTAAAACCAATCGGCAATGAATAAACTGGAGTACGAAAATAAATATTTTATATGAGAAAAGCGCCGTTACTCAACCTGAGATTTTTTAGCTCATTTACTCAAGACTATCGATCGACGCACCACTTTGTTGAAAATGTCAAAATGTCAAATGTCAAAGTGCTGCCGGAATAAGAAAAAATAATTCTACTAAGAACTGAGACATTTCTTTGGGATTAAATGCTCCGTAACTAAGCCTGAGTAACGAAACTCCAGTAAGTTGGGACAAGTTTATCATTATAAAAATTTCACAACTATTTATAATAAACGTAAATATATTTATACAGAATTTAAAGATGATCTAATAAGGACTGAATAATTTACAGTTAAACTTTAAAATAAATAATATCAATCGTAACAAATTTCCGAGATAAAAATTCACTCAGAATTGGGACATGAGAATAATATATGAAGTAACTGCGTACCTCTTAAGAAAAAAATACTTAAAAAATAAAATAAAAAAAGGAATTGAAATAAAAATATCTTATCTGAATTGAAAGAATTCTTATTATCAAAGTAACATAGTTACATTGTGTTTTATTCTCATGATATATGTTTAAATTCATTCTGTTTTCATGGGACACTCATAAGCATAAAGGGTGCATATTTTCTGCAATTCACCCCAGTCGCAGAGTTAGCAGTCAAAAGCTACGCCATTTCCTTCTGCCTAGCCCACCTGTATTTATCGAACGACTTTGTCATTAAAAACTGGTAAGTACGAGTAAGTGGGTATGGGTACTTTACAATAATATTCTCGATCGTTTAAGAAAACATCTTTGTCCACTCGATACGTCAACTTAACACGAGATGCGCCCTTATTATGAAAACTGGGAAACTTGTTCTCAAATTAAATCAACTTTTATCTGAAATTGATACGTCGTAAAATTTGTAAGCACTTATATAAAACTACCTTAACGGTTTCTTACGTTTCGCAATAAGATCAGTAAATAGGTAATAGGAGTATCTGGCAAGGGAGCAAGGAAGGGAATTTAATAACGGAGGTTGCAGTGTAGGTACACGTTGGCAAATGCATTATATACATATCTGGTCCCACAGGCACTCTTGTTTGGAAAGAAACCTGTGTAAAGCATGCCAAGAAGGGGCTCGTCATATAAAAGAGATGGTGTGGTCGGCACGGGACTCAGTCGGCCGCGGTCGACAGCACAAGCAGCGGCCGTTTCCTCAACCACTCGCGAGCAGTTAGGTGAGCTCGGAGCCGCCTCATTCTTAGGTCGAGTTCGAGCCGCGCTTTCCTCAACCGGCGGTAGTTTCCCTGATCGCTCAGTCTCATCAACGACGGCGCCGACTGTGAACGTCCCTCTGCCGCCGCTCGCCCGCGTTCGCCCGTCGCCCGTCGCCCGGTTGCAGCCGCATGTCGCCCGCGTAAGTGTTAAAAACAACAACAAACAAACGGACGCTCTATCTATTTCAATGAGGTAAGTTAATAAATTTGCAGTTTTATTTGGACGTGCTAAGTGAGTTGCCATTGTGCTTTGCGATTTACGTGTTATTGTTTTTGAGCCAAACTCTTTTTATTGAATTTTAGATACTTAATGGAAATATTACAGCGTTAGTAGTTAATATCGTTGAAATACCAAATATCGGTATTACAGAATGTTTGACACCAGCTTTGTATACGTTATTAAAACTTGTGTTAACGATAAGACAATTAACATTCGGTGAAAGTGAGATCGAGATGTGTTTGAGCTGAGTCTAAATTACGTTGCTCCAAACTTGATATCAGTTGAGTTCAAATTACTTACGTAGTAATCGACGAAATGCTTAATAGGTACCTACTTTATTATCAATTATCATACTAGTAATTACGAGTACTTACAGAATTATCGAGACAAGCAATAATGTTTTTTTTTTATGTTTTGCGTTTGGGCCCGAATATACTTAGACACTCGAGTACATTTGACTGATAACTATCCAAATGCGTCGTATATCGTATAATAAACATATGGATGGTAGTCATTAAATATTTTTTCGACAAATCATAAGACATTAGTTGCACATGGCGAGTATCTCGGGTAAGTGGCAGTTATCTGACAGAAGCCGGTAAGAAACTACCGCACGTATCCGAGAAACTCTTCTTATACTAGGTTATGATCCCACCGTAGGTATTTCCTGCACAAGTGCGTACTTTTTCAACGAAATATTATTTGTAAATTAAAGTTTCTTAAATCCCTACTGCGCCGCCTTAAAACAAAACATACCTATAACTCTGTTCAAAAGACAGCTATGCTACAAATCATAATGCTTGCTGCCTGAATAACGAGTACTTTGTGTTAGATCGAAAATACCCCCAAAACCCAAGTTCTGTTCCTAGGTAAAGGACGTTTTGTGGCAATAGAACATAGAAAGCGCTGGAGTTTGTTACTTTTTGAAAGGAATATTTTGAATGATTGGTATACTTATACAAAAATCATAATTTTATTACTCTCTTATTAATACATATACCTAATGATAATGTAAAATATCAAAACATTAACTTCAAAGATATAAATAATGGGTAAATAAACTTTATGACCGACTCAAACTTGTCCCAACTTTTAAATTCCGTTGTAAAATCATCTCTCTATTTTTTTTAATGATATAGGTTATAACGTCAATGCCCCAATTGCTAAACTTAGTACAAACACAAAATATGTTATGTACATCAGAAGCCCAATTAAGACCATTAGGTTAATTATAACGAAGTGTTACGAAGAAATTCACGAGGAGTACGAATAAAACACAATTTTTTTAATTATTAGAAAATAGTACCTACATGATGGGAAAAAAGTTACTACGTACGAACTCTAGGTATATTGCATGGAGAACAATTTATTTATTTTATTTATTTATTCAAATTAGTTACACAGCATTACAGTGATTAAACTAAGGCACTGTGAACTACAAAATTATACATAAAATAAAATAAAAACTTAAATCTAGTTTGATTTAGGCGACGTAACAGCGTGGCTCCGTTGCGTCGTCTGATCTGGCGCAGGATTCGGCAGATTGCCCCGGAACTGCCGAAACACAACACCCTTCGGCCAGAAGTCTGCACTTGCGATGGTGTCCTGCAGCGGCCGCGGTACGCGCACCACAAACGAGCTGAAGTGCACGTAATGGCGGGACTGCAGCTGTTGCACCCTCAGCGTGAAGCCAGTCTTCCGGCGAACGTACTCCACCACATCAATCGTATCGTGGTCGGATTGTACCTAATTCTCATATTACCACAATTTAAATTTGTTTATAATATACTGAGCAAACCAATCAACATTAATTTATAACGAAAACTAGCAAATTTGATTTCAACTACATAATAAATAATATGTTCTAGTTGCCACAAAAGTCATCATTTTACAAAAAAAAACTTTTCACAAATGGTCACCTGACAAATTCTTCATATCACAAATAGTCATTTGATAAATATACATTTCACAACTGCATCATTTCACAAACTCTTCACATGGCACATGGTAATTTGACAAATATACATACGTTTCAAAACTGCATCATTTGTCAAACTCTGATATCAAAAATAATAATTTAACAAATGTTAAATTCACTATTTAGTAGTTATACAAATTACTCCTTTTAATTCAATAAAATTAGCTGAAAAATTGGCAAAATGAAGGACAACTTTAATATTATCTATCAGGATATGTAGGTTATAGAGCCAAGTTTAATTTTATCTACTCTCCCCCTCTCAGGGGTGAACATCAACCCCCCGCACCCTCGAATGTGTCCCGAAGCGCGGTATTTTCCACTTTAAAAGAAAACCGTGTACGATACATACAAAGTGTATAGGAACGAAATAATCCTGAATAAATTCACTATAAACCTTTCATACATACAAACGCGATAGCACTTATACAATCAGCGCAATCTGTTATCAAATACTAACATTTATAATTATTGATCTTTTTTTTCAACTAAAAGGTTAGGTAGGTATCTCAAAAACATCAGACTTCGCGGCCAAAATATGTATGACAAAAGTAAAGAATAAAAAATGATCTTTCTAAAAATGTATTATTTATTTCTGTTACTCTTTCATTTACCGTTGCAATGCTATTTTTAAAATTTAAGTCATTTGGCCATTATGCGAAATATAAATATTCGTACTAGTTAAACGGTGTTACTTTCAATACCATAGACTTCTTATTTTTTTTCTGTAATCTTCAAGTATTGAACTATATTCTGTATTTTTTTTAGGCTTACTACTCGTATTTTAGGAAATAAGTGATGTGAATCGTCAAGTTTTCTCATTTTCCTAAATATATTAAATAAATAAATATTAAGGGACAATCATACACAAATCGACCTAGTCCCAAACTAAGCAAAGCTTGTACTATGGGTACTAGACGACGATATACATAATATATAAATACATATATAGATAACATCCATGACCCAAGAACAAATATTTTGCACAAATATTTGCCCCGGCCGGGATTCGAACCCGGGACCGCCGACTCAGTAGGCAGCCGCATAACCGTTTAATTTAGAATTATATAATACATATATTTGAGATGTTCATAATGTACCCTTTCATTTGATATGTCACACGATATACTATGCCATTTTTTTTTCAATTTGCCCCCTGAAACTGGCCCTCAGGTCAAAAAAAATACAGAATATAGTTTAATACTTGTAGATTACAGAAAAACATATAAGAAGTCTATGGTATTGAAAGTAACACCGTTTAACTAGTACGAATATTTATATTTCGCATAATGGTCAAATGACTTAAATTTTAAAAATAGCATTGCAACGGTAAATGAAATAGTTACAGAAATAAATTATACATTTTTAGAAAGAACATTTTCTATTCTTTACTTTTGTCGTACATTTTTTGGCCGAGAAGTGTGAAGTTTTTGAGATAACTAACCTTTTAGCAGAAAAATAAGATCAATAATTAAAAACGTTAGTATTTGATAACAGATTGCGCTAACTGTACCTATACGTGATATCGCTTTTGTATGTATGAAAGGTTTATAGTAAATTAATTCAGGATTATTTCGTTCCTATACACTTTGTATGTATCGTACACGGTTTTCTTTTAAAGTGGAAAATACCACGCTCTAGGACACATTCGAGGGCGCGGGGGGGTGACTCTCACCCCTGAGAGGGGAGGAGAGTAGATAAAATTAAACTTGGCTCTATAACCTACATATCTTGATAGATAAAATTTGTCCTTTAATTTTGCCAAATTTTCCATACCTACACTTCAATCTAATTTTCTTGTACTATTCTAAAAATCAGAATTTTTGAAAAATAGTGTTTTTATAAAATATGATTTGACAAAAATAACTATTTACGTCACAAAAAGTATGAATACATTTTGCTTTATTTGAATAAAATAGTTTAATAAAAATAATACATACTGACCTAGGTAATTAAGTAATGTTTAATTGAGGAAATTCAAATTGGTAGGATTCGATTACAGCACTCGCCAGCTTTTGCTTACGCGCTTTAGAAACGACTTATACTTATTTGTGAATGATGGAATTGTTAAACATTGATTGTGAAATGAATATTTTTGAAACGTTTTTTGTGAAATGATTGGCTATGCCACAAAATGTCCACCCCATTACCCATGTGCCCCGAAACTATCGCGTAACCACATTTCACTGACAGAGAGATTTGTCTTAGCCTATGTATTTTAGGCCTGGGCTCTTAATCCACGTGCATCTCTCCGATATCTTGGAGAGATCTCCAAAGAGGCGATATACCTAGTACATCGCCACCTCGCCAACCCAGTCCCTTTAAGTTTGGGCTTCATTCATATGCGACGCCAAAGATATCAGACGTAAAACTGGCCGCGGGGTAGTAACGTGAAATGTCACTTTGTGCAGTTTGAGTAGCAAACATCGCGTTTTAATGACAGCTAAAGGCGATATATCTAGGACAAATCTGAACATCGCTTAATTGGCGATTTCTCAAAGTACATAATTAGCGCCCTGCCTCGGACGTTATAAGCGATCACCAGCTTAGCATTTGATTAAACATAATAATTATTATTATTTTCATGGATTCTCGGCAGGATTCTTTTTAGGTAACTGTACATTGTTTTAGGTTTACGTTGCCAAGTGGCATAGCATATTGATATGCGACACTAGAATACTCACACATTTTTGATGCTATTGCAATGCTGAATTTGGCTTAAATACGTAGTCAAATTAATGAGGACACAATCATACCAGGCAACTCTAATACAAGTTAATATTATAATATTACCTTTGTATTAGAGTTGCCTCTACTACAAAGCCTCTACAACTCTAATACAAAGTTAATATTTTAATATTACCTTTGAATTAGAGTTGCCTTTAAAAAAAATAAAAACTTGTTTACTACGAGACCAGTGAATTGAAATAATAATGTATACCTTGTTGGTATGCATGCAAGTTGCACATACAGCTATAGATTTGAAGGTGTTTATATGTGTTTTTAGCATGAAGCATCATCACGCCAAAACCGTGCGAGGCAGAATGGCGGATCTCTCTTCACAAATATGTAAAACAACGATACAAAACAAAATTACTCAATATATACTATTTGTAATGTCTTTCCTTGTCAGCCAACTAGAAGGAGAAAGAAACTTCGCTTACGAAAATAAGAAAATTCATAACCCTCGCTATGCCGTGGTCGGAAAAAGAATACTATGATCATCAGCAGAACAGCAGTAACGGTAATTTTGACGAAGTTAAAAAAAGACATTTGTGGGGATCATGTACTATTAGCTGTGCCAGTGTTACCCGCCCCACGGTTATACATTGTTTTCGGTATAAAAATTAATCTGTCTGTTAATCCAGGGAGTCAGCTACCTCTATACCGAATTTTATCACACTAGGGGGTGGGCGACATTCTTCTTTTGAAGACGTCGATCGATCCTATTTTTACTTGGATCAAATGTCTATATGGGACTAGATCCAATTAGAGCACTCTTCTTCTATTGCCTCGCCACTTCCCGGTTAGACGGAATGGCTTTCAGAGCACTCTAACGAAAAATAATTTATGTTAAAGTTCAACATTCTTACGGACCGCAGAAAACGTTCTATACAAATGGCGAGCGTGCCGTGATGTCAAGTTATCACTAATCACCCCTAAGGGTAAAAAATATTTGCATGGGAAAATAACTAAATTGCCCATTCTTTTGCTGAATTATGAGGATTCTGATAACAATTCCAAATTAACTTTAGACCTTAAAATTTGCCTTTGATATCACAGGAATTCAAAGCCCGTATCATATTTTCATTTGTTTTCTTGATTTCATGACATTGAGCTTTTTTCTGTATATAATTATATACGAGTATTGTATAATTCAACATAATTTTATACCAAACCAACACCAATAGTGTTCCACCCGTTAGAACGAGAAGATGTAACAAACACTCACCAAATTTCGCTCTTACAATATTAGTGTGATAATTTGTAACTGATCAAGAGCGTCAGACTATACTCCGTATAGGACCACGTTCATGTGTAGTACCTTATACATATAATATTAGGTATGGTTACAATCTTTAAATGCCCTGTCAGATTTCAGCTTATTAACTTTAATATTGCCAGATATACGCGGGTAGAAGCATGATAGAATATAGGTAAGTATTATGGGTTTCTCGTAGACAACGGGACCCTAAAAAGGAAAGGGAACGTGTTGCTAAGGGTTTATCTGATTATATCCGAAAATATACCTAATCAATTGGGCCCGGCGTTGCTGATAAAATGTATTAAACGGAAACACTTTTTGTATAATTATTGTTGTTTCGGCACCCACATTAAACACTTGGAGTAGATTATTTGCATATTTATATGCACTTGAGTTACATCTTGATCAGTTTTTTCTGTTCTGTGCTTAGGACTTTTTTCCATTATTATACTAACGAATAGCGAGCGTCACATCCGACAATGTGTAGGTATTCAAATGTGTAAAGCCTTTTCAACCTAGGTACTTCAATACAAGCAGGTTCGCAAGTCGATGAGAACATTTTATTTAAAATAAATAGTCTCCTCAGAATTCCGTCCTTATTTACCCGAATGTGAATATTATTTTTCTATTACTGAGTTGAGAAGTTATTTATATTACATTCTTCTTCTTAATTAGTTCAACTTCCACTATCTAATCGAGTTTACAGGTGTAATCACAATCACAATTGATCATTAAAACAAACAAAGCATGGTTAAATTCTGCGTTATCACTGAATACAACATACGTATCACGGGGATGTATGTGGGCCTCATTTAATTAAAATCTTTGTAGTGTAAATTATACATAAATTTAACGAAAAATTGCTTTTCGGGCTTAGGCTCGAGTCTCAAGATTGTTGTGCCTATTTCCTTCCACATTTACAATCTTTAGGTCAATTAACTCAAAAACAGGGAAAATTAACGTAAGTGTAATTAATTGTATTCTAACTAAATAACCGAACTTATCTGAGAGGTACATATATATTTCAGGCGAGGCTGTAGCTAGGTACATACCATTTAACATTGTACCTTCAAACGGACGGTTTCAATGGCCCAGGGCGAGTGGGTAGCAACTCCAGTGTAGATGAAACTAGTTGTGATAAATTTCTTTAACGACATTACGTTGCTCAGGCAACAATAACAACCTCACTCTCGAATTAGCACTGAGCGCGCGACGGTCAGTAGCCCACGTTCATCACACGAGACATTATGATTAGCAAATATATTTGCCCTTATAATGCCAAAAGAAAATCATCAATATACATACACGAGTATTATTTAAAACTTAGGCTTGTATAGGTACATTACAGCTATGTAAATTTGAATTTATTTATCGGTAGCTTACATAAAATCGATAGACTAGAACTTATCATAGAACCTATGCAAGCTTATCATGGGAGGGCGAATCTCCGAGCGTATGAACCGCGCGGTTTTAATAAAATAACGCCGTAAAAACGCTGAAGATACGTCCGGCCGGCCGCGCTATAAATGATATGGCTTTCGTCACCTTCCTGTGCATGTATGTATTAGCAAAATAGAATTGTGGACTTTTGACTTTTTTTACTAGCCAATGATAATTTACCCATGTTTCGAGAAGAGGTCCTACAATTATTATGGTGATAGTACTGCAGAAGGTGTCCTACCAAGTTGCCACTGTAGGTAAATAATACGTTGTGGTGTTAAAAACACTGGACATAATTTACCGGTGCATATATATATAAAGTTATATTGTATATATTTGGGATGTGACCAAATGACACATCATAAATGGGCAAATTTTATTTTGTTTTCGTTTTTTTTTTCTCTGATTTCAATAAAATTTGGTGAGTTTGTAAAGTTGCTTATTCTGAACAAGATAAGCCTAATTTCACGATATGTCCTACAAAATTTGCCATTGATTGAGTTACAAAAAATATATGGATTTTGCCCAAATTGTAAAATGATATCTAAAAACGATACGACGTAAAAATAATCTATTCGTATATTCTGAATCCAAATAACTTAGCTTATCGGGAAAAATATATTATGAACACCTTTGGAAAACTTAAGGCTCCTTATCCGTTTAAATATGCTGATTGTTTTAGACATTTTTCTCTATGTTTGTGACATGTTTTTTAACATATTATTATCAATGTTGCTACTTAGAACAGGCCCATTGCGGTTTATTGCTATAAGTATATTTGAAATCAACAGTTTGAATTTTTCATTGGTTTTTCATTTTGTTTCAAAAACTACTCGAATTTAAAAAAATCACGCATAAACAGTTTTTTTCTTGTAACTTATTTTCAACTGCACGCAATGAAAGCATGAAATAGCTATGTAGCTTTCTAGAATTCAGGGAAATAAGCATTATTTATTTCCAAAAGTTGGTTGAAATTAAAAATATATTTGTCATAGGATAAAAAAATATATTAAAAGGAATGAGGCCTCTTAATCTTTCCAATTTTATGAATCTTGTAAAATGTACTGTGCGCCATTCTATTAATGCCGCTGAAAATAAAGGTATGTATGAATTTCTTGGACCCTTTGTGTTTTAAATTGCTTTGATTAAATAAGTAACAATCTAATCATTATTATTATTTAGTCAATTTTTAAGGTTAGTCCTTCAGTATTGCTGTGAATATCTAGTAGCCAGAGCCACTTGACCGTGGACTCGCCTTACGACCACTCGGCAGCTCCTGGCCTGCGCCGTCACTTACACCTCTACGCGATCATAAAAATCTCTATATTTTCCGAGAGAAATCCGTCCCATCATCGTAAAATGCGTGTAGACGCCGGCAGTAAAAGCAGCACCGTACTATAAAGCGATATCTGGTTCGAATACTGCTCACGATCACTTCTAAATAGAAACTTTCGTGATTCGTGTAAAACATAACCACAACAACATAAAAGGGTTCAGTAAGTTGGCATATTGCATGTTGTCGCATGTATTGCAATAGCCAAACTGCGTGCTGGTATAGCTAAATCGCTAAATTTGACTCATCTAGAAAATTACAATAAATAACCATGAAATAGTGGCATTAGTAGAGTTGTTAGTCCGCTGTTTTCTGACATAATTGTGCGCATCGGGTTACAAGCATGAAATTTCTACCACAGACAGACAGGGTGTTCCACGGTGGTTATTTTCAGATGTGGAGGGGTCAGATTCGTCGCCTGTGAGGAGTGAGAGCCGAGTGAATAGGACCAAGTAACCCTCTTTTCTTTCTTTATTGCTGATCAGTGAAGTCTACTAGGACTTGTGTGGTATCGTTTCCGTGTAAAACAGATATCAGAAATTATTTTTTTATGTTACTTTTATATAGTTCTATATAAAAATATGGGTGTATGGCCGAAAAGGTAAAAATCACAACAAGTTTTTTTTATTCAGTGAGGTAAATTAGGTCAATTTCATGAACAATTTCAAATTTATATTATTATTTTAAAAAGTTAATTTTATCTAGTTTCTAAAAATATATGCATGTTGGGCACTTCTCATACAAACAGTAGCTTAAAATATATGTTTACGTCGGCGTAACCAACGTAAATCTCCGAATGCATCTTATTTCGTTTCATTAAATACATTAAATAATGATTATTAACATGCTTTTACATATAATATTTACCATTATACGTCCTAGAAAAACAAATTAATGTAATTAAAACAAAATATTTTTTTTTGCTAATGTATCACGAGCACACGGGCTAATCTCAACATCAACAATTAATTTAAGTTACTGTTTGTATGAAGACTGCCCATATATGTATATATTTTTAGAAAAATGATTAAAATTTCTTATTTGCAATATTTTTGTTAGTTGTACATATTTAGGAAATTACTAGTTTATCTCCCGGAATAAAAAAAACTTGTTGTGATTTTTACCATATCGGAAATACACCCATATTTTTATATAGTACTATGAATAAATAACATCAAAAATGAATAGTTGATATCTATTTTACACGAAAACGATGCCGTACAAGCCCTAATATCCTTAACTGATCAGTAATAAAAAAAAGAAAAAGAGCAGTACTTGGTCCTCTTCACCCCGCTCTCCCGCCACGCAGGGGACGAATCTGACTTCCCTCCACATCTGAAAATAATCACCGTGGAACGCTCTATGTGTGGTAGAAATTTCATGCTTGTAACCCTATGCGCACAATTTCGCGGCTTAGCAACTCTACTACATTATTTATTCATGAAACAGAAGTGAGACGACGGTTTACAAGTAAGTAAAACGTTTGACAAATAATCATTTCACAAACATGTTATTTCACAAATTATGGTTTACCCTTGAAATTTCGACAAACGTTTAATCGAATTTCAGTTCAAAGTCAACGGTACGCATTTTTTCATTTGATCGAATATTCATTACATCGAACAATTAAATGGTGTATTTTTATAACACCGATTTTTAATAGATAGAAATATTATTTATTATATACTTTATTTCACAGTTCTTTATTTCATATATTATTATTTCATATTTTATTATTTTGTTTTAAATTTTACATTGTAGAAAATCATTTCAGTATTTATCATTCTACAACTTCAATGAATTATGTGAGGAACTAAACGCAATGCGCTCGCGGACGGATGTGGGTAGATATTATGTTTTATGTTTATGTGTGTACCCTTTTGTTTACCTATGTATGCGTATGTATGTATAGTTTTTGGGGTCATAAAAAATAACCCTAACCTAACCTAACCAACCTATGTCTGCGAGCCGTTTCGTTTTTGAGGTCATCAAAAAAAAAAACCCTAACCTAACCTAACCTACCTATGTCTGCGAGCCATTTCGTTTTTGGGGTCATAAAAAAAAATAACCCTAACCTAACCAACCTATGTCTGCGAGCCGTTTCGTTTTTGGGGTCATCAAAAAAAAAACCCTAACCTAACCAACCTATGTCTGCGAGCCGTTTCGTTTTTGGGGTCATCAAAAAAAAATAACCCTAACCTAACCAACCTATGTCTGCGAGCCGTTTCGTTTTCGGGGTCATCAAAAAAAAATAACCCTAACCTAACCTAACCAACCTATGTCTGCGAGCCGTTTCGTTTTTGGGGTCATCAAAAAAAAATAACCCTAACCTAACCTAGCCAACCTATGGCTGCGAGACTTAAGTAGTAAGTAGTAAGTAGACTTAAGTAACATTTTAAGAGCTTGAGAAGTAAAAAAAAAAATTCTATACATATGTTCGCTCCATCGCACGTATCTTACGTTATATAGTTTACTTCAGTTCTTTCAGAACTACTCAAACTTTCTCTGTTAAAGTTTTGATATCAAATACCTGCATACCACAAAACCCCAAAACATAATTTTGTACGATATATGGGACGAAGCAATAACAAAATCCGAGAGAGGTAAATAATAAATCCAGCCCATATTGATTGCGGCAAGACTCCGGGGAATTCCGAGCTTAGACTGAGCAAAATGAAATCTGAGATGGGACATTCATATGGAGAATACATTCTAATGTTAAATCCCGGGTGCTGCAGGCCAATTCACATAGCTCGTTACAGGCTCCCTCCCTGTGAGCTTATCTATTGTAGTATACCTACTCGAGTTGGTGTCATAATCGTAAGTCTAGTGAATGTGGTGATAATAAATTAGGATCTGGCTAGCGGCTCGGTGCAGATAATATTTCCTTTTCTCGAGAATGTAAACTTAAAAAGTTCAACATGGTTAAAATATAAAATTGTATCGCGACTAACAAACAAATAAATAAACACATTATAAAACCATTATGGCGCCGCGCGCACACACATCCTGTATCGCGCACTTTTTTTCTGAAATAATGACCCTTGTCCTAATAAATCTGGTTCTCAATACAATTTCTGAGTTTTATAATATTATTAGATATTTGTAAATTTTTTTACCTATTTACGGATTGGGACCCGAAAAAATACGTAACTTTTTGTTCAGTGAAATAAATGTTAATCTAAACTGTTTTCGTGCTTGGTAGTCACGGAAAAGTTTTTTTAAAGCATTTTGCGTGGTTACCTATCTGAAACACTAAAAACGTTAATCCGAATTTCGATTCGACAAAAACTATTCGACAAATATCATTTTAACTTTTTTTCATTTATCCGAAAATTCAATTCGATATTTTACGATTGGGCATTAATTGCTCGACTAATGACACGTCTCCCTAAATCTCATTTGTCCGTAATATCAGTTTTCCGATGTAACGTTTCGGTTTATTAATTATTCGACTTTTTTTGTATGACTTCGGTTTCATTCGTCAGATGTAACGATTCGGTTTATTAACTACTCGACTGTTCTCAAGTGGACTGGAGGTTATGTTGTAGTCACAGTTCTAACCTAACCCAGGCAGGTCGGTTTTGGAGCTTTGCCGGCTGCTGCCGCGGCACGCTAGCTTCACTTGCTCGGCTCGCGCGCTGTTGTGGTCACAGTTCTAACCTAACCTAACCTAACCCAGCCAGGTCGGTTTTGGAGCTTTGCCGGCTGCTGCCGCGGCACGCTAGCTTCACTTGCTCGGCTCGCGCGCTGTTGTGGTCACAGTTCTAACCTAACCTAACCCAGCCAGGTCGGTTTTGGAGCTTTGCCGGCTGCTGCCGCGGCACGCTAGCTTCACTTGCTCGGCTCGCGCGCTGTTGTGGTCACAGTTCTAACCTAACCTAACCCAGCCAGGTCGGTTTTGGAGCTTTGCCGGCTGCTGCCGCGGCATCCTAGCTTCGCTCGCTCGGCTCGCGCGCTGTTGTGGTCACAGTTCTAACCTAACCTAACCCAGGCAGGTAGGTTTTGGAGCTTTGCCGGCTGCTGCCGCGGCACGTTAGCTTCACTTGCTCGGCTCGCGCGCTGTTGTGGTCACAGTTCTAACCTAACCTAACCCAGCCAGGTCGGTTTTGGAGCTTTGCCGGCTGCTGCCGCGGCACGCTAGCTTCACTTGCTCGGCTCGCGCGCTGTTGTGGTCACAGTTCTAACCTAACCTAACCCAGCCAGGTCGGTTTTGGAGCTTTGCCGGCTGCTGCCGCGGCATCCTAGCTTCGCTCGCTCGGCTCGCGCGCTGTTGTGGTCACAGTTCTAACCTAACCTAACCCAGGCAGGTAGGTTTTGGAGCTTTGCCGGCTGCTGCCGCGGCACGTTAGCTTCACTTGCTCGGCTCGCGCGCTGTTGTGGTCACAGTTCTAACCTAACCTAACCCAGCCAGGTCGGTTTTGGAGCTTTGCCGGCTGCTGCCGCGGCACGCTAGCTTCACTTGCTCGGCTCGCGCGCTGTTGTGGTCACAGTTCTAACCTAACCTAACCCAGCCAGGTCGGTTTTGGAGCTTTGCCGGCTGCTGCCGCGGCACGCTAGCTTCACTTGCTCGGCTCGCGCGCTGTTGTGGTCACAGTTCTAACCTAACCTAACCCAGCCAGGTCGGTTTTGGAGCTTTGCCGGCTGCTGCCGCGGCATCCTAGCTTCGCTCGCTCGGCTCGCGCGCTGTTGTGGTCACAGTTCTAACCTAACCTAACCCAGGCAGGTCGGTTTTGGAGCTTTGCCGGCTGCTGCCGCGGCACGCTAGCTTCACTTGCTCGGCTCGCGCGCTGTTGTGGTCACAGTTCTAACCTAACCTAACCCAGCCAGGTCGATTTTGGAGCTTTGCCGGCTGCTGCCGCGGCACGCTAGGTTCACTCGCTCGGCTGGCGCGCTGTTGTGGTCGCAGTTCTTATGTAATGCCAAAAATATCACGGAAATGAAAAAATGGGTATTAAACGAAAGACATCTCAATTCAGAGGGCAAGTGAATGGGGCGGGAAAAGTTAGAAGGTAAACTGACAATTTGTTTAAATGTATGCAGTGCCAAAAGTATCATTGGATAAATGAAAAATGGGCTACGAAAAAAAATACGTAACAACTCATAGGGCAAGTGAATGTGAGGGGAATAGTTTTTCGGACAAACGATACTTCTACTAAATGTGAAATGGTGAAAAGAAAAATGAAAAATGGGCTACGAAAAAAAATACGTAACAACTCATAGGGCAAGTGAATGTGAGGGGAATAGTTTTTCGGACAAACGATACTTCTACTAAATGTGAAATGGTGAAAAGAAAAATGTACGAATCCTGTCATCGGACAAACGATAATAATTCGAATAGTATTCGGACAAATGAAATTCGGTCAATGGTTTTTAGTGTTTGAGATAGGTTACCATTTTGCGTAAACAATAGCATTTGAACCGTATTGTCGCATAGGTAAGGTACCTAAGCTTTGAGCAACACCGGCTTCCACACGTGTGTTGTTCTAAGTACCTAATACGTAGTGTTTGGCTGGTCTTGGCGGGGCGGTACCGTGCTAGCTCGTGTATTCTGCGAGACTTTACTTCTGCAATGAACTTATGTTATGACGTGAAGGCTTGCTTAGGAACGACAAGGTAATTGCTGCTTACTATACCACGAGGTATCAAACCGGAATAGTGTAATATATTACGCATTATAATTGATGCGCACTAGATTAACGAGCGGCACGGCGTAATACAAAGCTGCGAGTATACAAAGTAAAGTAGGTAACTTATGCACGGAAAATAGTCAATTGCGTCTCACCAAATCACCGAACTTCATAAATAAATATTGCTGGCAGAGAAATAGGGTTATAATTAGAGGTCCCATAATAAAATTAGAACTTTAGTGGGAATACCCAAATTACATTTTATTACCGATCTATAGTAATTATCGTACTGTATTATGAATGGTGAGAAGGAATCTTTAAAGGTTACCTATTTTAGTATCTATGACGTGATAATAAATGAGGTAAAATTTTTAATGATGACCAAAAACGAAAGCGAAAAGGCGTATCCCACATGACCAACAGTAATGTCCCTCCACTTGGCGCGGTCAAGTGCCAAATACTTAAGCTGCCTTCTGTCTACCCATCTTGTCGAGATTATTTGAAGTATCGGCCTCTAATAATTATATAAAATAATCAACGTTCTGATTGTGCGTTCTGATTTTATCAGGGTGCGGTCACATTCGTTTGGAACTTGAAAGCTAGACTTCAGATAATTTAGCGCTCTCGAAAGATTACATACGAATGAGTACCTTAAATTAAAGATATATCACACACAGATAAAGGGCGCGAAGCCGACAAAGCGCTTCTTTGCCCAATACCGAGGGCAGTTTGGGGCCAGATAAGGGATTAGACATATTTATTTTATTTTATAAGTGTCCTTTACCTTCGTTGGTGTTCCTCGCGAAATATATGTATTTCCTTAACTTCATGTGTAGGATACATTTGTTCCATAGGGTAAAACAAATATAAAGTGGTCGTTACCAACCAAACTTGCGTCGAATTCAAACTTTACTTTGACATCACGTTATGCATAAAGGTAGAAAATATATGTATTATTTATTTTTTATTAAAGCAGTAACGTCTGCTAACGTAAACTAAATGTTTACAAATGAAGCGAAAATTGAAAAATTTAATGATTCGGACAGGATTCGAACCTGCGTTTCCAACGGCTTTCCGGGCCAACACTGGCGTCCTCCCAATTGGACCACCGAATCAGATGTCAGAGCCATTGAATTTTTCAACCAGTTGCTTCGACATGCCTTAGGGTGGCATCGTAGCGCCATCTACCGTAAAGATTTAGACTTTATCGTCGGCACCATCGTCTCAAATTTATTGAGAATCGACAGTAACGATGTGCTACACCCGAATTACTTATTTTTTACTAAAGCAGTAACGTCTGCTAACGTAAACTAAATGTTTACAAATGAAGCGAAAATTTAAAAATCATTAAATTTTTCAATTTTCGCTTCATTCGTAAACATATATGTATTATATTTATATTTTGACTAGTTTGGATTATAATATGTTTGTAGTATCTTTTTTACTTAGAATATTGCTCCCTCCTAATTAGTTCCTTTTTGTTGCTCTTTGCTCAAATTAGCACCAAACTAACCCAAATGAGAAACAGAATTCAAAAGAAAAATATTTTTAGTTAAAATCTTTTTACAATAGATCAAGAAATTGAGTCACATACACTAAAATCAGTGTAAAAAAACTCGTGTTTGTTGTAAGTCTGTAAAGAGTTACGCATAAGTCAATTATAAAAAAAAATGTCTAATATAATTATTAAGTACATCAATGTTTGACTTCAGGTTGTTCTACTTAGAAATATCCATAAGAATAAGAAGAAGAATATATTTATTTGTCAAACATAGGTAAATACAATGTAGTAAAGATAGGTAAAGTCTGTCTATGCTTTGCCGATAGGCGTACAAATGTCCATTCCGAAGTTTTCCCGAAAAACACCAGTGAGGCAGTGACAACTGTTCAGAAAAGCAATATAAATTAATATTCCACCCGATTGAGTGGAAGTCAAGCTCAAACAATGCCTTTAGTTAGGCTTATTGCTGTCTAACAAGAGCCGCGCCGTCATGCCTTGCCGACCTTATTTCAGCAATGATCTTCCCGACTGCGTCACGGCGACGACATAGAGTACCATCTGTTCGATTAAAACCCAATTGAATGACATTTATGGTTATTGAATATTGATTTGTTTCCATCATGACTATAACAGTATCGATAGCGTGCTGCAGTGATTGATTGGGTTTGTACATTACATTTTCGATTTCGAGTAGGAGACGCCTATGTCAGTTTTAGTTGAATATATTCATAGTATATTTGTTCTGTTTTTACTGGTGTGTCTTAGTATCCTTGAAACTTCTGGCGAGTATTAATGAAGGGGATATTATTCACTGAAGTTACCTTATTTAGCAGGATTTGAAAGATTTACTGTCTACTATATAGGAGATTCCTGCAACTTCGTCCGCGGAGGGAGAAAAAGTCATAACGCTATTTAACGTAGCTGGAAAAAAATTATCCTAAGTATTTTGCGTGCGCATTGATGTCTACTCTAAAAAGCCGGTCAAGTGTGAGTTGAACTCGCGCACCGCTTGCATATTACTGTAACTAAGAGATACACTGTACTGAGGAACAAACTAAACGAGGGTAAAAGCACAGATTACACCGAAATGTAGAAAGGTGCTCGACCAGGCCAAGGCCCACCCAGGGCTGCAGAGCCGCAGATGATGATTAGGGGTAGCAGTCCTGAGTATTTGATATAAATTTCAGATTGATATCTCCACGTGTTCGTGAGAAAAAGGGGTTGACAGACGGACAGACAGACAGACGGTCAACAGAGTATGATCCCATAAGGGTTGCGTTTTTTTCCGTTTGAGGTACGGATACAGATCCCTTAAAAGGGTAGAATTTTGTTACGATGTGTCAGCAAATGGGTCGATCAACTTTCTCGTCTACCTCATTGAATGTGTTTTAAATCCAGGGAAATAGGGTTCACATTGAAACACAGAGCATATCGATTTGTACATTGTTGTAGAGGCTGTAAAGTAAGCATCATCTATTGCACTTTCAGCCGAGACTAAACATAGTGCTTTTCACGACACGAGGAAATATATTATAACACGAGTTTTTCATATTGGTCATTAAACTCGGCGCCTTGTTAAAAATCAGGGCTATTATATATACATAAACTACTTTTTAATATAGTCTGGCTACTGAAATATTTTGATGTTTAGCGGGAAATTCAAAAATCTTGGGCTAGTTAGTCTTAGTTTGACATATTTAACTTATTTCCTTATGTAACTTACGTCTGGACAGAAAATTTTATATATTTTCTAGTATTAAAACTAATTCCCACTACACAAAGCGTGACCGACGAAGATTTTTTAAATCTCCCGCCAAAAAATCAGGTAATATTTCATTAGCCAGACTATATTAAAAAGTAAACCTGAGAAGTATCTTACTCAAGAAAATAAACTCGTTTGTGGGTATTTATAAGTTTAAGAAAAAAAAATACACCTCATAAATGACGTATTCTCATTGGTAAATTTAATTTGACATGCAGCAGACGATTAAGCTTTGATCGGTTAAATTGTCGTTTAAGCCGGCCGAGAAAATTAGTCTGAAATATTTTCTAAAAAGTCGTATCTTACTAATGAAATTCAAGTGTAGATACGAACTGTTACCGTAAGATCCAACATTGTTGTCGTGTTGGGAGCTAACATAGATATACAGTTTACAAATGAACATGTATAAGCAGTTTTGTGTACTGGATTCAGGTAATCTATAACCACATTGTCGAGCAGTGTCGTGAAAAGACATTTTGTATTTAGAACAGCAGCGAAAAGCACATGAAAACATAGATTCAATGCCTTTGTTCTCAGGTAACAAAGGTAGGTAGATTCGGACTCTAGAAATAATTCTTATCATAAAATACGTTGCGTACAAACATTAAAAAAATAAGAAACAACTGCTTGAAGAATTGTTCTTAAAATATCTTTATTAAACTGTTGATTTCGACGACTTTGTAAATCTTCAATTAAATCGACATTCTGCGTACGCCGGATATAAAAGTAGCTAACTTACATAGATGATCAGTAGGTACCTACTGAAATGCACACCTCTACACACAATCATAAGATACTTTGACTGGTTTTTTCACGTTTGGAAAGCTTCTCAAATATAACGGACATTATTTATTTCGCAATGGGAAACTTTAAAAAATAGTCGAATATTAAAAAGAGAAGTAGGGAAGGAGGTTCAGTTGTTGTTTGCAATTTGTTGTTAACATGTTTCAGGCATCACTTATTTCATCAATATTTATTTATTTTATCATTTTGGTAAAGCGTTACTTGTATTCGTTTCATTCCCTCTAAGTATTGCTAATATTTGTCGTTCACTGCTTTTTGGCTTGGCTTAGCTCATAAAACTGAACACACGCAATTTGGATTTTCTTTTATTAAGTTAACACTTAATGGAAAAGTAACGTTGAATAGTGGAATTGTTATGTCCACGCCCTATTTTACTATCGTCCAAAAATAGAAACCTCAATTTATCCGACTGAATTATTTAACTATGTTACAGAGATGGCGTTTTTTTTTTTAATTTATTGTGTGTTAAATTCAATACCAAATTTATAATATTTGCCCCAAAAAATAAAATCATCCTCACCCTTTACCTAATCATAAATGGAGTTACATTGCAGTGTCAAAAAGGAAAAGTGTCTAATTAGGAGCTCTGATGTATAAAAGATTGCCAAAAGATATTAAAGATATAAACACGAAAGTGATTAAAAAAATTATAACAATATGTTATAAGTAACTATTACGTAGGCAATCAGTATTTTTTAATTCACACATAAAGTCAAGATAATCTACCCAAACACATATGCAGCTATAAAATTAAAATCTTAATAATATATATCTAAAATAAATAAATACAACTACCACGATCTTTCATGGCTCCCCTTCAAATGTGTTATTACGTAATGAATTAAGTAGTTTACACTTACAGTCCAAGTCCGTAGCTGCAGGTAAGTATGCTGTACCCAGAGTAAGCAATTGCTATGGGGACAGGCTCATCGAAAAGCGCTTACCATATTTACTTAACGCCTTACCTGCGGCTATTAGGACAGAGACAAATAAAAATAAATTTAAAAAAGCTGTACTAAAATACTACCTAGACAGTATTTAACTTAATTAAGTCAAAAGTTTGAGCTAAAAATTGTATAGATATTTGCCTCTTACCTACCTATATTATCATTAATTAAGATTTAGATTTTATTACTTGAGTATTACCTACTATTGTATAGAAAGGATCCTACAGTCAAACTGTGAAAACAGTTTTGTGGGACGATGTACCTTACCTCACATGTTCTTGACATTTGAAGAAATATATAAATATAAATAAAATAAAAAATACTTGTAACCGACGATTAAGTGATGTCGTAAAAAGTGGTTCAACTTGCCCATGTGACCATGCATTCATTAAAACCTGACCAGAAATATATGAGGATGCGCCATATTGCGGAATTTCACTGGAACTAATTTCTTACACTGGAAATGATTTTATGATGGTTTGTCAACAATGTCAATGTCACGTGATGGTTTCTTTAAATGACAAATATTTAATACATCCAAAGAAAATGCCGAAAACCATTTGCAGTCGTGAACGGTAATATTATAAATAAAGTGTACACGTGTTTTCTACACGAAACACAGTCAGGAAAAGAGTGAATGATATTACGAGGTTATCATAGGAACTGACATGTATTTAAACTAATGTTATAATAGTGCGGTCGCGATTGTTTGCAAAGTTGTTGTCATTTTAATCTTATAAATAGCGCCCTCTTGACAATTCTCATATATTTCTGGTCAGGCTTTACAATGTTGCATTCGTTGCTGCCGTCTACCATATTTAGTGCGTTCGCCTTTTTTGCATGTTAGTACCCAGTCTTACATTAAACTACCTAAACATAATATGTCGAGCGATATTATCATTTACAAAAGTTGTTAATTAAATAATCATTTCCCAAGTGACGCTGAACAAACAGATAATTAACAATTGATTATTTAACAATTTCGTAAATGCGTCATTTCACAAATGTATCGCATGGAAAATGTAATTTTTCTTTAAAATTTATTGTGAAAATATTTGCATTTAGGTATCTTAGAAATGTGTCACATAGTTTACTGATTAACCTAGTTAGTTAAAGGGAAAAACTTGCGATTCAAGCCTAAAATTTAAAAAGTGTGCGTTTTCTGTTTACACTCGTACTTGTACTAGAGAAAATTACATATTAGCCCTCCAGAATATTTAATTTATTTACTAACTGTGACCCACGAGCAATCTGGCAACTGCCAAGTCCGAAACATAAATATCATCGTTATTATTAAAAAAAAAAACGATATGATAGAATAATTTGTAGAAGTTCGTTTAATAATAAGTATGCCTATAGCGTCGAGTTCTGAACGTCCGCTCCGTTATCTCCCGCCGCCGGCGGGAAAACTGGCCGTGGCGTGCCGTGGCCGAGAATTTGCCCGCCGCTTTTACTTAACGTAATAATCTGTTAATAACATCGTATTTACTCCCTACGAATCCTATTTCATCTATGCTATGCGGGCCAGAGCCAGACTGGGTCAAGTGTATATTAAATTAAGTTAAGCTTACGAATTATCTAGCGTAGCTACTTAATTCGCCCAGCTGTATAAAATATTATACAGCTGCAGCATTTCATAAGTGATCTAAGCAAAATAAATAATCGTATAGTTCGTTTGCATTTTGTGGAATAAATATTAAAAGCTATTAATTAAATTTTTATACAAACTTATAATTATGATTATAGCAAGTTTATCCCATAAATTTGTTATTTTTACGTTTTATTTGACCCATAATAAATGTATATATAATTATAGCAAGCCCTTAAATACATAAACTTCAACGCCGACCTTACGTTTTACACGTATTTAATTAGATACACGTTTAATATAATTATATACATGTACGTATATAATATAGAACAATTAAATAGGCATGTCACAACTATTAGGCAATCTGCATTGGCTGCCGAATAGCAAACTACACGTATTGAAGCGCAGAAATGGCATATTCTTGGAGAAGCAAATATGAGTTGCGTGCGGATAACGATAACTTCGACCTATCACTTAGTTGACGCGCCGTCTCTCACAGTTTCCGTTCGTCTGCTTGCATGTATAATAAATTGATAATTCTAATGTCGATAAAAATAAACTGTCAACAAATCCGGTCGCATTATACTAAACACCAGATTTTTATCTCGATAATATAAGACTCCGTCCATATTTCTTAAAATGTTTGGTTTTTTAGCTCATCTTAACTCTTACACCAATGATATCATAATATATTCATAATGCATAGGTATTTGTGTAGATAAAAAGTTATGTATGCAACTGTTCCTACATAATTACTCGGCTTCGTCTGGCTTCAGAAAACCACACTCGTGTTTTATTTTCAGACCTCTCATTTTGTTACCGTTGCAATATTGTTTTTTCTCAAACATACAATAAAATGTTGTCATAATCATAACGTGCGTGACAGGCTTCGATGTATCACGTTTCGGGAGGAACAATTCGAGATAACTGTAAAGGAATTTCATACAAAATTGAAGGCCTATAGGCCGCGAAGTTTTTTTTTTTTTTAACATAGCGTCTGTTTTCATGAATAGGCTAAACAGCTGAATTAAATGTTTTTGGAGTGGTGTATTTTTTTTTATTTGCTGGCTTCGTATCACTATCCGTATCCGTCTAAGATACCTACTCACCCGGCAAGCCCTTCTTTCCCGGCGTCTGCAGTAATGTATACTATTATCTCAATAAAACTGCAAACATCTTTTATTTTCTTTTAATGGGCGTAATGGCAAAATACCATAATCATAAGACTAAGATTGTGATTATTTCTTTTAAATGGCTGGCCATGCTATTATAAAAAAAAAAAAATTAAACAAAGAACGGTTGCTTTCCCGGTCAGGCACCTGAAATGTGAGTTTGTAATATCATTACTTGCACCTCTCCCCATCAGTACTACTACTAGGGATACATAATAATAATGTCAATCCAATTTCAAAGTAGTTATAGTTTAATATTTTCATTATATGTTATCTTTTTCTTTCTGTATCTGGGAATTGCGAAATAGGTATCTGCGGAACAAAGATGGAATATCGCAATCTAAACATAAATGATATTGAAGTTTATTTTTTCCGTAAAATGTTTTAATTATTGATTTATTCATTAGGTAAATACCATTCGGTTACCTGTATTCTCATTTGAACTAAATAACGGTCACCTAAAACCCTATATAAATTCACGCTGAGTAGGTAAGACATTTCCTACCGCTGTCGTGTCATTACTTTTATAGTACAGTGCAATATTACAAATATTTATTTATTATACAGGTAGGTGTTTCTTATTGAGCAGCTGCCAAGAAACAATTCAAAATTTATGGTCTTCCTCCATAAAATGAGAATCTAATTCAGATTGTAGAACCATCACACTTGAGAACTGAAATAGATATACATACTTATTTACATATATTTTCAACCAGTGTGTTAACAAATGTTTAAGAGGCCTTATTCCTTTTAAAATGCTGATCGTTAATTAGACATTTTTCTCTATGATCAAACATGTTTCATTAAATATTATTGATGTTACTACCTAGAACAGGGCTATTGGGATTTATTGGTAGTAGGTATATTTGAAACCTACAGTTCGAATTTTTCATGTATAATTTTTGTTTCAAAATTCACGAGGAAAATTAGTTTTTTCAACTTACGTATTTTCGATTGCACGCAATGAATGCATGAAATAGCTATGTTACTACCTAGAACTCGGGGAAAAGTATTATTCACTTCAAAAAGTTGGTTGAATCAATATATTTGTCATAATACGAAAAAAATACAATATACTTGTTTCATTATCTAAACCCAAGATTATTGAAAAGGGACATGTTTAATTTATTAAAGTTATAACTAAATATACTTACCTTCGTCCTATAAAACATTATTTTCTATATTAGGGCAATTCCAAGTAAGGATGATGAAAGTGATTATTTCATTGCCTTTAACGCAGGATGTTTTTCTTTTTACATTGCAGTGCACACAAAATGCAGTGAAATAGTCACTTTCAATTTACACTTACGTGGAACACATAATAGTACACGTTTGATAGTTTTTTTAGGGTTGCGTACCTAATAGAATCTTTTAGTTGTCCGTCTGTCATCTCAGGAACGATTGGAGGCAATGTCAAGCTGTAATTAATATGAACTACTCGTGTCTACTACATCTTGAAGCAGAGAAAAAACCAACTCCTAAGCCATATAAAGATAACAGGATATGGCGCATATTCTGACGTTCGAGAGGGAAAATATTATAACTTACTTTTTTGCGATTACAAACATTTTGCAGTTGGTAAAAAGCGGTGGTAGCCTAGTGGTTAGGGCATGCGACTTTCAATCCGGAGGTCGCGGGTTCGAACCCGGCCCGTACCTACCAATGAGTTTTTCGGAACTTATGTACGGAATGTCATTTGATATTTACCACTCGCTTTTCGGTGAAGGAAAACATCGTGAGGAAACCACCTAAGCCCAATAAGGCCTAGTTTCCCCTCTGGGTTGGAAGGTCAGATGGCAGTCGCTTTCGTAAAAACTAGTGCCTACGCCACATCTTGGGATTTAGGTAGCCGACCCCGATTGAGAATTCATTCTCAAAAAATGGGACAAAGGCTAGGAGGAGAGAGACTTTTTTGCGATTACAAACATTTTGCAGTTGGTGAAGTAATCGCGACCTATGTTCCGCGGCAAAGTTAAGTTTGTCCCTCAGTACAGTACATATTTTAGTTAGAGAATTGTTATCTACCATTATAAGTTTACCTAATAATTATTCTGGTAAGGGTAGCTGTACATTACAAATGTTTACCGCGACCTATCTCGATGTATGGGGACAACAGTTTTCCATTGGCAAATAATATTTGTCTCCCGTTTCCAAAAAAGTACCTAAATGCTCATAAAAATGTGTGAGTTATATATTATGTCATATATTAATAATACGAGTGTTTTATTATTATTATTATTCCTGTATGTCGCACCCGCTCACGGGACAATAGTGTCCCGGACCTTTGGGAGGCGTGCACGGAGCCGAAGCTAACGCGTAGAGGCCCTTTCGACAATTTAATGAAATGCGAGGTGTACATCGAGCGGATGCTGTCCCTAGCCGTGTCATGGGACGCACACAGAGACAGCGCCCGCTAGGTGCAAGAACTATTGATGGAGACATGGAATCTAAATACAAATTGGGCTATGGGGATGAAATGGAGGACTGGCTAATTGGGCTATGGGTGGAGACTATCGGGCGTCTACCAGCAAAAGTGTCTCATAGCAAAAATGGGGCTAGTAGACGATGACTCGCCTCCCGCTAGATGGCCCCCCACAAAATAGCGACACATAAAGTGGCCTAAGGGCAACAGCGCACCGGGCGGAAGGCTAAGGACGGAGAGGTGTAATACTGGGCTTTAAACCGAAGCCAACTAACCCCTTACGTTTCCACATCCACCCCCGAGCCGAAACTCTCACGACTCCACTCTGCCCGGCCGGTTAAGGCAAGACAGAGGCGGAGGCCCCGACCCATCACCCCCCGTCAGGATCCCCCAGGAGCGCTCAGGTACGTGGGGTCGCTACCCCCCAACAGCTCGCCATAAGCTGCCCTGCGTGACTGATTGCGCTGGTAAAACCAGCGGGCGATGGGGTCGTCACATCCCTACGCCATGTTATTATTATTATTATTATTTGCAGTAGTAATACCTATTTACAGAACCATTTAGCGTCGTTGCCTGATATGCTCTTGGCATGGTAGGATAATGCAATTCATTATTCATTATAATCATTATTAATTAAGCTGTAGGACTTACATCTTTTGCTTTGTTGTCAGGTGCGTGGAGATCAAATGTAAGTCCATGATAATTCTCCCTACTTATATTATAGACAGGTTGTAGAAGAGTACGTTAAATATATCGCCGCACTAATAACCTTTGCGAAGATCTAAACCATTGTTGAGCCAGCGGTCCCGGGTTCGAACCCCGGCCAGGGCAAATATTTGTGTGATGAACTCGAATATTTGTGCTTGGGTCATGTTTGTCCTATGTATTTAAGTATATATTTATCTATATAAGTATCTATATCGTCGTCTAGTTCCCATAACACAAGGCATCTTGAGCTTAATTTGGGACTAGATCGATTTGTGTGAGGTTGTCCGATATTTATTTATTTATTATTTATCTATGGTTTAGTAGTAACAAAAAGTATCATTGATCGCAAGTTACTATGCATAATATAAATAAATACGAAGTACCAGGTTGGCAATTACGTTGTTTTATAGTATTAATTTTCATAACAAGGTACTAAACTTTATAGACATGATAATTTGTCCAACTAATGGTTCATTTTGTATTGTTCTGGTTTCCGTTTTAATTATTATTTACTATGTGCTATGAATGGGATCATCAGCAAACGTGATGTAATACCCGACCGATACCTACTCATACCTTGGTTCGAATTATGGTGCCCAATACGGATTTTTGTTTCACTGTAGATGTATCCATCTTGCTCCTGGCCAAAGTGACAATGGCATCGCGAATATTTTATTTTACGTTCTTGGAAACTGCTCGGACGTGCTCGGGCTAAAGTAGGAAATGGCTCATTTGGCGTCACATTAGGTATACTGATAAATTAGAGAATCTCTTCGCCACGTCCACTTGTCTTCTAGCCTGTGATTCTGTTTGACATCTTGATTGAGGAAATTTGATCCGTAGTAAAATCAGAAAAAAATACCTATGGACAGCGAAAGAATAGACATTAGAGGAACAAAATATTATTTTATATATGTATTTCGAGCATCTAATGACTAATATTATAATTAATAATGACCCAACTATTCGGTCCTAAAATACTGACGCGACGCGTGACTGAGGCACCCTATTGTACTATTGTCTCCGTAATAGGTATTACCCAAAATACGTGGATATTGCATTGTATTCACGAACCGCATTGACCTAAAGACACGATTGTCACGAACACCAACCTAAAACGCACACTTCCCTCCTACAATATCCGATTTAGCGAGTTACAATCAAGGCTGCGATTTCCTTACTTAACGGTTCTTTGCGGATTAGAGATATTATTGGAATATACTTTGTAAAACTAAAAGTATGAAGGTTATAGGCGGAGCATCCGCGTGGGACACTTTCCTGCCCGGGCCAACGGTACAGTACTAGAACAACGAACAGCGGTCCCAGTAGGTGTAGACTTGATAAGAGATTTTGTACTAAAATAATAACATGTAGTAACGTTTGATTTTCTTTCTCTTGCAGTGCGGAGGGAGAATACATCGCTACCAGCTTCAACAACATGAGGAACAACGTCAAGTGAGTGACTAACTTATTTTAATAACGAGACTCGACGTAGGCAATAGCTAACTAGTCAGTTTATCCATCCTAATTTGAACAAACAGATATACTTATATATAGTTGAGTAATACAACCGCAAAACTCAGAACGCATCCGTTGTAGGTATCTTTTCTTATTTATTCCTAAAGATAAAGAAGCCTAGTTGAATATATATAACTCATATGTACCTGCGTACACGTTAGCACGTTAATCGAAGTGCACCACACAGTCACTGGTAATAGTGTTGTATGACAAGGGGCTAAAATAAGCCATTCTTATTATGATCATTTAAAACCTAAAGGCGTGTTAGGAAATTTTCGATGATTTCGATCCATCGTAAATTGAGAATTTAGTATAAGTACCTAAAATTATTTAACCGGTTCGATTTAAAATCTTAGATCGCCGAAAGCTTTAAAATTTTATTCGAACGCGTTCGAATAAAATTATAAAGCTTTCGGCGATCTAAGGCTCATTGAATAACAAATAAATATAACTGTCTGCGTTCGAACGCCGACAGTTATATTTATTTGTTATTCAATGAGCTGATCAATTATTAGTAGGTAGGTACCTTACTTAGGCTACTAGGTTATATGTACAACTGGCTGTCACGTGACGCGGGGAGATGTAAATAAATAAAATAAAATAAGTCAAGATTGCACAAAACTACATATAGTATCTGTTACCTGTATCTGATTTGAATATTTATGAGGTAATTAATACGAGTATATCATCATCTTAACTCGTAAACTACATAGTACATAGATGTAGGTATACAAAGATACAAAGTTAAAAATAAATATTAGAACTGCTTAAATGGCGATATTAATTTTATCAAACATAGTATTATAACAAAACAACACGGCACTAGGAACACGACTTAGTTTTTCGACACTAAACAAAATTTTGATCATATTCATGAAATAGATTCGACTTATTTTTGAAACTTATTTTAATAATAATACTTATTTTTTACAAGGTAGAATTAACCATCGATATTGTACATGTAGCTGCTGATGTAGCCGGTGATGTTCAGACAAGTAGGATTTGATACACCCTCCCCGAGGTCAGACCTCATCTAATTTATTATGCATTTACACCTCGAAAACAGGGTACCACTGGGATAGTAATTATACCCGCCGTAAATGTTAAAGCGCTGGTTCCCGAGGCGCCGCGCTGCCTTCATTATACCTACACTCAAGTTAGCTCCAGGCACCACATCTTGTTCGTCAATATATATATGTTATATTTAAACAACACCCACCCATAAGATAATCTTCTTTCAGTTGAGATACTAAAATAACTTATAACGTGGAAATCGAAAGTAGTAGATGCCAATTGGTTCTAATATAGAGTAAATACATTGAATATTAGATAGGTTCACGGTGATCGAGCTAGCGAAGCGTCTCTATATAAGCTTCCACCGTCCAGTTTTCCGGCTGTTCTCGCCTAAAAGACGCATTTCTCAACAGATTCTCATGAAATTTTGTGAGTAGGTTTGATAAGACATTTTTTGACGCTCACAGAGACGCTTCGTTAGCTCGATCGACCGATCAATATATCAATGTATAATAATATAATATTCTATGTGTATTCAATGTACTTATTTACTCTATATAAGAACTAATTGGCATCTACTTAACTGTACTTTTGTAAACAAATGTTAATTAATATTAATAATCAAGACCTAATACATAAATGAACCAAAACCAGATGGGTTTATTTTGTGCCTTTCAGGAGTTCCTTCTGTCAAATCAGCTTTAGCATACCAAATTATTGTATCTACCTATTGTCACGTAAAACTACATGTACATACTTTAGTTTCGATATGGTTTCATTTTGATACGACATTTAGAAGTAGGTTAAAACTTACGTCCAAAATTTGATTACATCGTTTGTAACAAACTTAGTAACCAGTAAATAAAAAAATAAATAAATAAATGCGTGTTAAATATGTCTCCTTAATATTTTTTACTTAGAATAGTTTTACCGTATCCTTTTGTTTTTGCTATCATTATATGAATAAAACGGCGTGTTCTCGATTTATTGTGTTGTCGATCTGTTAAATATATCTCCCTAATATTTTTTACTTGAATAGTTTTATCGTATCCTTTTGTTTTTTCTATCATTATATGAATAAAACGGCGTGATTTCGATTTATTGTGTTGTTGATCATTGTAACATGACAAGATAGACAGCGAGAGTCAGGTAACTAAAAGGCGTTATGTTACATAATACACGGGCATAAGTATAACATTTTTGCGCAAAAGTTAAAACAAAGCTTTGCATTAATATTTTTTATTTACATTAGGATTCAAGTATGATTTAATTCCATTTTCGTATCTGTTTTTTGCTCTCAACGAATAAAAAAATATCTCATTACCTACAATAATGCTTATATTAATTTAGCAAAAGAACAAAGGGCCGTAGTTCAGACAGAGGCAGCTGTCAGCTGATAACTATCATCACGACCTTCGGCCATTGTAAATATATTCAGCGTCCGCACCACCGCGTCTACTTGCTTGCAAGTTAGCATGTTCTACAACTTATGAGATAAATAAACACACTGACGTAACAACCGACGTGCTCAAAATGGCCGAACGTGGTAGTTTTCCTGATGCCTACAACTTTACTAAAAGTCAAAACAACAGAGTACATACCTATTCGCACTAATCTAAAAGGTCATGAAAGGATATATCGAATTCGACATCCAAAACGATACATATGTATGCATGAACCGGTATCAGCACAACACACTTGTTAGTATCTATAGACATCTTTCATATTCGCCGCAAATACCTTCATAATATTTGGTTTCGGCAAACGTGCCCCTTGCTTTGCATTTAATTTGCATATAATACAGATACAATCATGATTTATTCAAATAAAAATCTGGTAGCGTTAGAATATATTAGCATAAGTGATGTTTCCAATAGATTGTGTGTACAGTACAGAGGATAATCGATGAGTTCATCGACCTTATAAGTTGATATATAACTGCAATCACAAATAACGGTTGATCCCATACTGGTACAATAGTCCTGCGAGCCGGTCCTGTGCCGTACCGTTACCGCGCCCGCCTCTCGCCACTACGCTGTCCTTTGTGCGGCGACCGATCACTTTTCTTTATCTTTCTTAATGTTTCAACAACTGTGACGTTAAATAGCCCGGTTACCCACTTTCGGGCCAACGGGAGAAATCCATTTTGCCAAACAGCGTTAAGATACATACATCAAAGCTTTCGTAAACTTGTGTTTTGTTAATGGATGTAGGTATGTATGGTGAATTTCAGGAATTTTAATCCTATGTATTATTCGCTTAGGTATAAAAGAACAGAATAACGCAAACATAACTAACGTGCGATAGAGAAGTGAGAGTCGTTTGTGGTTACCTTGATGCGTTGCAGGGTTGTTCAAAAAGGTTCGCTGACCCACTCGAGACATTGAACTTGTGTCGAACCGGTCGGATGACATTTAATAATCCATTAGTCGATAATATCTGAAGCTGAAGGCTGGTTGCATAATGTATAATGCACACAAGTAGCTGCACAACGGGTTTGTTGTGGCCGTTGCAGACCGCTCTGCGGTCTCGGATAGAGGTGGATAGCCGCGTGCACGCTCACGAACCAGCTAAACAATATGATCATCTCAATTCTTCTGTATAAACCTAGGTAGGTATACTGCAAGTCCTACAATCGAAGCTATTACTGGATTATGAGTGTAGATTAACTGTTTCCTTAACGCGTAACCTTACCTGATTTAATAGATATAAAAAGGTAGGATTAAGATATTTTTGGACGTCTCTTATGAAGAGCTGATACACAACCTCTAATATATTTTATTATTATTTATTTATAATTACCACAAACATACATTAAACGTACTAAATAAATATCAGACAACCTCACACAAATCGAACTAGTCCCAAATTAAGCTCAAGAAGGCTTGTGTTATGGGTACTAGATGACGATATACGTACTTATATAGATAAATATATACTTAAATACATAGAACAGCCATGACCCAAGCACAAATATTCAAGTTCATCACACAAATATTTGCCCTGGCCGGGATTCGAACCCGGGACCGCCGCTCTGTAGGCAGATGCTTGCAAACTGAGCCAAACGCGTCGTACTTAGAACTTAACCTGACTAAACCTGTTGCCTAGTAGTTTGAAAGAAATAAGGTCTATTTATATAAAGGTTTGCGACCTTAATGTACTGTATAAAAAATTCCATTGAGTTACGGACATTTGTAAATACTGAAACCTACATACTTAAAATTGGTACGATAATATCCTATAACAAATTCCTCTCTAAGGTACCTACATCGTGCATCACCTAGATTTGCCTCACTTTACCGAGATCTTAAATACTGTATGGCATAGGTATTATGTAGGTAAGTTACTGTCCTGCTCTATTCAAGCAAGAGCGAGGCAACTTGATATTTCATAGTTTTAATTTCAATAAGACTTATCAGCCTATAAGAGTGTCCCACTGCTGGGCAAAGGCCTCTTGTTTGACGCAACAATCTCATATTACTTCAAGTTAATCGTCGTTACTCTTACATAATATATTTACAAATAATTAACTTACTCTATTTTCGCAAAACTAAATTAGAGCATACGAATGATAATCTGGGGGCCTTGATGGTTGCGTTTATCGCGTGATAAATAAGTGACAAAGGATCTGTCTTTCACACTCGCATTTTGTCAAAACGTGGCGGATGTTTTGTCACTTATTTATTATTATCACGTGATAAAAACAACCATCATAGGTCCGCCATGACAATCAATAATAAAGCATCGTTAACGCAAAACGTAATTTTAAAGGTGATTGATGTTTTCAATTTTTCATTGCCAAACACATTAGTCTATTTGACGTACAAAATTTAGAGGCATGGAATGCGTAATACGGTTGAATATTTTAATTATCAAGCATAAAATAAATTGTTATAATGTTTTTTTGATTACCTAAATTAGAATGGTAGTTTTGATGAAGGAAATCGTTAATAACAGTTTTGTTTTATAACAATATATGTGTATATATTTGCACCCATAACCACGAATGCACACGACATCACTTAGCCACGTAATAGTTGTTTCATATATACAACAACTTAAGTTGTTGTAATTACACAACATGTATCTTCAACAATAAACCTCGAATAAACTATATAGATATGGCCGATTTGATAGATTATGTGTGTATTTAATTCTAACCACAAATTACTTCCATCCCACCCACCCACTGGTCACTGGTCAGGTTTAAGGATGTTTTATGGTGCTTAATTATGAACACGAACCGTGGTAGGAAACCAACTGTATGATCTCCTTGATACATATATACATAAGTAAAGTCATATAAACCGAGCCCAGATAATTTCATCTCACTAAGATTATCATTGAATCATCCAAGACCAGTCGTCACGGTCATCACGTTACAATCCGACTACTTTACCTTATGTAAGAATTACGTTTTCCGAATTAAAAACGATTGAACCAGTGAAGCAAGGCCGTATTAAACGCGCGGCCAAGTCAAGGGAAGCGAGCAGTCAGATGGAGGACATGTCCGTTGTAATGTAAACGATACTTAAGTATCTCCTCTGTATTGGCAAACTGACGTGAAAAAAGAGTGAAACGTGATGAATATGTATTGTGAGTGATCGCCATACTTTTCCGTTTACTACTTCAGACTTGTTTCCTTTTTCTCCAATCCTTATTCTAGCTAAAGGCACTGTCGCGTCTTAATTGCCGCGTTATTTCAAATCTCCTCCCGGTCTAGGCAGGAGGTAATTACGTTTGCGTAATTCAACTACTGAGCGGCTGGAGATAATTTCTAGTTGCGTCACTTAACTCGTTTCCTAGCTGTAGGCACCTTGCTCGGTCTGTCAAAGGATGTCAGTGATTGTCTACCGATTATTAAAAAAGCTATCTAATGCTAATCTCTAATATTATAAAATAAAAAGTCCCGAGTTATGTTTGTCTGGGATAAACTTAAACACTAATTGGACCGCTTTAGAGAATATCGCTAGTGAATGTGAATGATATAAATAATCATTATCTCGATACTTATATATTTAACACATGATGATGAAGACCAAAACCGACAGAATTCCCTCAATGTAAATAACCGAGTGGTGTGCACTGTGTAGTATGTATGTATGTATGTAAACACTTTATTGTACATAAAAACAAGAAAAACACATTGCAAAAGGATAAGCATGTACAAAGGCGAACTTATCCATTTAAGGGATATCTTCCAGTTAACCTTTGAGCAAATGAGTGCTAAGCACAAATGTAAATGGTAGACAAATCAACCAACATGTACAATACAAAGGAGTATAACTATACAATAATACACATGAAAATGCAAAAAATTATAATTATAACAAAAACAGAAACCTAATCATTCGTGTAGTCTCAGGAAATATTTCCTAAACATCGTGTGTGAGGATACATCGCTATGTACCGTCACTAGACGTAATCCTCACCCCTTTCCTCCTCCAAACAAGAACCGGCACAGACCCAAGTTGCTTAGCAGCGATGGCCGCAAGAACATGAAGTCCTAAGGAACTACACGGAGCGATGCACACCCATCTGCTCGCTGCGGTGAACTGGCTATTACGCTTCGGTAATTTCTGCGGGGAAACAGAAAGCTTTCTGTTGTCTGTGTAATTGTGGAAGAAGATATATATGAACATAGGCGAATGTCTCCCGGAGGGAAGGACAAGGATGTCGGTCGACATGTGTCGGGCATGTCGCCGTCCCGGTAGCCAATCGGACATATTGTTCCCGGCTGTTTTCATCTTGCTAACGGCGACTACCTACCTACTCATACTAACACAACTATCTAAAGATAGTACATAATACATATATGGATATACACACAATCTTAGCTCGTTTAAAGTTAAATAACATCTTTAAAAAACAGGTGTTATATCTTTTTATTGACATTTAATAAATAAATAAATAATAAACTATTATTGTAATTTTCGGGCGCACCGCGACAGGCTGGCCGTCGTTAAACAAACGTTGTTTTGTTTTTGCTCTTTCTGCCAACTTACTCATTTTTATTCGAGAGAAAAAGTTCATTGAGGACTTTTCATAATTAAGGAAAGATCTCTATTTATATTATCCAGGTTCACAGCTGATGCAAAAATATTATCATTCATCATAATAGTATTTGCCCTTGCCGGGATCCGAATCCAGGAGCTAATGACACATGTCCTGAATATTAACACTATGTTTACTGTTGCGACGTGCTGTTTTGTACCATATTTCCTTTGAATGACAACTATTCAAATGTCTTGTATATGTACGTTACCCACGTATATCGATTTTTGCTATTATTCTTTCGATGACATGGTATGGGGATAATACTTTATGTCAGTTGGATTGAGACCCTGGGCCATATATTCTTAGGCAGTTGCGCTGCCCGTAAGGTGAACGTGTCGTGATAAACAACAAAGATAGGTATTGTTTTTATAACAGCAAATAGACAGAATGGTTCTGTAAATAATGGGAATAAAGTGGGTGTTTACGTAAACAGAGAGTGTCCAAGAAAAACCAATACCTAACGGTCGTTCGGTCGCACTCCCTTCTCATTTCCCTTCGCAAACAACAGGAGATTTCGCAAACTTAAACAATTCCTTATTTTGTGGTCGCCACTTAAAAATAAATCCTTGAACGTGCATGGCAACATTTACTCGAATGGCGATCAATAAATAATCAATTTAGTATAATTTTATGAAGAAATCACTGTCGTTTACCAATTTAACTTGGAAGAGGGTTATTCCTTATATGTAAATAATATGTAAGTATACCATTTATGCAAAAAGAGAGCAAAGTTGTTATTAAAAAACTTTGTTTTATTTCAACAATAATGTTTTACGGAAACGATACAATTAATTTATAATTGAGTCTCTTTAAACATAATTTTCAATTAAAAACTCTTTGGTTGTCATTAAATTTTACGTTACTATTACGCGTTGCGAAACGTGTTCTTTTACAAGTTCGGATTTGGAAATCAAATTTCGAATTGGTATGTTTTTGTCATTCGCTTTTTTAACCAACTTCAAAAAAGGATGAGGTTCTATGTTTCACTGTATTCTAGGAGGTTCTGATGTTTTTCTTGTATGTCCACCGATTTCTCTTTCAAAATTATTTTTTTATTTGAAAGAGTAAAAGGCTCCTGACGTGGTCCCATAGCTACAACTCCTTAATGGTTAGGAGTAGGGGGATAATTCTTTAAATATTATACGTAGGTTAGGAGCATCAGTTGTATTCTTTTTAGTGTACTCCTGAGGTGGTCCCCCTTGTCACCAACTCAGGATCCAATAATGGGATCCCAGGGAAATCGAGGGCAACCCTCAAATTTTATAAGTAGGCCAGTCCTTCGAAAATGAGTCCAAGTCATCCCGCCATTGCCTACGGGTTCTGCCACGTCTCCGTTTCGAGTTGTGGGGCTTCCACTCTGTGGTTTTTTTGGCCCTACTAACAATGTATTTCATGTATTTTATTGACGTTATATTCGTCTAGCAGTCACCATCTCATTATCCAGAGCTGATGATGGGAAGTAGAACTCCTTAATTGTTAGGAGTTAGGGGATAATTCTTTAATAATTATAGGTAGGTTAATTAAGACCATTAGTTGTATTATTTTTAGTATACTCCTGAGGTGGTCCCATTGTCACCAAATCAGGATCTGATGATGAGATCAAAGAAAAAGCGAGAGCGACCCTCAAATATTATATATAATGTATTATATATAGGTATATATTTTCTATTCAATCATCATCGTCTCGTGATGCTGAGCTGATTTATAGAAGGTATAGCTAATAAACGGTCAGGATTTAGGGGATAATTCAAACGAGATTTATACAAACAAGATCTTCCCGATCTTCCCTCTGCTGTACTGTATGTATTTTATTAACCAGTAAATAGCAAAACATAATAAAATTTACATAAAAAAGAACAGCAGCGTTCAAAAATAAACTGAATAGCCAAAAATAATCCGTTCATGTACACATTACATTTTATCACTTTTAAATTCGTTACGTATACATTATTGGACAAAAGTACTTTTGCGTGCCATTAACCTATGGCTAAGAAATGACATATCGTGTCGCCCAGATAAAAAAAGTCTTTTGACTCTCGCTCGAATCGAGAATTCAATATAGCATTTTTATTAGGTACTGTTGTGTCGCTGCAAAAGAGCTGATGAGGTGCAATTTAGAGGTTAGTTTGCGAAATATCCGTAGGTAGACTACGAGTAGGTAGGTAGTAGATACTTGGTATAACTTTACCTCATGCTCGCAGTAAAATCGCATTTGCCTGACTGTTACGTTTTCATTTAAACTCCTGAAGCGAAAAAGCCTGTCACGTTTCCTACCCTACACGTGTATAAATAGAAAGATTAGGTAGGTAGGTAGGTACATTTATGAGGAGAAAATTGATGGTTAAAAGAGAAACGTAGTCGCTGACATAAAAATTTGGCTTTCGTCCAGTTAAAGTTCTTTAAGATATCTATCTACTGGGTATAGAAGCAGTCAAGGTGTAAAAACGACTGTCTATAAACAACGTTTTTCAACACCTACTACATAATTTGGCGCGTGGATTCCTTAGGTGTATTGAGTGGGTTTAATGCCTTTTAACGAGTACTTCCTTGAAACAAATTAAAAATAGAATTGTCTCTCCAAGAGTAAAATAATCGTATAAAAGTCCATAAATTCGCGTTTAAATTTTTTTAAGATTTTGACAGATGTAAATATTTAAAAGGCTTGAATTTTTACATAGCATTACACAAGTAATATCATCATACCTTACTAGAAAAATAATTACAGTATTTTCTAATTATGAATGCATTTTCTTGCTATATGGGCCAAGTACACCTACGATACAGTATACTTGACAGTCGTGACAATTAAATACAGACTAAATTAATTTCTTTATTTACAGTAGCACTGGGTTGTCAACCAAAATTTTATGTTTAGAGGCAAAATAAAGAAAACTTACCCAAGGTATAGCCTAGCAAGCGGTCCGGCCCAGGGATAGTGGCGGTACAAACTACAAACAGCTTTGTTTAACGGAATGCTGATCAATCCTTCGTTCTTGCGAAATAAATACTGAATCCTATTGAAAAAAATTGACTTTCATCACTGTGGATAGTTTTGGCTTTATTATGCAAAATTTACTTGAAATTTCTTTGTTGACATCAGTGACATTTACCAATTTTCACCGTCAGTTACCAAAAATTTGTCGTTGCCAGTAAAATAATTTAGTACCACTGAAAATCCGCAATATGGCGTGGGTTGTTTAACCCCTTGCAGGGCTATACTATTGTTGAATAATATGGCTAAAGACGACTGCACCATCGCATGAATCGCACCATGACAATAGCGGCTAAAGCTTCTGATGCTTCGGTAACTACATCACAAGATAAAAAGCGTCAATGAATTCAGCCAAAACGAAATCAAGATTGGTTGAATAAACGTTTGTTTGTATATTAACATATAACACATATATATTTACTTAATCGACAGGACGGTGAGGGTATTGGTCCTTTTCAATTATCGAAAGTCAAAAGCAGATCTCCATTTGAGCATAGTATCTCCATTTGAATAAAGTAAGTAAGTAGTACAATATAATTATTAGCAGATTTTATTTTTATTTACCATGGTAATAAAAAAATGGTACTTGTTTTACTTGCACAAGGAGTTGATTACAATTGTATCCTCATAAATTATTTACTCTCCGCGTACTTGTAATAAGAGTTTTCTTTAGACCCGCGTAAGAATGGATGAAGCCTCCCTAGCGACTCTTTTCGTTTAACACTAAGGAAAAATTGCAGGTATACGAAAATCGGGTTACCAAAGCGAATTTGGAAGCAATTTTCTCCTTCAAAGAATAACGCTCATTTATAAAAAGCCCACGATGTTTATACAGGTGAATCGGGATTCATATTCCAGTTATTCACCGAATATCTAGGGTGGGATCACGTATTTCAATGGCAGTGCCTGCTGTTATCAGATTTATTGAAATTTAACGTAATTACGATCACATTACGATAAGAGATTTAATCCTATCACACAATGTAGGTCGGTAGTACCTAGGAATGTTACATAGCTAGTCATAATTGCAAGCAAATATTACATTTTTAACCGACTTCAAAAAAAGGAGGGGGTTCTCAGTTCGGTTGTATGTTTTTTTTTTTTTTTTTTTTTTTAATGTTTGTTACCTCAGAACTCCGTCATTTATGAGTCGATTTGGAAAATTCTTTTTAGGTTCATGAATAGACATCTCAAGGTTGGTCCCATAAAATTTTGGTGAAGATCGGATGACGAGATCCAAGAGGAATCGAAGGAATTCCTGAAATTTTATAGGCACTTATAATATTTTTCACATATTTTATAAAATTATTTAAGTATTTGCATATGGTGGTCATCATCTTCCAATGCTGAGCTGATGATGGAAGGTACAACTCCTCAACGGTTAGGAGTTAGGAGATAATTCAAACGAGATGTATGCCTTCAAGACCTCCCTGATCACCCCTGCCATAAGTGTTTTTAACAATCACTAAAAAGCAAAAAAAAAAATTTTAACAAAAAATAGAACCGACTTCAGTAAAACTAAAAAGCCAAAAATAACCCGTTCAAGTACAGATTACCTTTGACTCACCCTTTGAAGTCGGGGCCAAACCTCACGTAAACTATAAAATATAAATATAATAACTGAGTGGTTTGGGATCGACTTCAAAGGGTGAGTCAAAGGTAATCTGTACTTGAACGGGTTATTTTTGGCTTTTTAGTTTTACTGAAGTCGGTTCTATTTTTTGTTAAAATTTTTTGAGAAATTACAATAAACCTGTATGTATATGAGTACATGTAAGAATTATCAAAAGTTTTTGTTAGCTACTATTGATAATTCGATATTTGTTGCCTGTGACTTCGATCCCATAGGAATGGAATTTATGTCTAAAGTATATTCGATAAAGCTAATTAACTTTCTAGAAAAACAGGGTTTTATTAAAGTGATGATGTTAGTGCGTCTGTCAGGTCTGTACCTATTTCTCCCTACTACTAGAAAAATTTAAAATAGTAGCCAGTATATGCTGTAGATTAAAGATGGAACAAAAATAAGTATTTATGTTTGTGTGTAGATCTTTCGGTTTTATCACTCCACCACGGCTGGATGGATTTGAACTACATGTTTGGTAATTGAGTATTCACAGGTAGTAGGATACTTAGTTATATTAGGATAGATACTTTTTAGCCGATTACTGAAGCAAAACAGAGTATTATGATTATGACTGCTGTGTCCTCGCGTGAACGTTGTTGCGAAGAAGTCAAGTGTGTTATATGACTTATATGCAAGCGTAGAATAAACGCCTAATGTAATATTATATGCCGGTGCACGTTGGTGCTGCACATAATACCCATATATAATTTATACTCCATGCGTGTTAAAAGATTGTTTATGTTTTCGTGTATTATCTGACTATAGCATGATCATGATAGGACTAGTTGTATATATACCTCTTTATTAAATTTAATTGATAAATTTTGAATGTTGTATTGTTCACAGACCAACATTTTGGGGGCAGCGGACCAAAATGGAGAAGCGACTGCTGCTGGTGGCTGGAGTGACCAGCGTCCTGGCAGCAGCTTTCCTCGTCGCCTTCGTGGCCACCCTGCTCATGCGGCCCGCGCCCACCTCCGCCGGTGAGACCCCTACCAAACATTCACGTCATATCCAAGATCCACTTTCCTTTAGCCAATCTTTACTCATCTTCCTTCATCACTGATTATTGCTAGATATAAAGTATGTCGGACCTAATGAAGTCGATGCAATGCAGCTCGAAGCGCGGCGACACTTCGTCGTGACATTCAATTAATGATCCGCCCGACCCGAGCTCTTTCAACTTCATAGATGATCTAGGACCATAATATACCAAAGAATCAAGTATGGTGGTTTACAGAGAAATTCTGATGAAACCGATCGAAGAATAAGACACCGCTAAAATGTTTAACAGTTTACGGTAGAGTTAATTGTTTCTGTCAGTGTTTAATGTTTTTAGGGTTTCGTACCTCAATCGGAAAAAACGGAACCCTTATAGGATCACTTTGATGTCCGTCTGTCTGTGAAGACCTTTTATCTCGAGAACGCGTGGAGGTATCGAGTTGAAATTCACACCATATACTCAGATCCACGGTTGAAGCTGTGAAAAAATCAAATCAAAAAGTGAAAAAAAGATACGGCCGTTGTTTATGTCGCAAAAAACGTACATTTCGACACTCTCAACTCTCAAGGGAATCAAAATGATAGGGTATTTCTCGATGACCTAAAACTATGAAATTTGGCAAGTAATATTGTCACATACTACAAATACTTATATAAATCTGAAAACTATACATTTGTACTAAAATCATAAAAAATATAGTCCTTTTCAAACATCATATGTGGAGAACTCGGTTGCGTTAAGTTTAAACCTCGTTTGTATGCGGCGCCATACATTTCAGGTGCAAACTTAACTCAACCAGGCCAATTTAGATGGGGTAAGTGAAAGTTTGTACGGAACCCTCTGTGCGCGAGTCAGACTCGCACTTGGCCGGTTTTTTAGTTATAAATTGTTTTAAATTCTTCCTACTAGAAATTGCCTCGCAGTCTCTGCTCGATACATACTGAGACTGAGATTATATATTGTTACCTTTTGTAATGATGAAAGACAGAGATGTGATGCGATAGGTAAGTCTTGGTACTTTAAGAGCTCTCGCCATAGCACAAATCTTAGAAACATAAGTCTTTACACATTTAGCTAGCAAATGTACCCTCCGTTGTCACTACAATCCGTTTATTTTTTAATATTAAAATTAATATGTTATAACCAATGGTTGTAGTATCCGCAACAGACGCAGGTAGAATGCTTAATAAGAGAAAATTTTCACTCGATATGAGTCACACGAACGCTACACATGCATTGTTCTTTACACGTTATAGATGGTTATAGTCGGTATACCTCAATTATTGCAACAAAACGGCACTTTTAATCGCGTACAAAAAGTGTTTAATTTAATTATGTACTTCGAGGTTTCGAACGTGAAGTTATTTTAATGTTCTCGAAGGGATTTAATCTCAAGTCGTTCGTTTGGCCGCTATCACGATTCCAGTCCATTATTAATAGGTACATAAAAACGATATTGAAAAAGTAAAAAGTGTGTACTAACATTAAATATTTGAGAAACGAATACCTACGTCGGGGCGTATCAGAAACATGGATAAAATAAGTTTTAAAACTAACATTAAGTAATCTGTAAGTAATAAGTTCAACTGATATATCCTAAATAGGTCAAATCAAAACACTTACCCACAGGCACAGCAGTATGAACAAAATTGACACACACGCAAAATGAGCAAGAATCGTTAGCGTTAAGTATATAATTTTTCAATTTCCCGGTATTTGTTGATTATGTACTATCGCCCAACGCTACGGGTTCACACTTTCTCAACAAAATCGTCTGCAGACACAGTTTTAAGTATTCACGCCTTCTTTTATGACAAACCAATTAGGAAACCATTTGTAAGTATATAAGGTCGGTACGGTACCTTTTCTTTTGTTTGACCTGACCAGACACAACATCTGGTGACCATCGAATTCGGCCTTTTCCATTAGTTTAGTTGTATTTTAAACGGCTTTGTTGTTAAATTTCGAATATTTGGCTGTGGCTGAGAAATGACAATTCGTGGACGAAAATTGAAAAAAATTAAAAGTCACTTTTGCTCTCGCTGGGAACCAAATCGCATTTTGTTCACTGTTATCTCGCAGCAGATTCACCATGTTTGAGCAGCACGGTTAGCATAACTTTGACACGCGACTCTTTGTCGCGCGACAAATACTTACTACCTGTCACTTTTTTTCCAATACCGTGCGAGCGAGGCAGGTGACGCTAATTAAGTCGCGCGACAAGGGGAGTCGCGAGTGAGGTGAAATTTAAATTGCGCCCATACGTGTCCCGTGTGGTGTCCCGGTGAGGACCACGTATGAGCGCAGTAAAATTTTTCTTTGTGTGTTGATCTTTGTCTTTATAGCAATATAATGTTATTATTTATTAGGTATTTGCTATGGAATTAGTTTCGGCTCGAATCATCTTATCAAAAACGGGCCTTATCATTATGTGTATTACGACAAAAAACGACTATAAGGTAACGAGATATTTATCTAGTAATTTCAGCTCTTTCTCATTTACGTAGGTAATCAGCAATTGCTTCGGGACCTTTAGGCTTAGGCTCACAAAAGTTGGCTGTTAAAAGTAAAAAAAATCTGATCCAAGGAATATGCCACGTTGTCTCTTTAGGAATGTGATCACCAGATGTTCGGTTGCGTACGATCCATACAATTTCGAACGGTATTTTTATTGCACAAAAAAGGGGTTTGCAGTGATTTCTGAGTCATTCTAATTTGTACCGTATTGTTAAGAAAATTTAAATAAAAATTAATTCACAAGAGTTACTGGTCAAAAAATCACTTGCCGTTTCTATTGGTGGATGATGTAAATAGCGACCGCTGCGAAGTGCATACGAAAATAATCCTAGAGGTGTGTACCCGTAGCGTTGGGCGATAGTACCTACCAACACAATTTTATTCCCTGTGGTGGTTCCTTGCGGAACTTCCTCATATCCGGCATCCGAAAGGCCGGAAGCGGCTTCTTCAGGGCTCGTTTCTTTACTATGTACAAGTCGAATAAAGTGGCCTGTGGCTCCTGTCTAGCGCAGATCCATTGCCAATTGGTTTGATTGCCCATTTAATACTTTTTCAATAAAAATAGTAATTATGACACTATATCAGACGCAAACTGAACTATACTTTTCTGCATTTCGAAGTCCGCACAAGAAACTGCGAATGATGTTAGCTTTTTGTATCGTCGGTGTGATAAAATGAATGTTTAAGGTCAAAAAGTTATCAACTCTGCCAAAACACAGGAAAGTCAATAAGGAAACCCCAAACGTACGCAATACGTACGATGTGTTTACAAAATATGCTTTAGTCGCTATGTCCAATTTCTAAGAATAGAGAGTTGTAATACTGGAATGAAATAAAGTTGACACCAACAAATTAAACATTCAATCGTACGAAACAAGTTATTGATCTTGTGCGCTCAATATGGTCAACTTTGTGTCATATTTTTTAGCATAACTTATTTCACATAATCGCTTTCCTCATACCTATAGTCATAAATTATTCTTCGCATAACACTTTGTATGTCATAATTGCAGTTTGCCAGGCTTTTCATAAGCATAATTAAGAATGGCACCAAATTTCAAGTCATATTATAGGGTTAAAACTGTGACCCCCCAGTACGAAATTAGGATTTCAGTTGTTATGACAAACATTGGAGAGCCCTGGGTATAGCACAAATTACGGCATAACGCATAACTATTTGTTTCTTTAAAATGCGTATGGCGTAGAGTACTATATGGGGATAAAAAAGTGTGATATTCGCCGACATAGACGAACACAAGACCACAAATCAGTTTGTTTATAAATTAACATACACGGTCTGATTTCGCAGGTCATGAGATCGTGTGTAATTTACGGGAACCGGCTAGTTAGGTATAAACAAAAATTGTTAGAACCTACTCTTTCGCATTGACAATTGCAATTAGCATATTTGAAAATAAACTCGTCGATGCCGAAAATCCGTACCTATCAGTCTACGCGTACTACCTACCTAGTCATGCTGTCGAACGAGTTTAGGTATTGAAGTTGGAAAATTAAAAGAACTACTAATTTACCTCGAAGCAAATGTGGCAACGACGTGATTGAAATTTCTTATTTTACTGAACCTTTAAAATTTGAAATTACAATATATTATCCATGCAACTTTCACACGTGGCGTAGATTTTACAAATATTATATTTGTTAAAATTGTGTAAGTCAAATCAAGTAGGTACCCTACTTCATTTGGGTAGCAATAATGCGGTCCCGTCACGTAGGTACCGGTTACCAGAAGCACGGAATATGGCGAAACTCCGAGACCCGCACCCCGCCCTCACGGCAACGCGCTCGTGCCAAAACACACTGCGAAAAATAACAAGCCGCCTCGTAACAATAGATCATTCTCACTCAATTTGTTATTTGTACACTCTTGAGTAATGACGCCAAAACGTTGACAATACTTTAATGAAATTGTATCTTAAGTGCATGACAATTTGAAATGTAACCATTGACCAGTAGAGCGCATAATTATTGCTTGTGGAAATTTGAAACGATAAGCGTTCACGACGCGGCTATTACGTATATTATTATATCTATTGCCGCTATTCTTACGCACCTGTCGTTGGCCACAGTCACAATATAAGTGAATGCTGCAATCTAAGTACTTATATTGTACTTGCAAGTGGAACCATATTGCAATCTTACTGTAGCTTGACAGACATTTGCACCTTCTCTGAATAGCCCGAGGAGGTATTTAGCATTGTGGCGTCTAAAAGTTATTGGATTCTAAGTTATGTTATGTTGCAACGCGTGCAAAGTGTGCCTCTTCTTCGGGAGATGCTATGTAGATCTCGTGTGCAACAAAAACAACGACCAAAGACATGCATGTTCTGACAATAACTACCATTAATACAGAAAAACAAAGCATAATATAGTACAAGCAAGCCAATAACATATATTAGGTACATATGTAGTTAAAAGCAAGCATGTTAGCAAATATGCTATCTTCCTGCTGCCCGAAAATATACTAACGTGCAGTTATTATATGGAACAGAGAGTACCTAATGGAATTTTGCCTCTTAAGAAAGTATGTGGGCTTAGGGCACTTGAGTTGAATTTGAAAGGAATACAATATATCTAAGGACAATTATACAGTAACTGACGGTGACGATCAACGCAGGCTAAACTGAAGGGACTGCCACTGGAACAGATATTAGAATTATTGTTCTCGGGATTTCCTTAAATAACGTAAATAGTGACTGACTGACAATTCTTGAAGAAAAGAAATGGATTTTACATATTTTTGTTATTTTGATCATCACTAAGTAGTTAATAAGTATCGACCAATGTCTGGCGTTAATATATATACTATATAGTGTTTAATCGTGTCCCCCATAAATATAACATATACCTATATTTTGGTCATCTCGTAGACACCGAATATTTTGCATAAGTAATCGATAAAGAGGAAGAGCCTCTTCTGCAGAAAAATAAAATAGTAGGTATGTCACCGATGAGGCCGCGCTGAGTCGAGTATTGCGGTCACTAACAACGACTTCCTCAAAGCAAACATAAAAATCACGTCACACATCACAAGAAAGGCGTAAAACGGCCAAGAAAGAAACCACATGCTCGACTTCGAATTGTTATTACCTATCTTACGTTACGTAATAAAATAGTCTGACCAAAACCGAACCAACTATTTAGTCCAATGTCTGAAACTATTAACGTTTTCAAATAGGTAGCCGTATTATATTATAATAAAAGGTTAATTTAATTTCATTGTGTCAATGATATAAATGGGTTTTTATTAACTTAAATAACTTAATACAAATGCCCATATTGTTGTTTTATGGACGGCGCAACATATTTACTTAGGTACTAACAATACTAAATAATTATACTTCTCAATGTATGTAGGTACTTCTGAGATAATAAGAGAAGTGTTCTATAAGTAATGACTGTATCTTGTTATCACGATTATATTTTTATAATTTAGTAGGGTTTCAATCAATACGTGGTTCCACCAGTCACTCGTTTTCACAGTTGTTTTTTTGTGATACCTACTTTAATTTGGTGTCTGTCGTACCTAAAAAAAATATAAATCAAGAAAGTTAAGATTTTGATAAATATGAACCCTTCATAAGTTTGTAGTAGATACTCGAAGACTTGTGACTTAGTTCCAATTATGGTGCATACTTACATGTTCCATTTAGCAATAAAATTACTACGAATAAAAACTAACGATTAGACAAAATTTCGCAAGTCGCATCCCGGGACAGGCTTCATCACATTTCACCTTCTTCGAATTGATTGATATATTTATAGGTACAAAGCCCTTGTGCGAGCAACGAGCCGGCCTGATGAAAGTACTTACCATTACTTACCCACCTAGTACCTAATGTACCTATACAACATACATTATGGCAGAAGTGTAATCCACTAACATGACTGGTGCAGCGTGCAAGGGCAGCAAATTATCGGCTAGTGGTTACTGTGCTATGAAAACACATTGTTGTTCAAATTCCCACACACTAGGTAGGTACTTGCGATTCCTACATTTGTTATACCTGTAAACATCCTATAAAATATTATATACATTGATTATGGATCAAAAATAAAACATAAAAAACAACAAATTTACATCCTATTGTTTATTTATACTCGATAGTTGAATTAAAATGCAACTTTATGTGCTATGGTGCGAACTCGCCAGTACTAAGATGACTCTAATTACCACATACTTACTTGGTACCTACTAAGATAATTAGTTACTAATTACAAAGTTTACGGGTTAACGTCCTCTGTCAAGTCTTGTGTACATTCAGTACAGTCACGCTCAACAATTTTATGACTTGGTGCGACTTTTAATGGGGTGTTTTATTACTTGTGAGTGTGAATGAGAATGCGAATTTTATACTCCAATTTTGACTTTATTGTAATTAATAGTATCGATTATTCCCATGTAGACGTTTAATCCTCACTAAAACAGCATTGATGGATCAATAATACAGACTCGTGCCTGTTTGATTGTTTTTTTTTTAATCTTCTCTCAGTAACTCACATAAATCATTGCGTTTTCGCTATTATCTTTGTCTTAGCACGCACTCTTGTCACACATTCACTTGTCATATATATCTGCATTTTAGACATGCCACAAACTAGTGAACTGAGATTTTCTGACTCCATGCCGCCTGCCGCCGATTCCAAAGGGCCGGACGAGAGCGTCTGCAGCCAGCCGGGCTGCGTGCACACAGGTAACACTCATTCCTTACTACCCACATATATCGCACTAACCTATAAAATAAACCTTTGTATCAGATTAGCAGCCAGCACTGGTAGCGAAGGGTACGCACGTACTTATTATGGGATCGATTAACATGTCTAGATCAGCGAAACCTTTGTTTTAAAACATCGTAACGTGGCATTTGAGATACGATTACGAAGTAAATGTTGCTACGAATAAAACTTTGGTTGAATCTATCATATAAAATTACATTTGTATATTTATTTATTTAAACTTTATTACACAATACAAAAAAATACAATGCCTAATGCCTTTGATTAATGCCTTTAGGCATTCTCTACCAGTCAACCACGAAGTTAAACAGAAATATGTTGTCGGTGCAGGATCAAAGGTTACAGAGAAACAAATAACTTTGTAATTGTGTAATTATAATTACAACACAAATCAATTACCTGAAGATATATACACGATGATTTTTAATCGGTGATCAGGTACCAACTTTTCTAACTCAGTAATTGATGGCGGTCACGTTGAAGTCGTAATTACATGAAAAAAAAAACTTTAATTTTTCTATGATAATTTATATATTGAAACCAATTTTGTCTTAAATTCCTTGTCACCGAACTAATCTGTATCGGTGTGCTTGCAACCTCTTTAATAATTTAATGGGAATGACAATTTATGAGTAATAACTTGTCATTGTCATTGTCATTACATAAACAAAGTCGGTATCGTACTTCAATAATTTATGTAGGATGACCATGTATCTAGTGGTTATTAGTTTTAATTATGTTTTAACTTTTAATTAATTTAACAGTGAGGTAACTGCGCGGGATCTCGCGTATTAAGTTTAATTTTAGCTAAATATTAATATTTTTCTACTCCTGATCACCGATTAAAAATCATCGTGTATATAAAATATATATATATATATATAATAATTACCCTAAACATACACGAATACTTTAGATGATATACTTACATACATAGGTACATTGAGATATTATTATTACGTCAATGCATTCATATTATTTATTATGTACCCAAAGTAAAATATTTCGAAGAAAGTTAGGTATTATTTAATAAAATAACAAGTTCGCTCTAAAATAGTTTATTATTTATTTATTTATTATTTACATTAATACATTTAATTTAGTATTGTTTCCATGCAGACTATAAAAGAGCTTTACAATTAACAAATGTGGTAATATATAAATGTGAAACGCTACGTATTTATGTACATAATAAATATTAACCTTTTTTTATGATGCTATGTGTGCAGTAAAATATCGTACACTTAATTATATCTAAAAATTTAAATTTAAATACAGAAATTAATATACAGTGTGTATATTTGATATAACCGCAAACTTTACGGGGTCTTAGTATAGACACTTATTAATATATTGATCCGTAAATTATTAAAAAAATCGAACTTTTATTTTTCCATATAAAATAATTCAGCACGCAATGTATTTTGTTTGTTGTTGTTTGTTGACACTTAACATAGTGATGTCAAAACTGTCACTAGTTATAACTACGCCATACATTGCTGCTCAGTAAATTTTTAAAAATTAATTAGGCTATGGCAGTTAACGAAAAAAAAAGTTAATTAATAATTGTTATAAATATCAGATTATAGCACTAAAATCTCCGTCTGGCTACAGTATGCGGTTATATCAAATATACATATATTAATCGGTACTTGGAGGAAATACCACTGCTCATTTTACCATCCAAATCGAGGTTTCGTTTTCGTCATTCAAAGAATAATTAACTTTTGGAGGAGGAAAAAGACGAGAAACAAACCTCGATTCGCATAATCCGGTTACGGGAAGACCTCATTTGAATCCGGCGCCTTGGTTACCAGGTGCAAATTTACTGTAAATGAAAGTATGGGAAAAAGTCAGTGATATGTCCTATTAATACTCACATTATTCTCCTCAGTTTCCATCAATATCATTAATGTATACTATTTTAGAATTCTAAAGTTTTCTATGTGTGGGATCATTATTTCAGGGATGCAAAATCTTAAAAGCGCGATGCAGTAGTGTAGCGCCATCTGTTGTTAAAACTTTCCTTGTCCTCTCATCACGCCGAGACGGCTGGACGAATTTGAAACAATTTTAGTACAGGGGTAGCTGTTCATCCAAATGGTTATATGGTATACTTACATAGTGCATAGTGTTTAAAGTTGGATAGATACTAGTAAACAACAAAACAATCAATATTTTATTTTTAAACGTCGGCACACCTCATGTCGTCGTATTAATATTTATAACTACAATATTCCACGAGTAATAAAATGTAAGGATTGCCAATGTCTTATATTATAAGATATGGACCATCGCAAAAATAGGCTTCCTTGGCTGTAAATTTGCCGTCGTAAACTACTTATTCAAGCATCTCATGGACTCCTTTCATCAAATCTTAATGTTGTTATACATGTGAGATGCTTCTATCAAAAACTGTATTACAGCCTCAAAACTGCTGCTGAACATGGATGAAAAAGTGGATCCGTGCGACGACTTCTACGAGTTCTCGTGCGGGTCGTTCCTGAAGAGCACTCGCATCCCCGACGACAAGACGTCGGTCAACACGTTCTCCATAATCACCGACCAGCTGCAGGAGCAGATCCGAGCGCTACTCGACGAGCCCATCGCGCCGCAGGAGCCCAGACCCTTCGCGTTGGCCAAGACGTTATACCAGGCTTGCATGAACAGAAGTAAGTCGCATCAGAACTCCCTTGCTTCCTATAATATTTGACGATAGTACTCGCATCCCTGACGTCAAGACGTCGGTCAGCACGTTCTCCATCATCCCTGAACAGCTGCAGCCCGTCGTACCGCAGGAGCCACAGAGACCCTTCACGCTGGCCACGTTGGCTGGGGGCCTATGATGGTTGCATTTATCACGTGATAATACGTGACAAAGCATCTGACACTCACACTTGCATTTTGTTAAAACTTGACAGATGCTTTGTCACTTATTTATCACGTGATAAAAGCAACCGTCATCATAGGCCCGCAGGTCTGCATGGGCACAGATCTTGCCTATTTCCTCGTATATCATATATATATATATCTTCAATTAAGTTTTTGTTGGTTATAAATTAAGATTGTAGGTGCCCTTAACAAATGGAATAAAAGTAGTGTCGGAAATTGGGACATTAACTTCATGATGGGGCTTGCTTGATAAAATCAGAGCAGTAGAAATAATAAGTAAGGTGAATCCTCTATTTAAAATCACTAGTTCTGTAGCTTTTTCCATTCCAGTGTTGCGTTTAAACGTAGGTAAAATATGTCTAATTTATGAAAGAATTCATTCATAAATTCGCCATGCAATTCATTGCTCATAGTATCCCTGTGTTTATATGTGTACGATACAATTAGGTAGATACGGTATATTGTCTCAAATGGATTAGTTAATGCGGTAAGATACTCGTATAATGATGAACTAATTGCATGAGTAAATAAAACTGTACATAATGCTGATAGCGTAATTGTTACGCATACAAAACAGACACGCAAAGAACAGCTGTTTTACATTTTTAAGGTATTAAGCAGTGGTTAAGTTAAAGTTCGGAAAATATCTTAAATTATAGAATATTATTACAACGAAGTTAGAAGGAACCTAGTCTTTACCGGTGGATATAATGCTCTATATCTGTAAGGTGCTAGGATGCTACACTATGCAAATTATACGCAATAACTGCATGCACAAAGTTTTACCATGACTTAGGGCCAAAACACAATTTCAAGATACGACATCGCATCGCGGTACGACACGAAGACTGTATTTTAATTTTGAGTCTTGTTTTTGAATGAAGATAAAGCTGATTTTGGATTTAGATATTTCCACGACACAACGTTGTATCGTAGAACAACGTCGCGTCATACCACGATGCTATATCGTTACCTACTTGTTATTGTGATTTGGCCATAAGTATGTATTTCATTGTGAAATAAGTAAGTGTGTAAAGTCAGAAAGTCATTGACCTTTGTATGGATGTATGGGGTATGACGTATTAGAACAGAAAATTAAAAAAATATCTAACTTTTCGCACGATATGCAGCTACGAAAAGTACCACATTTTGAGCAACTGTATTAAAAATAAATAATTTTAGTGACAAGATTTTATAGCCCACTGTACTACATATTTTTTGAACACCCATGAATGCTACGATTCTAAGAAGCCAAAACTCGATAGGATTGTTTTAATCTACTACAGAGTTCCTATAGGGTATATATATATATACCTTCCAACTTGATCATCATACGCAGCCCCATGGTACAATATTATTATATTGTTATCAAAGTTAAGAAGGTATGCAAAATTTCAGCTCAATTGGTTGAAATATCTGCTTCAAAATTGAGTTGCAAGATTTTACTCGAATAAACATAGTTACATTAGTCGCTTATGTACCTACATACATCCATTGCAAGTTAAATAAAAGTTTTTAAAAACATTAGGTATAAGGAATTCATACAGATGAACTAAACGTAAGACAATGTAACGCAATACGAAAGAAAGACACAAAAGACACGTCTTAACTTTTATTTAATTATCCTTATTCCTTCAAAAATGCTGATTGTTTTAGACATTTTCTCTATGATCAAACATATTCCTTAACATATTATCGATGTTACTACATAGAACAGGGCTATTGCGATTTCTTGGTAATATATACGAAATCTACAGTTTGAATTTTTCATTGTTAATTCTAGTTTCAAAAACTACTCGAAATTGACAAAATTCAAGCAGAAAATTGGTATTTTCAACTTTTTTAGCCTGCACGCCATGAATACATGAAATAGCTATGTTACTACCTAGAACGACTGCTCGCTGTGTGCGTTGTCGTAAAGACTCGGTAAATTCTAAAGAACGCAGAACTCTGAACTCAGAACTCCCGACCGCTGTCTGTGAGTATTATTGCCTAGAACTCAGAGAAAAGTATTATTCACTTCAAAAAGTTGGTCGATAAATATTTTTAAAAGGAATAAGGCCTCTTTGCAGCATAAATAATACAGAAATATCATTATTCAAATGATCAATATCGCATTCAAGTCTCTTATTTCCATTAATTTAATCAGAGATAGGTATTCCGTATCGGGTTGTTATCTCATTAATATTGCAATCGATTTCTTTGGACGATTATAAATTAGCGTAAGTACGCTAAAACACATTCAATTTGATGTACTATACATTAAATTGAATGTGTGCTAGCGTAGAACCCTGTCGCAATAAATAGGTATATCTTACCTACTTAATGTGCTTGTCTACCGGTGATCGAGACGAGACGAGAGAGCGAAGTCTCGATTCTCATATAGTCCCAGCTCATCTACGATGGGAATATATAGGAAATACTAATTACTGAGTAGGTAAATCACACCTACATTTGTTTTTTTTATGTGAAAATGAATGCAATTACTAGTTTTATAAGATATACATATAAGACAATTAAATAGTGTTGAAAGATAAAGTTGAGCTAGGTAAACATGATACAGGATTTCAAAGAGCTACTATTTATCTATCCAACGACACTTTATTTGATGTCACACACTTCAGTAACATGTTGGGTGGAGAGAACTTGAGATAATACTTAAATTATTTTAGTTTATACGACATACATAATATTCAGTACATATTTTATTTGCGGCTTGCTTATTTAATACCGGCGACAGGGTATCAAGTGTGGGGGTAGTTGCGAGAACACATTTAACAATGCATTAAACTTTTAATCATATTAGCATGGCACTCGCGCCTCACGAGTAGTGTCTGTGTCGTGACACAGACACTACTCGTGCTCATGTTGTTTCGAACTGCCTCGTACTACTAGTTTGACCTACATATTGTTTCCATGTTTCGCTTGCCTGCATTTAAGAGAATACAAGTTATGAGCGTTTAAACGTTCTCCAACACAACACCCGCCCTATTCGGTAGAACTTTCCTAGCTGCTCCAATTATTTAACGGAATTGCAAAATTTTGCTTTTGGTTGTTCTATAATAAGTATAAGTGAAAGCGAAATAAAAAGTTGCTTCCGCAATTTTGCACAACCAAGTGACGTAAGTGATGGATGAACAAACACTAGAGCGGATACACTTCTGTACCGTCGCCTCACTACAAGACAGCTCATTTTACGTCAGCGACGCCATCCATCAACTAGCTTTTATCTCCGGCGTGTATGGCCAAACAAGGCCCAGGTTAACGTCTACCCGAGCCAATTTCTCTTAAATAGGAAATGGGACTTATTAGTCACATGTACCTAGACCAATCTAGATTTATTCAAGTAGAAACAGTAGTTACCGACGAATTATGTCATACTTGTACCTACAAAATCAGTGGCAAATGAAATGGACAAAAATATCAGGCAGGTAATAAACTAATTTAGCATTAATACCTGCTCGTTAATTACCTTCCTACCGTTGAAGAACTAATACGAGCCAATGAAAGTTTATATAAGGTACATACAGTAAGGTATCAAAAATACGAGTCTAGTTGCAGTGCTAGTAATTTGTTAACATAAGTTTGACCGAATTAACCGCATCAGATGAGAAAATAATCGTGCTCTAGTGTCATTGACGACATGTGTTGGAACTAGGGAGTTATAAGTTATGGACCCGAAAACAGAACGTAATTTTCAGTTTTGGTCATGGTTGATTTGCTGGTATTAGTACTTACGTGAGTGTTATGTGCAGGCACGATCGAGGCGCGCGGCACGGCGCCGCTGCTGGGCATGCTGCGCCGGCTCGGCGGCTGGCCGGTGCTCGACGGGCCCTCCTGGAACGAGAACGCCTTCTCCTGGGAGAAGTCCGTCTACAAGTTCCGTGGCGCGGGCTACTCCGTCGACTATTTCTTCGACTTCTCGATCGGAGTAGACGTCAAGAACTCCACTAAGAGAATCATCGATGTAAGATTATTAGGTTGCTTCAAAAATAACGTGCTATTAATAGTAGATACTTTAAAAGATACGGTCGGCCGACCTAGAACAAAATCGTTAAATTATCATATTGAAAGGTTATTTTGATGAGTAGGTACATCCTGCTTATTGCGAATTCATCTATGCCATGCGATTTCCATTGTTATTGCGAATGAAATGACAATATCGCCACAGGAACTATTGTAAGGAAGTTCCATGTTTCATTAGACGGGATGTAAACAGTGAAGGGAAGTGATAACATGACGCGGATGTTTATCAACAGTTGGACCAGGCGTCGCTGGGGCTGAGCCGGGAGTACCTGAACCGCGGGCTGAGTGACAAGCTGGTGCTGGCCTACTACGAGTATATGGTCGACATTGCCGTGCTACTGGGCGCGGACCGCACTCGCGCTCAAAATGAACTCAAAGAATCCCTTCAATTTGAAATGAAACTCGCCAATGTAAGCACCCCACCGTCGGGACACGTTCAAACTGCTTTATGATTCACCGACCGATGGTTTTACGAGCCTCGTTCTGGAGGTTACCAAAACACAAACATTTATGTCGTGCTAAAAACTGAAGACCGTAAAAGATAAAACTGTGCCATTACGATCTGCACAAGGTCCACTCTTAATAATTATGTGACCCAATTCCGTCACAAGCCTCGGTATATTCATATCAATCGAATTGCATCTTATTCTTTGATCAGTTAATAACGTTCGATTAGTTAAGTAGTCACTTATTAATGGGGCTATAAAATTGAGTCGCTAATTGTTTTGCAGATATCCTTGCCTCTTGAGAAACGGCGCAACGCAACTAGCCTTTACAATCCAATGACTATCGCTCAAATGCAAGAGAAGTTCCCGAAGTAAGTGCATAGCTGTTTATGGGCTGTGAATTTTAAACGTGATAATTTTTGCATTCACTTAAACGATAACTTATTTCATTGTTTAGAATTCCATGGCTAGAATACATAAACAATCTTCTGGCGCCGCATACGGTGGTTGGCAAAGACGAAATCGCAATAGTCAACGTGCCCAAATACTTTACGGAACTCGAGGTATGTATAAATTGACTAATGTCCGGATGGGACTACACACTTTGATGACTTATTCTCCTCCCCTTATTCTCCTTCCCTTAGGAGATTTTTATGAAATAAATAATTTTTAAGGAATAAATTCTTAAGATCACCCTAACTTCTTGTTTTTTGTTAAGCAAATATCTTTAGGTTTAGTTTTAGGTACAACATGTAGATGTGCATTAAATAATTTGTACAATGAATCATTCCAGATCCTTCTAGAAAATACTCCGAAACGCGTGCAAGCGAACTACGTGATGTGGAGGGTGGCCGGGGCCTCCGTGTCGTACCTGACGGAGACGCTGCGGCGCCGCCAGCTGACGTACGTCACGGCGCTGTCCGGCAAGACGGAGCGCGAGAGCCGCTGGAAGGAGTGCGCCGACACCACCAGCGTCAGGTAAGCTACGGGATGTGGAGGGAGACTCCGTGTCGTACTTGACAGAAACGTTATAATAAATCAATAATTAAATATTGGACAACCTCACACAAATCAATCTAGTCCCACAGTAAGCTCTAGTGTGCTTGTGTTATGGGCACAAGACGACGACAAACATACTTATATACATAAATAAAGCCTGACCACAAATATATGAGGATGCGTCATATTGCGGAATTTCACTGGAACTAATTTCTTACACTGGCAATGATTTTATTATGATGTTTTGTCTTGTCAACAATGTCAATGTCATTCGTGGTGATTTCTTTAAGACAAATATTTAAAATTATCCAAAGAAAATGCCGAAAACCATTCACAATTGTGAACGTAAGATTATAAATAAAGTGTAGGTACATGTGATAACTATATGAAAAACAGCCAGGAAGAGAGTGCATTCTATTAAATGATATTACGAGGTTAACATGTTAACATAGTGGAACTGACAGGTATTTATAAGTAATGTCATTATAGTAGGTTGTGATTGGTTGCAAAATTGTTGCCATGTAAATCTTATAAATTGCGCCCTCTTGACAATGCTCATATATTTCTGGTCAGGCTTTACATACTTAAAAATAAATAACATCCATGACCCAGGCACAAATATTCGAGTTTTTGCCCTTGATGCGGGGATTTGAACCCAGGACAGTCGGCTCAGTAATAGGCAGCTGCTTTACCACTGCGCCAACCGCGTCGTCTTTCCCCAAAAATCCCATTTATCCAAATTGAATTATTTCCTAACGAAATTGGTCACCATCATGTTAATTTTTGCAAGAGGTTCTTTTATGGCTCATATTATAAAAATTACTTTCAACAAATAGAAAAATAACCAACCTACGCAATACGTACATATAAACACAATATTAAAGGAAAACATCAAGCGATATCTGGAATCGCCTACGCCACGATTTTCCTTCTATAATGATTTGAGGTTATTATGTTTCCAATACGACATTATTCGATACCATGGCAATGGGATGATTAAATTAATACACAAAAGTCTAAAAACTCTGCAGTCCAGCGATGCTTGCAAAATATTTTAAAATTTTGTGAACATTTGGATCGCGGCTTCATTATCGGTCCGCGGATTCACTGAATATCGAGAATGAATCGAGGGAATGTCGAGATTTTATTATGATAAATAACGAATTAATTCCGCTTCTGAAAACATTCATGTGCACAGCAACGAACAGCAGTGAATTTCAATTGAAAATTGTTTTTTTTTTTTTTAATTAACTAAACAACACAACATAATGATGTATGCCTTTGGGTCCTGAGCTAGGATTCCCTGTGTTACTGGACCCAGTAGGGTATCAAGAAAAGGTAGACACGTTCAAAGGCGTACAGAGTTAAAACTTAATGACTATAACTATAACTAGTAGTGACAGAAAGTAAGCTAAAATTGAAATTAAACATGAAATAAAATAGGTTGAAAAAAAAATTGTGTGCTTCTATACGAGTGCGTAGCATATCTAATAAAGGTACTCGTAGGAAATGAATTACTTTTTACCACCCCAATTGAAAATGTCGGTAAAGATGACACCACATGAGACGATACGGTTGGCGCAGCTTGTAGTGCACCTGCCTACTCACCCGGAACCGGTAGTCCTGGGTTCGAATCCCGGCCGTGGCAAATATTTGTGTGATGAACTCAAATATTTGTTCCTGGGTCATGGATGCTATATATATATATGTATATTTTTTAACTGTTTAATGTTTTGCTACGATCGTATAGTCGTGTGTTGCATGTCAAATTAAATTTACCAATTCGTAATTTATGAATTATATTTTTAAGATATAATTTTATCTGTATTATTATTTGTGTATCGTTCGAATGCTGCCTAACTCCCTAATGTTAATCTTGCAATCTTACAAATGTTTATTCATTATTCGTTAATAACACTATGTTTAATCTTAGCCGAAAGTGCAATAGATGAACTCGTATTGTCTTACTTACTCGTTCATCTAATGCTCTTTCCAGTCTGTAGAACAATATACTATTAATTAAATATTTTTTACCACAAGCCCCTAATGATTACAAGTCGATTGTACATCACTTAGATAATAATGGCACCATGGGTGCTGACTTATTATCTGATGTCTTTTTTTTTCAGCATGTCAATCGCTGTGGGTGCTCTGTACATCCGAAAATATTTCAATGAAAATTCAAAGGCAAATGCTCTGGAAATGGTGAATGACATCAGGTAAGTTATTGCATTAACTATATTTATTAAAAAACCTTAATTCACGCCCACGGTTTTCAGAAATAAACTCTAAAGTTGGTATAATAAAATCAACCCCCACCAGAAAACGTGACTTACCTTCTTCTTAAACTTTAGGTGAAAAACTTAACTAAGGGACTAGGTGCATGTAATGGTGTAAAAAATTGTAAAGTATGGAAGTTACGTTAATATTCAAATATAGAACGCCAATTTCTGACACGTTATTTCTATTACATAGGTATATTGGTACGTCATATGAGTTACTCAGGGAATACATATTTAGTTAGAATCTTAAATATAAATACATAAGTATGTATGAATTGTATGATCAAAACAAATCACCATTTCCCACAGAATTGTTAAGTTGATTATAGTTTTTATCATTCGAAGAAAATGTAGGAGTAGATGAAAGTACCTACTCATTTGTTCTAAGACACGCGTACCTACTCATTTGTTCTAAGACACGCGTACACACAATTTACTTTTTATATAACATAATACTGGTCAAAATCCGTATTTTAATGCATCCTAACTTTTGCACCTACGAAACAGTCGTCTACCCTAGTCAGGTACCCGTACTGAATGTGTAAAACTGGTCCATCGATTGCCGCCGCCATTGACTTTTTTATAGAACGCATAGCATACTAGAAAAATTATCAATTTCATCATCCAAATAGCTTTAGGAAAACTGACACAGCTCACGAACGTCCGATGATTTCTTTAGGTTTAGGAGGCAAACTTTTTGCTAACTTGGCTTGATTATTTTTATTGATAGGTACCTTGACGTATGATAAGTAAATGTACAATAAAGCCCTAGCTTCGACTGTTCAGGGATTGAAAAAGACCCAGGCTTTTCACTCACTGTTAAATGTCAATATACGATTTTTGGATCCTCATGGCTTTCTAACTAACCTAACGGAGATTGGAAGTATGGTTGAGAGAGATTCTGATGAAAGGATCTTAATGCACCTTGAACCCAACTAACTAGTCCAGCTTACAAACACTAAACCATGTGGATTGACAGGCAGCAGTTCCGCAAGACGTTGGAGGAGGTGGAATGGATGGACGACATGACGCGCAGCGCGGCGCTAGACAAGGCCGATGCTATGGCTTCGCACATCGCCTACCCAAGTGAGATGCTCGACGACAACAAGCTCATACAGTTCTACAGCGGGGTAAGTTTATAGAAAAAGTATATTATATTTATTACGACCATCTTGAGACATAGACCTTCACTCCACATTATTCAAATAAATTTAAGCCGTTTATTGGCATTTTATTTTTCACTCTCATATTTGGTATTTCCTTATATCATTAATAAGCTACGCCATTTTACCGAGAGACCGATTACAAACGGACTTCAAAAATGTTTTTCTTTTTAACAATAGTTAGGATAATAATTTGCATAGGTATTGCTAAGAAATGCAGATACAATTCAGCTGTTATACGAGTATACAACTTCTAATAAGTACCTACCTACCTATACATGCAACTTCTAATGCCAGAGGTGCCAGATTTGTCATTTGTCATCTGCCGATAATTGGGGCGCGCTATTTAAATTTTAATGATTTCAGTCGATCGTATATTTGTAGACATCGAGTGTCTATTATATGACCTAGTCTAAGGATTCGTACCATTACCAATTTCACATTAAGTGAACCGATATGGTTCTTTTACTTTTACCGTAATTTAAACAAACAAACAATTGCCTATAGGAGGCAAATATTAATCATAGGTAAGTAGGTAATATTTCGTGGTTGTTGCGTTTGGCCAAATCTAATCCGCTACGGAAATGCCCTTTGAAATTGTACCGTATGAGAATAGTGAGAATAAATATTAATATTGTGCTATATTTTGGCAAGTCGCGTCATCTCATGTTGCGTGTCGCTTTGTCATGACATGACGTTCATGACCCTTATCATGTATGATCGTATTTCGCGATGTCGTGACAGTTTATGAGTAGATATGTTAGATTTTGGGGTTCATTTGTATAGAAGCATCATCATCATCCTCAATAGAAATATATATTTCATTTGCAGAGTAGGTAAGTACATACATTAGTAGGTACATTACATATTTATAAAGTTTCTGAGCACGATTCACGCCCAGCAAACACATCGTTAAGGTTGTGTATCTACATAGTAATAAAATGACTTATTCCACCTGTTTTGTATTGCAACTGCCTACTGAGCCGGCGGTCCTGGGTTCGAATCCCGGCAAGGGCAAATATTTGTGTGATGAACTCGAATATTTGCGCCTGGGTCATGGATGTTATTTGTATTTAAGTATGTATTTATCTATATAAGTATGTATATCGTCGTCTAGTGTCCATAACACAAGCCTAATAGAGCTTACTGTGGGACTAGATTCATTTGTGTGAGGTTGTCCGATATTTTTTTTTTATTCCGTACCTGAGATTCCTTTCTGTTTTCACAACTGCACTATTAAACGTTTCCGTTTTATATAAACTACAAATATAGATACATGGCCAATCGATGGAGAATTAGGTATGTACACAGACCATAAGAATGGTATGTAGCTACCACGACACAGTACTACAGTGAGTGGTGCTATTTAGGTTATTTCCACCTTAACCTCTATCGATTTAGTAGGTCCTTCTTGCTTACTGCATACAATGATTTCTAGCCTACCGCGGTATAGCCTTGACTTGAAATAGCCAACAGTAATATTTGATAACACCGATTCAGTCATTGTTTGTAAAATATATAAGCCTAGTGGCGTTCCTAAGGTTGACCATATGGCGAGTCCAGTAAATACACACAAGGTCACATTATGTCATTAAGGTAGCTGAGTTGTTGCTCAACCAACGGACTACAACGGCTCTTTCTATAAATATCTATTGCAGTCGCTGCTCAACTAACCATATGGCATTTCACATTAAAGCAATTAAGGTGAATCCGAAAATTTAAGGTACTTTTAAGCGACTTAGGATATTAGTATGAAACGCTGTATCTTCTGAATAGTTTCGTGCACATTCAAACTTTTCAGGGTTATCTTAGTAATGTACCGAGATATTTGAATTTAAAACAACGAATATCTTATCAAATCTGTATATTTTAAGACTGTTGTTCTAAACTTGTTAGTTATTGAACAATCTTTGTTTCATTACACCCAGGCGCAGCTACAGGTGAGTTAGGGAATTTACATAGATTAAAATAATTTCATTCCTGACCAAATTTCTCCTCCTCTCCTCTCTGATGGAAAATCTCCCCCTATGACTTAGTAACCGCACCCGAACAGTGTTATAATAAACGTTTTCACCGCAGTAGCTCAAACATGCTGCTTTTGCTGCGAGATTCGAACGTTGGTCAAAATATCTTTTTCACTCTTTTTTTCTCAGTCACAGGTTAATTATAAAATTCGAGGCATTCGAACTTAGCTGTGCTCTCTCTTTCATATCCATACGAAAAGGCAAGTGATAAAAACATATCAATTCGAAATGAGATTTTCAAGTCCGACCTCGAAATAGACCACGTTCCGATACCAAGATTCCAATTTGATCATTCTTGGTTGTGAGGGACTGCTGTACGTAGTGTTAGAACGTATTATGTCAATTAAATTAAGTTTAGCGTAAACTTATTCCATTTTAAAAAACTATAATTGAAGTCAGCAACAAAGCCAAAAAAACAAATATGTTCGCGCTGTTGAGGTGAAACGTTATATTGTGTGCTACACGAGAGTAATGTTATTTGCATCTGTTGATTCCCTTTCCCTCACCATGAACACTCGGGATTCTAATTAGAATCCTTCACTTGCTCGGGACTCAAAACCAGCACTCGCAACGAAAAACAACTTTGCACTTTTGTTTTACAAAGCCTTTAAAAGCCTGCGTAAAATGATAGGTACATACGACTCACACTGTCAAATAGTTATCAGATCTCATGTAGGTGGAGCCAAGATTTTGACTCTACATGTCATAACTCTACAAGGCCTAAATGCACAAACTCTGCACCTTAGTTAAAACTGTCTCTTTGTCAGGAAGGAAAGTATCAGGTAGTATTAGTCGCGCGACAAAGAATCGCAGCAGTTATATGAATATGCGAGACGTGCAGGTATAATTTTGGTTAACTATAACGAGTGTATTCTCAGCTGGAAATGTCGCCGGACAAGCTGATGGAATCTGTTCTGAATCTGACGCTGTTCGGCACGGAGTACCTGTTCGGCAAGCTGCGCGAGCCCGTGAACAAGACTGACTGGGTCACCCACGGCCGCCCCGCCATCGTCAACGCCTTCTACTCTTCCATTGAGAACAGCATACGTAAGTTCACCGATACACGGGGACGGGAATCAGGCTGCCGTAGCTGTGCAAGCTGACGGAGCGGTGCGAGGACGTGTATGTATAGATAATTTAAGGTTTGATTGTTTCCACCAAACATGTATGAAGAAGTTAAGCGTACCTACTTATTATTGGATTATAGCGGGCTGGTTTTCCGCAGCTGGACGTCTTACAATGCGCCTATATTGCGTGACTGTGATTCGTCTATAGTGGACACCAACGTATTGAAACTTGAACAGCGATGTACGTTTGTGGTTCTTCGAGAAATATGCCCCGTCTATTGCCACTTATTTTTAATCTTTTGAGTTTTTGAGACACCTATTTCTTTTGCTTCATTCACGATTCTATCTCACACAGAAATACGGGGCGTAGCACTCCCCATTGCTCTCTTTGAGCCTTTTTATGTGATTCATTCTGAGCGACCGTGTTTGCGGAATATTGGACTAAGAGAGCCGGTCTTTCAAATGTTTATATTTACTTTTCGTACCAACCTAGATACTTAAAGATATATTGAAAATTTGTATACCTACTTACGCAGAGTTCCCGGCCGGCATCCTACAGGGCGCCTTCTTCTCGGCCAAGCGCCCCGCCTATATGAACTACGGCGCCATCGGATTCGTTATCGGCCACGAGATCACGCACGGGTTCGACGACCAGGTAAAACCTCCGACAAAAGCTGCCCGCGATGAGCGATGGCTGATAATATTAAATCACTAATTTACCTCGTAAAACACGGGACACCCATAGAACTCTGGGTAACAAGTTGATACAATCCTTTGGACTTGAACGATTGTATTGGAATAAATCGTGAACCATTAATATCAGTATCATATCTGGGTGAAGACCAAAAAGTTTGCTGCCTTTAACTCATTTAATTAAAATTTGTATCATTTTTTCCATTGTACGACGACCAATTAACCATCGAATAATGTACCTTAAGGTACTGGTTTGAGGTTCATTATTGTGTCGTAAATTTTTGTCACACAACGAAACTTTTTCCGAAAATTGATACCAACTTTTTGGTTTTCACCCATCTGTGGATGTTGTACCAAAGTATATATCAGTAGATATATCAGTAGAACTGGCCAAATACGAGTGGGTCGAGGACAGCTTTATCTATAATATTTAGACGACTACAAAATTTTAATGATATTAGATTTCTAAATTTTGTTCATACCACAAAATGAAAGCAGCAACGGTCCCTTTAAAACATTTTTAACTGAGACATAAATTACTTATTAACAGGGACGGCAATTTGACAAGAACGGTAACTTGATAGACTGGTGGCAAGAGTCGACGAAGCAGGAATATCTGGAGAAAGCCAAGTGCATCATAGACCAGTATTCCAACTACACTGTCAAGGAAGTCGGCATGAAGGTAATTACCCGTAATTTAGAACGTACTTTTTAACTCAATTTTCTCGTAACATATTGATGATTATTCGTAATGATTTGTAGCTTAATGGCGTCAACACTCAAGGAGAAAACATCGCTGACAACGGAGGCATCAAGGAGGCTTACTATGCGTACCAAGCCTGGACCCACCGCCATGGCGAAGAGCAGCGCCTTCCTGGTCTCGAAAAATACACTCCTCGGCAGGTATGTAGTTGGAAGGAATTCCCATACTGTGATACTTGGGAGTATGTTCTCAGAAAGATAACATTTATATTCTAGGGAAGTCTGTCTCATTACAGGCTCATTGTAATGTGTTAAATGTTAAAGATCGTGTGATGTTTACTTGCAGTTATTCTGGCTGAGTGCGGCCAACACGTGGTGCGCGGTGTACCGCAACGAGGCGATCAAGGTGCGCATTACCACCGGCTTCCACGCGCCCGGCCGATTCCGCGTCATCGGGCCCATGTCCAACATGGAGGAGTTCGCCGAAGACTTCAAGTGCCCCCGCGGCTCTCCGATGAACCCTGTCAAGAAGTGCAAAGTTTGGTAGTCCTCGCAGGCGCTCAGGTTGCTGAATCGGCCATGGGCTGACCAGTCTCTCGATCGCGCGACGAACACACGTGTATTATCTTATCACTTTCAAACCACTCACAGTCCGCATACAGATTTCTAAATAACCCAGTTTCGAGCTGAACATTTCTCCGCAGTAAATCGCACCTGCTAAACACGTGTTCTCGTGGATTTTATAGACGGTCTGCGTTACAACGCGCAGCTCGATGGTCGAGGTAGAGTCACTATAAGTGCTAAAGGCTGTAGTGTGGGATGTTCGGTATTATATGTGGAAGGAGACCTGAGTATTCGAATATATACTTACTTAGCTAAACATTTGTAAATATATCGATGTTTGATAACTTATAATTAATTGTGTGTTAATAATATATGATCAAATGTTACATGGAACACGGAGTCGTCAATCGACGGGTATAAGTATTAAGTAGAATACTTTCTTAACCTGTACATTTAAGTAGGTACAAAATAATTAACGTCTTGGGGTTTTGTGTTTCAGTGATTGTTAAATAAAATTTAATTTAAGCCGAATGAACAATTTTGCTTTAAAATGGTGAAGTTGTTGCCTTTAATTTATTACAATGGTCTGGGACAAGGCATCCTATTTATAAGAAATCTTATAGCAGAATCGTACTAACGCATCGGCTTTTATTTGTCTAATGTATGTATAGAATCTCACTCTTTGACAGGTAGGTAAGAAATGAACACTGATAATTTAATTTTTAGCGTAAGTAGATAAGTATGACATTTTTGGATACAAACGTATTGTTGTGAGTCTTTAAACACAAATAAAAGATCATTTTTATCTAAACGAGTTTTATATTTATGTCGCTTTACCTACGTTGATAGGGAATTTACCATTGAGTTCCCATTTCTGCCTACAACACTAAAATAGATCCCTATGATCCTTATATTATCAAACCGTGATTAGAATGGGATTGGATATGACAGTAATCCCATCTACATATGTCAAAATGTATTATGAAATGACAGTTGCTTTTAATCCTATTCTCATCGCGGTTTGATACCGTCGAGAAATTAACTAAATATTATACGCAGCGTAGATATTTCATACCTATGAAATACGATAACATATTCTAACTGCGCCCTGCGGTGTTACCCGCACATCCCACGGGAACACTATTTTTTTGGGATTTTAAAATAGCCATCAGTCACTGAAGATCGTTAAAAGTGGAGGCGCATCGCGGGGTTACATTATCTATGGGTACGTTGTGAGACCACAACACTGTCAGGAGGCAACCGCACAGTCTTAATAACCCAGTTTTTGTCTCACGCCAGTAGTTAGGGTTCCGTAGTCAACTAGTTATTTCAAAAATACGATGATTTACCATTACGAATATCAGACAAAAACGATAGGACATGTAGTTTTTTTTTAATCATCAATGTTGCTCATATATCTGGGTCATGAAATTTACATTTCATTTTATATGCTTAAGCACAGGTCTACTTACAAAAAATATGATTAAACCTCATGAGCCTGCGTATGATTCCCTGCCGTTTGCATTTTTTTTCGTCGGAGATTATATTGTTTTTAGTCTTTTCTGTTTAATTTTTTTTAATTCCATATTTACAACCAACATTAGGCGGATATATTTTAGTACATTCGCCATCAGATATATCGCAGCATATAAGGCGTTCATAAATATCTGAACATGTAGTGTAACGCCCAGTCAATAAGAGTCGTGTTCAGATATTTATGAACGCCTTATATGCTGCCATATATCTGATGGCGACTGTACAAGTTAACAAATATACCTTTATCAACAGTATTAATTAAAATCATGATCTAATTCCACATTCTAATTCTGTGATGAGTGATGATAGTTAGGGGTAAAGTCACACAAGTATTTCAATTTTCGTTTATTTGTTCCATAAATTATTACACATGCTAACAGCTCTCTATAGTCGGGACATTGGAATATTGGATCAAACACATGCATACTGTAAGGTTAAAATTAAATGTTTTAGGTACAATTCAGTCAATACATATCTATTCAAAAGCAGACACACACTGCGCAAGCGATAGTTCTAAAAGCAGTGTACTAATTTCGCTGTATTATTTGCATACAGATTAAGCACATTTCAAAATAATTCCTCGATACTAAACATTTTTACCATTACTAACTTTCATCTATATAACGTTCAGTATTGGTAAATCAATCCTAGATAATGGTGAATAAAAATTAATCACAATGGATATTTTAATTATCACATCTACATTGGACTTAATAACATTGAAAGTGTAGCGGAGACATTTTTAATTACTGCTGATATAATTCGATTTGTTTACAACAATCTATCACAATCATATCGTTCGCATTATTGTATCCGCTTACTTTATATGGTTTTGTATTGCACACATGTAAGTAGTGCACACTCATGACTATTTTCTAAGCTCTTTGTTCTGCACTAATATCGAAGTGCTTTTGGACTAAGGCTGCTATTAATAATCGTTCGACGATTCGAAAAATGTTTACAGGTGTTATGAGTTATGAACCATTTGATCGTGCAGTCATAACATAACGTGCTTAAAACTGATAGTAATTATTTCCAAACAAAATACTTTGATACTCGATGCGTATAACATACGTTAACCAAATTAATTAACATATCAATTCTTCTTTTTTTTTTTAATATACAACGGGATTCAAAACATAGATATTATTTTATTTATTTATCTAAACCGATAACACTCTCACGAAACTGCTCCAACCAAAAACCTCGCACAAAATAGTTTTCCCAAGAACAGTAAAGGTGATGTCACAAAAATATGTAGGTATATTGAAGGTACCAATAAATCATGACCGTTACAGAGAGTAATGTGTGTGATATGCCATCAATGTAACAATCTAAAAATAGACTTTTAGGTTATGTCTAACATCTAGGTACTTCACTATTTTAATATTGCAGAAACGTTAATGTCAAGATTAAACTCGGCGAATGCCTTAATTTTATTGCATATTACAATATTGTTTATCATTTTGCAATATAATTAATTTGCAACAGTCACGCAATTAACAATCCAAAACATAGATATGAAATAAATGCATCCATTGAAATATGGGCAGATTTATATAATATTATTATATTATGCATATACAATATACGCAAAAAGCCTACGTGATGGGCGAATTACAAATATGGTCTGATTCTCCTGATGATTCCATATACAATATAAGCATACAATTTATTTTAAAATAACACAACTTACTATCACAACAAAACTGGACGTGACCCGAAGATCGCGTCGACCTCTGGATTAACCCCTGGTAGGTCCCGTTTTGTCATAATAGTGTAAAAAAGCAACAATTGCATATAGGAAAATACTATTATTTTTTAACAGAATTCACACCTCCATTACTCAACACTTATAACCAGGGAGCGAAACTGGTGCCGGTGACGTCATTATGACGCAAAGTTGCATATAGGATGTTTTTTGCAACACCTCAGTAATTCTTTATAAATAATAATGGTAATATATTATTATTGTTTATTTATAAAAATGATTGGTATTTGTACAAAAAATTATGTAAATATTCAAAAACGATACGACTAACATTTTTTATTGGATAATGAAATTCTAACAAAAAAAGAAAATCCTCAAGTATGAAATGAAACAATACGACAAATGTTTCGTTGGATGATGAAGTATGCAGAACGCTTAAAGTTCAAGCATAATAATAGCATCTTCTTTCTTATTTACAGGTGATACAGGGGACTATTTGGAAGAGTTTGAACCATATATACTTTAGTTTAGTCCAATCCGTGATTGTTTTTTTAAATCCAATCCAATTTATTCAATGCGTACCAAAAATTAACATGAAGAGTTACATTTAAACTAAACTATGCATATAATTTACATGTATACATTTCACACGTGCATTCAGGGAAATTCCATTTAGTAACATAATTCTCGAACCTAGAGATGTGCCATTTCCGAAACCTTCCGGAAACTTTACTAATTTCCCATACAAAATGTGGAGAGTTTCCGGAAATTTTCGGAAAAAGCACATCTCTACTCGAACCTCTCGCCAGTTATAAATATACCAATAAGTTGTCATTTAATTAAGGATCTATAATCTAAATAAAAACACTCTGTATGTAGCTTGACGTCATTCGTCTGATCGGCACCATAGTTTCGCTCCCTGCTTATAACCATATTATTAATGATACGAAATTAAAATAGCGAATCAGGTATTTGGTGAAATACCTAAGGGATTTGATAAATCCACGGCAAATGAAAAAATTACAACCGAGTTTTATTATTTCACAAATAAATCTAGGGATTTGATCAAATCACTATACATGAAATGCAAGACCATAGAAGCCTGGCCAACCAAAAGCAACTATTACAATTGCCATCAAGTTTTCTGGTCAATCGGCGGTGCCGCCAGCGGCTTTGTATAGTACCGGACTAATGTCCAATATATTGCGGAGTTCATTGTTATTGTGTCCACTTGATCAGATAAATGGTTGCAAGAGGATATAGGTACTCTTTTTTGAAAAAGAGATAGAAGCTTGAAACTGACTTAACCCCTGACTTGTAAAATAATTGATATTTATTGCTCATAAAGAAAGAAAACTACTTAAATCGGTTGAAACATTTCAATTACAACAGCACATAAAACGGTAAACAAGACGCGATTTTAATGCTCTTTTCGACAGTATGCTAGAATTATAAATTTATTATACATACATAACCACTTGCTTGCTGTACAATATCATGTCATGTTTGGCTAGCCCGACTCCAGTTCATTTTTAGCGTAAGGAAATAAAATAGTTTTAAAATTGGCATAAAATACATGTAAAATCTGAAGAGGGTGGGCATGAAGGTAAGGACGTTAGGGACTTGTGTTAGCAAGAGGTCAGTACGGATGGCCATCACCTTGGGTTGTTTCTTTTCTAACGACTTATTTATCAATATCACATTAGAGTAATCCCACGACTCACGAACAGCACCGCGCCTCGCTCGCTCTTCTATGCTCGATGCGTTCACACACGGGCGTCGCGTTATTGCGGAACCTACCTGCACCTACACCACTCTATACCTGTACCTGGCACAATAGGCAGTTATAATGACAAATATCTTATTCTAAAATGTGATAAGAAAGGAATGATTAAATTATATAAGTAACTCTTTTCAGTTTTCAGTAACATCCTCCCATTCCAACGCAGCTCTACGTCATTAGTGATAATAAAATAGAAACAAGAATAAATCAATATTATGCTATATTCTTAAATGTGATCAACATGTATGACGATTATAAGTTGATAACTGTTCAAACCTAGTATGAGCCCGTGTGTGGAATGCTCTTCGCAATGTGTAAAATGGCCATAAAATTAAACAGGTGTGTGAGCGCATTTTCAGACTTTCAGTCCTTAAAATTTATCATAATACTATTCGTCCTTCTATATAAAACACTATTAATAGATAATACAAACACCAAAAGAATAAATAATATAAAAGATAACTTAGCCAGTAGTCTGAGATCACAACAGTGCTTATCAAATAATAAGACTAGTAAAGCACGTGACAGATGAATCTGTAAGATGGAGCAGTTTGTTTCTGATACGCATGTTCCTATAACAATAGGCGGCCCATGTCTCGTTACGTTTAAATATCATATATAATACTTAATCGACAACCATTTTGTGCCCCTTAAAAATAGTGTATAATATAATATCGCAAGTAATTCTTTAGTCTGAGTGGATAGTGGTGGCCGGGCTTAGTCGTCGATGCTCGGCGGATTGTCGTCGCTGTGCAGACCGGAGTGCGACTTCAAAAATATCAGGAACGCCAATAGGCGGTCTCGACTTGCATCCGAGCCTCTGTAACGATGGATGGATGAATTCACGACACTGTTCGAAAATGTGGTCATAGATAGTCTTCATTCCATTACTCAAAACTGCGTAGTTGTACATTTGAAAATTTACCATCAATGAGCCTAATTAACAACAATGTCACCAATGTTCCATGCTACGGTAAAAATCGTATCTTTACATAGATCGTATCGATTCATAGTAAGATACGATTTATTTTAATATATGTCAGAACATTGCAGTTCGGCTCCCTAATACAGCTTTTCATATCTTTTTATTTTTATATTATCGGAGATAGTGCAATACCGCGTAAGTAAACAAGTGTAGATACGAATTAATATTCAAACAAATGCTAAGTATTTTATTGAAATGACAACTTTATCTACAGCTGTTATTTAGGCGGTATTGCACTATCCCCGACGATATTTATTTTTAGTACTGACCACTGAGAAAGAGCACAATCAAAATAAAAAAGTGAGATACGCACTGCCTTGCGATTGTATTTACAAATTGATAAATAAAATTAATTCTCCTAGCGACGATATGACATAGATAGTGAGAAATATTTAAAAGTATACACATATTTATATGAAAATGATCCAACACATTGCCCTCTACCTCGTGAGGTGTATTCAATGCTTAAAGCAACGATAAGTACAGTACCTCAGCACCGGTTCTAAAGTTTAGGTACAGTGATTTCGGTACAACTATCGATTTAAAAAAAAAAAAAAAATTTTTATTTATTTAATCTTTATTGTACAAAAGAAAACTTATCGTACAAAAGGCGAAAAGGCAAAATTGTACACAGTTAAAAGCTTAGTTAACATAAAAACCGATCGCTTCCTTTGTGTCACGAAAGTTAGTCATACAAAATGTATGGGTAACTTTCGTCACACAAAGGAATCAATTTAACATTGTTTTGATTATAGCCCTTAACTATGTACAATTTTTTTGCAATCGACCCAGAAATCAGTTAGAGTAGTCTGTGCGGAAACAGAAGAGTCGTAGGATTTGAGGGCTGCCTGTGCTATTTTAAAGTTTTTGCTATGCTGACAACACAGGCTATAACAATATGTATTAATAAGGTTATAGATAGTGAGGAATATTCAAAAGTATACACAGATTTATATCAAAATGCTCTAAAACATTGCCCTCTACCTCGTGAGGTGTATTCAATGCTTAAAGCAACGATAAGTACAGTACCTCAGTACCGGACAAAAGTTTAGGTACAATGATTTTGGCACAAATCAGTTAGAATAGTCTGTGCGGAAACAGAAGAGTCGTAGGATTTGAGGGCGTGCCAGTGCTATTTTATGGTTTTTGCTATGCTGACAACACAGACTCTAACAATATGTATTAATAAGGTTAAAGTACAACCTTCGTACTTCCGCGTCTAATAATAGCTATTGTACCTACCATTTTTTTTCCTAATAAAGTTTTTTAGCATCAATATGACCTTAATTTCTAACTACTAAATATAGTTACTGAAATACTTACTCGGCATCTATTTCTATTGCCAACACAGTGTGGTGTGGTTTTCCTTCTTCGTCAAACCATCTGAAAATGTAAGGATAACGTGCAATTGATGACTGTTCTAGACAATAGGTGCTATCCACATCTATATAAATCAGTGCAGCCGTTTTGGCGTGATGATGTCGCAACGGTATTCTGGCCGATATATAGATTATGTATTTATGATGGGATCCCCATATAAGTAGGTGGTACGGTAAGTAATAGCCTAGCAGCAATGTGGCAAGGCTGAATGCCTGAATGTTAAAAAATAAGCGAACCGAAGAAAACATAAACTGTTCCATGGAGAGGCGATGACCGGCAAAGTGATGGTGTCCGTTTCTTGGAGTTCTTAAGAGACCTTATTCCTTTAAAAAAATATATTTTTCTTATTATTACAAATATATTGATAATTTCAATCAACTTTTGAGGTGAATAATAATTTTTCCTGAGTTCTAGAAAGTAACATAACTATTTCATATTTTATAGTTTTGTGAACTACTTAGTACTTAATGTGTGTGTTAATGTAGTAGTTATTTAAAATTGTTATTTTCTTTGTAATGTTATCTCCTCACATTGTTTAAGTAGCTTTTAGATATGCATGTCGTGTTTGCCTATCATTGGATAGACACTCTGGCATTCCATGTACACATGTTTCTTATTGTTATTTCGTATAGTGTTGTATCTGTTGGCAAACCTTTTAATAAATAAATAAATAAATTTCATGCTTTCATTACGGGCAGTAAAAAAATAAGTTGAAAAAAAAAAAACTGTTTTCTGCGGGAATTGTGTCAATTTAGACTATTTTTTGAAACAAAAATTATCAAAGAAAAATTCAAACTGTAGGTTTCAAATGTATATTAAATCGCAATGACCCTGTTGTAAGTAGTAACATTGATAATAAGTTAAGAAAAATGTCTAACACAATCAGCAATTTGGAACGGATAAGGAGCCCTAAGAATTTATTCATATCGACTACATGACGATGTGAAAAACGACCACGTGACAGCATAACTGTGACTTATAATTTCCCTTTGATAAAGAATTTAAGAAAAGGGAGTCCTATTTATCCCAAAAAAAAATTACTTGTGCAATATACCAGCCTATTTGCCTCAAATCGCCAAGGCAAACCTGGCTCAATTAGGTTGTAGCCCAACTGTACCTTATAAGGTACAGTCGCACACTTAGGAGGCCTAATTCCTTTTAAAATGCTGGTTGCTTTAGGCATTTTTCTCTATGACCAAACATGTTTCTTAACATATTATTGATGTTACTACCTAGCACAGGGATTTATTGATATATATTTGAAACCTACAATTTGAGTTTTTCATTGATAATTTTTGTTTAAAAAACTACTTGAAATTGACAAAATTCAAGCGGAATGTTGTTATTAAAAAATAACATGTCACGTTTTTATTATTCTGTTTCGAGATATTCAACGGAAAAGTACATCATGTGTGAATTACCAACGAATATTACGAAAATTGAGCACCGTGCTGTAATTAAATTCCTTACAAAAAGTGACAAATCACCGCAGTGTATTTTGAGGAAATGGCTATTATTTACGGTGATTCTGGGCCTTCTTATGCCACAGTCAAAAAGTGGAGTCGCTTATTTAAACTCGGACGGGAATCGATCGAAGACGACCCCCGCTCAGGGCGGCCAATATCGGTAGTGACCGAAGAAAACGTAGCAAAAGTCAAAAAGCTGGTATTTGAAGATAGAAGAATTAAGGTTTGGCAAATAGCTGAGGTCTTAGGTATTAGTAAAGAAAGAGTCGGAGAAATTTTACATGAACATTTGTACATGAGTAAAGTCAGTGCTCGTTGGGTACCGAAAATGCTAACGGCCTTCGATAAAGTACGTCGTGTGGAAACTTCTCGGGCGTTTTTAGAATTGTGCGAAGATGATTTAGATGAAGTTTGTTCCCGAATAGTAACTGTTGATGAAACATGGATCAGACAGTATGATCCGGAGTGTAAGTCTGAGTCGATGCAGTGGATTGAAAAGGGTGAAAGGCCGCCGAAGAAATTTAAAGTGCAAAAGTCGGCCTCTAAGTTAATGGCTACGGTATTTTGGGATTGTGATGGCATTCTTTTAATCGATTATTTAGAAAAAGGCTCTACGATAAACGGAACTTATTATGCAAATCTAATAAGACAGGTGCGACAAGCTTAGTTGAGAAAAGGCGGGGTAAACTAAGGAAAGGCATTTTGTTTTTGCAAGACAACGCACCCGTTCACACCGCTAATGTTGCGAGGCGTGCTCTGAAGGAAGTTGGTTTTGACGAAATTGACCACCCACCCTACAGCCCAGATCTAGCCCCAAGCGATTATTTTATATTCAATAATTTGAAGAAAGAGTTGAGGGGAAAGCGATTTAGAAGTGACGAAGAGATGAAGGCGGCTGTACAGGAGCATTTTGAAGGGCAAAATGAAGATTATTTTTTTAATGGCCTAAAAGCACTGTTTAAAAAATGTAAAAAATGCATTGATTTAGGAGGAGACTATATTGAAAAATAAACACGAGTTCATTTGTGTAAATTGTTTTTTTCTATCTTAGGCTTAGAACTTTTCAGACGCCCCTCGTATATCTGCCATAAAATGAAAAAAATAAATTTTAAAAGGAATAAGGCCTCTTAGTATTCTTAAAATCTAACCCCGTATGATTTTTTCTTGTTCCCAAATATGAAGATTTGGCTCAGAGCCAAGAGCTTCACTTCAAATGAAGAGGTCATATAGCTCACAGATAAGTATTTCGCGAGTTTCTGAATCCATATGTTTTGGCGGTCTGAAGTAGGAGATGCGGTAGGAAGTGTATATACCTAGAAAGGACGTAGACCCTTAAAAAAAGGTTTTCATGGGTAGCTTCATTACTTATCATACCACCCGTCTTATTTAATGTAAATCGTACAATGAGCTGTTAAGGTTTTATTTGAAATCATGACCCTAATGAAATAATTTTATTAGCCAATCAACTTTTTTTTCTGTTAATCGCTGTCGTAGGCACGTCACCTGCATATTTGTTTTAATACAACAATTTTCGAGGAACATATTATTTAGAATTGCAACATTTATAAGCTCTTAGGTGGACTCTCCTGCGCTATCAATAAAATTGTTTATTAAAAACGTTGTAAGAAAATTAATTTATATTGTTTTCTTGGTCACTAAGAAGTAAAGCCTGACCAGAAATATATGAGGATTGTCAAGAGGGCGCTATGTATAAGATTTATATGGCAACAATTTTGCAACCAATCGCAACCCACTATAATGACATTAGTTTAAATACCTGTCAGTTCCACTATGTTAAACCTCGTAAAATCATTTAATGGAAAGCACTATTTTCCTGTTTTACGTGTAGTAAACATCTTACGTTCACAACTGTGAATGTTTTTCGGCATTCTTTGGATAATTTTAAATATTTGACTTTTAAAGATATCACCACGAATGGCATTGACATTGTTAACAAGCCATCATAAAATCATTGCCAGTGTAAGAAATTAGTTCCATTGAAATTCCGCAATATGGCGCATCCTCATATATTTCTGGTCAGGCTTTAATTGATATGGCCCTTACATATCATGGTTGGGATGGGCGGGTGCAGGCGCGGGCGCGAGCGCGTGCGGCCGGCGCGGCTGGCCCGCCGCGTCGCACACCTGCGCGGATCCCAGCACCGCGCGCACCACGTGCCAGTACAGGCGCCGCGCACCGCCGCCCGCCTCCGCGCGCTCGATGCGCACCCAGCCTGCCAATTATATGTACCGTTAGGCGCAGTTGGCTCAAGACACAGAAAAAAAAAAAAAAAAAAAAAAACTTCTTAGCTTAATAGGCTAGTTGACCCAATTTTGAAATATATTTGAAATGGTTAATAATGATCTTATAAGCTCTAAAAAATATGTCTTGTATTTTTGTGAAAGCTAGAAAGCTAAATTTTATCAATTGAAAATTAGAAATTTCATGAACAGTCAAAAACGCCGTCAGCCATTTTTGCCTTTTGCTAATCTGTGGCGTGACGTAGACCTGTAAATATTCGAAATTCGACCGTCGTATAGTGCCATTCCGCTCACTCCAGTATACTTTGACAGGAGATCGAGAGGGACGGCACTATTCGAAGTCTTCAAAGTAGACTTTCAGTTTTGTTTACATGCCCAATGACGTCACTATCATAAGCGAAAATGGCGGACAGCGTTTTAAGCATTTCAAAATACAGACTAAAAACCATATTTTCAAATTAAATTTTTTCAGCCATCTTGCACTTTTATGAATTGAAAAATATATATTTAGGTTTCCTTTGCTAAATACTATACGGAATAAACATTAGTATATAACAATTTGACATGAGTCAACTAGCCTATTCTAACTTTAGAACCCACTACCTAGCTACTAGCTACTTAGCTTAATTGTACCCTCGTAAAACCGAAGGCACTTTACATATTTTGGAAATTAGAACCACTTACTTACTTAAATATTGTTTAAAATAACTTTGGAAAAGTCCTAATTTCAGGTCGTTGCATAACGCGTGCCCTTAGAGCGATAACCCAACTGTTGTGATATGTCCTATTCGTTATCGATAATATCAATAGTTGAATCTAATACTGGGAATCACGAAGAGGTTATTTTCATAGTGTAAAAGTTTATACACAAGTTACACGGTTAAAACTCGGTTTTGATTTTGTATGGCGAGAACCAGAAATGCCCGGTTTCGGTACTGGATTTGTATAGAAAAAGAGTACCGGGAGCACACCCTAGTTGGTAACACTCACAAGGAAAGGTACCCAACTGTCCGACTCCGATTTGATTCATTTTGATATAAGGTCAAAGGGTTTGCCCAATTTTCAGTACTCTGAAGGACAATTTGTCCTAACAGGTTGAATTTCGGCAGCTAAAGAAAATACGTGTCTGCTATTTTAGACTACTCTATAACATATATCAAAATAAATCAAATCGGAGTCGGACAGTTGGGGACCCTTCCTTGTCAGAAAGGCAAAATATATCGTAATATATCCTACTGCTATGCAAATAAAGATCTGTTCGGATATTTTTGGCTACTTTGGTCGCTACTATTAGACGCTGATTGTACAAGATTCTATTAAAGTAGTATAGGGACATTAAGATACGTCGGTTCACACTTTAGTGCAAGTTACTGGATTATGAACTTTCGTGACATATATCGGGTCCGCCCAGGGACCCGAACTCAACTGGTCACCATACGATACTACAATACAACAGGGCGCACCTTAAAATTATAGTCACCTAATGGACTATGCCGAGACGATTTACCAATGATACAAAATGTCATACCTGACAAAGGTGGTGGAGCGTCAGGCTGGCAGCTTCTGCAGTAGCAGCGCACCTGCCCCCGACACACGGTACGACGCAGCTCCGGATACGGCAGTACAAGGAACTGCCAGTACTTCAGCACCAAATGTAAGTGTTCACAACTATCGCCCCACGATTCCCATTCCGCCTCCAAGCTCTGCCCTTCTCCGTTTTCTTGATCCGTACAGAGTATGCGAGTCAAATAGTTGAGATTCTCCACGGTCATCGATTCCGCCCACAGATCGTCCCGGCGCGTCGACTCGTCGATAGACGATGAGTGCTCCTCGGTCAGATCTGGCAAGTTCCCAGTTTCCAGTGTCAGCGCATCCATGATTTCGTTGTCGAGACTGTCGACGTCGCTCGCCTCTGGATACCGGTCGTTATGTCGAATGTTTGTGTCGTAACACCGCTCGTGCTCCACGGGCATCGGTGGCGCGTTTACCGACACCCCCGCGTCGTCACCTACCCGAAAACCAACGCTAAACGTGTTCCTCAGCGTGTCTTTAATTTCCGCGTCTAAAGCTTGTTCATCGGGTAACTGACAAAAACTGTGCGTCGAATGACTCTTCTGTATGCAACGATTTGCGGACTCGTTGTTATCAATGGGTGGCGAGTTATCTGTTAATATCAGACTCTGGTGGAGAACAGTGTGGTTAGAACATACTTTTCTGCATTTGATTTGCTTGTTTTTGGCATCATTGTCGCTTGGAAGACATTGTGCTGGAAGGTCGGGGTGGGTGCTGGGGCCCGGTTGAGAGTATATCGGATCTAACGGGTCCTCTAGAAGGTTGTCGTGGCTGTAAGCTTTAGCTTTGCGTTTCGGATGGATCTCGGGAGTTTCGGGAGTCAGCTTCGGCATTCTGTTGTCGTCGTCTTCTTCATCGTCATCGTCAAGCTGTTCGAGTTCGGCGAGCGATTCCTCGCGCAGGTTCTCTGCTATAATCGGGAGGTCTAGAGAAGCACCACTCGCGACCACAGTCGGATGAAGCAGCACAGACACCTGGGGGTGATAAGATTTTGTGATTTAGTTTTTCCTAGTTATCACAGACAAAACGAGCCAGCAGAACTGGATGCCGCTTTGGTTGGCCTCTGAAGATGCTTAAAGGATACAGGCAATATATTTGTCTTCAATGAAGGATATGGATATGAGTGTGTCACTTAAATCACTTGTGGCTTTGTGAAAGTATAGCCTGGTTAGAGTGCTTAGAAATACACTTGTATTGGGTGTAGGTAAGTTATGTTAATGTAAGGTAAAAATGAAAATTGTATGATATTGTCAATTATATTAACCTGATGAACCCTGCCGTACAGGTCTATGAGCGGGTAGACGTGGCAGAAGGCGCGCGGCACGACGCCGACCACGCCCACCACGCTGCCGTCGATGTCGATGACCAACTCGCTGTTGAACCGGAAATGAATCGTCAGCACTGACTGCTCCGTCAGCTCCTCGAACGCTGACGCCATTTGAGTCTTTTTCTGTAAGACCGAATATCCTTTTTAGTTTGTGCAGCATTTCAGCTAAATATAAACTGTTTAGTTATTTTGGGTGTTTATGTGGCTTGCGTCTTCTGAGCTCCAAAGACGTCAATTCACATTGACGGAAAGCCGTGTCATAAACACCAAGCTATCATATGCTGCTACGCAGTGCTACTTACTTTTCAATGTTAAAAAAGGACACTAAGACGAATCTTAACTTTTGTGTTTCTTTTAACGACAATATTTTCTAGATACTAGTAGAAGCACCGTGACGGTTGTCTGTGGGCGTTCAACTGGCCAAAGACCTGTTAACGCAGCCATAAAAGACCGAAGGAACTCCGTGCCGTCGACTAAACCCAAAACTACATTGGACATAGAAGCCTAGCGGTCTTTGGTGAAGGACACCAAAATCCACTTCGGGTCGTTGCGGTCATAGCTGTAAATAAGACTTACAAACTTACAGACCTTCCAAATAGTCCACAAATCTCAAGTAATCGAATATCGATGAATATATGATCGTAACAGACTTACGAAGGTGCCGTTGTCGTGAAGCAAGTCGCTGGTGACGGCCCAGATGGGCGGGTCGAGGTGCATCGCGCACTGCGGCAGCGAGTCGGTCGGCAGCGCGCCGACCGCGCCCAGGGAGATGCTGCCCGACCAATCGCCTCCCACCTTGTCCACGCGGAACTGGAACCAGAATGGTTATTATGAAGCAAGTTACAATACAATTACCCTTTATTAGACAACTAGTGGAGCAGGAAATAAAAAAAGAAGAATTAGACATATAACTATTAAAGAACACGGAGTTAATATCACTAGAGAGCAGTCCAAAGTTTACAAGTTAACCTGTCATTTAGCCATGCCTAAACATAACCGCTAAGACTTCAACTGCACAGCGTCACGTAGGATAGTAGTAACTGCACACTGGCTGATTATTTTACGCTTAGCTAAAAGCAAAGATGGAAAATTGGCCCAACGCACTTTTTACCAAACCTTCTTTCCTAACGGTATTTGAAGTATGCCTCAAACGTTCAATGGGTAAGTATCCAAACCCAGCACAAAATCTAGCAATTAACAACCACATGTTTTTTATTTTTACGTCAGATCCATTCAAAATCGACGTGGAAGTCAACTTTTTGCTGAGGAGCACATAAAAATAGTGTTTACAGTTGATATGAGTATCATTATTATCGAGTATCATATAAAAGATACAATAAAACGAATACTACATTAAAAACGTAATCACATTAGATTTAGAATTGAAATAATTAACAAATTTTAAATACTCATTCAATAAATATGTTAATTGAATGTACATTCGCTCGTGCATTTTTAAAATACGCAAATTGCTTTTTGTGAACGTGTACGAATAAACTCGACATTTTTAACTTCTTCCTTGTTTATTTCTTTCATAAATCTTCTAAAAAAGTCAAGTTCAAGTCACGAAACAATACATTTAAACCCGTAAAACGTAATTCAAGAAGCACAAAATATTAACAACAGCCTCTAAACAGCTAAATCAAATAATAATTACTTCTTTTCAATGCTAGCAACTCTTTCGTTATAATAACTTTTTATTGTTAGTATTTAACTATATTTTAATTCCTCGCGCGATGCTTGGTAAAAAGTTGTGTTACACATGTGTGGAGATGACTTCCGACTCGATCGCTCCTCGCTCGTGCACAAAAATTACACTCATATGAAACACCGACTTCAGACACTTTGTAGTATCAAGGACACTGATTGTACACGAATATAAACCTTATTGCAAAGTGTTAAGGTTAATGGGTGTATAATTAACTGTGTCTTCGTTTGCATCAAACAAGAATGGAATACAAACACAGATAACACGTAGCATTATAATAAAAGGTAAACACAGAAAGTCTGAGATTTTAAAACGGAATATAATTGATGAAAATGACAAATAGTAAGTAAATTATTATAAAAATACTACTTTTGGACCTAACCCGCAATAGAAAATATAAAAAAATACAATTTTTCAATCATTCAAAATGTCAGTTTAAATTCGCTTGCCATTAATATTTTAGCTTACTGATAAGCTAAATCAGTGTCTAGCTTTTTCCTCCTAATCATGTAAATACATAGAATAGCGGGAACTATTTTATCATTAAGGTTTCGTGTCAATTTGATAAACTATAGTATAAGGTCTGCAAACTTCATCCGCGTGGAAGAATATAGTGTAGGCCATAGTTTATTTTTATATTTTATAATTATAACAGACATTATTAATAGACATCTAGGAGTTCGCATTCAAATAGCTAATTTGCCACACAATAAATTAAAAATTAGTTTGTGCCGCATTTTAGTAACATAGTGAGTAAACCTGCCGGGCCAAACGTGCATAGCGTCATTGTGTTTTTTTTATTATAACATAACGCCAAAAGGTTGATATGAGCGATATCTTGAATCATAATTAAAAAGCATAGCGTCTAAATTATTGTTGTCCAGTTTTCAGTTACATTATATCGTAGAATGACTTTGTGCAAATAACATAATTATTAACACACGAAAGGACGTGCAAATGACAACAGTGGATAAACCGTATCAGCGGTGATGATTGAAAATAGTCAAATTAATTAATTACATATTGTTATGAGTCACTGCCCACTGGTGAAATCCATTTTGGAAATCATTCATTTTTATTATTCAATTCCTTTTTTTTATTTATTTATTAAGGACCTATTTAATTCCTTAATCACAGCAATTATAAAAGATGACATCGCATTACAAATGCCAAACAATATTCGCTTTGTTCAAAATTTTATGTAATAAATAGTAGTTGCACGGGAACTTTGACCGATTTACATTTTTGAACTATTGCCGAATATAATAAACATCCATATATATACGCTTGACAACTAGCTACTATAAAACAAGTATGGTATAATTATGTCGCTTTGAGAACTAAATAGTTGTAAATTATAATATAATATAATTATAACAACTCTTTAAATTAACATATCACATTTTATCAATATGTTACGCACAAACAAAGTAAAACAGTACTTAAACATTACAAAACAAATTCGAATGCATCTACTCCAATATGAACATATTGGATGACTTTCCTCCAATTTTTTCAACTTCAAAATGTAGTTGAAATCTTTGGACTGCAAAATTATAAGTTCAATCAAAATATGTTTATTAATAAAACAGGGTTCTATAAAAATAACTATTCCAACCATGCATTTTAAAGTAATTCATTCGCAGCGTCATTGCAGGCTATAAAATAAAAACTATGACAATCGCATTTCAATCAAATGGAAGCATTCGCGTGTACACTTCTTAGTCGCCCGAATATATTATGAAAGAGCACAAGAGCTTAGCAGAAGAAAAATAGGATATTTGAAACAACATATAGTATAGGTAGGTACCAGAGTCTATTCACGTTTACTCCAGATTTAATAGGATACAATAAATAAATGCGTACATACCCTAAAGTTGTGCCCCCTCCGCAACGGTTGACTAACTATGGCGATGCCGTCTTTGTATCCTGACGTGCGCATTGCCACAGTGTCTGTAATTCAGGAAGGATTAAATTTTTTAATACATAATCCACATAATACAACATAAATATACACTGTTGCACCACTCGTATATGTTTGATATATAAGCATTTGCTCTAAATAAACTAAGTGCAAGCACACGATGGGTTCCGTACCATCAAATAAAATAAGTTTCTGACAAAAATTACATTTTAGTGGCAAGCTTTGATAGCCGACTGTACTTTTCTTTAGATACCCATCAAATGCTCACTGAGACGAATCTAAAGAGCCCAAGCTCGGTAGGATTGCTTTTTCTATTATAGAGTTCCTATGGCCACCTTCCGGTTCCATCATCAGATCAGCCCCATGGTACCATATTATTATATTCTCATCAAAGTTAAGTAAGCATGCAAAATTTCAGCTCAATCGGTTGACGATATCTGCTTCAAAATTGAGTTGCAAGATTTCACCCGAACAAACATACTCGTACTTTAAACATACCATGCAAGCTAAATAAAAGCTTGTAAAAACGGCAAAAATATCATGTTTGTTGTATGGGATCCCCGCTTAAATATTTATGTTATTCTGTTTTTAGTATTTGTTGTTATAGCGGCAACAGATATACATCATCTGTGAAAATATTAACTATCTAGCTATCACGGTTCATGAGATACAGCCAGGTGACAGACGGACAGACAGACGGACGGACAGCGGAGGCTGAGTAATAGGGTCTCGTTTTTACCCTTTGGGTACGGAACCCTAAAAAACTACAACATCATTATTACCTCTTAAGGCGAGTAAATGGAGCATCAACCGAAATATACGAATGATATGCTAGAGACTAAAGCGAATGTTGATGGCACGTCAAGTAACAACTAAAAATTAGATGGCCACCGGCCTAGAGAAACACAGCCCAGCGGTGGTATTTACACGAATACGGCCCTAAATATTCGTTTAATTATATTGCGTCATACAATATTTTACTATAATACGCGAATATGCTATCGTGTGAACTGAACACAACGCTATGTATTTGGTTCGGATAAGTTCCAAAGCACATCAAAGTGACGTTGTGATGTAGTAACCAGGCTGATACAACCTCACGGGGCATTCATAGAAAAATAATGTAACTATGTATCAACGCTCTAAACTGAATTATATCCTACCTGAGCTGCAGAGCCTTATGTTCTTTCCGTGCACGTAGTGAAATGTGTACGGCAGCGGATTCCGGCGTCGCCTCGAGTCGGCACTGATCACCGTCATGGTGGAGGTCTCAGTCGGCACCGTCAAAGTATCGTTACTAGTCACCAATGCGCTGCTAACGTTCGCCGCGAACTCTACATTAGTACTTGATACTATGTCGTTGGAGTGACAGGACGCTTCGTTTGTGTCCACTTCGGTTACTTCTACTTGCGCCGTTGCTTCGTTCGAAATGTTGTTTTGAGATGACTGTGCTACACTTGCGTTGGTCGCGTTCTTAACAGCGGGGTTCAGGGGTGGTTTGACTTCGTCATTGGGTATAGTTTGTTGAGGTACCGCTGTTCCTACGTTGGCTCCTTTTGAAATCGCCTGGATTTTGGTTACGTGACCGAAGATCTCCATGACCACGTACACTTTCTGTAAATCAATTGGAAAGTTTTTAGTTATAAGCATCGATACACAGATACAAATAAGTCGAAATCGCGACATATAATTATATGTGCATTTTTACGAGCGTCTAAATCGCCCGCCACTTGACTTTGTTGGTCGCAGTATTGAGGGACTTCCGTGAGTGAGTGAAAGTCATTGGTCTTTACGAATAAGACACTCAATTCTCACGGGATCCTGGCAATAGAATTCTAATGAATATGTAAACTCACATCGGGAACGTTCTCGAAGGCGGTCTCGAGCAGCTCGGAGTTATAGTAGACGAGCACGCGGCCGTCCGGCGTCTTCTTCAGGCCCAGGCGGTCGCCGGGCCGCAGCCAGTCGAACGACGGCACGAACGAGCGCAGCGCGTGCTGCTTCTCGTTAGGCCGCGAGTATTTCATGTATTTACCTGTACAATGTTGTATAAAATATATTAAAAGCCTATTTAAGAATTGTCACGAGTGTGTCACGAGAGTTGAGGTGAATGGATTACACGCACATCCACATAAAGTGCTGATTGCAGAGATTGAAGATTTATTAATGGTTGTGGTAGTCGAATAAAAACATAAATATTGTCGTGTCAGATCAGATGTAGTTTACTAAAAAAGTATTCTTAATGAAATGAAATGAAAACATTTATTTCAGCAAGGAAGATAAAAGGTAAGGAAGTACGATGTTCATAGTAAGGAGCGTACGCCGGTAAAGATTTTATCGTCGGGGAACTAGATGCCGTCGTATGTATCAAAATGAATTAAAACGGCGTTTCAGTAGCGACATAAACGACATAGAACGGTGTTAATATTTGTCAACTTTTGCAGAGTTTTGTAAGTATCGTAATGTTATACCTTGTTGAGAATAGATGGCGTTTCCACGTTGTGCTTTTACGATTTTTGATAGAATAGAATAGAATAGAATACATTAGTTTTTGATTGATGCTTATTGCAATATAGTTTTGCTATTTTCGATTTACATTACGCTTAAGGGAGGTTTATTATCAAAATTTATGACTGGTTAATAAATAGTTTTCAAATGACAATCCTAAACCTTCATTGTAAGAGCATTATTTTATTCTGACAAGGTTAGCATCACAATATTGCTTAGTTTAAACAATTTAAGAAAAGCCTTAAGTAGCGTGTTGCCATGCTACTTTGATAGGTTCTATATTTTTAGGTAATGACATTTTATGCCAAAGCTGAAGCTTGAAGTTTTGCATCTAAAGCGCTGAATTTTATGATTAAATTATGGGCGTAATGCGAATTTGAATTTTCAGTTGAAATCATCTGTAATGCAATGAACCAGAATTAAAATCTCACTGGTATGGTAGTAGAGGCATAACGCCAAAAGAAAGACGGAAGCGAAAGCTTTTAGAAATATATGCTGAAGAAAAATAGATTTAAAGAAGACTCTATTCCTAGAGAAAACTCTATTCTTGGCGTGCTTAAAGTGTTGATTAAAGATTCCTAAAGTTTCTTTCAGTACGGAACACATGAGGGGCATTTTACGGTACAGAAGATTGAAACTGACAAGTCGTATTATGGCTACCTATATAAGTATGGCTGGCTTACGTCAAATTAAAGCAGAAATAATCGCGATTCAGCGATTTTTGTATATGATGAAATGAGATATTTTGTCCAAAGACCAATTTTATTGGAATAAAATGGGCTTAACTAGTATTTATAATTACTTCTTCATATTGAACTTTATAGTGTGCCGTTTGTTGTTAAAGTGTCTTAAAATGTTGGATGTGTTGATCATTGTTCATAATAAAGATATACAATAAAAATAAGTAGCAGAAATTCTGCTGCAGAATGTATTATTTACTATTTAAGACAGTATTAGTACTCGTAGTATTAATATACTCGGGTACTTATGTATCCCTACCTACCTACTTAGAATAGTTTAATGCAAAGGGTAATAATTATAAATATAGGTATACCTAATCTCTCGTACAAATTAGTCGTGTCAAACTCATTGCATAGTAGTGATTACTGCGCAATGAGTTTGCCATCTCTCTTTTTACGTGAGATCAGGTAAACTTTTGATTACCTGGGTCCATCAACTATTTTCTGGCACTCGTTGCCATGGTGATGTCCCCTGGGTCACTTTTTAAAACAACGATTTTCCGTGGTTATATTTAGCAAAAGCTTTGCCATTTAAGCAGTTATGAGCCCATTCTTATGTAGATCTCCTGACAATACCAGTAATATTATAAATTATCAATACTTTTCTTAGAAGTTTAATCACTATTTTCCCCTGGGTCACGTGACAGAATAACAGCAAGAAAAAGGTGATTCACCCACCTACTTATTTCAATGTAATAAGACGAACATAAATGGCCACGAATTTCTGAACGGGTTGTCGTATAGGTAGTTCTGGCTAATGTATGATATAGATATGATATCATTGGAGCGCTAGGAAAGTACGGACGTATGTTTATGACTAATGACGTTGGCTGTACCTACCTATTCAATATCCAGTCTCCTTGATTATTCGTGATTAAGAAATCAACACGAGTAGTTTCAGCGTCATCTAGTTAAGTACTATACAGATACCACGCTGTCTCTTTTTGGTATAACGCTCAGCGACAATGACATCTATTATGTGTTTTAATAAAACATTGCGTATCTACGTCTTATAATCAGCGCCATCTAGAAATAAGACGGTATTTGAGCTTTTTTCCGGAGTACGTTTTTTTGTATGAGATTGTCAATCCCTATGTATGGTCCTTGATTTCAGGCAACTGTGGCCCATAGATACATACCTTAAAACTAACATACATATCGAATACAA